>OX104120.1:24663591-26146618 GCA_944474755.1 Limnoperna fortunei
CTGATTTTATACACAACTACACATGGTGTTCTTACTGCTACCAAATTTCAAAATTCTGATCAGTAGTTCATGAGAAGCACTCACAAGTTGCTTCATACATATATATTTATAAATGTCTAAAGTTCAAAAAGGTAATAACTCCTGCAAAAATATCCTGTCATAATCTCCTGTTGATTTACAACTACATATGGTTTCCTTCATTCCTACAAAGTTCCATAAAATTCAGCAGCCATATGCTCAAAAAATCGTAGACGTAATTTGAAACGTAGCGTAAGTTTACGTCTGTTTGAATATTCTCAAAGATTCGTAGTTGTAAGTTATGTGTAAAATTGATCGTAAACTTACGTCTGCTCCTGAGCGCTCGTAAGTCCTAGCCTCCCTCATAATTTAGCAGAGAAATCGTTTTTCAAGCCATTCACTACTTAGCATCATTGATTTTGTTCACATGACATAGAAGGACGAAAAACATTCAAAATTCAAATATTTTGAAAAATGTGTTACTTATGGGGAATAACTCTTACAAAAATTTATATATAATTTTAAAAGAAAGAAACAACAACCAAATTTATGAATAAACGTTCCAGAAATTAAACGTTTCCTATATGATTTGCGATTTTACATCATGCTGTTTTTATATATGTTAAAAATGGGATTAGGTTATTTATTGCTTTATTATAACACGAAACTACTCATTAATTTCTACACTGAAGAAACGTAACCTTAAAAAAGGTCTTGTTGCACGTTACGGTAAATTGACAGATTATTTTTTAAAACACATATTCAAAATTATGCAACACACCAATTAATATCGTGACTTTATTTTATTTATTTATTTATTATTTTTTTTAATATCACTTTAGCCAAATATAAATCCGTATTTACTTCCACCAGTCAACTGCTTTGTGAGGTTATGCAATTAAAAAACTGTAATAATTTAAGTACTTTGAGGTAATTATTTCTCTTTCAACGTTTATTTCCAAAGTGAAAGAAGTAACTGAGCATGCGTGATAAGGCTACGTGCAAAACGTAAGATTTACGATTGCTATTTTACGTGCAAAAATGCGATTACTTTCGAGAATACAAACAATCGTAGACGTAAACGTAAAGTTACGACTATCTTATCTTTACACGTAAGTGAAAATTTACGATTTTTTGAGAATATGGCTGCTGATCAGTAGTTACAGAAGAGTTGCAAAATAAAAATACATCTCTATATGGCATAATAAAAGTGCTGCCCTTTCCACCCAAATATATCAACAGCTAAAAGACAGAGGAAATTGTGCTGAATTACTACCGATAACTCTTTCCAATAAATAATTAAATCATAATTGACTTTTAAAATAAATTTACTAAAATGATGAAAACAAGTAAATAGTCCTTTTTACTCTAGAAAACAGTAGAAAATTTACTATTATAATCCCTTTAATCTGTAAATAACCATTGACAATGTTCCAAAGCTGAATTCATTGGAAAAAACTCCACTCAAAATCTTCAAAACATTTAATAATTTTTTGTACAACAATGGTGAAAAGTTCAGCCTTTTTGTATACCTTAAATCATGATAAAGACTGGAAAAGGCAAAACTGATAAAACGAGGAACCCATCAAAATTAGATATCTAGAGAGCCTGTCGTTTACCTGTTAACAGAAGTCCATCAAATAAAAATTGGTAGATAATTTATGCTGACAGCCTGTAAATTTCAGTTGACAAGGGAATTTCAATTAGCTCTATCGCAAGCATTACTCCTACAAAATTACATTTTATATGGCTTTGTATTTCAGTGAATAATTAAATTAGAGCCAATAAGACTTAAGATATCTCATGGCCATTTTGACACCAATAGCATAAATTGGAGAACTTTGTAAGGACATGCTATATGTTAATACTGTAAAGTTGTTGTCCATCTGGCTTCATAGTTTCTGAGAAACAAAACTGAAAATGTTAGACAACCAAAAACTATGATTACTATGGTAACCTTGTTTGATGTCTGATCAGCAAAATCCAAAAGGGCTTGAAACCAGAGGAAAGGATACAGAAAATTTCAGCCAATCAGAGACAAGAACTCTCATGACGAAATTGTTAATTGTTTTGACTACAACGAAATAAGAAATACACACTGTTTATACCAAGTTACAAAACATTTGGTTTTATAATACTTTCTGAATAGAAGACTTTACATTTCAAACAATCAGAAACATGGATTGCAGAGGATGGAATTATTTTGCTTCCATGCAAGAATGAAATTAGAAATCTTTGTAAAGGGGTCCTCTCATAAAGAATTTGTACCAAGTTACAAAACATTTGGACATATTTTAAACTTCAGCCGGTCAGACACAAGCTTAAATTGACAGCAAAATTTTTACATTTATAGTGGTGTATGAGTCTTGGTTACAATTGTCTGAAGAGAGCTTATGAACTATAATATGAAAACAAAAATTTTGCTGTCATATAAAGATTCAAGGTCATTTATATAAGAACATGACTTGTCATGGTCAAGCACTTTACTACAAGTTACCTGTTGTGCCACATCTTATGTTATCAACATGAGAACAGGGGTCATCTAATGTCAATGTGCTTGTCTGTTTATAATATGATGTGACATCAATACTCTGAGCCTTCAGTATGGCATATTTATAATCTCTATGACGGAGTGTTGGCCACACTGCAGACAGGATGTTATGGTAGGGAGTATAGTCAACATCTGCAGTAGTCCACAGTGCATTCTTCTCAAGAAAAATGGGTTTTCCGATTCCATCTGAAAAAATGTTTACAATATAATGAATGATATTTATAAAATTAAAATATAATCTTTACAAATTTGCAGCACCTGCAATATTTCAAATCACCATATCATAATTACCTCCCCTCCCTGCTTAAAAAAACTGGAGGCTCTTAAGAGCCTGTATCGCTGACTTACAAAAAAACTTTTTTAAGAGACATGACTTTTCTTGCGAATTTTGTTATTAAATGATAATGAGTTTATGTGACGATGCTGTTTCTATGAATGTTGCCATGTTGAATTTCCAATCAGCATTAATATGTAGGACAGTTTCCGAGAAGAAGCTGTTTAATTTTTTTTCATAGGTTAGCATGTTAAGTGATGTCCCATGGTGGCAGCAATCTTGAATTTTGGATTCAAACCATACAATATCACTTATCCTTCTGACAAGCAGTTTGTGAGGAAACAAATTTCGAAATTTCTGCCAATCAGAATGTATTTTAAGCTCTGGCAGCCATGTTGAATTTCCTATCAGCTCGAACAAATCAAAATAATAAGATTACTATCAAAGATTCACTTCTGCATTATTTGGTTTAATTGTGTGGAACAGTTTCGGAGAAGAAGCTGTTTGTATGGTTTTTCCCATAAGGTCCTATGTTAAGCTGTGTTCCACGGTGGTGGCCATCTTGTTTTTTGATCGTCACAAAAAACTCAAACTTTGTAGAGGACCATCTAAGGTATATTTATGCAATATTTCAAATCAATCTGCCATGCAGTTTGAAACATAAATTTTTTTTGAAATTTCAGCTAATCAGATCCCATTAGTGGCCCTGGAAACGAAGTTCAATTTGCAACTGGCTTGCAAAAAACTCAAAATAATAAGATAAATATGCAACCTTCATTTCTTCATAATTTGGCTTCATTTTGTGGAACAGTTTCCGAGAAGAAGTTGTCTGTATGTTTTTCCCTTAAGGTCCTATGTTAAACGAAGTCCTGCGATGGTGGCCATCTTGGATTTTGGATCAGCACAAAAAACTCAAACTTGGTAGAGGACCATCTAATGTACATTCCTGCAATATTTCAAATCAATCTGCCATGCGGTTTATTGGAAGAAGAATTTTGAAATTCAGCCAATCAGAACACATAAGTGTCCCTGGAAGCCATGTTGAATTTGAAATTGGCTCGAAAAACTCAAAATAATAAGAAAACTATTCAATCTTCATTTCTTCATAATTTGGATTCATTTTGTGGAACAATGTTCGAGAAGAAATTGTTTGTATGTTTTTCTCATAGGGCTGTATGTTAAACTATGCCCTGTGATGGCGGCCATTATGGATTTTGGATCAGCACAAAAACTCAAACTTTGTAGAGAACAATCAAAGGTAGATTTCTGCAATATTTCAAATTAATCTGACAAGCAGTTTATGAGAAGTTTTTTTGAAATTCAGCCAATTAGAATGCAATAATGGTCCTGGCAGCCATGTTTCGTATTTGATCAGCACCAAAAACTCAAACTTTGTTAAGAACCACCCATTAAACATTCATGCTAAGTTTGGTTCCAATTGGCCAAGTGGTTTTGGAGAAGAAGATTGAAATGTGAAAAGTTTACGGCTGCAGACGAGGACAGACGCCAAGTGATGAGAATAGCTCACGCTGACCCTCTGGGTCAGATGAGCAAAAAAAACTATTATTTAAGACAGCTATCCATAAATTAAAAACATTAGTTGTCAGCCAATTATTTGGTTTTTTCTTTTGTTTTTCTGAATGGCATAAATTACAAGACAAATTTCTCCAAATATCACTTTTCTTTGTTTTATCTATTCCATGAAGGTAGTTTAAGTGTACAAGTTTTTAACCCAATATATCAAGCTTAGGATAACAAAATAATCATTTGCACTTAATTAAAAGCATAACTAGAATACACCAAATGTTGAATATCCAAACTTGAACTTTACATTTGATATATATCTGAAACTAGAGTTAAGATTTCAAGTTGATATAATATATAGATCTTCAGTAAATGCTCACAAATGAATAAAAACATCATTCTGCACACAATTAAGGGGCATTACTCAGTACTTGACACATGTGGAATATCTCAAATTTGAACATGACTTGAAATGTTTTCATTTTAAACTAGTTCAACATGGACCTGCACTAAGTCGTGCTAAGTATACCCCACTCGACCATTTTTCAGCTCGGAAACAGGAAGTAGATAACTGACTGACCTGGAAAGGGGAGGCACAGTACAACTTTTCATGATAAAGCTGTGCACCAAATTCAAAATCAATCCCTTTAGTAGAAGTAGAGAAATCTGTTAAAAAAGTATGCACCAGATGGACAGACAGACAGACAAGCTGTTTGCAATATAACCCCCTCTCTTACGAGTGGTGGTATAATATTTTAGGGAAGTGGATATCTAAAACTGTATGAAAATGAAAATCCAACATTCTGCCTGTCATACATCAAACCAATATCGTCAGTTACAACTCGCTGCAAATTAACTAATGACCTATTTTGATCAAAAATAGTTTTAGAACAAAATAAACTACATGCTTCCAAGAGCCTTTAATCACTCACCTGGAACAAATGACTTCCAGCTATCTTTTACTAATATGTTCTATTTTTAGTAACAGTGGCCATCTTTGTCCATTGATCAACACCCTGGACTAAGCAAGTTAGAAAAAGATTGCTAAGTGGTTACAGAGAAGATTTTTTTTAAATGTTAATGATGGCCAGACGACAGACAGGCACAGCATGGATGACAGACAACTGCCCTGGTGAGCTAAACAAACAGGTTTTAGGTTTTTAAATTTTTTTTTAATTTCAATCCTTACAGAAATTTAGAAGGAAACACAAAAACAGAAATTTTAAACAACAACTGATAGCAATTCCTAACTCTTCTTTGCATCATAACTCAACAGGATAAGTCTTGCCTAATGAACTCACCTGTATTACCAGGTAAACCTTTAGCATCAATGACAATGTTTGGAATAATCAGCTTTGGATTAAAGGCATCACATTGTTTTATCTCCAGGGAAACCAATGAATACATCTTGACTTGGTTAAATCCACGCACAGAAAATCTCTTACATTTGGAGAAATCCATCTTTCCTGTCAGGATTACTTCAAAGGACATCTGTTAAAAAAAAATCCAGTAAAGGCCATTATGGTTATACCATAATGTTTTTCATGAGAATAATTAATTCTGACACCATCATTTAGATGACAATAATCTGTTAGTAAGGACACAAGACTGAGAATGCTCAAACTTGTATTAAACAAAACTAGTAAAAGTCCTTTAACTTTGTTCAATCCCCTTTTAAGCTCAGGGTCTGGTGAGTAGCCATTAAAACAATGTAAATCACTATAAGACATGTAAGTCAAGTCATTATTAGCTTCTTGGCACCTCTTAATAAACAAATAAAAAAAATTAAAGCACAGTCTGTCATATCCAACTCAATTATGTATATTTAAAGATGATCCAGCAGTGAAATGTTTTTGTTCATGATAAAAAAAAGAAACCTGGACAAAGTAATTAATGCCCCCTCCCACCATACTTATTTCACAGAGCTGTATTATAACTGATATTAAAATATCACTACCTTGGAAATTGTAATGCAGAGCTCTTTGGAAGACAACCCACCTTGGGTAAACAACTAAATGTTCACCTTGTGTGAAAGCCACAATTGAATATTATTTAAATGAAAGTTCAAGGACTGTAATTTTTGTAAAAATCAGCTGAGCGGAACAAAAATTAACTTGATCTGCAACTTATTACTGTTGACTCACTTATCAAAAATCAGCAAAATATCTACAAGCATTTACAAAAAAGTCCAGAAAAAATATAGCACGAACACAGGTAAAACAATATCCCCCAACTGGTAGTTGCAGGGGCATAAAAAAAATGCTGCTCTGCCTCATCCGAAAGTTGGTCCAAGAATTTTCTTTACATCTGTACTTACAGTACTGCCAGCTGTTACATTTAGACTGGTCCAGTTTGTGTATGGACTACCTATCACACTCATACATGTACTTACAGTACTACCAGCTGTTACATTTAGACTGGTCCAGTTTGTGTACAGACTACTTATCTCCGAGTTGTTAGTGAGACATACTCATACATGTACTTACAGTACTACCAGCTGTTACATTTAGACTGGTCCAGTTTGTGTACAGACTACTTATCTCAGAGTTGTTAGTGAGACACTCTCATGTATGTACTTACAGTACTACCAGCTGTTACATTTAGACTGGTCCAGTTTGTGTACAGACTACTTATCTCAGAGTTGTTAGTGAGACATACTCATACATGTACTTACAGTACTACCAGCTGTTACATTTAGACTGGTCCAGTTTGTGTACAGACTACTTATTTCAGCGTTGTTAGTGAGAAATACTCATACATGTACTTACAGTACTGCCAGCTGTTACATTTAGACTGGTCCAGTTTGTGTACAGACTACTTATCTCAGAGTTGTTAGTGAGACATACTCATACATGTACTTACAGTACTACCAGCTGTTACATTTAGACTGGTCCAGTTTGTGTACAGGTGTGTAAACACTAATCCAATTCTTTAAGATTTTCTACTAAATTTGTTATTTTTTTAATTAGAGCAGCTCTTTTACCTTAAGCACAACTTGACCGACATCATATATATCCTGAATCGTACGTGACAGGCCTATGTTCTCTCAAAATTTCATGACCTCTTTAAAACCTTCCAAGAGAAAACCAGCTTCCGGGGTAAACCCCACTCTAAAAATAGCTCTTTCTTTTCAGAAAATCTTGGTTTATAGGTCATGTAGGGCATGTGACATAAAACATACTAAACACCATTAGAACAGAGCAAGTTAGGACTCTAAATTTCTCTAATATATTCACCTTTTAGAAAAACTTTCATTCATTAAAATCCAGTTAGTAGTTTTTAATATACACTAAGATAAACAGGACTATTTTGTTGTTAAGTACTATTTTCTTATATGTTCCAAATTTGATTGGTCCCCTTTAGTGTCTTGACACCTAAAGAGCATGTATTTTTCCATTAAATTGTACAAAATTTTGCCTATTTGTAGCCTAAGTATATCTGACCAACACCCTAAAATTTCTTTGCATTCTATATAACAGTTTTGGAGAATCGCAGGAAAAGATTCAATGACTGCGCACATACTTAATCAGCACAAACTGTGTTTGCAGATCAAGTAATGCATTATTTGCAATATATTCAATATCCTAAGTTCAGATGTAAATTTCAATGTATATCACACATTAACACTATAGTATAACACACTGAATACTAATAAAAACATACATTATATTTATACCTCACAAATAAAAAAATTTGAAGTTTCAGGTTGGGGACCAGCCCCCCCCCCCCCTTTTTTTTTTAGATGGCATATTAGATCTCTTATAAACTTTAAATATCTGTAACATTCCTACTAACCCATTTCATATTTCTTGTTGCTCAACAAGATAGAATTGCACCTCAACAAACAATAAAATTCCAAAAAGAACCATTTTAGTATGACCCTGTCCTATAGTATCAATTGACAAATTCCGCATCTAAAAAATACAAAATAGGCACCATATTCAATATTTGTTGCAACATGGATGTCTTTGCGACCTAATATTTAGATTGCCTGACTTGCCTGCTACTGAGAAACTCTGAAACAATATATTTTTTAACTCCAAACACACTGTTCTAGGCAGAGAATACAGATTTTATTGCCCAAAAAATCTAAAATGTTACATAATATAATATTTAGGCTGAAATTTGACACTAGTACGGTTTAGAACCAAATATGTATTTAAAATGAGTAAATGGGTTATAATCTTTCATTCTCAAACATTTTCAGGCAAAGGGAGGGAATATGAAAAAATGGTGTTTATGTATTAAAGGTGTGTAAACACTAATGCAATTCTTTAAGATTTTCTACTAAATTTGTTATTTTTTTAATTAGAGCAGCTCTTTTACCTTAAGCACAACTTGACCGACATCATATATATCCTGAATCATACGTGACAGGCCTATGTTCTCTCAAAATTTCATGACCTCTTTAAAACCTTCCAAGAGAAAACCAGCTTCCGGGGTAAACCCCACTCTAAAAATAGCTCTTTCTTTTCAGAAAATCTTGGTTTATAGGTCATGTAGTGCATGTGACATAAAACATACTAAACACCATTAGAACAGAGCAAGTTAGGACTCTAAATTTCTCTAATATATTCACCTTTCAGAAAAACTTTCATTCATTAAAATCCAGTTAGTAGTTTTTAATATACACTAAGATAAACAGGACTATTTTGTTGTTAAGTACTATTTTCTTATATGTTCCAAATTTGATTGGTCCCCTTTAGTGTCTTGACACCTACAGACTACCTATCTCTGAGTTGTTAGTGAGACATACTCATACATGTACTTACAGGACTGCCAGCTGTTACATTTAGACTGGTCCAGTTTGTGTACAGACTACCTATCTCTGAGTTGTCAGTGAGACATACTCATACATGTACTTACAGTACTACCAGCTGTTACATTTAGACTGGTCCAGTTTGTGTATAGACTACTTATCTCAGAGTTGTTAGTGAGACATACTCATACATGTACTTACAGTACTACCAGCTGTTACATTTAGACTGGTCCAGTTTGTGTAAAGACTACCTATCTCTGAGTTGTTAGTGATGGCATACTGGTACATGTACTTACAGTACTGCCAGCTGTTACATTTAGACTGGTCAAGTTTGTGTACAGACTACCTATCACACTCATACATGTACTTACAGTACTACCAGCTGTTACATTTAGACTGGTCCAGTTTGTGTACAGACTACCTATCACACTCATACATGTACTTACAGTACTGCCAGCTGTTTCATTTAGACTGGTCCAGTTTGTGTACAGACTACCTATCTCTGAGTTGTCAGTGATGGCATACTCGTACATGTCCACAGCAGCATACTTCTCAATATCGTCTGGAATGTCAGGGTCATAAAACTTATCCATGGTAACACTGAGCTGAAACACACAAAAAAGGTATGACCAAACATGTCTTATTAGTACTGGGAGTAAAGGACTGTAAATCTATCTAACTGGGTCATGTCACTGATGTCAATGGTTGTTAAGGGATAGAGAATTTAAATTTCATTCTATGGATTTAATATAACTTATAACAAAACAGATTGATAACCATTCAACTATTGTAAAGTAAAAATTTTCTGAAATAAGTATTAGATTTATTAAAATAGTTAGAGTGGTCAGAGTATTCTTTGGCCAGTTTCTTGTAAACTTTGGTTGCATAATTCACAAAATACATTCACTGAAGTTGAAATACTGCATTAAACTGCCCATACTCATAACTGATACTGCAGGTAAGTAACACACCGCTCACAGAAGTCTCAACCTACAAGATGTGAATTCACAGTCCTGCATTGCATACATAAACTAAATTAGATAAAATTTACAATTTACTACAACATATGAGCAGACAACACAGGGAGTCTGGATGAGTTTTCCAATAACTAGCTGACAAATAATCTAGAAAAATTTAAGAAAATAATGTTTTTTAATAACTTTCCTTCTGTGGTGTCATTTTGTTTGTTTGTTTGAATATTGTTAAATGCCACTTTCAGCAATTTTTCAGCTATATCATGGCATCCAGTTTTTACTGGGGGAGGAAGCCAGAATACCAGGAGAAAACCCGACCTTCGGTAGGAAAACCGGCAATTGTCAATTAAGATTGGAGTTGAGTACACCCTGCCTGCAGCGAGACTCAAACCCTCAACCTAAGTGTTGAGAGACCACGTGATCAAAAGCAGACGAACTACCTTAACCACTCGGCCACAGAGGTCATTTTGAGTGTTACTTCCACTTACATATGTACAACAGACACCTTCATTAACAAACCTTTTCAGGACTGCCATCAAAATGCTCCACACTTATGTTTCCTGTGATTGGTGGACTGGAAATAATCATAACACCATTTGTTGACACAGGCCTAAAACATGTCTTTTGAGCACAAAGTTTGAGAGTGATGCGGTACATATAACCTGGGAATAATGTCAGTTCAGTTGTACTGACTTCAAAACTAGTTGAGTTTATGTACTCATAATCTCTAAACACCGTCCAAGCTGTTTCTGAAATTTACAAGAATCATTTACATGCAAGTATATAAATAATCACATATATAAATAATCAGATAAAAATTTGTATGTGTTCAAATCTGGTAAACAAATAAACCCTTAAAAACCAGCTTCTTTGAAAATTCAACAATACTTGGTAAGGGTTTCTGACCATTGGTTTAGAGATTAAAACATTCTTTGAATTCCTGAACACTAAAGGCTTGAACATAAATAGAATATATATATTTATTTGCATATGCATCCACTCAAAACAGGACACACCCAGGATGTACAATTTAGCTGTGAGTTTAACCTGGTCCCCTGGTGCAATATTTTTCATTTTCATATACTTTCAAATATAACCCCAGGTCACCACCAATTTACTACCCAGTTTGACTGGTTGTTTAAAACGCAACGCTTTAGCTAACTTTTCGTGCGTTTTGTTCAGTAGGAAATTACTGTCAGAATACAATTTAAATAAAATAGCTACCTGCTTCTTGTTTTCCAGCTTTCGAATTAAATTGACCTTTTCCATAGAGTTATTTCCACAAACAAGACATAAATCGATAAAAGAATTCTTTTGATAAACAGGATTTTTATTTGAATTTGATTACTGGACGCCAGACGTTACGTCATAATGCTGTTTGTATCGGAATTACGTCAGTTACAGTTAATACTGACATACATTTTGAGGCACTCCGAATGTTGCAAACCGGTCAAAATTTTGACTGGATTAATTGCTGGTGACCTGACTGTATATTCAAACCGGAAGTCTGCTTACGGTATTGAGAATATTTAGTCAGGATCCCAGACTAGCTGTGAGTTATCAGCATGCAAAAACTAAAAACATGGTTAAGGCATTAAAGGTGATTAAGGTAGCTGTGGAATGATATTTAGAAGAATATTTACCAGTCCAAAGGTAACCCATCTTTAACTACACCATGCACTACAGGTCAGATTCTGTGATTGATTTGTTCATTTGAGAAGCCTCTTTATATTGGCTTAGGGCTGTTCAGTTAAGATTGTTTGTTTGTTTGTTTGAATGGTTTTTTTAATGCCTCTTTCAGCAATTTTTCAGCTATATCATGGCATCCAGTTTTTATTGGGGAGAGGAAGCCATAGTATCAGAAGAAAACCCCAGACCTTTGGTAGTGTTCAGTTAAGAAGAAGCATGAACAAACAAACTTCTTTTGTAGAGAAAACTTCAATCAAAATAGACAGGTATTCAGTTTTGTAAGGTATGGTGACTAAAACTGACATTCAGTTTACAGATAATACAATTATTCAGGGTTTGATTTAGCCAAGGAATTTACAATAGATTTATACAAATTCTTGGTTCTTTCTCAAATATATGATGCCTTTAAATTAGTTCATTTATGAGATGTAAGTCATGTACAAGGTTCTTAAATGGTAGGGTATGTCACTGAAATACCAGGCCCCAGTGCCATAAAACCTGTAAACAAAGTAAAAATGGTTTACTTATAGCAATAGAATGTTCTCAATTACCACCAGAAGAAATAGAGTTTTGATGGAATGAAATTGATAAAAAAAATTTCCAAGATATAGGAGAATTTTGGTTTTGCACCAGGGCCAGGCCCCCATTTCACAAAAGGTTGAATGACTTACAGGTTGTAAATCTTGAACAAATCATATGAAGTTGTACAACTGCAGGGCTTTCAAAAGTAGGCGGAAGGCGGCGGAATTCCGCCGCCTACTCTCACCAAAAGCGCCGGCTACTTTAATGTCCAGAAAAGTAATAAAAGTTACAAAAAAATATGTGTCGTAATTCTCCTTATCTTAATTTATCGATGCCGGTAAATATCATTAGCATTACGGAAGTAAAACATGATGTTTATTTACGCTAAATTTAGATGAGAGATTTACCGGTCGCTGATTGGTCGTCTATAATTAGGGTTGATTACTCGGAAGGTTTCATCAGATATGGACGTTTATCAAACGAAAAGACCTTGAGGTGTTCCGAAAAATTAATAAAACACGAGATGTTTGCATGAAACGATCAAATACAACCCTGTTTGGTTATGGTTTTAAGAAAACCCGAAGAGATCACACGGGTATGTTTAAAAGCAACAGAAACATTGAATACGAAGTTTATTTTTATGTTACCAGTTACCAAATCTGTAAAAACCGCCTTTATCAGGCGAACCACTTCCACAACGGATGGGTCGGTCCTAATCCTTATAAGCTGACTTGCGTCGACTAATATGTGCACTTAAGAAAATCTCCAAGTAACAAACGGAAATATGATGTAATAAATTAAATAGAATAACAGTTGACACTTGTTACTTGTTGTCTTTTTTATAAAGCCCGGCCCACGTGGCCCAAAATATAATTTCAGCAAGACAGAAAATGTACTACAAAGTAAAAATATGAAACTCTCTGTATTGTGTAAAATGTGAGAAAAAGATGTCCATCTGAAGGACTTGTCTTTCATGTCAACTTGGTTGAAAAGGGGGATGCACCCCCAAAATATATCTATTTGGTACACTGTATCTGCCCAAATTGAAAAAAAAAATAATAATTTGCATTGAATTTGCTGCTTGCTCTATTGCAAAAACGTGAAAACTGCTGACAGTCAACTTTTATTTTATAAATGCTAATACATGTCAATAACATCACAATCATGTCAATAGAACAGAACATGAAAAAAAAATGTTTTGATAAACATGATAAAGAAAAGAAACCAAACAATTTTGAATTAATACACTTTAATACAACTTAATTCTCAAAATGTTGTCTACTTGTCTCAAAACATCAAGCACTGAAAGAAAAAGCAACAATGAACATGTCAAAATTTGAAATCATAATAAATTGAATATACAACCTAAACTTGGCATCTCATTTGTTGATATGAGACATACAAATTTCTAAGAAGTTAGGCAAAAAGTTAAAAATTTTAAGTAAAAAAGGGTCATTTGAAAAACTAAAGTTTAGTTCCAGGAGACTGCCAGAATGCAGGATTTTGCGTTATTTACCCCAGCGCTTCTGGGGGCCTTCAGCGGCCCCAGACCCCCGGCCGAAATAGGCCCCGAGCAAGCTCGGCCGTCGTGTGTGGTTGTCTACTTTTTCTTTTGGAGACACCTACTCTAAAATTGGTTGAAAGCCCTGCAACTGATTGTGAAATGCATGGGTCAGGGTTTGAAAATCACATTTTTAAACAGAACTTACACAAGATGTTGCTCACATAGTGTTTTCATACCAGAATCTAAAGTAAATAAATATTTATATATATACTGGTCACGGAGTAGTTCTCGCCGGCAAGTAATTCTCGCCACCCGATCTTTTGACAGTTTTTGTTAAAAATTGGCATTTTAAAAGTCACCAGCGTAATTGGTTTTGAATGGAAGATGTTGAAATCTATTAAATGATGTCTTTTCCATTGATTTACATGGAAAAATAACGGTACAGTCACAAAAATGGCTAGACAACTATACTAATACATACTAGAGACTTGGGACCTTTGTTCGACCTTGAAATAAGCATCAGGTGTATACCATTGTTCAGCAACTGGTACAGTCCAGTAGGCATTCATTGTGTTGGTCGAGGACTGTACATCTATATCGTCTTCACAGGGTACTCTATGGTCCTATAAATAAGATAGGCAGGTCAATAACTAATGGTTCAAGCAGTTTTATACTGAATAAAGCAAAATGAAGTGATAAATAATCAGAATTATCAACAAAAAATATATTTTCATTTGATAATCATCTCTGAAACACTTTTATAAAAGATTTATAAAAGACACATGCTAAATATTATAAGAGTTCTTTTTGGAATATATGACACAACAAAACACAACAGATATGAGACATTATCATGTACATATCAAATAATTCCTAATAGTGAGGGCCATGAGGTGTATATATATATATGGACCGGCAGCTGATATGATATAGACCAATGCGACCATATAATACCATAGGGCCCTCATAACATGAATCATTTGATATACTTTAAACCAACCAATTTATATCTAAAAAAAAACATATAACCATAAATGCTTAAGGTTTATAGAAGGAAAATTTAGAGTTTTGTGGTATTTTATATAAGAAATGTTTGTAAAGCTTTAAAACCAACAAAATAAAATAAGATTTATCAACATGAAACTAATCAATCCCAAAAAGTAGTATACAGGCCCAGAGCTAAGGGCAATATGCAACAATATTGCCTGGAAGAAAATACAAACAGGGAAAGGAAACATGTAAAAAAAAAATAACAATATGACATTTCTTTATATGTAATATACAGTTCCGATTTTTCTTGGGGTGTAAAATGGGATATGTTAAAGTGGGCACCTAGGTTGATATGTAATTATAAAAATAAATGATATGTGTTGTCAGTATCTTAAGGGGATCAGGCAGATATGGAGGTCTCAGACTGACACAATAATTGCCATATAATACTCTGTTAATATTTAACAAATGTGTTCAGTCACAAACTATTTATTTTTCAAATTGCAAAGATTTGTAATTGACTGAGCAGCTGTGATGAACAAGTGCATGTTGTTTGATGGCTAAAACAAGGCTACAACAAGCCTAAGTTTGGGTTATAAGTCAGGATATAACATTTCTACATGTCTGTGTTGTTGTGGTATTACAACAGTTTATGGATCCTTTAACTGGTTCGACCCCATCATGTTTCATATGACTGTTACCAGGTATTTTTCCTTGCTGTTATTTGATTTGTTTTGATTTTTTTTTTTTTCTTTTTTTTTATTGATTACTTAAATTGTAGTTTTGTGTTTGGTTTCTCACTTTTTTTTAATATATCAGCAGGTATTAATAGAATCTTGTACCAACAAATTTCAATTTAGGTCCACATCATTAATGGCTTGTATATTTTCAATAAAATACTTTTGGTATATAATAGCTTATTAATAAGATGACTGAGAGAAATTTTTATTAGTTTTATGTATTCCAAATCATGTTTGTGTTGCAAAGGGAAGTAACTCTATACAATGAAAACTGACCAATATGTTTGTTTGTCTGAATGAATGAATGGTTTTTAATGCCACATTCAGCAATTTTTTAACCTATATCGTTTTGTCCAGTGTTTATTTGGGGCGGAATCTGGAGTACTAGGAGCAATACCCAAATGGTTGCAACTGGCCTATATATCAGATAAATTATGCAAATCCAGGAGATAAACCCAACAAACTTAAAAGTAAAATATGCACTAAGATACAACAACAAATCACCAAAAACTCATGAAAACAACTGAAAGAGCAAAATATGGGCTTACTATCAGCTTAGAACATTCACATAAACCCTTCATGTGGCAAGCAGAACAAGTTAATGGAACAACTAGCACTCGCCACAATTATACCTCTCCCAATACAGACACATAGAAATAAGTTAAAACTGGTTCATTGATCAATCAAGTATATTTCTGTCAGGAATTTAGACAAATGAATTTTAGCAGATTAGCAATTCTCACCCTGGTCCAGTCATCAACCTATGACTAGATTGTGGAAACTCCAGCTTGGATAATTTACAGGTATATTACATTTCTAAACTTACCTGTTCATGATGAGTGAAAATCTGACCTGCAAAAACAATTTGTGTTAAAACTAAGCAGTCAGTACAGTTTAAAGAGTCATCAAATTGAGACACGGGAGACAACTTTTTGTATATGAGCAACAGGTAAGTCTAGAGACCTGTGTTTGGTGTCAGTCATGACACATATGGGCCATTATTATAATTTATACAGAGGGTGTATTTAAAGCGGTACAGTTTACATGTCACTTTTCATTTATATCTTTTTAGAAACTCAATTTCTGTCCAACTTAAAAGTTATATTTATACATATTATATTAGTTATATTATATTTCAAATAAAATGAACAATGTAATAATTTCTGTGAAAATGACTCACTTGATAAGTTACATGGAATACCATCATAAATTTCTATTCCAGAAAGTGTTTCATATTCTGTTACTATGGCAACACCATCTGATGATACAGAAGTATTTCCAGCAGATGATATTGCTGTTACTGTGAAGAAGTATTTCTGTAAATATGTCAAACTATAAACATAACTGAGTAAAAATAAAATAACTATATTTTTAAATATTGCTCCTCTGGCAGCAGTTGCTAGTATTTTCAAAGTAACTCTGAAGGTTTTAAATACAATTTTTAAAATGATAAACAAACATTACTTCCAGTTGAAAAAAATCATTCAGATTAATGTCATTTAGACCTTGTTTTAAGTGTCAAAATTGTGGGAAAAAAACTAGGCAGTTGGCTAGAACTGCTCAAAAAACCATTAGAAAAATGACTAATATTCTGATAAATTCTCCCAATGTATTATAATAGAGCTACATATGCTGGATACCCATGTCAGATATGAGAGGGTCTAAATGAAAAGAGACAAACATAAAATGGAGGAGTGTTAATCAGATCACAAGTGGAAAACTAGCCAGCTAAATTTAAACAGTAAAACTCAGAAATAGCACACTGTGGGCCATAGTTAGTTTAACCTTGACAGGACATGAACTGTGTACTTTATTATTATTTAAATTTGAAAACAAATTCATATGTCCTCATATTGTATATACCTGAAATGAATCTAGGGCAAGGCCTGCTACTTCATATGATGTACTGGTTCCAACATCTATACTGGACACTACATCATTACCTGCAGTGGTAGTACCAATACTTATGGTATAAGTCAAGGTCAGATATGGATGACTAAACCCAAACCATCTTGCTGCAAGCACTGAAGCATCAGTGTGGAAATCTACATCCTCTATGTCCTACAACAGAAATATATAAATTTAACACCAGTATGATGTAATTTGATTCTATTGGTAAAGGAAGCCATATCAAGTATCTTTGGCAGGAAAAGGGCAATTAAGGTTTAAGGCAGTACACCCTGATTAAGTCAGACTCGACTCACGACCAGTGTTGATACAAAGAACTAATGGTAACCAATGAACATTTGATTCTTTAGTGGAACATACTACATGACTCCATCAGTCCAAAAGTAGTTTTTTGCTTTGTTTGTTTCTTTTCTTTTTTTGTTTTGTTTTGAAATTAAATTGTCTTAAAGATATATTGTTTATTAAATATAAAGAAACTTATTCGTCTTTTGATCTTTTATGATATCTTAAACAGTTACACGTCTGGAGTGGATATTAAAGGTGTCAGAGTTTCATATATGAGGGCTGCCATATTGACAGTATTTACCACAAGATGTGCACCTTGTGATGTAGGAAGATACAGCACACATGGTCTTTACAGAACAAAATAATAAATAATCCAGTTAAAAAGATGTTTTTCTGCCTTTGCTCTTTAAAGAAAGCAAGGAACCTGTGAGCTACTGATCACTTAGTTACCTCACTATTCACATCATTGAATTGACTAAGCCGGAAAACAAGAAGTCGATATGTTACAGACCTGAAATTGGTCCTCACAATATAGGACCGCATGGTTAGGTCACATGTAAATTTCAAGTGGTTGTGATAAGAAGTTGCTGAGAAAACTGTTATGGAAGTTATGTTGTGGATGGAAGGATGGAATGACAGAGGTAAACCAGTAAACCCCTTCAAAGCCAGGATAGATTATGAGTCAATCCTAGTGCTACGGCACTTATATGAAGACATTGCTTCTGAACAATCTTATCATCATTCAGAAGTTTGTGTCCAACTAAAGAAGCAGACTGCTTGAAGCAATCTCTTAAAAAAATACTGGGGTCTTGGTGGCAGTAAGTCTACTAATGATAATGTCCCCATTAGGTAAAGTTATTAGTTTCACTGTTATCAACTACCCCTAATTGGCAAGAACTGACACTTTTCATACCAAAGTGTGAGGGTTTTCACAGAACTGGGAGTTTTCCTACCAAAGTTTGGGGTTTTTCAAAGAACTGGCTTTTTGTGGACTAAAGTTTGGGGGTTTTCACAGTACTGGCAGTTTTCGGACTGAAGTTTGGGAATTTTTCACAGTACTGGCAGTTTTCTGACTGAAGTTTGGGAATTTTTCACAGTACTGCCAGTTTTCGGACTGAAGTTTGGGAATTTTTCACAGTACTGGCAGTTTTCGGACTGAAGTTTGGGAATTTTTCACAGTACTGGCAGTTTTCGGACTGAAGTTTGGGAATTTTTCACAGTTCTGGCAGTTTTCGGACTGAAGTTTGGGAATTTTTCACAGCACTGGCAGTTTTCGGACTGAAGTTTGGGAATTTTTCACAGTACTGGCAGTTTTTGGACTGAAGTTTGGGGGTTTTCACATAGCACTTTATATCTCTTCGAATAAAAACAAGATGCCACAAAATAACTAAAAAATTGCTGAAAGTGGCATTGAACCATATCAAACAAATAAACAAACAAATAATCAATACATAACATATATATCATATAGACAAGAGGTAAATAGATTGATTACATACCTGTAGTGGTAATGGTTTTGTTGCATCATATTCCTGAAAAAAATGTAGGATTCAAATTTAAAAACAAAATAATCTATAAATATGAGCTAAAAGTACTGTATTTTTCAAACTATACAGGTACATGAAGTATATGTATGTTGTTAGACTAAGCAATGAGATTTCCATGTAGAGTTGTTTTTGATTGATTGACTGGTCCTTATGGAATTTAATGTCCAGTTGACAAATTTTCAACTATATTCAGGACATGAGCAATTAAATGTAATAACATTTATATAAATTCATAGTTTGATTTAAAATATGTGTCAAATATCATTTATTACACAGGCAGTTGGTAACCTGATATATACACAGTAAATTTTATATTAGGACAAGCGTGTGGTGCAAGTCCACAAATAATATGTACATACTGTGAATATCTTGTATAAGGTCAGCAAATGTATATTCTACTGACTGTCGTAAAACATTGGAATTCAAGTAAAATCCATTTTATTCAGTGTGTTTTAATGTCGTCAGGGATCCTAACTCTTACCTACTGACTGCGTATGAAATCTAATTGTGTATAGAAAAAAATGGGGTCACCAGGTGATACCAATCAACCCATTGCAGAACGCAGATACTTTCAGGAGGTAGGATATTAATATGTGGATATATAAATATATGGAGACATCATACAACAATCTAATATGTCATATTAGGTAACAATTTTTTGTAATTTTACCCTTTCATCTAAAACCAAAGCAAAAAATGATTGTGGATGTTTCAGATGACAATATTTCAAATTTACTCTAAGAAAAAGACTCAAAATCAACAAAACACACACTTTATAAATTATGTTACACATTTCATGTAAAAATTGCCCACAGAAAGCAATAAGAATGCTAAAACATTCTGTATAATAAAATAAATAACATATAGATGGCAGGGTAATAAATCAGACTGGTACCCGTCAAAAAAGCATTGTCAGCCATCGACTAGTTGACAAAATATTTCTCAGCTCCTACAAATCTGTTAATAATGTATACAAACTGAACTTGGATAAAAACAAAGTATTTTAATTAGCAACAGTAAGAAATAACTAAATAACTGTGATATATATAAATAATAAAAAACCTTACATTAGGGTCAAGGTCAAACACTACTCCTTTTGCAGGCAGCTGTACATTATGTATATATGGTTCAGTGGATTTGATCGTTACCAGCCCAGCTGTATTGGTTACTTTGATAGAAACATAGTACTTGTGGTTACCATGCAGGGACCAATCTAATGTTCCAATATTAACTGCTGTACAAGTAGGCGTGGCAATGTCTGTACATGTACCACCTGTAGACAGGGGTCTATACTGCTGTATCTGTGTACCTAAGATTGTCTCACCTAGAAACATATACATGTAAAACAGACTATAATTAGATCTAAATACAATGATTCAGAAACTATATACAGCTTATTATTCAATCTGGATTATTGAATTTTCCGGAATAAGAGAACAAGACTTTAAGATGTGGATGCACTTTAATTTCAAGAATCTATTCAAGGAAATTTGTACATCAGCATAAAAAATCATTTTAAACTATAATAACTCTTGTGTTTATGTCATAGCGATAAATATATAAAAATACTTTTGTTTTTCAAGACGGAACCAGAATTAAATATGTGTATACCGATTGCAAACTCATATGACAAATCAAATAGCTCCTCGCTGTCTGAGAATGATCCACTGGCCCATTCTGTTATCAGGTACTGACCAGACAGGTGCAGAGTTATGGTGCCCATAAATCTTGGTGGAGTGGTGTCCATAAAACAAGGACCAACAGTCTAAAAATAGACACAATTTTTGGTGACATATTTCTTTTGATTTAGATACTTACAAGAGTTAAATGTGACAATTAATTTTGGAAGTCAGAGTACTTGGGTGGGAAGCATCAAATTAAAGAAAAAAGATTGAATAACCATTGATAACTTGAATATTACAAGATTTTCACTCTTCCAGGGTCTGATTGTTTGTTTGAATGGCTTTAACACCACTAACTCCAATTTTTTTCAGCTATATCATGGGGTCAATTTTTTGTGGGGGGAGGAAGACTGAGTACCCGCAGAAAACCGCTCACCTGCAGTAGGAAACTGGCAATCCTTGTCAAATAAGATTGAAGTCAAAAATTAATATTATGTAGCTTACTTTATACAAACAGTTTTGGTGTACACTAAAGATGTTCTTTATACTTTCACTTACCACTGTTCCCTCCACATTTGAATTACTTATTCCTTTTACTTACCACTGTTCCCTCCACATTTGACCCACTTATTCTTTTTACTTACCACTGTTCCCTCCACATTTGACCCACTTATTCCTTTTACTTACCACTGTTCCCTCCACATTTGAATTACTTATTCCTTTTACTTACCACTGTTCCCTCCACATTTGACCCACTGATTCCTTTTACTTACCACTGTTCCCTCCACATTTGACCCACTTATTCCTTTTACTTACCACTGTTCCCTCCACATTTGACCCACTTATTCCTTTTACTTACCACTGTTCCCTCCACATTTTACCCACTTATACCTTTCACTTACCACTGTTCCCTCCACATTTGACCCACTTATTCTTTTTACTTACCACTGTTCCCTCCACATTTGACCCACTTATTCCTTTTACTTACCACTGTTCCCTCCACATTTGACCCACTTATTCCTTTTACTTACCACTGTTCCCTCCACATTTGACCCACTTATTCCTTTTACTTACCACTGTTCGCTCCACATTTGACACACAATCCTTTTACTTACCACTGTTCCCTCTACATTTGACCCACTTATTCCTTTTACTTACCACTGTTCCCGCCACATTTGAACCACTTATTCCTTTTACTTATCACTGTTCCCTCCACAATTGACCCACTTATTCCTTTTACTTACCACTGTTCCCTCCACATTTTACCCACTTATACCTTTCACTTACCACTGTTCCCTCCACATTTGACCCACTTATTCCTTTTATAATCACATAAAATTTCATTCCATTAGGAATATTTGCATGTTGTATTCTAATATGTGGATTCTGCCTTGTTGATGTAAAAGCCATCAGGTCCGGGGCGGCACTTCCTGCGGTAGATGCAAAACCTACTTCATAGTCATAAATCTTGGCAGGCAAAGTGTCAACCAGCCAGGATATAGAAATCTGAAAATTACATCAGTACAAAATAAACATAACACTGAAACCTGTATAACCCAGCCCCTAAACCAATCTGAATTTTGTGTCCAAAGAATATTAATTTTCAGTCGCAATATTATAAATTTGTGTAAACTGATAATGTGTTAACCAAATACCTGTCTAACATGGACAAATATTTCAGCACTAAAGGTGCTCTGTTTGAACAGATTCACTGTATGAAAGAAAAAAGTAAGTTTCATTCTCTAATAGCAGCAAAATCAGTATTGAGATCATTGTCTAACTATCCTCTAGATTAATAGTAGAGCTTCAATGCCTAGATATTCCATCAACAATATCAGACAAATACTAGACACACCCGGTGCTCATTTAAGTCAATAGTAAATACATAAGAGGAAAAGATGTACAAATTTGTTTAAAACAAGTTATTTTAAAAAATCGAAGAATGTGTCCGTGGGACACAGATGCCCCCGCTAAATGAAGTCTCAAACAGGAAGTAGTTGTCTGACAGTTCTGAAAGTCGCTTAGGATGTACAACTTGTGTACCGTTTCTGAGAAAAGCTTGACAGAAATTTATATGTACGTACGTACGTATGGACAGACGGACATGAGTAAAACTTAATGCCCCCCGACATGTTGTCACAGGGGTATAAAAATATTGTTTTTAAATAATAATTTCAATATAAGCCCAATTCCTTTAAATGTGGATAATGAATTTTGATAACGTTAGAAACACAAACATTATGTTAAAATTAACCACTTTTTTATTGAACTTTATAAAGCCCTGAGCTCAAGCTAAAACTGTTGCATCTTCTGACTGATGACTTCAAAACCAAACCTCCTGATGACTCTGGTAAATCTAAGCAACACTGACAATGCCAGCTTCTGTAATATTCTGACCAAGGACCAAACTACAGTTTGTATTGTGATATGTTAGATGTATATACAATTGTTACATGTATATAAAATTGTAGGATTTCAAATAAAATATGTTTAAACTTAAGCATAGCTTCAAAGCCAACTTGAAGTTGGATTTAAGATAAAAAGTATATTCACTGGAGAAAAATCAACAATGTTTACAATAAAAGTAATTACTTGCCATATTTGAAGTTGACAATGCCAGACCAGAACTGACAGGAGCACCCGTTGAGTTAATACAGAATATAGCACCATCTACTCCTACAATGGATCCATCACTTTGTCTTTGTATAGGATAAAGATCGAGATCACTTTTAACTGTGGCTTTGACACTGTAAAGAAACATCATGGTATAAAAATCGAAAAACCTAATTTGTAAATACAGTATATAGTTTGGTAAAGTTTAGGAGGAAAATACAAATGTAAATTGTTCAATGCCTTTATATTTTTATACAAAAATTGAAAAAATCAATGAAAAGTATATTTAAATTCATTTGTAGATAAAACATTGCAGAAAGAGTGTAGTTGAATCAAACTTTAACAGGGATGGCAAGTTTTTCTGGGTACTCCAGCTTCACCTCCCCCCCCCCCCATCTTAAAAAATTGGATGAAATGATACAGCTAAAAAACTGCTGAAAGTGGCATTAAACCACCTTCAACAATCGACTCAAACAATAATTAATCTGCACAATTACAATAAATATAATTAAAATTTCATTAGTGTATCGTTTCTTACATTTAGCTGAAACATTCAGTAATATCAAGAATAAAAAAATTCTTACATGCTGCAAACACCTTTAAAATTTAAAAAAAAGACTGGACATTTCTCTAAGTACACTTTTATCTACAATTTTTTATATCTAAATACTGTAAATACTATTTCACTATTTTGAGTATTCTATGTCCAATACAACTCCAAGTGTACAAAAAATATGGCTCTTGAAACGTAAAGAATAAAACTGACATGTTCCTTTTATAATTAAACAGCATGTGGTGATGAATATTCTTTGATAACTCAAAAGTATAGACATACAAGCAATCTATGGTTGGATTAGTTATCTGTCTACGAGTTCTATCAGATGACAGGATCCAATAGCTGGAATTACTAACATCCACCATTAAACCTGTTTGTACAACGGCATTGTCTATTTTCACTTCCTTTATGGATGGACTGGTTGTATCTATGGTAACACCATCAGAACACACAGGATCAGAGGGATCTAATGCTCGGTTGTAGGCCACAACAGTGAAATAATATTTCCCTACGCCTGGAGCTATGTATGTTCCTAAGGTCTCGTAGGTTTCTACAAGCTACACAGCGACAAAAAATGAGATAAATTATTGATGTGCATTAACAGTAGGTTTAAAGAGACTTTTAATTAAAATGTTTGAAACAGCTGAGCGAATTTTGTTACTCAAAAACATTGCATATACTACAAATCTATCAAATCCCAACATTAATCTGCAAAAACGAAGAGTAAACAACCAGGTCTATGTATATCCTGCAATATAAACCTAAATTATTCTGGAGAAAAAAAAACAAATTATTCAATCAGATATATCTTCTCAATTTTTTTTTTGTATTTAATCTAATTAAAATTTATTTACTTTCATCTGTTGTGTATGACACAAATTTTGTTCACAAAAGATCATATTTCTATCAGCCTGAGTGATAATAGACATGAGTAAAACAGGTTGAATTAATTATATCACTGGATGTAAACACACTGGGTCGAGTGTATATACTATGTCATGATGTAACAACACTGGGTCGAGTGTATATACTATGTCATGATGTAACAACACTGGGTCGAGTGTATATACTATGTCATGATGTAACAACACTTGGTCGAGTGTATATACTATGTCATGATGTAACAACACTGGGTCGAGTGTATATACTATGTCATGATGTAACAACACTTGGTCGAGTGTATATACTATGTCACGATGTAACAACACTGGGTCGAGTGTAATACTATGTCATGATGTAACAACACTGGGTCGAGTGTATATACTATGTCATGATGTAACAACACTGGGTCGAGTGTATATACTATGTCATGATGTAACAATACTGGCTCGAGTGTATATACTATGTCATGAGGTAACAACACTGGCTCGAGTGTATATACTATGTCATGATGTAACAACATTGGGTCGAGTGTAATACTATGTCATGATGTAACAACACTGGGTCGAGTGTATATACTATGTCATGATGTAACAACACTTGGTCGAGTGTATATACTATGTCATGATGTAACAACACTGGGTCGAGTGTATATACTATGTCATGATGTAACAACACTGGGTCGAGTGTATATACTATGTCATGATGTAACAACACTGGCTCGAGTGTATATACTATGTCACGATGTAACAACACTGGGTCGAGTGTATATACTATGTCACGATGTAACAACACTGGGTCGAGTGTATATACTATGTCATGATGTAACAACACTGGCTCGAGTGTATATACTATGTCATGATGTAACAACACTGGGTCGAGTGTAATACTATGTCATGATGTAACAACACTGGGTCGAGTGTATATACTATGTCATGATGTAACAACACTTGGTCGAGTGTATATACTATGTCATGATGTAACAACACTGGGTCGAGTGTATATACTATGTCATGATGTAACAACACTGGGTCGAGTGTATATACTATGTCATGATGTAACAACACTGGGTTGAGTGTATATACTATGTCACGATGTAACAACACTGGGTCGAGTGTATATACTATGTCACGATGTAACAACACTGGCTCGAGTGTATATATTATGTCATGATGTAACAACACTGGGTCGAGTGTATATACTATGTCATGATGTAACAACACTGGGTCGAGTGTATATACTATGTCATGATGTAACAACACTGGGTCGAGTGTATACACTATGTCACAATGTAACAACACTGGCTCGAGTGTATATACTATGCCATGATGTAACAACACTTGGTCAAGTGTATATACTATGTCATGATGTAACAACACTGGGTCGAGTGTATATACTATGTCATGATGTAACAACACTGGGTCGAGTGTATATACTATGTCATGATGTAACAACACTTGGTCGAGCGTAATACTATGTCATGATGTAACAACACTGGGTCGAGTGTATATACTATGTCATGATGTAACAACACTGGGTCGAGTGTAATACTATGTCATGATGTAACAACACTGGGTCGAGTGTATATACGTTGTCATGATGTAACAACACTGGGTCGAGTGTATATACTATGTCACGATGTAACAACACTGGCTCGAGTGTAGTTTCTATGTCATGATGCAACAACACTAGGTTGATTGTATTACTATGTCATGATGTAACAACACTTGGTCAAGTGTATATACTATGTCATGATGTAACAACACTGGGTCGAGTGTATATATGTTGTCATGATGTAACAACACTGGGTCGAGTGTATATACTATGTCATGATGTAACAACACTGGGTCGAGTGTATATACTATGTCATGATGCAACAACACTTGGTCAAGTGTATATACTATGTCACGATGTAACAACACTGGGTCGAGTGTATATACTATGTCATGATGTAACAACACTTGGTTGAGCGTAATACTATGTCATGATGTTACAACACTGGATCGAGTGTATTTACTATGTCATGATGTAACAACACTGGGTCGAGTGTATATACTATGTCATGATGTAACAACACTGGGTCGAGTGTATATACTATGTCATGATGTAACAACACTGGGTCGAGTGTATATACTATGTCATGATGTAACAACACTTGGTCGAGCGTAATACTATGTCATGATGTAACAACACTGAATCGAGTGTATTTACTATGTCATGATGTAACAACACTGGGTTGAGTGTATATACTATGTCATGATGTAACAACACTGGGTCGAGTGTAGTTTCTATGTCATGATGCAACAACACTAGGTTGATTGTATTACTATGTCATGATGCAACAACACTTGGTCAAGTGTATATCACTTGGTCAAGTGTATATACTATGTCACAATGTAACAACACTGGCTTGAGTGTAGTTTCTATGTCATGATGCAACAACACTAGGTTGATTGTATTACTATGTCATGATGCAACAACACTTGGTCAAGTGTATATACAATGTCATGATGAAACAACACTTGGTCGAGCGTAATACTATGTCATGATGTAACAACACTGGATTGAGTGTATATACTATGTCATGATGTAACAACACTGGCTCGAGTGTATATACTATGTCCCTATGTAACAACACTGGCTCGAGTGTATATACTATGTCATGATGTAACAACACTGGCTCGAGTGTATATACAATGTCATGATGCAACAACACTTGGTCGAGCGTAATACTATGTCATGATATAACAACACTGGATCGAGTGTATATACTATGTCATGATGTAACAACACTGGCTCGAGTGTATATACAATGTCATGATGTAACAACACTTGGTCGAGCGTAATACTATGTCATGATGTAACAACACTGGATCGAGTGTATATACTATGTCATCCTTATTATATGCTGACAATTACAGTAATAAAACATTTTCTGGAAGAAATTATCAAATAACATACATCAGGATTAGTACGTTCTAAATTGAAATCAGCTTTAGTTGCACATTTGGTTCCAGGAATATACTGGTAGAATAGTACGCCACTCTCTCTATCAAAGAACTCGTCCCAATGAACTGTCAGTGTAGTACCCTGTTGATAATCTATTTCTGGGTTACCATCAAGACCATCATACACTAGACCAGCTTGTGGAGGCGTTACGTCAATGGTAAACTGAAATAAGAGGATTGTAAGAAATGTATGTTTTATTTATGATAATTAAATTCTTAACAATAAAACATATCTTTGTATTGAAAAAAGCCAGAAAAAAGAGCATTTTCAGTTGATTTATGGGTTAAATATTTTGCTATATAATGTAGCTAAAACCAATCCATTTCCACAACATGTCATAAACAATACTAAATAACCATGGACCTGCTAACAAGGGTACCATCAGATGATATAATTCTATTAACGTAATATCACTAAGTGATATGATACACCATGTATTTGGCTAATAAACAGTCCAATTGCAGAATTTACTGATTAATTAGTTAATCAAGTAGGTTATTTTTAGTACTTAGCAGCTGTGCAAAGTTTTAAAAAAAAAACTGTTGACATGTTTACAAGTTATCATCTGGAAACCACCAATTGTTACCAAAAAAAACCTTTGACGCAAGTTGAAAACTACAAATTACATTGCGCTGAAAATTGAACATGATCTTCATTTTATAGTATTTAATAGCTGTGCAAAGTTAAAATAATATCTGTTGACACATTTTCAGGTTATCATCTGGAAACCATAGAGGTACAGAGAGATGGACACATATCCATACGGAGGACATAAAAATTTAATGGATCCCAGAACTTGAGAAAAAATCATTGCTGGGTATGGTAGTGTTTGTTTTTAACTACTCTTTATTCATGTTATTGGGGTTCTACGAAGGTTACTCACTAACTCTAGCTGATCATAAGGGTTTGGGTCGATATTCAACTTATCTAGTTTCATACTTCATGGTCTATACAAAATGAAAATATTAACTTAGGGATAACAGCTATGCAAGTGTGTTGTCTTTTACATTTATATGTTAAAGTTGATTTTTTAAATTATAACAGCAATATGAAATTTTTAAATTTTGTTTCAAATAATAAATAAAACTAACAAAAACATTAGTATTACAAATCATAATATACCTTTTTCCTCAATACTGTTACTAACTGGGCATTGTTTGTCACAGAAATCTCTATATAGTAGTCATAATCGTGGACTCCTATGTCCATTCCTGGAAACAGACCTTCACTGACTTTGACAGTTGGTATGACCTGAAAATGTCTGTGGTAGCACGCTTCAAAGTTGGTACAGTAACATTTAGCTCCCCTTGGATAGGTATTATATGTTGTGTTGCAAGCCAATTCATCCTAGATGAACATATACATGTTGTACAAAGTGGAGACAATTTTTTACATAATTTTTTAAGGACTAATAAAGACAAACCGGTGCATACAGTACAACAGTTGTATGCCAAATGTGAATACTGACCACAGATTTTTAAAATACATTAATATTTCTGCTATTTCTAATGTAACCCAACAAATACAAGAAAATTTGTCTTAGCAACACCAATATCCCGTCTAACACATATTGGTAAACACCACCATTTTTCTATTTCTCTCAAACGTGAAATATTTGACATAGCCCTACAGCATTTTGCCTGTCTCATCATTTAATAACAGTGTACAAAATGTCTCCCTTAGGCAAATATTGGTAATCTCCTCTTTTTTCTAAGTTCACTTAATCCAGTGCACGTATCTTACAATGTTGTTGTTCCAAGTTTCATGAAGATGTAAAGTCATTTTCATAAATAAAACTTAAATGCAAAGGTCAACCTGAGGTGGGACAAATGAACAAAAGGACGAATGAATAAACAGAAAACTGACCAAAAAGCTATATGTCTCCCAATTTAATTGGCAGGACATAAAAAAGCTTCAACACAAAGGATAACCTGAGATAGGACAGACAAATGAAGGTAATAACAAAAAAACGGACACTGATGAAACTGTCAAAAAGACAATCCACAAATCATAGTCGGAGAAACCAGCAAACTCTAGAACCAACAACCAAAAATACAGCAACTACAGTAATGGTCCTGACTTGGTACAGGCATTTCAAAAGAAATGGTCTGTTAAACCAGGTTTTATGGCATGCCAAACCTCCCGCTTCCATTACTGTAGAATGTGAGTTAGTTAAAATAGATGGGTATCATATACCACTAGTCACTAATAGGTGTAAAAAACTGTGAGTTGGTTAAAATAGATGGGTATCATATACCACTAGTCACTAATAGGTGTATCTAACAATCATCAAAGCACATTCAATGTACACTGATTTCAAAATGGGAAAAACTTTATGCAACTAATGAATGGATGGAAAATCTACATGTCCCTGAATTTTCATTGGTGGGACATAAACCATGTTTTATAATTAGACAAAACATACAAGTGTTTCAACATATATAATGTTAACAATTAATATAAATCAACTCAGTACAAACTAGAGAGTCCAAGTATCTATAGAAATTTGTTTGTTTAAGAAGTTTAAAGCTACTTTCAGCAATTTTTCAGCTATATCATGGCGTCCAGTTTGTATTTGGTGCAGAAGCCGGAGTACTAAGAGAAAACTAGGGACCTTCTGATGGAAAACAGGCAATCCTTATCAATTAAGATTGGAGTCTAGTATACCCTGCCCGCAGATGAGACTCAAACCCACAACCTCAGTGTTAAAAGACCACAATAGTAGACGAACTACCTTAACCACTTGGCCACGGAGACCCCATCTACAGAAATACAGAATTGTGTATGGAACAAAGCAAATGTATATAAGGTATATTTTAAAAATACATACATAAGCAAACATGAAACTGTATAAGCTATACAATTTTTTAAGAATTTTTTTTACAAAACCCTCACCGTGGCCCTCTGTGGAGACAGGTTTTCATGCCCATGTAGGATGTCTGTCCCTGTAAAGTTGTCAAATATCCTCCAGTAAAGAGAATCTATACCACTATGGAAGTCATAGGCAATCCATTCTATTCTGAAATTTGTAACATTCTCTAATTATTCAATCATTCTGAATTAAACCATACTATCATCTCTGTCTTTGTTTTATGACGTTTGGTAGAGTAAGCAGCTTGGAGTTCACATTTTCTGTTTTTGTGATGGTAGTGGCGTCCCTTTTGCTGTGGATTTTCACGTTTTGTGATTCGTGACAAAACACCAAATCATTTTGTCTGACATCCATCGAGAAGAAGTCAGATAAATTTTGACCTGATCATCTTCATGTGAAATGTGTTCCATATAACACATCCACAATTTAAAAATAAACAAGTGAAATGCAAAAAATAATTTTTATCTCTTTAAAGAAATCTTAATAAATGATGTTAGTGTGCAATATTGTTTCTTCTGACATTATTCAGAATGAAGGATTGAATAGATTATATTGTGGTGTCTACTTCCAGTTGTAACTGTCAGCACTGCTCAAACAAATAGATTATATTGTGGTGTCTACTTCCAGTTGTAACTGTCAGCACTGCTCAAACAAATAGATTATATTGTGGTGTCTACTTCCAGTTGTAACTGTCAGCACTGCTCAAACAAATAGATTATATAGATGTATACTTGATAAGAAACATTTTTATATTATTATTAAAATTATACATATATATTTAGTGTAATATAAGTGTAGAATTTACCATGCATTCATACAATTAATACAGAAATAAACAACATGGATACTTCGGTGACACAACTTTAGCAAGAGCAATTTTTTTAATATTAGGTAACAATTCTTCTGAAGTTTTCATTCTATAGAAAAAAAGAAATATAATTTTTAATATTCTTTCCATTTAATGTTACTAAATAAGTATACAGGTTACATATTTAATAGCGATCTTAAGTACTGACATTTTTTTTTAACATATGACACAACCTGATTGTAGATATTAAGTTTAAGAAATGAATATCGCCATTAGTTGCATGCCAAAATGAGTATGCTGATATTATCTGATGTAGCATAAAACCGCCAACACTAATTTTTTCCCGAGTGAATCCGCTTCACAATTCAACTCTGTATTATAGATTTTTTTAAAGGAAAAATGTACATGTAAAGCACTGAATAAATTTTGACAGAAAATCAAAGTTCTGTTCATTGTAATCTTTAGTTAAAAATGAATAAATTTAAATGTGTATTAAAACTTTAACCTGACGTATAATATACAGTAAGGTTTTTGGAAGTGACCACATTTTGTTTTATTTAAAGCATGTGCTGTGTAATACCTGTTCGATACGCTTGATAGCCATGAGAAATTTAACAGGTTTATGACTGGAAATACAATTTATTCATAGGATGCAACAGTTTTTTTTTACATAAATTTGTTATTTCTTCAAATGTCTGTGGCTAAACACATTCTGACAATTTACCAGAATACATTGAAATATTTCTTTAGTGAACTTCATGAATTTTTTCAGTAAGGTAATTTTTTGTACACACACATGTACTGGATATACACCATAAGAAATAACTGATAAGAAAGATGAATTTAAAATCTTTTTATGATGTCCGTTATGAACTTTTGTCCCTTCCAAGTCCATTCCTCATGATTGTAATCCTTTCACTTTTTTCCACAGTAGATGAAAAATGTTCCGTTTACTTGTGATTTAATCTAATGTATTTCGTGATGAAACATTGTGCAAGTTCTTAATTTTCATGATAGCATGAAGAAAAATTAAAAAACCATGCTGATAGAGGGATAAGAATGTTAAGACAGTAGAATATAAATAGATTTGAAATATCCAGGATGTTAGTTAATGTCTTTTACTTTACTTCTCATATACAAGATCATTTTAACAAAAATATATTGATAGAGAACAACAAAAAACTTTCTGATGAAAAATTATATACTACATGTAACTTAAAATCATTATACATACGTCATTTGAGTTAACTCCACAACACCGTGTACAGAAACGTTCAATCTGTCACCTCTAGTTAACCATAAATCTTCTATCATTGGGGGTGTGGCATCCCTGTATACTGTGATAGTATCATTGTTAGAACTCCCAATAATGTCAGTAGCCATGACCATAAGGATCAGTTTATCACCATCATTCCAGACTACGTTGAGAACCTTGGACTGTGCATGAAGGTCAACCATAGCAGTTAAATTCTGAAAGTCACTGAGTTCAGGAGAGTAAACCTCATAACCAACATGAAATCTTATGATACCTGAAATGTAATGATCAAAGCTTTAAAACTAACAGCAAGCCCATTATTAATAGCAGGATTTTTCTTTTTAGGGATTTAATGATGAAACTGCATTAGGCAACATATCTGATTTATATGAAAACTTACTGCAGTCAAATCTGTATATAAAGGGCAGCATGAGACTGACACAGTGAGCTGACTGAACAGGTGCCCTTTATATACAGTCTTGTATAAGAAAATTCTATTTCCATCCTATTTTCTCAAGTAAAAGATCTCTGTATTATCCATAAGGATGAGTTTCATAATAAGTTATTCCACACTAACACCTAACAGATGAAATTATTATTTTGTTAGTTTTGTTTGGTGCTAGCCATGGCCTTATTGTAATATCGAGTCTTTGTGATTATTTTAAACATCAGAAAGCTTTTATTATTAAAACTGATGCTTGTTCTTTCACTAGTTGTTTTTGTTTATAAATAATGGTGGGGTCAGGGAAATAGAGGTCAAGGAAACCTGGAGTGAATTTCTAAGGAACTGGAGGTCAGTGGTAGAGGAAAGCGGAAGTTATAATAGAAGAGAGAATTGGTAAACGTCTTTTATTTGTATATGTCATGTGATTTGCAAACAATTTCTTTTCTTAAAATAAAACTTTTAAAAGGAAGCCTATGACTGAGATAAGTAAATCTGTATAGCTTTACCTTGTGCATTATCAATGGCTGCAGTAGTTCTGTTTCCATGGTATTCTTCAATAACGGTGGATGCTGTAAATGGTTCTATTGCTGCAAACCATAAATTTTTAACATGTCGAGAATTAATGAAACGATTTGTCCATGTAATTGTTATTGTGCTGGTGTCTAGCACAACCCATCGGTAAGAGCTATTTTTAGATGCCTCGGCACATGCCATTGGATACTCTGCTTGTAAATCTACGACTGACTGATCATCAAAGAACAGAAGTGTTCTGGCAGTTGCATGGTTTCCATCATTTTCAGCATTTTTTGTATTGTCATAAGCTGACAAATGAATAGAATACACACCAGGTTCTGTCAGTCTGAAGGACCCCTGTGAATACACAATACACAAATAGTCCTGTATGGTAATATATATTTGGGGTAAACTCCACAATAAATTTATCAGTATCAAATGTACACAGTGTATCTAGATTCTAGAGCATGGATATTAAACCTTTCTTGACAAAAGAAAAAACAATTTTATCATTTGACAAAAAAAGCAAGCAAATCTCACAAAACCTTGCTTATACTCTATACACTACTCTCCTAGATAATCCTACTACATCAATTCAAACAGAAGGCTATCAAGAGCCTGTCATTGCTTGCATATACTTAGCTTATAAGTAATGGTAACCATCTGTGCTGAAAGGTGTACTAATAGATAAATGTTTGGTAGTGGACCTTTCCATCAATTGCAAACAGTGGTTTCCAAAGGAAGATTTGTTTTTTTGGTTTTTAAGATAATTTGATTTTCTGACACAAAATGCAAATGTAACATTTTTTCAGTAAAGATAATTAAAAATATGAAATCACAAATGAAAAGTGACAAATTATAGACTTTTTTTTATAGCAGATGTCTATTAAAGGTCCATTATAACACCCAACATATGTCTGTTGCTATGCAGGAGGCATTACACATATAATTGTTATTGTGCTTTACACAAGTGTACATCATACAATCAAACATTTAAACACAACAAATTGTATACTATACTATCACCACGGACACAGAAAGGTGTGACTTACAGTTGCATTGTTAATTTTCTCCTCCAATATGGTTGCTACCGTAAGACCATCTGTAAGAACAATGTTATTTATTGTCTTAACATTAAACACCTGGAATGTAAACTTGTCACTGATCCCTGACAAATCATCTCGCCATCCTCCAAATGCAAATTCTACAATCGGCTGAAATAAATTGAAAAGAAATCCAATCATTATTGTAAATATTGACTACTTGGAGACCCAATCATATTACTGGAAACAAACAAGTGTTTGGCAATAGAATACATACAACATATAAGTCATATATCCTCAAGGCAATTCATGTAAGAAAGGAATATTTTTATTGATTATTTGCAGGTATAATTGAGCTTATCAAAAGAGTGACTGGCAGACAGGAATATCCTAACAAAGATTGTCAGGGCTGCTTTATTAATATGAATTTGAAAATATAAATTAATCTTCTTTTTTTTTTTTATTAAAGTGTTACCACAGTAATGTAGTGATGTTGTCATTCAGACTGATAATCCTTATAGCTGTTACAAAGAAAAACAGTAACTAGTGTGGACTGTGAGCATGCTCACAAAAGGATACCCCCGCTTCGCTTTCAAGTCCAATTATCTCCCCTTAATGATATCCGAGGTCAATAAAAATCCTTCATACACATCTACATATAATGTACTTCCTTCATGCTAAGTTTCATTAAATTTTATCAAGCGGTTTAGGAGGAGTTGCCCTTGCAGGGAATGTGGACAGACGGACAGACAGACAGGGTGATTCCTATACACCCCCCAAACAAGTTTGCAGGGTGTATAATAACCATGAGACTGGGAGACCTAGTTGTTGAGAATTCCTAGATAATCAGGGACTAATTGTATTCCAATTATTACATGAAAACTCATCAGTGGTGCTACAACCACAACAGGTAATTTTTGGCTGTTTTGTCTATACATTTTATACAGTGTAACATTGAAGGGGACTTACAATATTAAACTTTAGACTGAACATGTTAAAAATTTCAGATTTTTGTTTAATTCATGTATCCTAAATTGAAGAAGTTAAATGTAAACAATATCTCTGCTAAAAAAACAAAATTTTTGCCCAAATTCTAATGGTTGGAAGCACTGTTTATGCATCATTGAGAGGGATACCAATCTTTACTTACATCAGAAGTAATGTCGGAACCTATGACTTCCACAGGGTAAGGACAGGAAAGTGTTCCAGTAGTCTCCAACTTACTACAGTGGTATGGGAAATCCAGGTCCCAGTGGAATGTGAAGGACCGTGTAACTGTTCGACCATTATAATAATATGTGTCTGTTGTAGTTGACACTGGATAATTGTCTCGATTCTCAACATTTACATATCCACCATTCTTAGCACTAACAGTATATACAATTCTGGAATACAAGAATGTTTTATTGTAAAGATTAATAGCTGTAAAACACAAAGGTATTACCCAATATTTCAATAAGAATGACTAGCTTCTACTGAAATAAGAATTAAATTCATCTCATTACATTAACTAAATCATAAATAGAAGAAATTGCATTATTATATACTGACTCGGTATACACATGTGCCACTTACAACTTTGTATCTACATTTCCATTTGTCATTTTTAAATGAAGCACTTCAAAGTTGATAGCTTCTAAACAGCTTAAAGAAATGAATCACCTGTTTTTAAAGTTTGTGAATTTTACTACATAATATCATCAAAAAGTGGTTTTTTTTCAAATTCATCACTACTGATGATCATGGCTGCAGTTACATGAATTTATCACTCAAATGTATCAGTCTGCTTCAAGTATTATGTTACTTTAATCAATATTTACAGGTATGTTACTTTAATCAATATTTACAGGTATGTTACTTTAATCAATAATTATTTACAGGTATGTTACTTTAATCAATATTTACAGGTATGTTACTTTAATCAATATTTACAGGTATGTTACTTTAATCAATATTTACAGGTATATTACTTTAATCAATATTTACAGGTATGTTACTTTAATCAATATTTACAGGTATATTACTTTAATCAATATTTACAGGTATGTTACTTTAATCAATATTTACAGGTATGTTACTTTAATCAATATTTACAGGTATATTACTTTAATCAATATTTACAGGTATGTTACTTTAATCAATATTTACAGGTATGTTACTTTAATCAATATTTACAGGTATGTTACTTTAATCAATATTTACAGGTATATTACTTTAATCAATATTTACAGGTATGTTACTTTAATCAATATTTACAGGTATGTTACTTTAATCAATATTTACAGGTATATTACTTTAATCAATATTTACAGGTATGTTACTTTAATCAATATTTACAGGTATATTATTCTTAGTCCTGAAGATAGCAGTGTTAACTAGCATGACCTTAGGGCAGGAATACTTCTCAATCTTATTAGTTCAAGATTGATGCTAAGCACACCATGTCTAAAGTCAGACTTAAACTCTTCCAGTGTTGACATGCTTGGATCAGTGAGTAACAACCTAGACCACAAAGCCAACATGGCTCACAAATGTTTCTGAGAAGGTAATTCTAATCACTATACAGAATTGTCTAGCATACAGATGACACAATAAACAATACTTTACTTATCATTATGTTCTAAAGGTAACCAGTCTACCAGGGACACAGTCTCAGAGCATTCTACATGTTTTGGTGGTGCATCCCTGCCAGCTTCAGAACAGCTTGTTGTTTTAGTATCACTCAAGGTACCACCTGATTAACACATACAAACAATGCAATCTTTAAATAGAAGCACATTTAATTGATTGACTGGTGGGCATAAAGCAACAGTATGTAAAAAACAGAAGACAGATATCTATTACATGACGAACTACAGGTTAAAGTTTTTCATAGACAGTGATTACCACCAGAGGTCATTAGCATCTTGCATAGGTCAACTCATAAAATATTAAAAAACTGCAAAAAAACCCTCAATGCAAGTTTTACTATTTGATTTCTTGATTTTAACACACTGCCAAACTATACTCTTTGTTCAATTAATTTCCATTAATTGATAGTTCATCTGACATGCATACTCAAGAACTTGATGCAAGTTTAATTTCATTCCATGCATTACTGTTTATTTTCGATGATATTACCTTACATGATCTTTAAGTTACCTTTGTATTTACAAGTACACAAGTCTTAAAAGTACATTATTGAATAATACAGAATTTTGCCTTTTCCTAATTGGTCCAGATGGCACTTTCTTGATCGTACCTCAAATTGAGTACACTTCTAGTGCAGTGAGTTAACCTTGTGTTATTTAATAAACCAGTTATTGACTATTACTTAGGTGTACCCAGGACTATACATCCCTACGTAAACCTCAGGAATAGTTAATAATTGTATATCATTTAAGGAGAACAAAATTTACTTCTGAAAATAAAGTATTGACATGTGTGTTCATGCTGATATGGCCTATAGATTCAATTATAAAAATAATAAACTGATGGTTAAATTTCATGCTGTTAACCCGCTGACTTGCCATGCAATAGATACAGGGTATACTTTCCAAAGTTGTTATCCTATTGTAAGAATATACATGTATTATTAATTAAAGATTTTTACAAGAAAATATTTCAAAACATGTGATATTGTTTTCTTTAGGTCACAATATGTTTCGTTTAGACAGTGTGCAGCATAATTATTATTGCTGCAAATGTATTTACTTTAGAGGTTTAAAACTTATTTCCATTAAGATATTATATAATTGCACATGTGACAGTGACGGTGAGTGGCAGTGTCATACTATTTTATGCAGCTTTTAATGGTCCATATAAATAGCTTAAATTAGTTCGTCATGAAAATAAGTTTGTTTAAAGTATTATGAACATCTTTCCCTGAAAATTTATTTTTTGTCATGAGCCCTGTTCATGATTATTTTTTATCACCCAAAATAACGTGTGTTTGTCCTGAAACACAAGGCCCAAGTCATCATTTCACAAACAGTTTTACTACCCTTATATGCTTTAGGAACAACAAGAGAATCAATATACCTTTAAACAGTTGTAAGAAAAACATCATCTCTTCCAAGCCCACGGAAAAATTTGTCACATAGTGGTTGGGGTCCCTGGTGAGAGTTGGGATACTATAAGTTGCAGTCATAGCTACATCCACTTCAGTAAAGGATCCTACGTTAGTCCACACTGTAGGCGGATCATCTGAATCGTCGTTAGGATCATTCTTTGCCGTTTTTGTTTTATCAGCATTTAAAAATACTGCACTATTAAAGGTTATGTTTGGTGTATTTAAAACTGAAATAAGAAATGGATAAATATAATGACTTTGAAAGTCTCATTAACCATTGTGTTAGTTGCTTTGTGGCAAATTTGATCTTTTTAAAACAAAGCTTTGGAAATGGTTTCATATTAAATGTGCATGGTTAGTTTATATTAACATCTAACTAGATATCAGTTAGATGGTACCCATCTCTGTGGGCACTGCCAACCTTGAAGTCAAGGTCAAAAGTCATCAGCCATGGTATGCGACACATCGTCTTGATATTATCTACCTACAATCCAAATTACAATAGCCTATCTTTAAAGATAAAAAAATTAACAGCCCAGACATGAACTTGTCATTCAGAAAGCAAAAATGTGACCTTAAGGTCAAAGTTCAAGGTCAAAGGTCAACAACCAGGGTATGCGACACATCCCCTTGATATTATCTACCCATATTCCAAATATAAAAAGCCTACCTTAAAAGATAACAAAGTTACAGCCCAGACATGAATTTGTCATTGAGAAAGTAATAATGTGACCTTAAGGTCAAAGTTCAAGGTCAAAGATCAACAACCCTGGTATGCAACACATCGCCTTGATTTATCTACCCACATTCCAAATATCAAAAGCCTACCTCAAAAGATAAAAAATTTACAGCCCGGACATGAATTTGTCATTCAGAATGCAATAGTGTGGCCTTAAGGTCAAAGTTCAAGGTCAAAGGTGATCAACCACAGTATACGACATATCACCTTGATATTATCTAACGACATTCCAAATATCAAAAGCCTACCTCAAAAGATAAAAAAGTTACAGCCCGGACACAATTGGTTTGGACGGATAGACGGACAGACTGATCACTATAGGGCGTCCGCCACAAAGTGGCGAGGCCCTAATTATGTCTGCTTTGCTGGGCAACCAATTTTAATCTCTGTATTAAACCCATAGCCTTCATTTGTTTTGCAGTGTTGTGTACGAGTTCTTGTTAGAATTATTACTTCTTTGGGATTGAGGTGATAATGTCATCCACTTCTCTGTTTACAAAAATTAATACTGTGCCTTAAAAGCTGAGTCCTCTCAGCACTGATATTTATCTTTTTTATATCTCTCTCAACTTATGACAGAGAGAGATTTGTCAAGCATATTGACAAAGTTTAATAAATATAAGATCTACATGTATTTGCAGGGCTCGACAATTATGTTTGTCAAATTTCCTGGGACAAGTAGACATGCCTGTCAGACAAGAAAAACTCAGTTTTGTCCATAGGACAATGAAAAAATAATAAGCCTCTACAGAAATACCATAAAGAATTTTAGTATCTTTTCTTGAAAATTAGAGTTTTGCCAATCGTTTTCATTAATTTATTATCTATGATCTTTTTTAAGTCCCCAAAAACAAGTCAACTTTATGCAAATTTCTTAGTACCGGTTTGAAACTACAGATGCATAGAGTAGGCACCGAAGTATAAATCTTACTCATGATAAGAAAAGGATGAAAGAGCTTGCAGATAATAGTTGTAAAACTAATCTGACATAGTATAATAAACATGTATGCTAGTACACTTTATTTTTGACAATGAAAATGACTTGCACTGTGTATCGCTTGAGCAGATGGTAATTTGGTTGAAATATTTGTATATTATTATTGAGGAATTGTTTGTTAAGAGAAATAAATGCAAGATATTTTAAAGTACACTTGTCACTTTGCTCTGAATTAATTGTTTATATTGCTGAATGATGGAAGAGCAAACAAATTCATGTGGGTGGCCATATGGGTCAAAGTTTCCATACAAGTGATGTTTTCATTCGAACACCTAAATTTTAATAAATGTAATTATTTGTTAAAAAAAAAAAGTTATTGTCGAGTCTTGATTTCAAATGCTCTTGATAATACTTACTGTTTTGACACTGGTTTCCACCAAAATTATCTGCACAGACACACTCTGTTGCTAAATCCCTGGTACCAGTACCACAAACACCAGGATAACAACGACTACTGTCTGGTGCCCATGAACATGTCTCTGAAAATAGTTCAGTAAAATCTTGAATATACTTCACTCTTTGGTATATCTAAATGCCAGTACTCCTTGGTACTGAAATTAATATAACATTAACTTGTTTTATCATGTGGTCCACCTGGGTGAATATTAAACAAAAAAGGTCAATAAGTTAAATAATAAGCTACAGTACAGTACAGCACTAAAATGAATGGCAAACTTAGATACAAATATCTGGTTTTAATTCCACTTGTTAAAAATAGAAACATGGAATTCTTTTGGTAAGAAAATATACTGGAAGTAAAGCTACTTTATTTTTGATGTACAATTATATACAATTCTACACCACCAGACAACTAGTATGACTGAAAGGATCATTTTACCAGTCCTAGACAAATTTTATCGAACTTTTGCTAATGTCCAATGAACCTTCAGAATGACTAAAATGCTACCTGGAATTCACAATGGCAAGATTAAAATCATCATTAGAAAATTTAACGGTCGCCATCATAACATAATTGATCATTACAGAATATCTTGTTCTGATTTTTGAAACCTCTTTCCATTCTTCTGTCTGGATTATGACTGTCACCGAATATGACCTATTACCACATTTTAAACAAGTACCAAGCATGGAGCATGAATTGCTTACACTTCCTTCTGACTCATCCACAATATATAGTGGGATTCAAGATACTCAATTTTTGGTTTTAGATGTGTGTTTGTTTGTTGTTTTCTCTTATGTTTAATGATGTTTTTTTTTATTTTCTGTCCTTTACTTATCTTTACTGAATATTCATGGTATCATCAATATTTTTTCTTAAAGTAATCAAATCCCCTGATATAAAAACATTGGATTGGGCAGATATAATGCATCAGTGTGTGTTATAATTTGCGAAAATCATGTATATCATTACTCAAACACGAGTAGATTAGTCCATAACAGTGTATTATTACTGTTGCGGATCAAATTCAGAGATACTAGTCATTTCACTCCACAAACCAAAACTTTCCTAGTATGTAGGGCTCACGCTGGGTCAAAATTATAGGGAGAAGTCACTTCTCTTTTGTGGGGCTGACAGGGAGAAGTGAGGATTGAACAGGGAGAAGTGGGAGGACAACAGGGAGAAGTTGCAATATATGTTGCGAAAGCGTCCTATTTTGTTTGTTTTTTTAAGATGTGTTTATTTCAATTTAATTAAAATTAAATCTTTCACTTGCTCCCCCTTTTTGTTAAAGGTCGCTGCGTTGTAACGCAGCGACCATAGCAAAAAGGGGGGAGCAAGTGAAAGATATAATTTTAATTAGATTGTGTTTATTTGGCATTTGAATTTTTTTATTGTTATATGTTTTTAGCAGTTCAATTTATTGAGGATAAAGTAAAAAATTTGATTAACTATTATCACACATTTTCATAAATATACGTATTAAACATAACAATAAAAAAAGTATCAACTGTCACAAAACTGTTCATTAAAAAAATGTTTCTGTGTCATTGGTTTACAAATCGAATGAATTATAATGAAGTACTATGAGAACTAGGAGTAGAAAATTACATCATTGTGACAAATCTGTTAAAAGTATTTAAACATATTTAACTTAAATTTGTTTAAAGTAAATGTCAAAATACTATTTTTTACTACGTTTCTATCATTGCAATACTCATTTCAACACTATCAGCATCGTATATTTGCAATCTCCGGCATTAAATTCATATCTGGTCCGGAAACTCACATTTTTGCTCTGAACTGGTTTCCGGTCGTATTTTAAACCTACTCTTTATATACGAAATAAAAGTTAAAAGGGTACCAGTTGACTTTGTTGCGCATAAACATAATAAATATGACGCTGTATCAAAAAACCAAGGTTTCTTAATAAAATGGGAATACAATTTGAAAGGTGACATCAGGCGATTCTACAAAATGATAGGGCTACTTCACTTTGCTTTTTAATATGATCGAGGGCGAAGTGGGACCACGATAAGGCGACTTCTTCGCCTGAGTCGCCCTCCAACGCGAGCGCTGGTATGGAATAGACTGATGAGACCAAATTTTGCATGAAATCTATCCTATTAAATTGATCAAAGACAGAAATGGCCGTGTTTGTTAAACAGGAATTAGGTGAGTGACAGACCTGAAATCGAATCCCACGTTATGGGAGGCCATGCTGATGCTGCTTACCAAATTTCAAGAGAATGTGAATAGTAGTTGATGAGAAAACTGTTACGAAAATTTTTCCTATTTTGACCCTTGAAACAGTCTAAGTCGCTTGGAAAACAGGAAGTAGATAACTGACTGACCTGGAAAGATGAGGCACAGTACCACTCATCATGCTAAAGCTGTGCACCAAATTTGAAATCAATCCCTTTAGTAGAAGCCAAGAAAACTGTTACAAAAATTTTTCCTATATTAACCCTTGAAACAGTCAAAGTCGGCTTGGAAAACAGGAAGTAGATAACTGACTGACCTGGAAAGGGGAGGCACAGTACAACTCATCATGCTTAAGCTGTGCACCAAATTTGAAATCAATCCCTTTAGTAGAAGCCGAAAAAACTGTTACGAAAAATATTTTTCCCTGCCCACCCAGGCCAACATTCACCATATTAAAACCCCGATTTTCACTCTGTGAAAATCTCTGTAAGTCAATCTGTGAAAATCTGGCCAAAAATGATTATCTGTTGTCATGGTAACAATAGTCATTACTACAAGGCAATCTATCTAAATACCAGCATACATGTTATAGAACACAGATTATGTATTTGAACCTACTATTACAGAACTTTCCACTACTGATTTCATGTGTGTATTTCCTATAATACTGTCTACCGTCAATATCTCCATCACACCACAGACACTTTGTATCGTCAAGTGTTGTACATCGTCTGTGATTACACCTAGGAATTTCACCACAAACTGAAATGTAAACAAGTGAAGGTGTATTTTTCAATATTTCTAGATGTTTACTCATGCTTTGTCTATGTTTTATTTATGTGTGTCTTTTCAAATTGATTTTTCCTTTTTTACACATCTTGGGACTGTTTGCTGTCCTTTATTCAATTAAAAAGACAGGAGAACTCAAGTGAATAAAATCTTTCTTTTATTTCACTAATGTGATACCAATTGAAAGCCGTCAGATGTCATGAAGACCTTAGGGAAAGATGTCAAGTGACCACAGTGAAATGCAGAAACAATATGAAGTGTGTTATGAACTAACACAATGTGAGATGTTCATGTTTTGGCTGTATCTACATTCATATTACAACAATAGAGGTTCTTTATAGCCTATACTGGTAATTCATCTGAGAGACAAGCAACTCCAAGCTATCTTCTCAAGATAGGAATGTGAGATAATACATTGCTATATATAGATTGTCCTGCTCATCATTTTTGCTTATTACAGCTTCACTTTATTATAGTTTTCTAGATGACAAAGAAAGGGGCATTTAATGATACCTTGCCAAGTTGCATTGTTTTCAATATTCATGAACAAATTTTACTGAATTACAAATCAGCCTCTATAACAGCTGAGCATGATAACAGTCCATCATAGTCCATCAAAACGGTTCTCTACAATGACCAATTTTACTTTGGAAGTTTCTAACCGACTTACAAATTTTATTAAATAAGTACTTAATAAACGAGTCTTAAATAATCTGATATATGTTTATAATGCAGAGCTGACATAAATGCATAATGAAACAATATAACACTACAACCTTATTATACTAACTTTCACAATATGGTCCATTGGAGAAAAACCCATCATTGCAGTCTGTACAGTTGTCAGGTTCAAAACAGCTCCCTCCACTATCGTACTACAATACAAAATTGTATCAAATCAAAAATACAACAAAGTTCTAGGCAATAAATTTTGCTATACCTAACCAGCGTTTCGTCTATTCAAGACTCATCAGAGGCGCTCTACCCAAAAACTTGAAAATGCCAAACACTATATGAATATAATGAGCATAGAACAATAAAACCAAAATATGCCGAACTGGAAACCAAATTATGACTATGATCAACTTAAACCTGGGGTAGGAAGAACATTAGGGTTTTGACAATTTTGACATTTACACAGACAATTTCAGAGCTTTGATGTGTTTGTCAACACAAAAGTGTTGATGCCCAAACTTGCTAATCTCAGGGAATTAAAACTCCACCAGCAGCGCTAACCATCACGGATGTTATAAATCAAAAATACAACAAAGTTCCAGGCAATAAATTTTGCTACGCCTAACGTGCGTTTCATGTATTAAAGACTCATCAGAGGCCCTCTACCCAAAGCTTTAAAATACCAAACACTATATGAATATAATGAGCATAGAACAATAAAACCAAAATATGCCGAATTGGAAACCAAATTATGACTAACATGTTTACATTGCTGAATGAAGGAAAATCAACAACATTGGATTGAGTGGTCATTGTTTGACTGGTGTTTAATGCCACTTTCATAAATTTGTCAGCAATATCGTGGCATCCAGTTTGTGAAGGAAAAATGACTAGACAAAGTCGATCTAGCGATCGCTGATACCCCGCTTTTGTGAAAATTTCTAACCTTTTTCGTGGATTGTGACCTTGAAATTGGATGGATTTCCACCAAAAACAATAGGCTTCTTACCAACAAAATATATAAGAATATTTTACAGTTTTATTAAAATCGGATGAAAACTTTTTGAGTTATTTTCCGGAAACAACTTTTTGTAAAAATTTCTAACATTTTTTGTGGACTGTGACCTTGAAATTTGACAGATTTCCCCCAAAATCGATAGGCTTCTTACCAACCTTATATATAACAATATCCCAAAGTTTCATTCAAATCACATGCAAACTTTTTGAGTTATCATCCGGAAACAACTTTTTTGTAAAAATTTCTAACGTTTTTCGTGGACTGCGACCTTGAAATTTGATGGATTTCCCCCAAAATCAAAAGGCTTTTTACCAACCTGATATATAACAATATCCCAAAGTTTCATTCAAATCGGATGCAAACTTTTTGAGTTATTGTCCGGAAACAACTTTTATGTTAAAATTTCTAACGTTTTTCGTGGACTGTGACCTTGAAATTTGACTGATTTCCCCCAAAATCGATAGGCTTCTTACCAACCTGATATATGACAATATCCCAAAGTTTCATTCAAATCGGATGTAAACTTTTTGAGTTATTGTCCGGAAACAATTTTTTTGTTAAAATTTCGAACGTTTTTCGTGGACTGTGACCTTGAAATTTGACGGATTTCCCCCCAAATCGATAGGCTTCTTACCAACCTGATATATGACAATATCCCAAAGTTTCATTCAAATCGGATGTAAACTTTTTGAGTTATTGTCCAGAAACAACTTTTTTGTTAAAATTTCTAACGTTTTTCTTGGACTGTGACCTTGAAACTTGACGGATTTCCCCCAAAATCAATAGGCTTCTTACCAACCTGATATATAACAATATCCCAAAGTTTCATTCAAATCGAATGTAAACTTTTTGAATTATCATCCGGAAACCAAATGTGGACGGACGAACGGACGGACGGACGGACATGAGGACCACTATATACCCCCGACTCTGTCGAGCGGGGGTATAAAAATCCTGTCAATTAAGATTGTAGTCGAACAGACCTGGTCCAAAATGATACCTTAACCCACAACCTCAGTGACGAAAGGTACATGATCAATAGTATATGACTATTTACTTAAACCACTTGGCCACCGAAGCCCCCAGTCATTACCAAAATTATGCAAAAATATTCATCTGTATATCCATAATAGGAGGTGCACAATGTCCAGTACATACAAATATTCTACCCAGTTTAAGGGCTCTGTGTTGAACACTGTAGGCAGAGTAATTAAATAAAATGTGTACTCGTGAGCATTGCTAATAATTACCAAGTTGCATGATTTTGAGGTTTTTCAAAAATGTTCTAAACATACTCATTTTATTGGGTACACATGTTCACAATATAAACAACCAAGTATGAAGCTTGTTTTGAAGTGTTTTGGAAAATTAAAAAAATTTTGTTTTATGTTTCTTTTTTAAATGACTTTCTCAAGCTGCAGACATCTTTATCGGTACTATAACTAATTTTCAATTGAAAGTGTACAGACTAACTAATACAAAATGAACTAGATATCAGTGTGTGTTGTACCCATCTCTGTGGGCCCCAATGACCTTGAGGTCAAGGTCAAAGGTAATCAAACGTGGTATGCGACACATTCCCTTCATATTATCTACCCACATTCCAAATATCAAAAGCCTAACTCAAAAGATTAAAAAATTACATCCCAGGACATGAATTTGTTCTTCAGAAAGCAATAATGTTACCTGAAGGTCAAAGTTCATGGACAAAGGTCAACAACCACAATATGAGACCCATCACCTTGATATTATCTACCCACATTCCAAATATCAAAAGCCTACCTCAAAAGATAAAAAAGTTACAGCCCAGAAATGAATTTGTGATTCAGAAAGCATAATGTGACCTTAAGGTCAAAGGTCTACAATCATGGTATGCGATACACAGCCTTCATATTATCTACCCACATTCCAAAAATTAAGAGATATAAAAGTTACAGTCTAGACAAGATTAGTTTCAGACGAACTGACGGACGGAGGCAGGGATGGACAGACTGAACACTATAAAAATTATATCTTCACTTGGCTCCCCCCTTTTTGCTATTGTCACTATTGCTATTCATGGCGACAATAGCAAAAAGGGGGGAGCCAAGTGAAGATGTAATTTTAATTAGATTGGGTGTCCGCCACAAAGTGGCAGGGCCCAAATATTTATTTATCAAACTTACAAACATGAGGTCATAAAAGACGCTTGTCAACACATAATACTTACTATTTTTGTATTGGGTCTTATTATGATAGGTGTAGTATATGTTTTGGTACATGCATCAGGATTACTCTTTCCATCACAGTAAACTGAAAGAAATAATGACACTGGTCACACCTTAGTAATTGGTAGAATGTTCAGTGCTTATTGATCACATAACACTACTGTAAAATATAAGAACAAAGTCAGATCTGCTGGAGGGAGGGATCTTGAGACCTAGGTACCACTCCATACCTTATTTGGAATCTGTTAATGTCCTGTAAGAAAATTTATAGTTGGTTTTCTGTAAAATGTGAAAATTTTCAAGACCCATCATGCTGGAATTTTTTTTATAAATGGTTCTTGGTATTTTCCTTGAATCTAGGCAGATGAAGGTAAGGAACACACTGTAAGTTATGACAGGTCATATATTTTTACTATTTTTGCTGTTGACTAAGAAAGAATGACTAACAAGTTCGAACTAGAACCAAGGAGTGGGGCAGCCAACTATCATTTTTACAAGGCCTTATATATATTACACATAAACTAATACATAATTGCCAAAATGTACAATAAACAATAATGGACAAGTTTGGTAGTAATTAATATTGTTTGTAATATTACTAAAATATAATGATGCAGTTTATTACACAAAAATACATTGAAACTTTTTACATGCAAAAGTGTAATGTCAAATTCTGGGTAATATGCTATATTGTTTCCATGATTAATTTTCATGACAAGAAATGAAAAATGAAATTTTACAAATAATTCACCCCAAGTCTGACACTTACATTCATCACAGTCTGTCCCAGTGTATCCTTCACAGCAAAAGTAGGTAGTATCACCTACAGCTCTAAAAAAGGAAATCAAATGTAGTAATTCTATTTATTTTAATATTTCCTTTTAATATACAATTACATGTTTACAAATACAAAAACAAACAAATAGTGACATACTTATAATTAGTACATGTACAGTACATTAAAACATACTTTCCAAAAGTTAAAAATATATTACCAATATATATATAGTTAAATATATATGCACTTTTTTAAAGATAATTAACAATTAAATTTATCAAAATTTGTCATTTAAATGATTTTCAGCCTTGTATAAAGAGAATAAATGATTCTGACGCTATCATAAATTTTTTGTCAAACAATGACCATTCAACCTACTAGTACATTGCCCTATTACCTCAAAAATATATGATAACCAAAATTGTCAAACACAAATAAAGTTTTCAGCTGTTATTCAATAAATTAATGAAAACTTAACCAGCCACTAGACTATAACAATCATGTCAAGGTTTGGACGACAAAGAACAGATGTACAGGTTTACTTAGCAATGAATTCACATACCAAATACAAATACTGTAGAAATACCATGCTGCTATGGATCCCAGAATAAGAAAATTAAAGGATTGTTTTTACTAGTATTTTTGACAAAGGATTGTATAATAAAATTAACACTGAGGAAGCATGTGACTATAATTAATTACCATTTTGTACTACATGTATTATTCTCAGGTCTATTATGGGGAACATTATCTAAATTTTGTATGAGTGGTTAAGATCCAAAAAAATTGCAAGGAAATTTCACGATGATGTGTATTGTAAGATCCAATCCAATTTTCTAAGAACAAGCAATGCAATAAATTTAACTGTAACTTATTTAATTTCTTTTGCAAAACAGGAGGGTCCCAGAGCCTGTAATTGCTCACTTGGAAGACAATAGGTCAGGCTATATATTCACAAGATGACTTTAAAATAAACCTAGCTAGACTTGTTTGCAGAGCTTGTTTTATTTACCACTTTTGCTGATTACAGTTAATATTGTTCTCTGTCCATTTTATTTTTTCAATTTAATATCAAAACTGCATACAATTGGGAAGATACTAGTAGTCATTAAAGGACAATAAGGAGTAGAAAAAAAGTCAGGGTTTCTGTGTCCACATGTGTCCACAAAACCCTGACAAACTTAGCTAGGAAATTCCCTGGCTAGAACTAATTATTTTGAATGGCTACATCATACCTGAATCAAAAGCTTGCTTTCATTCACGGCTTGGTTAGGGGATATAGCGGTCGATTGTAAATAAACCAAACGGATGTGTTGCATAGACCATGTGAAAATCAGTGTATTTTGTACAGTAGTGTAAATAGTTTGTTATTACTGCTGTTATTTATTAGTTGCGTTACGTTTTCTTCCCACCCAAGAATGAGTAAGAATGACAACTACCAAACACTTGTTTCTTTCTAGCAATTTCATTAGTTGATATTTTTAAGGTTTGACGGTATATGAAAATCATCTAGCCCTGGAATTTCATAGCTAAGTTTGTCAGGGTTTCGTGGACACATGTGGACACAGAAACTCTGACTTAAGGATGTTTATGTCCAAATTAGGATTAATAAGCTTTTTCATGCAAATGTTTTTAAACTGGATAAGCAGTTGCAAAGGAGAACATTTTATTACATGCAAGTTAACAATGACAAAAGTAAAATAGTAAGTCACAGGCATGCATCAATAACTCCTATTATGAATCAGTTGATATGTTCAGTCATATTTAGTGATTTGTAGATTGTTTCTTGCTGAACTGCTTTTTACAGCATCTTTCTGCTAAACTGCTTTTTATAGTATCTTAAGCTGAACTGTTTTTTTAGTTTCTTTCTATTATTTTAGTTTTCAGATAATAGCTGAAGGCTCAAAATTTGAAAAATAGTGATTCTCCAAATGTTTTCAAGATATTATACAATTACTTGCAACTAACCACAAGCTTATAATTTAGCCATGACAGGTCAGCAGAGCAATGAAAATCGTGAATTTTGTAAGAGAAACCTTAAGGATTATTAAGGTCAACTTTTTTTAAATTGATAAAATAACAAAATTTGAAAATTTAACAAACTGATAAAAAAAAATAAAGGATGCATACTAGTATGAATATTGTAGACAATTACTTGCAACTAACCACAAGCTTATAATTTAGCCATGACAGGTCAGCAGAGCAATGAAAATTGTGAATTTTGTAAGAGAAACCTTAAGGATTATTAAGGTCAACTTTTTTTAAATTGATAAAATAACAATATTTGAAAATTTAACAAACTGATAAAAAAAAATAAAGGATGCATATGAATATTGTAGACAACAGAACTGATTGCAGTAGTTTACAATGCCTTTCAATATCTTATTATTTTAATTTTGAAATACATGTAGACCTTGCCTGGTATTTTGTTCATGTCATTGAAAAAAGATATTGATTATAATTGACTAAAATTACCAACTAAAGGTTACTTTTTCTTTAATCTAATAAGATCTTTTACTTTGGGTGGGGCAGCAAAATAATTATTTGATTTTAGTTAGATTGCTTTTCCTTAAAGAAACATATGTTTCATAACATACAGTACACTGTGTACATGTGTAATTATACTAGTAATGAATCAAATTGCACAAACATCTGTTCAGATATCAAATAATAACATTACATGTAAAGTTTGATGAGATCAAAATAAGTGTTGAATTGTTTGGTTTGACCATTGGATCACGGTATGGCAAGATATCATGGTCAGATACACCAAAAAAATGGAATTAAATATTGTTTTTCCCTCATATTCATACTGACCTATACTTGACACAAGTATCTGTTAGCCAGAAAGCACAGGTTTCTGTGTAGCTTTCAGATCTATATGTAGTATGTGAACACCAACCAGGCCTGAAAATAAAAAATACATTGTTTATTGCATTTTACATGTTTTATATCTCTAATAAAGAAGTGGAAATGTTATGTTGACAATTAGTATAGTAGTATTTGTGATACAATATATATCTTGCTAAATGTTCTGCAAAAAGAGCTATAGAGCTTGTATTAAATATTTATATGTGCTGAATCAAAATAAAGATTTCGTATATCATTTTATTGTTTTACAGTATGGCTCATAAACCAACCTCCTGTGGATATCCAGCTCCTTCAGCCCTGATACCTATAAGGTCAATGATTTAAACAAAGCAGTATTGGGAATATGATGTACCAAGAACATTTTTATAAAAATGAATCCTTAAATATACTTGGCTAACTGGCATTTCAACACAAAAAATAACAACAGAGATCTTATGAACAATTCTGGCATCAATACTAAATGACGTCAAGTCTACTGCTATAGTCGTAATAAGGTCCTTGAATCGTAAGTCATTCAATTTGCCATTTTACATTGTTTCCAGCTGTACGAGTAATTTTAGGAATTCAAGGATTATAATTTACTTAAATATTAAATGATAAGATAAGAAAACTTTATTTGAAATCGGCATGACAGTACATGATGTATAATCAACGTGGTTTAGTGATGTCCATGTCAAAATAACAACAGAGATCTTATGAACAATTCTGGCATCAATATTAAATGATGTCAAGTCTACTGCTATAGTCATAATAAGGTCCTTGAATCGTAAGTCATTCAATTTGCCATTTTACATTGTTTCTAGTCCAAGAATCCTCTGCCGTCCAACGCTTTTTTTTCTTTTTTTTTGCGTGGGACGTCAGAGAGCTCTCCATTAGCAAAACAGCGGATTTTGCGACACCGGTCTGGGTCGGCACATTTCATCGTGTCAGATTTAATAAAACATTTTCACCCAGTTAATCTATATAAAATTCGCTTCTTTAGATATTTTACTGTAGGAATATAATCATCTTACCTTCAATCAAGCTGATTTAAGTCCATTTCTAAGCTCATTTCCATCGATACCCACATTTCACTTTCATTTTGAACAAAAAGTCACGTGACAACAATGTGACTTAAATTCAGTGCTTAAATTAGCTTGATTGAAGGTAAGATGATTATATTCCTAGAGAAAAATATCTAAAGAAGCGTATTATATATAGATTAACTGGATGAAAATGTTTTATTAAATCTGACACGATGAAATGTGCCGACCCAGACCGGTGTCGCAAAATCCGCTGTTTTGCTAATGGAGAGCTCTCTGACGTCCCACACAAAAAAAGAAAAAGAAAAAAAGCGTTGGACGGCAGAGGATTCTCTGACTACATTGTTTCCAGCTGTACGAATAATTTTAGGAATTCAAGGATTATAATTTACTTAAATATTAAATGATATGATAAGAAAACTTTATTTGAAATCGGCATGACAGTACATGATGTATAATCAACGTGGTTTAGTGATGTCCATGTCAAATTTTGCCTATATAGTATTTACAATGTGCGACTGTGAGTATTTATTTATTACATGTTAGTATAGACACATGTTACCAAAAGAAACAATGAAACACATCTTTCTACTGCAACTAGTACAATACATTTATTCCATTATTAGGAAATTAAAGGACAACCTCCCTTTGTATACTATCTTGTAAAAAAAGTGACCGACATAATAAAAGTGAAAACAAATGCTACACAGAAACCAGAAGCAAACTGCTACAATTGTGGTGAAAACGGACATGTTGCGAGGAACTGTCGGTTTGGTCAAGAAATTCAGTGCTGGACATGTGGGAAAATTGGCCATAAATGGAGGAACTGTTGGCACAATTACCCAAATTACTAGGAAAACGGCAAAGCATGTTCTGCCGAAAAATGTACCCTTGAAACCAAAAACAGATTTTCATGCTTAAATGATTTATGTTCGAACTGTAACCTAACAACATGCAATTGTTTACATGTATCTTTAAATGAAGCATCTTCCATATTTCTAAATACAATTTCAAGACCTAAAAATAACCCCATAAAAAAGCGAATTAAACAATTTAAATTAAATGATAAAAAGGAAAATAATAAACAGGATAAAACGAAAGAAAAAACATATTTTGGGTTAATTAAATCTGGTCTTAAGTTGTCTCATTTAAACATTAGAAACTTTTATTCAAAAATTGATGAAGTAAAGCAATATCTGATTCAAAAAGGTAACACACATTTTCTAGGACTCTGTGAAACGTTTCTAACGAATGAAATTACAAATGATATGATAAAAATTGAAGGATTTGAATTAGAAAGAAAAGACAGAAGTGAAACCCGCAATAAATTGGGAGGTGGTTTACTTGTTTATCTGTCAAATTCCTTACAATATAAAAGGCGAGATGACCTAGAGATAAGCAAAATTGAAACCATTTGGTGTCAATTAAATTTCAAAAACAGTAAACCCATACTTATTTGTTATGTTTATAGACCTCCTGATATGCATCAATCATGGATTGATGATTTTGAAGTAGAAATTGATAAAGCCCAGGACAGTGGACTGGAGATTATTATCTTAGGTGATACAAACATAGATTACACAGATGGATGCTGTAACACAAAGTGGTCAAATATGATTCTAGAGAAATCTTTATCACAAATAATTACAATCCCTACTAGAGTTACAGCTTCTACGAGTACCATCATTGATCATGCTTATGTCAGTCATCCGGAAAACATTATTGAAATTAATGTACCAAAAATTGCTGTCAGCGACCATTACCCAGTTTGTCTTACACATAAAATAAACAAAAAAGACTGTAATAATATTTCTCATAAAACCATGAAATATAGATGTTTTAAGAACTTTAACGAAGACAAATTCCTAAATGACTTACTAAATATTGACTTTTCACAAATAGAATTAATAGGTGAAATACAGTCTGCAACAGATATGTTATATTGTTTACTCTTATCAGTCATCAATAAACATGCTCCTATGAAAACTAAGAGGATTAAATATTCTAAACAACCAGAATGGTTAACTAAAGAAATTAAAGAAGCTCAAAAGAAGAGAGATCATAGTCATCAAAGTGGAAATTGGGACATGTTTCGTTTTTGGAGAAACAAATGTAAAAGTTTAATTGAAAAATCAAAACAAAACTATTATTCGAAGGTTGTTGAAAATAGTAAAGATCAGAAAGATATTTGGAACCTTTTCAAAAACCTTAACCCTAAAACACAGAGTAGTTTTCCTTCATCTATGAATTTTGGAAATAATAAATGTGATGATCTGAATGATATAATTGACAATTTGAATAGATTTTTCTCAACAATAGGTGGTTTTTCAGCTGACCAGGACTATTCAACTCTTGATCTTAGCAGACTTTCAAATTTTACACAGTCAAAAGTGCCATTAGATGTTGAATTCAAAATACCTTTGATTAAAGTTGATGAAACAGAAATTATGCTCCATAAATTAAATATATCAAAAGCTACAGGATTGGACAATTTGGGTCCTTATTTTCTTAAATTATCATCTCATATTTTAGCTCCGTGTATAACGTATTTGATTAATCTAAGTATTATACAAGGCAGCTTTCCTTCAAACTTAAAAGTTGCGAAAGTCACCCCACTTTTCAAAAATGGAGATAAATCATTACCTGAAAACTATAGACCAATATCAATTTTACCATGCTTATCAAAACTTTTTGAGAAACATGTAGCCACACATTTCTATTTATATCTTTCAAAGTACAAGTTATTGCACGAATTACAATCAGGATTCAGGCATCAACACTCATGTCATATAACGTATTTGATTAATCTAAGTATTATACAAGGCAGCTTTCCTTCAAACTTAAAAGTTGCGAAAGTCACCCCACTTTTCAAAAATGGAGATAAATCATTACCTGAAAACTATAGACCAATATCAATTTTACCATGCTTATCAAAACTTTTTGAGAAACATGTAGCCACACATTTCTATTTATATCTTTCAAAGTACAAGTTATTGCACGAATTACAATCAGGATTCAGGCATCAACACTCATGTCATACAGCACTAACTAGTTTGATCGATAAATGGCTAAAATGTATAGATGATGGTGATCTAGTTGGTGCAATATTTTTAGATCTTAAGAAAGCTTTTGATACAGTTGATCACTATATTCTTTGCAAAAAGCTGGAATGCTATAAATTAAATAGACACTCTTTGAAATGGTTTGAGTCTTATCTATCCCATCGAACTCAATCAGTGTGCATTGGAAACAAAACATCAAATTCTGAAATTGTAAAGTACGGAGTGCCCCAGGGATCAATTTTAGGACCTTTGCTTTTTATTCTATTCATTAACGATTTACCATTGGAAAACTTAAACTCGGAAATTGATATGTATGCTGATGATACCACATTACATAACCATAGTAAGTCCGTGCCAGTGATTGAAAATATTCTAAATCAAGATCTAGATAAAATAAATACATGGTGTATGAAGAATAACATGGTTATTAATCCTAGAAAATCTACTGTGATGCTTTTAGGTACAGCTCAAAGAAAAGCTACTGTAGATACGGAATTGAATATCATATTAGAAAATTATTCATTAAGTGTTGTCAATGTTCAAAAATTACTAGGAATATATATTGATCATACTCTTGATTGGAAACATCAAGTAGATCACATTTGTAAATCTATAAGTTCAAGACTATTTTTGTTCAATAAGATAAAGAAATATTTAGATACCAAATGTAGAGTTTTATTTTTTAATTCTTATATTCTGCCTATATTTAAGGTCTTTCCCCCTTTCCAAGGGAAAGACCTTCTTGTCTTTCTTATGATTATTATTATTATTATTATTATTATTATTTTTCTTCTTCCGCGGAGGTTTGCCAAAAAGTGTCTGGACGTATCATTTCGATACTTGGTAACATTAATCGGTCATATCCGGAGATGACATGGCTCATGCTTTTAGACCGATCTATTTTTAGTAACAGAGTTATCTGCCCCAACACGAAAACCCTTGTTAGCAGATAAACTCAGAAACCGTAACCGATTCTTAAAATCTGAAGTGTTCAAAATGTCGCTGGTCCTATGGCGATGATTTGTCATGCAAATATTTTTTTTCCAATCGACTTCCTGTTTTCGCATTTTTGACCTGAAAAATGTCGCAACGCGTCAAAATTTTTTTCTCAGAAACCGTAAGTCCTAGAGACTTGGGACCACCACCATTGATCGTAAGTGACATATGTTACATTTTAAAATGTCAAGGTCAAAGGTCAAAAGTCAAGGTCAAAGGTCACCATAGGTCTTGTTAGCACTATATCTCGCAAACCATAAAAGATAGAAGCAGACAATAAATGGGAAAAATACTCCACTTATTGAGACCTTCATTTGGTACATTTGACCGAAAGCTGTGCGATGGACCATTTTTGAGTTACTGCCCTTGACGCGTCTCGGTTAATCGGTTTTTTGGTTAAAACTTGAAAACGGTTAGAGATAATATAGTAAACATATAGGTTAAACATGATCAGTAGGAAAAGAGCTTCAATTTGAGCCAAAGATCAAAGGTCACAGGTCAAGGTCATACCCTAGCAACAAGGTGACCGTTATAAAAAGTCCTTAGCAACTATATATTTTTAGAATCAGAATGATGTTCTTTACTGAAATATGTCATTTCATGACCGGAAGTGGCCTTTTGTCCCTAGCAACCGAATGAAAGTCCTTAACAACCATATATTTTTTGGCTCGGGACCACTTTCTTTACTCAAATAATTCATTTTTATGACTGGAAGAGACATTTTGTGCTACAGCAATACACAAAATCCCATAGCATTACCTAACTTTTCTAGCTTTAGAGGAACAGTGGGAAAGACCTTCTCATTTGTTCTCAGAACAAATGGCATTTTAATTGATTACTGTTGTACTATTTGGGGAAATTGTTCAGATGATTCAATTCAAAGGGTAACAAAATTACAAAAAAGAGCTGCTCGTATAATTCTTGATGCTCCATTTCTTACACCATCACAGGAAATGTTTCATACTCTAAATTGGCTGCCATTTGAAGACAGAGTGTCGTATCACAAATTAGTTTTAGTTTATAAAATCTTGAAAAACCAAACACCTGCTTACTTAAAATCGTTATGTACTCCATGCTCGGAAATAAGTTCTAGGAGTTTAAGATCTGTTTCAAGCAATAACTTAACAGTGGTTCGTCCTAACACAAATGCAATGAAAACATCATTTGCTTACTCTTCAGCAATTAAATGGAATGCACTACCAAGAGAAATAAAAAATTCCAAAAATGTGAATATTTTCAAAACAAGTTGTTTTAAATATTTGAAAGAAAAATATTGATTTATTGTTCTATCTCTGTTTTGTATATATATTTCATGCTACATGCTACACTTGTTTGTCAATATGTAATTTCTGTTGAATTGTTTTTTTATGAATGTATACATTGTTTGCTATTTTGAGGGCCTCAAGGTAGATTAGTGTAAGCTTATTGAGTTACCCTCTTTAAATAAAGATTATTATTATTATTATTATTATACCAAATTTTACTTTATTCTTCATTTCACGAAACCAATAAATTTCGCGCCAAAATTGTATCCATCAGGTCAATGTCGGAACGGAATTAAGAAGTCGGATTTAGCAGGAGAGATTGATCACCAACTTGCCAACACGGCTGTTGTGAGTTCGAGCGCAACTATATACCCGATCACAGAATATGTCCAGTGTACAACCGGAAAGTGACGCTGGCAGCTGTTATGTTTTTTCGTAGGCAATCGCCAGATTTCGGAACAGTAAAACGACAAATTACAATACTCTGACTTTTAATTATTTTGACGCCGGGTAGTTGAATTTGTATTTCCATCTTTAAATCGCTTTTTAAAACAAGCAATTGCAGATTTAGTTTAAACATATTTATTTCAATAATATCATACACAGTTACAAGCAGACATATAACAACGCAAATAAAAGCTTATATCAAGTCCGTTTCCTAATTGTTGAAAGAGTACTAAGATGAGTAAACATGCTACATGAAGGAAATATGTTATATAATTTAACCTTTGTTTGACAATATATAACTAAGGAATAAAGGGAACAACACAGATGTAAAAAAAACTGTAATCGCCTCACTTTGGACATTTTCTACCATATCTACAAGATACTGGGTACTAATATTCCATATCACGTCACCGTATTCTAATATTGGTCGAATAAAAGACAAATACATTTTTTCGAGGGTAAATCGATCTAAAATAAAGCGCACCTTTCTCAGGAAGTTCTTTCATAAGCCTATTTAACAATATAATCAATATGAGAATTCCAACTACCATTGTTTAAAAAATAAAAACCTAAATGCTTGTGATTCGAGACCTCTTGGAAATGTGATTATTAATGAGTAGAGGGGTGGACTGGCTTCACTGACTTTCTGGATATTTTCATAGTTTCGGTCTTCTGTGGATTAAATTTAACAAGCCACTTTTGTGACCATTTATTAATAAGATCGAGATCCCTGTTTAAGACTGATGCCGCATTTTCAGGAGTGTCAACAATCATATAGATACTAGTGTCGTCAGCAAAAAGCTTAATGCAGGCACGTAAATCAATAACTATATCATTTATGAATATTACGAACAAAAGAGGGCCAAGACTGGAACCCTGGGGCATATACCTGCCCCAATAGTCTTCCACTGTGAGCACTCCCCGTTTAACACCACCCTTTGAACGTAAATAATTTTTTAACCAAGAGTTTCCCTGAAATACCATAGTTATGTAATTTAAACAGGAGACCTTTGTTCCATACGCGATCAAAGGCTTTGATTATGTTACAAAAGACAACTCGTATCTCTTTCCCATCATCTAAGGCCTTTCCAATATCATTTGATATGTCAGTCTTCTAGTAAGTGGCTGAATCCCCTTTAGTAAACCCTGACTAAATTGGAGTAACTACTTTATTCTATAGTAAGAAGTTATGAATTGCGGATTGAAAACTGACATTCAGCTGATTAAATGCCCATATGAGGAATAGAACGTTACACAGCTTCTAAGTACGCATTAATAAACAAAATTATGTCCCAAAACGAAGTTTATGTTGTATTATTACTTTTTCTGTTCTTTTTACTTTAGCTTTGCGGGTGGGTTGTTGCCTCATTGGCATTTATCTGATACTGAATCATATTATTAAAAATAGACATACTTATTAAAAATGAGAGAAGAAAACATTCAAGAAAGAGCTAAATACATATAAAACAGATTTATGAATATATCTTAATTACACCAACAAATGCAATCAAATTTAAATAATATTGCAAGAAAATGTTTTCTCTCTTCATTGTGCTAAACTATATATACGCGAAAGCAGGAGAAAATTTTACAGTGGTAGGTACAATGTTCATCACAAATGTTGCTCCTTTATATTTACATTTCAACTTCGTAAAAATAGGAGTTTATACTTCTATTTAAATAATTTATAAATTTTAATTTTAACTAACAAATCTGCATTTTATTAGTTCAAAAATTTTAAAACAAAATTCATCCCGTCGAATTACACTATTTCATATTGATAAAGTTATCTACACAGGTATCAAACTAAAATTAGTGGAAATTGGTGTAAGTACTAGATTTTATAAACATAATAGAAAGTATGCCGATGACACAGAAATGCTTGCTACCACAAGGCAGTGAATGCAGGAAAAAAATAATAAATTGTATCAATTCTGTAATGATGTGTGCATGGATAATAATATAAACAAGACTTCAGTGTTGGTCTTTAACAAAGCAGGCAGACACAACAATGAATTGGAATGTGTAATTTGTTATAAATATCTAGGTATTTAATTTACTGTATCAGGGTCTTTTGGCTCAGAATGATCTATACCAAAAAGGCTTGAAGGCTTCTGATAAACCCAAAAGAGATTTTCTTATGTATAATGATATCCCGCTATTAAATCTGCATCACATGTTTTTGATCTTACTATCAAACCCATTCTTCTGTATGGATGAAGGTTAGAAAATCAAGAGTCATCATTTCATCTCCTTCAAGCTGCTTATAAATGTTTTTAAAAAAATCCCGATGCCAAAAGTCCATCTTGGTACGGATCCATAGCTTACATCACTGTGACTTAAAGGATGTACAACGATATTTATCATCAAAATCTTCTGCATTTAAATATAAGTGTAACCTAATCACACAACAACGGTATATTGAACTATGGGGATTGCAGTTAAACAATTTTAAGATTTTAAAGGTAACGTGAATCAAGTTGGTTACTTATTCAACGTTCAACATTCAACATTCAAATAAATACCAAAGACCTCTTGTCTCAGTTTAACATTTAGCACTCAGTCCCTAGTTCAACATTCGCAGTTCCTAGTTCAACATTCGATTTTTCAGTTCCTAGTTCAACATTCGCAATTCCTAGTTCAACATTCGTTGTTTCTGGTTCAATATTCGAAATTTTTAGTTCCTCGTTCAACATTCGCAGTTCCTAGTTCAACATTCGATTTTTCAGTTCCTAGTTCAACATTCGCAGTTCCTAGTTCAACATTCGTTGTTTCTGGTTCAATATTCGAAATTTTTAGTTCCTCGTTCAACATTCGCAGTTCCTAGTTCAACATTCGATTTTTCAGTTCCTAGTTCAACATTCGCAGTTCCTAGTTCAACATTCGTTGTTTCTTGTTCAATATTCGAAATTTTTAGTTCCTCGTTCAACATTCGCAGTTCCTAGTTTAACATTCGATTTTTCAGTTCCTAGTTCAACATTCGCAGTTCATAGTTCAACATTCGTTGTTTCTGGTTCAATATTCGAAATTTTTAGTTCCTCGTTCAACATTCGCAGTTCCTAGTTCAACATTCGATTTTTCAGTTCCTAGTTCAACATTCGCAGTTCCTAGTTCAACATTCGTTGTTTCTGGTTCAATATTCGAAATATTTAGTTCCTCGTTCAACATTCGCAGTTCCTAGTTCAACATTCGATTTTTCAGTTCCTAGTTCAACATTCGCAGTTCCTAGTTCAACATTCGTTGTTTCTGGTTCAATATTCGAAATTTTTAGTTCCTCGTTCAACATTCGTAATTCCTAGTCACGTAGTAAATGTGACATAAAATATACTAAACAACATTAGAACAGACCATGTTAGGACTCAAAATTTTTCCAATATATTTACCTTTCAGAAAAACTTTCATTTATTAAAATCCATACAGTAGTTTTTAATATACACTAAGATAAACAGGACTATTTTGTTTGTAAGTACTATTTTCTTATATGTTCTAAATTTGATTAGTCCCCTTTAGTGTCTTGACACCTAAAGACATTAATACATAGCAAATCGTAATGTTATATCTCTTGTGACATTAGGAAGGTCATAAACATAAGTGTCATGTGATAAAACAATTTAAATGTAATAATCTCTTTCGACTGTTTTAAACATTAGCAATTCCTTTGTCGGTATGAGGCACCTCTTCCGTTGTAATTACTTTCAAACTTTTCTAATAAATCACCAGGTATTTGATCTGGGTTGATCCATGATTCTTCCAATCTATCATCCTTATATTTTACAAAATACTTTGGTTCCAAACGACCTTTTTCATATCTTGTATAAAGTTTGTCCAACACCTCATCAATTTCAATATTAACGGTGTTATCATTTGTCTCTTCATCATTATCTACATTGAATTCCTCTTCTTCACTTGAAAACATATTACGTGCCTCTGGTGGGTCATCGGGGTCAACAAAATACTTCATTCAATTTTCATGAACGACCTGTTGTTGTTTTTTATTGTCACAACTTTCGATCTTGTAGTTTACTGGAGATGTTTGGCAAATAATCCTAGGCGGACTGCTCCAGGGATGTAAAAGTTTGTGAGATAATCCTGGCTTAGATGCTGGTGAAAATATCCACACTTTATCTCCTATATTAAAATCACGTACACTTGACTTTCTATCAGCGTTTCACTTTTGCTTCTGCTGTGACAACTCAATGTTACTTTTGACTAATGTAAAGGCCTCTTGTAAACGGTTAAGCATCTCTGATTTGTAATTGTCAACATCAGTATATTGAATGGTTGGGGAAGACAAGGCTACATCTATAGGCAATCTAGCATCACGCACATAGGTAAGGTAAAACGGGGTCTCCAGAGTACTTTTTTGTACACTTGTCCTGTATGCGAAAAGAAAATAAGGAATATACATATCCCAGTACTTATGGTTTTCATTGAATCATTCAACTAATTCATCACATTGTGGATGATAAGCCGATGCGAACACTTTCTTGGTGTTCAACAGAGCACAAATCTCTTTCAATAAATTAGACATACATGTCTGTCCTCGATCAGTAACACTCGTGGAGCAGAATGTCTGCAAACAACTTCTTCAACAAATAATTTTGAAACAGTAACCGCGTCAGCTGTCCTAATAGGAAAGGCTTCGGTCCATTTTGTCAAATAATCCGTAAACACAACAACATAGCGATTTCCCATAAGACTCGGTGGGAAGGGACCAGGAATATTCACAGAAACACGATCGAATGGTCCTTCTCCAGGTATAGGTAAAAGTGGTGCGGGTGTTCTACCTTTAGAAGTTTTCCTTATTGTACACTTAATACAGGACTTACACCAATAATCAATATCTCATGTTCATTCCAATCCAGTAAAATCTTTCCTAAACTTTTTAATACGTTTTATGAAATCGTAAATGTCCTGCTGTAGTATCATTATGGCACCAGTGTAATACTTCATCAATGAGTGAGCGTGGAACAACTAATCTCATAATCAGGAGAACATGCAACAATCTTCCTGCAATCCATTACATTTTCAGTTAAAATTCCATCCTTTAATTACCGTATAATGGGACGCAAGTTTGGATCTATCTCCTGCATATCTCTGATGTTGTCCAACTGCAATCCCGCAGGTGAATCTTCAGTAAATCCAGCAATGACATCCTGCCTTGACAATCCATTATCATTCTTATGTGTTTTACCGGCCCTATACTCAATTTGAATATCATATTCAAATGAAGCAATAAGGCCACTTGGATTCCTGATAGACATTAACCATCTCAAAGGGTTATGATCAGTAATAACAACAAACTTATGACCATAAAGGTATTGTCTAAAAACCTGAACACCATATATTATTGACAAAGCTTCCTTTTCTATAACAGCATAATTCATTTCGTGTTTCTTTAATTGCCGGCTGGCATATCCTATTGGTTGTCCACTTTGTCTGAGTCCTCTTTCTGTGCCAAAACAACGCCAAGTCTGAGGTCTGAACTATCACAGTACAGAATAAAGTTTTGAACAGCTTCAACTTTCTTTTGATCTGCTTTGATTCCCTCTCCTGAAACTATGTGTCCTAGAAATGAAACTTCAGCCTTAATAAAGGAACACTTTTTTTGTTTTAGTTTTAAGTTTGCACTACGAAAACGACTAAACACTTCTCGTAATCTCACCAAATGATCTTCAAAAGTCTTCGAAAATACAATGACGTCATCAAGTGCCATTTCCACTGAATACCGGCGAGTAACATGTCCATAAGTCCTTGAAATGTACTGGGTGCATTGCACAATCCAAACGGCATTTTATTGTATTCATATAACCCTTCTCTTGAAATAAATGCTGTTTGTTCATTGTCCTTTTCTGATACAGGTACTTGAAAGTATCCCTGAGCAATATCCATTACGGAGAAATACTTGGTATCTCTGAAAGCTTCAATCATATCATCAATTCTTGGTAACGGATACACATCCTTCTTAGTTACAGCATTGACACGCCTGTAGTCTATACAACAACGAGTTGGTCCATCTTTCTTTTAAACAAGTACAATAGGAGAGGCCCAAGGACTATGCAAAGGTCTAATGATGTTTCTGTCCAACATCTTCTTAACATGCTCCTGAATTTCCGTCTTTTGTGAAAAGGTTTCCCTATATGGACGCTGTTTAATGGGAGCGTGTCCGTTTGTGTCAATGGTATGTTCCACCAAAGTTGTAGCTCCAAGGTCATTGTCATCTTTTGAAAAAATATCAGAGAATTCAGACAAAAGAGAACGAAACTTCTGTTGCTCTGCTTCTGACATCAAATTCCATCTAATCGCAATATCTTTGTAATCCTGATCTTGCTTCTTCGTGCTCCCAAAATTTTCTGGTTCTGCAGATATATCAATCACTGCGCAATCAGAAGTTTCCTCAAAAGTTCTAATTTTTGTATTTTTAAGTACTCGCATAAAAGCTCCATTGGAAGAAATTCTAGTGACTGCTCTAGCAGAATAAATTCCATATTTCTCAATCATATGCTTCTTTGGCTCGAGAATACCCAATTTTCCTTCATTAACACAAGGTACTTTGACGGCACATAGTACTTCTGATACTTCGGAGGTATTTCAACAGATTTTATTAAGTTGACTGAATATACATAGGCTCCTTGTCCTTACTTTTGTTTCCACACATTCACCATTCCAGTAAGCAGACTGTGTTTGAAAATCAATCACTAAGCCAATGCTGTTTATAATATCATTTCCAATGATAGCATCATATTTTTAATCATCCACCACATACATAATTTGCTTCGAAATATCAGAATTAACACAAATTTCACATTCGAGCATTATCCCAATAGGCTGTCCAGTTGCTGATACCATGAAGAGTACTTAATATTTGTAATTTCCTTTGAAGGCACAAACTTGGAATCAATTAATGAAACAACAGCACCAGTATCTAGTAGTAAAGTAGCATCATTGTGAAATAGCTTCCCAAGAATTTGAATTCCATGATTTTGATCAGGTACCAACAAGTTAAGTGCTAGAGTTTCAGCACTTTGCAAATTAAAATGTTTAACAGGATTAAAATTGCAATTAAAATCTGAATTTTTATCTGCAGGAAATGCTTTTCTAGGTAAAATGGATGCCTTCCCCTGCTTAAAGAAAGCCTGTACTAGTTTAAACGCTGATTCGCACTCTAGACCGACCCTTATTATCAATCTCCCTTTTATGACAATATCGTTGTACATGTTGTGAATTCCCATATCGTCTTCCAGTACGATTATAATTATGCTCCTTAGGTTTGCTTTCTAGACTGTTCAGTTTCTTCTCTCCAAATTTCCAAGCTTGCTGGCTAAACTCTCAACACTCTTGTGCAAAATATTATTATCACTGGCCACAACATTAACACTGACTGGATTGGACTCCGCCCGAATAAGATTTTCATTACACTCTTCTCTCTTTGCAATTCTAAAGGCCTGCTCAAAACTCTATGGATCACTCATCATAACAAACCTTTTAATATTAGGTAGAAGCCCTTGTAAAAATTGCTCCTTTACATGTCGATTATTCCCATCCATCGAAACTCCACCATGAGCACGCCTGGCTAATTTCAGAATAGCATTTCCATAGTCCTCTACACTTTCAAACGACAGCTGTTTTCTTCCAAATAGCTCAGAATCATACATTCTTTCTAATTCTTTAGGACAAAATCTCTCTTTTAGACTATGCACTGTTTTGTCATATTCTTCTTGAATGCTTGAATCTAGATCTTCAAAGAAATCCGCTGCTCTGCCTCGTAAAAATGCTGGTAACATGACTGCCTTCTTGTCCTTACTCCACCGATTAGCCTTGCTAATTCTTTCGAATGTTTTTGTCCAACTTTCGAAGTCCTCGCCAACTTCACCAAAGAATTTAGATGGCGTAATATGCGATCTCTGTTCTGGAAAAAAGCGAGTCTCCTGCACTACAGGAACGCTTGATGCTGAAACATTTTCATCTGGAGATAAACTCCTATTCCTATGCCTATTTCCACGTGGCATGATTACAGAAAAATTCACTTACTCTGTATAAAAAATACAAATAAATCCAAATATTTTGAAATTTCACACACAAAATGCGTACTTTAGAATCGGATCCCACTTCTGACACAAAAAATAAATGTGACGGCAGTCTAGTACAAATGACTATAAACAGACAGACGGATGCAGTGATGCTGGCTTTAGTCCTCAAAATCACATAAACACTAATTGTATTAATCTCCAGTTTATTAAATATATATACATCTCAATTATCTACAGTCAATTTTACAACATAGTAAGTGGAATTCCTTTCACAAAATCAGGACCAAACATAACATTCAGGATATTCTAAATCCTATCGGCCAAACGCACATGAGGTACATTTGTAACCGTTGAGTATAATTCAACATAGTGAAATAACTAACAAATAATCCACCACAAAACACGCATAAATCCCATAATACAGAACACAGACTTATACAAAGTCACAGGTTAATCCATTAACCATTAATTAAATCCAAAAACATCTCAAGGCTCATATCATAATAACACCAAAGAACCTACTCTAACATTGACACAACTGCCTCTTCTGACCAAACAAACAACTTGGTACTTATATACCCAAGCCTTATCACCTGACCTCAATTATCTCCTAAAAATTTCTCCTAAATTTCTCCTAAAAATCTCCTAACTTTCTCCTTATTTTCTCCTAACACTTACATCACCATAATAGTAAACAAACCATAACTCAGTTTAAACATGCATGTACAGAACTGATAAAAGATATCATATTACTACTTTCACTACTCCCAGGCTAAGTTAATGACTTTAACCCATGGACAACACTATAAAGACTAAAAGATAGCTGCTTATCAATTGGATACAAATTGTAATTATGACAATGGTGATTACATTTTACAACTTATACGTTATACTAGATTTTGCTTTGTGCTGAACCGGAGTGCGCTTTTGACTATTAATCCTCTTAAACGGGCGCTTGTAAATAGGTTGATGATATTCCTTCAGTTTTATTCCCGTTGCCTTGAATTATTTGATATTTGACTGCGCCAACCTATTTGCAATAAACTTTTTACGTCGGGATGTATCAGTAAGCCAATGGTATCTGTTTGTGCTGATATATATTTATATTCACAATAGGTCATAGATAAACCAAAATATTATTGGGAGCATTATGTAATTTCATTAGTTAAATTTCCCTCCCAAAAACGCTTATTGCAATACGCGTTTCTATTGCAAAACGGGTTGACTTATAAAGCCCGTTAATTCTGTGGTAAATGTGCTGATATATATTTATATTCACAATTGTTCATAGATAAACCAATAAGAAGCGATCTTTAGTTTCATTAATTAAATGTTCGTTTAAAAATATTTTTATTGCAAAACGGGTTAATGCAAAATGTGTTCTTATTGCAAAACGGGTTGACTACTCAAACCCATTTTCCAATAAACTGTTGATGTCGCCATGTATCAGTAACTCGATGGCATATGTTTGTGTTTATATAAATTTTTATTAACAATGGTTCATAGGTAGATAAACAAAACATTATTCGATCATTTATATTTAACGAACTGAATATAAAGTACAGGCCCGAATTGGGAAACGTATATCGGTTCGGAACTGGAAAAGAGAAACGCTACCGACCGATCATAGATCGATTCCTTCACAACAAGGACTTAGAAACTGGTCTTTCTAATACATACCGCCTTAAAAGAACACCATTCTCTGTTAACCGACAGTATCCTGACGAGGTGAAGTTTATATCAGGTGATGAAAAAGAAACGAAATCAGGGGTGTCGCGTAAGACTAGTCAGATATGATTTATATGTCGACGGACTCGTGTACCACGATGAAAATGACACTTAGTCGACCCCCTCTAAAACCAGCTGAAACAGATAGCACACACACAAACACCAGACAATCTGTCCTATGGCAAACGCCGACGAACATCAACGCCAAAAAGCATATAGGACTCCCGTGGAGATTCTACCAATAGTTGTGACAAATGTATAGGAGATGTTTGTTAATGTACCCATGTCTTAAATATATTTAATTTTGAATAGTTGTGGTATATCGAAAAAATGCACTGCCCCTGAATTTTTATAATTTGTTAGTAGATATAATTTTATTTGCCTGACTGGGACGAGAACTGATGATTTTGATACTATATTGATATCCCAGGCTATATTTTCGAAATACTAAATAGACAAAAATATAAACGAGTAAAATCAGGATGCATAGCTTTCGGGTTTAAGTCAGATTTATTTAATTTTATCAAATAATTACAGATATATACTCCTAAATGGAGATTTTAATCGTAGAACAGAGAAAGCTCCGGATTTGATAGAAATTGTTAACGACGGTCATAATCCTGTCAATAATGTACAGAATCATTGTTATACACTACCTGATTTAGATATGAATCTTAATAGATAAATAACTATGGTAACAACCTTTTAGAAATGTGTAAAAAATAAGAATTTGTTTATTTTTAATGATTGAGTCAGTGGTGACAAAATGGGCATGTTTACTTGAAAGCAATCAAGTTTTGTTGACTATTTAATTTGTCAACATGACATGTCATCTTTTATTCATACTTATTGAGCTCTGTGTAAAAGTACCATAGAAACCTGCTGACACCCCCACCCCCATCTGAAGGTGAACAAAATTATTTCAATGGTATGAAAAAAAAACTAATGGGATGCTGATAAAGTAGAATCCTTCATAGAAAATATTGACATTCATAAGGTTGGGCATTTGATATGTGAACGAGGAACTAAAAATTTCGAATATTGAACCAGAAACAACGAATGTTGAACTAGGAACTGCGAATGTTGAACGAGGAACTAAAAATTTCGAATATCGAACCAGAAACTACGAATGTTGAACTAGGAACTGCGAATGTTGAACTAGGAACTGCGAATGTTGAACTAGGAACTGAAAAATCGAATGTTGAACTAGGAACTGCGAATGTTGAACGAGGAACTAAAAATTTCGAATATTGAACCAGAAACAACGAATGTTGAACTAGGAACTGCGAATGTTGAACTAGGAACTGAAAAATCGAATGTTGAACTAGGAACTGCGAATGTTGAATGAGGAACTAAAAATTTCGAATATTGAACCAGAAACAACGAATGTTGAACTAGGAACTGCGAATGTTGAACTAGGAACTGAAAAATCGAATGTTGAACTAGGAACCTCGAATGTTGAACGAGGAACTAAACATTTTGAATATTGAACCAGAAACAACGAATGTTGAACTAGGAACTGCGAATGTTGAACTAGGAACTGAAAAATCTAATGTTGAACTAGGAACTGCGAATGTTGAACGAGGAACTAAAAATTTCGAATATTGAACTAGGAACTGCGAATGTTGAACTAGGAACTGCGAATGTTGAACTAGGAACTGAAAAATCGAATGTTGAACTAGGAACTGCGAATGTTGAACGAGGAACTAAAAATTTCGAATATTGAACCAGAAACAACGAATGCTGAACTAGGAACTGCGAATGTTGAACTAGGAACTGAAAAATCGAATGTTGAACTAGGAACTGCGAATGTTGAACGAGGAACTAAAAATTTCGAATATCGAACCAGAAACTACGAATGTTGAACTAGGAACTGCGAATGTTGAACTAGGAACTGCGAATGTTGAACTAGGAACTGAAAAATCGAATGTTGAACTAGGAACTGCGAATGTTGAACGAGGAACTAAAAATTTCGAATATTGAACCAGAAACAACGAATGTTGAACTAGGAACTGCGAATGTTGAACTAGGAACTGAAAAATCGAATGTTGAACTAGGAACTGAGAAATCGAATGTTGAACTAGGAACTGCGAATGTTGAACGAGGAACTAAAAATTTCGAATATTGAACCAGAATCTACGAATGTTGAACTAGGAACTGCGAATGTTGAACTAGGAACTGAAAAATCGAATGTTGAACTAGGAACTGCGAATGTTGAACGAGGAACTAAAAATTTCGAATATTGAACCAGAAACAACGAATGTTGAACTAGGAACTGCGAATGTTGAACTAGGAACTGAAAAATCGAATGTTGAACTAGGAACTGCGAATGTTGAACGAGGAACTAAAAATTTCGAATATTGAACCAGAAACAACGAATGTTGAACTAGGAACTGCGAATGTTGAACTAGGAACTGAAAAATCGAATGTTGAACTAGGAACTGCGAATTTTGAACGAGGAACTAAAAATTTTGAATATTGAACCAGAAACAACGAATGTTGAACTAGGAACTGCGAATGTTGAACTAGGAACTGAAAAATCGAATGTTGAACTAGGAACTGCGAATGTTGAACGAGGAACTAAAAATTTCGAATATTGAACCAGAAACAACGAATGTTGAACTAGGAACTGCGAATGTTGAACTAGGAACTGAAAAATCGAACGTTGAACTAGGAACTGCGAATGTTGAACGAGGAACTAAAAATTTCGAATATTGAACCAGAAACAACGAATGTTGAACTAGGAACTGCGAATGTTGAACTAGGAACTGAAAAATCGAATGTTGAACTAGGAACTGCGAATGTTGAACGAGGGACTGAGTGCTAAATGTTAAACTGAGACAAGAGGTCTTTGGTATTTATTTGAATGTTGAATGTTGAACGTTGAATAAGTAACCAACTTGATTCACGTAATCCTACAGCAAAACAAATTTTGGCCCAGAAAGATATATTTCAGTAATAAAAAAACTTCGAACAAAGGAGAAAATTTATACAGTTAAGTATATTAGCTCACATAGTGCAAATAGAAGCAGGAAGGCATTGGGGTACTCTACGACCAGATCGTATTTTGTAAAAAAAAATGTTTCCTGGTTAAGGTAGAGGATAAAGCACATTTTCTGTTCAACTGTACTGCCAAGATAATACAGCGAGAAAATATGTAAATTCACTGTACATATCCAGGATAAATGCTCCAATTTTCGAAATTTGAGTGATGAAATAAAAACTATTTGGATATTTAATATTGAAAATCCTAAAATTCTCTTTTCAGTTTTTCAATATTTACATAAGAGATCATTACGATACTTTATTCATGTTTTATATTTCAATGTACTCTGTTTTGGACATTCTGCGCTAGACATAAGTATAACTCCTTTTGGCACCATCCCTTGATGTCTTTTGCAAACTCTCCACCAAAGGTACTTTATATTTATATGTTTAATATCCTTTTTTACTTTTTCATAATAAAGAGATATACTCATATTCTTTGTTTCTATAAATGCATTTCGAAATCTTTATTATTCCTAAAATTGCCTTATAACATAATTAGTTTTAAAATATTATTTCTGTATCATTAATATATTAAATTGACACTTTCACTGCTTTCTATGTGTAACATTTTCTTAAGGTTCAGTTACACATATTGTCAGATGTTTCAATCTCAAGAAATTAACAAACCAGGCATATTTCATGTATTTATTATTCAGCTACAACATAGATCAATGACGGACCCCATGCCTCTTTCTCAGTAAATCTCCTAAGGGAGTATTTATAATTCCGAAATCTGGAATTCTTTACCCTAAATAAAAAACGGACAATTTTGGACCATATAATGATATGTTGACAGTGAAGAAAACATGATAAAGGGAAGTAATTCTGTGGCTTACAATAGTTTATGGTGTCTCTGTTATGGGTACTATCACCATTCAAGGAGTGGCGGTCAAAAATATTTTTTTTTATTATACTACATGTATTCAAGCTGTAATTTCAATGGATATGGCCATGGTAGCAATTTACACTGTCACATTTGATCAACGGGCAACATTTGTTTTATTTAATGTTTAAAATGTTAAATATTAGTCTCTTTATTTATCTTTTGCACTTTAGTTACCTCAATCAACACTAATTTTAATTATTAAATAACTGGCCTTCACAAAGTTACTGAACACGGAACAAACCACACACATAAATCAATATGAATGCTTGAACATTCCCCTTAATAAAACAAATATGTGTTTTACTAAAAACAGACATTTATATTTCAAACTATGCAAATGTTATTGAATTAACTCATCCTTTACACTTGGTGTAAACATTATTTTACTGATAAATGCATATTATCAAAGTTTCCTATTGAAGTTCTTTTACTAACATTAACATTCCTTAATTTTAAAAAATCAGCTGTCTGTAACGCCGAATGTGTCTGCATTGTATGTACTATTATCATATAAAGTATTGAAGACTATGGGATGTAATTTTGTTTGGTTCTGTAAATAACCAATTGTACCGAGAACGGTCTCTTGCCGGACTATGAGCATCCGTACTTTAAAAAACAAAAACTATATGTCCGATGTATCAATAAAGCCAGGTTAATAAGAAATTTAGTTTACTCAGTTAACGGAATTACTACAATTAACCCCTAACAGTCATTAATTATAAAAACACGGAAGTAAGAGGTGTCACTTTTTTATGAACAAAATGATACACTAACAATCAGAACAATCGTTTTCATTGGAACTTGGCGATATGTTTAAAGATGTATAAAATAAAACAGAAAAAATGTAGTCATGTTTTAAAATAAAATAAAACTCCCGATCTCTTCCTTGTTATTTTAGTAAAGTCTCTCTGCACCATAAATGTAATATCGACTAGATCGTTATCAAATGGGCGTTGTCCACATTTTAGACAGAAACACTCTAAAATTGTTAGCACTTACCCGTCATGAGTTTGACACGAAGAAGTTTTCAGAATGGAGACAAAAATGTAAATAATCCATAATTTGTACATTTTAGAAATTTTCAAAATATTGCGTCGAATATCTGCCACGAATTGCCCTTCATTATAACAATTTGTTACATCTAAATATTTTATCTGTATATTATACACGACTACATTGTTAATGTTCAATCATTAATTAAAATCTATGGGTGTTCTCGTCTCAATGATTAACATTGTACAATCATACAATACCCGTCCAATGATCATCTATTAAAGGTGCACGACACAGGTTTAAATTTTATTTAAATACTTATTCGTGTTGAGATGAGTACGTAGCTTGGTATGTTTATGTAGGGACGGAAAATTGTGGTGTATTGCAATAACTATAGGGGTAGAAGTGTAACAAGCTGCAGTGGTAAATTATTCGCTTCTTTATTACAAAAAGGTTGTCAGACAAGTTTCAATCAAGGAGATTTCAGGCGTGGCTAAAGAACCACCGATCATATCTTCATACTTAAAAAATCTTATAAATAAATATTTACATTGCAAGTTGGAATGGGCAATGTCAGTAAAATGATATGCATAATCTCACTCCAAATTATATTTGGTCAGATAATTCGCCTGAAAAATTCCTGCTTGCATTGGGGTCAGAAAGGGTGGGACAAAGATAACAAGAATTTGACAAAACATGCATTGATAATGTATGTACCACAGTGGAGGGAGCAGCAGATGAGCTAGCTGACACAATCATTTCTGCAGCAAACATTTCTTTGAAGAAAAAACAAATAAAGAAAAAATTAAACCATAATCACCAAAAGTTGTTTGATAAAGATCTTGGTAAATCCAAATCTAATTTAATTGATTATGATTATATTCAAAATTCCCTAAAGATGAAAGCATCAAAAACCATTACTATAAACTATACAGAGAATACAAAAAACTTAGAAAATACAAGTTCAGACAATATAAACATTCTATTCTTACTCAGCTTGAAAATTTACATGAAGAAAATTCAAAGGCTTATTGGAATTTACTTAATGAATTAAAAGGGAAACCAAATGAGGATCAGAAAAGCTCATCTGTTGAACCATCTGCATGGGTCACTCATTTTAAAGCACTTAATGAAGCTAAGGTAACCTTTAAGGACTGACTCAAAAATCTTGATCTCCTACTTGACACTCAAGAAAAAGACAAGATATTTAATGAACTTGATATAACTATTACAAAAGAGGAAATAGCGAAGGCTATATCTAAATTAAAGTATAACAAGGCCCCTGGGTTGGACAACATTTCAAATAATATGCTGAAATGTGGAAAAGATATATTAATCCCTTTACATGCCAAACTCTTCAATGCCTGCCTTGCTAACAGCATCTATCCAAAACAATGGGCAACAGGATTCATAGTACCAATTTTCAAGGCTAGATATATCCGACCCAAATAATTACAGGGGAATAGCAGTAACAATTGCTATTGGCAAACTATTCAATAGGGGACCTCGGTGTGGCCGATAGGTCAAGGTAGTTCGTCTACTATTGATCACGTGGTCTGTAAACACTGAGATTGCGAGTTCGATTCTCACTGCAGGCAGGATGACCTCGACTCCAATCTTAATTGACAAGGATTGCCAGTTTTCCTACCGCAGGTCGGGGGTTCTCTCCGGGTACTCCAGCTTCCTCCCCCAATAAAAACTGGACGCCATGAAATAGCTGAAAAATTGCTGAAAGTGGCGTTAAAACACCATTCGAACAAACAAACAAACAAACTATTCAATAGTGTTTTGAATACCAGACTTGACTCTTTTCTTACAAAACATAAAATTATACACGAGTGTCAGGTGGGATTTACAAGAAAAGCGAGGACCACTGACCACATGTTTGTATTGAAATGTATAATCGATGAGTATTGTCAGAGTAAAGAAGGAAAAGTGTATGCCTGGTTTGTTGACTTCCAAAAGGCATTTGATACAGTTATACACACTGGCCTGAAACTCAATGCAAGTTATTGAAAATAGGTGTAGGACCCTTATTCTATAACATCATTAAGAGCATGTATGGAATAAGCAGTTCTTGTGTCAAAATTGGCAATAATATAACAAGTTATTTTCCAATTGACTTGGGATTCAAGCAAGGGGATAATCTGAGCCCTAACTTGTTCAAAATTTTTATCAATGATTTACCAACCTACTTAGAAAACTCAGTGGATCCAGTATTTCTTAATGGTAAACCTATTAACTGTCTTTTGTATGCCGATGATATGATTTTATTATCCACATCCGCTAAAGGTCTTCAAAATAAACTAGACATTCTTTACAAATACTGTAAGAACTGGTGCTTATCACTTAACCCTATTAAAACAAAAATTCTGGTCTTCAACAAGGCAGGCAGACACATTAAACATTCCTTCAAATATAATGAATATGAATTAGAATGTGTACAACAGTATAAATATTTGGGAATTTATTTTACAGCCTCTGGCACCTTCTCCTTCGCTCAGAATGAACTTTATAAAAAGTCGCTAAAAGCATACTACAAATTAAGTAAAGAGTTTTTATTCTTAAACCCAAAACCTAAAACTAGCATGCATGTGTTTGATCATACTATCAAACCAATCCTTCTTTACGGTTGTGAAATATGAGTAACATTTAATTGTCACACACCAAAATACACATTTGATGATTCTTTACCTTTTGACAGAATATACAACAACTTAATAAGCGAAAAACTTCATGTTAAGTTTTGCAAACAAATACTTGGCGTCAATAAAAAAGCTACAAATTATGCAGCGCTATCAGAACTCGGTCGCTTCCCGTTGTACTATGACATTGTTAAGTCTATGCTTAATTATTGACAAAGATTGGGGCATGACTTAGAGGAATTTCCACTCTTACAAAACGCCTTCTCCCACTCTAAAAAAAATACATTATCAAAAGAAATCATCTTGGTATGGGGCGTTAAATGTAATAATAAAAAAACACACCCAACTTCTGTCTTCAGGGACAAAATAAGCTAAAAAACAGTGCATAAAAAGTCATGTTCGAGATGGTTTTATAGCAGAATGGAAAAATAAGCGGGAACAAAATAAAGAAGGAAAACTTAGAACATATGTCAAGTTTAAAGACACATTTGGGTTTGAGAAATATTTAGATACATTTAAAAATTTTGAGCGAAGGAAGGGGATGACCAAGCTTAGAATATCATCCCATCATCTCCAAATCGAAAAGATAGATACCAGGGTGTCCCTCCAAACCAACGACTGTGCTAGAAATGTGACTCTGGCGAGGTTGAAAATGGAATTCATTTTTTATTCAAATGCTCTCATTATGATCGCACGAATCTGAATAAAATTATCACACAGAACTGTGTTAACAGTTCACTTTATCTAGAATCAAAGCTACTTTGGTTATTATCATGTGAGAATGAAAAGACCTTAACCCAATTATGTACCTTTATTACAGATAATTTAAACTGACCTTACCCATTTAACTGTTAATATTAAAACTATTTTTTGCTACATCTACCGTTTCTTTATCCACATAAAAAAATAGAATTTTATTTATTTAATTTTTCTATTTTTGCTACAAAAGACCTTGATGTTCTGCACCAGACGCGAGGTGGGTTGTTCTCTGTTATAAAATATAACAGAGAACATATCCATACAAGCACCGTCCCTTGGCGTCTGTTGCAGATATTCAATGTCTCCACTCAACTATAACCTAGTTATCTTGCGATTCTACATCAGTCACGAGGTGGTATACTCTTGTCCATGAAATGTGGCTGGAGTATATCCATGACTCTTGTAAAATTGTAACTATAATAAATGTATATATATATATATATATATATATATATATATATATATATATAAACTCCATATTTTGCCGACGTTTCGACGACCACTGCCGACATAAAGAGTTGGAGTTTTTATTTATTATTGTATAGTTTTTAATTATATATAAATATATATATTTATAAATCTGTCGTTCACTAGACCTACTATTATAAAAGAACAACCTAGCCGGGGTCATATATATTTATATTATTTGTTTGTCTCATTATAGCTATTCGAATGTCCATGTATGTCATATATCATGTTTATATTTGTAATTTCCTTTGGGACCATAATTGGCAAATAAAATATCTTATCTTATCTTATCTATTGTTTAATTTATATGTTGATGATATAGAATCAGCTTTGATAATCTCAAATACAAATGACGGTGTTTCTTGTTAAAAATTTAGACAAAGACTGACCAACGAATGGCCTTAGTCATTGAATGTCAATATAAATAAATGACAAGTCATAACATATTGATCTTAAACTTTCTCATTTCCAACTTAACCCATAATAGTTGCTTCGCAAGTCCGCCAGCCGCGGACGTGCCGTGCTGTTACTTGGCTTTGCTCAAATATTCCAACAAGATGTATTCAAAATTACCAAGGTGACATTCATTATACCAGACGCGCGTTTCGTCTACTTAAGACTCATCAGTGGCGTTTAACTCTAAATGCTTAAATTTTTTTCATTCCGTGATGGAATAATATTAGTCCACTGGGATCATGTAAAAACACAATACAGGTAGTTCAAAATATTATATAAAAGTCTAAAGAGTCTACCAACCAGCAAGCTTATTAAGTATCGGATCAACAAACATGACGATACAGCATAAATGCCATTTATACTATATACATATTAATTATTGAATTATAATATTAAATGAAAAAAAAATTAAAATTTCTTAATCACACACTTTTGGCAGAATATGCACTGGAAGTAAAATTCATTGCTTTTTCTAAGTAAACTATATTGTGATTAAGTAAAAAACTTTGAACATATACTAGTAAGGTTAACATATAGCACTAATCTTCATTCTACCATAATACCAAGAAAATATTTTTCATTCTACAAACCAGTTTACAAATTTAAAGTTCAAATATATTTTCTCTTTTCATTATTACATGTGCACTAACATTAAATTAAATCTATTAATGTTATCATAGCAGTGATTTTTGAAACCTTATATTTATATCCATCTTTGAATGTGTTTTCAGTATATGTTTGTATTCTATATCCAACATGTTGTAAATCTGTATGTTGCCTTGTATGGAGAGAATTTACATAGGCTATGCCTGCTATTCAAGCCATTTCACTTTCTTGAACAATATATTTTTAAACCAGTAACATGCCTTATATATATGGCTTTATTTGTAAGAAAAATAGATGGAATAAATGTAAATATAGAAAGATGAAATGCATATTTTTCAAATTAGTTGTAAAAATATACAGAATATTCTGTAAATTATAATTATACATGTACGTTTAAATACCTGTTATCAAAAATGCTCCAAAATTTACTCCGCGATGTCAACGAAATTCGGTTGTCAACACGTTTACGTTAACGTAGTTGTTACAAATATTTAGTTTTGAACAGATGGCTACTTCACACCAGCCAGTCACCAAAACGTGATTTGTTTACTTATAGGAAGTTAGCTATATAGCCAAACAAACTGAAATAAAACATTATTCCTTTTGCTGTATGTTTTTTGATAATTTCTTTTCTGTCATAAAAGACAAAATCTGCCGTCCATGAATTAAAAGCAAAGACATCAGTCATCCCAATATATATATATATATATATATGATATATAAATATATATATATATATATATATATATATATATATATATATACCATATATATATATGATATATATATATATATATATATATATATATATATATATACGTCTACAAATTAAGCCCAACACTGTTTGAATTAGATTTTTAACACTGTCAAATTTTTGCTTTTCCCTTAGCGGGATTCGAACTCACACCGTTGTGACACTGTGGCACCAATTCGCCTGCACTATGTCCAGCGGTCTAGACCCCTCGGCCAAATCCGCTATATAAAAATATAGCTTCATTAACCGGGGTGAATCTTAGACATAGACATAGTACATGTGTACTAGCGTGTGACGATGGAATTTTCGTAACCAATACGTATTAATCTGACAGTAATCTAATTCAGCATTTTTGTATATATTATATAGGATGACAAAGTTACTTGTCATGCAGTCACAGTAAGTAAATTATATACAAACGTCTAAGTATTGTGACAACCATATAATATATCTATCCAGCGGATTTCTGAAACATCAGAAATACAGGGTTAATATCAAATATTTATATATACGTCTACAAATTAAGCCCAACACTGTTTGAATTAGATTTTTAACACTGTCAAATTTTTGCTTTTCCCTTAGCGGGATTCGAACTCACACCGTTGTGACACTGTGGCACCAATTCGCCTGCACTATGTCCAGCGGTCTAGACCCCTCGGCCAAATCCGCTATATAAAAATATAGCTTCATTAACCGGGGTGAATCTTAGACATAGACATAGTACATGTGTACTAGCATATATGATTATTGCCTTTTACTTCATATAAAATAAAACTAGTGATTATGTTAATTTTATAGAAACATATTTCTGTGTAAAGAATTGCTAAAACAATACAAATGGTATATGACTACACAAATTGCATTACAGTGAATGTATCTGTTGGTTTTACTTTATCTGAACCAAACCTATATTGTATGTTATTAACTAATAGTGGACACTTTTTCTGGAGTAAGGTTACTCTACCTAACTAACAGGAACATTGTTTTGCCTGACTGGTATTTAATTGCATGTGATCATCACAAACATATCTTATATTCCGCATAACAGGTGTAGCGATAAGCAGAAAGATTGTTTCCTAATTCAGAATTCAACATAGCTTAAAAAATAAACAGCTTTGATTGACAACAAAAACCAAGAAATAAACAATTGATTGAAGCAGTTATATGTTGTGCATAAAATAGTGTGCTATATATAGTTCATATGTATTTTCAGTTTAAATATGGTGATTTATTGAATTCCATCAAACAAGGCCTTCTACCAAAACAATAAATCATCATCCCAGGACTTCCCCTGCAAAAAAAACACTGGCACTACAGGCTACTTGTGCACAATTTTGAAAAAAATGTTCATAACAGAACAAAAATGTGTATACGTTTAAAAATACTTTTAGCAATAAAAAGACACATGGCAGAGGGATTTTGTTGCTTACTTACAACAAAATAATTCATTGTTAGCGTAGTATTTGACATGTTTTATATTTAAAAAGTTTTTTTTCGTTGCCATAAAACATGAGCATGATACTATAATGTATGAGCGACGGACGATTCATGACTTTAAAGATTTTCTAAATTGATTTTTGTCTTGCTAATTTTAGTACATCTTTCGTGCTTATTTATAAATTGTTCTAAGAAACATTATTTATAAAGTGTTTAAACAAACAGAAATAAATATTTGTATTTTGATCATTAAAATTGCGACCGTAACAAAGCAATATACATATATATTCTATTTTCTGCATAAGTTACTATAATTACTTATCAAAAAACTTCAACGTATGGAGCAGAGTTTTCCTTCCAACGAATAGACTGCATAGCTGGCACAGAACTGAAATGAATAAATTAAACATTTCTACAGGAATTACTTAGAATGTTAACCTTTTTTGTTTCGAAATATCTGGTTGACAAATTTACTTGGACGTCATAGTTTAATTTGTGTTACTTTTTTCTTTATATATTTAGGTCGCACATACATATACAATTATCTTTTCGCGTCATTTGTAATTGGGCTTGACATTACCACCTATATTAATTAATTCCAAATAGTGACATTTAAATTGTGGAGTCTTCCTTTTTTTCTCTTTTCACTTTACACTATAAAACTCGTACCTTTGCGAATAGAAACATGTGTGTATTCATCTAAAAAAAAAGAGTCTGATTAGAGTAAAATAAAATAATCTAAGACAAAGTCAATAGAAAACTCTAGAATCACTCAAAAATGTGGTCACAATTGTTGTGATTTCATAAAGATTAAAACAGACCAATTAGTCAACTATGTGATGGATACATACGATCAACAAATATATGACCAATTGCATATAATTTATGTTGTGGTGATCTGGAATGCAAAAAGTCTTGCGTTATCAGCTTCTCGGTGAGCAACAATCTAGCTTTGCGGAATTAATGTTTTAATTTCAGGCTGGAAATTGTGTGTAAGCCGTGATATCTTTAAACATACACACACAATTTTGTTTGTTTCCGAATGTTGGATTTCTTTAATCAGAGCTACAATATGTGTAATACCTTTCTTTTGTTTCCTACATTTGCAGACTACTACTGTAATGATTATTGTCAAGACAATTATAACGGACACAGTGGTACTAATAATGATGCTTGTTGAACTATCCGTTCCACTATTGGCATCAAGAGCTAAAATAAATGAAAAGATTTCTCGAACCTTAAGGGTGCAACCTTTATTACAGAATAAATATTTTTCTCTACTGTAGAAATGATTGCACAGATTTTTATGCATGTGGTAAAAAAACATTTTATATCTCGTAAGTTTAACAAAATGATCCTCATAAATAACAATGACATTTTCATGAAATTATAATGTCTGCTGTAAAAAAAACGGCTTGCGGATATTACGTTTTGCATTTTGAAGCATTGATTTGCACTGGGGTTTAGGAAAGAAGCCATAAGTAGTGTTATGCCATTTAGGTAATGCGTTAAAAGGGAGGTCAGAAAATAACTTGACGTTTCTAAATAAACAGAATATTGAAAGTATTAATTTGCTACTCTAATATGACGTGCCTGGTGTAAAACGAGTATTATATTCCTAATCAACCTCATAAACGATCAACATTATTTATGGTGACGTCATAGTAAGATTGTTCAATATTTTAACGACGTCACAGTCAAATTGGATTCTAAATGACCGACAAGTCGGCTGACGTTGTTGATACAAAGTAATATATAAAGCTCGGGGTAAAATCTTGGACACAAAGGGCTTACCGGTGGTAAAATCGGTATATCTTCGAGCTCCAATAAGTTATTTCTTAAATATAAAATATTCCGAGTTGTTTTAGTTTAAACTGAAACAACTCAACAAATAAACATTTCTCAGGAACAATAGAATACAGAAAACAAATATAGTTTCAAAAGAACATTGTCCTTGCTTTTAACAATGTTAAGTGTTTTATTCTGGTTCGCGCATGTTGAACACGATTTTTATGACATTATGTTATCACTAGTCTAGATTTTTGTTTGTTGTTTAATGTTAAAAATATATTTTTCACTTTACCGTTCATGACTTTCTTTTATGTATCAGTCCTTTTACTGGCTTGTTATAGTTTTGACATCACTGGGTCGAATTTGAAACGATGATTGTGATTAAGTCACAATAACTTTGGAAATTATGCCATTTCGGCTAACAAATCAATGATATTCTGCGCCGAATACAGAAAGACTAAGGCACCATATATGTACCACAAACATCGTCTCAAATTTTACCCTGTGATATTTGAAAATTAAAAATTCATTGTATAAGCCATAACAATGCAATGGATTTTTCATTACTACAAAAGCCTATGAGATCCAATGACCTTATTCAATTAATCTATTCCTTATTAGGTAAAAAGGCTTCTATTTTGACAGATACTTTTTTGAAATTTCCAACTCGCCTCTGGGGTAAAATATGGCTATAACATGACGTCACAGATCAGAAATGAGGTTGATGACACCTTTTTATTTGCGGATACAGGCAAACTAAGAAAAAAGATCTTATTTTATGCTTGAATAGTGGGATCATCTTTTACTAAACAATCAATACTCTTAACTGTCTATAAACTATATTATTATTATACGTCTAACTAAGGCAACTAAACAGAAGAGTACCAAAAGGCAGTCCATGTCCCATTAGAACTTTGCGTTTGCGTGGCATTTTTAACAGAAAATTTTAAAAAGTTAATTCAGTCGTCAAACCGCTTCTGAAAAATGTCCCATCGGTCCGAAAGTTTTTTTTAAGTTTAAGCACTAAACGTCTCGAACATTTTCTTGTTGATGAATGTTTTTTAGTGGAATGTACCACACAAGCTGATTAATTGTCAAAAAACTTAATGTATCATAGTTTTCATTATAGAAAGAACCGAACTTCAAAGTAAAGTATGATCATTGGATGCTATTTCATGGTAGCTTACGATTGCTTTCTAGATTTTTTTCATCGGTTTTAAATTTTCAAATTATTTTTGTCTTAATTTTACTTAATTGCCTAATCTATGTTCAAAATTATCAGTTCCTGTTTCCATATTTAAGATGATAGCATTTAATTGTCCCATAAACGTTAAAACAGACGAAAAATAGAAAAGTACTGAATTAATTGGATTAGAGAGGTAATTTAATGAATATTAAATTAATGAAATAATTTTTAAACACAAAAACAAACACTGCACGCGAAATTGAGTTGGTACAATGTTAAAATTCATTTACACTTTACTACTTTTCTGTAATTGTAATTTAATCACGAAAACCTAATTGTTATGTAAGGAATTATATTTGCAAAATGTGGCAATTGTAATTTGATCATAAAAACAATACATTTGAAAGTAATTGCCCACACTTGCATTTGTCACAGTCTGTTCCAGTATAACCTTTACAGCAATAGTACGTAGTATTACCTATTGCTCTAAAAAATGAAATCGAATGTATTAATTCAATTATTAGGCAGTTACTTTTTTGTATATGCAATTACAAGCGTCCACAAATAATTACGGATAGGGCGTTGAAATTATTCAAGGAATAACTAGGCTATGACAATGAGATAGATGAATACCATCACTGTATAATTAATAAATTCACATATCAAATACAAATACTGTTGAAATACAATGTCTACCTGGATCCCACAATACGATAAATGTCTGATATTTTATTTATGAGAAGCGATTATATAATAAAATAAACATTTAGGATATATATGATCAATTGATTTAAAGTTCGTTCTATTATTATAAAGTTAGTCTCAATGTAAAATTGTATTACTGATTCATGTCTAGAATGAAATGTTATAATTAAATGTGTATTGTAATTGTGTATAATATATTATATATAGAGTGTCAATTTTTGATTGAATGGTACAGGTAGTTACATTTTGTCATCTTCTATTCATCACGTGCCTGTGAACACTGAGGTTGCTGGTTCAAGACTTACTGCGGGCAGGAGGTTATGGACTCGACTCAAACCATACATGACAAGGACTGCTAATTTTCCTGCCAAAGTTTGGTGGCTTTCATCCCTAATAAAACTGTACGCCATGCAAAAGCGAACAAACAAAACAAACATAATTCTAAGGTTTTTGCTATTTTTAAGGTGTAGAAAGCCTTAGTCGGGTTTGGTATAACATTTTTGAATTTTGGTGATAAAAGCTCTACATCTTAACCATTTGGATTTTAAATATTGTTTGGTTTTGAGTGTCACTGATGTCTGATGTTTGAGTCTTGATGAGACGAAACGCGGGTCTAGCGTAGTAAATTATATTAACCTTGGTATCTTTGATGACATTTTATTTTATAATATGGAACCGGTCCTTTGTTTTTACAAAAAGTGATAAAATTGTGACCTTTTTGAATTTTTTTTTTAATAAATGAAGGTAATACCAAAATACCGAACACCAAGGAAACTGTCAAAAGACAATCCACAAATCAATGTCCAAAAAAAACTGACAAACTTTAGAACCAACAACTAAAAATAAAGCAACTACAGCAATGGTCCTGACTTGGTACAGGCAAAAGAAATGGTTGTTTAAACAGGTTTTATGGCATGCCGAACCTCCCGCTTCCATTAAAGTAGTATGTTAGTTCTTATGTTGATGTTGTATCATATAACACGAGTCATAAATAGTTGTATCCAACAATTATCGCAGCACAATTACTACTTCTAGGCATTCTAGCATGCCAGAGGTTCCTCGTAATAACATGTTATTGCTCTCCTAAATGACAACCAAGTTTAAGATATCTTTACTAGATGGGGTTTCAGATAAAACTTATCTTAATGTTTTGTTGAGCATATTTACTGTTTATAATTTTTCTTTGTCTATTATACTTTTTATATAATAAAAAAACTGTATAAATAAGAAAGTTGGCAACAAATCTCTAAAGTAGATTAACAATTGTAGTTGTGTTCACTTGTTTGTGTATCGTGCTGATTATTAAACCTCTTCTTTCCTTTTAAGCGAATTTGCGATTTTGGATTTAAAATAGCTTAGTAATTGCAGATGAGGAGTTTTAAAAATTTACTATGAAAATAGTAATGTAAGAGCAATAACACATATTTGAAGTTAGTTGACTTGAAGATCTTGTTTTGCCTATAATTTTTGCTTTGTATTGTTCCTGTCTATTACAGTTGTCAAATACTAGCAGAAAATGCAAATAATTGGTATAAAAGTCGTTTTCAAGACATGAGACCATTACGTGGATTTACCATAATGTTCTTTTCAGCCATGGTAGGTATGTTCGTTGGTAGGTGGCAACAAAAATTACAAATGTTATAACAGATACTCTACTGATGATAAGGTCAACTTTATTTTAAGTGTTTACAGAACGACGGTAACGATGGATGTCAAGTAATGGCAATGGGTATTATACACAACTGATTAATAGCAAAATATGTTTTTAACCCACAAGTAAACTTTAAATAGTTTTTTTTCTAATATTGTTGAAAAAAAAAACTGCATTTCTATTCGTTATAAACCTATAAAAGTCATAAATTAAAGGATGCGTGTCGTTAAGGCAACTCTGAATTATCATATATGAATATATAATTCAAACTTCATAAATATCTGTTAAAAAAGGGGTCATATTAAGGTTTATAACATTATTATAGCAAACAATTCACCATTGTGTTTACAATTTCTGTTTAATTTTGACTATTGTGTACCTATAAAGTAGGATTACAGACTTATGAATAAAACTGTGATAATTAGATACAAAGCAAAATATGTTTCGTAAGGAGATTTGTCTCATATTAAGACTCATACTGACCTATATTTCACACAGGTATCCGTTAGCCAGAAAGCACAGGTTTCTGTGTAACTCTCGGATCTATAGGTAGTATTTGAACACCAACCAGGTCTGAAAAAAATATTTTATAAGCATTTGTTAATCGACTCCTTATTGGATTGCCACTTTTCCTACTATCAATATTTTATATAGTTTTAAAAATTCATTTTTACCAGATGTACAAATGTTTCCAAGAATAATAATATAGAAGAATAAACTAGAAATTGCATGAAATGTGATCAAATCTCATTGAACATGAAACTCCATAGAGCCTATGGTAACAGTTAGTTACATGGTTACAAGGTAGCATATAAGGCATATTGAAAATTTTAAATATTATTTAAGTTTACACCTTAATAAATGAAGATGGTTTTGGGATAGGGTTAGTGGCGAATGTCGTGTTAAAATGGTTACGTGTAACAGGAATCCAGTTTAAAAAAAGTGGTTACATGTAGAATCCAGGTTATAAGAATTTCGTGTATTACAAATTAGCTTATTACTTGCAATAAAATCGATTGTTACATTTACGATAGATAACGGTCATAGGGGCTACCTGAATGTGAAACCAATATAATATATAATATACATGTATAAGGATTTTAAGGTACCGTGGTTACATTATGGGAATCTAGGTTACATCCTGTGGTAATATAGGCTACACTGATAACATTTATCGAGTATTAAGGAATATAATGATTACCAGCATGTTAAAGATAGGTTACAAGGTTAACTGATCTGCGTGTAGTTCTCTGCATTTTGTAACATTATACCTTATATTTTTACTCAGTTAAAAAAAACATATAAATGCCTCATCATGTTATAGGTTGACCTTTGTAAATTATAACACTTTTTTTATAACTGTGCATGCCCCGAACAAAGCGGCTTTACTTGGATATGTACATTCCGCGGGAAATCACCGGTTTAGCATCATTTATCGCCATCTCGATGAAATGTGTCATAAAACGGTTGTTTCAACAATTGACGTGTTATGAATAAACTTTTTACGTAAGTGTTTTGTTATTTGTATTAAATTATACTGTTTATTTGTTATTTCATTATGCATTACATATATGCATTACATATATATACATGTAGATTAAACGAATAATTTGAAGTGTACGTGTACGTAATAGTTGTAATCAAAATTATTTTTAAATTATTTATTTATTTATTTATTGGGTGCTATAGTACATGTACGTCAGCACAAGCACTTCTAAGTCCCAAACAGCTTTTAACTGTTCCTGTTCTGCACCCATGTACTCGCAGCAATTTATAGATTAATATTTTATCACCTAACAGGTACGAAATAGATATACAGACTGTTGGATATTAAATCAAATAGCTTATAGAAAAGAAGATACTAAAAAACACCCAGCTCATACAGAAAATGTTTTTAAAGGGTTATGATTATCACATCACGCACCTTATGCAGAAAATATAAGAAAAAGACTAGAGAAAATCAGATCACCCAACCTATACAGAAAAAAGATAATTTTAAAGGTTTAGTGATTATTACATCACCCACCTTATACCATGATATAGTTGCTAAAAATGGCTAAATCAAACAAACAGAAACCAGCTAGTTTTTACACATAGTAAATTAAACAAAAATACGAAAACAGAAATAACTGAATCACAAAGACAATATTTACACTTTGACAAGTTCTAAACACAATCGCTAAATCTCTCGGCTATTTCATGGATCGGGAAGTATCCGAGGTGATTCGTTCTAAACATAATAAACATTACTTTCTTCTATTTCTTCTTTTCTTTTTTACGAGGTTTTTCTTCATACTTTTTTTCCTGTCTATCTACGATCTTTTCTTAAATTCATCACTGATTAACACAGTAGATCATTTACCAATTTACGTGTAAATTGCTATTGCTTTTGTAGAAATAGGAAGGATATTTGTGAAAGATAAGATGGTACTAGACCTTCCTTAACTAAAGTATTGCCTCTATGGAGAGTGCCGCACTGTGTACAGATGCTAGTGTTCGAAGGTAATAAACCATATTCAGAAGCAGGAAGCAGATAAGTATATGAATCTGATGACGTTGAAGGCCTTGGTTCTGATTGCGATGAAACATGAAGATAAGACTGACAAAATTAGAAGCAGGTACTGGATGGTCGAAAATCATCCTCATTAAAAATATGACTCCGATCTCGGGTTGAACACGTGCCTCCTTCCCTCACAGATTTCAGTGCATAATGACAAATTTCCTGAACCATTTATCACTTGGACCTTTCTTAAGTTAAATAGGGTGACCCGATCGGGGTCATCGTCAATAATAGACAAGACAAATATTCTAACTAGTGCAAGAGCCATTGTTTTAATGAATGTCTCAAATACGTGACAAAGGATTCCTACTATCAATGTTCAACATCCTGTCTGGTCCAGTCTGCGACTAAATCTTGACACGGTTCCAAAAACGTTTAAAAGATTTTTAGTGATCTTTATTAGTTTGATTTTATCTACATTACATTTTTGTACATATAATACACAAATGTAATTTGTTTTATAATATAATTATGATTTGTTTGGTTGTTATTAATCCTTGTTATCAACCAACTGGACTATAGGTTTGCACTCAGTCAACAAGTCCGTGTCACAAATTCTATAGTCTTTTTTTTCAAAATGCTTGGAATTATTGAGGTGATATTTGGTATGCGTGTCAACCGTCATAAATTACGGATCAAGTTTGAAAGTTGTTCTGGTCCACGAGTTTTGTAAAATTTGTGTGGCCTTTGACTTCGAAAATTGTAATTTACTGGTAGGGTACTTGGTTTAAATGCCATGTATGTCCGATCAGTGTTGACAGTAAAGTGATTATTTGTAGAAACTACCTTAACCACTCGGCCACTTAGGCCCTTTCAATAAATATCATTTATTATATCTTAGTGTTATACTTTGTTAAATTATGACTTTTTGTTTTAAATAATTGCATTTGTGTATCTATATGCATTTGTTTTTTCCAATAATAATCATGCAAGATTATACTGTACTGTGTATTATTTACATGATTGTTATTATTAATATTTTTCAGCCAATTTTTTACAGTTGACCTTTTTATATTTGATGCTAATATTTACTGTATCATAAATGTGATCTCACAGCCCTCTTTGTGCGCCTTGATTGGCAAATAAATCATTGGTTTCTGTTGTTGTATGATAAAAAACTTTTTTCCTCACATTTTGCTCCTGTGACCAATTTTAGAACTTAACTTTTAGTATGCTAAAAAATGTATTAAAAGACCCAGCTCCTTTTTTAAGAGAGGTTAATTACGTCATCAAAAATTACATCTGTAATTGGAATTTAAAGAATATCTAAGGAAACTGTAATGTAAACAAGAATATTAAAATGTGCTTACTTTATTTTGTTCACTAAAATTAGTTTAAAATGTGATTTATTGAACAATGTTATTCACATTGAATGTTTTGCACATAACAATATGATGAATGTGATCAGCTCGTAACCTGATAGATGGACACCGATTTCCAATAGACCATGCGCGAATTCTATATTAAGGATGGCATGAAGCCACATGACATATATTTATTATTTTTCCTTGTAGTTAGCTTCCTGTGATTGGACTATTATCTACCTCGTGACAAATCATCAAAACTCGTTTAGAATGCAACAATATCATTGTAAACCTATACTTTCCATAAATAGCAATCATATAAATATTACCACCAGTTTTTAGCAAATGTCTTTCTTGTCCTTGGTATTCAGTACGTAACCTTGGAGAGCAAAGATATTGATTTTGGAGAATATTGATGCACCAAATACAAAAAGAACTATGACGCCTATATAACGTTTCAGAACGTACGTAACATTCAAAAATGAAGCCACTAACTTTGAAAAAGTATGGAAATTTGAACATTTTGAAAAATTTGATAGTCATGAGAAATAATAAAGTAATTGTAGCATGGCGATTCGGTCTATCCATGAATTTATCACCAGAATAAAAATATTCAATATTCCTACCCCTATAAAAGTCGAGACTGTTATTTAGCTAAAAAATTGCTGCAAGTAAAGCAAACACCCAGATAAACAGTACATTTTGACATAGTTACTTTATATTAGACTATACAGATAATTGTTTTCATGCATTTGTGAAAAAAAATCCTACGTCTTTGGAGACCAATCTCTTTCTGGATTTTTCTTAACATTCAAACTTTGAACAAACCTATAGCTATCGGAATTACTATCAAAGCAATAAATAAAACGAGAAATCAAAGTTATTAAGTTCACAAGAGCACTACTGATAAACACTCTACGACACACCCTAAACCTAAACCCCGAAGTAAGAAGGAAGACCAAAAAATCGTTTTAAGTACCACTTTTTAAAATGATATAGCCAGCCACTATAACAATCGTTTTTAATGACAAAGTTAAATGTAAAAGAATGTCCGCACTACGTTTTTCCCGTTCTTTTTTTGCTTATTCCCGTAATGTAATGCTTAGTCATTATTTAGACAGAAACACCTTAGCGCTTACCCTAAGTGAGTTTGGCACGACGGTGCTTTTGGAAATGAGACAATAATATAAATAATCCATAGTTTGTACATTTTAAAAAAGTTTAAAATATTGCGTCGAATATCTTCAACGAATAGCGCTTTATTAAAGCAATTTGTAAACATTAATTTACCATAGATTAAAATTATTCACGACTATATTGTTCTTGCTCTATCATAAATTAAAATCTATGGTTGTTCTCGTCTCATTGATTAACATTGTACTATACCAGTCCAATGATCATCTATTAAAGGTGCACGACGCAGGTTTGAATTTTATTAAAATAGTTAACCCTGTTGAGTTAATCCCTTTGGGGTAGAAAAAAATACGTTGAAACAAAAGTATGGTGGATTTCCGTGATGATGTGATGAAGTTGATGTCCTTTGAAGGAGTAACAAAATGAAAGAGGGAGAATCAGATAATTAAAAACATATCGACGGATCGTGCAACCATTCGGATTTTGAATATTTTATACTGAGATACATAACCATAATTAACTAAAACATTCTTGTTGGGAGCTGATGATTAGAAGTCTATATATGGTTATATGAAATAATCAAATAATGATGGAAACTAATAATAAACTGGCACGTGTGAGGACAGTGCTATAATATTTTTTTTCATAATATAACTCCCTGACATTTAAAGCAAAAGTAACAGAATATTCAGTAATTATTCGAATGGAGAAGGTCAAATAAATGTTCTGAACTACTTAATACATTTTTTAAAAAGAAACGCTGTTATATGGATCTTGGTGTCCCGCAATTTAGGTAAATAAATAAATAAATAAATAGGACGTAGATGCTCACATGTGACTCTTTGTTAAATGCAAGGCACTGTTCCACAATTTCATAAATTATCATGCTCAATTGTCGTTGTGTTAATTTTCAACTCCAACCAGTATTTAAGATCCGCAGAAAAGCAAATTTTGTTACAATTTGTTGGTAATATGCATGTACTATCGCCGCGTCTATGGAATTCTTTTATTCCGACGTCAGTTTTTTTGGAAATTTTGTTTCTGTCTAAATATCTGTGAAAGTCAATTCTAGGGGCGGAAACTTTCTTTAAAGACTTTGAAAAATTCGACCGACAAATATTGTCATTGCTGTGCCCCGATCGAACTCGTTATTGTTCCGTCGGATGAATGTACTGTTATATATGCTAAGCAAAACAAAAACAAAAAGTGACAACTCGGATCCAATAAGGTAAGAAAGAGGAAATCGAAACAGTTACTGGTAATCTGAACGATAATATTATTTACCCCTTATCAGAGACAATTCAGTTTTAAAGCTAATTAACAAAATATAAATAACAATAAATATCATTTGTCAATTTTATCAATATCAAGGTCACGTCCTCAATATAGCTGAAATATTGCTTGTTGGACGTAAATTTTTATATTAACATTGCCGCTTTTCGACCCATTGATGACATGTTCCATCGAATGCAATGGATCTCCTCATACGTCCTACTGGTCTAACGTTGCTTACACAACACTGTCCTAGGATGCATTCAGATACAAGATAGCGCGGACTAAAATAGATGAGAAGATACATAAAACTAAACAACATTTGGTCTGTTGGTAGCTGTACTAATTACGGAGGATATGTTATAAAGTTATCTTTACCAGACACCTTATTAATTATACACTATATAAGAAATCTGATAAAACTGAAGAGATATCAAATGGATTTTACAAGATATCTAAAAAATACAAAAGATAGAAGATATCTTATTAAGTATCAGAACTTTTAATAGATGAAGAGTGTCATTTATATTAGAACTGCAACAGTACATAATTTGATGTTTGCATGGATTACTCCATGAATATACCTAAATATCAGTCCATATCTATATAGGCCTCCACCAAATACTTTTTCGTGGTTTCCATTGTGATGTCCTTTCTGGTAAAAAAAATACCGGAACAATATATATTAACCGAAATTTAGTTTTATTTTGTATATTTCTTTTGTATATGCATATCTTCTTATTATATTAAAGTCATATCTTGTGCTTCCTTTTGATGAAATATCTTTACAAAATTTGGGGTTTCATATCAGCAAACTTATATTTTCAATTGGATAAAACAAGGTCAGTTGGTATTAATCTGCAGTAATTTTACATGAGGGCATTATCACGCACGTAGGCGTTATCATGTTGTGGTAATGCCCTCTCCAGTAAGAAGCATCAGAAACTGTTTATTTTAATATATATAAATAAATATATTTAAATGTAAAACCTAAATGAAGAAAAAATGTTTATTTAGCTTAGAAAACAAACTGTGTATAGCCTGTAGAAGACGAATAATGATATATCATAAACAACATTAAAATCATACAGCAAACAGCTACAAATAAGATCAACAGTCTAAAACACATGAAATAAACATAATAGTTGCTTAAGTAGCTGGCATTGTCATGATACCTGACAGCACTCGTGACAGTGCTATTGCTTGCAACATTGATGATACCCTCGCATATGGCTCGGGCATCATCAATGTTTCAGGAAATATCACTCTCCCTTGTAAAGTCAAGATATCTTGACAATAACCTCTATACAAGGAACTATTGTATAAATGGTTTATAAACAAACACGTTATTATATGACAGCTGTTGTTAAGGAAATGTGAAATGCTATAAAGTTTTTAATGATACCTGTTCTTTTGTTTCAATCTGAAGTTTTATTATGTTAGTGGAAAATTACAATATTTATCTAAAAATCTCAGCACTTTTTTGTAGTATCGTTTCATCCTATCAGTCGTTCGTACTGATAAACACATTTTCTCGTGATAATTTCTCGTGATAATTTGACCATGTCATGGTCAAAACGGGTTGCGGGTTCGAGTCTCTCTATGGGCAGGGTCACTCGACTCCAATCTTAATTGACAAGGATTGCCAATTTTTCAACCGCAGGTTGGAGGGGGTGTTTCTCGGAACTCCGGCTTCCTCCCCAAATAAAAACTTTACACCTGATATAGCTGAAAAATTTATGAAAGTGGCGTTCAACAATATCAAACAAACAAACAAGCAATGGTCAAAACGAAATACTTCAATCAAACCTACCTGGAACAACGTTAAATATAATGGAAAATCAAATTATTAAACAATATTCAAAGCAATTCTAAATGACAGAAAATTCAGTACATTGTGGTTTTTGTTAATCTTATTTAATTTACGGTGTGACTTTTTACCCAAACTTACCCAAACATACCTAAACGTACCCAAACTACACCCCAACACACATTGAAATAACATTTTTTGCATTTCTATTATGTATAAACATTTTATATACAATATTTTTGATGGAAAATGTTATAAAAGTGGTTATGAATACTATACGGACCCTCGCCCTGGGAGGATACCGACCTGATGCCTAATATTTACACAGATTAGACGTTTAAGAGGATATATTGCGAAAATTTGACTTGAAACTTGACCTTTGACCACAGGAGTTTTGAATACCTACCGAGAGTTTTCTTTGTTTATTTGTATGTTTATTTTTGGAAGGAGCATTACATGCGTATTCTAAATGTACACTGAACTGTTCTTAGTAGTCACAACAGTATAATATTGAACAATTTGAGAACACATCTCACTGTTGGTTGATTAGCTTCTTATTGAACAATAATTGTAAAACAAACACTATTATATAAATGTCACTCGAAGAAACGTCAAAATTATTATTGGAAAGTCAAAAGATTTTTTATGCTAGCGAAGATATTACTAGTAGTACACCTATAATTCTGAATATGCTGCTACGTTTTGTGTCATCCATTGATGGACTATTGAAAACCATACAAACGGCAGTTGACTCAATTAAGGATATTAAGAAAGAATTACTTCTTATGTCAGCAAGGATGAGAGAAATAGAGTCGATAAGCTCTGAGCGATATGTTCGATGAAATTATATGTAAGGTGACAAACGAGATGAAGCTATTCATAAACATGCCGAAAAATTTACAAAAAAGTCACAAGACATAAGCCAACAATCAGAACAAAATAGTGTCTATGACAAGAAACATTACTGAGCTGAAGAAACAGTTAATAGACACTTAATCACAGCAATTTGACAAAGAAAAAAATAGAAAAATTACAAAACAGCATTATTGACCTGCAGTGTCGGACGAAGAAAAATAATCTCAGATTCACCAACTTAACAAAGCAGAAAACTTGAGTATGTCGAGGTAAAGCTACGTTCTTTTATTTACGAGCAACTCGGAATCGAACATTACATTGAATTTGGAAATGTACACAAATTCGGCAAACGCTCAAACGACAAACCGAAGCCAATCGTTGCGAAATTTTTATACCACAAAGACCTGAGATTGGTCCTCAAACACGCAACTTGGCTGAAAAATACTCCTTACGGCATAAACGAACAATTCCCAAATGCAATTGAAGAAAAACGAAAAAACTGTATCTGATCCAAAAAGAAGCTAAGAAACACGGTAAACATGTAATGCTAGTTAGAGACAATCTGTTTATAGACGGAACTTTGTACAGTCCCGACGAAAGTGAAAAAGAACAGACTTCACTGCCAACCGATAAAATTACGAAGAGACTGATTGTGTATTGAATGTATTTTGAATTTATAATTAAAATTCAGCACATGGCATTGTCGTGTGGCTATCCAAATTGATATTGGTGTTTGCGCTTTATTTCTATGGCTCTAAGCATTGAATATTTGGATATAGGATATTCTAATGTTACAATAAATAGCTTGCTGCCTCGATTTACCCTTGTATGTGTTTAAGATCTACATTACTATGTATGATTCTAACTAAATTTTTGCGGTTTTTTTTGCACTGGAGGTATATATGTATTATTACCTTTAATGAAATTCAGTTACTTTTTGTGTTACAGCTGTTACATTTTAATATATACGTGTAGAAGTGCGTCACCTGAAAAAAAAACAGAATAAATTACATAAAGATAAATAAGAACATTATTGAAAAAAGTTAAAACAGTAAAACACTATTGTTTGTTGGCTTGGTTTTATATACACTGACCTTACAGAAATGATTCCACTTCAACACGTTAGCCGAGTTACCTTATATATTAATTTAATATTAGAATCTTTAAAAGATTTCATTAGTCAAAATATATCACTTGATTCCTTTTTATTGGGTTTTCATTTTATAATAGAAAATTACTTTTTATATGCATTTCGGTATATCTAAAGTTTTTGCTAAAACAAAATGGCAAATTTGTGTTATTGTTTATGTTAAAAATTAAATAAAATTGCTGTTGCTGGTAAAATTTTCTTCTTAAAACAAATTGTGGGATAAATATTCAATAGACAATTATGCTGAATGCCTACTTTAACGTAAAAATGTCCATAAACACAAAAACTTTCTTTGTCCCCATTCATACTATCATCAAGTCAATTCAAACAAGCATCGACCTCTGTCATCAAAAGACTATAATTGTATATAATTAAAAGTCTTTGGGCCATTTTCTTACATTATATTCTAGAATCCAATATTACTTTAGAGTTATTAAAAACGATACTTCAGGTTTATAAAACATTTGCTACATAAAACAAGTTTGATTTGCAAAAAACTGCAATATGTGAAGATGAATGATTATGAAAAGAAAAAATACGCTTCTTTGACAGACATATTTTGCTTGCTGGGACCATACTGGGATGGTTCCCAGTGCTCGACCCACAGAACAGCCCAGCGCGTCCCCGGGTGGCGGATAGGAGAGACCCTCTCGTTGTTGGGTCATAATACGGAAAGCCTGACCGCGGACCGTAGTGGGTAACGTGTTTGGAGAGTGCCACGCACCTTGCCAGATAAAGACCCCTAGATTTCGAAAAAGAGTAGGCTCATTGTAGCCGCTACAAAAGGATAAATTTTCCGCCCCTACCCAAAACGCCATACTTTTCCAGTGGCAGTCAAAATTGTTTTCCCTGTGACCCATCCCACCCCCATTTTCCGTTAATTTATTGTTTGTTAACTTGTTCCCGTCCTGAATATAGCTGAAATACTGCTCGCTGGACGTTAAGCAGACATCCAGTCAATCATATTTTGCCTGTGTTAATATAGAGTTCAAACAAATGTCAATTTTACTGTCCACATTTAATATTTTCATTTAAGCCTATGAATTACTGGGACGTTTGGACGAAACAGATGAACTAGACTATATCCAAAGATGGCCGTTGTCATTAAGAATATTAAATTCTCTTAAAATTGCCAAAAACCGTTTAATTACTCACCAGATTTTGCTGAAAATTAAGCTGTAGCATAATCACAAAAATGTACTAGTTATATATGCCATACGTTTTCTATATTTTGTCGACTATGCAAATTTGACTTATTTTGACCATCATTAAAAATATTTTCTGAAACTTCTACGATTGATAAGCAAAGGTAGCATGAAGGACCGTTATTTATTTGCTTACACAAATGCTCCCGTCATGACCAATACCCCAGTGCGTCCCATGTTGGCGGATATGTGATTTTGGTGGTTAGGTCATAATTCCGAAAGCCTGATCGCGGACCACACTGGGTAACGTAACTAAATTTTCCGTCCATACTCAATACTTCATGTCATTCCGTGGCAGTCGAAATTATGTTCCCGTTGGCCTATCCCGTTTCCGATATTAACTGAATATATCTGAAATATTGCTCGCTCAAATTAAAGCAAACATCAAATCAATCAGGCACAATACCAATTCCTTGGACTGTTGCCTAATAACTAAGTATCACATATTTTTGGACTGTATCTTCATGACAAAGTATAACATACTTGGACTGAAGCCTCATAACAAATTAAAACCAATTTCTTGGACTGTGCCTCATGACAAAGTATAATAAATACTTGGACTGTAACCTCATGACAAATTGTAACAAATAACTTTGAATCTAGACTCATGACAAAGTATAATTAATAATTTTGACTGTAGATAAATGACAAAGTATAACAAATAACTTAGCATGTAGCCTCATGATAAAGTATAACAATTTTTTTAGACTATAACCTCATTACACTGTATAACAAATTTCTTGGACTGTGTCCTCATGACAAAGTATAACACATGTCGTGGGCTGCAGACTCATGATGAGGTATAACCGATTTCTTGACCTGTAGCCTCGTGACAAAGCATAACAAATTACTTAGACTGTAGCATCATGACATTGTATAACAGATTTCCGAATATATCTGAAATATTGCAAAATGGACATAAAACTAACATCAAATCAATCATTCAGTCCTGACCAATACCAATTTCTTGATTGCTGCTTCATAACAAAGTATAAAAAATATCGTTATCGTCTCTTGACGATATATAACAGGTATCTTGGACTGCATTACACAGTATAAGGTATTAATTATACTTAGTCTCATGACAAAGTATAAGGTATTAATTATACTTAGTCTCATGACAAAGTATAAGGTATTAATTATACTTAGTCTCATGACAAAGTATAAGGTATTAATTATACTTAGTCTCATGACAAAGTATAAGGTATTAATTATACTTAGTCTCATGACAAAGTATAAGGTATTAATTATACTTAGTCTCATGACAAAGTATGAACTATTACTTGGACTGTAGTCCCATGACTATGTACAACACAATGATACGTTATTAATACAAAATATCTGTCTACTAGCCAGATACACCTTAAGACGGTTTTACATATTCAACGATATCTCTAAATGTCAGGTTTTTTTATGGAAACAAAGACGGGTCCATTCTTTTCAATGTTTTATTAAAAAAGGAGTTACATCAGTATTTAAAGTCTAAGGTGTGTTCACGCTGTGATATAACTATACAAATGATAATTTAAAGCGTCTTTTGCATTTTTTAAGTCTACATCTTATTTACAGATATTTTTAAGTAGCTAGTTACAGTATCTATGTAGCCCATTTTTGACAGCAGTTATAAGAAATATTTATTTAGCGTAGAGGTTTTGTAGAACACTTAGCAGAGCTGATTTATTACACCTGGATTGTCTTTCAGATGGTGAAAGATATGATAATTAGGTTACCAAGTGAATTATCAACACCTAGTTCCTTCATCAAACCATCTATGAAGTAACACCATAACAGATATATTATATACTTAATAATATGTCTTATAAAAATATGTAATGTGTTATTTACAGTTTTAGATATCTTGAAAATAAAATAAACATATAAACGTCTTCCAAAGATTGATAAAACATGTTATGTGTATTGACCAAATTTATATCGAACCAAAACAATGCAAGAGGCTGGGAAGATACAAAAATTAAAGTTTTATTCAAAGCTGAGTTTATTAAATATGACATTAATACTGCTATAACGAAGTAAGCATATGAAGGTCTTTATGCTGCATCAACATCTTTTCTTTTTTCACATGTTCCTGCATAAAAAATAAAGGTAAACTTTTTACTAACTTTGTAAGAACTAAAGATATGTTTATTTTGTACTTTTAGTCATGTTTAAAAATATGTATATGTAAATAACCTTAAGCATACCTGCGTGCCTGTATTGTTAATAGATTCTACAGACCAATTAGTATCAAATTATCCTTTTTCTTGTGGCCTGAATTAATCTGAACAAGGTTTTGTTTGCTATTTCACCAAAGAAAAGATCTTAATTGATTTACGGCTTGTTTTACCTCCTAAGTTTAAAGTTATAATGCAACCACAATGTCAACTGCATAATATCTACATTTTTCTGTCTAAACGTTATAACCCAAGAACAAATGTCTTACTTTAAAAAAAAATTATAACCTCTAAGACATGTAAAGTTGTTACATTATCGAGATGTATCTGTATTCGATTTGAAACGTTGCTGTTTTAGTCCAATATTTTGCTATCGCCTGTTGGCAAATTAATTTACAATAAAGTCTGCAACTTGAAAATCATTGATTCTAACAGTGATAAAGTCATTGTCTAAATTTACTGACTAGAAATTTCACAACATATTTTAATTCTAAGTTTTTTCTATTTCAAGGTGTATTAAGCATTAGCCGGATATGATATAACGTATTGGAACTTTTGTGATTAAAGCTCTACAACATCTTAATCATTTGGATTTTTACATATTGTTTGGGTTTGAGCGCCACTGATGAGTCTTGATTAGACTAAAAGCGTGTCTGGCCAAGAAAATTTGTTTGTTAACCTTGGTATCTTTGACGACATTTTATTTGTAAAATAAAAAATAACTACTAATTGTCTGCATTTTGTGTTTGTTTCACATAACTAGATGGATACTCTGGATTTAAGTTTCTAGTTAATAACGTAAAACAGAGGTATAAATTAAAAAAACTGCTTATCTGCTGACATAAGTAAAAGAAACCACAGATATTTTGAACTAATTTTCAGGTTAGTGAACTAAATATGACTAAAATTTGAACTTTCTATTTTGGATAGATGTACAGCAGACGGTAAAATATCAACTCTATAAACAAAAAACAAACCTGTTGCTCCTAATGGAATATCAACACCTCCGTCTGGAATGCAAGTATAGCCTTTCTTACAAGGACAACTTTGAGAGAAAGAACCTTCGATGTCTTTCCCTTCGTTGTTTACCAAACAACCTTAAAATTAGTTAAATGAAATTAAAAAATAATTCCGCTGCCGGTGCACTTTATGTCTCGCATCTTAGTTCGATTTCCTGCTTTTCAACAGCCCTCCTTGATATTGTTTCTAATATATATTTCTTAATACAAACATTAATAAAACCAATTTCCAAGTTTTTTGTTTAAGTAGTTTTTTGCTAGTCATCACATAAATAAATTCGTTTAATCAATTGTCCCGTTTCATTTCAATTCTTTATTTAAAAGAGTAAAGTTTAGTGCACAGAGCAGCTAATACTATGTATGCAGTCTATATCTTTTCTGAAAAAGATACAAGTAGCTAAATTAAATGTAACGATTACCATTTCCCTTTTTTCCTTGATTCTGACATGTTCCAGTGGATGATCTTCTTTTACGTCCAATGGGTCTTGTGTTGCTGACACAGCACTGTCCTGGGTTGCAATCAGATGACGTACTACATGGCTTCGGCTTCGCCTTCCAAACAATATAAGATGCGAGTAATTTCATATAATTGTCGCAGATTTATTCATACATAATGTGGTGTAAAACAAAATCAAGAGAAAGATTGAAATTGGCAGCAGTATTTGATCTGTACATTGACGCATCAGGTTGACAAAAGAAACAAATAAAATTACTGTTGTTGGATGATTATATAAAGTTAGCAGATTTGCAGTTTGTATTGAAAAATGGTACCGACAGCTGTTCATCTCTCAATGTCTGATTTGAAGTAGTTACAGTTATACATCTAAATGCAGTTAGTCGCTCTTTTGTCTAATGTTAAAATATTACATCTGACAATGAACAAAAACATTTAGCGTCGTTGCTGTCAGAAGAACATATACCCCTCCAGGAGCACTTTATCTCTGATTTAAGTCGAAATTACCGTTTTAGCCTTCGGAGACGAGATACTTTAATTTAGAAGATAACTTAAAATAGTGACGAAAGGCTGTTGCCTAATAACTGAAATAATTGTTAAATTTAATAATAAGACGAATACTGTGAAGAAATGAATATTTTGCACGAAACTCCACGACCCCTTATAAAATCAGTAGAATTTGGGATCACTATTTACCTCTTGAACTGTATCTGAATCAACTGTAAAGAAACGAAGGTAACAAGTGTGAAATGATAAAAACGGTTTATTCAAAGATAGAATAATGTGTCTACGTATATGTATGAAAGTAATTACATTCAAACACTTTTATTCTAAATATGACAGTGGATTATTTTATCTACATGTCCCCTCACTTAATTAAGGTGGAATATAACTTCATGGTTTACCGTAGAACGGTCACTTTCAGACTTAAAAATCTCATAAAAACGTTCAAGATCTACGTATATATTCCATGAAATGCATTATGGTTGACTTTTGTTCTATTACTATTAATTACAATCAGTATGAGATTTAATTATATATGTTCTTTCCAGAAGAACTCTTACCTTCATCTGAACTACTAGTACATAGAATTCCACCAAAAAGAATTAACAATACAAAGTTCTTCATTATATTGTACTTGTATATGTTATAAAAGTTGTTGATAGTAGTAATTACACTTCTTGACGAAGTGGTTGTTTCCAGCTTTATGCTTGTCCCATCTTAAGACTTAAATCTAATCATTGTTATTGGTCATTGTTACTCTGTAACAGGTGCATGTAAGGAAAAATGACACGTGTAATTCCGGAAAAATAGTTAGCTACAGGCCTAAATGTTTCGCTGCCTGTGATTCGTGGGCGATATTAATACGTTAAGAAAATTAAATTGTAGGTTAATTGTATTTCATATGTCAGCTCTTATTTTCTATAGCTAATGACACATTATAGGTTGTTTGACGGATTAAGCTATGTACAAGCTGTTGATACTCTAAGCTTACATTAGATTTATCACGCATTTACATTAAGTATAACGACTGGGCTATACAGTTTAATTCAGTTAAACTGATATTCACGTAAGAAGCTAAATTAAATATTGTTGTACATAAAAATTGTTAGCCCAAGATTGCATTTTCTGAGTATTATCAAATACTCATAAATGTTACATTACTACAATTTACGACATAAAAAGGCTTGAATAATCTCAGATTTACTATCTGTAAGTAAAGTTAGTAGATTCCCTCTTTGAAATTTTCAAAAAAGAGACTGAGTTCTGACCTAATGGCATCATTACAATGCTGTAATGTAGGGTAATAACGAAGAAATATGTTATGTTAGTTGAGAAGTGATGCTAGTAATTTAATCAAAAAATGTTTTAGAAGAAATGGTTCTAAAGACAATAAAATATGTCTATAACAAGCTTGTATAATGATATATGGAGAGCTAGGTAGATACCCATTTCATATACAAGTTAAACTAAGCGTTATTTTCTATCTTGTGTAAACTTATCTGTGTGTAAAGAAACAAAATTGTCCAGTGTGGTATGTAAGCTTTTACTATATAAATCCAATGAAGTATGGAACAGTTAGATCATGTGTACAAAGCACTGCATATGTAAACCAACAAGTTGATAAAGTAAAACAATTACGTGAATTTTATGGTTAAATTAAAAGCAACGTGTAATATGAATTAACGTTTTGATAAGTAATATTTACATAAGAAATTAATGAATTTGGGGAGGAATGGCTGCAGCAAGTAACTGGATTGGACTCGAGAATTTTAAATATAAAGTGGCATTCCTGGGAAACCAATAGCAATGCCTTAACAAACGACACTCTTCAAGGGATAAAACCAAGACAAAGTGTCTTAAGCTGACCTAACCTTAGAGGTACTTAGCCCAAATTATTTTTAGCAAAGCCTACAATAGAGGCTAAGACAAAGCATTATTGCAGGTCTACCTGCAGGTCTTCCTTAGAGACGAAGATAAAGCATTTTGCAGGCCTACCCTAAACCAAATCTCCCACCCACCTTCCCTATAAAATTGTTTTAATGGCTTAGGAGTAGATGTGTATTATACAAAATAATGCAAATGTGTAAAGTTTGCTACCTCAACATTTTCTCACGTGCATGTTTCTTTTCTTGAACATAAATCATTTTAACATTGGGAACATCATTTCCGAAGGGAAATAAATGAAATTGTATAGGACTGTAAACCATATACATCTATGGTCTCCAAATATTCATGTGGAATTACGGGTCGTTTAATTTATTTTTAATTGCTTTTGTATGTATATATATATTGATTGTCACCTTATTGATAGTGCTACTTACCTATACACCAGTACATACGTGCAATAGACCTGACAAAACACTTTTTCGTTAATTATAAGAAATCGTATACATCATATACGCATAATGACAAATGCCTGACGTTATTGTCATTTGTTGTAAACGCACTGATGAAGCCTGTTGTTCAGTCGAAATATCTGTGCAGGTTTTAAAGCGTAAAACTTTGTTTTTTGGTTTCATTATGTATCTAGATGTTGTTATACAACGTTTTAAACGAATATATTATTCTGTACAGTATTGTTATCTACCGTAACGATCCAACATTGACAATTATTGACCATTTCTGCAGACTAATTATATATATGCCATGTGCTTTTTTCACTTCTAATTAAAACATATGTTTATATCGATATATTTACATATTACATGTATTAAATCGAAATCTTGAGTGCATTGATTCCAGATTATGTGTAATTGCGCACCTCAAACAAGAAATCCTTGGTCTGCCCTGAATCGTATGAATAAAAGGTACCTGGTTGGCACAAACCAGCAACGTATAGTGTTATATTTGTTTTAGGTTGATTCATTGGACCAAATAATAATTCGATGGATGTATCCGTAGTGTGAACGACGACTGATCTGTTGACTTTATAATACGAAGGCATATGTGGAGGCTATGACAAGTTACATTCTGGTGTTAGAACTATGTGGGTATTCTAAGTGGTTGGATTAATAAGATACAGAATATATACGGCGTCTAGGTATTTTAGTATTCTGAATGCCCTGGTACTTTCCAAGTTGTAAATATTATAATGGTGCATCTTTCTGTCCTATGATCTTTGTTATTGGAGCTTCTCAAGTTCTCTGTGACTAAAATCATCAGCAGGATTGAATTCCTTATTTGACCACACAATTATCATGTTTGGTGGGCATGTTTTTCAACAGACCGTCGACATTCCAATGAGTACCAACTGTGCTCCAAGTCATCACTCTGAACATTTTACAGTCGCATCATGAATCAGTTGACTGTTACGGAATATCAGTGTTAAAAATGACTACTGATCTGTTACGTTTGTCTTCATCACTTTTCCTTCTTCTCGATGGATTATAACTTCCACCACCCCAGATACGACTAATTACCGGATTTGCTTACCCTTCAGAGAACCTGAACTCATCCCCGGTTCCCGGTTTTAGTGGGATTAGTGGCTCTCAGTTTTTTGTTTTTGTTTTATTGGGTAGGGTTGTTGTTTTCTGTTTGTTTTTGTGTTTTATTCTTTAATGAATACTCATCGGTTTCTCTAGGATGCAAAACACAATCGGTAGGTACTTTCTTGATCTAAACTCGTGAATTGAAATTTCATATATCGGGTTGTTTCAGGGACCAACAAACTTTATTGCAAACACAGGGGTATCGATTTGACATCGATTTCTAAAATATGATCATGTACGGACAAATTTGTCTAAAATTTACCTTGTACAATATTTCGTCAACGTTTTGCGTCACCCCTGGATCTGCCACTAGTACATATTAAATACATGTAATGGATATTTCATTATTAATCATTTATACAGATATCGATCTTTCTTTTAGTCTGGTATTGTACTGTTTGAAGTAGGGGTGCCAATCATACACGCAGTGACATAAATATCTATTACATAGTCCCCCATTCATGGTGACTGTCTGAAAGTCATACTATAGATATCAATTTTTTTTAAATTGATACGGAAAAATTTAAAATGAACACTTGAAAATAAATTAAATTTAAGACCATCGTTTACAAGTATATAAGAATTTACAAAGCAATTGCTGCTACACAACAAAGCAAGCAACAAACATCCAACACAAACCTATAAACCAAGGAATGATACCAGTTGTTAAGGGAGGTAATATACTGCATCATTTGTGACACCTCTAGCTTTACTTATCGTCAAAATTTGTGCGTTTATCAAGAAAAAACTCTGAAATATCGGCCTTCATTGTCCTTTTCGAAGAAACAATATCAATACCAAGAAAACTGAAAGTTATTGCTTCTTTAATATCAAACGCATTGGGGTTAAATTTGGTCCAAAGTAAATAGCTCACGTGATAGTACATCATCTGTATATCTAAAAAAGCTCAAAGTAAAACAGAGCCAGTTGAATTTGTCTGTTTTCTGTCAGTAAAACTATGTCAGTTGTTTTTGTCCGTTTTTGTCAGTAAAACAGTGCCAGTTGTTTTGTCTGTTTTCTGTCAATAAAACAGTACCAGATGTTTTTGTCAGTAAAAAAGTGCCAGTTATTTTTGTCCGTTTTCGGTCAGTAAAAAAGTGCCAGTTATTTTGTCTGTTTTCTGTCAGTAAAACTATGCCAGTTGTTTCTGTCTGTTTTCTGTCAGTAAAACAGTGCCAGTTGTTTTGTCGGTTTTCTGTCAATTAAGTCCTTGAAAAAAAACTATGCCTCATATAAACAAAGAAACAAAGACAAATATATGTATATATATTTATTGCACTTAATTTCGTATAAAACTGGTGATTCTTAATATTGTAACAATAAAGTAAATACTACAAAAAACATAATTCAATATAAAATCTTGCTAAAATAATAAGAAATGGCATATGATTTGAAACAAATGGAGTTATTTATATATAAAAATAATAATAGTTATTTACTAGTAGCTCATTCTGATATAATTTAAATTTCGAGATTGTATTCAATTTTCTGCTGTGCTAAATATTTAGTATCACTGTCATATCAAAAGCTCTAAAGGTACTATTCTACTAACAATGTACTAAAAAAATGTGGATAAGGTGGGGTTTATTGGCACAGTCATTGACAAACTTAATCACAGTTTTATTTTTTATTTTTGTACAGTATCAGCCAACTAGATGCAAAACTGCATTGAGAATGAGTGCTTCACAATTGTTCCATTTACTATAAATGTTTTAATATTTACCCAATCTAATAAAAATTAAATCTTTCACTTGTTCCCGTCTTTTTGCTATGAAGCAGCGACATAGCAAAAGGGGGGGGGGGGGGGAACAAGTATAAGATTTAATTTTAATTGGATTGATACTTACAAAACAATGCTCTATTCTATCTTTTTTTCCTCAAAACAAACAGAACATGATTTAAGGATAATGACAAATGACAAGTTTGTTGATGGATATGGCACAAAAAAGAAGCATAACATTTTGTTAACTCCCGTTCATCTCAGACTTGTACATGTCTTTGTCATGGTTATTGCATATGAGAAATTTAATGGTATTTTGTTCAATTATCCTTTGATCATGCAATCTGAGAAAATCCCACTTTTCAAATCTTACTCTACTAGGACAATATGGATAACTATTATCTGTTTCTAAACTCTACCAGAGTGATATGGATAATGTTCGCTATTTTGCAGTATTTTCCTTTGATTATCCAATCTCACTCTACCAGCATGAGATAGGCACCTCACTATCAAGATGTTGTTAAGTGCAAAATGTGATAATGTTACAATACAGCGATAAACAGATTATTTATGTTTTTTTCTTGTTAAAAACTTAAAATAATCTAAAATTATCTTTAGTTTCAAATAAGTTGCTAAGTAAACAATGTGATGTCACAATGTTACATCCTTACTTTCATCATCCATCTTGCTAAAATTGGCACACTACATAATTTCAATCTCGAAAATAAAACTATAACCTATAATTATCCTACAATGACTGATTTTCCTATACAAATTCTAAACTATACATAAATTCATTCTTCAGATAATTGATTATCATTTTACCTTCAATTAAGCTCATTTAAGTCTATTTCTATGATTCTTTCCACTACAACCAACTCTCTGACATTTGACTTTTATTATGTTTGTTTGTTTGTTTGAATGGTGTTTTAACGCCACTTTCAGCAATTTTTCAGCTATTTCATGGTGTCCAGTTTTTATTGGGGGCGGAAGCCGGAGTACCCGGAGAGAACCCCCGACCTGCGGTAGGAAAACTGGCAATCCTTGTCAATTAAGATTGGAGTCGAGTACACCCTGCTGCAGTGAGAATGGAACCCGCAATCTCAGTGTTGACAGACCACGTGATCAATAGTAGACGAACTACCTTGACCACTCGGCCACCGAGGCCCGACTTTTATTATGAACAGCAAACCAATATAAGAGCTGATTAGTGCAAAGGAAACAAACAATTATGTCATTCATGTGTTGTGATTGTCCACACCATTTTCGGTAAGGTTGGTACAAGAAGGAAAATCCTATATCACATGATTATTGTTTACAATGAAAGTGAAATGTACAAAAGATGTAGTTGAGATGGAAATAGATTTAAATTATCTTGATTGGAGTTAAAATTATTATTTTCATGGAGAATAATATCTAAACAAGCAATTGATTCATAGTTTTTTTTTACTGCATAAAAATTTTATAACAGTGGGAAACAGTGAAATGCACCAACTTGGACATCACTAGCTCCCATAAAAGTTTTACAAAAAGTGCTGGAGATCAGGAGATGAGCTAGAATTTACAATGCTTTGTATAATACAATTATCTAGTATTCATGTTTATCGGTAGTAGCATATCAACACTTTTAAGTGTTGTCAAATGTTTCTGCATATGATAGTGTCAATTCGAGCGAGTGTGGTATTTTTCAATCTTCAGATACTGAATCATTACAATTCCAAGCACATATTCTGAATATTAAAAAATGTACATGTAAATACAAACTCAAAAATTTATATTGCTTAGATTTTTTATGTGAATGCAAATTAGGAAATTAAGTTAACATTTTTTTTAAAACACGATTATTATTATAGTTATATAAAATTAGGGGTGCATAAATTTGGAATGTAAATAACATCACAGATACTTCCTTTTCACATGCTCTAAATAACACTCAAGTACTTAAGGCACAAATATTACAAACCAACATTGACAACAATGGCAAAAATCAGTCTTTAAATGACCTTGACATAATTGGAAGGAAATATTCCTATGTTTCCATGGCATTCTCCTTCCCACCAATCGCATGCTGATGTTGTTTGAGTAAGCACTTTGATAACATCACCTAAAGAAAATTAGGTTATAACTGGCAATTTAGAAAATTACATATGAGTTAATTCAGTAACAATTTACAATCAACATGGTGATGTTAATAGTATTTACAGAATTCAGGTGACCCATATTTTGAGCTGTAAATCCAAATACATATCTGTTAAACAATTCTTGCAAATGATACTATTAAACATACTTTAGTTTTATAAACAAGTCCACAAGAGATATGTTTTCACAATGTAAGTAAAAATTAGTTTATCTTTAAGTGGGTTTAAGCTGGTGTAACAAGGCACTTATTTTCTCCGGGTAATCAGGCTTGCTCCTTTAATACAATCTAGACACCAACCAAAAAATTATATTATAAAATTCAAATAGATATTGTACATATGTCATTTTCAATAAGTTTGGTTTTTTTTAGTTCAACTATTTATCACCAATTAAAATTTTTTATATTGTTATTTTAAAATTTTTATTTATTCTGTCCAAGCTCATTGCACAATAGTGCCAGGAAGTTTAACATCTTAATATTGGAAGATGATTATGGATCGACCAAAACATACTACATCATATTAGAAAAAGTTTTTGACTTCTTTTCCACAATCCCAACCTTGAATTTGCCCCAATATAGCTGAAGGGGTCATTGTCGACCTGCGTACTATATCAGCGTACCCAGGGTACTTAAAATTTGAGAAATGGTACCCAGGGTACTGTCGCTTAACATAAACGTACCCGGTGTGGTAAGTATCGGGAGATTACGTTCATTTCCTTCCCGTATTTGGTCCACAATTATAAATAGATGAATGGCGGTTTGTTACAGTCAGTTACAGAACTTTACGTTTGTTTTGATTATGTGCATGTTTTGTGCATGTTTATGAACACTGATGAAAATTAATGGATTTGATTCAACAATATTGGTCTGGGTACGTTTATGTTAAGCGACAGTACCCTGGGTACCATTTCTCAAATTTTAAGTACCCTGGGTACGCTGATATAGTACCCAGGTCAACAATGACCCCTTCAGCCCCAATATAGTAATAATAAAAAATCCATGTTTATATTTATTATGCATGTAAATCTTCAACTAAATTTCCACACACCAAATGTGCATTAAGTAAAGTATAATGAAATGAGATGAACTGGGCCTGATCCAGAAATATTGAACGAGACCTTTACAAGAACAGTTGAACTTATCCTGTTGCAGAATAGTTTGATTAGGGGCTGTTCTACACCCATTTGGACTAGAGCCAATTCTATAACTGTGAACTGCAATCCTAAATGCTATTTTTAAACTGTTGGACAATGATCTGTTCCGTGGGTCAACCCCTGATAAAACAACAGAATACAATGATCTGTTTAAACCAAATTATAATTTTACTCATATATATTAAATTTAACCATACCTGCTTTGAATGACAAGTCACATGGCAGTTGACCTTGAAATGTATAAATAGCTGTTACTTTTGATGCTTGATTTTCCATCTCAATTCCAATATTAGAAGTATTTTTATCTGAAAAATAATTAGAGTAAAAGAACAGTGTTCCAATGTCCTTCAAAATCATATCTAAACAAGAGCACAAATATAATTGTTGAACTGTTCTAAGGTAGACAACTCTCCTTGTCCTGTTCATTCGCCTCATGTTTTAGATATTGTCAATATAAATATTTAATTAGCTTGATTGTTTGAATGGTGTTTAATGCCACTTTCAGCAATTTACAAGTTACTTTAATAATATTTAAGACACAGCTTTTGGTGATAGCAAATAGCAGTAGAACATATGATATTTCTGGGTTCTAGTCATTCTCAAGCCTTTTAAAAAACTATTCTCTATGAGCATAAATTATAACTATATTCACTTGGATGTCATAGCTTAATTTTCTGCAAAACAAATCAATAGATTTGACCTCCTTAGTTGCATTTGTGTGCTCACAGTTTTTTTTAAAGCTGGCAGTGTTTAAATTACTTTCACAAAAACTTCAGATAATTTCAAAAACAAGTATTCCTTATCTGAAAAAAGATTTTATTTACAACTAGACAAAGTTGATCCAGCAAACACAGATACCACAGCCTAAATTTTGCTAAACATTTTTTGTAAACATCTCTAACTTGCTTTGTTGACTGGAGACCTTAACCATTGATGTAATTCCTCCAGCATCAATAGGCATTTGATCCACCTGATATGAAATAATATCCTAAAGTTTCATTGAAATTAAAATACACACTTTTTGAGTTACCGGTAGTGTTAGCAAACATTTTTTTTGTAAAAATTTCTAACATTTTTAGCAAATATGACCTTAAAATTTGATGGATTTTCACAAAAATTAATAGGCTTCTGATCCACCTAATATGAAACTATATACCAAAGTTTCATTGAAATCAAATGCAAAATTTTTGAGTTATTGTCCGGATAAATCTTTTTCGGAAAAATTTCTAACATTTTTTGTGAAATGTGACCTTGAAATTTTACCAATTTCTCCCAAAATCGATAGGCTTCTTACCAAACTGATATGTAACAATATCCCAAAGTTTTTTTCAAATAGGATGTAAGCTTTTTAAATTATCTTCTGAAAACCAATCTGGATGGACAGACATTAGTACCACTATATATCTCCCCTCCCATTAGAACCATAAGAATTTGGTATAAAGTAACTACCTTTACTACTGACAGTCATCTTGGTAGTGACTGTTTGTGTTTTAACACTCATTCCATCCTTCTTAAAGCTTTTTTCTACAACAGTTGTTTGACTTTTTCTAACAGAATGCTGAGGAGATACATTTTTATCTTTTGATTCTGACTTATCTTCCTTTGATTTAAAGCTAAAACTCTGAAACAGAAGTGTGTAAACAGTCATAGTACAGAAAAACATGGCTACCACCCCAATATACTGTGTCAGGATAATTAGCACCTTCAACAAATTTATATAATTAAAGAGTCAATAGTTTTTAACTCTTGAGTACTGGGACTGTTACAAATCCTGAATTTCAGAGCCACCCAACATCGGCTCAGGAACCAATACTGTTTTTGCACTACTGTTCTGACTGTACCAATTTTGATAGGTATGGATTCAGAAAAAAATATTATTTGTGTACCCTTTCTCCTTAAACTTAAAATTTAATTTCCAGTTGTTATGTACTCTAAACAATGAAATATCAAATCCATTTGGTACATCTTTAACAATCTTTTACATCTAAAGCTTGATTTTATTAACAAGTTGAAGCTAGGGATATGAACCAGTATGTTTGGTACTGTACAGTACAGTACCATTATTTGACCTTCCTATGATCAATAATGTATCCAGGTAGTGAGATATGAAATGCCTCTTCAATGTTAGTAATGAGGCTTCTCGGCACATGATCAAAAACCTTAATGATGACCATACTCCTTTCATGTTGACTCTTTTGCTTGTGAAAAAAGTACTAAATGCACAATTTGCAGTCCATACCTAAACTTTCCAGTTTTAATTTCTACCTATTTGTCCATCTTATTTTTCCAATTAACTTGTTGTTTTACCATGTTCTATCCTTAATACTGCTAGAGGTAAATGTTAAACAACAATTCAATCAATCAATAATTTTCATCCTGAAACAAGTGAAACAGTGTTATATAAAACAAGTGTTTCCCGATAACTAGATGGTCAAGCGTTTCCCGATAACTAGATGGTCAAATGTTTCCCGATAACTAGATGGTCAATTGTTTCCCGATAACTAGGTGGTCAAATGTTTCCCGATAACTAGATGGTCAAGTGTTTCCCGATAACTAGATGGTCAAGTGTTTCAAGATAACTAGATAGTAAAGTGTTTCCCGGTAACTAAATGACTGTCTAAGTAAAGATATTTCTACATATTACTACTAACTTACACTTAATCTATCATGGACTTTTTCTCCAGCAGACTGTGATTGTTTGTGAGCCTTCCTCTTCGCAGCCTCTACCATTTCTCGTTTTGCCCTTTCTCTGTGTTTTTCTAGTACCTTGTACAATGGCAGACAGTCTGCTGGTGGATCTACTTCACCAGATAATATCTGATATGCTCTTATTTCCTGTCCATAAAACCTGTAAAAAAATATATACATGTTATTAAATGTCACATGCCACATTTTAGAGTTACCAGCTTGTCAACACTGAGGTTGTTCAAGCCTGACCTGGCCATGCACCTTGACATCAAACTTAATTCACCAGGACTCCCAGTTTTTCAGCCTGTAGGTCAGGGGTTTTCACTCCAGCTTTCTCCCTTAATATAAATGTACATCATTAGTGAGATTTGGTATGACGTTTTAGAATGTTTGGTGATAAAAACTCCACAACATCTTAACCATTTGAATTTTGAATATTGTTTGGGTTTGAGCCCCACTGATGCGTCTTGATAAGCTGAAACACACGTCTGGCATAGTAAAGTCTATTAACCTTGATAACTTTGATGACATTTTATTATAAATCTGAAACATTGTTGAAAGTGAAAACATAATTAAAACAAACATTTTAGAGTACTTATAAAAACAACTGAAATCAGTAACTTCTTCATTAACCTTATATTGGGTCAGTGGGACATCTACTGTAGACCATGCCTTCAAGAGATTATAATAAGGCCTATATGTATGTCAAATATAAACTTTGGATCTGTTTACGCTCTACATAAATGCATTGCAAATCTTTATGTTTATTTGCCTTTATAAATATATAGTAACACTAATTACAATTGATGGTAGATATTACCAGGTTGGCAATAAGATAAAGGTAGTTTTCAAATTTTTTCCAAGAATTTAAAGCCTTTTATTTAATAACAACTGAAATGTTGCTGTCAGTATGTAAATATTTGCATGAAAGCATTCTCTATATATCATTGTCCTGTGACTTTAGGTTTTTAAAGGTGTTGCCCACACACAAATTTTATTTAGTTCTCAGAGGAGGAGTTAATTTGAGGACTGTTGCTAATGGCATTTTTGGCAGAATGTTCTGTCCTAATAATCATACATGATATATCAATTGCTGACAATAACATTACACAGTTCTCTCCCTTGTTATACAATATCTCTATAATGGTGGTACCTATAGCTACTTACTGACACTAATTTCAAGTCAAGTTTACAAAAATGTATGCAGAATACAAATATATCACTCTATAAACTGCTTCTCTGATTTATTGTCAGTTTTGCTAGATCCAAAAGTGGCAGTATTTAGACATACTGGTAAAAAAGTTTGTACTGCCAATGTACTGAATTCTTGTAAAATTTTTACACAATTTAAAGTCACTTGCAATAAAGTCTATTTAAATGGTTCAAAAACTGTCTTTTAAAAAAGATGTATTGCATAAATATGGCACTGCCAATGTACAGCTTTCATATGTATTTATAATTATATTAATTATATAGTATAGGCCTTACTTTTTGTTTGCCTCTTTTCTTTCAATTAAGGCACTGCCCTCAACAGAAATTCCTGCAAACAATCCCTTTGTTTTGGAATAAGTATAAATAGCTGCTGGACTTCTGATTGCAATATCTGCTTCTAAGTTTCTGCCAAGGGGACCTGCTGCTATTGAAAAATTACCACCAAGAGTCAAATTACCTCCCTTTGAGAAAGCTTCCACAGAACTTTTGCTCATTAACAAGATGACAAAATCTGTAACCTAAGAAACATCAAATATTGTGATTACATGTTTTATGTTATAACTTTCCAGAATATTCTTTTCGGTGAACATAACATCTGGGCTTTACATTCTGAAGACTTAATGTGATATTAACATCCATCCCTATTTTTAACATGTCAGTTTTTTTAAACAGCTAGTGTATATCAATGCTTCCTAGCTAAGATTGTGAGAAAAGTTGGTCAAATTCCTTTAAATGGTTTAGAAGAAGTTGAGGAAGTTGATGAAGAATTATATGCAAATGAAGACATAGTAAATTACACAAAAATGAAGACAATAATAGTATATACAGTGATCCCAATAGGTTGACCATGCTATGCAAGGAACTCTTACAATTATTGCCCTTTGATGAGGTCAATAAAAACATGTATCGACTGAAAATTAAAAGGATATAATTGTTTTATAACATTCTGTCATAAATCTGTTGGTTTTTTTTTTGTTTCTGTGTTTTATGGACATTTGTACACGCATCAAATTTTAAATTAACATCTGGTTATATATCACCTTGTTATTTGTCCAACAACATTCAATTCATATCGCTATTTGTGCTGTATTTTCCTTTGATCTTTATGTGTGGTATGATTCCATCTCACTCTACTTGTGTGAGATTGGTCCATTTCACGTTGCTGTCAAAACATTGTTAAGTAAACACCATGACATCACAATGTTACAACAGCGATAAACAGATTACTTAACCTTTTTGAAACTTGATGCATATTTACATCATCTCATCTCAGGTCTGTTGCCGTTCAATGAGATATGGACAAGAAAATGCATCTTGTTTAAAAAAGCGTAAATATTCTATAAATATATCATAATTTATTAGGGGTCTAAGTGGCAAATTGGTAAGTCATCTACTAATGATCATGTGGTCTGTCAATAACGAGGTTTCTGGAATAAGGCTCACTACTAGACTTCAATCTAAATTAGCAAGGATTGCAAGTTTTCTTTCGTCTATCAAACTGATATAAAATTCTACGCTTACATTTATCTCCACACAGACCAGTTACTACATGTAACTTCTAATGTATGTATTAATTTTACCTCAGCACCAATCTCAAAGCCTCCTCCCAACCCAGCAATACCAATAGCTGATGGTGCTGACCAGTCTATAAGAAAAACAAGTCATCTCTATTATTTTATCTAAAATTAAGTATATGTATTTCGTAAAAATCTGAAAAATTATTGATTGATACAACTATGTGATAAACAACCTTGTATCATCTTTATATGGGATACAAAATGTACTTTTGTCGGAACTACTTCTTGACGTCACAATGAATGTAATAGCCAATGATTCATGAATGGCTTTCATTCTTTGAATGAGATATTACGTCATAATATGTATAGCGACTATATTTTATAAACAAATGCTTTTTTTAATTTGAAATTTTAAACATTCAGTTTTATGCTCTTTGTATACTTCTTAATTCTTAAATTCATCCCAAGTCCTAGTACAACTGTTAGAAGTGTATCACTTAAATATAAATATGTCGAATCAACAACTTTGCAACCCTATAAAAACAGAAGTTACGAGTCATAAATTTCTGAATAAAAAATAAAATGTTTTACATAAAACCTTAAACTTAAAACCATTCTGAGCAAACAGCTAAAACAATATGCTCATCTAAATATATGGTTAAAAATATGAATGATTAGATTTTTTCATCCATTTACAAATATTGAAAGTTGGACCACAAGTTTTTGTGAAAAAAAAACAAAGTGTGGATAGCATTGATCAAGCAAAGTCCCCTTCTGACAAAAAGTCCAAAGACCATAATTTTCCAAAAATCATTGGACACTTAAACTTGATCTGTAACCTATGATGGTTGACTAGTATTCTATATATCAGCTCAGTATCTGCAAGCATTAGTGCAGAAAACTGTTATTATTAAAAAAAATTTTGTAAGTCCAAGGGCCATAATTTCTTCAAAAATCATTGGACTAGAACATTATTCAAACTTGATTTATAGCTCATCATGATTGACTCGCATACCAAATATCAGCTCATTAACTGCAAAATGTTTAGTAAAAAGATCAAGAAATTGTGTGATGGATGGGGTGCATGCGGCAAAACCTGTAGGGTACTAATAATAAATGATAATGGAAAATAACTCCTACATATACTGGGACCTATAGAACACATTAGGATTTATTTTTGTTTTTTGTGCTTTTGGTCCAGATTATGCTTTACTTTCTCAAAATAAAACATGATAATTATAATTCAATCTCCTTGAAAAAAAGGTAAAAAAAACAGCTGTTATTGAAATAAAATTGTATGTGCCACAAAACTAACATCAGATTATTATGGCAGTAAAATTTTGCCCTAATTTTATAAAAAAGAACTGGCATATTAACATTGCATGCCTGAAGATTTAAGTTTGTTTACCTGCGTCAACCAGGTCATCATTGAGTTTGGCAATGACTATACCACTTCCAGCCCTAGCTGTCACTAAGAAACCAGCTCTGACAACTGTTAGTATGGCTAAACCTTTAGCCTTCAGTAAAATGCCACCTAGATAAAACAAAACAGATACTTCTAGTAGTATATCTGCATGTACATCACAATCCTATTGGGTTGTGTACCAGTTATTGCCAATATCTGCACAGTTATTGTCTTTTTTGTTTATTTAACTTAATTGATTATACAGCTAATTAAATGTGGGCAAACCAGGACTAAACCTGTTAGGCAATAAGGAAGACACCCTTCTTAACTGGGATAAAGAAAGAATTAAAAATTGTGCAAATTAAAAGTGTCTGAAAATTTCGTTTATTAAAACTTTTTCAATTTTAGATTGGAAATAAATATTTGGGAAAAAAATTCAACATTAAACAATGCAGTTACCTCCCATGTTAAAGGTTAATGGAAAAATTTACAAATGCATTGGCTAAATTATATTTTTCTTTACAAATAATTAATTTAATCATTATTTAAAATGCAAATTAATTATGTATTTAATTAAATAATAAATATGAAATGTTTTATCAACTGGAATATTTGAATTTGGATAATTAAGTTAATTAACATTAATTACACATTTTGAATCAGACAATAAATAAATCGCTTTTTACATAATAAGTCGACTTAAAAAAAAAAGTTATAAGAAAATAAGAATACTATAACAATTACTGGTATTCTTCTGCAGGTAATTAAATACCTGGTGCATATTATGTTTATTTGGAAAATATATTAATGAAATCTGGATTTATTCTTCCAGTTCGGTTTGTCATTAATACGAAAATTATGGCTAAAAAAGACATAACCATACAATGGTCTTGAGGCTATTGACTGCTGTTGGGGTACTGAAACTACTTATTCTAGTTACCAGTTGAGGCTATTAGTTGACACATGTCTCATGTAAATATGTACAACAAAAAAAGAGTAAAACTCGCTCATTTATGTAACTGGTAATAATTATACACTGTACAGAGCAATAAATTACAAATACAGGATAACCATTTTAGAACAAAACTAACAAAATGGTTACAGTTTATGCCAGTAAACGTAGCTCTTTATTTAATGGGGGGTGAGGGTGAGGGGGAGGGGGGAAAAGGAGCGGAAATTTAAAAGTAGTACAAGTTTAAAATGTGTCTGAACATTTTTTGTATTTTTATTTTAGCTTGTCCAATTTTAGATTGGAAGTAGATCTTTGCTGGAAAAAAATTTAAAAAATTTGCAACATTAAACAATGTCGTTATCTCCCTTGTTTACAGGAAAATGGATAAATGTACAAATACATGTGATAAAGTAAAAAAATATTACAAATAATTAATTTAATCAAGAACAATGTTTAAAACAAAGCTACTTTTTTAAAATATAAATTAATAAAGTATTTAATCAAACAATAAACATGATTTTTTTTTATTTTTACCTTTAGTACTGAATTGGCTAGAGTAATTCAATAAAGATAAGTAATAAATACCTGTACACAAAATATGTACCCTTTTTTAATCAGGCAATCAACAACTTGCCATTTACATACTTAGCCAAAAGAGAAAGCAAAATATGATAAGAGAATAAACGAAATGAAGAATAATTTAACAATTGCAGGTATTCTAGGTAAATATATGCCTATACTTCAAGCAGATGAAATCTGGATTTATGCATCCGGTTTGGTTTTGTCCTTTATATGAAATTATGGCTAAAAAAAGACAAAAACACTTACAATGGCTCTAGACTGATGACCTGCTGTTAGGGTCGATCGTTAAACTAGTTATTCTAGTTTCATAATTAGGCTGCTATTGACATGTTTCGTGTAAAAATTTACTATTAATAAAACAAAAACAAAAAAGAAGAAACAACGAGACAGACACTTCCTCATTTATTTGATACATGAAGGCAATAATTATACACTGTACAGAGCAATCAAAACACAAATACAGCAAAATAAGTTAAGAAAAAAAACTGAAAATGGTCCCAGTTATTACAATATATTTAGATCTTGCTTTACTGGGAAAAAAAAGGAAAACAGTACAAGTAAAGAGTGTCTGAAAATTTTTTTATGTATTTTTATTAACTTTTTTCTAATTTTAGGTTAGGAATAGATCTTGGGGATTCGGGTGGGGGTGGGGGGGATTTCAAACATAAAAGGATGCAGTTACCTCCCTTTTTTCAAGAAACACTCAAAAATTCAAAAAATTACAAATGCACTTGGGAAAATTTAAGTAATCAGGAACAATGTATAAAACAAACAAACTTTTAAAAAAATGTGGATTCACTATGCACTTAATTAAAGAATGTAAATAAAAATTGTATTTTACCTTTAGTACTGTATTGAAGAATATATTTTAATTAGGATCATTTATTGCACCAAAGTACACAAAATTGGTACAATTTTTTTCATTTGGCAATAAAGAAATTGCCATTAACACAATAAGTCAACTGAATAACAAAATTTAATAGAGAATAAATTTATTAATTACATAATATATATTTTTGCCTTTTTCCTATTGACCGAAACCAATACATGCGACTTTCCATTTCCTAGCATATTGGTTTGCAATAAACTCATTCTACTCAATAAAAAACGATATTGCACTCTGTTGAGAAATTTATGAATGAAAATACCTAGCACCTGCTGTTTCCTTCATTGAAAATATGATAGCCAATCAAATCTTCTGTCTTAAATCCCAATCAAAATTATCGTTCAGAATGATGTTCGGATTTTATTGTTGTTTGTAAACATGGTAACGTCATTGAGTGAACTTAATACCGATAGTTCTGGTGCTAATAATTGAAGATTTGCAGAGATGCTGTCAACACTCTCAAATCGACAGAGCAAACGATTAGGTTTTTTACGAAATATTTACGTGAAACGGTTATGTCAGTTAGTTTGGAAACGGCGGACCCTCAGAAAATGAACACAGTTCTTTGTAAATTTTATGCAGAAGCAATAAAGGACTGAGGATGATAAGAAATTACTACTGCAAACATTTCGTCATGGATTATTTCGATATTTTTCCGATTTTCGAGAAATAAACATTATGAAAGATAGTCACTTTCAGGAATAAAAAAATCCTGTAAATTCCATTTCAAGACTCAATAAATTATGTAACGAAACAAATCAATTACTACACTTGAACTTGATGAATAAGAGGTTTTATGGAGCAGGGTAGAATAATATTGAACTCAGCTTCGCCTCGTTGAACATTATTCTACCCTGCTCCATAAAACTTCATATTGATCTCGTTCAAGTGCAGTAATTGTATAATATAAAATATTACAATTACCAATATTTTCTCAATGAAAGTAGGTAATTAAATACCTGGTGCATATTATGTTTATTTCAAGCAGATGAAATTGAATTTATGCATCTGGTTTGGTTTTTTTCTTCATTTATATGAAATTATGGCACTAAAGACAACACATACAATGGCTCTAGGCTGATGACCAACTGTCCTGGCCAGAAGTTAAACTAGTTATTCCAGTTTCCTGATGAGGCTACTGACCAACTGTCCTGGCCTGTAGTTAAACTAGTTATTCTAGTTTCCTGATGAGGCTACTGACCAACTGTCCTGGCCTGTAGTTAAACTAATTATTCTAGTTTCCTGATGAGGCTACTGACCAACTGTCCTGGCCAGTAGTTCAACTAGTTATTCTAGTTTCCTGATAAAGCTACTGACCAACTGTCCTGGCCAGAAGTTAAACTAGTTATTCTAGTTTCCTGATAAAGCTACTGACCAACTGTCCTGGCCTGTAGTTAAAGTAGTTATTCTAGTTTCCTGATGAGGCTGATGACCAACTGTCCTGGCCAGAAGTTAATCTAGTTATTCTAGTTTCCTGATGAGGCTACTGACCAACTGTCCTGGCCAGAAGTTAAACTAGTTATTCTAGTTTCCCGATGAGGCTGATGACCAACTGTCCGGGCCGGTAGTTAAACTAGTTATTCTAGTTTCCTGATGAGGCTACTGACCAACTGTCCTGGCCGATAGTTAAACTAGTTGTTCCAGTTTCCTGATGAGGCTACTGACCTACTGTCCTGGCCGGTAGTTAAACTAGTTATTCTAGTTTCCTGATGAGGCTGATGACCGACAGTCCTGGCCGGTAGTTAAACTAGTTATTCTAGTTTCCCGATGAGGCTGATGACCAACTGTCCGGGCCGGCAGTTAAACTAGTTATTCTAGTTTCCTGATGAGGCTACTGACCAACTGTCCTGGCCGATAGTTAAACTAGTTATTTCAGTTTCCTGATGAGGCTACTGACCAACTGTCCTGGCCGGTAGTTAAACTAGTTATTCTAGTTTCCTGGTGAGGCTGATGACCGAAAGTCCTGGCCGGTAGTTAAACTAGTTATTCCAGTTTCCTGATGAGGCTGATGACCAACTGTCCGGGCCGTTAGTTAAACTAGTTATTCTAGTTTCCTGATGAGGCTACTGACCAACTGTCCAGGCCGGTAGTTAAACTAGTTATTCCAGTTTCCTGATGAGGCTACTGACCTACTGTCCTGGCCAGAAGTTAAACTAGTTATTCCAGTTTCCTGATGAGGCTACTGACCAACTGTCCAGGCCGGTAGTTAAACTAGTTATTCTAGTTTCCTGATGAGGCTGATGACCAACTGTCTGGGCGGGTAGTTAAACTAGTTATTCTAGTTTCCTGATGAGGCTGATGACCAACTGTCTGGGCCGGTAGTTAAACTAGTTATTCCAGTTTCCTGATGAGGCTACTGACCAACTGTCTGGGCTGGTAGTTAAAGTAGTTATTCTAGTTTCCTGATGAGGCTGATGAACAACTGTCTGGGCCGGTAGTTAAACTAGTTATTCCAGTTTCCTGATGAGGCTACTGACCAACTGTCTGGGCTGGTAGTTAAAGTAGTTATTCTAGTTTCCTGATGAGGCTACTGACCAACTGTCCTGGCCGATAGTTAATCTAGTAATTCCAGTTTCCTGATGAGGCTACTAACCAACTGTCCTGGCCGATAGTTAAACTAGTAATTCCAGTTTCCTGATGAGGCTACTAACCAACTGTCCTGGCCGATAGTTAAACTAGTTATTCTAGTTTCCTGATGAGGCTACTGACCAACTGTCCTGGCCTGTAGTTAAAGTAGTTATTCTAGTTTCCTGATGAGGCTACAGACCAACTGTCCTGGCCGATAGTTAAACTAGTTATTCCAGTTTCCTGATGAGGCTACTGACCAACTGTCTGGGCTGGTAGTTAAAGTAGTTATTCTAGTTTCCTGATGAGGCTACTGACCAACTGTCCTGGCCAGAAGTTAAACTAGTTATTCTAGTTTCCTGATGAGGCTACTGACCAACTGTCCTGGCCGATAGTTAAACTAGTTATTCCAGTTTCCTGATGAGGCTACTAACCAACTGTCCTGGCCGATAGTTAAACTAGTTATTCTAGTTTCCTGATGAGGCTACTAACCAACTGTCCTGGCCGATAGTTAAACTAGTTATTCCAGTTTCCTGATGAGGCTACTGACCAACTGTCCTGGCCTGTCAGTTAAAGTAGTTATTTTAGTTTCCTGATGAGGCTACTGACCAACTGTCCTGGCCAGAAGTTAAACTAGTAATTCTAGTTTCCTGATGAGGCTACAGACCAACTGTCCTGGCCAGAAGTTAAACTAGTAATTCTAGTTTCCTGATGAGGCTGATCACCAACTGTCTGGGCCGGTAGTTAAACTAGTTATTCTAGTTTCCTGATGAGGCTACTGACCAACTGTCTGGGCCGGTAGTTAAACTAGTTATTTTAGTTTCCTGATGAGGCTACTGACCAACTGTCCTGGCCAGAAGTTAAACTAGTAATTCTAGTTTCCTGATGAGGCTGATCACCAACTGTCTGGGCCGGTAGTTAAACTAGTTATTCTAGTTTCCTGATGAGGCTACTGACCAACTGTCTGGGCCGGTAGTTAAACTAGTTATTTTAGTTTCCTGATGAGGCTACTGACCAACTGTCCTGGCCAGAAGTTAAACTTGTAATTCTAGTTTCCTGATGAGGCTACAGACCAACTGTCCTGGCCGATAGTTAAACTAGTTATTCTAGTTTCCTGATAAAGCTACTGACCAACTGTCCAGGCCGTTAGTTAAACTAATTATTCTAGTTTCCTGATGGTTAACCTCTACTAAATAGCCAATCAGTTGATGCCGTAGTCAAAAGAAGTGCTTAAAATAACCAAAGTTAAGTTCTACTTTCACTTTGCATAAAAATTGTAATTCTGACTGAACCTGTTTGAAATTAAGTTTATATGATGCACGAATAATTTAGAAGTGAAATGAATCTAAATTTAATAATTTCAAGCAAGTATTAGATTTTGTACAAAACTTAACAGACTGACACCTGTTTCTATCCATCTGACAACTGAAACTAGCTCTATTTGTGACGTCATTTTGTAAACTTTACAAAACATTCTTATTAGACTTTAATATTGTTGTGCCGGTCAGATATGTTTTAGCGAAGACATGGTATTTTGAGAAAATAAGGGTGTCACTAATAGTGAACTTAAGCTAAATTCAGTATTATATAAAATGTTATAATGGTCACCTATGTAAATCTATTTAGTAGAGGTTAACCTGAAGGGGGAGTGAGGTGCCAAAATTGAAATTGTTTATTTTAGTTAAATATTGGGTATTAAAATGCTCCAAATACCTTTTAGATCAAGACTTTTGCAATTTTAACTCAAACTTCTCATCTGGTATCAAATTTCACTCACAATTGGGTATTATGTAATATTTCCCTAATTTCTTCTATTGTAATAGGTTTTCTTAACTTTCTTTCTTAATTTCTGTTATAATTGGCACATACTGCATGAAAGAATGCAGTTCTAGATAATTCTGAATTGTTGTTCAATAAGTAATGTTCATTTGTTGCATTAAATGTGTTTTTAAGGAAAATATTTATCGACTCATGTGTACGCAATGAGCTCAAATATTCACATATCCATCTCATATAAGAATTTCATTTTTGTCCACTCTGGACATTTTTATGGTTCAAACTGCAATTTTTGTAGTATCTTAAGCTGAAAATGAACTTTTTAAAACATAGTTTTTGTTTAGGAAGGCATTATTTTGATTTTTGAGACCATTTTGTATGCTTAAAAATAAGCTTTTCCATAAATGGACAAGTTTTAGTTCAATAACAGACCCTTTTTATAATTGGACATGCTTTTTATAGAATTTTTTGCATAAACATGAATACGTTTTGGAAGTATAACATTTCTGGAACATATAAATGAAAAAAATCTTGACAATAAAGATACAAACACATGAACTCCTATTACTCGCATTAATAAGCCATACTTGGTGTTGTTTACCATTATGCATTTGCAAATGTTAATATCTTTTTGAAAATTGTAAAAATATACTTTTTTGGAGTGATTTCAGTGAATGATTACTATTTTCTACACTTGGAAAGCAGAATGGTATGTTTGACTGCAAGATTTATATATTTGTAGACATTGCCTATTCAAGTGCAGAAAGGGGGGGGGTCACCTTTTTTTGTTTCAATATTGACAATTTTTGTATCATTTTACCATGTAAGCTGTTTTAATGACAAAAAAGTGCTATAGTTTGCCATGTAGTCTGCAGATATTGTCTTTAACAAATAAGGTTGGTCCAAATTTTAATTTCTATACCATATATCTACTTTGGTCTGCCAGCCTGAAATTTTCCTTAAAATTGCATTAGACCCACATTAGAAATCTGTTCAGAAGTCAAAGATATATAGTAAAAGGGCCACTTTTATTAACATTTTTCAGTTACATATTTATTGAGGCATGAAATAAGACACAGAGATCTGATTGATATACATTTTTTCCAACCTGTTTAAAATTAAGTTGATATGATGCACAAATATTTTAGAAGTGAAATGAATCCAAATGTAATAATTTCAAGCAAGTATTAGATTTTGTACGAAACTTAACAGACTAACACCTGTTTCTATCTATATGACAACTGAAACTAGCTCTATTTGTGACGTCATTTTGTAAAACTTTACAAAACATTCTTATTAGACTTTAATATTGTTGTGCCGGTCAGATATGTTTTAGCGAAGGTATTTTGAGAAAATAAGGGTGTCACTAATAGTGAACTTACATGTAAGAAAATCAGTATTATATAAAATGTTATAATGGTCACCTATGTAAATCTACTTAGCAGAGGTTAACCTGATGAGGCTGATTACCAACTGTCCAGGTGGGTAGTTAAACTAGTTATGCTAGTTTCCTGATGAGGCTTACTGACCAACTGTCCAGGCCGGTAGTTAAACTAGTTATTCTAGTTTCCTGATGAGGCTACTACTTGATAATGTATTATGTAAAAATTTCAACAAAAACAAAAAAGAGTGAAAAACTTATTTGACAGGTAATAATTGTATTAGCATTTAAAATACATGAGTTTAGAACAAAAAAATTTAAACAGTCACAGTTATGACAGTATATTCAGATCTTACTTTGCGAAGGGAAAAATAAATTTACAAATAGTACAAACTAACATGTCTGAACATTTTTAGCTTTTCCAATTTAAGGTTGGAAATAGATCCTTGTGGGGGAAAAATTAAATTTCCAACATTGCCATTCAGTTACCTCCCTTGTTTAAAATGAAAATGGGAAAATTTACAAATGCATGTGGCAAAATTAAATTAAAATGTATTACAAATAATTAAATAAATCAGCACAAAAGTTTAATGCAAACATAATGATTTTAATGAAAATTAATTCTGTATTTAATAAAACTATGAAAATACAATGTATTATTTTACCTTAACTACTGTATTGGCTAGAATATTATAATATATATTAACCACCATAAACAAATAATTTTACACAAAATAGGTACTATTTTTGAAACTGGCAATGAATGAATTGCTATTTGCATAATGTTTAATATGAGAAAGATGTATAATAATTGTCACATGTGAAGAATACTGTTTCATCCAGATAGGTTTCCTCATTTATAGATATCAGAGCTAAAAAAAGACGGACCACTTACACTGACTTGAGGTTAATGACCTACTGTTGGGGCCAATAAAACATGATAAAAGAAGTATGCCACTGCAGCTAAGAATCAAAGGTTGATATCTTGGTGGCAATGTTTTTTAAGAAAGTAAAGTATGTCTGTAAAACTCAAATGATGCTCCCGTCTGATCTGTGACATGAGGAGTGTGTTGCAACAGGCAGAAATTGAATGAAAAACAAAATTGTTTCTGCATACTTTCATTTTGTGTCAAACATCCTCCAAAATATAAATGTTGTAGCTCAAAAACTTATGGAGAAGATAACCAGAAAAGACACCTATCCTGATCTCGGCCATGAACTGTAATCTTACAACACTACTTTTGCACAGAAAAAGAGAAAGATAACATTAGTGTGATTTGTGTCCTTGATATTTGTGTAAGTTTACTTAGTAATTTTAGTGCTCTTAGTATTGTACAAGTTATCAAGATCTATTAAACAATAATGTTTTTTTATACTCTTTTATTACACATATCTATTATCTTCATTATATATTAAGTATCTCAAAAAGAAAAGCAACAATATACTAGTATATGTAAATATATAAATATACACAGAAAAACGAAAAATAATTGGGTCTAGGGTCGACTGATGATGCTAAATTGTGATGTTACTAGTATCTAAACCTTTGGTGAAAACACTGATAAATCAATCAAACAGGTATAAAACAATTTATAATTTTTCATAGTAATTAGCTCTCTGTGATTAGATTATTATGCACCACGTTGCAAATTATCAAACCACATTATCAATTGTAAGCTACAACAATATTGTAAACTTTTCTTTCCATAAATAGCATTCATACAAATATTCCCGCTAGTTTCACTTTTTTGTCTTCCTTGTCCTCAGACTTTTTCTTTCAGCATTTAACATAAACAATATGGCAAACTCATGGTTTGTGAGAATCTTGCTTTTGGATAATAATTATGCACCAAATACAAAAGGAACAGCTATGACAATTATTACAACTTTTCTGAACATACTTAACATCAAAAGGAACAGCTATGACAACTATTACAACTTTTCTGAACATACTTAACATCAAAAGGAACAGCTATGACAACTATTACAACTTTTCTGAACATACTTAACATCTAAAAATTACAGAAAATTTCCCTACAGTCGACATTACACTCAAACTGTGCTAGCTTTTATTATAATTAAAAACTCTACAATTAAAAAAATAACCCAATTTGGAAAAATAATAAAGCAAGTGCAGTATGGTGCCAGAATTTTATCGCAACAACCAATAATAAGAATACTGATAGCATGCTTGGTTAATATTCTCATTTTCTGTAACTTCTTTGGTGTGATAAATCATGGATCTACCTCAGCACCATGCTATAATAATATAATATTTGATAAATAAACTTCATTGAAAACTCAAAATGAATGTAAATACTCACTAGGTATAAGTTTATCTGGCCCTGTTTTAGCTGATGGAACTGTAAATACTCACTAGGTATAAGTTTATCTGGCCCTGTTTTAGCTGATGGAACTGTAAATACTCACTAGGTATAAGTTTATCTGGCCCTGTTTTAGCTGATGGAACTGTAAATACTCACTAGGTATAAGTTTATCTGGCCCTGTTTTAGCTGATGGAACTGTAAATACTCACTAGGTATAAGTTTATCTGGCCCTGTTTTAGCTGATGGAACTGTAAAGTCTTGCAGAATTTTAGCTGCTTTCTTTGCTTCTGACTTTAAACTGTGTGGTATTGGAGTGTTAACCATTTTTCCCTATAACCATGGCAATGACCTTCTACAGGCATAAAAATATATGCTATCACCCCATGCACATTACAAACAAAACAAAATAAACGTAAAACAAAGAAAGGTCTTTTCCAAACCTGACTGTTGTGAATTCTAAGGGAATTTTCGATACAACAAATTATGATTATACTGCATGTTAAAAGTAGCAGAAAATGCCTAGCATGCCACATTTTTCTCAAATCTTCTGGGGCCTTAGATGGACCCCTGTTGTATAATCACCTTGCTAGGTTAGATGGGAGGTCCCTGGGGGATCACTAGCTAACTCTCTCCAATTTGTGCAGGCTCTATAGTAAGGGCTAGCAATGCCCCTGACTATTATAGTTATTGTTTTTCTTATCAATTGCAGATTTTATATTATCACAAGTAATGATCAAAATAAATAAAATAAAGCAAGCAAATTTATCAATCCGTTACAATTTTTCATTAAGGGCCTTTGTACTCTTCGTTTTCTAAGTGGTAGCCATTGGTAGTTAGACGTATCTCAGATGTACAAAAATGGTGCGTAATCCATTTGAAACCAGCAAAACATATGAAAAATTAGTTAAATACGCAAAATCTGTGCAATTTTTATTTGCATTTCATATTTAATCAAAAGGTGGAAGTCATGTGCGCATCAGTACGATCTACGACACTTGTTAATCGGATTACCTGTAAAAACATCGATTCGGCGATTGACACCTGCTGTTTAAAACTATCGAGGTGAAATAATTAAATTTCTTGTTAATTGGCTTTGGGGTCATAAATATGTCGTTTTACACTTGGTAGAATGAATTTGTAACAAAAAAATTTAGTACTTGTTGGAAATCAGGTGACGAAATTGATTTAGAAATCTATCATCAATTTTCAGATGATTTTGTCAATGACGAAAAGCAGTACCACCTGATATACAAGTAAACCATTGGGGTGGTCAAAAATAACAGGGCAACTTGAACTTTGCTTTTGAAACACCTTACAGCAACTCTGTCTCCAATTTCTCCCAGTGTGGTGACTCTTGCATGTTAATTAACAAACTAAAATTTATGACACATGTAAAGGCAGGATGTATATAAGATAAGTCTTGAGAACAAACACTGTAGTCATATGATCAACATATCTTGTACATCACATCACATTTTTTGCTCACTTGAATTTAAGTAAAGAAAGACTTAGGGGGATAAGTGTAATCAGTTCAATAAAAATTCAGAATGTCTTACTTACATGTACAGACATTTATAAATTCTGATTCTATTGTTTTTGTCAACAATGACTTTCAAAGATAACCCACCTCCCCACGAACATAATTCTTGATAAAATTCTGTTATAAACTTTGTTGATTGTTCTTAATTGGTTGATTTTGTTTGTTTGTTTGATGATGTTTTAACGCCACTTTCAGCAATTTTTCAGCTATATCATGGCGTCCAGTTTTTATTGGGGGAGGAAGCCAGAGTACCCGGAGAAAACACCCGACCTGCGGTAGGAAAACTGGCAATCCTTGTCAATTAAGATTGGAGTCGAGTACACCCTGCCTGCAGTGAGAATCGAACCAGCAATCTCAGTGTTGACAGACCACGTGATCAATATTAGACGAACTACCTTGACCACTCGGCCACCGAGGCCCCCTTAATTTGTTGAATAATCATGAATCGGCAAATTGACCCATTTCGAGTTTTGCATTATTTATCTCCCCATTTACTTCCTGTTAAAAAAAACTACGAGCTATGATACTAAAATTAAGAATTGGCATTGTTTTTGTATTGTTTGTCTATGCCAATTTAATTTTCATTAATTAACTTTTTTTTATTAGTAGACTGCAGATTAGCATCGTGGTTAATGGGGGAATAAACATTGTTAATTAATTATAACGAACAGATTTACATAGCATCATTCAAATATTGACAACTGTACTAGGTGTCGTTTCTTTAATTGGAAAGTTTAACTCAATTAAGCTAGGAGCAGGAGATTGTTGTATGTTCAAAAGGGTGCTTTCCAGTTTGCCGATTCCCCATTGCACCCCCATGCAGGGACAATTATTAGTATAGACCAGGGACAGTCAATCTCCTGCTCCTAGCTTAATTGAGTTAAAATCTACTATATAAAATTGCCCTGATAAATTAAAGAAAAACTGCTATACCAAAATGGTAATGGTTGAATTTTTTGTTTACACTGGTTACTGTTTTTCTGCATAACAGTCTACCAATTTAAAGAATATTTTGTAGTTTAGTTTAGAATTTACAGACAAGAAGTTCTTCGGCAAGTTTTTTTTTTCACCCAGACAGGGCAGTGACATTTCCTAAATATTAAGTAAATTACATTAGAATTTTCATTAAAACCTTTTGTTTTTCCCGGATCCGGAAGTTAGCTTATTAATAAAGTACAGTGTTGAATAGATAAAATGTGTCATCCCTTCCGGATAATTAGGGTTGCACATTGGTTAAGCACATACATGTACAATGGAAAAAATCAAAACTAAAGGGAATGGGTTAATTGAAAAGAGCTAGGTAGAAAGTTAGAAACACAGAAATCAATGTACACTTCTGTAGCGGTCATTATGCATCTATAAGTCGATCATGTACTCTCTCTGAACCAATTATGGTGTGCTTAGGGACCGACCATTTAACTTGCAGGGTGGGGGTCTTGGTTTTTTCCTAAAAAAATATTCCTGAAATGATTTTTGTTGGGAAAAATATTTTGGAAGCACAGGGTAAGACAAAATATTCTGAAGAAGGATTTCTGCTATATAAAATAATGAATAACGAAAACAAATATTCTGTCGCGATGCTTTCAAAAAATAAATATTTTTTTACCAAAACAAAAAACCAAGGCCCCCCCCCCTTTCAAGTTAAATGGTCTGTCCCTTATAAGCTATCTCCCTCCTTTAACCAGATGACTTTCCCATGGAGACGTACTAGGGAGTACTGTGGGTCAACCTAACAGTGTTTTTGTTTGTTTGAATAAGATATTACGACACTTTCAGTCAGCTAATTTTAAGGTGCATCGTGCGGTTTTCATTGGGGCATTGGGAAAGGAACCAGCTGGGTACCAACAGGAAAAATTGTAATCCATGTAAGAGGGTATAGAAGAGCACAGCATTCCCGCACTAGGCTCGAACTCTCATACTGATGACGCCAGTTATCAATAGTAGATGGCTATTTCCTAAACCACGGTTTCTTTATCCTGATTAGACTCCTTTCATCATATTGAAGATTGGTACTGCGCTCTAGATAGCACAGACACCGAAAATCCAGCACAGAACAGTAAACATAATAGCTGTAAATTTCCACTGTATGTTTATGTTGCTTATGCTTATCATGCTTGTATGTACTGTGTATGCTTTATTTGTGATCTGCTTTGGTGCTTTTTTTCTGGTTGATGAAAATATGTTTAAAGTATATGTTTCTATGCTACCTGCTTTTAGTTAAGTGCTTTGTATATGTTTTTATATTATGCTCAGCTCTCTATAATGAATATATTCCTAATATATGTTTTAAAATGCATATATTGTTACATGTTTCTATGGTACCTGCTTTTAGTTTAGTGCTTTGTATGTTTTTAAATTTATGCTCAGCCATCCTCACAAGTCAGGGTTTCTGTGTCAACATGTGTCCACGATTTTCGTGGACACAGTAACCCTGACGTGTGAGGATGATGCTCAGCTGTCTTAAATGAATTTTTTCCTGCTATAGGTTTTAAGATACATGTTTTGTTGTGCTGTCCATCTGTAATGCTATCCTGTTTTATATACTTTGTATGAATGTACCTTAACATGTATGTTAATCTTGTGGTGTCATGTTATGTTTTGTGATTTGTTCTGTTGGAAACATATTAAGTCGGTTTAAGAGCTCAAAAGAGCTCATGTTATATGTTTGTTACTATATATATATATATATTATCCGACTCTAAATTTACTTACTTACTTACTTACTTACCCTTAGAACAAATCATATCTTTATCTTGACGTGTACACCCCTTTTACATTTAATAAACTATACGTAAGTATAGTCTATTAAATTTATCTACAACCAAAGTGTCGACGCCAATGAACTTCTCACAAGGACAGAAGTCGCAATTCCATGACTTCGTCGGCTTCGACATTAAAAATTATTGCTTCAATTAATTGACAAAGTCATTGTTTATTGCTTCTTTGTTTGCAATGGTTTGGGAGGTGGTGTGTAGTACCCGATACAAGCCCTCATCCCCTGGTCACTCCCTGTCAATATAGACAGAGTTGAGCACACCTTGCTCCAAGTCGGGTTCGAATAAACAACTGAAATAAAAATGGTGGTCGCGTGATTAAGGTAGTTATCTGTCATTAATCAAACACACGTCAACACTGAGGTTGTCCATTCGACAAAGTAACAAAAAGGGGAGGGTATGTGAAGATTTAATTTTAATTAGATTGCAATCTAATTGATTTATAAGGATAGGCAGTTGTCCACAAAAGATCAGGGGATCTTACCATGTAATCATCACCCCTACCACCAAATACAAACTGGATGTAATGATATTGACGATTTCTTGATATCTGTGATGTTATTGTATATTTAATATTCCTTGTTTGTTTGTTAATTGGTTGTTAAACACCTGCAGTTAAAACTTGATGTAAGTTTTTCAGTTTGAAAAAGGTTTTCAAAAATCGGGTTGCAATTAATAAAAATGTCTGAATCATTATAAAAACATTGTAAAATGCAATAGAAACTAGAGGCCAGGAGTCGGTAATCGCTCACCTGGAACACAAATGACTTCGAGATGTCTTGAATTTTTTGCAATTTACACTTTCAGTCTACCTGCTATACCTACAATAGAATAGAATAGAATGGCTTTATTTCCAATCAAGGGCCCTCAAGGGGCAATAAATCAGATACATTGATTATGGTAATTATACAATATATATAATTGAACAGGACTGATAATTATACAATATATAATTGAACACAGGACAGGTCAGAGCACGTTAAAATATATTTTGTTACACCAATTACACTTTTGTTGCCACAATTGTCTAGCTTTCCATCCAAGCACACGTCACAGTGATAAAGTGATAAATGTTGTTTTTCAAGCACATAAAAGAATAAAAAACATTATTTAAAATCGCCTGTTAATGGCACGTCTTTTTAATATTTTGTAATTTTTATTATTACGACATTTCATGAATCGCTTTGTTTAAATACGCACCTATTATCTCTACGAGCTGTCGTGTTGCTGTCTTTGGTTCTGGTACGAATAACGAAAAACGGTTTAAACGATTCGAAAGTGTGCCGACTTATTATATTTTTACATTAGGGTGGTTTTCTTTTCGGAAATCTAGCTAAATTTCTATTTGCGTTTTTGTCTAGCAAGCGAATGGTATGGCTTACATACATGTCATAAGCAGGTTTTTTTTGTCATCGTCTGTAACAGAATCATTTCTTATTTTTCGTTTCGAAAAACCAATGCAAGATTTGTCGGATTTTAGTACTTGTTCCCGAATTTCGTGTCCACTACTAAGCCAACGACGAAAAACGCCTATCATTACTGCTAGATTTGTAATTTACTTTTAAATTGCCTATTGAAGCTGTGACTACCTTCATTGTTATCCTAGCCTCGTCAGTTCGTTGTCGAATTTTACTAGAGGGGTCTATTAACACGTCAACAATTTTGTTATTTTTTCCAGAACAGATAACAGCAAATTTTAAATAATGATAACAGATAACAGCAATGATAACAGATAACAGCAATGTTTCTCGTAACTGCCCTTAAATATTTACCATGTTCACTTTCGTCTGTATTAGTTTGTTTGTTTGTTTGTTTGTTTGTTTGTTTGTTTGTTTGTTTGTTTGTTTGTTTGTTTGTTTGTTTGTTTGTTTGTTTGTTTGTTTGTTTGTTTGTTTGTTTGTTTGTTTGTTTGTTTGTTTGTTTGTTTGTTTGTTTGTTTGTTTGTTTGTTTGTTTGTTTGTTTGTTTGCAACACAAGACATGCGTTGACAAAAAATTGCCAAAAACATTAAATATTGGCATTTTATGCGATGTAACCATAATTCCATGGAAGTTCCCGAATGCTGTTATAATTTATCGTCTGTTCTTAACTTATTGTCATTAAACTTGAAACTTGACCTATAGTACTAAAACTTCTATCTGAAAATGTCTTTCTTCTGTTAAAAGGGACTACATAACAAGTGTCACATGACTCAGATGATCTTAAACTACGTTTAGATACTTGGCGAGACAAAAGTTCAATAAAGGTGCGTTACCAACAGAACAGCTATATATATAAGTTAAGATTTTAAAATTAATACGTGCCTTAATTGGAAGTGTAAATCAAATAAAGCTTGTTTAGAACTATCATACTTAGAACGACACAATACAAGTTTAGCACACATATTCTGAATTCTTTGAAGTTTTGACAAATCAGTTTGTGAAACACCGTACAATATAATTAACAGTAATCTAAATGAGATATAACCAAAAACAGTATACAAGGGTTTCAGTAGCTTCTTTAGACAGATACTTTCTAATACTTTTGATCTTAAAATAATTTAACATAGCAGTTTTACATTTTCGTTTTATGTGTTCTTTAAAATTCAAAGTTTCTTCTAAAAATACGCCGAGATGCCTAATACAATTTTGAGATTTAATTTGATTATCACAGATGTTTATATCTTGTGTTAATTTGTCAAGTTGTGTCCTACTGCCAAATAGAATGAACTCTGTCTTTGCATTTTTAATTTTTAATGCGTTATGGTTCATCCATTCGTTAATGATCAATGCACAGTACTGAAGTTCTGTAATGGCGCGTTCTTCCTCGGGTACTGACGGTTTAAATCGCCTGTTTGCAATATGATCAACCGTAAAACCATACACTGAAATTGATGGAGGGACTATGTCAAAAATTGTTTCTGCGTAGGTTAGGTAAAGCCAGGGCCCGAGGCAACCAACTAAGTGCACGCACAGACGACACATTTGAGTTGACAGCCACTCTGCAACTACGTGGCCGCAAGTACGATTCCATCCATTGAAGTGCAGATCCGCAAATACCATACTGACTTTTTAGAACATCCAGCAATATGTCATGATCTACCGTATCAAAAGCGGCGATAGTTGGATCATAGTTCGCAAATGATAGCTCGATCAAGACCATATTTTTTCAGCAGGGGCCTGACGATAGCCTGCTTCCGCTTCTCTTGAAAAACTCCCTGCACCAACGACATGTTCACTAGTTGGGTTATCGTGGGTAAAAGTTCATAAAGAAAAGATTTGAGAACTTTAGTTGGAAGAATGTCAAGTTCGCATGACTTTGTTTGCATTTGACCTATTAGCATTTTAACTACATCCTGGATAGTGACTTATATGATGTAAACGATGGCTCTTGTTTGACTATAGGCTTGTAGTTTTCAAAGACTTTGAGGGATTCACGAATTTGCTGGATTTTCCCAATAAAATTAGTCCGAGAATCCTCTGCCGTCCAACCCTTTTTTTTTGTTTTTTGTTTTGTTTTTATCTATAACCATGGCAATTGCCAATGACCTTCTACAGGCATAAAAATATATGCTATCACCCCATGCACATTACAAACAAAACAAAATAAACGTAAAACAAAGAAAGGTCTTTTCCAAACCTGACTGTTGTGAATTGTAAGGGAATTTTCGATACAACAAATTATTATTATACTGCATGTTAAAAGTAGCAGAAAATGCCTAGCATGCCACATTTTTCTCAAATCTTCTGGGGCCTTAGATGGACCCCTGTTGTATAATCACCTTGCTAGGTTAGATGGGAGGTCCCTGGGGGATCACTAGCTAACTCTCTCCAATTTGTGCAGGCTCTATAGTAAGGGCTAGCAATGCCCCTGACTATTATAGTTATTGTTTTTCTTATCAATTGCAGATTTTATATTATCACAAGTAATGATCAAAATAAATAAAATAAATCAAGCAAATTTATCAATCCGTTACAATTTTTCATTAAGGGCCTTTGTACTCTTCGTTTTCTAAGTGGTAGCCATCGGTAGTTAGACGTATCTCAGATGTACAAAAATGGTGCGTAATCCATTTGAAACCAGCAAACATATGAAAAATTAGTTAAATACGCAAAATCTGTGCAATTTTTATTTGCATTTCATATTTAATCAAAAGGTGGAAGTCATGTGCGCATCAGTACGATCTATGACACTTGTTAATCGGATTACCTGTAAAAACATCGATTCGGCGATTGACACCTGCTAAAACTATCGAGGTGAAATAATTAAATTTCCTGTTAATTGGCTTTGGGGTCATAAATATGTCGTTTTACACTTGGTAGAATGAATTTGTAACAAAAAAATTTAGTACTTGTTGGAAATCAGGTGACGAAATTGATTTAGAAATCTATCATCAATTTTCAGATGATTTTGTCAATGACGAAAAGCAGTACCACCTGATATACAAGTAAACCATTGGGGTGGTCAAAAATAACGGCAACTTGAACTTTGCTTTTGAAACACCTTACAGCAACTCTGTCTCCAATTTCTCCCAGTGTGGTGACTCTTGCATGTTAATTAACAAACTAAAATTTATGACACATGTAAAGGCAGGATGTATATAAGATAAGTCTTGAGAACAAACACTGTAGTCATATGATCAACATATCTTGTACATCACATCAAATTTTTGTCACTTGAATTTAAGTAAAGAAAGACTTAGGGGGATAAGTGTATTCAGTTCAATAAAAATTCAGAATTTCTTACTTACATGTGCAGAGAATCAATCAAACATTTATAAATTCTGATTCTATTGTTTTTGTCAACAATGACTTTAAAAGATAACCCACCTCCCCACGAACATAATTCTTGATAAAATTCTGTTATATACTTTGTTGATTGTTCTTAATTGGTTGATTTTGTTTGTTTGTTTGATGATGTTTTAACGCCACTTTCAGCAATTTATCAGCTATATCATGGCGTCCAGTTTTTATTGGGGGAGAAAGCCAGAGTACCCGGAGAAAACACCCGACCTGCGGTAGGAAAACTGGCAATCCTTGTCAATTAAGATTGGAGTCGATTGCAGTGAGAATCGAACCAGCAATCTCAGTGTTGACAGACCACGTGATCAATATTAGACGAACTACCTTGACCACTCGGCCACCGAGGCCCCCTTAATTTGTTGAATAATCATGAATCGGCAAATTGACCCATTTCATCGTCAGCAACTGGCATAGGATTTTCGGTCTTGCTCCCGGTTATAGGCTTTCAAGCGGCCCTAAATATTCCTAATTTTCCTTATTTTTTATCATCATCCCTAAATTTCCTTATTTTTTCTGAAAAGCCCTAAAAAGCCCTTATAAATCATGAAAAATCCTACATTTTGAAATTAATATATTAAAAATTCTTTAAGCTATAATTTATTGTAAAAGCTCAAGTATTTACATGTTTTAGAATGCAGTTAACTCACTTTCTAGTGTTAGTATACTTATTACCAAATGCCAGCTCAACAGACATGAACAGATCTACATTCATCAGATATCCAAAAGAACAAATTGCAGGAATAAAATTGGATCTGTTGCTGAATGTGTCTGTTGATGGCTGATGAGTTGGTGTTGTTGGTAAGAAGTTCTTTTTGTATGTGTTTTGTCAATGTAGGTGAGTATATATATCAAACTATAGTGCATTTGTGATAATTTAATGGAACTAACATCCCTTATTTTCAACAAAATGCCCTAAAAAATCCTTAAAATTGCCCTTATTTTGGGGGAGAAAGTGCCCTAAATTTATCCCTTATTTGTTGTCAAAAGGTGCTTGAAAGCCTGCGGTTAGTTCTTTAACAAATTGGTAAAGCAGTGTCTCTTCGATCTTACTTCTTTACTGGGGATTATGTCTTAACATTTCTTTATTAACTTTTTCAATTTACGGTTGAAAATAGATCATCGAGGCAAAAAAATTCAAATTGCCAAATTATTAAACAGTTACCGCCCCTGTTTAAAGAAAAATAGAAAAATTACAAAATGCATTTGGCAAAATTAAAAAATTGTATTACAAATAATTAATTTAATCAGCAACAATATTAAAACAAACATGCTGTTTAAAATTTTGATTAAATATGTATTTAATATAAAAATTGTAGTAGTGAATAGCCAGGCTAGTAAATAACAAATCTCAGGAATAATTGGGTTCTTTATTTCATCATCATATTAAGTGTTGCGATATGTAAAACAGGAAAAATACAACAGGGAAAAACACCCTACAATAACAAAATAGGAATAATAAATTCCACGTAACAATATAAATAAAACATGAATATATTAATTCAGCTAATCTGCAAAAATAGATATATCTGCAGAAATAGATATATTTCTGTGTATAATGCAATTAAAAATATAATTCTCATAGACAAAAACCTCATTTTGAATGAGTATTCAAAATGACAAAATGAAACTAATCTCACGGCAAATAATACTATAATAATAATGTGAGTAATATGTACTTCACATTTAATACTTCACAGATTCATAACTGTGAGCAACCAAATATCCAAAATATATGCAATTCGTGGCAAATAATAAATTTAAGCAATTAAGCTTTAGTCATGCTATAAAAATATAACACAAACAATGCAAATAATAAAAATACAAAAGGAATAGTATAACCCACCTTATAATATCTTATAAAGGCTGTCTATACATTTTCCTGCGTCAAAGACGTCAATATAAACAATTTCATCAGACCTGAAGTACAAATATTTACACATATAAATATTTTACCTACTGACTGCTTTATATACAAAAATGGGTTATTTCCCTTGTGCAATTTTATAGAAATTTATCACTTAAAAGTTTATATGAAGTGTAAACCTATTTATGCCCTCACATTCATACAGTTAAAATATCTTGAACCCATTTAAATTACTTATCCTACAATTTACATAATATTTAGTCAATTTATGCAAATGAATCATAATAATATTACCTTAACTATAAAACTGATTTTATAGACAGTTTATATTAAAATTAAGAAATAATTCACGGAGGCTGTGGTTTATCATTGTTTTACCACGGGGTGACCATTTATGTCGTATTATTTTATCCCGAGCGATAGCGAGGGTAGTCTCGATCATCCAGACGCTTAATTACATTTGTGCGTCTGGATTCAACTCTATATTGAACTCGTTATCATTACGCCCAAAACTGGGCGTAATTTTTGATTGGATGATATTTTTATTGTCTAAAAAATTACTTCCGTTCATAGCAAATGTGTATAAAAAATTGTACCAAAGTTTAAACTTAAATATTTTTATAATATATTACTTTACCAATTAATTAAACAAATATTATTGTTATACACAATCAAGAGAGAATCTTACTGTGACGTCATTTTATAAGTATAGACATGTTTGGATGGTTTTCCTGGTCTAAAAATAGGCCCTAAATATAGAATAATTGTTTTGTCTCCATCTATTGGTAGCGAACTTAAAACAAGGTGATCCCAGACGCTTATATATATGCGTCTGGGTGATAGAGACTATAGCGAGGGATAAAATAATGACATAAATGGTCATCCCGTGGTAAAACAATGATAAATCACATCTTCCGTGAATTATTTCTATTCTAATAAGACAATTAGAGTACATTTATAATATTTTCGTACCTATAGAAAACATCATTTCCGCCATAAACTGGCTGTTCCGTCAATGTAACACACAATATATTGCAACGGATAATTATAGCGCGTGTCGCTATTTATAAGATATATACGTCATATGCAAAAGCTTTCCGGTGGGAGTTACAGTTTTGTAATTGGAACAGCCATTCAAAACACGCCCTTCTCAGCGCGTGTTGCTCATAGATAAATCATTTTTTTACCACAGTTGTGGTCTCAAAGCCTTTAAAGCACGTCATATTAGAATTTACAATTATTCACACTTGTACTCAATCAATCAAACAGACCTTTCATAAATCTATCAATCTCAGATTTACTCAAATAAAGGACTCTCATACTATCTCTCAATCAAGGACATTAAGGACTAGACTGTTAAATATTATTGAAACAACATACCTTAATAAACCAAGTGAAATTTCCAGACAAAAATGCAATTTTACACAATTCTAACAGCAATGGCTACCCTTTGTCAGAGAGTAAATAAGTGAATAACCAACTAGATTCCCGCCTAAAAAATCTACTAAGTCATGTGACCAAAAGAACCAATGAGACAACAAGGAGAAAGTAAGAAAACTAGCAGACTACATATCTGAGTAATAATCATTCAGATACAAAACTAACTTAATATACTAAATACATATCAAATGACAGATATAGGTAAATCTGTTCTGATATGAAACTAAAAATAAAAGATATTAAATACAATATTATAAACAATATTATTAAAATGCAGTACTATCACAAAATGAATACGATTTTTTTTTAATTTTACCTTTAGTACTGTATCGACTGGAATAATCTACTCGGGACCATTTTAACAATTAGCATTACACAAAATAGGTACATTTTTTCACATCAGGCAATGAACAAATTGCCATTTACATAATACTAGTAAGTTAAGTGAAGTTGAGAGTATTGTTGTAAGAAATAATTACAATGGTAATTATACCTGTTCCATAACATTTATATTAGGACTGGATGAAAACTGGCTTAACAAATTCGGCGGTTTCGTCATTAAGGGTGTTAAACGCCATGCACGTCAAGCATTTTTCTCTGACTATGATGGCGTCCAGTTTATTGGGGCGGAAGCCGGAGTACCAGGAGTAAGCAACCGAACTGCGATAGGAAAACTGCTATTCCGTGTCAAGTTTGGTTGGAGTCGAGTACACCCTGCTTGCAGTTAAGAACTTGCAACCTAAGTGTTGACAGACGCGTGAACAATTAACAGTAGATTTCTAACAACCTAAACCACGAGGCCACCTAGGCCCCTCATTTATATGAAATTTTGGCTAAAAAGACCAACACTGACAATGAATCTAGGCGAATATCAATAATAGTACCCGTGATATTCAAGCAAGCTTGGTTTATTTGGGAAGCTGAACACACGTGAAGAAATAGCGCATTTCTGTCACCAGATTTTGAATATTGGCAACAGAAAATCGCAGTCGACGCCTTTTTTTTTTGGCTCTAACTTTACAGAACCCATGTATTCCTACCTACAATTAGCGAAATCACATTGCAAACAATAGATTTGTTTTGAGTACATTATCTTGGGTGATAGTTACACAAATTACCTCCATCATATTGTACAGAAAAAGAGAAAGCGATCATTTACAATAAATAATGTGTTATAATCTTTTATTATCGACAAATTTACCATTATAACATGTCGATTGGTTGTTACCGACAAAATTCCTTCTGTCTTATACCACTCAGGTTTACTTTTTACCGACAAAATTCCTCCTGTCTTATACCACTCAGGTTTACTTTTTACCGACAAAATTCCTCTTGTCTTATACCACTCAGGTTTACTTTTTACCGACAAAATTCCTCCAGTCTTATACCACTCAGGTTTACTTTTTACCGACAAAATTCCTCCTGTCTTATACCACTCATGTTTACTTTTTACCGACAAAATTCCTCTTGTCTTATACCACTCAGGTTTACTTTTTACCGACAAAATTCCTCTTGTCTTATACCACTCAGGTTTACTTTTTACCGACAAAATTCCTCCAGTCTTATACCACTCAGGTTTACTTTTTACCGACAAAATTCCTCCTGTCTTATACCACTCAGGTTTACTTTTTACCGACAAAATTCCTCCAGTCTTATACCACTCAGGTTTACTTTTTACCGACAAAATTCCTCCTGTCTTATACCACTCATGTTTACTTTTTACCGACAAAATTCCTCTTGTCTTATACCACTCAGGTTTACTTTTTACCGACAAAATTCCTCCAGTCTTATACCACTCAGGTTTACTTTTTACCGACAAAATTCCTCCTGTCTTATACCACTCAGGTTTACTTTTTACCGACAAAATTCCTCCTATCTTATACCACTCAGGTTTACTTTTTACCGACAAAATTCCTCCTGTCTTATATTACTCGGGTTTACTTTTTACCGACAAATTCCTCCTGTCTTATACCACTCAGGTTTACTTTTTACCGACAAAATTCCTCCAGTCTTATACCACTCATGTTTACTTTTTACCGACAAAATTCCTCCAGTCTTATACCACTCAGGTTTACTTTTTACCGACAAAATTCCTCCAGTCTTATACCACTCAGGTTTACTTTTTACCGACAAAATTCCTCCTGTCTTATACCACTCAGGTTTACTTTTTACCGACAAAATTCCTCCTATCTTATACCACTCAGGTTTACTTTTTACCGACAAAATTCCTCCTGTCTTATATTACTCGGGTTTACTTTTTACCGACAAATTCCTCCTGTCTTATACCACTCAGGTTTACTTTTTACCGACAAAATTCCTCCTGTCTTATACCACTCATGTTTACTTTTTACCGACAAAATTCCTCCTGTCTTATACCACTCAGGTTTACTTTTTACCGACAAAATTCCTCCTGTCTTATACCACTCAGGTTTACTTTTTACCGACAAAATTCCTCCTATCTTATACCACTCAGGTTTACTTTTTACCGACAAAATTCCTCCTGTCTTATATTACTCGGGTTTACTTTTTACCGACAAATTCCTCCTGTCTTATACCACTCAGGTTTACTTTTTACCGACAAAATTCCTCCTGTCTTATACCACTCATGTTTACTTTTTACCGACAAAATTCCTCCTGTCTTATACCACTCATGTTTACTTTTTACCGACAAAATTCCTCCTGTCTTATACCACTCAGGTTTACTTTTTACCGACAAATTCCTCCTGTTTTATATTACTCATGTTTACTTTTTACCGACAAACTTCCTGCTGTCTTATGCCACTCATGTTTACTTTTTACCGACAAAATTCCTCCTGTCTTATACCACTCAGGTTTACTTTTTACCGACAAATTCCTCCTGTCTTATAATACTCAGGTTTACTTTTTACCGACAAATTCCTCCTGTTTTATACCACTCGGGTTTACTTTTTACCGACAAAATTCCTTCTGTCTTATGCCACAGTGTGTTTATTTTTTACCGACAAAATTCCCCCCGTCTTATACCACTCAGGTTTACTTTTTACCGACAAAATTCCTCCTGTCTTATACCACTCAGGTTTACTTTTTACCGACAAAATTCCTCCCGTCTTATACCACTCAGGTTAACTTTTTACCGACAAAATTCCTCCTGTCTTATACCACTCAGGTTTACTTTTTACCGACAAAATTCCTTCTGTCTTATACCACTCAGGTTTACTTATTACCGACAAAATTCCTCCTGTCTTATACCACTCAGGTTTACTTTTTACCGACAAAATTCCTTCTGTCTTATACCACTCAGGTTGACTTTTTACCGACAAAATTCCTCCTGTCTTATACCACTCAGGCTTACTTTTTACCGACAAAATTCCTCCTGTCTTATACCACTCAGGTTTACGTTTTACCGACAAAATTCCTCCTGTCTTATACCACTCAGGTTTACTTTTTACCGACAAAATTCCTCCTGTCTTATATTACTCAGGTTTACTTTTTACCGACAAAATTCCTCCCGTCTTATACCACCCAGGTTTACTTTTAACCGACAAAATTCCTCCCGTCTTATACCCCTCAGGTTTACTTTTTACCGACAAAATTCCCCTCGTCTTATACCACTCAGGTTTACTTTTTACCGACAAAATTCCTCCTGTCTTATAACACTCAGGTTTACTTTTTACCGACAAAATTACTCCTGTCTTATACCACTCAGGTTTACTTTTTACCGACAAAATTCCTCCTGTCTTATATTACTCGGGTTTACTTTTTACCGACAAAATTCCTCCTATCTTATACCACTCAGGTTTACTTTTTACCGACAAAATTCCCCCCGTCTTATACCACTCATGTTTACTTTTTACCGACAAAATTCCTCCTGTCTTATAACACTCAGGTTTACTTTTTACCGACAAAATTCCTCCTGTCTTATATTACTCGGGTTTACTTTTTACCGACAAAATTCCTCCTGTCTTATACCACTCAGGTTTACTCTTTACCGACAAAATTCCTCCTGTCTAATATCACTCAGGTTTACTTTTTACCGACAAAATTCCCCTTGGTTCGCATCACTTTCATTTGTACTTAGATTGCTAAAGCCCTGGAGAATACCTAAACTAAGTACAAAGTACAGTCTTACGCGAGGACAAAGAGAAGACGAATCTCTGAGCTTATTATACGCGTTGGTCTTCTTAATGATTTAGCGTCTAATTGGGGCAGATTTATATTCTGTGTACTGTTCAGTGCTGGATTATCGCTGTCGGTGCCTAAAGCGCACTACCAAATTTGGCGAAATCCTCAATGTGATGAAGGCGGCCAATTGAGAAAAATAAAGTGTTTAGGTCGTTAGTCTTCCATGTTTGATCACTGGCGTGTCAACACTGATGTTTTAAATTCGAGCCTAGTGCTGGAATGGTGTGCTCGACTCCAACCTTCTAAAAAGATTACCTGTTTTCATGTTGATGGTCGCGGGAGATTTTATTTAGTACTCCACGGCGTCCTCCCCCAACGCTGGGCGCCGTCATGCACCTAAAAATAGCTGGGTAAATGTGTCGTAAAATCTACTACCACTGTGTTAGGTTCGACTCACAGAGTTTCCCAGTGCGTCTCCGATAGGATAGGGTAAACCGTCTGGTTAAAGGGGATGGTTATTATATAATAAGCGGACTATAGTGGGTAACGTGTTCAGAGAGTACCATTATGACCGCTACAAAAGTCTACATTCTCTCTTCCTACCCAGCTCTCCATACTTTTTTAGTTAATTCATTGAGTTTAGTTTAGAATTTTTTTAAATGTTTGTTACATGCAAGTCATGCGCATTACAAGTTCCAGTTCAAGTTCAGAGCTTTATTTTAAGTCGGTACACTACAACATAAAACACAAGCTCTAATGAGCTTTTAAACTGACATAAATATAACAAAACAAAACAAATTATACACATGAAACACACAGTTATGGAAGGGGATATCCGCCAAAAATATGTTCGTTTGTTCTTTGTTAATTGGTAGACTTGCAGTTCCTTACATGTTCAGTTATTTCTTTGTCAATTGTAAATTCTTCAATTGTTTATTTGAGAAATGCAATTTCCAGCTTGGTAGCCTGTATTAACCACACGTTTTTGTTTGTTTCATGTCGTTTCGTTCATGGATACAGAGACATATAATAACATCATTATATGTCTCTGATGGATATTATATTGTTTCCGCAGTTATTAATTCGCTCTTGTATATTTCTCAAATATTATCACTTTCATAGCTAGTTTACTTTATCTTTTTGTATTTTACTTATTTTTCAAAATCGCCACGCTTACAAAGTACGCATTAACATTGTACAAATTAAGAATGTACGCAGCAACCTTCTACAAATTAAGTTTGTTAATTGTTTGTTTGTTTGATGGTGTTTAACGCCACTTTCAGCAATTTTTCAGCTATATCATGGCGTCCAGTTTTTACTGGGGGAGAAAGCCGGAATACCCGGAGAAAACCCCCGACCTGCAGTAGGAAAACTGGCAATCCTTGTCAATTAAGATTGGAGTCGAGTACACCCTGCCCGCAGTGAGATCAAACCCGCAATCTCAGTGTTGACAGACCACGTGAATGCTGATCACGTAGTCTGTCAACACTGAGATTGCGGGATTCTCACTGTGGGCAGGGTGTACTCGACTCCAATCTTAATTGACAAGGATTCCAGTTTTCCTAATGCGTACTTTGTTAGTCTCGATCACCCAGACTCATATATAATAGTACAAATGTAATTAAAGGGAAACATCGCGAAAAAATGAAAATTTGATATGTTATTCTTCAAACAAAAAGAAATATAATTGCCTTTTGATGTCTTATTGTATTCTTTACCGTTACGCTTATAGAGTGGATTAAGGTGGTAAAATTTTGGGTATGGGGCCGCCATATTGACAGTATTTTATCACGTGACTGCGTTTGTGACGTGATAAATGTAATTATCCAGTAAATATAATAAATAATCCAGTTTAAAAATATGTTTTTCTGTCTTAGCTCTTTAAAGAATATATAAACTGTGGCGATGACTAATGACCGGCTGACAACATAAGATTACCAAATACTTCTTCTTCTTCCATATACAGGAGTAGACTCCTAAAGGAGTGTAAAACATCCCTGAACTTGTGCGCAAGTACAAAAAAGTGGACTTACAAGTCAAAACATGTAAAAACTTACATTCAAGTATGAGCATAAAAATGTTACTATTTTCCGGTAAAAATGCAAAGTTCTACTAGGTTTAGATTACATATAATAAAAACATATATACAGTTGTACAGCGGTATATTTATTGTCTGTATGTCACTGGAGATTCTTCGATTGTTAGAGTGGATAGACCACTTTTGAAGGATTCCAGGGATGATGCCATACCTATGGATTCAGGTAGATTATTCCAATCTGTTATTGTTCTGGAAAAAAAAGAGTATTTATATACATCCTTGTTTGTTGATAATTGCCTAAATTTATGTTCCCCCCGAGTACGCCTGTCAGATCTAGTTAACATGTCTTTTGGAACCTCTACTAACCCCCAATTAATTTTGTATAGTAAATTTAATCTTGATTTTTTGCGCCTACTCTCCAAACTTTCCCATTTTAATGTATTTAACATGTTTGTGACTGCCCCTGGAGATCTGTCTTTGTAATTATTCAGTACATATCTTGCAGCCTTTCTTTGAATTTGCTCAACCTGAGATATCTGATTATTTTTGTATGGGTCCCAAACTGGGGAGGAGTATTCAATAACCGGGCGCACAAGTGAAGTGTAAGTAAGATTTTTAACTTTTTGAGTGCAGTTTTTCATGTTTCTTCTTAAAAATCCTAATGTTTTATTTGCCTTACAAGTAATATCATTAATATGTGCCCCCCAGTCAAGATCATTACTTATTGTTACACCTAAGTATTTACTTTCTTTAACAGACTCTAAAGTATGATTGTGAAGTTTATAATCAAAATTTGTTGGTTTAGTTTTTTTAGTAAAATGAATTGTGTAACATTTTTCAGGATTAAACTTCATTTGCCAATTACTTTCCCATTTTTCTAAGTTTGAGAGGTCATTTTGTAGTGAAGTGGCATCCGTACCATTATAGACTTTCCTATAAAGTAAACAATCATCGGCAAAAAGCCTTACATTACAATTAACATGTTCAGGCAGGTCATTTATAAACAAGAGAAATAAAGTTGGACCTAAAACAGTGCCCTGTGGCACACCAGAATCAACGGATAATTTTGAAGAATTTGTACCATTTAAGAGAACCTGTTGTTGCCTATCTGCCTATCTGCCAAAAAATCTGTAATCCATTTTAAGTTTTGATTTCTAATGCCATAATAATCTAATTTATGAATTAATCTTTGATGCGGAACTTTATCAAAAGCTTTAGAAAAATCTAATAATATAATATCAATTTGGTCACCATTTGCCAAGGATTTAGCTAAGTCTTGAATACTTATAATTAATTGTGTCTCACATGAGCGTTTACTACGAAACCCGTGTTGGCTGTCATGCAGAATGTTATGGTTATCTAAATGTTGCCTTATGTTACTTGTTAATATATGTTCCAAGATTTTACAACATATAGCTGTTAAGGAAACAGGCCTGTAGTTGCTGGCGTTATGCTTGTCACCCTTTTTAAATATAGGGACTACGTTAGCTTGCTTCCAGTCTTTAGGGACAGAGCCTTGGTCAATTGATTTTTGGAAAAAATGGACCAAAAAGGGGGAAATTTCTTCTGCTAAGGTTTTCAAAAAATAAGACGGTACATTATCTGTGCCAGTGGCTTTATGGGGATTAATATTTTTTAATAACTTAATGACACCATTTAAATTTAGTTTTATGTCTGGCATATCAGAGTAAGGACTTGTTTCTTTATTGGGTATTTCTAATATGTCTTCTCTAGTGAAAGCACTTTTGAATTGTTCGTTGAGGATATTAGCTTGGGTTTTAGGGTCGCTATAAAGTAATCCATCTTTGCCACGAAGAGGACTCACACCTGATGCTTCAGTTTTCTTACTTTTTATAAATTGCCAGAATGATTTGGGTTTTTCATCTAATTGGGGACTTATAACCTCCTCCATATATTGTCTTTGAGCTTTTCTAATCTCTCTTTGGGCTGTAGCTTTTATTTTCTTATATTTATCTTTATATACTTTTTTGCCAGATTTTTTGGCTTTATTGAAAGCTCTTCTTTGTTGTTTACAAATTTTATCAATTTCCGAATTGCCCAGGGGTTAGTGTATTTAGACTTTGTCATTTTGCTTGGTACATTATTTTCAATGATTTTATTCACGCCATTTTAAAATTTATTCCACCAGTCATCAACAGAAAAATCGCTTTCCTTTTGTGATAGTAAGTTGGTAATGAAATTTTTAGTTGTTGTTTTTAGTTTATTAAGATCAACCTTTTTCCACAAGTAAATTTTAATTTGAGTTTGTTTTGCTCTTTTGGGTTTACAAATGGCATCTACCAAAACAATATCATGATCAGATATTCCGTTTATTGTTTTAACTTTTGTGATTAAAGCTGGTTGGTTTGTACAAAACAAGTCCAGGGTGTTCTCTTTTCTGGTTGGCATATCCACAATTTGTTCTGTTCCTATTTCATTTAATAAGTTAACAAACATTACATTAATCTCACTAGGGTACATAGTACCTGAGATGATTTGCTCTGGCCATTTAATATCGGGAAGGTTAAAGTCTCCACTCAGCCAAAAAGTTGCATTTTTGAATTTATGTTTTAGTTGAATGATTTCATTTACCATATGATTCATATATTCATTATCATTTTTACTAGGGGGTCTATATGCTGAAATAATAATTAAGGATTTTGTTTCAGTAATGTTAACTTGAACAGCAATCATTTCTACTTTATTACTTTTGAAAATCTCTTGACAGATTATGCCTTTTTTAATTGCTATGAGGACCCCACCTCCTTCTTTACTGTCCCGGTCATTCCGAAAAACATCTTCAAATAGTGTGGGTGGAAAAATTTCTGAAGATTGGACATTTTTATTAAGCCATGTTTCATTCCCAATTATTATATCAGGTTTAGCAGATGTTAGCAAGTTTTCAATTTGAGCAACTTTATTTTTACAACTTCTAAAGTTGATATTTAGAACTCTAAGGGAATTTTGCCTATTAATGTTTCTATTTTTTTTATTTTCTTATCCATTTGGGGTTTAGGTGAAGATGTTGCTACAGGGTCACCAATATTTTCATTGAAACTAAATGACACACTTGAGCTATTTGATAATATTGAGTATGAATTTGGATTTGAATTTTGCCAGTCTGATGACAGAAATGATTGAAAGATTGTCCGAGAGTGATTTGGAGTTTCACAAATTGGGCATATCCAAATTACCGATGTATTTCCATATTTTTCATACATTGAGGGACTAATATTAATACATTCGATATGGCACCACTTATCACAGTTATCACATACTATATAATACGTCTTAATGTTTTAATGATCTTTGTTTTAATAAAAGTATTTTGAGACACAAATTTTAACCTGTCTTTATTTAACTCAGATATAATTTACCTAAATAATAATTCTAATAAAAGATATATTCATTAGATTATTTTTATATATAAAATAAAATTCCGTTGATAATTTTTGCACGTCTTGAAACGGCAGTTGTACCTGGACGTGAAAATGTTACAGGTAAATCATTACTCGTTTATGAAGGGTAATTAACATAATTAGCAGGTAAACAAACAGGATGTTTATTGCAATTACTAGATCATTTGACGCCGACTTTGAAGTATGAATATTCGGACTTTTTCAAAAGTTTATCAGATCAAAGGTTAATCATGTAATTCGAAATTAGAAAGGCACACCCCTCCTGCCAAGGACAGGTATGATTTGTGTACTGTCCCCAGTGTAACAATCAAATTTTGTATTCCAGGTTTTAGTACATTCATACCTTTGATTTACTCGTTTCGTTTCCCTGTATGTAGAAGTCCCCTGATATTTGCAAAGTAAAGTTGTACCTAACCATGTCAGCTCACAATGTAAGTTTATGTACACTGTATTTGTATTTGCTACCCTATTCGCGATAAAATAGGGTTTAAATGTTTAGTATTGCCCGAAAACCAATCGCTTGCTTGTGTGCTTATGACACTTAAAGTAATTACACACTTTGTTTACATGCATCCTTATTTTCCAATTTGTACAAACAGATACATTTATTAACCTTTTCGTGCCAGAATATTCTAATTGAGGTGTTTAGTATACGAGCTCCATTGACACTTATACAAGAGAAAATTTACACACATACAGCAATTTAAGCCTTTTATATGTCATATAGTTGCTTAATTTTGGTTTAGTTATAGTGCTAGACTTTTAAATTGGAATTTTGAGGTATAGTTTATGATATGAGGTTATCTTTTATGTCTTTTTGTACATGTATATGTCATTTTTGCAAATATCTGTTGAGTTACTTAAGACTTTTTTTTCTTGTAGTCTTTTACCACTTGATGTTCAATATACTACTTCAACATGTTTCATGAACTTCGAAATAAAATTTGAAAATGGTATTTTGACTGGTAATGCTATCTGCGGCTTCCAAGGCAGAATAGTAAAAGAATTGTCCCTGGAGACATCGAGTTAGAAGAAACTTGTTGTGTTCATATTAGTAGTAAAGTCATGAGTGCTGGTGATCCACCACGTCGAAGAAACCTAACTGAAAAGGGTACGGAACTTTATGAATCAAATCAGAAGAAACATATTACCTCTATAAACAAAGTTTGGGAACCATTAGAAAACATTTTTACTGAATTTTCTGAGTATTCAAAAGATTTAAAATCATTGAGAGAAACCGAAAAATCAATTGTGTCATATAGAAACACTTACATTAAAAAATCAGAAGAATATGTAGATTTTCTAAATCGTACTGGCACAGATGAAAGTGTACAGACTTTACACGTATTCGAGGTTGAATTCAAAAAATGTGTTGTGATAGTTGACAATTTCCTAGAACAGATAAAGCAGTTAAAGCTTGATGCAGCAGAAACTTTGTCAAGAGCTTCGGGAAATTCAGCTGAATCTACAGCGTCCAGTAGTAAGAGGTCTGTAACAAGTTCAAAGTTGGCCAAAAAACGCTTGAATGCTGAAGTTCAGCGTACAAAACTTCACTATCTTGAGCAACAAGCAAACCTATTAGAACAAAAGGCAAAAATTGAAGCAGAACTATCTCTAATAAATCAAAAATCTGAAATGGCAATAGCAGAAGTAGAACTGCAAGCCGTAGAACAGGAGGATAGACAAAGTCTCTATAGTAATAGAGAGGGTATGATTCGTGTAGAAAAAGAATCACTTAAAAGTATCAAGCAGAATTTGACAGAGCAATATGTCGTTGATCAATTGAGAATTAAGGTTGAAAAGGATGATGTTCAAGAATCTAAGCAGGAACAAGCTAGGCAACAAGATAATTTCAGTTTGAACACACCAAATCCTAGACCTGCAATTACTACAAAGCCAACTCCGTTAAACTTATCCAAACCGCATTACGACATCAGGAACGTTGTACCAATTCCTTATACGACTACACTACCATTGAATCCGTACGCATCAGACTTTCAACCTCGTATCAATTCAAATGTTGTACCTGAAAATCAAAATCGGTCTGTTGTTTCTGATGTTACAAAATTCTTGTTGAAAAAAGATTTGCTACTGTCTCGCTTCCAGCAATTCGACGATAAACCCGAATCATATGCGTCATGGAAAGCAAGCTTTGCTAGTATTACTACGGAACTTGAAGTAACCGCTTTCGAGGAAATGGACTTATTAATAAAATGGCTTGGTCCAGAATCCTCTAGATTCTCCCAAACTATTCGTGCATCTAATGTGAACAATCCACAAAGAGGTTTGGAGAGGATATGGTCACGTCTGGAAGAGCGATTTGGAAAACCGGAATTGGTCGAAAATGCAATAAAATCAAAACTCAGTAAATTCCCAAAACTAACCAACAAGGATAGTACTAGGTATTTTGATCTTCTAGACATACTTACACAAATTGAATCTTCAAAGGAGAACGTACAATATTCAACCTTGTTGTCATATTACGATTCGTCGTCAGGTGTCTTACCAATTATTGAAAAACTGCCGTACAATGTTCAAGAGAAATGGACAAATCATGCCTCTAGATATAAAATGGCTAATAATGTACCGTTTCCACCTTTCAGCGTTTTTGTAGATTTCATTAGAGACATAAGTACTGTTAAGAACGATCCTGCATTTATGTATCAGAATACTGAATCAACATCGGTTCGAAAACCACATGATGTGAAGCGCAATCAAGCGTCAAATACTGTTTTCAACAGAAAAACCGAGGTAACTGAAGTTAAAACTGCAAAAGCTAAAGAGACATCTATGAAGCCAAATCGTTGTCCAGTACACAATGCTAATCACTCATTGACTTCATGCCGTGCATTCCGTGCTATGAAAGTAGATAAACGTAGACAACTTTTGAAGGATCATAAAATATGCTTTAAGTGTTGCTCTTCGACGAAGCATATTTACAGAAACTGCGATGAAACGGTGAAATGTGACACATGTGGTAGTAACACTAATATAACTTTGATGCATTCTAATTCCCACACAGCCGATGGCGGGGAGAAAGCACAGAATAGGACTGAAAATGACCAAGATGAATTCAATGTATTAGTTAAGTGTACATCGGTACCACAGTTCAGTGGCAGGTAATGTGGTAAGATTTTAAAAGTACGAGTATTTCCGAAGGGTTTCCCGGAAAAGGCTATTCACGTATACGCTATCTTAGATGACCAGAGTAACAAGACTCTTGCCAAATCAGAACTGTTCGATAAACTTGGCGTTAACTCTGATATCATTACGTACACTATGTCATCATGTACAGGGTCTACACGGATGAAAGGTCGATTCATTGACACCTTAATTGTCGAGTCGTTGTGTTCCGACGATTGCTTAGAAATCAAATCTGTTATTGAGTGTAGTGCAATACCAGAGGATCGGTCAGAAATTCCGACACCAGACATAGCAAAGATGTATAAGCATCTAAGCAGCATTGCAACTGAGATTCCGGATATTGACTCGCAGGTAAATGTACAGTTGTTGATAGGTAGAGATATTCCGGAAGTACATCACGTTCACAAACAGCTAGTTGGACCAAAAGGATTACCATTTGCCCAAAAGCTTATTTTTGGATGGGTAATCATAGGCGAAGTGTGCCTTGGCAAAGTACATCGTCCAATTTCCGTTGTAATGAATAAAACTACTGTCTTGAACAATGGTAGAGGAACTATATTTGAGCCATGTCCTAACACATTATATGTCAAAAAACACTGTACTGATGAACAAGCAGACGATGAGTTACGTTATGACTTAGTGTTTCAAGTCACGAAAAATGATGATAAGATAGGACTATCAGTTGACGATAATAAGTTCTTGGATCTCATGAATTCCGAATTCAAGAAAGATGTAAATGGACACTGGACAGCTCCTCTTCCGTTTCGCTCAGATAAGAGAAATATGCCAAATAACAGGTCTCAAGCGTGGCGCCGAGCCCAAATTTTAGATTCGTCACTCCGAAAGAATCAAGTGAAACGACAGCATTTTCTTGAATTTATGCAGAAAGTCCTGGACAGTGGCGCAGCCGAGATAGCGCCTCCGATCTCTAACGATAAGGAACGATGGTACCTTCCTTTGTTCGGCGTGTATCGCCCCAACAAACCAGATCGCATAAGAGGGGTTTTCGACTCATCCTCAACATTTGAAGGTATTTCGTTAAATCAGATGCTTATGTCGGGACCTGATCTCACTAATAATCTTCTTGGTATTTTGCTCCGATTTCGAAAGGACAAAGTAGCTGCTATTGCTGATATAGAACAAATGTTCTACCAATTTTATGTTGATACAAAGGACAGAGATTTCTTACGGTTCTTTTGGTACCACAACAACAATCCAGATAACGAATTAATCGAATATCGTATGCGAGTACACGTCTTTGGCAATTCTCCTTCACCAGCTATCGCAACATTTGGTTTGCGCAAAACTGTTGAAACTTGCAACGCTGATATTAAACAATTTGTTTGCAACAATTTCTATGTCGATGACGGGCTCATTTCATTACCTGATTCTCAGCAGGTGATCGACATTCTCAAAAGAACACAAGAATCGCTGAAAATCCATGGACAAATTAGACTACATAAAATCGCTTCTAATAGCTCAGATGTTTTGAAGGCTTTTCCGAAACAGGACATTAGTAGTGATTTAAGCACTTTGGATATAGGAGAAAGTAAGTTTCCACCACATGCTAGTCTTGGTCTTACATGGGACTTAAACAATGATACCTTCATTTTTCTTCCATTTACAAAAGAAAAACCTTGCACTCGTAGAGGTATATTGTCCTCGTTGAATAGCATTTTCGATCCTATTGGTTTTCTGTCTCCGATTACAATCAGTGGAAAGAATTTGCTACGAGAAGTATGTCCTTCAGGAACTAATTGGGATGATCCATTGGAACCAAGATTCCAAGTTATGTGGAATAATTGGAGAGCATCTATCTTATCACTTACGAATCTGTTAATTCCGCGCATGTACTTTGATATCTCCGCTAGTGAAGTTGATTCATTAGAAACACACATATTTGCAGATGCATCTGAACAGGCAATTGCTGCCTCAGCATATTTGCGTACTATAGATAATGAAGGAAGATGTCATGTAGGTTTTCTTCTAGGAAAAGCGAAGTTGTCACCTCAGAGTGGTAACACAATTCCTAGACTTGAACTGTGTGCAGCAGTCTTGGCATCGGAGTTAGGAACAATTGTAGCAGAAAACATGAAAGTATTACCAGAATCAATTAAGTATTATTCTGATAGCAAGGTTGTTCTTGGATATTTGAACAATATGACAAGACGTTTTCATACATATGTATCCAACCGTGTCTCACGTATACTGAAAGTCACATCATCTGACCAATGGAATTACGTACCAACACATCTAAATCCTGCCGATTATAGCACTAGGTTTATAAGTAGTATTGATTTGAAAGAAAGTGCATGGCTTCGTGGTCCTGATTGGCTAACCCGAACATCCGGAACGCATTCTTCTGATAATAAAGAGTTTCCGTTAGTTAACCCTGAGCTCGACAATGAAATTCGTATTGAAGTCAAGACTATGAATACAAGTGTGTTACCTTTAATGGTGTCACGGTTCGAAAAGTTTTCAAACTGGAAAAAACTTGTGAAAGCTGTGGCATTTCTTCAGCATATGGCTACAACATTTCATCGGAGTAATCTCGCAAACGATACAAAGTGTAGTGGATGGCATGTTTGTCAAGACCATAAGTCTGTAGAAACTTACGCACTAGCTGAAATATTAATTTTAAAGGAATTTCAGAAGGAGGCCTTTGCCGAAGAGATTGAGTGTTTGAATGTGGGTCAAAGACTATCGAAAAAGTCTTCCATTGTTGGCCTTTCACCTTTCCTGGACTCGTCTGGACTGCTGAGAGTTGGTGGACGCTTGAGTAAAGGATTTCTTCCTAAAGGTGAGATAAACCCAATTATCATTCCTCGAAATACACATATCGCTAAATTGTTAATCGATCACTTTCATGCTTCAGTAAAGCACCAAGGTCGACTATTGACCGAGGGAGTGTTGAGACGTTCAGGATACTGGTTGATAGGTGCAAAACGTTCTGTTTCATCGTTTATTCATAAATGTGTAACTTGTAGGAAGTTACGTGGAAAATTACAAACACAAAAAATGGCAGATTTGCCCACTGACCGATTGACACCTGGGCCACCTTTCACTTGTGTAGGTGTAGATACTTTTGGTCCATGGCACGTTCTCACCCGTAAAACAAGAGGAGGCTCTTCAAATAGTAAACGTTGGGCCCTTTTATTCACTTGTATGACTACTAGAGCTATACATATTGAAGTGATTGAAACACTTAGCAGTTCGTCTTTTATTAATGCACTCAGACGCTTTCAGTCTTTACGAGGTCCAGTAAAAGTGTATCGCTCAGATTGTGGAACAAATTTCAAAGGAGCCACAGATGATTTAAATGTTGAGGCAATCAATGTGCAGGATAAAGCAGTAAAAACGTTTCTTTGTGACTCAGGTTCAGTGTGGAAATTCAATCCTCCACACTCTTCCCACATGGGAGGAGTGTGGGAGAGGATGATTGGGTTAACTAGGCGAATCTTGGATGGAATCATTTTGGCATCAAATATGAAAACTCTGACTCACGAATGTCTTGTCACCTTTATGGCAGAAGTTGTCGCTATAATTAACTCTAGACCGATTGCTCAAATTTCAACAGACCCCGAAAACCCTTCGATTTTGAGTCCGTCAATGCTTCTCACGGGAAAAGAAGAATACCTACCTGTAATTGCAGAGTCCTATGACTTAAAAGACATGTACCGCGCTCAGTGGAAACACGTTCAGGTAATGTCCGACATCTTTTGGAAACGTTGGAGAAATGACTATTTACATTCTCTTCAAAATAGACAGAAATGGCAAAATGTGAATGACAATATGAAAATTGGAGACGTGGTTTATCTTCGCGAGAAATCCACTCATAGAGGAGAATGGCCGTTAGGCATTATCTCTGATGTTTTTTGCAGTGACGACGACCTAGTGCGAAAAGTCAGTGTTCGTGTGTGCAAGGATGGAAAGATAACACAGTACATTCGTCCAATAAACGAGCTGGTATTACTAGTGGACTAATATATTTGTATTACTAGTTATTGTTTGAATAGCATGCTGTTTTGAAATGGTATCTGACACTTTTTTAATAATCTGTCTTGTACTTTTATGTTACGCCTTTTCAGTATATATTTATGCTAGGATTTTTCAGGATATGTGTATACTATGTTTTTCAGTATACTCGTATGATTTTTCGGAGTACTTAAGAGTTGGTGTTTGGCATTGTAACACTAACATTGATTAATTAGTGTGATATCTGAAAAGATATCAGACGGGGAGTGTACTGTCCCCAGTGTAACAATCAAATTTTGTATTCCAGGTTTTAGTACATTCATACCTTTGATTTACTCGTTTCGTTTCCCTGTATGTAGAAGTCCCCTGATATTTGCAAAGTAAAGTTGTACCTAACCATGTCAGCTCACAATGTAAGTTTATGTACACTGTATTTGTATTTGCTACCCTATTCGCGATAAAATAGGGTTTAAATGTTTAGTATTGCCCGAAAACCAATCGCTTGCTTGTGTGCTTATGACACTTAAAGTAATTACACACTTTGTTTACATGCATCCATATTTTCCAATTTGTACAAACAGATACATTTATTAACCTTTTCGTGCCAGAATATTCTAATTGAGGTGTTTAGTATACGAGCTCCATTGACACTTATACAAGAGAAAATTTACACACATACAGCAATTTAAGCCTTTTATCATATGTCATATAGTTGCTTAATTTTGGTTTAGTTATAGTGCTAGACTTTTAAATTGGAATTTTGAGGTATAGTTTATGATATGAGGTTATCTTTTATATGTCTTTTTGTACATGTATATGTCATTTTTGCAAATATCTGTTGAGTTACTTAAGACTTTTTTTTCTTGTAGTCTTTTACCACTTGATGTTCAATATACTACTTCAACATGTTTCATGAACTTCGAAATAAAATTTGAAAATGGTATTTTGACTGGTAATGCTATCTGCGGCTTCCAAGGCAGAATAATTTGAATACACCGAAGTGTCAGAACACAGGATGTATATAAGATTTCGAATACCTTTAGATGCCAAGTCAGAGGAAATGTCAGGCTTAACATCAATTCCCATCAAGAATGTCAGTCCAAGAAATGCCTTCATTTCTACACATTAACTCAAATATACACAACATGTAAAATTTTGGAAACTGTGCTACGCACACGCACAATAAATGTTACCAGTAATAATAATTATAATAATAACAATAATAATAATTATAAATGTACTAAACGTGAAGTAAAGTTTTGATACACGAAAACCAGGGTATTTAAAAATATTTCATTTAATCACCGTAATTTCTTAAATAGTCAACTTCGCAAATATTTTGTATAAAAAAGTTTCGTTCAATAAGTTGCTTAATCTGATTAAGTTGAAAATAATAATACGAACAGTTTTCAATTTAATTAATATTTATGGACTTTTTTTCCTATCAAAACTGTGACTTTTTTCCTGTGACTTTCTTTCCGTTTACCGTTGTTGCTGCTGTGGAAATAGTCTTAAGTAGAAGTCTTTAAACTGGTTAACTACTTGTTACACAAGTCGGGTTTTTTTTGCATATATATAGATCAGGAATACGAAACGTAATCTTTCCACAACCTTGTCTTATAGTACAACCTTCTGCTAATGACCGTTTCGCGTTATTATCATACGACGACTTTTGAGGTACTTGGATGTCTAGTATCGCCATCTAGTGACGAGATGGTAACAAGATGGCGGACCTCCATAAGTGCATTTTTTACACGGTAAATTCCATGCAGAAACTTAACCACTGAAAATATAATAAAACATCAACAGGCAAATGTGTTTCTTTTTAGTTGAAGAATAACATATCAAATTTTCATTTTTTCGCGAAGTTTCCCTTTAAGCGTCTGGATGATCGAGACTAGTACTTTGTAAGCAACTCATGAGTGATTTTTTACCGGAAGAGAATGAAATTTGCGGGTTGGTCTCAAAACATGACGAAGAAAACCAGGACGGGACATTTTCTATATATAAATGGTCATAACTTTTGAAGAAATAAAGATTATTAAAGTTATTAAAGTAAAATTATAAGCTGTAAAATTACACATTCTTTACAGGACGACATTTTGTTACATGAACAATTGACCGAAATTGATATGGTAACCATATGTTTGATCAGGGACAGTCTATACTAACGGGACATGTCACTGGCGTTTTCGGCAAAATTTCTAGGACACGAACGCAGAGCTAGCACTTCGGTCGGAAATTTTCGTATCTAGACATGAGTCACATACGGCTAGCTTTAGTTTCGAACTTTGTTAAAATGTAATCGTGTTCGGTACGGTATGATATGATTTCCGTTTTTTTTAAATACATTATTTACGATTCTCTAGTGTTTTTTCGTGCGTTAATCTATATTATACAATAAAAAAATTTCATGTCAGATCGGATTATTATAATTATAAATTTTATAATTTTTTATTCACCTTAATCGTGTAATTAAACTAAAACAACTTTCCCAATTAACATTTTATTGAATTTCCCTTCAGCTTTTAATGTGTTCATACATATATCTTTAATTACTTTATTTGTAAGGTAAAAAGAATACAATTCTTTGATAATGATAAGGAAAAAGAAAATAAACAAAAACACAAGCCACTCTGTATAATTATTAACCTGTCAGGTAAACACAGTAGAAATTACAGGATGATATTGCAAACAGTAATTAACTAATCAACGAAGTAATAAAATTTTCTGTCTGTCTCACACCATGTGGTGCAACCAAGGCAATATGTATAATTATAAACCTGTCAGGTAAACACAGTAGGAATTACAGGATGTTATAACAGTAATAAACTAATTAAAAAATTTGTCTGTCTGTGTTAGGTGACGTGACTTCTTTCGAGAAGGCATCTGAAACAACAAAATTATTAATAATTAATATTAGATATGCACACGGTGGATATGCACAGGAGTATATATAAATTCATAAAAACCAACTAAGGTAAGTTGTGATCACACAAAGGGTGATAAGTTATTACATGTACAAGTGGGTGTATGTAGCCAAGATGGGGACCGGTGTTCCAAAATATAAACGAATTTCCAATCATCCAAATTCATGCAACAAACACATAAAACTTACTTTAAGCAGTCTACTACACAGGAGTATCTATAAATTTTCATAAAAACCAAGGTTTGTTGTGATCACACAAAAGGGTGATGAAGTTATGCCATTCACAAATGGGTGTATGGTCGGTGTATGTAGCCAAGATGGGGACCGGTGTTCCAAAATATAAACAAATTTCCAAGCACCCAAATTCATGCAAAAAAACACATAAAACCTACTTTAAGCAGTCTACTACACAGGAGTATCTATAAATTTTCATAAAAACCAAGGTTTATTGTGATCACACAAAAGGGTGATGAAGTTATCCCATTCAAAAATGGGTGTATGTAGCCAAGATTGGGACCGGTGTTCCAAAATATAAACAAATTTCCTATCATCCAAATTCATGCAAAAAAACACATAAAACCTACTTTAAGCAGTCTACTACACAGGAGTTTATTTCAATTTTCATAAAAACCAAGGTTTGTTGTGATCACACAAAAGGGTGATGAAGTTATCCCATTCACAAATGGGGTTGACTGAAGGAAAAAACCGCTACGATATTACGCACATATCAGACAACAACATTTTCGTATTGTTTTCTGGCTAAATGTGGAATGACAACTTGTAATTTAACGAAATCATAATTCATAAGTGAATAATAAACTATAAAAAATAAATACTTACTATTATTGTACTATATTTTCGTGAAATAACCACTTTCGAGAGAGAAAAAATTCCAATCACACGAACAATAAAATTGCGGAATCTTAATTCCGGAAACGGAACGGAGCGGATACGTCAAATTTCAGCCGTGGCACAGAAATATCTAACTGTAATATAGGTTTAATTAGGAGTGACATGTCCCGTTAGTATAGACTGTCCCTGGTTTGATGATAAATATTTTACATAAAACTATTGTCTGTCAAGAAATGTGTATATATTATTGAAGCTCAGATCATACAGATTCTATAAATATAAAAAGTTGATAAATTTTTGTAATTTTAAAGATTGCGTCTACGTATCCTTAATAAAATATGTCTGTCAAATAATGTTTACATTTTGTTAAAAATAAGATCATAAGGATATGAATAACATAAAGATTTGTAATATTTGATGTAAGTAAGAAAATATTTACAGGACGGGTATTCATTCCGTGGTGGGTTCAAAATTTATAAGTTTTATTAAATAAGTTATGTTAAATGACGAATATATGCGTTCATAATAGTTTTGAAAAAGTCATGTTTTATTGTTTGTGAAGAATATAGAATGTTGGTGTAAAATGTATATAGACAAGACAAGACACAAATTTTATATAAAGTTGGTACAATAACAAACAAATAAAGTATATACAGCAGGGGCGGATACAGGATTTTCGATAGGGGTGGGGGGGGGCGTAAAAAGGGGATATCGGAAAAGAAAGGCCACGAACAAGGTTTTTATAGTGTTCAGTAACCTTTATTTGGCGCAATATATACAACAGAGATATCATAATAAACGAATTACTACCGTTAATGCATTAATTTATGGCGAGGACGAGCGGAGTTCATCCACCCGTCAACGACTGTGGTCGAAATCTGGAACACCCGACAATCGGTATAAAACCCCATTGTTTTTTTTGGACTGCATTAGTAAAATAAAATTCTGATGAGGTGACGCTATGCAAAGTTTAGACGCCGGGAATATCTCTATCGGTCGAATCGAGGACGAGGAATCACAGAATTGCTGCAACAGAAACAGCTATAAACATCCTGAGGTTGCGTCGTATATCACCACAGACAGTACGCAATCGGTTACGCTCACATACAGTGCGGGAAAAAGAACTTACGCCGGAGCAACATTGAGACGCCAACACCGCCGAGCAAGGGTTAAATGGTGTAGTTCCATTCGTGTAATGGAATTTACAGAACTGGAGAAGAGTGTGGTTCAGCCATGAGTCACGTTTTCAGCTTGAAAAGCGAGATGGTCGCATACGTGTGTACAGGCGCCGAAATGAACGTTTTGCGTTCTGTGTTGTAGACAGAGACAATTTTGGCGGAGGCCGTGTTAAACTAAACTCTACGACAAACGCTATGAGTTCAAATTTCCAATTGTCAACTTTCCGTTCATCGATTGGAACTTTCCAGCACTTCGGCGTGTGATGTGTACATTTAGCCACATTTACGCTATGCTAGATCTAATTATCAATATCACTGTTGTTGACAAGGTGTGTTGTACTTATGTTGATGTTATCCCTCCAGAAGTTCTATATTCGTCATCGTGATTTATCGCTATGGGAAATCAATCCAAAAAACGATCGGATATTTTCGCTGAGTCATCGGTTTTTCCTTTTCCTAGACATGACAATAAGTAAATCGGCGGGTGTTTATTTAGAGACAAGCTATGCTTTATCGTTCGGAACACCTTAGTGCGTCATGGTTTTCATTTGGTTCGGGTTACTCGCTTTCTGTTTTTGTGTTTTTGGTTTTTTTGTTTTGCGTAATATATATTTTTCGTAACTTGGTTTTGGGCCTTTGACCTTAAGTCCGATCACATTTTTACATACTGAAAGGCAAATGAGTGTCCGGGATTTAAATTTTGTTTTTAGAGGTGGGCGTTTGATATTTTGCCATGTGGGTAGACCATTGAAATTTAACATGTTTGATATTTATGTTGTTGACATTTGACCTCGTACTTCGACCTTGCATGTTTCCTTTTATCATTGCATATTAGCCTGGACTATTATATAGTTGTTTTTCTTTTTTTGATGTCGTCACAATCTTTTTTATTTACATTGGGTCACAGAAAGATGGCCTCCCTGATATTTTATTTCATTATTCATTAATATATATATTTATATATATATATATATATATATATATATATATATATATATATATATATATATATATATATATATATATATATATATATATATATATCTTATCAGATCAACCATGGAAAAAGGGAATTATGGAAACCGGGGAGCGTTTGACGGACTTTTAGCGTATGCCCGGAAAAAAGGAAGAAGTGATCCAACAGTCTTCAAATAGTTTACATCGTACAATCCATTGATATTAATAATGAAATATCCAACATTTCCGACTAAAGAAAGCCGATAAATGTTTGACGGAATTTAGAAGCCGAGAAATGTACGAATAAAACCATTGTAACGCACATCGGCTAACAGGAAATGGGTTCCAAGATGTCTGAAAACAAACAATAACGTATCATTTGCACAAATTACCATATCAATCATAAAATATTCTAAATAACCCAAAAGAATGACGAAATTATTTGGACACTTGAACCTATTCTACGGAGCGACGGACATTAAATCTGAATGCCACCTTCGTCTGTGGAGAGGGACATTAAAAAAGAAACAATATTCTATGACACCGGTAAATTTGGTTTTTTTTTGTTTTGTTTTGGTTGATTATTTATTTATTTATTTATTTATTTATTTATTTATTTATTTATTTATTTATTTATTTATTTATTTATTTATTTATTTATTTATTTATTTATTTACTTATTTATTTATTTATTTATTTAAAGGATTCTTAATAAAACGATGTAGATTTGTGTTACTTGTCTCTTCAGATTCGTGATTCTTTGTTGTGAAGCTTTAAGACAGTTTGTTACGCTGAAAAATTCCCTGAGGGAATGTTTCAAACCGGAAGTGTTTTTTCACAAAATATCTACGCACACATGAGAACTATTTTTTTGCTAGGTTCCCTTAGGGAATTAAAGCACGTGCTTTAATCTTTAATTTCGTTCCGTTTTCTGCAAGCTGAATCATAATCTGAAGAACATTATCGGAGTAATTAAACAATTATTACTTAGAAAAATACAAATCTACAATATGATCGCAATTAAATAATGTATTTTATTCTAAGACTGAAGCGAAAATGTAAGAAATTGCTACTTCCATGTTCCCCAAAGGAACCGATTGATAAATTTTAACAAGGATAGAAGGTAGAAATATAGTTAAATGACATTAAGATGATTTTATGATAAAGGATCATTAGTATTTTATTGCAGGTATTATCCTATAACCACGAGAAAGTCATTTTTATACATAAAGCAATAGATAACGCCGCAAAACTGCAAAGATATTAAACTGCATATAGTATTATATTCCTTAATATATATATTTTTTCTGTTGTGAATTCAATGGCATAGAACGTACATTTACAATAAGGAACATTGTTATTTTTTTTAGAAAATTTTAAAAAGTTGAAACTGAAAGTCGGCAATAAAGAAATCAGTGTTGGGATATCTAATTCAATGTTACGGTGCTTTCTAAATGTAATTCGAAGAAAGTTTCAAGAAATGTACAGAAACCTAACGTTACAGAAAACTAAAAAAGTCATTTAAAAGAATATTTCGGGAATACAAATTTATGTGGTAGTGCTAGATTTTTGTATTTTATAGGTATATGTGATTGATAATGTTTTATTATTGTTTTTTAGCATTTACTATAATGGACAATATTTCTTTACTGTAACTGTGATTTATTTACTAATTCTTATTTACAGAATTTATACTATCAATTACTTATTGATTTTTGCATAGTGAGTTGTTGTCTTCTTAAGGTAGTTGTTCAGGTGTACCTTCTAAGGTTCATGGGTCAGTGATTTTCAGGCGGGAAAATTATTAGATCTCTTTGTCTTTGGGACTGATAGAAGCTATTTTTTATGTCTCTTGGTTTACTTAAATGGTTTTGGAGAAAAGTTTACTTGGAATTGAATTTACTCTATTGTTCAGGTTTGTTTCTTACTTACTAATTTTCCTAACATTTCAAACTCTAACTTTTCCTGTATAAATGATATTTATGAAAGTTTTGGAAAGAGTAATAGAATGCATGATTTTCTGCAAAGTGTATGAATGAGTAAAGTAATTAAACTTTAAATATTAAATATATTTTAATATTTAACCATCACAGATAAAGTAGTTTAAAACATCATTAATATTAATAAATAATAACTTTATTATACGGTGCGAGTGATATTTAACAGTATAAACTTCACTTTGATTAAATAACTGAGTTTTGTTAAATATAGGGGAGATAACTATATTTTTAGCAGCCTTTTTATATAATATGGGTAAAACACATGTTTATGACAAATATTTCTACTTTAGGAATATGATGTACTAAAATCAAGTCACACCAGTTAAAACAGTATAAGTGTAGCCTTCGTACCACATATGAGGTAGGTTGTGTTATGCTGTTTTGTATTTTTGTGTTTTGTTTGCTTTATTGTATTGTCTGCTTTATTTGTAAAACTAGCAGCATTGTACTTTGTCTGCTTTAACTTAGTTTTATTTATTATGATTATTTACTTAATCTTCGCACAGTATATTACCTGTGTAATTTAGAAACTAGATGTGCATATAATGCAAATGCATATCAGTTGGAACTTTTTCATGGAGAACAAATCATTTTAATTAAAACTGGAAGTAGTATAACACTTTCGATGTTTACATTATATGCTATTTTATTTTGAAACATATATTTATAACTTGTTATTGTTATTACAGGGTATTTTTTCCACTTATACATTTATTGTCAACATTTGAAAATAAAGAACCTAGTGTGGATTTATTTCGTTGTGTTTTATACGCCAGTGAAACACTACTACATTTTTGGCGCCCAACGTGATTTCATTTTGTTGACTAGTTGTGATTTTCTATCAAGGACATTCCGATATTGGATGTGTGATGTCATTGTCTACAGTACGTCATCGATAGCTATCATCTTACGTCAGTGTGAATTCACCTTTGAACTTTACTTCCGGAAGTGCGTTACCGTGAATGTAAACATTGATACACATGTGTGAAATCAACACGGAAATTCTATGTGGATGAATTGCTGTTTCGCTGAAGCCAATTGGTAACTATTGTATATTTTTTATTATTTGTGTGCATGTTTGTATATTGTCTTGTTATCTAGTAATTGTCATTGTTCGAAATTTAAATATTTTGTGTGAAAAACAGTATCGAAAATAGGCTATAAAAAAAAAAAAAAAAAAAGACTTGTTTAGCTGTACATTGTACACCTGTCAGTCACATTATGCATTGACACTTTGTGTTTTTCAATAATTGAGTATTACGAATTTAGATGTATTGAGTATAAGATACATTTGTAAATTTAGTGGTATTTTTTTTTCCGAATTGGTAACTGTACTTTATCACTGATATAGCCAATTGACACCTTTACCCCCCCCCCCTTTGTAAAGTTTTTTTTTTTCTTTATAGCGAGGTCAAGGTTGTCAAAGCATTTCCTGTTTACATTGACAATTGAAGTCATGTGTTGTATGTAAACAAATTTAACTGCATACACACATACACTAAGAGTAAACATTTATATTTTTGTTTATTTTTTTTCTTTATTTAATTAGTCTTTTGGACTTAGAGTATAAATATAATTGATATTTGATCAATCGCTTTAGTTTAAAGTAATTTAATCTATATCGGTATATTCATTTTCTTTATTTGTTTTTTATTTTTTACTTAGTTCTTTACACATTGAACATTGACTTTATCATTTTTGTGTGTGTATTTGTTGTATGTTTTGTATAATTTATCAATTGTCTAAATGTCTTGTTTTATGTGTATCTAATATTTGTATTTAGTGTACATGTATATGTTATCACTGTGATATAGTTGTGTCATATTGGTTGTCAACATATAAATTTAAATATTTTTGTCATAGATTAGACATAAACTTTATTTAACTAAAGTTAGGATTTAAATACGTGTACTTGGGTTAAGCGTGACTGTGTTGTTTATTTAACAGTCTGTCAAACTAACCTAGACTAACTTCCATTACTCTTTCACCTGAACACTTATACCTGTCAGCACTTTGACTCTATCTACTTACTCTTGCACATAGGACTTTAGTTGACCTATCTGTATCAGGGGAGACTATTAGGTTTAGGTTTGAGGTTTAGTTGAACTTGGTTTGATTTAGTCGTGAGATCTTGTTTTGTTTATTTAGTCTTTGCTGGTAGCTTGTTTGATATACAGTGGTGGTATCCTTTGACTGTCCTTATTGTTTATTTACATAGATACTAGTAGTATAGTTTATCTATTTTATTCTGAGATGAGTTTGTAGACGTATAAGCTTTACATCTCATATCCAAGTTTAGGTTTTGTATCCTGCAGGTAAGTCATTCATTGTGTATTTATTGAAGTATTTTGTACTAATTGATAATTGATTTCTAAACTTTATTTTTTATTTTAGGCTATTAATTTTTTTGTTTGTTTCTGTTTCAGAAATTGCATTCAGTTTGTTTAGTCTTTATAGCTTGATTAACTTATTTACACTTGATATTTATTTTGTTTAGAATAATACTTGGATAACTTTGTTTATTATTTTGGTTCCAGATTTTCAGAATTTGTATTTGACTGTAACATATATTTTTTTATTTTTGAAATTAATATTACCTTTCAGCTTTTGTATTTTGTAGCAATTCTTTTTCACAGTTTGCATTAATTACATTTTTTGGTCCAGTCCTTGGTAGATATATATATTTTTTTTTTCAGCTTATTTCTACTTCGAGATATTTCTATTCATCTTTAGTGTTTTTCTATTGATTTCAGATAGTATTAATATATATATATTTTCTTATTTTTTTTTTATTTCAGATAATTATCTTTGATAGTTTAATCCTTTTGTTGACAGGATATTTTTTTTTGTAGGTTTATCTTATTTTATTTTTGTAGGGTTATCTAATCTTATTTTTGGTTTTCTGTTTGTTGTAGGACATTAAACATTTTTTTGTTCCTTTCAGGTTACATATTCGATTTCTTTATAGGTGATAATTTTTTTTTTAATTTGTTTCTATTACAGGTAACTTTGTTTCTATTGCAGGTATTTAATTTTTTTTTTCTTTTCTTGTATAGATTGTTTCTATTTCTTGTAGCTATTCAATTAAGCATTTTTTTTCTTATCTTAGGTATTTTTTTCTTAGGTACTTAATATTTTTTTGGTGTTTTTCACTTTATTTCAGAAATTTTCATAGTTTATTTGTTTTCTTTGTAGATAGTGTCTATTTTTGTAGGTTCTTATTAATTATACATATATTTCCATTATTTTTTTCAGATATTTTCATGTTTTCTTTCAGCTAGTTTGTATTTATTTCAGACTTTTTAGTTTAAATTTCAGATTATTAATTTTTTTTTCTTATTTAAATTTATTTCAGCCATTTTCCCATTTTCTTTCAGATAGTTTGTATTTATTCCAGATTTTTTTTTTTAGTTTGTATTTCAGCTTTTAGTACTTAGTATATACTTTACACATTGTTTGTACTTTGATTATTTGTCACCATGTCTACCGAAACTAATCCTATTTCTGAGGAGGATGTCAAATTACTTCAGTTACTGAAGAAGGAAATGAAGGAAGGTCCAAAAGGAGAAAATGTATCTGACTTGAAAGAGTGGATGATGAGCTACCTAGCTGCTAGTGGAGACCTTACACCAAAACAGGAGCATGAGAAAAGCCAACATCCAAAAACAGTACCCATAGCCAGATACCGTGAACCACCCAAGATCTCTGTGTTTTCTGGAACTAACAACAAGGGTGAGGCATCTTATGATCTGTGGAGATATGAAGTGTGTAGCCTCTTGAACGACAAGTTGTATGACCCTGACACAGTTGTCTATGCAGTCCGCCGCTCACTCAAAGGAGATGCAGGCATGGTTGCTATGCATCTAGGACCTAGTGCCAGTGTGCCAGACATACTTAGGAAATTGGACAGCATATATGGAGGAGTTGAAAATAAAGAGGATTTACTTGGACAATTCTACAGAGCCAAGCAGTCTGATGGCGAGTCAGTCACCAAGTGGAGTTGTCGCTTGGAGGATCTTGTAGGCCGTGCTGTGGAAAAGGGTATTGTTCGACCACAAGATAGAAACAGCATGCTGCACTCAATGTTGTGGAATGGATTGCGAATGGAGTTAAAGGATATATCAGGGCATAAGTTTGATACCATCCAGGATTTTGATGAATTGAGGATTGCACTTAGGCAGATTGAGAGAGATCATGAGGAGAGGAAAACTGTTAAGCCACACCCATCTAAGGCAGCTGCAGTACCTGACCCTATGGTACAACAGTTTGATGAAGTGAAAGGCCTCATACAGCAACTGACCACTAGAATGGATGGATTAGAGACAAGGATTGATAACAGAAATGATAGAGGAAAGGATAGATACTCCAGAATACAGAATAGTAATGACCAGCAACAGTATAGACAAAAAGGAAGAGGTACTAATACTCAGAATAGACCATCAGCTCAACAAGAAAAGGAGATACCCAAGTGTTACAGGTGTGGACAACCAGGTCACTTGAGGAGAGGATGCGTTGCAATTCTACCCAAGAAAGATTATTTAAACAGGAGAAAGCCTATGGAGCAGGACCATCAATAGGCTTGTGTTCAGCAACAACTTTATCAGGTCCTACATTAACATCTACTTTACCACCAGACTTGTTTGGTAAACCAACAGAAGCTGTTGTGATATTGCATGGTATAGAAGTCAAAACTTTATTGGATACTGGATCTACTGTATCTACACTTAGTACTAGTTATTACAAGACCACATTTCCAGATATTCCATTGAAATCTATCAACACCTTACTTGATATTGAATGTGCTGGAGGACAGCAATTACCTTATGAAGGTTATATTGAGACAGACATTCAACTTCCACATCAAACTGATTCACATTCTTGCATCATACTGATTGTTCCAGACAGCAATTACAATAGCCATGTTCCACTACTTCTTGGAACTAACATTCTTCAATCCATTATGGATACACTGAAACATCATAATGGAAACAGATTTCTACAATCATCAGACCTTACTACACCATGGTACCTTACTTTCAGAGCAATTACACTCAGGGAAAAGGAATTAATTCGACGAAACAACACTTTAGCTATTATCAGGAATACAGAGAAAACTCCAGTTATCATCAAGCCTAATACAACAGTTCAGATCCTAGGACAAACAGATAAAGAAATTCCATACAGTACTACTCCAGCTATGTTACTTTCTTCAGAGCTCCAACCTGACTGGAAAGATTTAGAAGTTGAGCCAGGACTCATTGAGTACAGATTTAAGGAAAATGGACATATCAAAGTACAGATGTCAAATGTAACAACCAGAACAATAACTATTCCACCTAGAGCAGTACTTTGCCAGATTCAACCTGTTATTATTCAACATCAGAGCAAGGAAACTCAGAATTCAGCATCTTCACCATCGGTATTAGACCAGATTAAGATTTTACAGAGTGATCTTACAGATGAACAACTGAAAATAGGAACAGATATGATACGATCATACCAGGATATATTTGCTAAAGATGATACAGATATTGGAAACACCAAAGTGAAACATCACATTGACTTGCTAGATGATAAACCATTCAAGGAAAGGTATAGGCGAATACCATCAGCCATGTACGACGAAGTAAAAGATCATATTCGTACACTACTCTCTAATGGAACTATCAGACCATCTCACAGTCCATGGGCCTCTAATGTTGTTCTTGTGCGTAAGAAGAATGGTAAACTCCGTCTCTGCGTAGACTACCGTAAACTGAATCAGAGAACCAAGAAGGATAGCTACAGCTTGCCACGAGTGGAGGAGCTGCTTGACTGTCTCGCTGGAAGTACATTTTTCAGTACCATCGACATGAAAAGTGGTTATCACCAGATAGAGATATTTGAGGCTCACAAAGAAAGGACAGCTTCCACCGTTGGACCCATAGGATTTTACGAGTATAATCGTATGCCATTTGGTTTGACCAATGCTCCTGCCAGTTACCAACGTATGATGGAAGATTGTCTTTTCGACCTTCACCTAAAGATATGCTGTATCTTTATCGACGATATAATCATCTTTGGGAAAACATACGAGGAACATCTAGAGAATCTTCATCTTGTCTTTCAACGAATTCGAGAAGCTAACATGAAGCTCGCACCAGATAAATGTTCGTTTTTCAAGAGGAAGGTTACCTATGTGGGACACGTAGTATCTGCTGAAGGTGTTGAGATCGACCCTGAAAAGACATCTAAAGTTGTAGATTGGCCTAAGCCTACTTCACCAGAGGATGTTAGACGATTTTTGGGGTTTGTCGGTTACTATCGACGCTTTATTGAAGGATTCAGCAAGATTAGTCGCCCTTTAACAGAACTAATGCCTAACCCAGGGACCAAAAAGTCAAAGAAGTCAAAGACCCAGAAACCATGGCAATGGGGACCAGAGCAGGAACAGGCATTTGAAAATCTTAAGAGACACCTAGTCACTGCACCTATTCTAGCATATGCAGTCAACGACCAACCATTTGAACTGCACACAAATGCCTCCGGAATATCACTTGGTGCTGTGCTGTACCAGGAACAAAATGGTGAAAAGCGTGTCATCAGCTATGCCAGCAGGAGCCTTTCCAAATCTGAACGGCGATATCCACCTCATAAGCTGGAATTTCTTGCGCTCAAGTGGGCCATATGCGAGAAATTTAAGGAGTACCTGTATGGAAGGCAGTTCACCGTTTTAACAGACAATAATCCCTTGACGTATGTCCTTACTACTGCCAAGTTGGACGCAACAGGACACAGATGGCTTGCAGACCTAGCCAACTACAACTTTGAGATCCTGTATCGCCCTGGCAAGAAGAACGGAGATGCTGATGCACTTAGCCGCATTCCAGATGCTTCAACAGATTCCATCACTCGAGAATCTATCTCCATCGAGTCTGTAGGAGCCATATGCGACTCTGTTCTACATAAGGAGTACGTTGAGATTTTGTCATTTAATCCAGAATCAGTACCATCTGACATAGAGGAACAACATCAAGATGAAAATATTGTTGACTGGGCAGCAGCACAAGCCAATGACCCACAGATTGGACCAATGATCAGATTTGTCAAGGAAGGAAAGAAACCAACATCGTCTGAAATAGAATGTATACCACTCATCAGACAGTTTCAACATCTTCATCTTAAGGATGGAATACTATACAGAGATGTCACCATTGGAGACGAGAAGAAATCCCAGCTAGTATTACCAACTGCACACATTGGCACTGTGTTGGAAGCTCTGCATGATGATATGGGTCATCCTGGCAAAGATAGGACTCTGGCACTGCTTCGAGATCGCTTTTACTGGCCAGGGATGGACAAAGCAGTAGAGGAGTGGATCAACCAGTGTGGAAGGTGCATCAAGAGAAAAACACCAGGAAATAGTCAAAAGGCACCTTTAGTCAGCATAACATCTGGATTTCCATTGGAGATACTCTGTATTGACTTCTTGAAATTGGAACGATCTCGTGGTGGACATGAACTGGTACTGGTTATGACGGATCACTTCACCCGTTATGCACAAGCTGTGCCAACAAAGAATGAAACTGCCAGAACCACAGCTAAAGTGCTCTTCGACCATTTCATTGTCCACTATGGAATTCCTCGCAGGATTCATTCTGACAGAGGAGCCAGTTTCGAGAGCAACGTTATTCAAGAACTATGCCAACTAACAGGGATGAAGAAATCTAGAACGACCCCGTACCATCCCATGGGTAACGGCCAGACAGAACGCTTCAACCGTACTTTGTGTGGAATGCTTGGTACATTGGAGCCACATAAGAAAAGCAACTGGAAGGAATACGTCGCCCCGATGGTCCATGCATACAATTGCACCCGCCACGAGACAACAGGAGTAGCGCCGTATTTCCTTATGTTTGGACGTCAGCCTCGACTTCCTATTGATATGGCTTTTGGAATCCGAAAGGAAACTAAGCAGCCTACTACCAAGTACATCAAGGATCTGAGGGAGAGACTGACTGAAGCATACCAGTTAGCCGCAGAGTCATCAAAAGAAGCACAAGCCCGACAGAAAGAAGGATACGACTCCAAAGTTAGAGGGGCAGATGTACAAAAAGGAGACCGTGTACTCGTGAAGAGGGTAGTGTACGAAGGCCGCCATAAACTTGCTGATGTATGGGAGGACACACCATACGTGGTGATGGAACAACCAAACCCAGATATCCCTGTATTTTGTGTTGTTCGGGAGGATGGAGAGGGACGTGTTAAACAGCTTCATCGGAATTTGCTGTTACCTGTAGGATTTATTAGGGAACCACCTACACCGAAACCTCGTCTAAGACCTACTCCAAGACCAAGAACTAGACAGACGAAACCATTAGTTAGGAGCCGGAAAAACACAGAGGAGTCCGTAGATGATCTTGATGAATCTACAGACGAGTCTGCGGATTACATGCTGGAGGTTAACACTATTGGCAGTGAAGGATCCCTCACTGAGGAACCAATTGTGGAAGAAAACCCAGCATTGGATGTTTCAATTCCTATTGGGGACGCCCAGTCCGAGGAATTCCGAGGGCAGGAGTTGGACATAGAAGAAACCAGAAGCGCTTCAACTGATATTGAGGATGCTGAACAGGAACTTGCACCTGTCCAAGAAGAGCTACCTCAGGTACCAGATGCACCGGTTCCACACAGACGGTCTGGAAGAGACCGCAAACCACCAAGTTGGATGACTTCCGGACAGTTTGATATGGCAGTCATTTCGTCAAATGTTCCAGAATGGAGACAAAGAGCAGAGTTTTTAACTTCTTTGGCTAATACACCTTTATTTTCAGGTTTGCAGAGAGAAACAGCATTAGCCGTTTTAAATTTAGTAAACCACCACTGACAGGCAAATGACGGGACGTCATTTCATGGCTGGGGGAGTGTGTGGTAGTGCTAGATTTTTGTATTTTATAGGTATATGTGATTGATAATGTTTTATTATTGTTTTTTAGCATTTACTATAATGGACAATATTTCTTTACTGTAACTGTGATTTATTTACTAATTCTTATTTACAGAATTTATACTATCAATTACTTATTGATTTTTGCATAGTGAGTTGTTGTCTTCTTAAGGTAGTTGTTCAGGTGTACCTTCTAAGGTTCATGGGTCAGTGATTTTCAGGCGGGAAAATTATTAGATCTCTTTGTCTTTGGGACTGATAGAAGCTATTTTTTATGTCTCTTGGTTTACTTAAATGGTTTTGGAGAAAAGTTTACTTGGAATTGAATTTACTCTATTGTTCAGGTTTGTTTCTTACTTACTAATTTTCCTAACATTTCAAACTCTAACTTTTCCTGTATAAATGATATTTATGAAAGTTTTGGAAAGAGTAATAGAATGCATGATTTTCTGCAAAGTGTATGAATGAGTAAAGTAATTAAACTTTAAATATTAAATATATTTTAATATTTAACCATCACAGATAAAGTAGTTTAAAACATCATTAATATTAATAAATAATAACTTTATTATACGGTGCGAGTGATATTTAACAGTATAAACTTCACTTTGATTAAATAACTGAGTTTTGTTAAATATAGGGGAGATAACTATATTTTTAGCAGCCTTTTTATATAATATGGGTAAAACACATGTTTATGACAAATATTTCTACTTTAGGAATATGATGTACTAAAATCAAGTCACACCAGTTAAAACAGTATAAGTGTAGCCTTCGTACCACATATGAGGTAGGTTGTGTTATGCTGTTTTGTATTTTTGTGTTTTGTTTGCTTTATTGTATTGTCTGCTTTATTTGTAAAACTAGCAGCATTGTACTTTGTCTGCTTTAACTTAGTTTTATTTATTATGATTATTTACTTAATCTTCGCACAGTATATTACCTGTGTAATTTAGAAACTAGATGTGCATATAATGCAAATGCATATCAGTTGGAACTTTTTCATGGAGAACAAATCATTTTAATTAAAACTGGAAGTAGTATAACACTTTCGATGTTTACATTATATGCTATTTTATTTTGAAACATATATTTATAACTTGTTATTGTTATTACAGGGTATTTTTTCCACTTATACATTTATTGTCAACATTTGAAAATAAAGAACCTAGTGTGGATTTATTTCGTTGTGTTTTATACGCCAGTGAAACACTACTACATTTACATAATATATAACATGACAGTACTAAAGCCAGTGTTCCTGTATATTTATGACACAGAAATCGGGTAAGTGTGCACTCAGGAAATGAAATTGAATGTTACACATGTCAAAGACATCGATATAGTTATTAATTTTTAGAATATGAACGTACATCACAACATAACATGACATAGAAACTAAACAAAATGTAATGTTACCTCAATAAATGTAAAGGTAAATCACTATATAATAAGACATAGGCATCACTATAGTCAGTTTCCTGCATGCGGGAATGTGAATGTCATTTCTTATATAACATGACAAGACATTACTTAACCTAGTGTACGTCAGAGAACATGGAAGTTGTTCTTTATATTACATGGCACGACTTTACCATAACTAGTATTTCCTCAGGGAACGTACATGTTTTTCATTATGTTGTATGACGAGACATTACTTTTATATAACTAGTGTTGCCTCAGGGAATCATGGAACTTGGACAGACATCACTATAACTAGCGTTCCTTCAGGAAATATGCATGCTCTTCATTATATAACATGACAAGGCATTACTATAACTAGTGTTTCCTCTGGGAATATAATTGATTTTTTTATTTTCATTTTATCACAAGGCATTATTATGACTAATGTTTCCTAAAAGAATATAAATGTTCTAAATAACATGCCAAGACATTACTATGCAAGTCATCAAAGAGCGAGGTTATCTAACTTATTTTGTATAACTAGTATTTCCCCAGGGAATACGAATATTCTTCATTATATAACATGCCATGATATTACTTTAACTAGTTTTTCCTCAGGGAATATAAATGTTCTTCATTATATAACATAAGGTTTAATTAACTACCGTGTCAAATTACGCAATTTGAAAGGTTGCAACACAATTAGAGTAAAGCGAGAGTCTAGTAGGTGAGTAACTGTCAACATAAACAAAAGACGTCAGTTATGTTTCATACATACAACCTTCTATGGCTGCCCCTGTTCAGCAACAGCCACAGCCGATTTTCCGACTGCCACCTCCTCTACCTCAACCTATATACCCACTTCAAAGCACTCCAGTCCAAGATCATCCTCAGCAGGGTATGACAAAACAAATATCAACGATACCATCGCAACAAACACAAACAATAGACATAAGCATGGCACTTCAAAGCATAATTACTAACATGAACATTATGAACAGTAGATTAGAAGGTTTTCACAATACGAACTGTTTAATACAACAAAAACTACAAAAACTAGATATCTTAGACGAGATTAACAGAAAGCTTCAAATTGTGGAAGACAACATTTCAACAATGAAAAGAGAAATTAGTGAGATAAAAAACAGACAAGACCAACAAGCCAATACACTAAACAATGAATAGCGACACCACCACGAAATCGAAGATCGAGTAAGGTACATTGAGGGACAAAACATGAAACTAGAACGAGAAAAAAATGAACTAAACGAACAATTTCTTCAGTTTCAAACACATTCAATGAAATATAATTTAATTTTCACTGGCTTGAATGAAACCGAAGAAGAAAATAGGGAACAAACAGAGGATGTAGTAAAAGCATTCATCGAAAAGGAACTTGAAATAACAAATGCAAGCTCGATCCAGTTTCAAAACGTCCATAGACTGAAACCACGCAATGACGGTAAACCCAGATCTATAATAGCTAGATTTACCAACTATTCAGACCACCAGCGTGTTCTTAGCGAGGTAGCCAGTAAATTAAAACTAAAACCTCAATATTCCGTCTACCAACAATACCCTCAAGAAATTAATAATAGGCGTCGTGCATTGGTTCCAAAACTTAAAGAATTCCAACGACAACGTAGAAATGCCAAAATTGTTTATGACAAACTAATTGTAGACGGTCGTCAATATTTTCCTGAAACCCATGACGAGCCTCATATTCCTGGACACAGATAGGTTTACACATCGGACACACATGAACAGTTATCAAGAAACAGTTTGAACATAACATTTCTCAATGTGTGTGGTTTAAAATCAAAACTTTTAAATGTTGACTTTTGTGATATGATTAAAAATTATGATATTATATGTTTCTTAGAATCAAAACTAGATCAATTTGATGTTTTAAATATCCCAGATGAATATGACTATATTATGAAAAATAGAAAATCTAAAAAAAGAAAATCTGCAGGTATTGTAATTATTTTCAAGAAATTCCTATCAAATTATGTTACTTTTTTAAAATCAGACTCAGAATTTATCCAATGGTTTGAGATTTCTCCAAATTATACAGGCCTTCCAGAAAAGTTACTTTTAGGTTCTGTTTATATTCCACCAGAAAATTCAAAATATGCATCTGATAATGCTTTTGAAGAAAATAGAGTCTGAACTTATACAATTTTCATCAAATAGCGCAAATTATGTCTCTCTTTTCGGAGATTTTAATGGAAGAACTAGCACTTTACCTGATTACGTTATTCCTGATGATAATTTGCTTGAAACTATAGGTTTCCTAGATGAATTTGATGACGACACAATTAAGAAACTTTATTCATATCAATTTTTAATAGAAAACAATATACCCCTGGATCGAATTTCAAAAGATGTAGGAAGAGTAAATAACTATGGTAGAAAAATTATCGAGATGTGTAAAAATTGTTCTCTGTATATAGCTAATGGTAGAATTGGTAATGACAAATTCATTGGAAAAACTACATGTAAAGATATTAGTGTTATTGATTATTTATTATTATCTACTGATCTATTTAGTTATGTTGATAGATTTAACGTACAAGACTTTGATCCGATGTTTTCAGATGTGCACAATAGAATTAACTTTACCTTTTCTTTCCAAAAAGATAAGTTTGTAAATCCTAATATATGTAATAGTAATCCAAAACATTATGTTAGATGGAAATCCGAACTGACTGACCAGTATAAACACGTAATTTCTACACGGTTAGATGTATTTGACCATAGACTTAATGATCTAATCTTGTGTGATAATGTTACGGGCGATCAGGTAAACAATTTGGTGACTGACCTTGTTCATGTTTTGACTAATACGGCGTCTGAGGTCATGGGTACTTTTATTAAAAGGGAAACTAAATATTCAGAAAGTAAACCTTGGTTTGACATAGATTGTAAGAAAAAAAGAGACGCGTACCATAAAATTAAAAAAGATTCTAGTAAAAATAAAAAAAGTGATATTAAGAAATCTTTATATAGTGCGTCTCGGGATTACAAAAAGCAAATGAATATGAGTTATAAAAAGTATCAAAATAAATGCATTGTTGACTTACGCCAGCATTCTAAATCAGACCCGAAAAAATTCTGGAATATTTTAAATAGATTAAATAATTTTAAAAAAGACGAGCCTGATATACCATTAGAAACTTTTTTTGAATATTTCCGAGATTTGAATAATGACAATTCATATGATGCATCTAACGAATATGAAATTGATAGTGATGATCTCGAAAATTTTGCCACCAATAACCCTCGTATTAATGATATTCTTAATGGCCCTGTAACTAATGAAGAAGTTAAGAGGGCAATTTTGAATTTAAAAAACAGCAAAGCGCCGGGAGTAGATGAGGTACTTAATGAATATCTTAAAAATATTCCGACTGAATTTATTAATGTCTTCTGTAAACTCTTTAATGTCATTCTCGATTCAGGAATTATACCTGAAAATTGGCTTATTGGAATAATTAAGCCCATTTATAAAAATAATGGTGACAAGTTGAACCCAGATAACTTTAGAGCAATTACACTTATAAGTTGTCTTGGTAAGCTATTCACCTCTATCTTGAATGCAAGGTTAAATGATTTTTCAAGTGAATTTGATATAATTTCTAAAAATCAAGCAGGATTTAGAAAAGGTCATTCAACGATGGATAATATTTTTGTACTTCACTCTCTAATATCTTTATGCTTATCTTCTGGAAAAAAGCTTTTTTGTACGTTTATAGACTTCAGGAAAGCTTTTGATACCATATGGAGAACAGGCCTGTGGAGGAAGCTTCAGAACAGCAATATTAATGGGAAGTGTTTCCGGGTAATATACAATATGTATAATAATATCAAATCATGCGTGCTATACAAAAATAAAAAGACTGAGTTTTTTCCTTGTCTCGTCGGAGTGCGTCAAGGAGAGAACCTGTCACCGTTTTTGTTTTCTATATTTTTGAATGACTTGGAGAATTTCTTTAAAAATTTACACTGTGAACCTCTGCATCTGGTAAAGCAAAAAAGCCACGATATATTACAAATATACTTGGAGATTTTTGCATTGCTCTATGCAGATGATACAGTTATCTTTGCTGAATCTAGTGAAAATCTACAAAAGGCATTGGACATTTTTGAGATGTATTGTGATACGTGGAAACTCTCTGTTAATACGAATAAAACAAAAGTTTTGATATTCAATAAAAGAAAGGTCAGGAACACTTTCGATTTTAAATTTAAGGGTGCATCACTTGAAATTGTAGATAGCTATACATATCTAGGCTTACTTATGAAATATAATGGATCATTTAACGACTCCAAAACCAAACTGATAGAACAAGCACAGAAAGCCATGTTCGCATTGTTTACAAAAATTAGAAATTTGAATTTACCTATCGACATCCAAATTAAACTTTTTGATAGCCTCGTTGAACCAATCTTACTATATGGTTCCGAAATATGGGGATATGAAAACAATGATAAGATAGAAAGGGTACATCTTCAATTTTGTAAACGCATTCTAGGGCTTCGAAAGAGTACTCCAAATTTTATGGTATACGGCGAACTTGGCAGATTCCCGCTTGATATCAATATTAAAATAAGAATGATTTCTTTCTATAATAGATTGATGAAGGACGAAAACAAACTAAGTAGTACGTTTCTAAATTTGATACTTTACCTGCATCAAAATAATATTTGTAACTTTAAATGGGTATCCTATGTAAAATCAATTTTTGACGGCTGTGGTTTAAGTTATATATTTACTAACCGACAATACTATGACATCACTCTGATAAAACCGGTTATTAAACAGACATTAAGAGATCAGTTTATACAAAAATGGTTTAGAACTATAGGCGATTCATCTAGAGGAAATTTTTACAGCTTATTTAAAAATCAATTTGGCATGGAAAAATATCTCACTAATCTCCCTGAAAATGCAAAAATCTGGATAACAAAATTTCGATGCTGTAACATACACATTCCAATAGAAAAAGGGAGATGGTACAATATCCCGAGAGAAAATAGAACATGTAAATTGTGTGATGAAAATGTATTAGGAGATGAATACCATTATCTTTTTATGTGTAGAAACTTAAAAGTGTTAGAATTGAGAAAAAAATTCATTCCATCATACTATTCTCTATACCCTTCATCGGATAAAATGAAATATATGTTTATGTACTGTAATTCAAAATTATTAAGTAATGTTGCTGTATTTGTTAAAAAATTATGTTCACTTTTTTAAAATGTCAGCTCTATGTATATGTCTGTCTGTTCTGTCATCTTATATTATATGTATTTATAATGTCCTCATGTAACACATAACATGTGTCTGAGTGTAATAAAGAATCTGAATCTGAATCTGTTATCGATATTGTAACGAGATAAGTCTTATTGTCTTATATTTTTTTACATATCTCTGTAATCTTTGTACCGAAACTAATTAAATATGCATTATGATTGTATGTGGTCAGACTTAACAGATATACCTTACAATCCGGTCAATATATGGTTATAACATTCTTGTCTTTGAAATTCGGTCGCATGATAAGGACACTTTGTTACATTGTAACAATCGACGCTAAAAGTGCAAATCGCTTTTGTCAACACTATCTGAAATAAAACCGATTTCAACAATACTTATAACATATACCGTTCATCCTATACATAAACATATGCTATTTATAATGCAGGCATGAAAGTTGTTTTAAAGGATTCATCCTTTAATACAAACTCGCTCATAGCTAAATAAAGCCCAAAGTGGCTTGATGCAAAGTTTGTGAGTCAGTTGGCGAGTTCATACGCCAATAAATTCCACCAAAATGCTTTTATTCCTTACCATTTTACTTATTTAAGAACAAGTAGCATTTTCGAGCCTTTTGTTTTATTTTCCAATGAGAGTACTGTTGTATTGCAACATGTATTCACACACTAAATTCATTCATCGAAAATTGAACCATGCCATTCTACCAATCAAAAATGAAGGCAATGAATATCGGAACTATTCTTATTTATTTTACAAAACATATTTATCTTTTATCAAATTAGTTAAACATTTTAACATTTTACTTACCGACGATAACTACGATATCGTCAAACCATAAAACATGGGCAACGTGAACGTGCCTTAATGTCTGGCAACAGAATATGAATGCCATACGGGTATTTTAAGAATGTGTGATAACTACGAACATATTTTGTTATACATGTTATTCTTATATTCTTGTATTATTATATACAAAAATTTTCCGACTTATAAATGTTCCACTACAACAACATAGAATATGTAACTGTAAAGGTTTAGTACCAGTTTGCCGATTCTCGGATACTTGACCATTTAAGAACAAACTACAAGTGTATACAGGGGACTCGTGTATACATGAATGATTGTAGGTTTATGTATTAATTCTCCGTAATATTGTTGGAAAAGATGTGAAATTGGTTGGTAAAGCTCTGTCACTTATTTGCAATTCTTTTTGAAATTTTCTTTATTACATAAATTAGTTCTTCTCAATCAATTATTAATATCTTTTCATAGTAATTCAAAACAAGCTGATAATTTATAATTGTAAAAGATCAATAAATGTGTTTGTGATTAATTTGCTTATTTTTTTCCTAAGCATTCATAATTGTCGGTAAAATTCAGTGAATTTCACTTGATTGAAAATTTTCGGCTTTTCAAATAACGTCCCAAGCTGATAATTTATAAGTAACAGTTTAAATTCTGTTTATTTCACTTTGTATGTCAATTAAATTTATTGAATTATTTAATCAATATAATTAATTTACATAATTTTCTTAAACACACATAACTCTCAATGAAATTCTTGTATACACACTGTCGAATCGGCAAACTGGGAATCGGCAAATTGGACGTGGCAATCTGGGAATCGGTAAATTGGACGTGGCAATCTGGGAATCGGTAAATTGGACGTGGCAATCTGGGAATCGACAAATTGGCAAATTGGGAATCGGCAAATTGGAATGCACCCAAATGATCAGAAAAGGAAATCACATCTAAAATGAATTATAAACATGTGGCTGCGCTGCCAAAACTATAAGCACGGTAATTGCTGTGTTATGAGTAATTTTAATGGAAACAAATAAATGTCAAAAACAGAGCACAAATGTTTTGTTGCCGGTTTAGCACGAATTATTATATTAACTCAAACATAAAATAAATTGAAATCAAGTCGACAATATTCATCAATTTGTACTAACAAAGTTATAAATCAATCTGAATTTAGCCCGGCACAAGAACTCGAATGGACTGGGTTTTTTGCACTGGCCAAGGTTATTTGAATGGTAATAATTAAAATGACAGGCACTGGTCAAGATTATTTTAATGTAGTATTTTTCTGAGGACAATATTTCGCAACCAGTCATGGATCCGGTAACAACTCACAGACTTATATTAATCCGTTTCCTATAGATGCCATATTTACCTTAATAATACCGAATGGATCAAAACTATTTACAACATAAGCAAATAAACTTGTATATTTTATAACAGTAGTGATATTCAAAATAAATTGTGGATACAGGAAAACATAGAAAAACACTGATGAATTTTCGGGTGCAGAGATGAGGTTTTCATCGAATCGCTTTGTACTAAGTATATATTCTTGAACTGTCAAAAATAAGTTTTCTTCATATGAGAGGTCAGGTGCGCCATATAATAGTGTCTGACGACGTTGGCGTTGTTCAGAGAAAAAGGGGGAATTGTATTAGGTAGTGGATTGTTGTCGTAACCTCTCCTCAATGACAAAGCGGCGAATCAACAAAATGTTTAACGAACAAATTACGTTTTAGGGATCTACAATCCATTCGTAATCTAGAATGAAATATTTGTGCTATTCTCTTCCCGACAAATCCTCTTGAAAGATGACACTGACGGACTTTGCTTCGTGCATTCAGGTATCAAATTCCAAGACCGTACAGTCAAAGGCACAAAATAGTTTGAATAGAGTGTTGTTCTAGTTCGAACGTGTGGAATGGTGAGTCTATTCTTAGTGTTTTTGCTGTCACATAGTGAGTCCGGTATAATGTCAGAAAAGTATGCAGGGGTCAAACGATTTTTTAATAAAAGTAAATCTAGAAATGTTTATGAACATATCGTTAAAACACGGAAATGCTGAACAACGGCATATCAATTTAAATTGTATTTTCACATTTGAGGTAAACACACAATTTACATTTTTGTGTGGCATAGATCAGCGAATATATAAGTAAATTATGTATTAAGTCATTTTCAGATTGTAAGTGCGAAGTGTAAGATTACAGGTACCAAAGTCTCTGTTCAGGTCTGAATTTCATCATAAGTATCGGTAAAACTTTATAAAATTACCTACGTCCGTTGAAAAAGTAACTACCATCTTTAAATAAACTGAGTTACCCACTTTAAATTCTCAAATGCAACTTTCTCAATAACAAGTCCAAGTTTCGTAGACAAATACACACAGCCGGTAATCAAATCTTCGAATGTAAGGGCATCTGAGTAGCGTTTTTGGTGATTGGTTTCGTCGCCATGATGGGATGTTGTAAACAAGTTACGATATTCTCCTTGTCACCGGCAATTCACTAACTAATAGTTCAGCTATATTCAGAACGAAAACAAGTGAACAAACAATAAATAGATCTCGGCAGTAGGATAGATTATTGGGAAGAAAACTTTGACAGCCACTTACAAATTTTGATCATTTGAAAGAACGGAAAATAGTAGCCTTTAGTTAAGTTAACAATGCGCCTACTTAATTTCAAACTATTAATTTGCTATTTATCATCTAGACGCGCAATTTTCTCCAATCACGTTACCTACTTCGGTCATCAGCAAGTCTGTCCGTGTAATCTGACAAATGCGCAAAGAGAGAGCCTTATCTTTCCGCGATATGGGGTCCAGCTAAACAGATCTTTAGGTCGAGCCAAGAAATTAAAAACTATACTTCCTAGAGTTAAACTGTAGATAACAGCAAAAATTATTAGAAGGACATGTTCTACAAATTGTTTTATTGTCTGAATCTCGTCCGATGACTCCCTTATATCAAAACAATTGGAGTAAAATTCATCAAAACAAATAAAATTAATTCTTTACATAGAATCTTAAGAATGAATCGGTCTGTTAAACTAAGTACGTATCTGTTTATTTTATAGTAAATACAGTACAATTCTTGTTTAAGTTCTATCCCTAGTGTTTAAGAGTGGAAGATATATTTAATTTAGAGATTACGGACAGATGGACGACTGACACAAAGTGATTGCAATAGAAAACTCAAATTAAGTAGGGACATAAAAAATAACGAACACTTAATAACTTAATTAGAGGCTATATCAATAGATGTCTAGTAACCAACCATTGTTCATTTTAGGATCTTGAAAGTTCAATTTGCAAGAAATGTAGAAATTGCCATGAATTACTTTGATAAAATTACAAGATATGCACATCTGGTTTGGGAGAAGTGCTGACAAAAACAAGGCTAACGGATGGACCCTGAAAAATTGATGCAAAAATTTCTTATCTGCATATGCATAATAAGTAAGTCACTGGACCTAAAATTCATGAAGCTATTGCTAAAGTTTGCGAAAATATAATGGTCAAGTGTGGACATAAATAGATATTGCAGAAAGTACACTTTATTGCAGAGGAAGTTCAACTTTTATTTGTCAATCATTTGGTGTCAATGAGTGTATTTAAATCTTTGTTGCAACGTCGCATTATGAATCTTGAACATTGCATTAATGATCATTAATGCTCGACCTATATCCGTAATCAAAGACGAGGATGGTTTTTTGTACCTGACTTCCCTCCATGACAAATATGGTGTTGTCCCTGCAGATAAGGCTTCCAACAATATTGTATTTGTAAATAAGTCACATTACAATGAATGCCTCATTTAAGAGCTAGGCATCAAACATAACTCTGGCGTTTCCACATACAAAAATTATCCAAATTTGACAAAGATGAAATCCTGGCTAACCATGTCCTTTATGACTTCTTTCAATATTCTATAGGACAAAGACTGAAGACAGCATAGATGTATGAAATTGGAAATTTGTTAATACAAATACAGTTGACTAAAATATTGTCTGCAGTGAAACTGATGACTACAAAATGCTGTGAAACTGTTTAATCGAGAAATACTATTAATCAAATGTGGATTTTAAAAAATTCTAAAGAACTGTTGGACAATTTGAAATCTAGTTCGAAATCTTAAAATTTCATCTATCAGAACCTTTGATTTTTCAACTCTTTAAACCACATTGCCTTATGATGATAAACTAAAATTCTGTCTTAAAGAAAATATACATAAAGACTTCTCATATTCCTACCAATACGTAGTTTTAAGTTACAACAATACACATTTCTACTAAAGAACAAAATGGCAAGTTATGCTGCAACGAGGAAGAGGTTCATAGTATGTAGATTTTGATTTACAACATATTTGTTACTATCGGAGAAAGCGTTTTTAGCAGGTATTTGGAGTTCTAAGGGATACAAACGGTGTCCTACTCCTTGCCGATTAGTTCCTGTATTTTTATGAAACAGAATTTCTTCGACGTCTTATTAAAAACAAGCAGATAACAGAAGCTGGGTACTTTGATTTCACGTACAGATAAATTGATGATGTCCATTCAATAGAAAACTCTCAATTTGATGAGTTGCTTCCGTTAATATACTGGAAATTCAAACAAAACACATACACAGCTTAATCTACGTTACTTTTAGACTTGCACCTCGAATATAACGCGAATGATAATCCTAACACAATATTTTACGACAAACGAGACGATTTTAGTGTAAAAATTATACTTTTTCCTCACATATGCAGTATTATTCCAGCTTTTCTTGCAAACGTAATAAGGTATGCAAGAAGTTGCAGTCCGCGCCTTTAAAAAGTTTTACTATAGTTGACATAGATACCATTTCCTTGTTGATAAATATTCTACATGTATCTCGTTTGAAAAAAAGGAATGCAGATAGTTTTTTACGAAAAAAATACTTTGGGGTCATGACTATTTTAGCACAGTTTTAATATTAAATGATTGAGTGAGACCGTTTCTGAGATGTTATGTGTATGTTGCAATATTGAATTTTCGTGTGAAGTATGATTTCAGATCATTTTTCCAATGCAATGATCATTGGCAATGAAGATGGCATTTCCCTGAAGTTTAACTAGGTCCAGTAATTTTCAATAAATTCTAAAGAGGACCATCCAAACAATACTGCTAGTAAGTTGTTTCCATTGGTTTATCGTGTTTCAGAGATTTTTTTAAAATTTTCCCATAGGGACCTTTGTTAAGCTAAGTCATGCGGTGGCGGCCATTTTGATTTTCGTATTGGTATAAAAAAAACCCATAAACTTAAAGAGGACCATCTAAACAATATTGATCAATCTGATTGTCGGTAAGTTTTGTTTCTATTGGTTAACCGCTTTAAAGAAGAAGCCATTTAAAACTTTTCCCAGAGGGTCTTATGTTTAACTGTCCTGCGGTGGCAGCCATTTTATATTTCCAATTGGCATAAAAACATAAACTTTACAGAGGACCACCCAAACAATATTGCTAGAAAGTTTTGTTTCCATTGTTTAACTGTTTTCAGAGAAGAAGCCTTTTGAAACTTTTCCATAGGGTCCTAAGTTAAACAAAGTCCTGCAGTGGCTGCCATGATTTTGATTTTCGGATTCTCGTAAAAAACATAAACTTTAAAGAGGATCATCCACACAATATTGCAAGTACGTTTTGTTTCCATAAGCTAAACCGGTTTCAGAGAAGAAACCTTTTAAAAATTTTTCCAATAGTGTCCTATGTCCTAGAGGATCATCCAAACACTATTGCTATTAAGTTTTGTTTTGATTGGTTAACCGGTTTCAGAGAAGAAGTCTTTTTAAACTTTTTTCTCACAGGTTCCTATGTTAAACTAATTCCCGTGGTAGCAGCCATATTAGTTTTCCAATCAAAATGAAAAACACAAACTTTGTAAAGGTCCATCCAATGGACATTATGGCCAAGTTTGGTGTCAATTGGCCAAGTGGTTTCAGTGAAGAAGATTAAAATGTAAAAAGTTTACAGACGACGCCACCAACGACGGATGCAAAGTGATGACAATAGCTCACCTGACCCTTTGGTCAGATCAGCTAACTAGTATGAGGACATAATATATGTAGAAATATAAACAGAACTTAATTTTAATATCTTTATTACAAGCTATTAAAACTGAAAGCACATAATAAAATGAATGCAAACTTTTCAAATATTACTAAATTATGAATTCAAATATTCATATGCAGTCATTGTCATTAAAGAAATTAACTCAGTTAAATTATTAACTGTCTATACTCAAGCCATAGAGTCGTACTAGGCCAAACAGAAGTTGAAGGAAATGAAAGGGTGTATCAGACCTCCTTCCAAATGAATGTGGAGAGACAGATGGGGATCTTCAGACTGTGTCTCCTACAAAAACATCATTGCATATATTGATGAGTAGTACAAAGTATGAAGTGACCAAGAAACTTTCCAAAATTGCAAAATTGTTAACTATTTGATATGTGTCTTTTTTTATATACAATCATTATATACTCATTAAGATTTACTAGTACATTTCGTTTTATTTTTGTACAAAAAAACTATAAACAAGATTTTATTGCATTTTATTAGATAATAATGAGATGTGAAATAAATCTACAGTATTTACAATGTAACAAATACTTCATCATGCTGAAAAAAAACAAATAAAACAAAACAAAACAAAATACATGAAGTATCACAAACCTATGAAATATTATCTTCATTAAAAATTAACATTAGCAGTTATAACACATTACTCAGGCAACAATTCTGGATCATCAATATTCCAGTACTGTATATTTTCTGTAAAAATTTAACAATACTGGAATAAAATTTTGTTCCAGGAATGAACATGTTGAATTCCAGTATTGTGATCACCCAGTACAGGAGGTCCCTGTCCTCCTCAATGCAGGAATCACAATAGTGAATAAAACCTATAACAAAACCACAATATTTAAACTGACTTCTGGCTCGTTCCATATCAATATTATTGTTCCATACCACAGCCCTTGGGCAGTCCAAATTTAGAAGAATTGCTGTCAGTATCATTCACTATGATGTAAGTACATGTATTAGCGATCATTGCAGATGAGAGCTATACGGTTACATAAATGTGTGTAAATAAGGTCACGTGATCCACATGAAAAAAATTTTTCGGATGGTAGCTGAGCTGTCAGTATTCTGGTACCCTGTAGTCTCGATCACCCAGACGCATATATAATAGCGTCTGGGATCACCTTGTTGTAATTTCGCTACCAATAGGTGGAGACTAAACAATGATTCTATTTTTAGGGCCCTATTTTTTAAACCAGGAAAACCATGCATACTTATAATATTACGTCACATTCAGATTCACTCTTGATTGTGCACAACAATAACATTTGTTTAATTAATGATAAAGTTTATAGCTAAAATAGGAAGGACTTTATGTCAAGTTTGTGAGGGAGTCGCCGGAGTTTACACATTGATAATTTCCTAAAACACAGTGTTTAATCCTTATAATTCTGTGAAATAACCGTTGCGATTTTTAAAACAGCAAAAACATTTGCAGAAACCCATCTAGACCTCAAAACGTATCTAGGCCGGAAAGCGTTGGGATATGCAAAACATAGTAGCAAAGGAATCGCGGTTCTGTAGAATATTGATAGGAAAAAAAACAAAATGATACACTAAATTGTATTAATATTATCTTTTATTTGAAATCTCAATCGATTTAATTAGCAATCATTGGGCAGAGAAAACATTGTCCCCTATCCATGACGATACGCTAGGAGGATGCCATCTTGTTTACATTGGATACTGAAAGTAGTCCGCTCAGAGGAAATATCGATATATAAATTATCTGAGAAGACGCCATTTAAGTGTTTTTATCCAATCAAAGCACTTAATATAAATAAATTACAGCATGAATAGAATTATTCAAATGTAAACTATGGCACAATTTGGTATACACTTCTTGATATGAACGGAAGTAATTTTTTAGATAATGAAAATATCATCCAATCAAAAATTACGCCCAGTTTTGGGCGTAATGGTGTCGAGTTCAATATAGAGATGAATCCAGACGCACAAATGTAATTAAGCGTCTGGATGATCGAGACTAGGTACCCTGACGATGATATACTCATGAGCCTAAGCGGCTTTCGGATAATATTTGAAGTGAAGATTCCTGGTGCAATATTTTTCATTGATGCAAGCTTCACTTCAAATATAACAACAAGGTCAGGACCTCCGATATAAGCATTTTCATTGGTTGATAATATGACGCCATTTAATATATCACATGCACATCTTTCTTAAATCTGGGAATACATTTTCTTTATAAAATGTAAATAAAAATTATATTTTACCTTTACGTTTAAATTATGAAATCATAATGTAAACTCAGCTGAGAAATGTAAACATTGAACGTCACAAAGAGAATGACGTCATAATACGTTCGTTCTACACGAACTTATCTATAATACTAAATGGTCAGTCTAGAGAATACCTGAACGTCAAAATGCTCCTGACCTGACTAACCTGGTCCCCTGGTGCAATATTTTTCATCTACGCAAGCTTCATTTTCAAATATAACCCCAGGTCACCACCATTTTACTAACCAGTTTGATTGGTTGTTTAAAACGTCATGTTTTAGCTAACTTTTTCGCGCGTTTTGTTCCTCAGGAAATTTCTGTCAGAATACAATTGAAATAAAATAGCTACTTGCTTCTTGTTTTCCAGCTTTTGAGTTAAACTGACCATTCCCGTAGAGTTATTTCCACAAACGAGACATGAATCTATAAAAACATTCTTTTGAGAAACTGTATTTGTATTTGAATTTGATTACGAGACGCCGGACGTTACGTCATAATGCTTTGCATCGGAATGACGTCAGTTACACTTAATACTCACGTAAATTTTAAGGCGTTCCGAATTTTCAAACAGGTCAAAATTTTGACCGGATTCATTGCTTCAATCTCCACGCAAAGGATTCTGGGTATCCTACGTCAACCACAATCACCTCTGCCATACCATTGGTTGACATTATGAGAGATATCTCTCATGGCAGATATGCTTCGCGCACAAACGCAGTAATTGCAATGTAAAACGGTGTCAAAAGTGTATAAATAGACTATATAACAATAACAAAGAGCTTGTGTATTATTTTACAAACATCATTCTTTGTTTACAAACGTCACATGCAGACGACAAATGTAGCCCCGCAGTAAATGGAGAATGACGTGTGGCAGAGGTTATATCTGGGAACCAGTTATGTTCTCTGTGCCGGAGAGGGTCATTGCTTGTGACCCGACTGTATATTCGAACCGGAAGTCCGCTTACGGTATTGAGAATATTTAGTCTGGATCCCACTACCACACTACTGACCTGACGTTAAATCCGAAGGCCGCTTATGCTAAAGAGGATATCATCGGCAGGGTACCAGAATAGAGACCGGGGTGCCGTTTCATAAAGTGATCGCTAATTAACGTGCACGTTATCCCATACAATTTAAGTAGGATAACGTGCACGTTAAGCTAACGATCGCTTTATGAAACGGCACCCAGGTTAGGCTGTCATAAGCAAATTTTGAAGTCGAGCACAAAAAAATGAATAAGTAGACAGAAATAAATTTAACATAAAGTTTTTATTTTTGAAATAACAACAAAAATGTCCGACATATTTTTGCAATCTCAAAAACGCTTTATATATTTTTTAAATTTTTTGTGACGTCACCAAGACATTAAAGACGTCACGTCACAAAAGGAATGCAGAGGCACTCTTAGGGTGCTCTGAAGTAACGTCATGAACCATAAAATTTGCAATGCTCGCATATTATAATCGAGACATTTTTTAAATGGAAAAAGAAATGAAAACATAGATAAACGGTTTGGCAAATTTTATATGTATCATATCAAGTTTAATTAAATTACAGAAGATTTTAAATGCATCAAAACATTAAGCCCAACTGCCCAAGTCAAACAACTATTGGAATATCACCAAGAAATAAGCTGAATCACCTAATATTAAAAGATTTTAAAAATGTATGCCATATTTTAGCAGAAATTAAACTATTACGGAATAATAAGGTTGCAGTCTGAATGTATGTACTTAGAAGAGGCTTGAAGTTTACTAAAATATAGTTAGAAATCTATCAGAATAATTACAGAGTATCTATGGAATGTTAAGAATTCACATAATGAGCCCCTTGAATGCCACAGACGCATGTTCTTAGAAAGTGAGTGTAACGAGAATGTCACCAGAATGTGCCAGATAACACTAAAAATGTGTCAAAGACAGAAATGGCCAGATTTCATAAAATTAACTAAGTCGGTTAACAGGAAGTAGATGAGTGACAGACCTGAAATCGAATCCCACGTTATGGGAGGCTATGCTGATGCTGCATACAAAATTTCAAGAGAATGTGATTAGTAGTTGCTGAGAAAACTGTTACAACAATTTTTACCCTGCCCTCCCGCACACAGCCCGCCAAACATTTACCATACTATAATTCAGATTTTCACTCTGAGAGTGAAATCCAGCCAAAAATGTCGAGTCGAGCGTTTTTATCAGTCTGTTGTCAACCACCATAGTATTGACCATCTGGACAAGGCTCCTTTGTTTAAGTAGGATGGATGAGGATGAGACTATGGAGAAAATTTACAAAATATCAGTCCTGACCTTAGGATAGATTAGGACATAATTGATGAATAAGTGTAGATGAAAAGGCCAAAGGGTAAAGAGAGATTATTTCAATTTTCAATTTGGTTCTTCCTTAAATGTGATAAGAATATGTAAAATGCTATTGGAATGTTGTCAAAATATTTAGATTCAATTGTAATGAAGACAAAATACACTTTGATTGCTGTTTGTCATTTTTTCACTTTGAATCCCTTTGAAAATTATTTAGCATGATCAATGAATCTGAGCTATTCATAAGAAGGCCCAGACAAAGTTAATGAAACCCCAAATAATAAAGATAAGTGTACAAACAATTTTCATTTGAATGACAATGCTGCCCATTCACCCTATAGTGTTACTGGGGTTTAAAAGCAGGTTCTGTAACTAAATAGTTAAAAATATGGAAATATAGTATAAAATGTAGATTTTTGTACAAAATTTAGATCATAATAAAGTGACTGATTTACACAATGATATAAAGAATTTGATTGAGTATTTCAGCACTGAATTTCATGTTTGTTTTTTTAAATCGCTACAACACACAGAAATGTCGGAATGTAAAACAATTAATTAACATTAAAAATAATATGAAAACTGTATAAAAGTATTTGTTTTAATATGTTCAACGATCATAAAATGAAAGTGAATGAAATATGTATATATTAAAAACAAACAAGCTGTACATGTGTATAAAAATCTTATATTTGATACACTATTTGTCACAAGGTAACATGACTTGGCATAACATTCACAAAAACATAAAATATATATTTCTACTAGTTTTTCACACTAAGTGCATACATAGTCCTCTATTCCTTAAAATGGTACATTTGACTGTTGTTGCATTAACCGTCTTTTCAACAGGTACTTGATTGTCATATACAACCTTACAAATCTAGGCATTAATATACAATGCAAAGCATCAAATTTGGCAGGAGTGTTAGAAACCTTACATTTAATTTATATGAATGTGTTGTAATATAGAATAAAATACACAATGACACCGCAATAAACATAACTGTAAGGGTACCCAAATAACAAATAAACTAGACACAAATCTCACAATCAATAAATCACTAAACAGAACAAAAAATCTGAAAAAGTTAATAAGAAATAAATAACAGGAAGAAAAAACAGAGCATACATACTTTTGGCTTAGAAGAGTCACATACAACAATTTGTGGCTAGGTTGAAACAGTCAAAAGGAATTACATCTCTTCTTTTTTAAGGCTATAAAAACTTTCATAGAAAATAACTTGAAAAATAAGCTGTGTATGCATTAAGCCAATATATGTTTGTATCTTTGCTTTATTCTTGATTGTCCCACTTCTTAAATTTCATAATTCTGACTGTCCCACTTTTTGAAATTTAAGATATCTAATTGTTCCTCCTTTTAAGTTTTAGAGTATTGATTGTCCATGAGTTCTGCATGATTGTCACAATTTTTAACTAATCAAGAACTCTTAAACATACACATGTACAAACAAAATTAAGCAAAAACAATTTTTTATTATAAAAACTTCCAGTGAAAAAGGAATAAAATTAAAACTATGAATTTTATATGAACTTTTTATTTTATTAGTTTTTTTTACCTTACAACTTTATGAACAGAAATAAAATACATGTATCTTATTAATAATATGCTTGCTTATATATATTTTTCTGAAAATTGAACTCATCAAAATGCCAAAGTTTAAAAAAAAAATTAAAATCAAAATACCCCATATTTTAAAATAAACTATGTTCAGGATGCTGACAGAACAGTTTTATAAAAGATAATGAAGGATTATCAGTTCTGGACATAGCCATCCGAGTCGGCTAATGTACTCATACAAATAGTTTTAAACGAGATTGTTTGGGAAATTCTTCTCTACCAGGGCGTCCGTTTTCAGAAGTAAAGAACTAATGACAGAGTATGATGGGGATGTGCAGTTCGATCACACCCAGACACTATTAACACTTGGAACATACTGCATGTTTCAACATAACCATCTACCTAACCCAGTTAAATTAGAGATAAAAAAAAAATCCTGAGCACGGTAGGAAGAATTGTTGCGAAGAGACCACTTCTGTATCTACCGTCTAAAAAACTTCAAACTAAAGAGTAGAATGATAAAACGCAACAAATGGTCAAACACTTGCATCATTGAAGTCTGGATGGAGAATAGGGAGATTAATAGATCACCTTAGAAAAAGGGGGTACAAAAATAACAACAAAAAAGAATTTCCAAAAGCCACAGCAGACATCTAGGAGTACCCTTCTTCAATGTAAAGAAAAAAAGAAAGGCAATAGAATCTCAGTGCGTACTAACTTACACCCTTGTTCGAAAAAGACGTTCAGCTCTATTCAAGAATATTGGAAGTCAATTGAAAAAAATTCCAGGCTGTCCAGAATTTTTCCACAGCTCCCTCAAGGTTGCTTTTAAACAACCTAACAGTCTCCACAACTTATTGGTACAGGAGGAGATTGCAAAGTCCAACACTTTTGTTGACAAGTCAGTCTTGTGGTGACAAACGCTGCAAAAGTTGCAAACATATGCAATTCTCGTCTACATTCAACAGCAAAGCAAGAGATAAACAGTACAAAATATTCACTACTGTTAATTGCAAGAGCTCAAATGTTATTTACATTCTTGAGTGGCCCCTCTGTGGCTTACAATATGTTGCTTTAACAGCCAGTCCACAAAGAAGTGACTATAATACTTAAAACATCTGAGAGTACTATACAAAGCTGATCAAACTCTTACCAAAAACATCAGGCAGGGATTATAAAAACTTTAATAGAAAATGGGAACAGACTGTTTCAATGTTCAAAACGGCTGCTGACTCTTATGAAAATCAGTGAAGAACACATGCTAAAACTATCGTCTGATCTTGAAACTCTTATAGATATATGCAAAAAAGACTTAGAGATAAAATAATTTAAAGCATCTTAATAACATCACCACCATATAAAGTTGCTAGTAACAAACATTTTTCATGCATACTTAAACCTTCTTAACATGAATATTTTATTGTAACAACAAATACTAAAAATTACAAAAGTTTGAAATGACCAGTTTGCAAAGCAAGTGCCTTAATAAATGGTAATGGTTTACAATTTGCTGCAAGAAATTTTGGTCTGTGTAAAAAAAATGCAGGAAGAGTTAATTACCAAAAGCAGAACAATCATGTACAAAGTGTGCTATAAAGGATATGGCTTGAAAGCTGTAGGAGAAGATGACTACACACAGAAGATACCCTCTTTTGAAAAATGACTTAGTTCCCAAGCATGGAAAGATGGGAACATTTAAATTTCATAACTTTACAAAGATATTGTAATTTTCTGTTCAATTAATCTGGCCTTTAACTACGTAACTATGTAAACACAAAACAAAGTTGTTCTGAGTGTTTTTCAAAACAAACATTATAGCTAATTTACATAGAATTCTGATGCTACTTTTTTACAAGCTATAATCTGCATTGACAAGCACACCTTAATAAATAAGTACATTTTTATATGGACTGACAATAACATATTGAGACAAAAATTTTTTCTCATATCTGCACTAACCCAAATAAATAATAATTAATAATAATTACTCTTATTTTATATTGATTTTCTTTAATTCATTGACCTTATAAAGAATCTTTAATCTGTGTCTTCTCTTGCACTCTCTGAAACATAAGAAACTTGGATTACAAACATTTGCAAGAGAAAATAATTTTAATTGAAACATTGACTATAAATGTGGTATTTGAAAAACATAGTAAAATATAAACTTAGATTCAAATATAACGAGGCTGCATAACATATATCATGGCGTCCAATTTCATTGGGGGAGGAAGCCAGAGTAACTGGAAAAAAAAACCCCGACCTGCAGTAGGAAAACCGGCAATCCTTGTCAATTAAGATTGGAGTCAAGTACACCCTGCCCGCAACTACCTTAACCACTCAGCCACCGAGGCCCCCTTTATAATAGACAAAGAAAATGTTATTGCACTGTATGTTAAAGAAGTGTTATTATAATATTTGTCTGTCACTCAAATAATTTGATGAAACACAAAAATACCCTTTCATCTAACATTTGGATTTTCAAAAGACATTGGATCAAATGTTGAAATGTAACTTAACAATTATAGATACATCCTGTGGCAGTCCAGATGGAAACCTCCAAATGTATAAACAGACAGACAGAAGGACTAACACCTAAACACCATATAACCCCATTTTTTCTAGGGGGCAGTATAAAAATGCAAAAAATGGTAAGAGAGTTGTCACTGAAGAACACTGAATGACTAACTCATGCAAGGGATAGACTGACAATTTTGGACTACATGATTTTGTTTATTTGATGTTTAATGCACTTTCAGCAATTTTTCAGCTACATCATGGTGGTCAGTTTTTATTGGGATAGGAAGCGGGTGTACCAGGAGTAAACTGAAAATCCTTGTAAATTAAGATTGGAGTGAGAATCGAACCCGCAACCTCAGTAACTACCTTAACCACTCTGCCACCAAGGCCCCTTGGACTAAATGAATGATGCCATATCAATCTATGCCAATTGATTACGACATCTGTAGTAGATAATTTGGTCTTTTGCAATTTTTCCACCAATGACTCTTAATTAGACAATTAGGGGTTTTATAACCTTAGTATCTGATGATAATCTTAAATTGAAAGAGGGAAATTCTGATGGCATACTATGGAAAGACATCTAAGAGCATAGAAACTAAGTTTGATACATGTATAGAATACATATTATGACAGATTAATTATGTAAATACACCTGCAAACATTTTGCAGTCATAAAATTAAAATTTTTAAGTCTGTACAATGATAACACATCCACAAGTTTGGTTCAATTTCTTTCAGTCAAGCTTTATAGTTGAGGAACTAGATTCAAAAGGTTCAATTCATTTCAGTGGTTTCAGGGAAGTGAGGCATAACAAATAAGAATGTCATTTATATTCTTGTTGTATGTGCACACAAGAGATAATAATGTGTTTGTGCTTAAAGTCAACAGACCAAAATTTAAGACATGCAACTACTAGTATATATAATATATAAGTAAGACTAAAGACTGTGGTTCGTTGCGGAGTTGGATGGCGCCTGTGTAAGTATACTTTATAAATAACTGTTTATAGTTAGATGTCATCACAGTCTAATGAATGTTTTTGTCCTCATCTCCTCAGCTAGGCTTCAGGAAACAGGTAACAAAAATTATTGTAGATCTTAAATCAATAAAAAAGTCTCCCCAGGGCTGCACGCCCATCTGAAGATACGGACAAGAGCTACACACCACTTTATGAATGCATTCTATAGACTGACAATACATTTATCAAAATTTTATCAAAATGGCCATATACAGAGCCAAAATAGAAGAATTTATTATAATTGGCCTACATATCTTTCAACGTAAATAACAATTTAAAAAATAAACCAGAGGCTCTTAAGAGCCTGTATCGCTCACCTGATTTTATAGGCAATGAAGATGGCATTTCCCTGATGTTAAAGTAAGTCCTGTAATTTTCAATAAACTTTAAATAGGACCATCCAAACAATATTACTAGAAAGCTTTGTTTCATTGGTTAACCAGTTGTATAGAGAAGATTTTTTTTATTTGCCCATAGGGTCCTATGTTAAACTAAGTCCTGCGGGGGAGGTGGCCATTTTGAATTTCCAATTGCCATAAAAAACATAAACTTTATAAAGGACCACCCAAACAATATTGCTAGTAAGTTTTTGTTTCCATTGATTAACCGGTTTCAGAGAAGAAGCCTTTAAAAACTTTTTCCTATAGGGTCGTATGTTAAACTAAGTCCTGCGGTAGTGGCCATTTTGAATTTCCAATTGCCATAAAAAACATAAACTTTATAGAGGACCATCCAAACAATATTGCTAGTAAGTTTTTGTTTCCATTGATTAACCAGTTTCAGAGAAGAAGCCTTTAAAAACTTTTTCCCATAGGGTCCTATGTTAAACTAAGTCCTGCGATAGTGGCCATTTTGAATTTCCAGTTGGCATAAAAATCATAAACTTTATAAAGGACCATCCAAACAATATTGCTAGTAAGTTTTGTTTTGATTGGTTAACCGGTTTCATAGAAGAAGCCCTTTTTAACCTTTTTCCCATAGGGTCCAATGTTAAACTAAGTTCTTCGGTGGCGGCCATTTTGAATATCAGATTGGGATAAAAAACATTAACTTTATAGAGGGCCATCCAAACAATATTGCTAGTAAGTTTTGTTTCCATTGGTTGGCCGGTTTCAGAAAAGAAGCCTTTCAAACTTTTTCCCATAGGGTCCTATGTTAAATTAAGTCCTGCGGTGGCAGCCATTTTGAATTTCCAATTGCCATAAAAAACACAAACTTTATAGAGGACCATCCAAACAATATTGCTAGTAAGTTTTTGTTTCCATTGATTAACCGGTTTCAGAGAAGAAGCCTTTTAAAACTTTTTCCCATAGGGTTCTATGTTAAACTAAGTCCTGCAGTGGCGGCCATTTTGAATTTCCAATTGCCATAAAAAACACAAATTTTATAGAGGACCATCCAAACAATATTGCTAGTAAGTTTTTGTTTCCATTGATTAACCGGTTTCAGAGAAGAAGCCTTTTAAAACTTTTTCCCATAGGGTCCTATGTTAAACTAAGTCCTGCAGTGGCGGCCATTTTGAATTTCCAATTCCCATTTAAAACACAAACTTTATAGAGGACCATCTAAACAATATTGCTAGTAAGTTTTGTTTTGATTGGTTAAACGGTTTCAGAGAAGAACCCCTTTTTAAACTTTTTTCCCATAGGGTCCTATGTTAAACTAAGTCTTGAGGTGGCGGCCATATTGGTTTACCAATCAAAATAAAAAACACAAACTTTGTAAAGGTCCATCCAATGAACATTATGGCCAAGTTTGGTTTCAATTGGCCAAGTGGTTTCAGAGAAGAAGATTAAAATGTAAAAAGTTTACAGACGCCGCCGCCGACGACGACAACGCCGACGGATGCAAAGTGATAACAATAGCTCACATAACCCTTTGGGTCAGGTGAGCTAAAAAACCCTGATTAAAACTCCTAAGATTTCGAGTCTGAAAACAAAAAAAAATCTTCCTTTAAAAATCAACAAGATCCCATAAATCTATAACAAAAAGTTAAAGTATTAACCAAAAACAAGAGCACACATCCATCAAAATCAACAATGCCCAAAATTTCAAGAAAACTGATGAAGGAACTTTTGAAAAAGCATTAGCAAAAACTAAAAATGTACCAAAAACGAAAGGACATCCCATATATTACAATAAACAATTCCTCAAAATTTAAAGAAAATTTATGAAAGCATTTTTTAGTTAAGAGTCAAACAGTCCCAAAACTCCATAACAAAAAAATCAGTAATTTACAAAAAGAATACAGATCAAAAGGATAACATAATAAAAAATTGTGTACAGTTAAAACCAGAGGCTCTTAAGAGCCTGTATCGCTCACCTGATTTTATAGGCAAGGAAGATGGCATTTCCCTGATGTTAAAGCAAGTCCTGTAATTTTCAATAAACTTTAAATAGGACCATCCAAACAATATTACTAGAAAGCTTTGTTTCATTGGTTTAAACCAGTTGTATAGAGAAGATTTTTTATATTTGCCCATAGGGTCCTATGTTAAACTAAGTCCTGCGGCGGAGGTGGCCATTTTGAATTTCCAATTGCCATAAAAAACATAAACTTTATAAAGGACCATCCAAACAATATTGCTAGTAAGTTTTTGTTTCCATTGATTAACCGGTTTCAGAGAAGAAGCCTTTAAAAACTTTTTCCCATAGGGTCGTATGTTAAACTAAGTCCTGCGGTAGGGGCCATTTTGAATTTCCAATTGCCATAAAAAACATAAACTTTATAGAGGACCATCCAAACAATATTGCTAGTAAGTTTTTGTTTCCATTGATTAACCGGTTACGAGAAGAAGCCTTTAAAACTTTTTCCCATAGGGTCCTATGTTAAACTAAGTCCTGCGGTAGCGGCCATTTTGAATTACCAATTGCCATAAAAAACATAAACTTTATAGAGGACCATCCAAACAATATTGCTAGTAAGTTTTGTTTTGATTGGTTAAAGGGTTTCAGAGAAGAAGCCCTTTTAAACTTTTTTCTCATGGGGTTGAATGTTAAACCAAGTCCTGTGGTGGTGGCCATTTTGAATTTCCGATTGGGATAAAAAATATTAACTTTTTAGAGGACCATCCAAACAATATTGCTAGTAAGTTTTGTTTCCATTGGTTGGCCGGTTTCAGAAAAGAAGCCTTTCAAACTTTTTCCCATAGGGTCCTATGTTAAATTAAGTCCTGCGGTGGCAGCCATTTTGAATTTCCAATTGCCATAAAAAACACAAACTTTATAGAGGACCATCCAAACAATATTGCTAGTAAGTTTTTGTTTCCATTGATTAACCGGTTTCAGAGAAGAAGCCTTTTAAAACTTTATCCCATAGGGTTCTATGTTAAACTAAGTCCTGCGGTAGTGGCCATTTTGAATTTCCAGTTGGCATAAAAATCATTAACTTTATAAAGGACCATCCAAACAATATTGCTAGTAAGTTTTGTTTTGATTGGTTAAACGGTTTCGGAGAAGAAGCCCGTTTTAACTTTTTTCCCATAGGGTCCTATGTTAAACTAAGTCTTGAGGTGGTGGCCATATTGGTTTACCAATCAAAATAAAAAACACAAACTTTGTAAAGGTCCATCCAATGAACATTATGGCCAAGTTTGGTTTCAATTGCCTAAGTGGTTTCAGAGAAGAAGATTAAAATGTAAAAAGTTTACAGACGCCGCCGCCACCGCCGACGATGACGCTGACGGACGCATAGTGATAACAATAGCTCACCTGACCCTTTGGGTCAGGTGAGCTAAAAATCTGTAAAGGCATTCTCAAAATACAGGGCAACATGTGGACCAAGGACTGACAGAAGGACAATGCAAAAGACCAACGTATATATGTATAAAGATCATGATTTTAGACATTGTTTTTGCTGATTTCAAACCCCAGCAGAAATGAAACTCGACAAAATTGATCTAGCGATCACTGATACCACCGCTTTTGTAAAAATTTCTAACGTTTTTTGTGGACTGTGACCTTGAAATTTGACAGATTTCCCTCAAAATCAATAGGCTTCTAACCAACATAATATATACAATATCCCACAGTTTCATTCAAATCGGATGCAAACATTTTGAGTTATTGTCAGGAAACGGTTTTTTCTAAAAATTTCTAGTTTTTCACGGACTGTGACCTAGAAATTTGACGGATTTCACCCCAAATCGATAGGCTTCTTTTTAACCGATATATAACAATATCCCAAAGTTTCATTCAAATCAAATGCAAACTTTCTGAGTTATTGTCTGGAAACGTTTTTGTTCAAATTCCTAACGTTTTCCGTGGACAGCGACCTTGAAATTTGACAGATTTCCCCCAAAATCGAAAGGCTTCTTACCAACCTGATATGTAACAATGTCCCAAAGTTTCATTAAGAACGGATGTAAACTTTATGAATGATTATCTGGAAACCAAATTTTTGTTAAAATTCCTAATGTTTTTCGTGGACTGCGACTTTGAAATTTGACAGATTTCCACCAAAATCGATAGGCTTCTTACCAACCTGATATATAACAATATCCTAAAGTTTCTTTTAAATCAGATGTAAACTTTTTGAATTATTATCCAGAAACCAAATGTGGACGGATGAACGATGGACGGAAAGACAGACGGACGGCTGACAAATGGAAGGAAGGATATGAGGACCACTATATACCCCCGACTATGTCAAGTGGAGGTATAAAAAATTAACGGTACTAACTATAACTAGCATTAGTTATATACAGATTTTAATAAAATATGCACAGTCCAAATAAGAGGAATATAAATTTATACCTAAAACTTCTATAATATGCAAAGAAATGCTGTCTATGCATCAAAGTAAAAAAGAGCATCATTATAGTGCTGAATATTCACCAAATTAAAGTTATGACTTTATATGCTTGTATCAGCATTGAATACACAATTTATAAGGTTTAAATATAATGAAAAGATAACTTTTATTTTAAAATTATTTATATTTTGAAACTGAATTGTTTTTGCGCCAAATTTATGTCTGAGTAAGTCACAATGGTGCATTTGATGTGTACTGCATGTGTTTTCATTAAGTTGTCTTATTTTCTTAGAAATTTTATAGGAACAATTTTTTTATATTCAAACTTGGAGGCCTTACTAATATTATTACATTTAACTGAAGTTTAAAGTATTGAAAAAGAAATATTTTTATATCGATTATGTAAAACAAGATATTTTATACCCCTGCTCGAGGGGTATAATGTTTTGCCCTTGTCCAACAATCCTTCTGTCGGTTTGTCCATAAGCAACAAAAAGTTCTGTCGCAGTATTCTAAAGCAAATAAAGGATGCAGAAGCCTGACAATTTGCATGTTGCTTTATCCTATAATACCATATAGTATGTAGCAATGTTATTCTACTTGGTCATCTACTTCCTGTTTAACAATTACTGTTGGTGACAGATTGACCTTGTTTTATATCAAATTAAAAGAATCTAAATAACACATTTTAGTGTGAATTTCAGTCAAGTCAGGTAAATATGACATTTTGTAAACCTTTAGTATAGATAGCAAACATATGAGGAAGTAATTCATTACCGATTACATTTTCAGCACTTTGATTCTTTTCCAGTATTATTAGGGTTTTCACTGTTGTTCATCATTGATCTTAACGTCAAATTAGGGGCTCCTAGGAGCCTGGATTGATTACTTTGAAATTTTCTTTTCCTTGCATATAAAATGATTAACTCTAATAAATGCTTAGTGTTGGATGCATAATATATGTGTAATGAATGGCAAGTATATATAATAATACACTCCATAACCCGAGTAGTAGTGTTCCTTTAACACTGTCTGGATGATCCTGTAGAAACACCAAACCGTCTATACAGGTCAACTTCAGGTATATATCTGTGCAATCTTGATTCTTCTGTAGTGTATTTATACTATGTATATTTCTAGTCTGGCTATTACCAGGACTGTCACAACATATGCAAATATAACTAGAGGCTCCCAGGAGCCTGTAATAGTTCACCTGGAACACAAATGACCAACTATACAATCACTCTTATAAGGTGCCATCAGACAATTTCTGAAAATTGAATGATTTGTAGGCCATGTCCTCTAGGGTAATTTAGAAATATACAGTTTTTACTCTAGGTGTGTTATAGACTAATTTATAACACAAAAACTTGTTATTTGTCCAAATTTGTAATTAAAGGGCAATAGCACCAATAAAGAGTCATCTTGTAATTTTGGACTAAGCAATGATTTGTAGGCCTTGCTATGCTGATCATTTGTGCAATTTAAGTTTCAATCTAGCTGTTATAGTTTTCAAGTTACCAGACAAAAACAGAAAATTGCATAAAAAATTGTCATTTAAGGGCAATAACTCCTGTAAAGAGTCATCTGACAATTATAGACCAATAAAATGAACTGTAGGGCTTTTATTGCTGATCATTTTTGCTATTTATAGTTTTACTCTAGCTTTTATGGTTTTTAAGTTACAGGACAAAAACGGAAAATTTCATTAAAAATTGCCATTTAAGGGCAATAACTCCTGTAAGTAGTCATCTGACAATTTCAGACCAATTTAGTGAATTGTAGAGCTGTATTTCTGATCATTTTTGCTATTGACAGTTCACTCTAGCAGTTACAGTACAAAAACAAAAAATTTCATAAAAAATCGCCAATAACTCATATAAGGAGTCATATGACAATTAAGACAAGTTAAGTAAATTGTAGGGCTTTTATTGCTGATTATTTTGCTATTTATATTTTATCTATCTGTTATGGTATTTAAGTTACAGGACAAAAACATTTGTTAAACAGGAAGTAGGTGAGAGACAGACCTGAAATCGAATCCCATGTTATGGGAGGCCATGCTGATGATGCATACCAAATTTCAAGAGGCTGTGATTAGTAGTTGCTGAAAAAGCAGTTACGAAAATTTTGTCCCCGCCTGCACACTGCCCGGCAGACATTCACCATACTATAACCCAGATTTTCACTCAGTGAAATCTGGATAAAAATTGCCATTTGAGGGCAGTAACTCCAATAATGAATCATCTGACAATTGTAGACCAATGAAGTGAATTGTAAGACTTAAATTGCTGATCATTTTTGCCATTTAGTTTCACTCTCACTCTTATAGTTTTCAAGTTATATTGTAAATACCAAAAATTTTGTCAAAAATCGTCAATAAAGGGCAAAAACACCACACCTACAAGAAGCCAATACACAACTTCACACTAAGGTCAACTATTGTAGACCTTAATGTGCTGATCAATTTAAAGTAACGCTTTTCTCTATAGCTTTTATAATTTTTCAGATAATGATCAAAAATGTGTGTTGACTTGCATGTTCTATTTTTAGTAACAGCTGCCATCTTTGTTCATTCATCAACAACCTTGGTACAATTTGAAACTAGGAAATATTTTATTTTTAATAATATCCCAGTAGTTCTTTCATCAAATTTGATAATTTCTAAAGACCAATTGTTAAGAGGTTAAATTTCAATATTATTTAATGCAGATAAATTCTTGTTTGCTGCAATAAAAGTAAGGCCTACTATTTGTTCCGTAGAAGGAATGAACCCATATTGGATAAACAGTGAACACTTGCAATGATTGACTGGTTAAATGACAACCCATACATTCTAAAAGTTGTCAGATAATTTGTTCATTACTGTTGCAATAACTTTTGATGTGTAATTAAAAATTACCATGAGTGAATTCATTTTGAGTACCATTTACAGGAATAAATTTCTGTTGCTCTGTTAAAGACATTCTGTAATTAAGGCTTTCCACTTTCCGACGGGAAGGCCTTCCTGATATTCGTCTGTTTAGTTTTCTTTTTTTCCACCAAGTTTTGTTATCCCATTATAAAGTTTGTTTAGCGACATGTCATAAAGACATTTTGTACCATGGGTATACGAGGCATTACGCTTTCGCAGTTAACCCTGGCACACCCAACACTTTTTCTTTACTGAGTTATTTCCGATATCACAAAAGCGCTGGTGTTTAAATAAACTTTGAAACGGTAAAAGATGTTGCAATTAAACTAGATCCAAAATGGTCAGCTATTGATTGCGACAATTTGTAACATATCCCGCAGAGGACTTTGACGACTCCTTATAGGAGTTATTTCCTCTTATTTTTTTGCAAGTATATTTTGTACCATTGTAACTCATGAATGAGATGTGATAGAGACTAGAATTTTCAGTTGGTCATCATTGACCTTGAAAAGGTCACAAGGTCAAATGTCAAGGTCACATTCTAATTTTTGACCTTTTGTTGTGTGAGGATCTCCTCCTTAACCATAATACAGAACTGAAACCTTTACAGAAATGTGGACCATATTAAGGTCTTGAATAGTAATTTTTTTTTAAATGACCTTTAATAAGAGTTATCTCCTGTAGACCAATGAAATGTATTGTGTATTGCACTATATCACTTTATCTCAGTTACTATAACAGATAATTACATAGAACATTGATCATCATTGACCCTGACCTTGAAAATGGACACAAGGTCAAGGTCACAATCTAAGTTTTGACATTGTAATTCTCATTACAATTCCTTTGAGACGGTAAAAGATAGGCTATAACTTATAATGGGTAATATGTCTGCCTCATAAAGGCACAACTTTTTCCCATTTACAGGGAAAGGGTTGGACACAATCATATATGAGTTATCACAAATTTTATCAATTGATATTTAGTTTTTCATTGATAACTTACTTACTATTGATAGCAGATGCATGGGGTTTTCACATGGAAATTCTGTTTTTTCGTGTATATAAAAAGGTAAATCACAATAAATGTCTTGTTTTTAAAGCATTAAATATGCAAATATAAAAAACTCAATGGTTAAGGTCATTTATGTCAATTAATGTCCTATTTTATTACATTTTTATTTTGAAAGATATCCAAATGGATTTTTCTTTCATTTGTTTATTTTGAAAAGAAGATTCAATTTCCATATAACCAAAGTCAAGGTAATTTTTGCAATAAGTGGAAAGCCTATCATTTGTTCGGAAGAACCAATGAACTTATATTTTCAGTATACTTCTGTATTGTGTTAATTATTTAACAGCTATTGAGTGTTGATTGTGCCCTGATGATGTCAGTTGATGAGCGATCGAGTGCTTTCTTGAAATACTTCGATATACACAAAATAGGTACAGTCTTCTGCAAATGTTCCGAAGAATGTAAAAGTTCCATAATATCAGCTGCACAACTTTAATATATGTGCAATCTTTCTGTGAAGTGTCTGAGATATGGGTTGAAAACCTTAGGAGTTGATTACACAAAATAGATACCCTATTTTCTGCAACCACCTTCCCAATTTCATCATACTATTACCTGGGTTTTTGCTACTCATCTTAAAATGTTAAATCATTATTTTGTTGAATTTTGAAGCTTTCTTCACTTTTATTGTGATACAGAGTTTTGTTACATTCTGGCAAACAAAATGTACCTAGTAGTTGCATACTGTATGTACTGGAATAGTAGCTACAATAATGTAGCTCCTTTTTTTAATGGATGGAGCTGCAAAGAGGTCCCATTAATCGTAATGGAGCAAAAACACTCTTGGGATTTATACATATTTTCCGCTATTACATTGCTATCTGTTTAGTTTTATATTATTGTAGCTACTCGAATAAAGTCTGGAAATTGTTAAAACTAGCTTTTAGAGAAAGGTACCAACTTACTAGCATACCATACAATGACAAGAAAAAAATTTGGTCAATATGACATTAATAATTTTTCTTTATATTATCTAGTTTCCATGTTACTATTCATTCTTACCATTGTTTACATCACTATTTTTTTTCTTAAATCCAGCAATGCCTTGATTCAACTGAAAACTGCCAATCCAGATAAAACAGCTAATACACATGTTACATAATAATTATCATTAGTATTATTAGAATTTAAAGCACTACTCCCTGATTTTCTTTTTAACTAACAGCAGTTTTAAAAGGTTGTGCTTTAACTACTAAATGTTAAGAAAATGAATATGGTCTGCTAATTCAGTGAGATAATTTCCATGGCAAAAAACACATTTAAACATTTTATAATGTCATCTCAAAGTAGATGGCAAATACCAATTGTTAAGGTCTAAATACTCCTTCCACTCCCCCTTTTCCAAACTGTTTAGAGGACTGACTTTAAAAGAAGTATAAATGATAATAGTGTTTCAGTAAGAGATCTGCTGTAACAATATGATGTTAGTTGTGTGGCAGAATTTAGTCCTATTACTCGTAATGTAGCACATAAAAAAAAATCTAACTTCAAATTGTTTATACAGAATCCAAACATGGATGTCTTTACCTTATTAAAGCTTCAATCAGACTTTGTAAAATTGACAGAAAACAATTTATTGAAGAAATTTCTTCTTTCACCTTTGAAAATTCACACAGAAAATGCTATGTTGATCAATTTTCCATATATAAATTGGTGACATAATTTTAGTGAAATGTGTTAACTTGCCTACTGTAACAACCTTTCCTTAACGTTCTCAATGTTTTTCATGTAGTAAACATTACAAAACAGAGGCATGAATGTCAATAAATAATGCACAGGGGGTAATTAAATAGGGCATCACGTATCTATAATAATCTATCCTACACTCGTAACTGATAAAAAATGGTGACAAGTGTCGAAAGATATCAGGATTGACCATGGCTGGATATATATGTAACAACTTTTGGGCATAAAAGTGCTGGAAGTGATTCACTCCTGCTCTGATACATTACGAGTAATGGGACTAAATTGGTACTCTTGCCAAAAAAAACCAATGTTACAATTATTTGCTCTAGTAAGAATTACCTCCTGAATTTGGTGCAGTCCCATTCATCTGTTCTAGTTCTGTAACAGAAAAAAGTTCACACTGTAATTAAATTGTCTTGGTACAGATAAAATTGTCCTTTAATTGCTTGACCTAACAATATAACAATCCTTTGAAGCATGCTGAGAAAAATATATCCACTACTTTGTATTCAAAGTAAATTAAATTTTACAGTTTTGCTCTATATACAATACAAATAGTAAAAATTAACTTTTTTTGTGTTCATACTCTTGGTCTTTGAATCCATAAATATCAGTGCATGACCAGCAGGCTCATTAAAGCTTGCAATATTAATATGGATTACAAATGTAGCTGTATTTATTAGGTTTCCCCAGTCACAAGTTTGATGATGTACAGAAAATAGCAGTCGAAATACCGTGAAGAGTGTGTTGTTATCTAATCTTCTGCATAAATACATTGGAACTACCTAAACACTCCTCCACTGAGGCCCATAATATTCTTTAAATAGGACCTTACAAGCATTATTATTCTTCCAAGATTGGTTCAATTATTCAAGTACAGTTTCAGATGATAAAATTAAAACTAAAGAAAGCAAGATCAACAAGAAAGACAAGTGATGGTTATACCTCAAAATAATCTGTTCAGCAGAGCAAAAAGATCATGAGAATATAAATTATGTCTTTTCCTGTTTGCCTAACTTTACAACTGTTGTCACCTATAACTAGAAATGTTTTGTAATCTTTGTTGTACAAAACAATTAAATTGTTTTATGCCTTTTTCTTACTTAATAAATACAGTACCAAAAGAAAATAAGACATTCAATAGAAAAAATGGCAAACCTTATCAATTAAGAATGGAAGCAAGCACACAATGCTTCTAAATAGACTTGAACCAGCAACCTCAGTGTTGACAGGCATGTGATCAACAGCCTACCTAACCACTCGGCCACCTAGGCACCCACAAAAATAGTACCATAGTCTATTGAACTTGCTGAAAATGACTAGAAAAAAATGTGGAAAAATTTCTTGAAGAATAGCAGGTGTAAATCTTTATTACCGTCTCCCATGGGAGACGGTATACATAGTCAAATGACGATCAGTATTCGGAGTAAATGATTCTCTGTTACTTGATTGGGTGGTTAACTAAATCTATAAATATTTTTCTCATTTCATTGGTTTACGTCAGGATCGCACTAGTATGTGTAATGAAATTTCGATATATTCTCAGGTCGAATCGGGGTTGTAATCAGTATTTTAGTGTTGTAATGTAACGTTCCACATATTGACTTCTATTTCATTCATTGCATTGGTCAATGAACAATTATAAGGTAAACATTGTACCAAAATCTCACTACTTTATAAAGCTGTTTTGGATAAAATTATATGTTCTGTATCTTATCTTTATTTTCGTTAATCAGTATTTTAGTGTATACATGTTACGTTCCACATATTGACTTCTATTTCATTCAATGCATTGGTTAGTGAACAATTCAAAGGTAAACATTGTACTAAAATCTCCCTACTTTTTAAAGCTGTTTGGGTTAGGAAAAAATTATGTATCTTTATTTTCGTTCTGATATTGATGCAAATTTAACAAAACATATTTTTACCGCTAATTTTGAACATTTGTTGTTTAGGGAGTCAACTTTTGTTTAATTATTTTTTAAAAAGCAAGCGTGAAGTGACAACAGGTATTTAAATCTCTGACCATTGGATAATAGGTTAGCGTAAACAATGTCCTTACAAGGTACATGTACATTGTTTACCTACCTTACATATAAATTACAAAAAAAAAAAAAAAAAAAAATACTTTAATAAATCCATAAAATTTGTAATGCAGCTAAGAGACGGTTAGCTTTTTAGAAAAGCTAAACTTCTTATGTGTGCAATCATTCTGTTTCAGGGATCATGGCTGAAAGCTGTGAGAGGTGTTGATGACACCAAATAGATACCATCTTTTATAAACTTTGCTGAAAAAATGAGGACAAAATTCCTGGAACAAATCTATGATAGCTGGTGCACAACACCAATCTGTAAGCAATCATTCTATAAAGTTTTAAGGATATGGGATGTAGGAGAAGGTAATTAGACAAAATAGGTACCCTTTCTTCCCCAACTGACTTCCCTAAACTGTAACTTGAGTTTGTAACCCAGCCATTTAAACATCTAATGAATGAGCTAGAAGTGTGAAATGAAGTGTGTAGAAGGAGCTGTGTCTACAAAGTGCATACTGAAGACAATAAAAAAATATCGAAGTTCAAATAGGCTTACCTGTGTGATTTATCAATGAACCTTGATGCAGAAATTATATGCCAATCAACATATAAACTTTATTAAAAAGTTAACAACAACAAAACACATGTAAAACATATCAAGAAAGCACTAATCAACTGTCAGTTCTTACACAATATCGGGAACAAAATTAACTTCAAGACAATCAAGTTACAATGCCATTAATTAATATTGTATGCACTTAAAAAACTTATAGAGTTAAGCATGTTATTGAGAGAAGTAAGACAAATCCAAGGAAAAAAACCAATGTAGACAATGGGACAATATTGGGGCTCACAAACTGTATCAATATAACTGAGGTATTCAGTCAGCCTAGATCGAAAGAACAATGTTCAACTCTATTGGGTAGTTAATGCATATTGAGTTACAATGTAATTATAATTTACCTATATTAAGGATGAAAACAAGTTTATATTTAGTCAGCATAAACTTATCTGAAATCAAATAATCAGATAAGCTGTAATTCCATATGCCGAGAAGAACAGAAGGTAGCAGGTAAGAACATTTTGCAATTCAGCTGGATACAACACCACAAGACCATAAAAAGCAAGACACACTTGTATAATTGAATTATAGCTTAAACATATTAATTTTTGTTGTTAGTGTGGAACAAAGAAATGAATTTACCTTCACTCTCGTGTCTATCCCCATTTTGTGCCAAGTGTTTATTATCTGTAACAAAAAATAAGTCCATACTGTAATTTAATTGTCACCTAACAGATTTATGAAATTGATTTCTCCACTTTTTGGTTAATTTCCATATCGCCCGACCAAGAATAATGAAAAAAAATTTAAATCCCTAAGGAATTTAACAGTTTTCTTAAATAGATTTATTTAATTGAAGTGAGAACACAATATATGTCCTTAATGACATGGCTAGTAAAGTCCAAGAACATTCAAAATATATATCTTGTAAGTGTTCGACAACATATTTATTATTTGTAAATATAATAAACAAGATTATCCATTATGAATCATAAATGTTGAAAATATGTTCAATTGTACTGAAATGCATTCAGATTTAACTTCTGCATGGATATGATGTAAATTAAAGTTAAAAATGGATTAACTCATGAATAAATCATAGAAGAAATGTAAAAAAAATGGAAGAAACAGATTCTCTTCAGTTATGTTATAATGAGGGACATTAACTTAAAAAAATTAAAAGAAACAGATTCTCCTCAGTTATGTAATAATTTTATTTGCAACCACTGGGTCGATGCCTCTGCTGGTGGACTGTTAGTCCCCGAGGGTATCACCAGCCCAGTAGTCACACTTCGGTGCTGACATGAAAATCATTGATTCTAACAGTGATAAAGTCATTGTCTAAATTTCCTGCATTAATTCGTTTATTATGATATCTCTGTTGTACCAAATAAAGGTTACTGAACACTATAAAAACCTTGTTTGTTGCCCTCCTTTTCCGATATCCCCTGTTTACGCCCCCCCTTTCGAAAATCCTGTATCCGCCCCTGACAAGTCATGTAATTGACTAAATTGTTACTGTGATACTTTGGAAAGTGGTAGGGGCAATAAGGGTAAAAAATTGCCCCATTTTAAATGTTAACAATATTTAGACAGAAATGTGTCTGTGACATAAACTTAAAGTACTTAAAATTCCTGTCACCTTTGTTGTTCATTATTCCATGTTATGAAGATTCAGATAAGTTAAAATTACATAAACAGTCAAGACAGTCGTCGTACAATATTTTTTGGAAGCAAAGACACAGAAATAGGGTCCACACAGTTTTCTTTCTTATGAGTTCTAGTATAAAATCTGCCAAGATTGGAGCACACGCAACGTAAAATAGACATCGACCGCAGTTATGCACCAAAAATATTTAAGAGCATTACTTCTCTTTGGTTTTTAATTTAACTTTAAGTTTCATGTTGGTGCAAACTTGGGGAGGTTATAAAAAACATTAAATTTGACACAAATTTCGTATTTTTCTGACATTTCATTCGTAAAGCACCATTACAGCATGCGTTGTGACCTAATCAGCATGCGCAATTTAGCAGTAAACATTATTTTTTGTAGCTGGTCTTTCATGTCTATAGGAAAAACAAAAATAGTTGATATTTTGAAAAATTCTTATTTTTTTAATTCTGGGGCCATTTTCCAATGCTACCAGTCCTTACCCCTTTATAACAAGTTGTAGGAGTTAAAGGATAAAATTTCTTTTTAATAAATTGCACAGCAGTTGCAAATACCCATAGTTTCATGACACTAGTTGTTTCAAAGAAGTTGAACTGAGTTCAAAATATTATAAAATGGGTCTAAAAGAAGCTACCAACCAGACACTAGTTAAGTATTGTATCAACAAACATGACAATACACCAAAGGCTCGTTTTAGTGCAGTACATTTTATTTTAAAGGTGTTTAAATTTGAAAATAAATAAAGTAAAAAAATAATGACAATAAAATCTACTTTTTTAAATGAAGTAACACATAAAAATAAGCGTTTTTTTCGCAAAACACAGTAGCATTTGTCACAATCCACGAAGAGTATGATTATTCGCTCTAGTTCTCTATCACTAAAATTTATTAAAATATCAGCCACTTCAAGACACGGATCGTTCCCTCATTTTCGATCTAAATTGGTTTCTACTACACGATGATTGTGTTGAAAATATTTTAGCAGTTTAATTCCTATAACAACCAAACGTTTCATCGAACGTTTTATAACATTTTTAATCTGCCGTGTCTTGTACGTATCTTAAATGCGTTAAAGTAAGACTTATTATAAACAATATCTTGTGTATATAGCTAATATGTTGGTAGAAATTGTATTATTGTATTGTTTAAAAATTCTTAAAATATTTCAATATAATAATTGTTCGCATAAATGGCACAGAACAGCGATCCCTGTATGACTAATACTTATTTTTTAGTCCGAAAATCATGTGGGGACACCAAGGCAGAAAAATTAACACTAGAAGACCAACATCTTATGTGCAAAACGTGGCACGGACTTAATAAGTCGCAAGTTCGCAAGACAAAACCTTCAAAATGATCTAAATTTTAAGAAATAAATTCAATTCACACTTAAGAAAGTGATTTGCTCTCCTTGATGTATATTTCTTTAATAAATATGAAGGCCCCTCCCCCCACCCCCACCTGCGTAAACAAACCAGAAAAAAAACGTCCAACAAACACATATAAATGTAATTTGTGCATACAAGATTTGTTCAAATTAACTTGAAATGGTTTTTGAAATCGTGACATTTAACATACCTAAAATTCCGAATCTGCATGGTTATGGCGGGGGGGGGGGGGGGGGGGGGGGCTAAAAATAAGAATGAAATGACGAGTCCAAAATAACATTGCAAAATCTGCTGCTTCTTCCATCATGAATCTTCCACAAGTATATATCTATGGAGTATTATCAAAACTTTACCACTACCTAAGTACTCTAAACCTGTTGTCTGTAGATTGGTTTCTCTGTATTTATTATAGCCAAATACACCAAAAAAACCCACACACAGTCATAAATGCAACACATTTAAGAAGACATCTAACAATTATTCTCTACTTGAATGAATTTGATCCGATTATTTTGTGCATGCACTTTTTTTACATTTTATCAATCAAGATTGTAAAAAAAAAAATGAAATAATTACTTTATTTTCTATTTTCAGTCATTAACATTTGGTTGTTGGCTACAAAAAATTATCTGACTTATACTAGACACCATAACATAAGTATAATTCAGACCAATTTGCTTAAAGTTGGCAAAATAGGGTTTCCAAGTAGATTTTTTAAACAAAAGCACAAGTGAATATTTAACATAGTCAGTGGATTCAAAAATTAAATACACTGTTATAAACTGGGGGGTTCTAAAACCTATGGGTTTTTCATCGAACCATAAAATGACCAGGCAAATGAACAATGCTCTAAGACACATTAAAGTCAGGTTGGAGAAATAACTTAACACACATTTAAGAAGAAAGTTTATTAAGAACTTTGCAAAACTTTTCAAATTTTTTATTTTGGAAATCACAATCTTTTTCCTGCATATACTGTCTCATGAATATGCATTCTCAAGCACATTCAATACGTCAGTAAAGTATTAAAGATGATTGGAAGAGGTGGTACAAGTGGTTTCTATACAACCCTGGCTAGTTAGGCTTGTGCAAAATGACGCCTTCTAGTATAAACCATCTCCAGACCTTGATAGTACAACTGCAGGTTACCTACATACAGAGCATCTCTAACAAAAAAAAAAAGGAAACAAACAGTAAAGGACAATTTAAGAATTTGAAAATTAAAAAAAATGTTACCTGACAATGAAATTTTTTCTAAATATTTATATTAATATAATTTGGGAATGCAAAGTATTCTCAAGTTATCAGTAATAGCCTAAATAGGATTTTTTTTTTACAAAACACTTTTAGCCTACACGGCCTGCCATACCACAATCAATTACCGGACGTGAAGCACTTGACCGTTACATTACTTTTAGACTTGTCTCCCTTAATTACTTGACAACGGACGGAAGATCCAATTTGTGACTACATCGGGAACAGTGTTTTAAAAATTTTCAAAGGTCTGCCAACATTTCTAAAGTAGTTCCTTGCCTATGGAAAAATGCCTATAGCTACTTTTTTTAGATGGACTGTAATTTTCTGCTGTAATTGCAGAGGAAGCATTCGCGTCTTAGAATATCATAGTATTGTGTATTCTTGAGTTGAATTGTACTAGCTGTGTACATGTTTCAAGTCCAGTCAAAAACTTCGCGTCAATACGAAAATGGCGGTCTTTCCAAGTGACTGCATCTCATGAATATTTTGAAGGGAGATAATTCGATGTCACCACAAATCGGACTGCTATCTAGTTGTTAACTATTCTCACTGGCTTGGAACAAGGTAGAGGATATGTTCTAACCAGGGCATATGCCTTAGTTTGGATCAATGATGCAATTTATATTGCAACTTCTTTGTTAAAAAGTAAAAAAGTAGCTATTCTTTAAGTTGTTGAAAGCTTGGCACTAGCCTTCAAAACAGTCATTTCAAATTTGATTTTTTTTTTCGTATCAGGACAACTCAGACCAAGGGCCACTCTGACCAAGACAACTCGGACAATAAAAAAAAATTGGTTAAAACAACTGTTATAGCTAATTTACAAAATTAAGATTATTTGATAATAAACAATTTAAATGGTGATTTGATCAAAGGCACTATAAAAAATTTATGAACTATAATTATAATTGTAGTAAAAATGTACACAAATTAACACTGATTAAAATTGAATGTATTGACTGTACAACAAGTGCTTCTATTCCAGCTATCGATCTTAAGGCTACTATATCAGCTATCGATCTTAGCACTAATATTCCAGCTATTGATCTATCTATCTTATTTTTTTAAATATGTTATTATGACATGAAGTTAAAACAACCAGATTGTTTTCATTATTTCATACACTTGTCTTCGTTATTTGCACAGACCAAAAGATATTTGGTGCATTACAGTTAATTATAACTTTGGTCTGAGAGGTCTTTAAAACTGGTCTGAGTTGCAGCATGCCTACTGATTTTTGCAAATGGGGCTACCCCTGCCCTTTGAATTTGGTATACAGAGGTTTTTTCGAGGGTACAAGTGTTTGTGAATGTAATGCAAGGACAAGAATGGATACTTGTCTATAATTACATACTGTTTACGTTTCCTTTTTTTTTTTTGGATAGAAGAGCGATTTACACACATTTTGGGATACTTTTTTTTATTCTCAAAAATCAACTAGGTCTATAACATAAAACCTCAATATAAACACAAAGACTGAACCTGTTTTAAATAAATTAAAATATGTTCAATTAAGTAATCCATGTTTGAAATATCGAGACGAAATTTTCACTGGGAGCCGAGTCATTTTGAATTTAACAGTAAATAAAAATTACGGAATCAAGTTTTACCTAATGCCTGAACCAATACAATTTGTTGTAATTGTAATCAATGAAAAATTTGTTTCATCAAAAGCAAAACCAAGAAAATTAAATGGGGTCGGCTACACAATGTAATGGGAGTGAAATGGAATCTTAAATAAAGCTTCAAACAGGACTTGAAACATCCTTGATATACTAAGGTCATATAATTTTTTTTATAAAACTCATATATTTTTCTTTTAGTTTAGCCTAGTTTGCATGGGTGTCCAAACTTTTTCATATCAAACTTAACTTAAGCATTCAGCACGATTTTCTAGCAGAATTTGCACACCAAAAAAATGCTTTTAAAGATGAACTTACCTTGCATTTCACTATAAACATAAAATATCAATATCTTTTTTTTAAGGTGAATATCAAATTTGGCAGAAAGTTTCAATTTTTTTAAATTTTATCTAAGGACCATAGGATACAAACATTAAACTAGAGTAAAAAAAACCTGTGAGCAATACTCACCATTAATACCCCCCGCTTCACAATTACTTTGAAAATTCAGGTGTTCTTAATTATGAACTTGAAACTTTATCTAGTTAAACGTGAAGGCGGAGTTGCAGATAAGACATGTAACCCTCCCCCATTCCTCAAAGAATGGCATCCCTATGTCAATGACAAAGTCCATGTTTTTGTATGGGAAACCTCCAATAATATTCTGATCAAAATGTTTAATATTTGTTGCACAATGGCAATATGTGACCAAGATTCAAGTTTCAACAAATTCCATTCAGTGGTGTAGGAGGAGTTGCAAATAAAAGATGGGTGTCCCTATATGTCCATGACAAAGTTCATGTTTTTCTATGGGAAAACCCAAATATCATTCTGATCAAAATGTTTAATATCCGTTGCACAATGGCAATATGTGACCAAGATTCAAGTTTAAACAAATTCCATTCAGTGGTGTAGGAGGAGTTGCAAATAAAAGATGTGTATCCCCTTATGTCCATGACAAAGTTCATGTTTTACTATGGGAAACCCCAAATATCATTCCGATCAAAATGTTAAATATCTCCCGCACAATGGCACTGTGTGACAAGGATTTTGTGTACGTTTCAACAAATTCCATTCAGTGGTGTAGGAGAAGTTGCACATAAGAGATTAGGACCCCCTTAGGTCAATGACAAAGTCCATGTATTTCTATGGGAAACCCCAAATATCATTCCGATCAAAATGTTTAATATCTCCTGCACAATGGCACTATGTGACAAGGATTCTGTGTAAGTATCATTAAATTCCATTCAGTGGTGAAGGAGGAGTTGCACATAAGAGATAGGGACCCCCTTAGGTCCATGACAAAGTCCATGTTTTTCTATGGGAAACCCCAAATATCATTCCGACTAAAAATGTTAAATATCGCCTGCACAATGGCACTATGTGACAAGGATTCTGTGTAAGTTTCATTAAATTCCATTCATTGGTGTAGGAGGAGTTTCAAATAAGAGAAGTGTAACGGACGGATAGACAGACAGACGGATGGACACCATGATCACTATATACCCCCCCACTTTTCAAGCAGGGGGGAATAAAAACTAGATATCAGTGAGATGGTACCTATCTCTGTGGGCCCCGCAGACCATAAGGTCAAGTTCAAAGGTCATCAACCATGGTATGCGACACATCACCTTGATATTATCTACCCACATTCCAAATATCAAAAGCATACTTGAAAGATAAAAAAGTTACAGCCTGGACAGGAATTTGTCATTCAGAAAGCAATAATGTGACCTAAGGTCAAAGTTCAAGGTCAAAGGTCAACAACCATGGTATGTGACACATCACCTTGATATTATCTACCCACATTCAAAATATAAAAAGCCTACCTAAAAAGATAAAAAAAGTTACAGCCCGGACATGAATTTGTCATTTAGAAATCAATAATGTGACCTTAAGACCAAAGTTCAAGGTCAAAGGTCAACAACCATGGTATGTGACACATCACCTTGATATTATCTACCCACATTCCAAATATCAAAAGCCTACCTCAAAACATAAAAAAGTTACAGTCCGGACATTAGTTTCGGACAGATGGACGGACAGACTGATCACTATAGGGCGTCCGTCACAAAGTGGCGGGGACCTAAAAAATCTATAAAAAATCAAAATCTATTTAATATTCTACTGAATGTACATCATAATCCTTAAAGAAACAAAAAATATACCTGCAAAGCATAGTGACTTCTTTTTTTTCAACACAAGTACTATAATTATGCCTATAATCACTAATCCAAAAATACTTCCCAGTATCATTGCATAGTCTTCCCCCTCTTTCAATGGATCAACACCTTAAAAACAAATAAAAACATAACAAATTGTAAATGTGATAGACAAGTAGTGCAGTCGAGATGTAGACCAGGTCAAGTTTTTAAAAGTTTTCCTGTTATTTCCTTTTGATATGTGAACATATTATGAATATATCACCATCAACAAGGTTTCAAACATTCAAAATTGTCATATTAAATTAAAAAAAAATTCAAAAAGTGATTTTGCACTTGAAACAGGTGATCATGCATATATAAATGTTCAATTTAAGTTTAATTCCTAGCCAACATAAATCATCCAAGACAATCTTGATAAATTCATTTATTCTTAAAGTTTGGGACCACAGAACATGAATATCCAAGCTTAACTTTTGTATGGGGAAACAAAAACCTAAAAATAGCTTTATTTTATAAACACAGTAAAGTATACATGTAGTTAGAAATGTATAAATGAAAAATTGAAGAGTGTGTCCATGGGACACGGATGCCCCCGCTAAATGAAGTCCCAAACAGGAAGTAGTTGTCCGACAGGTCTGAAAGTCGCTTAGGACGTACAACTTGTGATACTGAACCACCCTGCCAAATTTCAAATTGTGCTGATGTACGGTTTCTGAGAAAAGCTTGACGGAAATTTTCATACTCATGTTAACACATTTTCATATCGGCCCAGTCGCAAACAGGAAGTAGTTGTCCGACAGGTCTGAAAGTCACTTAGGACATACAACTTGTGATACTGAACCACCCTGCCAAATTTCAAATTGTTCTGATGTACGGTTTCTGAGAAAAGCTTGACGAAAATTTTCATACTCATGTTAACACATTTTCATATCGGCCTAGTCGCAAACAGGAAGTAGTTGTCCGACAGGTCTGAAAGTCGCTTAGGACGTACAACTTGTGATACTGAACCACCCTGCCAAATTTAAAATTGTTCTGATGTACGGTTTCTGAGAAAAGCTTGACGGAAATTTTCATACTCATGTTAACATATTTTCATATCGGCCCAGTCGCAAACAGGAAGTAGTTGTCCGACAGGTCTGAAAGTCGCTTAGGACGTACAACTTGTGATACTGAACCACCCTGCCAAATTTCAAATTGTTCTGATGTACGGTTTCTGAGAAAAGCTTGACGGAAATTTTCATACTCATGTTAACACATTTTCATATCGGCCCAGTCGCAAACAGGAAGTAGTTGTCCGACAGGTCTGAAAGTCGCTTAGGACGTACAACTTGTGATACTGAACCACCCTGCCAAATTTCAAATTGTTCTGATGTACGGTTTCTGAGAAAAGCTTGACGAAATTTTCATACTCATGTTAACATATTTTCATATCGGCCCACTCGCAAAAAAGGAAGTAGTTGTCCGACAGGTCTGAAAGTCGCTTAGGACGTACAACTTGTGATACTGAACCACCCTGCCAAATTTCAAATTGTTCTGATGTACGGTTTCTGAGAAAAGCTTGACGGAAATTTTCATACTCATGTTAACACATTTTCATATCGGCCCAGTCGCAAACAGGAAGTAGTTGTCCGACAGGTCTGAAAGTCGCTTAGGACGTACAACTTGTGATACTGAACCACCCTGCCAAATTTCAAATTGTTCTGATGTACGGTTTCTGAGAAAAGCTTGACGGAAATTTTCATACTCATGTTAACATATTTTCATATCGGCCCAGTCGCAAACAGGAAGTAGTTGTCCGAAAGGTCTGAAAGTCGCTTAGGACGTACAACTTGTGATACTGAACCACTCTGCCAAATTTCAAATTGTTCTGATGTATGGTTTCTGAGAAAAGCTTGACGGAAATTTTCATACTCATGTTAACACATTTTCATATCGGCCCAGTCGCAAACAGGAAGTAGTTGTGCGACAGGTCTGAAAGTCGCTTAGGACGTACAACTTGTGATACTGAACCACACTGCCAAATTTCAAATTGTTCTAATGTACGGTTTCTGAGAAAAGCTTGACGGAAATTTGTACATACAGACGGACGTATTTACGTACAAATGAAGTCCCAAACAGGAAGTAGTTGTCCGACCGGTCTGAAATTCGCTTAGGACGTACAACTTGTGATACTGAACCACTCTGCCAAATTTAAAATTGTTCTCATGTATGGTTTCTGAGAAAAGCTTGACGGAAATTTGTTCGGACGTACGTACGTACGTACGTACGGACGGACGGACGCGAGTAAAACTTAATGCCCCCCGACATGTCGTCGCGGGGGTATAATAAGAGTTAACTTCTTACTGTAATAGTGTCTATGCAAGAAAAAATAAGTTTGTTAGTTTATTGATATACTTCATATATAAAACATTTCATAAAAATACTTACATATTAAACTTTTCTTGAGTCTTTCATTGATAACTACATGACCATTCATTGACAATATAAAGTCATATGAGTCACTAGAATTGAAGTTATATCCAAGTTGCAAGGTACTTTCATAAAACACATCATTTCTGCTTTTGTTACTCATCAACATTTTTGAAACATCATTCCCCTAAAAGGATTAAAAAAAACAGGAGAAAATTTTTAATTTAACGTCAATAGATTATTTACAATTTTTACAATTTTTTTGCATTGTAGAACAATTGATGTCATTCTCGATATATGTAAGAAAATGATAATTCCTATCTTAATGAATAAGACTGAGACGCAGTTGAGATCTATTCATTAAAAACATGTCTTCAAATCACACAAATGTTTATTTGCAAGATTTGTTATTGTTTTAGCAAAAAAGCACAAATAATACTCGTTTAACCAAAAACAGGAAAATTTCATGCTGAAGAAGAGCATTGCAATATATAAAAAATTCTTGGGACAATAAATAAGAAAAACAAGATGATTTCAGTACTACTGTCTACATATGAACTCCTACATATCAAATGTTAATCTCATTATAACTCAACTAACTATGTCAAAATATGTACATTTTATAACTGATTTATGTTTATACTGATTGGTTCTATTATATATATATATTGTCTAATGATAATGATGATAGACAAAATGAAGTTAAACCAGGTTCCGGTACTGACAGAAGATTCCCCAACATTAAAGGTTGGTGAACACAGTTCTTGATTGGTCAATACAGAAGTTCAAGCTGAGATGACCTGTAATGACATGTTGATATATCTTCATAGCGACAATAACAAAAAGGGGAGATCGTGCAAGATTTAATTTTAAGTAGATTGATGAAACCCAAGAATATTAGTATCCCAAGAACAGAGTATTTACCAGGATTTTGAGGGTGTTAGTAAATTTTGTGGTCACACAAAAATTAGCCTTTGCTCAGATGCGTTCATTTTACTTATGGTGACATATATATAAATCTAGAGGATTATGCAACGATACAAATAGAGATGTTTCTACTATAAAATAATTATATATATTAATAAATACGACAAAATTTTCGACCTGATGTCCTTCTTCTGTGTCAATATCAAGCTATAAAATATACATTGATAAATATATATAAAAATCTAGTGCTAGTTTTAATTGTTAATACTTTAAACATTTAGAGTTAAAAGCCACTAATGAGTCTTGAATAGATGAAGCTTGCGTCTGGCATAATGGATTTATCACATTGATAATTTTGATAACATTTTGTTGGAATATTTGAGCGAAGCCAAGTGACACCTCATCCTCAGGTAGGTGATGGTTGGGGCAATGTATTGAAGTTCAAGTGAGAATGTTCAATATCAATATTTTGACTTGTTTACATCATTTATTTATAGTGACACTCAATGATTAAGGCCTTTCCATTCGTTGGTCAGTCTGTGTCTATAGTCTTGCCAAAAACACCGTCATTTGTATCGTTTCATACTCTTCTAGACTTGTATATTATTTTTTGTTTATGCTGTATCGTCATTTTTGTCGATCCGATAGTTAATAAGTTTACTGGTTGGTACTTTCTTTAGACCCTTTATATATATATATATATATATATATATATATATATATATATATATATATATATATATATATATATATATATATATATATATATATATATATATAATAAAAACGAACATTTTTATTGTTGTTAATTCTATTATGTGGATTTTAAAATATATTGTGACATTCATTTCCGAATTTATATTTTCTTTATATATATATATATATATATATATATATATATATATATATATATATATATATATACAATATTAACAATTAAAACTAGAACTAGATTTTTTTAATAAATTTTGTCCTTTTTTTTCAACACAAAACAAGTATAATAGATAATAACAACAAACAAGTTTTTTTCATACAGTAAAAATGTTTACATTGATCTTTGTTGGTTTAATAAAATACAATACCTTAAATACATTTTACATATATTAATGCATTCAATTTTTGCATATAGTAAAATAAAGGTGTGCAATATCAAATAAACAGCTATTATTGAGTATTTTTGAGCACTGTCTGTATAAAACCACACAGAAAAGATTTAATCAGAACTAAACAGCACTCGTGCGGTATTGAGAATTGAAGGCGCTGTCAAATGGATGGAGGTCTTTAACTAATAATATGGAATTCTCCGACCCTTGGCTTTATTGCTCTCCAATAGTGTAAAGTACTGAAGCCAGCATGGTGCAAAGAAGTTTGAGAAGCATAAGGACAGAAGAGATCTTTATCCTGTTTGTATGATGAGTCTTGATGACATTGTACCTTTTCAAGAGAGAAGAAATAGATGAATATATTCTCACATCCAGACAAGACCTGTTTATACCTAAACCACAGGACAACAACTGTGGACTAGCCTCCCCCATCTGAATTTCAACTGTATAAAAGATAGAAAGACTTTCTAAAGTCTGATGTGAAGGAAATCTATTCCTACGATAAGCCACTAAACAGTCAACTAACTTCACCTAAAGAGTCAAAATTAGACCTTTGAGAACCATTGTACTTCACAAGGTTGCCACCATACATAAAACTGCCACGATCTCTCAAGGGTGCTCTGAAAGAAAAGACTCTAGACTAGGACTAGCACCAAATTGCATATTAAGAAGGGCAGTACACACTAGGTCAGTAGCCACCTTAACAACAAGTCTTTTGAAACACTCAACACTGGACATGAACTTCACTAAACGTGACCTGCTATTACATTACCACCATTCTTGTCAGAAAGAAGACAGCCAACCATATGTCAAAGTTACAGAGAAGTGCATCAACACCTCCCTTAAAGGAAAACCACCTCATAGTGAATACTTTTGCAACTTTGTCCCAATCTTGTCAAGGTAATGGCAAGGGCCTTGAGATCAGCAGTGTGCTTACAGGAACAGTGATAGTATTTATACACCTCACATACAATGCTAATATTTTATTAAGTATAGAATGGAATTTGCTGCCCGAGATCAATGGGCAATATAATGTACCTTGATGATAAAGGGATTCTATTAAAAAACTCTAGTGGTTATACCAGTAATAAAACTAGCACCATCACTAGATATAGAAATGCACCTAGAAAAAATATAACTTAAACATGGAAAAAAGCTCAATAACGGATTATAAAATACATTCTGCTATGCCATTATTCTATTCTATAACTGACAAAATACTAGCAACACTCTGATTACATTTCAAAGATCATAGTTTTCTCAGTCTTTTGTCAGTTGACTCATAAATCCTTTTGGAGGTGTAGTCGGAGTTGTGTAGGTCTTAGATAATTTCTTTGTCAACAACTTTTGCTATTGCAGTCTGCATGTTGTGGACTATGTCCATGCTGTCATATTTCGCATTTTTTGAGTTTTGAAGATTGGTGACAGATTCAAATCCCCCAAATGACATCAAAAATACATTACAGGTTTCACTAGGAAATGAAGGTTTAGCTATTTATACTTGGATTGCTTGTTCATATCATTTCCAATTATTCAAAAAATTTAAAAAACAAAGAAATTTGTCATATAAACATAATGTATCCTTCTTTTGTTTACTGAAATTTCTTTTTTTTAGTTAACAGCTGGATAGCAGTTCAGATTTAATTTTAATTTAAGGTATCCGACCCATAATTGATGTTACCATTTAATTTATTTTTCGAAAAAGAAATACAGCTTCATTTAATCAATGTATTGTTAGTTAATGATACAAATTAAATATATTGTTTTACTTTAAGTAATTGTTAACAGTTTTGAGCAACAAAAAAAAAGTTACTCAAATAGTATTTGATGTTTGCTGAACGTTACCGAGGTCTGTTCCATTGAAAAACAATGGACATCTGGGACACCAAATATGATTACATGGTCAATTGTGGTCTGGATACCTTAATCAAAATTTCCTTAGATTGAACATTATAGATCACCACATACACGAGTTATGAAGATCATTGAGGTCTGAGAACATTGACTAAAGCAGGTTTTTTTTTTTCACCATCCACAAGATATTGGTCATGGCACTGATGATTCCTTTTTTTTTGTTTTCTGATGTACAGTAGCAATGCCCAGTTGGTTCTCGTAGTTATTGAATTTTAATATGGTGGATTGTTTGTTTAATTGTTTGAATGGTGTTTTATGCCACTTAAAGCAATTTTTAAGATTTATCATAGCATCCAATTTTTATTGGGGAAGGAAGCTGAAGTAACTGGAGAAAACCCACAACCATTGGTAGGAAAACTGGCAAATCCTTGTCAATTAAATGCACCATGCCCGAAGTGACACTTGCACCAGCAATTTTCAGTGTTGTATTACGGTGGAAATTAAGTGGCATTTAAAGGACAGTAAAAAATAGAAAAAATTTATATTTAAATGTTTTTATTTTTGCATTAAATAAAAGAAATTAATTGATTTATTTATACATTAGAAACATCATAAATGAAAATCATTTTAAAATTAATTGTAAATGACAATTTCTTGTAACTGAGGAGAAATTTGGCTTGGGTTACCAAAGTAGGAACATGGTTGAGTTCCAAAGAGCTAAAACCTGCAAAAATGTGCATCATACATACAAATGTATGAGGTTTAATCATATCTAGGTGTCAGGATATCCTAGATAGCAGTACTAGTGTCAAAAAGGTATTTTATCCTGCTTTTAATGCCAACTTCAGTATTTCAAACAGTGGCAGATACAACCCTGTTAAGCACTCAAACAGGAACAAATATATGTCCAACACAGGGTCCACCTACCCAACATTGTTTAACTATTAAGATTTCAGAACAAGGACTAAAGTCAAAAAATTAAAACACATGCGAAAAATAAATTAACACAAAAATGGGGCAGACTTAAAATTTCACATCAAATCATCAATCTAACATAAAACTGAAACATGTCTCACACTTTGGACTCTGAAAAAATATTAAATAAATGCAAAGACAATATATACAAAAAACTTTATCTATATTTTACAGAATTTTGTCTTCAATAGCTGACATATGGTAATTTAGAAATTTAACAGCTTATTTAGTTACCCTGTTATCTCATGTGAACTTACTGAATACTTACATTAATAACTATCTTAAATTCTGGATTTTCTATGACATGCTTTATTGTAACATCCAATGTAGCCAAGACAATTCCCTCAACACATTGTGTTCTTATAGGCACAAAACCTTTGTGAGTCATCAGAACTGAAAAAAAATGTGTTACAACAAAATCAAACTGTCACTTTAGCACTAAATTGAATGAAATAGTAAATTGAAAGGATTAAATGGTGTCCTGTCTAGTGAATTAGGCAGAGGTTAAGTAAATGACAATAAGAAAGGGGGTGCATAGTAGAGCTGTTCAAGATTAATACAGTACACTGGTTTATGTACAAGTTGACAGGTACACTAGTTAGTAATTTCCTTACATTATACAAGGTGCATATAATATATCTGTGTCTTTCTTCCTTAAAATAAGATACTCTATTAATGTAGTGCCTTTCCTCCTTTAAATAATGAAACATGTGCCTTATTTAAGTCTTTTTTAGAATAGAATAACTAAGTCAGGAAACAGATTTGCAAAACATCAATCTGCTGTAGAAAAACTTCATTAAAAATTTACTGTTTACAGTATAAAATAAGTAATTTAAGACTTACTTGGATATTCTGATATATTTACATGTATTGCACAACTTGAGTGTGGGCCTTTTTGGTAAAAATATAATCCTTCTAAATCTTTGTGTGAAAAAGCTTTAATTGTTAAAACACTCCAGTTTGTCCCATGTAAACTTTCGTACTTATTTTGACTATAATCAGGAAACAAGGTCTCGTCTAAAAATATTGTATTGCTCCCTCTGGACCACTTATTTGTTCCCATGCATACTGGCAAACAAGAGATATTTGTATAAATATCATTTCCACTGCAAGTTATTCTAGCATCAGCTGTAAAACAGATTTATGATATATGTATTTCAAAAGTTATCATATTTCAACTTAACAAAAATTTGTAAAATGAAAAGTAAACACACTTTAATACATGTATTAATCATCATAGCAGTCATTACTGGTAAAAAAAACTTTGGCTTAACTCTGTGCATTTGCACTTTCTGGTTTCACTTTAACTTAAATTAATCTTAACAGAACCAGATTGTTTCAGCATTTATGTAAGAAAATTATATAAAAACATTTCAGCCATGGCCATTGGTTGATCATTACTTCATATGACAGAAATTTTCATTAAGTATTTCTTAAGTACCTCAACTGAGTCTAGTAGGCCTTAGTGGGGAAAGGGTTAAAGTTTCAAATAAGAATTCTATTGCTTTATTGATTGGTTTCATAATATTCAACAACAGTATTTCAGCTTTAGTAAGGACAGGAACATTGAGCAGAAATTTACATGCCACAGAAAAAGTATGATGCATAAATTATGTAAGGAATGAGATTTTGTAGTCATTACAAAGTGCCTACTCATTTTCATTATTTCCTATAGAAATTGAGTCTTCACCTTGCCATGAGTATAACTCTCCAAACAAATCACCCACTATGTCTCAATATAACCTGACAACTCCCTTAAGAAAGTATCCCATGAAATTCTAACTGGTGGCAGTTTCTTATTGGCACTAAATGAGGAATTTTTTTATATGACAGCATATAATACATATACAAGCATTATTCCTGCAAAGCAGCTTCAGAGTAGAAGATAAAAAGGTGACAACAATGACCAAAGGCATTCAAGAGCCTATATCCCTAACCTGATTTATACATGTATAAGCAATGAAGATGGTATTTTCCTGATGTTAAACTAAGTCATGTAATTTTCAATTTTCTACCGGCATAAACTAGTAACCTGTGAGCTACTGCTCACTCAGTATACCCCCGCTATTCACATCATTGAATTGACAGTCGGTAAACAGGAAGTAGATATGCGACAAACCTGAAATCAGTACTCGCAATATAGGACCACATGGTTAGGTCACATACAAAATTTCACGTGGTTGTGATAAGTAGTTGCTGAGAAAACTGTTACAAAAGTTACGGACGGACAGAAGGACAGACAGGGGTAAACCAGTATAACCCCTCTTCTTCCAAGCGGGGATATAATAACATTATCTTTTTTGAGACCATCCAATGAATCTTGCTGTTTCAACTGGTTCAATAATTCAGATAAGAAGGAATTTAAACAAATTTCAATATGTTTTAATTTTAAATTAATTCTTAAAATTGCAGACATATGGATTTTCAGTCAAATAAACAAACTAAAAAACTTTTAAGAAAACCATTCTTTCAATTGCTTTAATTTTATAGTCAAAATACAATGACCTGTCAGGTATTTTCTACCTATTGCTCTATCAATTTCAAAAATAGATAACTGCTGTTTAGAAAACTGCTTCAGTCTGTTTTCTTTAAAGCTCTTACTCAGAAAGAGCTGGACATTTAAATTGCAGCAATTCATGCATGACTCAGGTAACTTTACTGGAGACATTGCCATAGGGTACAATGAGTTAGAAGTTTAAAAGTTACCCGAGTCACTCATGAGTAGCTACAATTTAAATGTCCAAGCTATCACTGATGAAGAGCTCTAAAGAAAACAGATTGAAGCAGTTTTCTAAACAGCTGTTATCTGTATTAAGAATTGGTTGACCAATAGGTAGAAAATACCTGACAGGTCATTGTATTTTGACTATAAAACCAATTTAAATGTGTTTGTTTACCAATTGGTTATGATTTTTCATTTAGGGCCGTTGTACTCTCATTGTTCAATTTCAATTTCGGTAATTTGACGCATCACGGAAATAATCAAATGGTGCGTAATCTATTTTCAAGATATATTGAAAATTGTTAAATACACAAATTCAGTAGGTTCCACAAGATAATCAAATCAGCCGGTCCTTTGAATAATTTGCCAGTTGGGACCGAAGGTCTGATGGTTTTTGGCAACTCTATCCCAGTCCTGCAGTGGCAGCCATTACAAATTTCCAACAGGCACAAAAAACATAAACTTTATAGAGAACCATCCAAACAATATTGCTTGTAAGTTTTTATTCCATTGGCTGACTAGTTTCAGAGAAGAAGCATTTTAAAACTTTTTTCACATACATGTAGGGTCCTATGTTAAACCAAGGTGCTTTGGTGATGGCCATGTTTGTTTTCCAATCAGAAAAAACAAAAAACCCTTTGTAAAAGGTCCATCCAATGAACATTGTGACCAAGTTTGGTTTCAATTGGCCCAGTGGTTTCCGAGAAAAAGATTGAAATGTCAAAAGTTTACAGGCACCGACAATACTGATACCAACAATTACAGGCGTAAAGTGATGACAATAGCTCACATGGGGTCAAGTGAGCTAACAAAAAGTTGTTGAGGAAAAATTACCTTTATTTACTTTGAACCCTATAGTTACTGAAGGCATTAGACAAAACAAAAAATTCAATCACAACTTTGTAGAAGACCATTAATACTACAATTTCAGACTTACATTAAAATAAAGTAAATCTAAAACTATTTTCTCAGATACTACCTTTGTGGGAGGTTTGGCATGCCATAAAACCTGGTTTAACCCACCATTTCTTTTGAAATGCCTGTACCAAGTCAAAACCATTACTGTAGTTGCTATATTTTTGGTTGTTGGTTCTAAAGTTTGCTGGTTTCTTGTACTTTGATTTGTGGGTTGTCATTTTTTTACAGTTTCCTTGGTGTTCGTTATTTTCTTATTAATTTACAGGTACCTTTGTCTGGGTTAAAAAAAAGAGCCTTAACCTTCCCCTTCTAAATGTATAGTAAGAATCTTCCACATAGACCGAAAACAGTATACCCTAGCTATACAAAGTGGAATATTGTGGTATAATTATTTGTGTGCAACTCTGTACTCTTTTTTTGAACTCATTCTTTATTTTAAAAATCTAATTGAAATTTTGAAAAAATAATTAATAGGTTTGTCCAAGACTGACACAAGGACGATGAAAATCATAGAACAATACACCTACACTATGTGCAGCATGTACAGCTGTATATAAATTACTTGTACTTACGTACAACTTCTGCATTGATTGGAATGATGCACACAAATATCAAAAGCCAAAATCCATTGCACCCTGAAAAAACCATAAAATTTTATTCACAGCAGTCTGGTGATATCTTTTTATAGCATTAAAGGGATTAGATGAGATAAAGAAACATACAAGTACATATACATATATCATGTATATTAGCTAAATTAAGCAACTGTTTGCAAAAGAACCTTAAGTTTGGCAAAAGAACATGTGCTACAGTTATAAATAGAAGGAGTCAATGAACAAGAAATATTGAATAAGAAGTACCATTTAAAATTCATACTTTGCAATAATTCATTGCAAATGTTGAAGTTGTACAGTATGAAGTGAAAGAGTGGAAGTTGCAGTACAGTTTGGCTCCTCCCCTTTGACATATTTTTCCAATTTGAAGAAAAGACATTTTTCATTGAAAAATCTGAAGACTATATGTTACAAATTACAGATGAGGATTTAAACCACAACCAAAAAAGTTTGTTTACCCTGTCAAGTTCTTCAAATTGCAACAGAATATGAAATATGAATTGCTTACATTTTATTCTCATGTCATATTGACCATGTATCTTCTTCAGTTTCATCTGGTTTGTATTTCTACTACCAAAAAAAATAAGAAAGAACCTCAGGGAGCATGCTCGCAATCCCTCACATACTCCGAGGTGGATACATATTTGACACTAAAACAAGAAAATTTCAAAATTTAATGGTAATACATTTAAATTTTGTTGAGCATTTTCAAGAAAGTTAGTCCAAGATTTAGAATGGAAACTTTGAAAACTAGAGGCTCTTAAAAGCATGTAATCGCACACCTGGAACACAAATGACTAACTATATTTCAATTTTTCAATTTTATGACTCAGGTGGAATATCTTGGTCTCTTACATTAAACCCTATAATAATATTCTAAGGAAGAAGCTTAAATTTACCTGAGTCATGCATGAGTAGCTGCAATTTAAATGTCCAGCTCTTTTTGATGAAGAGCTTTAAAGAAAACAGATTGATGCAGTTTTCTAAACAGCTGTTATCTGTATTAAGAATTGATTGACCAGTAGGTAGAAAATACCTGACAGGTCATTGTATTTCGACTGTAAAAACTACAATAATATGTTTCACTTAAGAACACTGTGCGAAATACCACATAAGGTTCTATTGAAATCTGAAATTTAGGTTGCACACATTTCATTTGAAAAGTTTGACAAACTATACTAGTAATATATTTTTCAGATGCCTAACTCCTACAAAAATATCTAATTAAAAATTTCCATTGTTCAAATTTAGATCAACATCAAACACTAAAGATTTACAGCAAGTGCAAAAGCATTTTTGTCCCCCACAACCACTGGCATAATAATTTTTGAACTAATAAAAGGAGGTCATGGTTTAAGCCTAATATCTGTATGTTCCAGTCTGGAGGCCTTACCTAAGTTTCTTCCTGTACCTACATGTAGAACTTTTGGGACTTGGAAGGTCTGCTGCATTTGAATACCTGAAGTTATAAGAATTATTTTTAATAAAATTAATATAATTGTAGGACTTTTTTTGTTTATAATTTTAAAGGTCTCATATTGTTCTTATGCGTCATATTATATATGGTATCATATTTTTCAAAGTAGCGAAATAACAAACCAGCCTTCAACAATTAGTAGACTAAATCTTGCTTTATCCAAAAGTTTCAGATATTTTTCAACTTTTTTTTTAGTAAGAGTGACCTTGCCCTGAAAAGCCTCAAATCCAATCCCATGCTAGGTCTTCATGGATTTGGTTTTTTTTTTAATGGTGTTTAGTGCCGTTTTCAGCAATTTTTCAGCTATATCATGCCATCCAGTTTTTATTGGGGGTTGAAGCCGGAGTACCAGGAGAAAACCTTGACCTGTGGTAGAAAAACTGGCAATCCTTGTCAATTAAGATTGGATTTGACTTTGGTTTGAATGTTGTTTTAATGCCACGTTCAGCAATTTTTCAGCTATATCATGGCGTCCAGTTTTTATTGGGGGAGGAAGCGGAAGTAACCAGAGAAAACCCCCGACCTGCGGTAGGACAAACCAGGCAAAGGATAAAGAAAACTGGGTTTGTTGTAATGATTTCCCAATGACGACACATCTTTGGTATCAATCAATACAAATAATCAGTGGCCTAGCAACCATTTACACAACAACTCACCGGCGTGCACAAACGAAACAGCAATTTTTTTTTAATAAAAAAAAGGACAAGGGAATAGGAAGAGGTATACTCATTCTATATGTTCTGAGTAGTTTTTAGTCCAAAAATTCTCCAACCATACTCATTCTATTTGTCTCTGTAGTATACATTCAGGAAATTTCCACAGACTTTGAGATTAACTTGAAAAAAAGTTATTGACATTTTTGACAATGCAAAAAGCAGAAAAATGATGCTTACATAAAATAAAATAAATCTTCTTTCAACAAACTATAGTCATCATTTTAGTTGCAATTTAATTCATTGCCAGCTTTTCAATTGTTGCGGGATATATAGTTTTTTTTGTGTGATCGTCCGTTATATTCATCTTCATTATGTTATTAATGCTTCAGACATTGCGAAAATGACAGGAATCGATCTTTATTGAAGAAATTTCTTTTTTCGTCTTTGAAGATGCATGTGGAAAATGCTATGTTGATCATATTTCTGTATATGGATAATGTGATCTAATTTTAGTATAATCGTGCTAATTTGCATACTGTAACAACTAATCTGTAGTAAGAATCCAGTAATTTACATATACTTTCCCCCAAGATGCAGCACACCATTAAGTTTTTGGTTTTTCGTGTAGTAAACATAATTAAACAGAGACACAAATGTCATTTAATAAGCAACGCACATATGATCCATCTTAAACATAAACAGATAAAAAAATGGTGACACTGTTTAAAGATATCAAGATTGACCACAGCGGATTATATATGCAACTTTGTTTTTACATCAAAGTGCCGGGAGTGATTCACTTTCGCTCTGCTACATTACGAGTAATGAGACTAAATTCGTACCATCCCCCAAAAAAAGCAAGGGTATGATCATTCATTCTACCCTGGACCCCATACCTGCACTGCAATCAGAACCTAGCTACACCAACCAAAATTAAAATATATCGTTGTATAAATAAAGGGCCATAACACTTAAGTGGCTGAAGCTATTTTGCTGGTTATCAATCTTGGTCAGGATATACAATGTAATGACAATTAACATTTTCCCCAAGTTTCATAAGATCGAACAACTGTTTGAGATAGAGTGGACAAGGCGAATTTGCCATTTCTTGTATAAACGAAATGACTTAAGTGATTTGATTGTTTTTCGAAATTAACTAAGATAGTATACCCATAAACATTTTCCATAAGTTTCATGCAGATCAAACAACAACTGTTCAAGTTGGATAATAATATAACTTGTTTTCGACGGGCATATAAAAATGTTTGCCAAAATATTTCTCTCGGCAATTCTTGTGTGGATGTAATGATAATTTTAATTCTTACCTCCCACATGTTGCAGGATGTCCTTCAGTGGTACTGAAAGAAATATCATCTGTATCTTCATCATCGCATGCCTTACTAAGAGTATTTGAAACTGTTTTGGAAATATTCAGCCGTTCAGGTGATGCCCATTTACTCAATTCAGGATTTAAATCTAGATCCATTTGTGCTGTAAAAAAAACCCCTTTAACTACAATACAATATTATGCTTCTAAAAATTAGACATGAATATTCTGTGAAAGACATGTGATGTCTGCAGATAGAATATGCTACTCAAAAAAAAACTTGTAAGAGTATCCCACTGCAGTTAACATTAAGTTCCATGCTCAATCAATACTGGTTCATTCAGATGGAAATTTTGGTTGTCATAATTAACTGACAGACAAATCAGAAGGTTGAAAAAAAAAACTCATACTGATTTAAATATGTATATTCTCAAAATGACTTATCAAAACACTGACTTTGAGAATAATGAGTATGTGAATAGACAAGAAAATCAACCCGATTGGTTATAGGTATATACACGACTCATTATCTGTATCTGCCATGACACCAAACTAAAAGGTTCCCAAGACCATGTATAGTTGACCTGATTAATATCTATGCAGTAAAGGAGTCACTGAAACATTTTCTTATAAGGTCATTTATTAAAGTCATGCAATGGTGTCTAATTTCTTTTCAAACAAACAACAACAAAAAAATCTATGAAGTATACATTACCAGAGATGCCAACCCCACACAATGGAAAATCTGAGTACAGAAAAATTTTAACTATTAGGGCGGCAAAGCGGCCTGAATACGCCGCACAGTGGCGTTTTTATGGGGGGGGGTCTGGGGTAAATGAAGCAAAATCCTGCATTCTGGGGCTCTCCTGGCAGTAAATAAGGGCTTTCCGAGCGCGGATTTTAGGTAGAAAAATCGGGGTAACTCCTACTAAATCAGAGGGGTTGACATCTCTGCATTACAATAACATCCATATACAGTATAGCTTTAATGCAGCTATGAAGTTTCTGAAAAGAGGGCATTTGTAGAGTTTAATGTATATGACCACAATGAGTATTGGTCAAATGATATATTATAATAAATTGGTCTTAATGTCAACAAATGTATGTAGGATTCATTAAACATAAATTATACAATAAATCAATAAAACGGTCCTTAGCTGGAATATATGGAACATACTTAACAATGATTCATACTGTGTTATTTGGAGTTCTTATGTGTTTGTTGTAGTAAAGAAAACCTTTTTTTCATTATGACCTGCAGTTAAGTTATAGTTAATGAATGACAGGTACTAGTATTTACAGTCAAACTGCATGTCATGATGTGGGAACCTTTGTGGCCGAGTGGTTATGGTAGTTTGTGTACTATTAATCAAGTTGTCTTTCAAGACTTAGATTGCCGGTTCAAGTCTCACTATGGACATATTGCGCTCGACTCTTATCTTAATTGACAAGCTATATATTGCCAGTTTTCCTACCGAAGGTCGGGGGTTTTCTACGGGTACTATGGCTTCTCCCCCCAATAAAAAATGGATGTCTTGATATAGCTGAAAAATTGCTGAAATTGGTGTTAAACACTTCAAACAAAGAAACATATCATGATGTTTGCTGTTTAACTTTTAGAAATCCAATGAAAAATATACATAAAAAGATCACAAAAATATAAAATGTCAGTGTCATTTGTTGGCAGTTTTCCAGTTAAAAAAGTAGTTTTTTGATGATGTTTTATAAGACAATAAGTATTATGCCAATGCTATGACTTCATTGGCATTTGGTGTTTCAGTAGCTACACAATATTTTAGCCTTTGTTTAAGGTGTAAAATTGGCAACACCCATGGAAAACTGGACTGATAGGTGAGCAATATCACCTGTAAATAAGTAATTGCTAATTATTTCACAGATTATGATCTATAGCATGTGTAATTTATTATTGAGGAGTCATTTGTTTAAGAAATAAATGCAAGACATTTTAACAGTAATTTTGCCTTGAATTTATTGTTTACATTGCCTGAATAAAAATCATATTTGGCTAGAACACATCTGATGAATTAGTGTTTTTCAAACAGTTCACTTTAGGAATAGAAGTATACAATGAAGGTTTAGATATTGATACTGATATGTAATTGTGTCTTTGGACTAGTTTTTTCATAACTGTCAGCATATTTTTTAGCCCTATTAACTAGGTATTCATTGACCTGATTAAAATTGCATGGCAAAAATTTGCTCTTTAGCCATTAAATTAAGGTATCCGGACCATAATTGACCACGTGATCATATTTGATGACCCGGATGTCCATTGCTTTTCAATGGAGCAGACATCGGTAATTTTCGGCAAACATCGGAAATACTATTTGAGTAACCAATTTTTTTTGCTCAAAACTGTCAACATTGAATCAAAGTAGCAATATATATTTAATTTGCATCATTAATTAGCATAGATTGATTTGAATAAAGTTGTATTATTTGGTAGAAAAATAAAATTAAACGGTGACTTCAATTATGGGTCGGATACCTTAAGTTCTTTCATTGAATCCAATCCTTGATGGATTCTAAACTAAGAAGAGGATTCAAATTATCCACAATGTCCGAGTCCTCATTTGACCTCTCATCAAATTTTGCATTTTTCCATCATCTACAGCTGGATTCAATGCCTAATACATGGCAACTAAACGCTGCTTTGTGACAGACACGCTTTTGCCATTTTCTTTTGAAATTTCTTTTAAGAAATCTTTCTTAACTGTGAATATCTTATTTCTTTTTAAATCGTAAATTGTATAATGTTTACATTCAATGCCATTTTCAGTTACAGAAGCTACTGGTCACAGAGTAGTTCTCGCTACCCGATCTTTTGACAGTTTTTGTGAACAATTACCATTATTTTAAAAGTGATTACATAATTTATTTTGGATAGAAGATAGTGAAATCAAATGGGATCTAATCATATACCGAGATATTAAATCAGACTTATTCATATTTATAGGTTATTTACGTTTTTTTAAACGAGATGTGTTTTCTCGTTCATATCTCATCGAAGGGCGTCAGCGCTAAGATGAGACGATGAGAAAATGCATCGAGTTTCATAAAACATAAATAGTCTGTTTATCGCTGTTTTGTAACATTGTGACATCATAATGTTACTTATAACGACGTCTCCACAGCGAACTGAGATGGGCCCATCTCAAGCTAGTAGAGTGATATGGAATAATATCACACACAAAGATCAAAGGAAAATACTGCAAAATAGCGATAAATTTCATTGTCCTACATCCCCTTTTATTTAACAACATATAAGCATTTTTTTTTTATCAAGTGATGTTAATAGAGCACTTAATTTGTAAAATCAGTGGGATATATTTAGATAATTTAGAAATATCCAATGATATGTTTTTCTATGAAAAAAGCTACTTTTCATATATTTTAGAGAGGTAAAAAAGTTACCCATTTGGGCCACACATCCACATCACCATTACCCTATATATACCAAGTTACCCCCCTCCGATGGTACAGATCTAGTGTACATACTGAACCTCATTATCAACGCTGAATTGGTCTTTGTTGTATGGAGTACTACAAAAATGTAACTCCGGTACAAAATGATATACACGAATGTACCTCAGGTACATACTTGTATACAAAAATATACATTGCCATTTGTTTTGGCAAAAAATGGTAAGAATAAGACCGATTCAAATACATGCCAATGCTCTGGATTTTGCCGGGAATTTTTTACCAGTGTCCGGGCAACCGGGAAGGTCATTGGAATCTCCGGGATTTCTACATTTTTCAGGAAAAAAGTCTAAATTACTTGTTTTAAACAGCTTTTCGAATACAGAATTAACAAAACACATGCATATATCAGCTAAAAAAAAACGTAATTTGTAAATATTTCTTGTCTAAACCGATTTTAAAATCGTTTTCGGTCAGGAGGCAAGCCCCACTGGGCCCCTAATTGGACTTTGCCCTGGACCCACTGGGGACCTTAAGCAATCCCCAGATGCCTTGCCGAAATTATCAGGAATTATTTCAAAAATATGTTGGCAAGTATGAATTCAGCATAAATCATCTCCATTCAGAACTATTTTATGAATCTGTTATGTCGCGAACGTCAAGTAAAAAAAAAAGTTCACTACCAACAAGATTTTGATCTGGGATACCCTAAATTTACACAGGGTACAATATCTTGCCAAAACAAACGGCCAGGCACATTTTGATATGAGCAATCTATTTTAGACATTGTGAAAGTACTGGCATGTTAACTGATGTTTATTTCCCAATTTACCTGATGCTTATCTGATATAGAACCCCATCTGTTTTATAGCTTAATTAAACAAGCTTACTTCATCAGTGACATCCATGGGTCATCTGGTTACTATTCAAACTTACCTGTTCCCTAAGCCTATTGTAACATCATCTAATAAGGTAAATAAGATTAAAATTTAATTGGCATAGACAAACAATACAAAAACCAGGAACAATCTTTATTTTAATATCGACCTTTGTGATGACAGCCACATCCTCACAAGTCAGGGTTTCTTTGTTCACATGTGGACAGGAAACACTGACAAACTTAGCTAGGAAATTCCTGGGTTAGAAGTCACTATTTTGATTGGCTACATCATACCTTAATGTGGAAATTCAAAAGCTCGCATTCATTCACGACTTGGTTCGGAGATATCCCGATGTCAATTGTAAATAACCAAACGGATGTGTTGTATAGACCATGTGAAAATTAATGTATTTTGTACAGTAGTGTTAATAGTTTTTTTATTACCATGTTATTTATTTGTTGAGTTACGTTTTCTCCCCATTCAAGAATGAGCAAGAATGACTACTGCAAAACACTTGTATCTTTCAAGCAATTTCATTAGTTGATATTTTGAAGGTTTGACATCATATGAAAATCTTCTAGCCCGGGAATTTCCTAGCCAAGTTTGTCAGGGTTTCGTGGACACATGTGGAGGACACAGAAACTCGGACTTGTGAGGATGTGACAGCCATAGTGTTCTTTTAAACCGGAAGTAAAACTAGAGGCTCCCAGGAGCCTGTAATCGCTCACCTGGAATCCAAATGACTTCAACTATATTTAAATTTTTGAAATAAACAGTTTCAGTCTAGTTGTTATAGCTTTTAAGTTACTGTGCAAGAATTAAACATTTCTTCAAAATTTTTAGTTAAATACAATAACTCCTATAAGGTGCCATCAGACCATTTCTGAAAATTAAATGGTTTGTAGGCATTGCAGACCTGTCAAGTGTCACGCAACGCGCGTGAGACTCACGCATCTAGTCCTCAATTTGGCAGCAAATTTCTTTGATTTTTTCATTTTTTCCTTTGATCTTTCAATTTTTAGGCAAATCTCACGCGAGCAGCTCATAAAAACTTGACAGCCCTGGCATTGTCCTTTAGGGTAATTTAGAAATTTACAGTTTTACTTTAGGTGTGTTATAGACTAATTTATAATTCAAAAACTGTTCATTTGTCCAAATTCATAATGAAAGGGCAAAAACTCCTATAAAGAGTCATCTTGCAATTTTGGACTAAGCAATCATTTGTAGGGCTTGTATTGCTGATCATTTTTGCTATTAACAGTTTCACTCTAGCTGTTACAGTTTTTTATAAGTTACAGGACAAAACGGAAAATTTCATAAAAAATTGCCATTTATGGGCAATAACTAATTTAAGGAGTTGTCTGACAATTTCAGACCAATCATGTGAATTGTAGGGCCTTTATTGCTGATCATTTGTGCAATTTACAGTTTCAATTTAGCTGCTATAGTTTTCAAGTTACATGACAAAAGCGGAAAATTTCATAAAAAATTGCCATTTAAGGCAATAAGGAGTCATCTGACAATTTCAGACTAATACAAGGAATTCTAAGGCTTGTATTGCTGATCATTTTTGCCATTTACAGTTTCACTCTACCTTGTATAGTTTTCAGGTTATATTGTAAATACCAAAAATTTTGTCAATAAAGGGCAATAACTCCTACAAGAAGCCAATACACAACTTCAGACTTATAGCAACTATTGTAGACTTTAATGTGCTGATCAACTTGAAGTAACCGTTTTCTCTATAGCTATTATAATTTTTGAGATAATGATCAAAAACCTGTGTTGACCCCATGTTCTTTTTTTAGTAACAGTGGCCATATTTGTCTGTTGATCAACACCCTGGGTACAAACTTGAAAGTACTAGTAGGAACCCTAAGGATGAATGTGGCCAAGTTTGAAAAAAATTGGCCCAGTGGTTTCAGAGAAGATTTTTGAAAAAGTTTACGACGGACGATAGACAACGGACGACAGACGACGGACGCCAAGTGATGGCAAAAAAGGGGAGAAGAATCATGTAATACTGGAAATGGGTGGTTCATCGAAAGTGTAAAAAAACCCGGAATATTGTAAAAACCCTCATATCTATGGTGAAACCCCCTCAGAAATGATAGATATTACTATATATTATGATAATAATTCAATATTTGTGAAAAAATAATTATGCTTTATCCCACAGAATCGATTTTTATAACCGCCTGATACGTCCTATATTAGGTCAAATAGCTAGGGGAGAGCACTCTTATTCATTGCAATAAAAGTACTTTAGGATAATAGGTAGGAATAAAATATATTCAAAATGGATGCTATAATACACGATTTGTTACATATAAAATGATTTAAGAATACATGAATTAAATTAATATATAATGTAATTTAAGCCTTTAGAATATGAGTATTTAATGATTTTATAAATAGTCCATACATATGAATTGCTAATATTAGACTACATTTTAATAGGAGATGATTAATACAGTTAGTTTGTTTCTTTGTTTATTTTTGTTTTTATTTAATTTTTTTTCAGAATGGACAACTTAACAAAGTTTCGTCAATTTCAGTAAGAAACTGTCTATTATCACGAAAAGACAAAACAGAAGACTGCAGAGACCTTTCTTATTATCAAACAACTGTAATAAAATGTACATTGAAAGAGTTCTAATTTTTTTTTATGGATACATTGCATATGCAAACAGAGACCAATTTAACTACCTGTTGTCTTTGTTGGGATCTCTATGTATACTGTGTTATGAAATAAAAATATTCTGGGAAGTTACATTTAAATAAGGAACAATAGAAAAATCTTGAGATAATACATACTAGAACTAGAACTTTCATCCTTGTACTTTTGACATCTAAACAAAAAATGTATTTCATCTTCTAATTCTCCAGATCTAGAGCTGCAGTTCTGACAAATTCTATGATTAAGGAGAAGACCCTGGTACCTGCCCTTTTCTATCTGCAATTGATGGGCAGAAATTCTGAATTAACACAAATTTTTCCTCAGCTCAAAATTGTTTATTATATTGATATAATTTTCAAAGCCAAATTATCTTTCACTTTCGCACAAGTTCTGAGCTTTCCTTCACTGTTTTATCTATGATTCATATGCCATGTTTTTATATACCGATTTTTCAGGATTTTAAAAATTTTGATTTTATTTATTTTTTTATTCTTATCAAGGTTTATGGTAATTTCTGGAATTTGTGTAATAATTGTTTGAATTGAACTAAACCATGATGGTTTTTTTCATTCAAATAATTTTTTTGAATGAACATTAGCATCTTGTAAGAGTTCAAATTTTTCCAGATTTTCTAGTCTTATCCAGTAATTTAGTATAGATTTCACAATCAAAATGTAAAGGGAATCGACCAAGTTCTGAAAGAGTTGCAAAGTTGGAGGCATTTTTATGCACACCAATAATTCATTCAAGAAATTTTAAGTGTAATTTTTCACAGCCTAAATTTGTAAAAATATTTTCTATTTGAATATTATCAAATTTTAGCATTTTTGAAGAGAAACAGTTGAAGGTGCCCCAAATTTCACATCCATATAATAATATAGGTTTGACTGTATGGTCGAAAACATGCAAAGAGTTATGAATCTTTGGATTAAGTGAAAAAAAGTCTTTTTGTAATTTAAAAAGAGCTTTTAAGGCTTTGTTGTATAATTCATTTTGAGCAAAAGAAAAGGTACCAGATGTACAAAAAATCATGCCCAAATATTTATATTGTTGTACACACTCTAATTCATGATTTTGATAAATAAATTTGGAGCAGATGTGCCTGCCTGCCTTGCTGAAAACCAAGATTTTTGACTTAAAGAGAAAGACACCAATCAACACAAAATTTTTCTAGAATATTCAGTTTGTTCTGTAATCCCATTTCTGAAGAGGACAATAAAACAATATCATCAGTGTACATGAGGCTGTGTATAGGTTTATGGTTTAACATTACTGGATCTTGCGCTTTTTCAAGTAAAAAAGGAAGATCTGTGATAAAAACTTTAAATAAGTTTGGGCTTAAATTGTCGCCTTGCTTTACACCTAATTTTGTAGTAATAAATTGTGTTATGCCTTCATCTACACGAATACAGGTTCTGCTTACTGAATACATATTTTTAACTATGTTGTTGAACAATGTTCCAACCCCAATGACTAAAAGTTTAATCTTTAAGCCTGTGTGAATAACGGTGTCAAACGCTTTTTGGAAATCAACAAAGCAGGCATACACTTTTCCTTCTTTTGATTTACAGTATTCATCAATTATGCATTTTAATATAAACATATGATCTGATGTTCTAGCATTCCTTGTAAACCCAATTTGACACTCATGGATGATTTTGTGGTTCTCTAGAAAAAGATTTAGTCTTTCATCTAAAATACAGTTAAACAATTTTCCTACAGCACTTGTTATTGTGATGCCTCTATAATAATTTGGATCATATTTGTCATTAGATTTATGAATAGGGACTATATATCCCTCTGCCCATTGCGTCGGGTAATTTCCACTTGTTAAGCAAGCATTAAAAAGTTTTCACAAAGAAGGAATTAAAAATTACATGACCACTTTTAATCATATTGTTAGAAATATTGTCTAAACCAGGAGCCTTGTTAATCTTTTATTTTGAAATAGCCTTCGAGATTTCTTTTGTGCTAATTTTTATGTCTAACTAATTAAAAGTTATCTGTTTTTCCATGGTGTCAAGCAGGATCTCAAGAGAGTTAATCTCTGTTTAAACTTAACTTTGACTGTATGGTCACACACTCGAATTTCGTCCATACTGGAATTTCGGCTATTTCCCTTCATTCAGTTAAACCGACACACTTTCATCGCCGAAATTTGGGTGTACTAGTATATTTAAATTTGTAAAATGTGATATCCAGGCAGATGGCTCCACAGCTGAATTACTTTGATCTTTATATTTGGATTCTTTAATTTCATTTATAAGATTCCAGTATAATTTTCGGTCATTATCATGTAAAGATTCTAATTCACGTCTTTCCATATGCGCGCCACCTACCGGTAACATGTTCGGTAACTCGAGTTTACATGTAAGACTGTAGTTGTTATACAAGCCATAACAAAAATCTGTCACACTATACCTTCAATAAACAATGAATTGGCACCTACGTAGGTGAAAACCCCATTAAATAAAAAGGGATGTTAAAATATGTATCAGATATATATCAGATATACAGACTTTGCAAACTTTTGTCAAATAAAAGTGTGTATTTAAAAACTCCTAATTTATAAGTATACACAAAAAGTGTTAACATATGAACTGTGGTACTTGGACTTGTTGGCCATACTGTGGTTTATAAGCTGCTAATAAATTGTTAGTATAAATTACTTTCACACTTTGTGCCCCAAGGAAATTAATTACCTGTTCATCGGATGCAAGATACCATACCTGGCTGCCGGTTAGATAAAGGTGATTTTTATTGTGGTGTCAACGAATATCCTGTACGAAAATTTTGAGAGTATTTCGTCTAATTTTAGCCGGATTCTGGGCAGAATCCGCTTTAAAATTAAGCAATTTAGACGGAATTAAGGCGTACATGGAAAATGGGGCAAAAATCTGTCTAAGGATAAGACGGAATCCATCTAAGAAGTTTTTAATTCCAGCTAACAGGTACCAGCAAAAGCGGAATTTGGTATTCACAATTCCTGCTAACAGTTAGAGAAATCTGACACTTAGAAAATTTTTCATAATAATCTTAGACGGAAATTTGGGCTTAAAACATTTTCACTATTATGTCTATTTACAATACTTATTTTTTTATTATCAGATACATGTACATGTATATTACATGTAAATTGATAAACAATAAACATAATTAACATGATTAGTATTACAGTTTAATACAGTGTTAGCAATTGTATATGTAGAGATCTACCCTCTCTTGTACATTTTAAAAAGGATCTACATTACATGTACTCATTGTAGGTTAATTATAACACTCACACATGTCACAGAACCTATCATCAAGCAGTTAAATAATCATAATAATATAGAGTATAACTTATTCTTGGTAATTTTTTTCAGTTACATTTGTCATTTATGTCTCAAAAATACATGTATAAATAATATAATGTTAGGGTAAAATGTTTTGTTTTATTTTTTTCTATTTTCAAGTTACATTTAATATGCAATTAGTTTATAAATATTTTCTTTACCAATAGTTTGAAAGCTTTGCCCTTGAATTTTGCACTAGAAAAAAAATTCTTACTTTTCTAGAAGTTTGTTTTACACTTAGGGTTTCTAAACTGATTTGACATCTTTTAGATTTCTAGATCTTGTTTTCTATTTATTTTAAATACAAAATTTTCCCAACCAGTTCATTAATTCTATCGCATCAAAATTGTTAAAAATTGACTCAGTTTCTTTTTTTTACGTGGAAATTACAGCATTATTAGATTCTTAGATTTGCTTGTTATATAATTAGGCTTAACTGTTAACAACAAGTTTTCAACATTGTTGCTGAGACATTCAAGTTTCGCAGCGACCAATAAGAAAAAGGGGGGAGCAAGTGAAAGATTTAATTTTAATTAGATTGACCTAAAACAAATTAAGTTTACAAGTGATTAACGTAACAAATCAAAATGCACTTGGTTCTCTTGAAGCCTTTTAATTTAAAGCATTAAAATTCCTCTCCTTTTTTCATTTGTATATAATATAAAATAAAATATTTAAAAAATCTACGGTTGATATGTTGGTAATTAGTCGAATGAAAAGATTCCTGCTGAAGCTGGGAAATTACGTGATATCTGATTGGCTGTTGTCATGGTTTCATCGTATGACTGTCCAATCGTTAATCCACTTTAATACTGAAGCTGAAGTTTGCGCCAATTTTCAAGATCGATCACGATGGCCGACTCAACGGGCTAGGCCGTCATGTGTTGCTTACAGATGGAAATAAGTTGATGGTTTCCGATTTACATTTGGCAGTACAAAATATCGAGGATGCCTAGGCCTTTGGCAGTTTCGCATTCTGAAGATGGAGGAATGATGCAATCCGGTAAATCAGTCCACGTAAGTAGAAATTTTGTGATTCGCGGTTAAATCAAAATAAATTTCTTCGATATTTGTAATAAATCTTTACAATTGATGGAACTGTATAAAGGTGAACTTATTTTAACTTGACGAAAAACAATGCTAAACATCATGAAAATTAACGAAACATGTTGCTCACCTGTGTTTACATTGTGTGTGACCTTGTACGGTAAATCCGCTCATGCAGTATGGATGATCATTAAATTCGAAACATGTGCTTGCAACGCGGTTTTATTTATTGTTTGAGAAATTTCTTGAAACAGGACGTACTTCTTCGATGCTAGTTTTGTGGTCCATAATTTGATAGGACACCTTGCAATGGATGTTCTGTGGGTTGAGGCTCAAATGTTTAAATTTCTGTTTTATTTTGTGGTACGCTGTAGAGATCAATTCTGGCTTTTTACAATTCTTTTTTCATGCATAATTTTGGCAAAAATTGACAAAAATTAACTTTGAATTTGGCCTGGACCCCTTGCCCCTTTCTTCAGAACATCCATTAAAAGAAAAATCCTGGATCCGCCACTGCTTCTAACCATTTTTATATGCAAAACTTGATAAAAAATTTATGACAAGTATGAGAATTGACTTTTTTAGAGCTTCAACTTAAAATTAAGACCTTGTCATTATTGTATTCCACAGTTTAATTCTTAAAAGCCCACATACATATGGACGACTGATAAGGAGCATTCAGTAGAAGAGCTGCAAAAATCTGTTAAAGGTGTTCTTTGAGACGATAACATTATGAAGCATTTTACCTTCAAAATCTTCTCCGAAGAGGAACTGAGGACTTGTACCATGACAGGAAAAAAGGACAATAAAGAGTGGTGACACTGTAAAGACAGCTTTGAATAATGAAAAAATGGAATTGTTTGAAAATTTATTACTAAAAAACACCACATTACAAAGATTTGTTTTCATAAAAAATAAAACAGAACAAAAATTTAAGGGCTTATTGAATTGAAGTTTGTATCATAATTAAGCTATGTCATATTTCAATTGTTTGTTCTTGAAATAGTTCATCAACTTCTTGAATTTATTCAAGAATGATATGAGAGTTCTTGAAATAATTCGAGAATGGTTTTGAAAGTTCTTGAACAATTTTCAACCATCTTAAACTTGAATGCTTTCAAGAACAAGTTCAGGAACTCGAAGTTCAAGAATGGACCATTTAATGTTCAGGAACTGTTCGAGAACTATGTTCTGGAACAATTCTTGAATCATTCAAGAACAGTTCTTGAATTCCTCGCAGTGATGGAGACAAAAAATTGCCTCCCATCCTACACACACTTAATTCTTTCTGAATCAACCTTTATGTGTATTTCTAAATATATCTTGGTAATTCTGTCAAATAACTCCGCCTAACTTCTGATTTAAGCGGATTTCTGCAAATAGGCGGATTTTTTAAAATTCTGTCTAAGATAAGCAGACTAATTTACATATTCCGCCTTCAAAACCCGGCTGAAGTTCGGCTGGATTCCGCCTAACCTCTTCATTCTTTTGTAAAATACCATTAAGGCGGATTACGTCTAAATAATTACGCCTGGAATCCATATAAATTACAGGCGGATCTTTTCGTACGGGATACGTGCAATGTAAATGACATAAATGTATTACTTGTACATGTAATTACAAGCCTCTGACGTATGTGAGCACAGATTTCAATAGGTTGAAAGTTATCAGTTATGGATAATTGAATGATTACATATACCTATAATAAAAAAATATCCAACTGAGAAGCTTCCTGTACAGGTGAATGGTGTTAATTGGAAAAGGTACACGTGCAATTTAGTAATAATTACCATGGGAAAATGTATTGTTTGTTTCGGATACGACCTTCCAAGGTATATTTTACCCACATGTTTTAGGATAAGCATTTTCCAAATTGCAGTTGTATGTTTAGTGGAATATGTCGAAAATAAAATAGCTTAAGATTATTTCCTTTTTTATTTTGTTTAAGAAAATTATTGCAACCCAGAAAGGAGCATCGTTTTATTGCAGTCATGTAGAGATGTTTTAACAGGTGATTTCAAGTCTATGAAGGAATGCTCCTGCCATCGTTAAGTTTTTCCCGCCACACCTATTGATTGGATTGTAATAGGTGTGTTGCTTTTTATACACGGGGCCACCCACCTGTCACTTAAGTCAATCACATCAGGCGTTCAAAGGAATGACAATAGACACTGAATACTCGCATTGTGCATGTCCGATTGTTGTTGAATTTCTAGACAATTATATTATCTGTCAAATGAACAATTGTGTGAACCCAAAAATAAAACTGGAACGTCACAATAACGAGGTCAAAATATGTTGCAAAACATTGTTTTTATGGTATTTAATTCATTGGAAATAAGTATTTTCTCACTGAAAGTTAGTGGTAAGCATATACAGCATGTGCGAGTCATACATGTAAATCGTGGTTACCCGCCCCTTTAAGGGAGGTAACACCACTTAATTCACAATCGGCAAATTGACTTAAGATGGATTCTTTATATTCTCTATATTTATGTTTCCTCAATTTTTCTACTCCCTATATAATTTATAAAAATGATTTTTTACAGAGTTATCTTTTGGAAATCTGGAGTATATCTGACCATAACTAATAAAGTTACTTTTTGATGTTTTTAAATCATTATCGAATCATTTCATGTTGGCTGGTTTTTTGTTTTTTTTTAACGACCCTTCTTTTTAAAGATTTGTTGGCTGCATTTAATAGAATTTGATGTAATTTAGCTGCAGAGTCATCCACTGAAACAATATCATTATTATTAAAATTTGACAATTTTATTTTTACATCCTCCTTATCTAGTGCAAGTTGGAAAAGTCTCTGCCGAGTCTTTTGCCCATATAAAATTTTGGGAAATCAGATAGATTTCTGCATTTTCCCGACTTTTTTTAGACATTAGTGAGCAGACATTGTCCATTCCAACTTACAGTGAGTATCAGACAATGTTGGAATGAATTCGGAAACTTTAAAATGCAAGACCTGATCTAAAATATTTTCAGAAACTATGACATAGTCAACAACACTAGCTCCGTTTGGAGTATAGCAAGTTAAATGACCGAACATATCCCCAAGGGTACGATTAAGGATTCTCAGTTGATTACCTACACACATAGCTATTAATTCTTTACCTCTATGATCTATATTTACATCTGGACTTTTTCTTTCAAGTAAATTTTTATCTATCTGGTAGTCGTTCGGCATTGGTAGATAGTTGTTATCATCTTGAATTATAATATCTTTCACTTCTCCAACCCTTGCATTAAAGTCACCTCAAAGAAGAATGTTCCCCTTTTCTTTGAATTTACAGATATCAATTTCAATTGAATCAAGAATGTCTTTTTGTAACCCTTGAGTATATGTTGAGCCACTAGGAGGATTGTATACAAGACATATGAATGAATCCCTGTCAAAATTAAAATACTCTTTTTTAAATTTGACCCATTGATAATCAGGGTTGCTATTGTTCAAAATTTTGATATGGTTTTTAATATTTGGTTTGCACAGTATGACAAGTCCACCAAAGAATCTATTGTTTCTTTTTGAAACATTTCTACATATAAAATGACAGTTAAATGGACCTTTATTTTGTATATTGTTACCATCTCCAATGTGAGTTTCATCTAGAAAAACTATGTCATATTTATTTATTTCTTTTAAAAATAAGGGGTCCGTTGTTTTGTCATAATGTCTTGTTTTCATGCCCCCAATGTTCCAAAACACATCTTAATTGAAGATCTTGTGCCTGTTACAGTTGGGATTATATTGACAGTGTATATAAGTGTATATACAAAAATGAAATGTATGATTTATTGCAAAGAATTAGAGTGCTCTCCCCTAGATTTGACCTTATAGGACATATCGGGCAGTTACACAAATCGATTCTGTGGATAAAGCATAATTATTTTTCAAATATTGGATTATTCTTATAATATATTGTAATATCTATCATTTTTGAGGGGTTTCACCATAAATATCGGGATTCTTACACTATTCCACGGGGTTATACATAGTCCCGGCAATGGGTCAATTTGCGGTACATCGAAAGTGTAAAAACAACCCGAAAAGTGTAAAAACAATGTGGAATAGTGTAAAAACAACCATATCTGTGGTGAAAACAACTCAGAAATGATAGATATTACCATATATTATGATAATAATCCAATATTTGTGAAAAAATAATTACGCTTTATCCTACAGAATCGATTTTTGTAACAGCCCGATATTTCCTATATTAATTAGGTCAAATAGCTAGGGGAGAGCACTCCAATTCATTGCAATAAAAGTACTAAAAGGGCTATCAGTAGGAATTATATTGAAAATGGTAATACAGACAAATGATTTATTTTTGTTTTTATTTAATTTTTATTTTCAGAATGGACATTTCAACAATGTTTCATCAATTTAAAAAAAAGAAAAACTGGTTATTATCACAAAAAGACAAAATAGAAGACTGCAGAGACATATTTCTTATTATCAAACAACTGTAATAAAATTTCAGTCTATGTACATTGAAAGAGTTGCAATTTTTTGTTTATGAATATATGCAAACAAAGAGCAATAAAATTTAATGACCTGTTGTCTTTGTTGGGATCTCTATGTATACTGTGTTATGAAATAAATATCATATTAGAAACTTGGAAAAATGATGAACTTAAAATTTCTATTCCAAATTTTGACGAAATAATGGTGGTATAATTATTTATGTAAAAAATGAAATTCAAAGAGGTATTGAAATTTTGAAAAACATGTCAAATTCACAAAATAGAATATGGCTTAAACTACATAAAATTTTTTTAGCCTCGATTCAGATTTATATATATGTGGAATATATATTCCACCAATATCTTCACCACACTATGATAATGAATATGAAACATTAGAAATGGAAGTTAATACTCTTTCTAAAACTGGAAATATACTCATAATGGGCGACTGCAATTCAAGAACATCAAATTCAAAAGATTATATTCAGATACTTAATTCCCAAGGACGTCAGTCGTTGGATCTTTGTGTTTCTCGAAAAATTCGAATTTTAAATGGTAGATATATAGGAGATCTTCTAGGAAACATAACTTGTTTCAATAAAAATGGTTGTAGTATTGTAGGTTATGCCATTGCATCTGAAAGTAAAATACTTCCAAATTAATAATCTGATCATAATCAATTGACTTTACAACTCAAATGTCAGAATAAAATTAATAAACCTTATGATAACTATAAACAACAAGAATTTAGTTTCAAATGGACAAACTACTCAATAATGATACTTGAAAAAGAGCTTTATGAAAAATGTACCCATGACAATATAGTAAACTTTCAAAACACAATTTTTGAAAACAATATAAGTGGTATCAACAGTGCAAATGACAAAATTTCCAATATATATATTAACTTATCTTCAAAATGTATGAAGAAATGTTATATTAAAACTGTAAAAAAGAAAAAGAAATCCTCATGGACAAATTCTCAATTTATTTCCCTAAGAAATACTGTTAATTTATATAGTAAAAAAATTAGATTATCTCCCTTTGACCAAAAATTTTAACTTATTCCAAAAAACTGAAGAAAATGTCTAAAATTATGAAAAGAAATCACAAACAAAATATTATTAATAAAATAAACAATATTAACTGAAATGAGAGTAAAGAATTTTGGAAAATTATTAAAAATATTAAAAATGAAAAAATGTAAAAATGAACCTAATATAGATTTAAATCAATTTGCTAATCATTTTAAAAATCAAGGTAATCCTCAAGAGATTAATAAACATTTTGAATCCCAGATAAATAACAATCTTTTAATAGAAGAACAAAACCTACTTGAACAAAATACAGATATACCTATTACAATAACAGAAATTCAAAAACAATTAAAAAAATTAAAAAATGGAAAAAGTAGTGGACCAGATCTTATTTGCTATGAAGTTATTAAACACAGTAGTACTATAATGCTAACAGCTTTAGCCAAATTTTTTAATCATATCCTTAATACGACATTATATCCTGAAACATGGAATAAATCGTTTATTATCATATGTTCGATCTCTTCTTATTATCTCTTAATGATATATAATTGTTTTCGGGTAAATTGAGCAAAAAGGTAAAAACCATACTCTACAATATAGTTCATGTTGTAAGTGATAAAATGGCAAATATAATATTAAAGAAAACATTTCAATTACAGTTTTTCGTATTTGTTAAATCCTTCAAGCTTTAAAATATGTTTTTTTTTGTCCTGATCTAATAAGAAGTAAAGATGTACATAATTGCATATTATTGCGCGCTTTACCAGTATCTCGGTTAATATGAACAGATCCGCCTCAATTTTTATTTTTGGATTATTTTACTATCTATAGGGTAAGCCTAGTATTTTTATTAATGCATTCTATTCTTGACATAATAAAATGTATAAACTTGAGTTTCTTTTATTAATTAGTTATTTAATTTGATAAGAAAAAGGCATTTAAAAATATTGTTATGTTATATTACGTAATGTATTTCATCGCTTCAATTGTATTTCTTGGATTATTTCGTGATTTATATGTCAAGCTTCGTAATTTTTTATGCATTCTTATTTTAACATGATAAAGTGTAAATTTGTCGGTTTTTATTAGTTACTTAGATAATTTGACAATAAAGACAGAAAGTGCATGTTTAGATTTTGTTTAACGCGCTTGTGACCACTCATCCAGAAAACTTATTTCTGGATTATTTCATAATTTATAAGGTAGAAAATGGAACTTTTACGCAGAAAATTAGTCATCTTGAACATTAAATTTAATTTCCCTGGGTTTTGTTTATTGACGGTATCGAAATCCCAAACTCTCGTGAACGATTCGTGTGTGGTAGTGGTGGTTTTAGGGAGGGGCAGAGATATTTCTGTGATGTAATTGTATATTAGATGTGCCTTGTTTATTTGCTAATTGATTAGTTATTACCCGACACTGAACTTTTATGAAAGGTAAAAATGAAAGACCAATCAGACTCGCATAATAAGCCGCTAAAATGGCTAAATTAGATTATGATTTTGATATATATTGTATATAGCCTGTTGTTTTGTTTGTTTATTTGTTACTTTCTCTGTATTATTGGCTGTGTGAGAAGAAACTATATATACAAAATTAGATTTTCAAACAGGCATGTTATTTAAAAAAATTGATGTCTGAATCAGTGAAAAATGTGGTAGAAATTAGTAGGGAAAAGAAATTTCTCAATAATAAAAAAGCACAAAAGATATAGATTTTTATTTAATTCAAGATTTAAAAATTTAGATGTTAAGATATTTTAACGAAGCAAGTTATATATATAATAATACAACAGAAAAAAATTCAGTTACGTTCGAATAAAGGTCATCAACAGTTTATATTGTTGAAAATAATTGTAGAAGTTAATAATCTCATCAATTGTTTTGCAAAATAAGACTCTTCTTCTAATTGTTTTTTTTTATATTTTAAATTCTGAAAATTTTATAAAGTTCTTAGCAATGTTTATGCACATGAATTCTAGTTTGACGTTTGAAATACATTTAATTGCAAATCTTTTGAAACAATTTTAATTACAGTAAAATTAAATCAATAAAAATTGTAACTTGTCTGTATGTTTTCTTTGATTTTAAGAGGACGCGATAACTACCGATATTACATTCACATTTTCCCCCACAGAACCACTTGACTATGGTCAATGTATTTTTATTGGTAAACATATATTTGTCCTTCGAAAACTTTGCTTTTTTTATTACAGTACTCTTCTCAAAGTTGAGATATTATAATCAAGATGATTATTTCTTGCCTTTCACAATTGTCTATATTTGCATCCCTTTACAGCATATGATGAAATTTTAAATAAAACAAATTGAAAAAAAAACTATTAAACCAAATGGGATACACCTATAACATATAAATCGGACATCTCTGGATATGGGTTTAACCCATATCTTTTCTTGTTCCAATATTTAAAAGTGGAGATAGAACAAACCTTTCAAATTATAGAGGTATCTCACTAACGAACTGTTTAAGTAAATTATTTAATTCTATAAATTAATATTTGATATCTTTTAAGACAAAATTGATACATCACAATTTGGTTTTCATACAAACCACAGAACCTCAGACAGCATATTTATTGCCAAAACCTTACTAAATAAATAAATATATAAACAAAGGAAAAAAGAAAGTATTTGGATGTTTCATAGATCTTAAAAAGCATTTGATTCTGTGTGGAGAAATGGTCTTGTGTATAAACTTGTTCAAAATAAAAAAATATAGGATATAAAATATATAATGTGATTAAAAATATGTATAGCAAAACTGTAGCTTCAGTTAAATCACACCATTTTATATCTGATAATATCCTTATAGATAGAGGCATAAAACAAGGGGACAATTTAAGTTCATTGTTATTTAATATCAATGATATTCCAAGTGTATTTGATACTAACTGTAGGCCAGTTTCACTCAAAGATATGTATTTAAATTGTCTTATGTTTGCTAATGACATACTACGTTTGTCAGAATCACCTGATGACTACAAAAATCTATTGATAGACTACATCAGTACTGTGAGAATTGGCAACTTTCAATAAATGCCAACAAAACTAAAATTATGATATTTCAACAAAAAAATATTTTAAATACAAAAGATGATTTCTATTTAGGCACAGAAAAATTAGATAAAGTATTAAAGTACAAATATTTAGGGAATATCATAGAATATCATAGAATCCTCTGGAAAATTTCACTCGACCCACATTGAATTATCAAAAAAAGGAAACAAAGTAATGTTTGGAAGTTTAAATATCTACAACCCTTAGACAATATTTCAATAAATATCTTTAAAAATTATTTGATTCACTTGTTAAACCAATCTTAATGTATAACTCTGAAATTTGGTACATGGACTTCTATGAAAAAATTATTAAAGCATCTAAATGAGGAGAAGAAAATAATTTTGATCAAATTTCATTAATAGATACTAGTTTCATTGAAAAGGTAAATCTAAAATTGTGTAAATACACATTAGGTTTGAGCAAACAGTCTGTAAACATAGCAGCTAGAGCTGAATTAGCTCAATATCCTGTAGATACATTTATTAAAATACAGTCAATCAAATACCTAATAATATTAGTAATCCTTTGCTAGATGATGTATTCTTATTATAACAGTCCCTGCATAATGGTTTTCATATGTACATAATATATGCAGTTCAAATAATATAGAAATAGAAGAACTAAAAAATATTAACTATAATAAAGACTTGACTTTTTTTACAAAGACAATTAACACAAATTTTAAAGATAACTATGTAAAATGCTTTTTTCAAAAACTAAAAAAACTTGCACCAGAAAATAAAATATATTTATATAGTAAAATTAAAACTGAATATAACATAGATGAATATTTATTAAAAACAAACTTTGATAACAGAAGAAATATATGTAAAATAAGAACAAGTGATCATTTCGTTGAAATTGAAAGAGGAAGATACAAAAGAGTGAAAAAGCCAGATAGATTATGTACAATGTGTACTAACAATGTATTAGAAGATGAAATTCACTACTTTTTCCATTGTCCGAAATACTCGGATATAAGAAAAAATTTAGAAAATAACATTAAAAATAGTACATAATGTAATGAAAATGATATAAATAAATATATAAATATAATGTCTTCTTGGAGTCATTTGCAGTTTGTTGTTCCATTTATTAAAAAGTCTTTAATACTGAGGAAAGTGGACTTGAAGATTGCATGATTCTACTATATGATTTGTTAATTTGTGTTTATGTATGTCTTCAACCCCTCACGGGGTATAACTGTGCTTTAAATAAATAAATAAATTACATTAACAATTCATTGTAACTGTAACTAATTTTGTCTAATATGAGCTACTAACAAGGATGACATATATAAAATATTTTAATAACAACAGAGACATATAATTACATGTAATACAAGGAATGCAAAGCTTTGAATGAATATATATATATTTAAAGATATATATATATTTAAAAATATCATTATAAAACTGTAGACAATTATTTTCACACATTAAATCATTTGTCTGTATTACCATTTTCAATATAATTCCTACTGACAGTACTTTTAGTACTTTTATTGCAATGAATTGGAGTGTTCTCCCCTAGCCTTTGGGACGTATCGGGCGGTTACAGAAATCGATTCTGTGGGATAAAGCGTAATTAATTTTTCACAAATATTGGATTATTATCATAATATATGGTAATATCTATCATTTCTGAGTTGTTTTCACCATAGAAATGATTGTTTTTACACTATTCCACGTTGTTTTTACACTTTTCGGGTTGTTTTTACACTTTCGATGTATCCGATGTAAGATCGCGGATATTAGATCACAACAAATGCATTTTATAGCTTTACCGCTATTATCAACATCAATATTTTCATTCTTTCACATTTAACCTACCAGTTCTCGCCAATTTTTACTACTTAAGATAGTTTATAACAACCCTACTGCCATGTGCCCGTGGTGGTTAGAGTAATATTTTCAAAATGGCGGAAAATATGAATGTCAACAACAAGGCTTTAGGGACATCTCGTCCATAATATGACTTCGGCCATGGACACTTCGTCCATAGACAACTCGTCCATAGTTCAGATCGGCCATACTATAATAGGACATATCGGCCATGGATTTAATATATATATATATATATATATATATATTTAAATAAAGTTATATAATAAAACCAAGTTTGATTGAAATAAATGATATTACCAATGATACATTAGATATTAATCCTAAAATAAAATATGTATGTCATATATAAGGTTCCTGCTGATCTCTTCGATATCGCACAAGTCTTCGTGCTCTCCAATGATCGCGGTGACTCGGCAGTGACGGTGACCAGACCTGTCAAGTGTCACGCAACTCGCGTGAGACTCACGCATCTAGTCCACAATTTGGCAGCAAATTTCTTTGATGTTTTTATTTTTTCCTTTGATCTTTCAATTTTTAGGCAAATCTCACGCGAGCAGCTCATCAAAACTTGACAGCCCTGGCAGTCGGAGCTGTCCATCAGACACTGCATCAATATTTCGTTGTTGCCAAATACAGTATCGGCTGTGCTAGAGCTACGTTTAGTAATCAGTAGGTGATTTAGGGTCGATAGGTGTTTTTCTCTGGCATGTTTGTAAGTACTGCAGTGTAGTAACTAGGTGTTGAATTTCCCAATCAGCTAAAAAATGCACTTGTAGTTCCATTACATAAGAAAAATAGTCAATTGGAGGTAGGCAACTATAGGCCTGTGAGTATTTTACCTGTGGTATCAAAGTTTTTTGAGAGGGCCATATATCAGCAGCTCATAGAGTATTTTGAAAATTTATTTCATCCTTTCTTGTCAGCATTTAGACCAGGATATGGCTGCAATACAGCACTTCTCAAGGTAATTGAAGACTGGAAGAAGGCAGTTGATGACAATCTCTATGTAGCTGCTATCCTTATGGATCTCTCAAAAGCTTTTGACTGCCTGCCACATGACTATTATTAAAACTTAAAGCATACGGTGTTGAAGATGACTCTTTGAATCTTTTACAAAATTATTTAACAAATAGGAAACAATATGTCAAAGTCGGAAATAACTTAAGTACATGGAAAAATATTTATAAAGGTGTTCCCCAGGGTTCTATCCTGGGTCCTGTTCTTTTTAATATATTTATCAATGATATTTTTAATGTTGTGAAAGATAGCACTCTTTATAATTATGCAGATGACAATACATTGTCTTACTCAGGACCTGACCTAGATGGATTAGTTAACACTTTGGAACATGAAAGCACAGCTTTAATTAATTGGTTTGATGTTAATAAAATGAAAGCTAATCCAGAAAAATTTCAGGCAATTGCCATAGGGAACAAAATAAAAAATGGGAACTTGAAATTCACTTTGGATGGGCATCTAATTGAATGTGAAAATGAAATTAAACTTTTGAGAGTGACAATAGATTATCAGCTGCGTTTTAATACATACATCTCCATTATTTGTAATAAGGCCTCAAGACAGTTAAATGTTTTAAAAAGAATAGGTAAACATTTATCTAAACTGGGAAGATTGACAATATACTATTCATTTATTTTATCAAACTTCAATTATTGTCCTATTGTTTGGCACTTTTGTGGGGAGGGTAATACTAAAAAAATGGAAAAAATTCAAGAACGTGCCTTGAGGTTTATATACGAAGATAATTCAAGTGACTATGAGACTCTTTTATACAAATCTAGAATGCCAACTTTAAAAATTAGAAGAATGAGATGTATGGCAATTGAGGTTTTTAAAATTATACATAAGAAATCACCACTGTACTTACAAGATATTATTAGTTTAAAAAATTCTAATTACTCTTTCAGAAAGGAAAACTCTGTTAATATTCCACAGGTGAGAACAACACATTATGGTTTGCATTCGCTGAGATATGCTGGAGCAACACTCTGGAATGAGCTGCCTGACAACATTCGTGCAGAGGCAAACCTCAACCAATTCAAAAGCCTTATCAACAACTGGAATGGCAGTTATTGCAGATGTAGCTCCTGCAGGTCTCAGTGAATCACTCCTTTGAGCCTTCGCTTATACATGTAATATGCTGTGTTGATGCTTATTTTACTTTATCTCACATTGATATTTTGATTATTTATGCAAACTTGTGCTTAGATAAGGGCTAGTAACAGTATCTATCAGTGCTTTAGTTGTAGTATTAACTGATCTCTGTGCTTTTGGTGCTAATAACTATCTTGGTGCTTAAATGTGTGCTATAATAGATCGGGTTGCTTTAAGCTGTGCTTAAATCTGATATTTGTGCTTTAAGTTGTGCTTAAACAATGCTTTATGCTTTTATGGGTGTATAACTGTACATTATGCTATTTATGCTTATCACTGCAATTTATGCTTTTATTTATGCTTATAACTGCACTTTATGCTTTTATTTATGCTTAAAACTGAGCTCAATTCTTTTAGATCTTCTAACTGATAAATAAATTTTTAGTGATCCAAGTGTTTTTAGTTAAAAATTATGATGCTCTTAAAGTATGCCTTTTAACAATATGTATGATCTCTTAACAAGTAGCTTGCTTTTTATCATGTACATGTATGTATAACCCTGTCCTAACAAATATATGTTTTAAATATAATGTTATGTTTGTATGTCGGTAAAAAGCTCTACAGAGCTTATGTTTGCTATGTGTTTTAGATAATCCGACTTTAAATAAAATTTTCTTGTCTTGTCTTGTCTTGTCTTGTCGGTCATCGTCTCCATTATTACAGCTTGGACAGAATGGAGAAACTGCATGCTGGTTGTATTTTGCCCGATTTGTCTGTAGTACTAGTGTATAGGTAGGTTCCAGTCAGTATACGCGCCTTGATGTTAGCTTTTATTGTACTCCTGGTATTGTTTGGTACTGAATGTAATATTCTCGGGCGTGATATATACACAAGCGTGTTATCAGTTCAAGTGACTTAAATGAAACTGAATCATATGTTAATGTATGTTACAGAAACAATGTTAGATAGACGATTAAATTACATTGTGTGGCTGGGAACTGTCCATATTAATTAAAGTGATGTTAAATGTCTGCATCAGGTTTAACAGTTATAAGTATATAATGTTTATTTTATCACAACATCTCCCTTCTGAAGAAAGTCATTAAGTCACGGTAATTTTAGACTGAACTTTAAAAAAGCAAAACATTCAATAATTTGAAAAACTAAAAAGTATTATTTATATATTTATTTTTTAAATTTTACACTTCACACAACAGTGATCCAACAACAACTCAGTTTTATCCAATTCAGAAAACCCAAATTATCAAAAAGAAAATAATAAATATTTTTACAGTAAACTGATTTGTTGAGTACCAACCGGAAAATGTGATAGTGCCAGGTCAGGGTAGACTGCCCTGCCTGCCTATCGAACCTGAGTGCTAGGGATTATTTTGCCCTCGCGCACACGCATTGCAGCTCAGGCTGTCATATCAAAATCTGTAAACTTTATTGGAATTTTGACTTCTCGACCAGATCGTGTGGTATACGGTTTCTCGCTTGCGGTTTTTTCCTTTAAGATTGAAGGTTTACAATTTTCAGATAGTTCATTTTCTATCCTATTTGTAGAGTTTTCTTGTTCATTTGTTTTCATGAGATGTTTTCTGTTTCTTCTGTATTCTCCTCCCGTATCATTTCTGACATCATATGATCTGGGCATATCCAGTTTCTTAGTTACAGTGCATGGTTCCCAACAACCATTGTTCTGGTATCTTACACGTTCTCCCACTTTAAGATCATCTAGCGGTTTCGCACTAATGTCAAAGAATCGTTTTTGAACGTTTTGTCTTCTCTTAAGCTCACGTTTAACTTGTGAATAATTCGATACTTTTGATTTCAACTTTTCCAGTGTAAGCGGTAGTTTTGATCGGAGACGTCTACTCATTAATAATTGAGCCGGTGAACCTAGATTGTCTTGCGGAGTGTTCCTGTAGTTCAACATCGCAATATATGGATCTTCACCATCATTTTTTGATTTGTCAAGTATGCGTTTCGCAGTTTGTATCATTCGTTCTGCAAATCCGTTTGCTTGACTGTGATATGGACTGGAAGTTCTATGTGTGAATCCCCATTTCTGTGCAAATGTTTTGAACTCTAACGAAGAGTATTGTGGTCCATTGTCCGAACGCACAACGTGCGGTATTCCAAACCTAGAGAAGATTGACTTAATTTGACTGATAACTGTTGATGTTTTGGTATTTTCAAGTTTTGAGATTTCAAAGTATTTAGAATAATAGTCCGCAACGATAATATACTCTGTCTTGTTCCACGTAAACAGATCGGTTCCTACCATTTCAAACGGTAAGTTTGGTATTTCCGAAGGAATAAGAGGTTCCTTTTGTTGACTGTTTCTTGACTCCAAACACACTTTGCAATTTTTGACATAGTCACAAATTTGAGTGTTCATGTTTGGCCAGTACATCGTTTCGCGTGCCAGTTTTTGACATTTTTCTATGCCAAAATGGCCTTCATGTAATTTTTTTAGAAGTTCGGATCGCATCGATGTTGGAATAACAATTCTTTCTCCACGAAGAACGATTCCATCAACATAGGACAATTCATCAGCATGAACGAAATAGTCTCGAATATCTTGTGGTACATGATGCTTCGATTCAGGCCATCCCTTCAGTATTTGATCGACCAGTTTCCTCATAACATTGTCACTCTTGGTTAACTCAGTAATTTCATCTAGCTTGGTATCGGAAACAGGAAGTCGTTTTATCACTTGATGAACATACATGTCGATTTCATTGTGAAAAACATCATTTTTAGTATGCGGCAGGTTAGCTTGCGATAGCATATCAGCTAGAACCAGATCTTTTCCAGGTCTGTAATGTAATACAAAATCGTATCTTTGTAATCTAAGAAGCATTCGCTGTAACCTAGGCGGTGTATTACTCAACGGTTTCTTAAGTATTGACTCTAAAGGTTTGTGATCTGATTCGACAGTTATTTTCTTTCCGTAAGTATACATATTAAATCTTTCAAGCCCAAATAAGACAGCTAAAAGTTCCTTTTCAATTTGCGCATAGCGTGTTTCGGCATCAATCATTGCTCTTGACGCATACGCAACTGGTACTTCGTCTTGAAGTAAAACTGCACCTAACCCAGATTTTGATGCATCACAACTAATTTTTACATCTTTTGTGACATCAAAGTATGCAAGCACAGGTTTCCGTGTCAAGACATCCTTTATTTCAGCATAAGCTTGCTCCTGTTCGTGTTCCCACTTGAACTCTACGTCTCGTAACAGTAATTTCCTGATCGGCTCTGTTTTTACGGACATATTCGGGATAAATTTCGATAGATAGTTTACTGACCCAAGCAGTCTTTCAACTCCTTTACAATCTTTTGGTGGAGGCATGTTTTTTACGATTCCTTCGATTTTATCAGGATCCGGCTTAACGCCATCCCTTGACAGTACATGTCCAATATATTTTACATCTGTGGTACCAAATGTACACTTGTCTTTGTTTAGTGTATTTCCTACTTCAGCACAACGTTGCAGTGTCGACCTGAGTCGTTCATCATGTTCCTCCTTCGTTCTTCCCCATACCAGGATGTCGTCGATGTCTGTCTCGACACCAGGTAAATTTTCAAATAGCTGAGATATGCGTTTCTGGAAAACTTCCTGAGCGCTATTTATACCAAAAGGTAAACGACGAAAGCAATAACGCCCAAAAGGTGAATTACACGTTGTCAACAGCTCTGACGACTCATCAAGTTTTATTTGCCAGTATCCATTGTTTGCATCCATTTTACTGAAGTACCTCGCCCCTGTCATTCTGGTAGTGATTTCCTCTATTGTCGGTAATTGAAAATGTTCACGCTTAATCGCCGTGTTCAAATGTCTCGGATCTAAACAAATGCGAAGTTTACCAGATTTCGGTTTTTCCACCACAACGAGAGAATTGACCCAGTCAGTCGGTTCATCCACTTTACGGATTACCCCAGTGCGTTCCATGTTTTGTAACGTTTGACGTAAGTTTTCACGCAGAGCATTGGGTATTTTCCTGGGTGGATTGACTACTGGTGTGACGGATTCATTAATTTTAATATGGTAGGGTATTTTTAAACAACCTAGACCACTAAACACTTGAGGAAACTCTTCTACAAAATTTGATTCCTTAGTTTGTGTAGCTAAAACTACTTTCACAATTCCCATTTCATGTGAAGATTTAAATCCTAACAACGGAGGCTGATCAGTTTCAGTGATGTAAATTTCCAAAGTGTGATTTTTGCACTTTAAATCTGTCATTCCAACTACATTTAGTCGATTTCCCGAATAACTTGTTAAATTTGCTTTGCTTGGCCTAACCTTTGTGTTTTTATTTTTAATCATATCAAATGTTTTCCTTGGCAGTATGTTGACCTGTGAACCCGTGTCAACCTTGAAAGTTGTCGGTTTGCTGTTTATCGTAAGTGTTACAAAACATTCATCCGATTTAATGTCTGTTTTGACAGATGATTTATTGTCTATTGTACCCACGTAGATTGTTGCTGGTTCGCCGTCACCCTCCTCATTAGCATTAATGTCACACACTTTCTTGGATTTACATTGTTTTTGAAAATGATTCTGCTTTCTACATTTATAGCAGGTTTTTCCAAATGCTGGACATTTTCGCTTCTCGTGTTTGGTCCCACACTTTTGACAATTAAAAGATTTCCTACCTTGATTGCTGTTTTCTTTCTGATATTCTTTGTAGCCTTTGAATTTCATTACTTTTGACGCATGTGTTGGTTTTCGGACGGAATGTACAGATTCTGTCTCGCACATCGCTTTGATTTGTCTCTTTGATTCTTCTTCGGCTTGACATATTCGTATTGCCTTTTCAAGAGTTAATTCATCTTCCCGGAGCAGTCTCTCTTTAACTATTTCAGAGTTTGTCCCACAGACAATTCTGTCTCTGATCAGTTCATCTTTTATTGCTCCGTATTCGCAATTGTTACTCATATTTCTAAGGTCTGTCACATACGTGTCAATGGTTTCTGTTTTTCCTTGGAAACGAGTGTTGAATTTGTATCTTTCAACAGTAATGTTCTTTCTGGGAATACAATATCTTTGAAACTTTTCAAATAACGATTTCACTTTATCTTTTTCTGCTTTCGCAAAATTAAATGTGTTGAAAATATCTCTTCCCGCTTGTCCTATTATGTATAAAATAGCTTTGCATTTTTCATCCTCTTCATTTGATGCCATTGCTACATCAAGGTAAAGTTCCATTGTTTGTTCAGCTATATTTCCTTCTCTATTAAAATCCATTTCTGGAGGCTGTTTTAAGTGCTCCATGTTTAGAATTCCACAAAGGTCAGTTTAGTAACTAATCCAATTAATTAATTTATATAATTAGTAAATCCACAAAGGAAACAAAAAAAAAATCCCGAACCTGACACCATGTAATATTCTCGGGCGTGATATATACACAAGCGTGTTATCAGTTCAAGTGACTTTAATGAAACTGAATCATATGTTAATGTATGTTACAGAAACAATGTTAGATAGACGATTAAATTACATTGTGTGGCTGGGAACTGTCCATATTAATTAAAGTGATGTTAAATGTCTGCATCAGGTTTAACAGTTATAAGTATATAATGTTTATTTTATCACAACACTGAACTCCATATTTGGTGTGCTTTCTTTGTTGGTTTTTGTGGCATGTTGAAGTACGCCACTGTCGACTTTTCTTGTAGATCTTCAGTCCATTCAGATTTTAGATGTTGTTGGACTGCTTCATCTAGTATGGTTTTCCACTTTCCCTTTGATGGTGTAGTCTCCATTAGCTCAAATGCATCCGGTAGGTTGTATTTCTGTAGTAGGATTCTGATTTGTGTAAACCAACTGTTGCTGTTGATGTCCTTTACTGCTAATTGTCTCTTGGCAATCTGGTATTCTGATGTCTTTTTATTTCTGATGATGTTGTAGAAGCTGGTAAGAGTATTCTTTTCGATCTGTACAGTGATGGGTGTTGCTGCGATGAGTGCATAAGTTACTGTATTCGAACTTCCCTCTGGTAGTCCTTGGAGTTGTTTAAGAAGTCGGTTCAGTTCATCCTTCTCTTTGTTGCTAAGTTTAACTGCTTCTAATCCATAGATAATTCTTGGTCTACAAAAGTGGTGTATATCTTGTAGGACACGATCGGGTTAATGCTGTTTTTCCCATGCAAACCAGCACCAAGTAAGGCACTATAGCGTTCTTCTTCCCTTTTCTATGCGTTCATGGATATCGTTTTTGCAGTCTGTATTCCTTACTAGTCCTATGTGTTTGGTCGAACTTACTTCGGCGATTTTTTGGTTTCCCATAGCCCAGGTCTGCGAGTTGCTGCCTTTTTTGTCATTGATTATGATGACGTCGCTTTTTGTAGAATTAATTTTCACGCCATCTTTGGTAGTCTCGTTGTTGACAATGTGCAGGGCTTGCTGGAGTTCCTCCGGATCGTATGTGATTATTGCGATGTCGTCTGCTACAGTTGGGCAACCAATAAAGGTGGTTCCAATTCTGGCTCCAACCCCCTCGTTGGTGAGTATGTCCAAAAGTTGGTTGTTGTAGCATTTATACAAGGTAGGGGATAGTTTTGCTCCCTGTCTGATCCCTTGTTTGGTGGTGAATCCTTCACTGAGCTTTCCATTCCACTTTACCTTGGTGTTTGCTTCAGTTTGTAACATCTTCATTGCTAGCCAGGCGTCATCTGTGATATTATAGTGGTATAGCTTTCTAAAGAGTTGGTGCATGGTGTACCAGCTTATCAAATGCCTTCTCTGCGTCGAGAGTTGTGATTGCAACCGGTATGTGACGATCTTTTGCTTCGTTGATTCCTTCTGATACAATTATGGCTGCATTGATTGGTGATGTTTTTTCCGTAAAACCTCGTTGTAGTGGGTTTTGGATCCTTCTTACAGTTGGCTCGATGTGTTGTTTTAGGATAGTCTCTATTATTTTCCCAATTATAGGCGTAACCGAGATTCCCCTATAGTTTCCTGGGATTTTAGGGTCTTTTTCTTTTTTCAGTACAGGTGTTAGTATTCCTGTTTTCAGTATTTGCGGGATGTTCAAGTCGCTCAAGGCGGCGTTCACTAGCCTGGTGACGTAGTTAGTAACAGGGTTACCGCCTCTTTTCAAGTGTTCCGCTGTCAATCCAGTATGATCGGGGGATTTACCATTCGCAAGATTTTGGATGGCTTCGTCTACCTGTTTTGTTGTTACAACTGGTATTCTTTTTCGCAGTTTGGGGTCCTTAACGATTTGTTCAATCAAATCACATTCCAGGTCGCTAGTGCTGTGTTTTTCATCCTCACTTTGGGGTGTGCCTAGTCTTTGGAAGTGTATGTTCCAACCGCTCAAGATGCTTTCCTCATCTGTCAGTATCATATCATCAAGTATAATCGTGTCAGTACAACTTTGCTTTGTCGATCGTTGTTCTTGGATGAGTTTATAGAATAGTGGTTGGTTAAATTCATGTGATTCCATTATTGTATTGTACTTTTTCTCTCTGATACTGGCAATGGCTTGACGTTGTTTCTGTCGTAGTACTTTCTTTGTAGATTTCATTTCAGAGTAATCCTTATTCTGTCCGCTCTTGATTTCCCCGTTTTGTTTCCATTTGAAGAAGGCTTGCTTTGCTGTTCTTGAGGCCTCGCCTATTTCTTTATTCTAGGTTTTTTTCCTTTGATTACTCTATTACCATTCGGTTTGTGGTTTGGAATAGCGTTGCTAGTAGCTGTATGGAGAACGTTAGTCAAGTGTATAACGTCTAATTCCAATTGGAAGTTATTGGTACTATTCTCATCTATATTATTGACGTTTAGCAACTCCTTGATAATTTCTTGGTACTTTGTATCATTGCATTTCCCCCACTTTGGTTTGCAGTATAATTGTTGAAGAGTGGTGTTGTCAGTCTTCTGCTTTTGGAGTTTGCTAATTATGATTTCACCAGTGACTAGTACGTGGTCTGACGTATTGAGGTTTTGTTGTCCGTGGATCCTGATGTTAGTTATCCTGCTGTGTCTTTGGTTTTTAAGGCAGAAGAAGTAATCAATCTGAGATGAGCTTTTGTTGTCGTGATGGTAGAATGTTGGTTCTGTTGGGTAGTTAACAGGCAAGGTTATCTCCATCTCTATTGAAAATGTCTGAAGGCTTGTGTCTAAAAAGTTTGGCGGGTCTTTCTTCCTCTGCATGGCATGTAAGCATTTATTAGATTGAGTGGTTTTGGTGACACCTCTACCTCCAGAGCGATTATATTTGTTGTTCAATCTGGTAGGGGTTTGATATGTGTTGAGATGTTCTTCCAAAGAAAAGCTACTCCTCCATATCCTCTTATTCTCTCAGACTGATTTACAGCTGTTTCTTCATCTACACTCCTAGAATAGAAACCTATGTCTGGTATTATTGTGTTGATCTCATTTTGTTCGAAGGAAAATAGCCAGTGTTCCTGAATCATCATTTTGTCAATGTCCTTCATAGTATTTTGTAGAAACACTGCGTTGCCCCTTATGTTTTTGTACATTTAATTTCCCTATTTTTATTTTCTCCTGAGCCTTGTCCATTACTTTTGTTGTTGGTACAGAGGCATTCCTGTCAGCACCTTTACTAAGAGTATCGTGTCCCATCTGGTTGAGGCACGGCCGAGCCCTAAAAAATGGTTTGTTGTAGTTTTGCTGTTTTTTCTATCAGGTAGTTGAGTTGTTTGGTTTGGACTAAGATGTTGTTTGGTCTTGCAGGGGTCTTGAAGATTATTTCCAGTTGCCAAATTTTGGTTGATATCACTAGTATCGGCTTGAGTTGTATTCCTTTGTTGTTGGTTTGTCTTCAATAATTTTAACGAAAGAATTGAACAAAAGTTAACAATTTATTTTTCTCATTCATTTTTAAATTTTCATCGGATATTGATTTTTTATCTGTTTATGTTTACAGATAGTGCAATGCATCTTATCTTTGAATAAAATGTTCAAGATGCATATTTTTCAATAAAAGGTGTATCTGAATTCATACATAAGTTTCTACACATCATTTATTTAATATTTGATTGGTCCCAGTAATCACAGTATTACTTGCCCACAGGCGCTTGTGTATAGTCAAATATTGTTCGCTAGACAATAGCAATCCCGCTGAAAAATCACAAGGTCGGACATATGTGTCACATAGAACAGGTCTATGTTATATATATTATCTGGCCTGTTGTGTGGAAAAAAAGAATTTCCTGACCTGTTGTGTGGACAATTTATGTCACATAGAACATATATATATTTCCTGGCCTGTTGTGTGGACAATTAATGTTACATAGAACAGGTATATATTATATATATTACCTGGCCTGTTGTGTGGACAATTTATGCCACATTAGCACATAGAACAGGTATATGTTATATATATATTACCTGGCCTGTTGTGTGGACAATTATTGTCACATAGAACAGGTCTATGTTATATGTATTATCTGGCCTGTTGTGTGGACAATTTATGTCAGATAGAACGTCTATGTTATATATATTATCTGGGCTGTTGTGTGGACAATTAATGTCACATAGAACAGGTATATATTATATATATTACCTGGCCCGTTGTGTGGACAGTTTATGTCACATAGAATAGGTATATATTATATATATTACCTGGCCTGTTGTGTGGACAATTTATGTCACATAGAACAGGTATATATTATGTATATTACCTGGCCTGGTGTGTGGACAGTTTTATGTCAGATAGAACAGGTCTATGTTATATATATATATTATCTGGGCTGTTGTGTGGACAATTTATGTCACATAGAACAGGTCTAAGTTATATTTATTATCTGGGCTGTTGTGTGGACAATTTATGTCACATAGAACATATATATTACCTGGCCTGTTGTGTGGGCAATTAATGTCACATGGAACAGGTATATACTATATATATTACCTGGCCCGTTGTGTGGACAATTTATGTCACATAGAACAGGTATATATTATATATATTACCTGGCCTTGTGTGTGGACAGTTTATGTCAGATAGAACAGGTCTATGTTTTATATATTATCTGGGCTGTTGTGTGGACAGTTTATCTGGGCTGTTGTGTATATATATATAAACGTCTAAAGAGTCTACCAACCAGTAAAGCTTATTAAGTATCGGATCGACAAACATGACGATGACTTGTACTTGAAGCATTAAGAGTTAAACGCCACTGATGAGTCTGACGAAACGCGCGTCTAGCGTAAGGAATTTGTCACCTTGGTAATTTTGATTACATCTTGTTGGAATATTTGAGGAAAGCCAAGTAACAGCACGGCACGTCCGCGGCTGGCGGACTTGAAAAGCAACTATTTTGGGTTAAGTTGGAAATGAGAAAGTTTAAGATTAATATGTTATGACTTGTTTACGTCATTTATTTATATTGACATTCAATGACTAAGGCCATTCGTTGGTCAGTCTTTGTCTAAATTTTTGACAAGAAACACCGTCATTTGTATCGTTGCATAATCTTCTAGACTTGTATATTATTTTTTGTTTATGCTGTATCGTCATGTTTGTCGATCCGATACTTAATAAGCTTTACTGGTCTGTAGACTCTTTAGACGTTTATATAATATTTTGAACTACCTGTATTGTGTTTTTACACGATCCCAGTGGACTTGTATCATTCCATCACCGAATGAAAAAATACTTGAAGCATTTAGAGTTAAACGCCACTGATGAGTTTTACGTAGACGAAACGCGCGTCTGGCGTAAGGAATTTGTCACCTTGGTAATTTTGATTACATCTTGTTGGAATATTTGAGGAAAGCCAAGTAACAGCACGGCACGTCCGCGGCTGGCGGACTTGAAAAGCAACTATTTTGGGTTAAGTTGGAAATGAGAAAGTTTAAGATTAATATGTTATGACTTGTTTACGTCATTTATTTATATTGACATTCAATGACTAAGGCCATTCGTTGGTCAGTCTTTGTCTAAATTTTTGACAAGAAACACCGTCATTTGTATCGTTGCATAATCTTCTAGACTTGTATATTATTTTTTGTTTATGCTGTATCGTCATGTTTGTCGATCCGATACTTAATAAGCTTTACTGGTCTGTAGACTCTTTAGACGTTTATATAATATTTTGAACTACCTGTATTGTGTTTTTACACGATCCCAGTCGGCTTGTATCATTCCATCACCGAATGAAAAAATACTTGAAGCATTTAGAGTTAAACGCCACTGATGAGTCTTACGTAGACGAAACGCGCGTCTGGCGTAAGGAATTTGTCACCTTGGTAATTTTGATTACATCTTGTTGGAATATTTGAGGAAAGCCAAGTAACAGCACGGCACGTCCGCGGCTGGCGGACTTGAAAAGCAACTATTTTGGGTTAAGTTGGAAATGAGAAAGTTTAAGATTAATATGTTATGACTTGTTTACGTCAGTTATTTATATTGACATTCAATGACTAAAGCCATTCGTTGGTCAGTCTTTGTCTAAATTTTTGACAAGAAACACCGTCATTTGTATCGTTGCATAATCTTCTAGACTTGTATATTATTTTTTGTTTATGCTGTATCGTCATGTTTGTCGATCCGATACTTAATAAGCTTTACTGGTCGGTAGACTCTTTAGACGTTTATATAATATTTTGAACTACCTGTATTGTGTTTTTACACGATCCCAGTCGGCTTGTATCATTCCATCACCGAATGAAAAAATACTTGAAGCATTTAGAGTTAAACGCCACTGATGAGTCTTACGTAGACGAAACGCGCGTCTGGCGTAAGGAATTTGTCACCTTGGTAATTTTGATTACATCTTGTTGGAATATTTGAGGAAAGCCAAGTAACAGCACGGCACGTCCGCGGCTGGCGGACTTGAAAAGCAACTATTTTGGGTTAAGTTGGAAATGAGAAAGTTTAAGATTAATATGTTATGACTTGTTTACGTCATTTATTTATATTGACATTCAATGACTAAGGCCATTCGTTGGTCAGTCTTTGTCTAAATTTTTGACAAGAAACACCGTCATTTGTATCGTTGCATAATCTTCTAGACTTGTATATTATTTTTTGTTTATGCTGTATCGTCATGTTTGTCGATCCGATACTTAATAAGCTTTACTGGTCGGTAGACTCTTTAGACGTTTATATAATATTTTGAACTACCTGTATTGTGTTTTTACACGATCCCAGTCGGCTTGTATCATTCCATCACCGAATGAAAAAATACTTGAAGCATTTAGAGTTAAACGCCACTGATGAGTCTTACGTAGACGAAACGCGCGTCTGGCGTAAGGAATTTGTCACCTTGGTAATTTTGATTACATCTTGTTGGAATATTTGAGGAAAGCCAAGTAACAGCACGGCACGTCCGCGGCTGGCGGACTTGAAAAGCAACTATTTTGGGTTAAGTTGGAAATGAGAAAGTTTAAGATTAATATGTTATGACTTGTTTACGTCATTTATTTATATTGACATTCAATGACTAAGGCCATTCGTTGGTCAGTCTTTGTCTAAATTTTTGACAAGAAACACCGTCATTTGTATCGTTGCATAATCTTCTAGACTTGTATATTATTTTTTGTTTATGCTGTATCGTCATGTTTGTCGATCCGATACTTAATAAGCTTTACTGGTCGGTAGACTCTTTAGACGTTTATATAATATTTTGAACTACCTGTATTGTGTTTTTACACGATCCCAGTCGGCTTGTATCATTCCATCACCGAATGAAAAAATACTTGAAGCATTTAGAGTTAAACGCCACTGATGAGTCTTACGTAGACGAAACGCGCGTCTGGCGTAAGGAATTTGTCACCTTGGTAATTTTGATTACATCTTGTTGGAATATTTGAGGAAAGCCAAGTAACAGCACTGCACGTCCGCGGCTGGCGGACTTGAAAAGCAACTATTTTGGGTTAAGTTGGAAATGAGAAAGTTTAAGATTAATATGTTATGACTTGTTTACGTCATTTATTTATATTGACATTCAATGACTAAGGCCATTCGTTGGTCAGTCTTTGTCTAAATTTTTGACAAGAAACACCGTCATTTGTATCGTTGCATAATCTTCTAGACTTGTATATTACTTTTTGTTTATGCTGTATCGTCATGTAGCATTTAGAGTTAAACGCCACTGATGAGTCTTACGTAGACGAAACGCGCGTCTGGCGTAAGGAATTTGTCACCTTGGTAATTTTGATTACATCTTGTTGGAATATTTGAGGAAAGCCAAGTAACAGCACGGCACGTCCGCGGCTGGCGGACTTGAAAAGCAACTATTTTGGGTTAAGTTGGAAATGAGAAAGTTTAAGATTAATATGTTATGACTTGTTTACGTCATTTATTTATATTGACATTCAATGACTAAGGCCATTCGTTGGTCAGTCTTTGTCTAAATTTTTGACAAGAAACACCGTCATTTGTATCGTTGCATAATCTTCTAGACTTGTATATTATTTTTTGTTTATGCTGTATCGTCATGTTTGTCGATCCGATACTTAATAAGCTTTACTGGTCGGTAGACACTTTAGACGTTTATATATATATATATATATATATATATATATATATATATATATATATATATATATATATATATATATATATATATATATATATATATAATTCGTCTAAAGAAATAGTCAACAATTGTTCGTACGGGATGTTGGATCGTTACGGTAGATAACGATGCTGTACAGACTAAAATAATAATAATATATTCGTTTAAAAATATGCCGGGCCAGTAGAGCAACAAATTTTAGGTTCAGGATGATTTATTATCAACTTCGTTATAAACCCTAAAAGTAAAAAAATATGCTGAAATAAATGAAAAGCTGAAACACAAGTATGCTGAAATATTTAAAGAAAGAAAACAATATATTAATAATCTGAAAAAAACAAATATGTTGAAATAGATGAAAAGCTGAAATACAAATATGGTGAAAAACTTAAAGAAAGAAAAAAATATTAATAATCTGAAATAAAGAAAAATAAATAAATTTGAAAATTAGAAAACCTACAGGAATATAAATAAAATAATAATATCAATTAATTTTATACAGTACCTACAATAAACTAAAGTACCTAAACTAGAAAGAAAAAAATCAATGTAATAACCTTAAATAAAGTAAAGCTACAAGGAAAAAAAATATGAAAGCTACAAGAAAAAAAATCAAATTAATAAACTTAAATAAAGTATAAAAGCTCCAAAGACAACAAAATGACCTACAATAACTATCGAAATAAAGAAGGAAAATATATACAAGATATGAATATAAACACTGCATGTACTGAATCTAAAATGAAAGTGTATCTATTATTGCTATTAAAAAAAATGAAAATATGAAAATACTTAAATAATATATAAATAATCTAAGTATCTGAAAATGTCATATTATATATAAATGAACAGCATCTAAAATATAAAAAGAAAAAAAAATTAATTTCAGATAAGGAAAAAAAAATTTAATAAATAGTTTAATAATCAATCTTTAGAAATCAAATCTATTAATTAGTATTAAAGTAAATAATAAATCAGTGTTATAAAGTAACTACCTAAATATTAAATATATATATATATAAGGCTTATGTCCCCTGAAAGTAATAACACAATCAATATACTAGGTAAAAAAAAAATTATCAAAGTCAAGTAAAGTATTTGTCAAAGTAAAGTCAGTCAAAGCAAAGTCTCAGTCACAGTAAAGCAAAGTTTCAGATGTCAAAGCAAAAGCAAAGTACCAGTCAAAGCAAAAGCAATCAAAAGCACACAATATAGTAAGTACAGTTGACAAAGTATGAAACACAGTCAACACAAATACAAACACCAAGTACAACTTAAGTGAATATACACAACAACCAAACAATACAAGTATCTAGAGCTATGTGTATGTAAGTTTTATATGTGTAAACCTACATGTATGCAAGTTTTATCTGTATAGGGGTGGGGATACTTACTAATAAACCAACTGTCTGCTGTCTTCAATCTTCTAACACACAAGTGTCAACACATGCAGTATCAGGTATAATGTTTATAATTTGTTTAGAAATGTGTTAACATGCACTGTGGTGCTAAAAGTAGGGTAAGTGGAGGATGTGGCCAAGTTTATTCAAGGGTGCAGGGTTGAGAACAATCACACAAACGCACACAAATAAGCACAATTACATTCAAAGACACACGCAAACAAAAATGTACCCTTATTTTATAAAATTATTTCAAGTATACACTAGTATACCTTTACATAAAGTAAACCCAACACAAACACAAGTTCATGTAAACTCAAGAAATTTTTTTTTTTACAAATTTCTAAGTTTCAGATAAACTTTATAAAAAAAAAATAATTTGTTAATTAAGTTCAGTAAATCTTCAATGAAAAGGAAAAAAAAATAATAAAAATAAAAATTAATATATTCTGAAAATCTTTTAATAAGTGCACGTGTCCTTAAATTATTTGAAGAAAAAAAAATAACTAACTTAAATATAAAGTGCACCTGTAACAAACTATCAATTAGTTTACTTACAAATGGTTAATGAAAAAAAAAATAATAACACGTATCTCAATACAACTGTTTATCTTAACCGAATAAACATTAAGTACTGTTGTACTAATACTTTGTCCAAAAAAAAATAATCAAGTAGTACTAACTTAAGTTACATAAAAAAAATAATAAACACTAGAATGTTCTGTATCATATGTATCAATAATATGGATATATCGTATGGCCACACGAAAACAATTCTAAATTACCACAGCGTACGCAATAAATGTACAATATATATAAAATAACAATAAAATTCTCACCCTAAAGTCTGTGCACAAAAACTATCCGCTGTCCGTAACGTTACACAATCCTTTTATCAAACGAATCAACAATATTGTTTGTTTACATCCACTGCATTATAGCGATTATAAACTAATTGCTGTGATGCATTGGGTACGAGGAGGTTCAACACCTACAACATACCAATTTGACCTTTAAGTATCTACGCTTGGTCCCCTCTGCATAATGGCAATCACATTTCGTCATTGTGCATTGGGTACGAGGAGGTCTAACATTATAATTTTTTGGCCATATATACTTCATCTTTACTTTATACCTGTATAAAATATAACTTTTGCAACACTATGTATTCAAATATGGGTCACTGGTGAAATTACTATTTTAATACTTAAATGTGTACTATTTTAATACTTAAATTGTTATTGTTTGTCAATTTTGTGAATGATATGTTCAATTGTAATAGTTATATGTTAATGCCAAATTATAATTGTAATGTCATTTGCCCTTTGTGGGCCCTGATTTGGTCTAATAAAATATTCTATTCTATTCTATTCATCCGAGGACTTCCTGTTAAACGTCCTAAATATTGACTTCCGGTGGACGAGGCTCCAAACGGGTGTGAAAAGGAAAATCTATGTCGCAGTTGATCAATCATCTAAGTACGTGGGCGCCATTTGTAGCCGGGCCAGTAGAGCAACAAATTTTAGGTTCAGGATGATTTATTATCAACTTCGTTATAAACCCTAAAAGTACACAAATAACAATACATAAATACAATTACAAGACAAGTGTACGAATAACAATAATAGACATATGTTAAAACTAGAGGAATGTATTCGCACGAATACGACTTACCCGCCTGCCCAATTTGTTTTCGAGCACAAATGTTGAACAATATAGTACCCAATGCACAGTCAAGATCATGGGTGTACACGCACGATTCAAGCGCTTTTTTCAATCTGTCAATATTTTGCCACTTGCAGCAAAAGACTTTCACCATTCAGTTTGCCATTTGTTCCCAATGACACTAAATATATATGTTGAAAAGCAAACATGAATTTCTATCATTCATCGTCAAATATATATAAACAATAACTTTTTATGTTTAGAGATGTCCTGTTTTGAGTTAAAAATAAATTCAACAAAGCTCTAGCAATTAAAATTGAACAATAATCATTTGCTTACCCGATTAGTCCGTTAAACAGAAAAAAACTCGGTAAGTCCGTTACCATTCTACACCGTGCAACAATAAGAAAAATAATTAGATTAAAAAAATTAAACAAACATATATAAAATCTGAGATTTTTTTTTTATTAAATACCCCCCCCCCCCTTTTTCCTCAACATTCAAAACCACGTGGGTATATTTAAATCCACTGTGTTATCATCTGCTGTGTAGGCTATTTATAGAACAGTGTGCACAGCAGTGAACAAAGAACATTAAAAAGTAATACAATCGATAATTTATAATCTACACCTTTTCACTATCTTTTAAAATTATTCCACGTGACTATGTTTCTAAAATGCACAACCACGTGATATATTTAAATACCTCTGTTATCGATCGACAACGTTGGTTATTTATAGAACAGTGCACACAGCATTGAACAAAGAAACCTTAATTAGTGAATATCTCATTAATAATTTAATTAATCAAAAAAAGAGCGCCGTTCGTCTATTGTACTAAATGAGTCCGATAATCCCTGCAAGTTTGAGCTCTTAATATTGTGCAGTTTTCGGATAAAATCGGTTTCACACAAAATCTGTGACGGACAAAATTTTGCTAAAGTGAATACATTACTTACCCGCCTCCTACAGGAGGGCGGGTAAGTAACAATACAAATTAGTTCTTTTCTATCGGATGAAAACCAATCGAAATATTAACTCTAATAAAAGTAAACTCTTTACAAAATAATAGTTTCATTAGTTTTAACTTACGAAGTTTAAATCGGTGTGATTCAATACATAAGTATTTATAAGTAAACAATTACACAACATGTAAATACTATTCACTGGACAAGTACACAAACACAATAATAAGACAATACGATTAAATAAAAACATAGAAACACTGATCTTACCATGTATATGGTACATGGGTCAGACAAGGATTTTAACTACAAGTCCACTGGTTAATTGGACTCAATCTGTACAAAATAAATAAAACCCTAATAAATATAATGAAGTATGATTTATATAATAATGATAAGGATTAAACAATATTAAATTATATAGTTCATCAACAAAAAATAACTGGATTAACCAATAATTAATTACATATTAAAATTGGCATTATAAATCATTTTACATCTGAACCCATTGTAAATATCGATTTAAAAGTAAAACATTTATCAATTATAAACTCTTACTCTGTTTCAATCAAAAATCACACTTATTCTCAGATTCATACTAAAAGAATTATAAGAAGGAAATTACAGATTACAGAAATGTTAAAAACTGACCTGGTTAGAATAAATAATTCATCCAGAAGTATTGTTCCAAAAATATGTTTGTTATAGGAATATGTCTTTAGTTTGTTGAAAAGCGTAAATTTCAAAATGTCCACATCAGACCAAGAACATTCAAATTCTGCACAACTAATTCCCATTAACCAATCAGAACACGAAAATGGTACATATGACTACGCCAACCAATAGAAAATAGATAATAGGAAATACAGTACTGAACAGAGTTAACATACCAAAGAAACTACTGGAAATAGAAATACAGTACAGACTAGAGCTAACGTGTCAAAGTAGATAACTATGTCACATTAAGCAGAAATGGTCAATTAGTCAATCAGTCAAAGAAATAAGTACAGCTATTTAATATAAATTAGACTGAAATATAAAATAAATATTAATATGAAACACTTGTAATGAATGGCGAGTATATATGGTAGATTCAAATATTACCTGAGAAGTAAGACAGTATGACGATCGTCTTCACAGGTCCACTTCAGGTATTCGTATATGCAATCCCGATTCTACTGTAGTTTATATAGTTGTATATTTCTGGTCTGGCTATTACCAGGAGCGTCACAACATTCTTCCCCCTTTTGTGAGGCCGATAAGTCATAAAAATACAGTAAACTAATTATATTTACAAATCCAAGTCCAACATCTGTAAAAAATGCACTAACATATATACAGGCAGAATATACTTGTAAAACCTATTTGATCCGATAAAGTCCGACAGCATTCTTAGTTGTTACATTAGCAACGTCCTCCACTGGAATGCTAAATAAGCTTCCTAGTTTTTCCAGGATGTCTTGAATTAACACGGGAGAACCAGTTTTTTGTCCTTTAATGTGTAGATATGGGGCATCAGTTTCCATGATGATGTCATTTAAATCCATTTCACTCACCAAGGTTCTGTACTCAGGATATTTATCATCTTGAAGAATGAACGGAGATATACCGAACTTGATATTTTCAAAATTGCTTTTCCATTTCTTGTATTGTTGTAAGTTTCCATTAAAACAATGTCTGTGGATAGGATGGGAGGACGGAAGTACTTTAGTAAGAGTGTTTAAACACAAGGAGTCAATTGAATTATTACCACGGCAATGAATAACAATCGGTAACCGCTTCTTCAGAGCCATTTTACATTGTAATTCCAAGTATTCCGTTTGTCGTTTTAATTCTCGTTCGGATGGAAAGTCAGAGGAATCGAGTCCACACTCCCCAACCGCAACAACTCTCGTTGCTTCTAGTAGTGCTTCCATCTTTTCCAACCAAAGATCTAGGGTTCTCCTGCTCTCCAAATTAATTAATCTAGGGTGAATCCCAAACGTTAAATGAATCCTACTGTCCTCTCTTACCCTAGAGCGTTTGAGACTATCTGGCCAATGGTGTGGATAACAGTAATTTGCAACGAGGTGTTTGATTTGATAATGAGTTTCTCCCCACATCCAAGATAGTGCTGGCAATCTTTCTAGTTTCGATTGTTTCACAAGCATGTCAAAATGAAAATGGGAGTCCACAAGATGTATTATTTTATCTTCCCTTTTCAAACATTTTCTTTGTTCTAATGAAATCAAGTTTTTGGCATCTTCTGTTCTACTTATCAAGATTGCAAGTACTCTCCAGTGTAATAAGGAGTGTAAACCAGATAATGGAGATACGAGGCGATCGGATAACGGTTTTTGGAGTACATAATTATTGACTTCCATGAAGAAGTTAATGAAAGGTAAATCCATATCATTAAAAACTGGAGCTGAATTCGGCTCAAATTTTATGTGAGTATTTGCATACCTCAATAAATCTACAGGTTCTTGGACTCCATTTTTGGAGATAAGTACGTCTATTAGCCCATTCATCATCTCCACCCACACAATGCCATTTATGTCAACGTTAAACCGCCTACCTAAATCTATATTTTCATGGAATTCCTTGATGTGACCATCTAATAATGATACTTGTCCATACTGTGATTTGCACTGCCAACAAGCCGTTGAAGGTGACACATACCAAGGAACATGTTGCCGTAATACATGTCTTCTAGTGTTGGTAAACCGGCCTGGACATACAGGGCAACTTCTTCCTTTCTTCCAATTCTCAGTACTAGCCCTAATTTTATCCGATTTTTCAGGGATTTCATCGTCAAAAGGACCATAGTCTGGTACAAACATGAACTCATCTAAGACTTTATCCATACTAAAATACAGGTGTAAATATTAATATTATATATTTATTACATACTGACAATCTAAAAATCTACTAACCAATATTCTTATTTTATTGATAACCATCAGAAAAGTGGAACTGTGAGGCATTAGAAGATCTGACACGCACACAGCTCCCAAAATATAAAAGTAAATATATAAAATAAATATATAAGTTTATATATACAATTCTATGTACAGTACCAACAATTTTATATTAATCTTCAATATAATCTTTGAAGTAAAACGGGCGTTTTCGGTTTCTTTTCCCATTTATCTCTAAAGAATTTGTTATCGTTCCTTGTTCATTGTCTATGTGGTACATAAAAGTGTCGTCCAGATTTTCCGAGAGATCTTTCAATTCATCTAAATTGTTAACAGTCTTCCTTGCTTCCATACTTCTTGTCATCTCTTGAATAATATCATTAGACACCAGAAGATCTGGCGCACCCATGACATTACTATCACTACCTATGTGAGACACCAGAAGATCTGACGTATTCACATCTGCAGTGTTCTCATTAAACAGAGACGACATATTGAAATTTTCGTTTGGATCATCGGTTTCCTTTAAATTGCTACTACATTTTAATATTTCATTCCGCAATCTTTTGATCCAAACCGGAAATTCTCGATCTTGGCATAGTTTTATTCTGTCATGATGTATCCACGATTCGCATTTTCTGTCCTTTATTTTATACAGTACTGGCCTTTTCAGTTCGGTTATTACATAAGGGCCTTTCCACGGGGATTTCAGTTTAGAGGATTGTCCAACTTTTGTTGCTTGATCTAGCTTATATACTACATCTCCGACATCATACGAGTTCTGATTATTAACCAAGTCATATGTCCTTTTTTGTCGTTCTTGTGCCGTATCCAAATTATCCCTTGCAATAGAATGAGCCATGTTCATAGTTTCAACTAGATCAAGTATATACTGCGGAACTTCTTTTTCTTCAGATTGAACCTTTGCCATGCCAAAAAGTACATCAATTGGTTGGAAAACTTCCCTACTTAGCATCATTAAATTTGGTGTGAATCCTGTTTGTCGGTTTCTAGTTGACCGAACGGCTGCTACTAGTTGTTGTAAATGAAGGTCCCAATTATATTGTTTATTTTTAATGAAACATCTTATAATCTGCAAAAGTGTTCTATTGTAGCGCTCGATTTGTCCGTTGGATGAAGGATGATAGGGTGTCGTTCTTGTTTTTGCGATTTGCATTAGTTCGCAAAGCTGTCTTATAAGGTTTCCGTCCATATTTTTTCCTTGGTCTGTATGGAGTTCAAGAGGGCAGCCAAATCGTGAAAAGAAATTATCTACTAAAGTTCTTGCCACAATTTCAGCTGTCTGTGACGATATGGGAAAACATTCCAACCACTTTGTAAATTGGTCAACAACCATAAGTATATACCTACTTCCTTGCTGGGTAACTGGCAAAGGACCTAATATGTCCATATGAACTCTCTCCATTGGTACACCTGCATGATATTGCTCTAGCCCTGCCCTAGCTTTACGAGTCAGTTTCTTATTTTTATTACAAACCTGACAGGACTGTACATACAGCTTGCAATCTTGTGTCATGCCATACCAAATTGCCATGTTTTTTACCTTCTCTAAAGTCTTGTACTGTCCCATATGACCAGACATTCGTATATCATGGCAGTAATGTAAAATCTCCGGTTGCATCTGTTTTGGAGCCATAAACAAAAGTTTCGGACACGCAGGATCTTCCCAACTATAGTATAGCACTTCATCTTTCAATTCTAATTGTGAATTGCACAGCCAAAAGTGTCTCACTGCCTTGCTGCTCAATTTCAGTTCGGGTACAGAAGGAATATGCTTTTGAATTGTCCAGTCCTTAAGTGTTTTCAAATCTGGGTCCTTCAATTGTTCTTCAAGCAGTTCTTGTGGAGAGTAGGAACATAACCAGTTACTTTGCACAACTTCCGGTGCCAGTCTCCTGATTGCTAGTGGGACAACAAAGTCTACATCTTCTTCAAACGTCCCCCACTGCCTACGAGCCCTGGTGCAAAACGCACAGCCCCCGCATAGTAGGTCTTCCAAATTTACACCAGCTTTATAATCATTGCAGGCAACGAGATCATCTGGAATGCGGGACAGACCATCAGCATTTGAGTGTTTTTTTCCGGATCTGTGTTGAATAACCATATTATACTGTGATAGTTCTTCTATCCATCTAGCTAATTGACCTTCGATGTTTTTAAAATTTAGCAGCCAAGTTAAACTATTGTGATCGGTTCTGATGATGAAATTCCGACCTAATAAATAATGGCGGAAATGTCTTGTAAAACAGACTATAGCTAATAGTTCCTTACGTGTGGTACAGTATTTCCGTTGAGTTGGTGTAAGAACTCTGCTGGCATAAGAAATTGTCTTTTCTACTCCATTTTGTACTTGGCTAAGTTCTGCGCCAATGGTTTTCTCTGATGCATCCGTGTCCAGTATAAAGATATCATCTGGTGTTGGAAAGCTTAGTATAACGGCATTCAATAAAGCGTCTTTCAACTGTTCAAAGGCTTGTTGGTGTTTTTCGTGCCACGCAAAATCGGTTTTCTGTCCCGTCAATTGGTGCAAAGGTTCCGCTATTTCTGCAAAATTCTTAATATGGTCTCTGTGGTAGTTAGAAAAACCCCAAAAAGATTCGACATCTTTCTTACCTTTTGGTATGGGCCATTTTTTTACTGCCTCAATACTGTCCGGATTTACAGCGATTCCATTTTCGCTAACAATTTTACCCAAAAATTTAACTTGTGTTTGTAGAAGGTTACATTTGCTGGGTTTTAATTTTAGATTGTATTTTCGAAATCTAGAGAATACCTTATAGAGATTCTCCATATGACTATCAAAATCAGTTCCCAGAACTACCACATCGTCTAAATACGCTAAGCATTCTTTCCATGTGAGACCTTGCAGCACTAACTGAATCATTCGGCTAAAGGTTGCAGGACTGTTACATAATCCGAATGGAAGTTTGGTATATTGAAAAAGACCGTATTTGGTAATAAAAGCCGTCTTATGTTTATCATGGTCATCTAGTTTCACCTGATAATACCCAGAGGCCATATCTAGTGTGGACATAAAGACACTCCCTCTTAATGTATCTAGACATGTCTCAATTTTCGGAATTGGAAATGCGTCCTTGACTGTTAAGTTGTTTAGTTTCCTATAGTCAATACAATATCTTAACTTACCGTCTTTTTTCCTTACCAAAACTGGAGGTGAAGCCCAGTCAGATGACGATGGTTCAACAATACCCTTCTCTAAAAGGTCTTGAAGATGAACTTCTTCTTCCTTTTCAAATCCAAGAGGTGTTCTCCTCATTCTTTGCTTCACCGGATGGGCATCCTGAGTGTCGATCCTGTGTGTAATGTTTCCATTAAAAAGACCAATGTCTAGATCGTCCTTTGCAAATATATCTGCAAAGTTATACAATAATTTTGCCAATTGTATCGATTGTCTGGTGTCAAGATTGCATATTGACCTTGTAAACAGTTCTTTGATATGATCAGGAAGTTGTTTTTCCAGTTTTTCCAACTGTTCTATTTCCGGGAGAAATTGATTCTCTACATCTATTTTATTTATCTGGAAGTCCATTTCCTCCTCATCATCCTCTATAGTTTCAGACGCTTCTATTCCTATACCAATTGGATATCCTTTTCTCAGTGTCTTGTATACGTTAGATAAATTTCTTATCACTATAGGTACCTGTTTTTTACCCTGACAAATCATATTTGGAATAAGCAGACCTTTCAAAAAATTTGTTGGCTGAATAACGGTATCAGTACTTGGTATCTCATCAAATTCGACGGACGACAGCTTATTTGAGCAAGGTGGTATCACTATTTTTTCGGCCAATTTAACTCTGAAGATTTTCATTTTCTTTTTTTCTTTAGTTGAAACCATTATAGAAGGAATTATTTGGCCGTGTAACTGTACTGTGTAATCTGCAAGGTTAATAACAGCTTTTTGGTGAATAAGGAAATCTATACCTAAGATGACATTATCTGTAATGTCAGCTACTATCATACTCCATTGTAGTGAAGATTTACCTATTTTTAACTCAATCTTGTCTGTGACACTAGCATTCATTTCTGAAAATTCCCCCGCACCCCTTAAAATAATAGTGTCAACTAGTTTTGGTTTTGAAATTAACGTATAATAAAAATTCCAGCTGATGACAGATACTTGGGCTGCTGTATCTACAACGGCCATTGTCTCTTTTTGTTGTATTATGACAGGGATATATAAAGTCATTGCCTCAGCATCACTAGTTACTGTCTGATAAAGTTTAACTTCAACTGGATTCTTTTTATTTGAAAAAGGTGGTGGCCTTCCGGTGTCATTTGGGTGGACTAAAGACTGGCCTACATCTTCAGTCCGTTGAAGTTTAACGGATTACTTCCCCTGTTAGGTGAAGGAGACCTTGGCCTTGGGTTATACCTCTGTGGTGACCTATTTTTCGGCTTGTCACATTGAGAAATATAATGCCCTTCCAAGCCGCAATTGAAGCAGCGTCCATCCCTCGTCGGACTCTGTCCTGGGTTAACTGTCCTGCTTGGTGACCTTGACCTGTCTGTTCTTGTTCGGCCTTTTAAAATGTCCAATATTTGTGTAATTGCCGATTTGGTCTCCTTTAAGTCGTCTTCTGTTTTCTTAATTCTGGCCTCCAATCTGCTAATGTCAGGTGTAGCATTCTCATTTTTGTATACGATCCTTATATTGGGTCTCGGCTGTGTCTCCTCATCAATTGGTTCATCATAGTCTTCATCATTTCCTGTATCAGACTCTTGGAATGTAACCCTTTTTATGCCCACATCAAGCTTCCTTTGTCCCAAGATAACTCGCTGGTTCGTGATGGCACATTTGACATACTGTAGAGCTTGGTCTAGGCTATCTGGATCTTTATCCATAGCTGTCAAAGCCGCTTTTTTATCGGAACAGCCCTTTAGGAACGCATCTATTGCCACCACCTGAATGAACGCATCTGGAGTTCCCGGGTAACCATCTGTCGCCATTTCTTGTGTTCTCTCTGCATACTCTTCTAGAGATTCTTCCTGCAGTTGCCGAAGGTCCTGAAGTTGCCTTCGGACAATATGGGGGAGGTCTCTACTTCCGAATCTTTCGTTCATTTTTTTGCAGATAGCTTGATAATCCTCCTGAATTGCTGTTGATCTGGATGTGAAAAATTTAAGTGCCTTATCTCTGAGACACTCTATTAGTTTATCTAGTCTCTGTTGATTTGTCCAATTGTATCTATTGGCGATGTGATTGAACTGCACAAAATATGGGCGCCAATCATTTCTGCCGTCATAAGTGGCCATTTTCGGAGGTAAAGGGCCACTTGATTTATTAGGTAACACCTGGTCTGTTGAATGGAGGGGTTTACTTATATATGTGGATTTCTTCCACGAGTCTTGTGACTCTGACTTTATTGTTTCTAGATATTTATTGGACTTTATGTCTGCGGAGAGCTTTCCGTAGGCTCCCTCGGATGATGCTTCTTCTTCCATTTTTTTCAATCTGATGTCTCGCAATTTGATCTCTTGACATAAAATCTCTTCCCTGTCTCTGAATTCCCTCATAAATTTATCGTACTTCTCGTTTTGTTGCTGAACATAATTTTCATGTTGTTTATTATATTCATGCTCTGTATTTTTTAATTTAATTTTGAAATCAAGAGTGATATCTGCTAATTTTTTATCATAAGCTGCTTGCATATTGTTTTTGTCTTTTTTTATTGATTCTAGTTCGTTTTTTAGTATATCAATTGTATTAGCCATGTGCTGAAATTTTTCTTTCTCTGTTGATGTTTCTAAAGTCTCTTCTATTGTTTCTGGCTCTTTCAAGACTGTAATTACACCAGCTTGTATTAATGGGTCCCACATCGTGTTTGGTATGTCTGACATAAGTTTTAAATCTTCAAGAGTAAGAGGGGAACCCTTCTCTTGTCTTCTTTTTATAATCTTGTTTGCCCTCTTATCACTGATACCTGATATCTGTTTTAATTGTTCGAATGTTGCTGTGTTTATATCGATAGGCGTCGACATAGCTGTTTATTGCTGACAAAATACGTGAGAAGTGCTCAAACCAATTTGTAGGTAAGGGATCAATTGTATTTGCGTTAACAAATCAACACATAAAGAAAGTCAACATGAGTATCGCTCACGTTTATGTTTATTGACCAAAATGTACAAAAAACGAGTTATCCTCAAATACCGATAGAAAACTATTGAATAAACAAAATACTTGTAAACAATAATGACATCAGACGATCTGACGCACAAAATTGTCACATAAGGTTGTTGGTTTCAATTTTTAATACACAAATCTGTGAAAGCAATTTCCGTACAAATTGATTTTTGAGAATGAAATCGGCTGTAAAATGGAAGAGAAAATTAATAAATCTATCTGTATTCCTATAGTGGCCAACTTCAACAAGAATAATAACTGAGGATTTTTTTAATTGTTTGAAAAAAAGGGGGGATAGTCAGAAATATTTTGAGTCTGACGTCTAGATTAATAAAAAAAAATCGACAATACCAGAATCGCACTTAAATATAAATGCAATATTATTGTAATATAATGAACATATAATTAATCGACGTTCCACGTATGAATATCGCGAGGGGTAAAAATGATATTTCCACCCGCGAAACAAATCAAAATCAAAATATAATTTGAAATATGTCGCGCATATTTGTAAATGTGGAATCGTTACGACTTCTGACACCACTGTAATGAATGGCGAGTATATATGGTAGATTCAAATATTACCTGAGAAGTAAGACAGTATGACGATCGTCTTCACAGGTCCACTTCAGGTATTCGTATATGCAATCCCGATTCTACTGTAGTTTATATAGTTGTATATTTCTGGTCTGGCTATTACCAGGAGCGTCACAACACACTCTACCACATGCACAACAACATCTAGATACATAATTAAAGCAAAGTTTTACACTTTAAAAAATTGCACAAATATTTCGCCTGACCAACAGGCTTCCTCAGTGTTACAACGAATGACAATGTATATATTACCTGGCCTGTTGTGTGGACAATTTATGTCACATAGAACAGGTCTGTGTTATATATATTACCTGGCCTGTTGTGTGGACAGTTTATGTCACATAGAACAGGTCTAAGTTATATATATTACCTGGCCTGTTGTGTGGACAGTTTATGTCACATAGAACAGGTCTAAGTTATATATATTACCTGGCCTGTTGTGTGGACAATTTATGTCACATAGAACAGGTCTATATTATATATATTACCTGGCCTGTTGTGTGGACAGTTTATGTCACATAGAACAGGTCTATGTTATATATATTATCTGGGCTGTTGTGTGGACATTTTATGTCACATAGAACAGGTCTGTGGTATATATATATTTCCTGGCCTGTTGTGTGGACAGTTTATGTCACATAGAACAGGTCTATGTTATATATATATTACCTGGCCTGTTGTGTGGACAATTTATGTCACATAGAACAGGTCTATATTATATATATATTACCTGGCCTGTTGTGTGGACAGTTTATGTCACATAGAACAGGTCTATGTTATATATATTACCTGGCCTGTTGTGTGGACAATTTATGTCACATAGAACAGGTCTATGTTATATATATTATCTGGGCTGTTGTGTGGACAATTTATGTCACATAGAACAGGTCTATGTTATATATATTACCTGGCCTGTTGTGTGGACAATTTATGTCACATAGAACAGGTCTAAGTTATATATTATCTGGGCTGTTGTGTGGACAATGTATGTCACATAGAACAGGTCTATGTTAAATATATTACCTGGGCTGTTGTGTGGACAATGTATGTCACATAGAACAGGTCTATGTTATACATGTATATATTACCTGGGCTGTTGTGTGGACAATGTATGTCACATAGAACAGGTCTATGTAATATATATATTACCTGGGCTGTTGTGTGGACAATGTATGTCACATAGAACAGGTCTATGTTATATATATTACCTGGGCTGTTGTGTGGACAATGTATGTCACATAGAACAGGTCTATGTTATATATATTACCTGGCCTGTTGTGTGGACAGTTTATGTCACATAGAACAGGTCTGTGTTATATATATTATCTGGGCTGTTGTGTGGACAATTAATGTCACATAGAACAGGTCTAAGTTATGTCTATTTCTTGGCCTGTTGTGTGGACAATGTATGTCACATAGAACAGGTCTATCTTATATATATTACCTGGCCTGTTGTGTGGACAGTTTATGTCACATAGAACAGGTCTATGTTATATATATTACCTGGGCTGTTGTGTGGACAATTTATGTCACATAGAACAGGTCTATGTTATATATATTACCTGGGCTGTTGTGTGGACAATGTATGTCACATAGAACACCAATGCATACAAAATATACAGCAAAGATAATATTTTATTAATATGTATGTATATATAGTTGTAGTTTATTCAAAAATGCACAGAATATTATGCATGTATATGAAAATGTCTTTTTGTGAAATTGGTATTCAATTTGCCTATCTTGTAGGAAAATGAAAATAATGGTTGTGGTTCTGGGCCCAATGGGAGCTTGCAAGGAAAGGTTGGTCAATTTTATCCATCAATTTATAGTATGCATGTCACTTCCCTGCTAGTACAGTTTAACAAAACAGACAATTCTCTAGAAATGGTATTGAAAATATATAGCAACACTCAACAATCAGCATTCTTATATCATTCACAGTAATAACAACAATAAATATAAATTACAGGTGATACAAGCAAGGAGCCAGAAAAGAAGAATGGATAGGAAATATGATGTGATAGCAAAGAGGGTATCTTTTGTAAATAAAAAAAAACATTTTACAATTAAAATGATTATATTTGATCATGAAAATAGCAAAGATAGTTGTCACCTCACACAAACAAAATAGAGCACAACATGCTTTTAGCATATTAAATATAATTGGCACTTCTTTTCTGATTGGTTGAACATTTTTCATTATTATCTTATGCATGTTATACACATGTGATTTATGCCCTTTTTTCATGAAACATATAGAGTACAATTTATGTTGAATATATTTGGTTTTCAATTAAAACAGATGTGTATATGTTTATGTATATAATGTGCCATTCAAATGAATGACCTCTATTTATATCTATTTTAGGCAAGGAATTGGTATAACCATGAGACTAACCACTTTGCAATGTTTTATTTAAAGAAGGGTGAAATTGTTACCGAAGGTATTTTTAAAATTTATGACATTTTCTTGTTTCCCAATAAATTAGTTTTCTTTAAGTTTCTTGTCTTTGTTCATCACTTAAACAAAAGGAAACGAGGAAACATTGAAAATAAGTACATTGTGAAAGTATTTCTGAATTTATGTGTTGAAACAAAAAATAGATTTGCTCCGATTTCTTTTTTATTAATTTAAATATGTTCCATTTCTACTTAATTTTACTCTTATAACAAAAGATTAACATTAACCAGAAAAACCTTAATGTGTCTTGTAGGACCTGCTCATATGGAACCTTTTTTAGCTCACCTGACCCGAAGGGTCATGTGAACTATTGCCATCACTTGGCGTCTGTCGTCGTCGTTGTCGTCGTCGTCGTCGTTAACTTTTCTTCAAAAATCTTCTATTCCAAAACCACTGAAGGGATTGCTTTGAAACTTTGCACACATCACCAGTAAAATGTCCTCTACCAAGTTTGCCCAAATCATGGCCTCAGACCAACCAACATGGCCGCCATTGCTAAAAATAGAACAGGGGGGTCAAAATACAGTTTTTTGCTTATAGTTCAAAAAGTATAACAGATACAGGAAAACCGAACAGACTTTCCTTCTTCAGCATCTAAAGCTCTACAAAACACTCTATTGGGTCAAAGTTGTATGATGACTCCTTGTAGGAGTTATTGCCCTTTAATTGTCAAAATTGATGATTTTTGCCATTTTTGCCTCAAAATCTTAAAAATTATTAGAACTAGAGAAAAAGTTAGCATAGCTTAATTGTTCTGCTCTATCAGGGCTACATAAATGACTTAAGCGTCAAGATTGTCTGATTAACCGTTTAAGAGTTATTCCCCTTGAACTTTTTTTTTAATCGGTTTTAATTGATTTTTTAAAATCTTCTCCTCTGAAACAACTGAAAGTACTGCTTTGAAACTTTGTACACATCATCCATCAAATGTCCTCAACCAAGTTTGTACCAACCATGGCTGCAGATTAACCAACATGGCCACCATGACTAAAAATAAGATGGAGGGGGGTAAAATACAATTTTTGGCTTATATTTAAAAAAGTGTAACAGATACAGGAAAACCGTAGAGACATGCCTTCATCTGCATCAAAAGCTCTACGAAACACTCCATTGGGTTGAAGTTGTATGATGATTCCTTATAGGAGTTATTGCCCTTTAATTGTCCAAATTGATTATTTTTGACGTTTTTGCCTCAAAATCTTAAAAATTATTAGAACTAGAGAAAAAGTTAGCATTGCTTAATTGTTCTACTCTATGAGGGCTACAAAAATGACTTAGGGTCAAGATTGTCTGATGAACCGTTTAGGAATTATTCTCCTTGAACATTTTTTTAATCAATTTTACTTGATTTTAAAAAATATTCTCCTCTTTAACCAATGAAAGGACTGCTTTGAAACATTGCACACATCATCTTTAAGACGTCCTCTACCAAAATTTTGCAAATCATGACACCTGACTACCTACATAGCTACGTTGGCTTAAAATAGAAAAATGAAAAAAGGGGGGGGTGGGAGTCGAGAGAGTTTTCGACTGATAGTTAAAAAAGTATAACAGGTACAGCAAATTTGAAGTGAACCTCCCTTCTCCCTCTAAGCATCAAAAGCTCCTCCTTATAGGAGTTATTTCCCTTAAAAGGTCAAAATTAATGATTTTTGCAGAAGTTTTGGGCAATTCCTTATAGCAACGAAAAGCTGGATAAAAAGGGGTTGTTTGGTTTCAGGTTCAGGTGAGCGATACAGGCTCCTGGGAGCCTCTAGTTTAAAGATCCGATGGTGATATCCAAATTTAAAGCAGTTGCTTTGGGTAGGTGTATAAGTTTCAACAATGGAAAAGGTAAAAAATTATAGATCATAATAAATACTTACATAATGAATAACTTTAAAAAAAAAACTTTCTTCTCTTGACCATAGTAGTCATACTATTTCTTATTGTTGGTTGGTACTGTTTCCAAAATGATCAGTTAGCATATGTTAAAACAAGTACCACTCTGTGAATCCATACCAGATTTCTTTTTAGTTTGAATTTGTATCTGAGGAGGCCTTTGGTGTTTACAATATTGGTAGAAAGCACTGGGTTTTGGTTGTAAGTATATTTCTGTTTTAAATTAATTTCATTTATTTGAAATATAATGAAATATTTCACATATATGCTTAATTACAGTAAAACTCGTTTATAACAGGGGCAGATCAAAATAGTTCATTATAACAGAAATTCGTTGTATTGTTTAAAAGAATTTGGCTATATGATACAACGAATTCGTAATATTGATAAAGGTATAGCTAAATAAGCGAAGTACTGTACCATGGTCTTTGCTTAAACATTTGTTAATAGTATAACATGGTCTGAGGATAAATATGATTGGTATGGTTTAAGATCGGTTTGTAATTACTGTAAGCTATGCCATTATCAATTAATTAAGTAATTAATAAACGATATCAATGTTATTAAATTCTTTAAATTCGTTAAAACCGACACCAAAATAATGTAATTATTAATCTACGGGAAAATTTCTTAATTCGCTCTATCAGAAAATTCCTTAAAAGTGCATTTGTTATAAACTATTAAATTTATATGATTTATATAAGACTTTGGTTGGGGATTTTAAATAAATTCGATATTCGTACATTCGTTGTAAGCGTGTTCACTATTTTCGAGTTTTACTGTAAATGAAATTAATACAAGCATATTTTATCAGTGTAGTTTTATGCTATGTTATAGATGTTTATTCTTGTGGAAAATTTAATAACATCAGAGTTCATTTATTTTGCTCTTTTTAAAAGGATTTATATTTATATGTTACAAAAGTTATCATAATGTATATAGATTGCTGCTTCTGTTTCTTAACATTTTTATCATTAATAAAAGAGGTGACTGGGCTCTAAGAACCAAAATCTGTCATATTTTCAGTTATCAGTTTTTATTTTCTGTAACCCCTTTGTAATATTTTATCAAGTTTACTTAATTATTTCAGTGTGATATTAAAAAAATATACATGTAAGTGACTTTTATTTCAGATTTTTAACTTCAAATCAAGAGAGTTGGTGGTATTGGATCCACTGGGAGAGCTGGCCATTACACTAAGGACGATTTTTACTTCTTGGATGTGAGTTTGTAAATGCAATTTTGTTTGTTTCTATGAAAAGTTGACATATCCTTTGTCATACATGTATAATACTTGTGTCAGATTACATAATTTTTTTTAGAAATAATGGCTGTCAACAAAAAATGTGTTTTAAATGTACACGAGACAGTGATGAAGCTACTAAATGCCTCCTAATTATATTATCATACATGTGATGAATATGTTTTCAATTACAGAATTTACTTGAAATTGAAAAATGACCCCCATCACCATCAGTGGCGAGTTTTGACAAAAAAGCACCCAAAACAACAGGACAGCACTTCATGTGGTGTTTATTGTTTAATGGTAAGTGTAATAGCACTATTCATATTGTATATTTATACCCCTACTTTTAAAGTGGGAGTATATAGTGATAGGGATGTCCTTCTGTCCATCCATTACATTTTATAGTTACCATCTGTTATCATTAACTCCTCCAGTCAATTGATTTTCATACTAATTTTAACAAATCTTTGTTACATGATGTAGATGTGCACCTCTTAGAAGTGTGACATTAGAAAAAAAACATAGCATGCGGTATTTTGATGAAAATATGAAAAAAGCAAATTTCTTTCCAAAATACTGTAATATGGTTGGCATACAATCCACATTTACTCATTAAACTCTTTTTATAAAGATTTTATGCTGTAATCTTGTGCAAAATGAACCCATTGGTTTACATACGAAAGTGGGGGCATATAGTGTTAGGGTCTGTTCGTCCGTCCATTCGTCTGTCCGTCCCAAATGTTGCGAGATGGGGCATTATAAATGGCTTTCGGACATATTCTTGTTATTCATGTTGTGAATGAAAAAAAAATATATCAAGTTAACATTGTTTTAAGGATTCTGAAATTTATTTTTGTTTCAGTTTGCTGATAAATATATTGCATCAGAATCAATGAATTTTCGAACAAATGTGGAACCTATCGCTAGCTTCAGACAGAACATTCTCCAAACCATTTTGGAAAATCCAGGTAAAAAACTAATTAAAAAATCATGTTGTGTATTTACAATAAAATTTTATAACATTCATTAAAAGGTGTGTTTGGATTTATTTTCATGCAATTTAAAACCAAATCAACTTCATGTATGCAGCTGTCATGAAATTGAGCAATATTTGTTTATTACAGATGAGGACTTACTTTTAAAGATTTGTTGTATCTGCTGTCTACAAGATCCACGCAGTAAAACCAAGGAAGTTAATTGGGTAATTAAACTTAAATTCCATGTTGGCCTCTTTTTTAGTATCACTTGATAGTAGTATATGTTTAATATGCCATCCTTAGCTCAAGAGATTTAAAACTATGTTTACATATGACATGATCAAGTGACTATCTGAATGTCACAAATATATGCCACATAGCTGTTCTATGTTTGATTTTTCTATTTCAATCTCAAATATACTAACAATACAGTACAAAATCTGTTGTCAAACATGTTTGACTCAAATTACCAATAATTAAATGCATTTGGCCATTTGTATAGATTAGTTATGATGGGGTTAAACTACTTCTCCACCATTAGATAGTTATTTTTTTTATTTTCAAGACACAAGCATTTGCCAGCATAATAATTACCTTAAAATTTGTTTTATAATAAGTCTATATTCTTTTATCTTTTTCATTTTAGGTTGGCTGTGACAGAAGTGGGATGTTTTGGTGCCACTTTGAATGCATGAAAGTTAAGAACACTACATTTTCTACCTTGGTTTTGTAGATTTTGAAAATAAATAGGAGAAAACTAGAGAATAAAAAGCTATACAAAAGCATTGGGTCGAAGTTGTCCGATGAAATAAGTGATTTTTGTTGGATTTTGTTTGCCAGATAAATGAAGAACAATACAAGGTTAAAAAAACTTTTTAATTGCTGAAATGTTCAGCTTATTTAGCTTATTTACCTTATTTAGCTCTTCAAAAGTCTCCACTGTGTTTAGGTTGGCAGATTAACTATCTATATTGAATATAGCAGTAAATGTTTTGCTTTATATTTGTTAACTGTAATTTTACTATTGTTATCCTTAAGAACAAAACAATTTTAGAGCTAATTGTTAAACAAATAGTATATATTTTTAACTGTGAAACAAGATCATATCTAAGTAATATCTTTATTGTAGTTTAATTTACTGTAAATTCAGAAATTATTGTGATGGTTTTTTAATGCAAAAAAGTGTATTCACAATATTAAAAGCTCACATTTCCATTCTATTGATTTTGTGAACAATCACAATAATATTATTGACATTTCTTACTTTTCTGAAGAATTGCAATAATAAATGCATGCAAAAATTTCTTTAATTTACAGTATACTGTATTTGTGATATTTGTGTGTCATAAACATGAATGAAATGTAATAAATATTATTTGAATAAATATTAAAACATAAGGAAAGTGTGTTGACATCAGTGGATATGTGTGATGTATGGTGGTCAGTTTCTTGTAACAGTCATTGTATCAAGTTCTGCTGTCACTCTCACAATCAATGAAAAATATGCAAATACAAATAAAATTCTATAAGCATTAGAAGCACATTTAAAGGCATGTTGTCTATGAAAAATAAAATTTTTGTACAAACTAAAAAATTGTCAACAATTGTTAAAGGCAGAGAAATTTATTAATGTTATATAGACAGTATGCAGGGGCCATTCGTCTCCAGAACTCAATATAAATGTTATACAGACAGTGTGCAAGGGTTATACGTCACTGTTTTATGTATTCCGTTTTGAGACAATATATAATATCTCATGTGGTGGTTTAACTAATTCCGAATCAGAGCTCGGGTTGGTCTAAAACGGAAAGATGAAAACCATCTGTATCTGTCTTGGTACGTCACAGATTCCCACTGGGCTATTGTGTGACGGGGTTGGACTGCGCAAGATTTAGTCGCGCTGACTGAGGAGGGTCGTTTTGAACTCCTCAGTATTGGTGGCACACACTATACAGTCTTCCAGTTGGTTCGAGTCACTGGGTGAACATTCTGTCAAAATTTCACAATATGTTTCATTGCATATAAGAACGAACGAACGCTCAACCTGAAGTTGTTCTTACAAACAGAGAGTTTTTGTATTGGTCTGTTTTTGCGGATGGTGTAATAACAGCTCTTGAGTTGTTCCTCACTTGATTTTCAATAATATTTTTTGTAATGAAGTCTTTGTGTTTAGTCGCTCTTATATATATGCCTTTTAGGCTTTTGGTGTGTGATTAGGTCAGAAGTGGGGAGAGCCGGTATCTGCCCCTCAACCACTTGTACAAGAAGATCAGCCTTTGTTGTTGTCTTCTGGTCTGGAGTGTTGGCAAGTCCAGATCTTTAAGCATTTTGCTGAGTGTACCTTCTTCTCCAGAGTTGTAGTTATAAACCTGGCGCCCCTTCTATGTATAGCTTCTATAGTTTGTCAATATCCTGTTGTGAATAAGGGTCCCAAATAATTGATCCGTACTCCATTATTGATCTTACTAGTGCCATATATACTGTTTTGCGACATTCTTTTGGGCAATGTTGGAGATTCCGCCGTAGGAATCCTAGAGTTGAGCTGGCCTTGTTGCACACGTTGGTGATGTGTTCTTTCCATTTCAGGTCTTCTTGAATTTGTAGGTCAAGATATGGATTTGATGGTACCTGATCTAGGATGTCTACATCTACATCTACATCATATACAAAAATGATCTATTCTGATATTGATTACATAATGTGAGTTTGCTGTGGCCTTTTTTCTTAGGCTTAGAATGTAGCATTTCTTTGCATTAAAGCGCATACCCCAGTCGGCTGCCTATTTTTCTACTGACAAGAGGTCGTCCTGTAGTTTGTTGTGGTCGATTTAGCTGTTAATCTCCCTGTATAGAAGGCAGTCGTCTGCAAAAAGCCTTACTGATGAGTTGACAGCATCTGGCAGGTCGTTTATGTGGCATAGGAGTAGTAGCGGATCCAGCACTGTGCCCTGTGACACACCGGACTCGACTGGTGAGCTTGTGGAGTATTCTCCTTCCAATTGTACCCGCATGGCTCGATCTTTTAGGAAGTGGGATAGCCATTGATGGATGTTCCCTCTTATACCAAACTGGTGAATTTTGTGGAGGAGTTTGTCATGTGGGACAATGTCAAATGCTTTTGACAAGTCCAGTGTTGCTATATCCACTTGTTTCCCTTTGTCATGCGACTTGAGCATGTCATTAATTGTAATTGCGAGTTGGGTTTCGCATGAGTAGCCGGACATGAATCTATGGTTTCGTGTTGTGAGGATTCTGTGTAGTTCAAGATGTTTTAGCATATGCCTACAGATTATATGCTCTAGCAGTTTACATGGTACTGATGTTAACGACACCGGGCGGTAGTTTTCGGTCGAGTTTCTGTCACCTTTTTTTTAAGATACTGGAGATGTTGGCATTTCTCCAGTCCGGTAGTTTGCCTGTGTCTTAAGATGGAAGATCAACGTGAATATTGGTGCGAGTTGGGTTGCACATTTTTTCATGATTCTGTTTGGTATATTATCCGGGCAGGATGCTTTTGAGGAGTCCTTAATATTGATTGTAGTGTCTGGTATTGGGTCGTTTGCCGGTAGTTCGCTTGGTAAATACGGAGGCAAATTGGTCTAATAGGATCTGGGCTTTGTCTTTCCTGGCGTTGATTAGGAGGCCCTGTTTTTAAAGGGGGCTACACCAATGATATCTTGTTTTCTTGATTTTACATATTTCAGAAGGGTTTCGAGTTGTTTTTATTCATTCCTTCTATAATAGCGTTGTTGATATAATCTCACTCCATATTTATATCTTGCAAGTTTTTTGGAAATGGCGGTAGTTGGACTACTGTCTGGTTTTTTTTCCTTGATTGTACAATGTTTGTTTTTCTTAAGCATTTTTCTAATTTTATGATTTATCCATGGTAGCCTGTTGTTTGATTTTATTTGTTTAGGTGGTATATGGCTGTCCATACTGGCAAAGAGGTGCTTCTTGAAGGTGCTCCATACTTCGTTTATATTTTTGTCAATTTCGGTGGCTGATTTTGTTAGACGTGTCAGATTCGAGAGGTCTTTGTATACCGTGTCCCAATTTGCTTTAGACCAAATATAGATTTTCCGAGATGTAGCTTTATGGTAGTATGATTTTATGTCTGTCTGTAATAACAATTGCATGATCCGAAATCCCAGGAATGATAGTTGATGTTTTAACTAATGATGGATTTGATGTGAATACCAGGTCAAGTATGTTGTCCTCTCTGGTTGGTTCGTTTTGGATTTGGGTTAGTCCTATTTGTGATGTTATTTCTACCAATTGCTTTTGTATTTCCGCTTCTGGTGCATCTGCTTTTACTGATAGGCTGTTCCTGTCAATGTCTGGGCAGTTAAAATCTGCGAGAAGGATATTACTGTTTTTTGTGTTCGGCTGTTACCATATGTAGTAATTTTTGTAGCTCATCCAGAGATGTTTTATTTCTGTGTGGCTTGTAGAATGATCCAATTAACAGGTTGTGTGTTGATTTTATTTTTAGTTTTATTTTAACCCAGTCGATTTCACAATTAGTGGCATATTTTGGTTGCTCGGTGCTAATTGTGCTATTATGTACTAGGATGAACACACCTCCGCCCAGGGTGCCTCTGTCATTTCTATATGCAGTGTAGTTTTCGGAAATATATCTAACGATTTTATAGCATCGTTACTTGGGTTTTTTCCTGGCGTTTTGGCCCTTTAACCACGATTCTGTGCCTTTGATTATGTCAGGTTTAGTGTAGGCTACAGAACTTTTAAAGTCATTAAGGTCATTATTCTAAGATTATACGTTATGTGTTTATGTTAAAGAGGTTTGACGAATCCTTCGTACTGGGTGCTCTTGATTTGCTTGTCCTGCATGAACTGTTCGTATTAGGTTTTTTCTTGGGGCTACTAGTAAGGATCGGACTGAAACTTGATGTGAATGAGTCAGTGTAGCTCAATTCTGTTGTGAGTGGTTCATAATAGCTAATATTTTCTATTTCGTAAGAGTGATAAGTGAATGATGTTACATTCAGACTGTCACATTTATTACACATCCACTGCACATTTGATTTTTGGAGTAGCTCATAATCAGTTGAGCATAGCCCTATACACGAACGGTGATGCCAGATGCTGAAGTTGTCGCAACAAATTCCCTCAGTTGACCAGGTAACAGGTCGCTCGCACAGTCCACATGGAAAGATGCTAGTGTTTCTTGGTCCAGGATTGGTTTCGATGTCGCCTGCTAGTATAATTATTAGAAGAAGAATTACATGTTTGGGTTTTGGATGTTGTGGCAATATGATTGGGTTCCTGCTTGTATAGTTGAGTTTTTTGTTTAATAGGTTCACCATGGTTTGTTGTAAAGTCCATTGCTTCTGCGCTTGTAAGAGTTGTAAGAGGAATGTTCCGATCAAGAGAATCATTAAGTGTATATTTCATGCTGAGTGTCAATGTAGCAAGGGAAATCCTTGCTGATTGGATATTTGGTACAATATAGTAAGGAAAAGCTAGGGAGATCCTTGCTGACTGGCAAGGTTATGGAGTTATATTTGTTGTTATGATTTTCTAAATAGACCAGCAATGTTTAGCAGCATGCTGCGATATTTTCTTGAGCCATACTTCGGCTGGAGTGGTCCTAGGTGAATCCTATCTACATAGGGCCAGAAGTTTATGTATTTCCTTTTTGTTGCTGATCTGGTCTTCTTGTTTTTTATTGAAGGGTAGATCACGTTTATTTTTTGTTCATAACTTTTGAACGGGTAGAATAAAAATTTTAAATGTCTCTGGAAGGTATTTAATAGATCTTTATGAAGATACATAGTTGAATGCTATTAAATATTAATAAAATTACCTCAAAGTTGACCGGAAGCCTAATTTTTCGTGTATGCTTTTTCAAATGTTCAGATTGGAACCCCGATTTCTCCAAAATGCATCACTCCGGTCAAAATATTATTAATGTTTCGGAAAAGATATTCAATTAGATTCAAAATGATATAAAGTTTATAAAATATGATGTACAAGATGTATAGAAAAGTCAACCGGAAGCCTGCCTTGTCTGAAATATAAAAGTTCGAAATTGTAAAGTCTATAATTTAAAAAAACCCATTAAAATCAATTCAAAATTTGAATAGGGCCTCGTTATCGCCTTATGATTTTCTATAAATTGATATAATAACCTTTTGTATTTGATCAACAAAAAAATATAAAATAGTTGACCGGGAGCCTACCTTGTCGTGCAAAATATCGTAAAACTTAATTGAATTGTCCTAATTAAAGTTTGTTTACACAAGTAAATTGATAAATTACTATCAGTCGGGACGCCGCGATTCGATTTGTCCGTTAAAGTGGGCGTTGTCATGACCGTGAAATCAGGGGAAATAACCACAATTTTTATAGGTGGCGCGCTAATCGCATATTTTCGTCTCGATGTAAACAAATCCCATCGCTCGATATTTGTATGAAAATCAATAAAGAATCATGTAAATCTATCAAAACGAAATAAACGAGATTAAAGTTAAATAATATTTTTAGGCAACTGACGTAAAAACTATAAGTTTACAGTGATTTAAATATAGACTGAATAGTTTAACTGACACTCGTTCGTCAGCTCATTTTTCAGAAACGTAATTTGGCGGGGAAAAACCAGGTCTATATTTAACTGTCACAAATGCATCCCCCAGTATCAAATTAGAAAAAAATGCTAAAAATAGATAAAATAAACATAGAGAATCCCTCTATTCGTCCAATCACACATCACTATATCATTTTCTTCCAAAAAAGAACATTGAAGCGGACGAGGACAAACTGCGCCATTTTGCAGAGTTAGGACGTATTAATGTCATCTGCTGAAGCAAACAAGAACAATCTAAACAAGTAAGTATAAAAAATATTCTGTTTTTGTATATAGATACATTATATGAACATTAATTATGTAGTAAATGGCAGAAATCCGTTGTAATAATTCTTGATTATCTCTCTGTCCCTCGAGACCAGTCGACTTCGCTGATTTCCATATAGCCCTGCAGTTTGCTTAATTAAGTATATAAGTAATAATTAACGTTATAAATGAAATGGATTTAGTGCAGTGCATTTATTAATGTTATAAAATTAATTCACGTATGCACATTTGTTTGCTGTTTTTGTTTTCTTTTTTCTGTTCCCGTTAACTTAGAACAATGACTTGAGTACAACCAATCAAATTAAAATCAATTCAATTAGTACGCCGGCAATAAAGAGAAATCTTTCGTATTGCCGACACTAAAGGGACATCAGGTATACCTTTAGTTTTAGATAAAAAAACCGGATCTGGAAACATTTAATGGAAGATTTTTAATTTTGATTGAAATTGACTATAACTCAAAATGTTATTTTTATCAAGATGTTTTTAATGTTGCTCGTTTATATATGCTCCATGCTCCAGGGTTTTACAACATATTTATGTTAGTGAGACTGTGTGAAAATTGATTGCATTAAGTTTATCCTATGTTTTAAACATCGGTACACCATTAGCTTGTTTAAAATCGTTGGAAATTGTGCCTTGGTTAATTGATCTTTGGAAAAAGTTTATAAGGCAGGAGGATAGTTCTTCTGTTAGATTATTTAGAAAATAAGGTGGAACTTTATTATCAGGAAAAGTAGCCTTATGTGCATATATGCTTTTTTAAAAGCTTTATTAGGCCATTAGTATCTACAGTTATGTTTGGCATAGTATGATATGGACTAGGTCCTTTATCTGGAATTGCAGACATGTCTCGGCTGTAAATGCGCTTTGAAATTGTTCATTGAGAATGTCAGCTTGGGTATGGGGTTCATTGTGTCATAGATCATCTTTGCCTCTTAGTCTCAGTCTTTTTACTTTTAATAGGATTTAGGTTGCTCTTCTACATTTAAAATTAATATGAGCTCTTCTCATTTCTATCTGAGTTGTAGCTTTAATCTTTTTATATTTATCTTTGTGTTCTTTGTTACCATATTTTTTTAGCTTTATTATATGCTCATCTTAGTTTTTTGCATAATTTATCTATTAATATGTCCAACCTTCTGATTTCCGCACTCAGTCAATTAATGACTATAACGTGCCCTGACTATAACGTGCCGTATCTAGTTTTACATTTTACTAGGGACATATTTATCGGCTATGTTATTAATGCCAGCTCTAAATTTTGTCCAGCTATCATTGATAGAGTATTGTACATTGGCCTCTGTCATAAGATTTAACACAAATTCCTTAGTTACATGTTTAAATTTTATTAAGACCTTCTTCTATATGTATATTTTATGGTTTGGTTGTTTAGATCTTTTATGCCTACATATCGCATCTACAAGAACGATTTTGTGATCGGATATTCCAGGAATGGATTTTATTTTTAAAATGAAATTTGGTTGATTGGTACAAAAAAGGTTTTGGGTGTTGTCCATTCTTGTTGGGAATTCTACCAGTTGTTCTATACCCAGTGTTCTTAACATTTCAATGAACATTTCATTTAGCTCCTTGGGATACATTGAACCAGTAATAGTTAGTTCGGGCCATTTAATATCTGGGGATTAAAGTCTCCACATAACCAGAAAGTATCATTTTTATAGTTTTGTTTTAAGTAATCTATTTCTTTGATCACTTGTATTCAATAATCTTTACCTGTTTTACTGGGGGCCTATAAGCAGAGACGATCATTGTCGATTTAGTTTCAGTAACGTTTATTTTACAGACTTTCATTTCAGTCTTTTATTTTTATATATTTCTTCGCATATAATGACTTTCCTTATTGCAATGAGGACCCCGCTGGACATCTTCAAAAGAGGTACATGGAAACACTTCAGAAGATATTCATCGCTATTTAGCCAAGTCTCATTACCAATAATGATATCTGGCTTGGATGATGTAATTAGATTCTCAATCTGTGGAACTTTGTTTTTGGAACTACGAAAATTAACCAACAGAACTCTCAGTGATGCCTGTCCAATGTTCATTTGTTTAAATTCCCTTTTGTAGTCTTTGGTTTAGGGGATGCAATGGGGTCACATAGGACTACATTCTAATTATTCAAACTCATACAGAACGGCCGAGCTATCCGATAATGGCGAGTTGGGATTTGTGTTAAAAGTGAAATATGGTTCGATAGTGGTTTGGATTTCACAGATCGGATAAATCCAAAGAACTGAAGTATTTCCATATTTTTCATACATGGATCAGCTTATTTTAACACCCCTAGTATGACACCATTTGTCACAGTTGTCACAGACCATTGCATCAGTATCTCATTTACATTCTTTGGAACAAATTGAACAATGGTAACTAGACAAATCTAAGTCTTGTGGTCCAGGATTTGATTCAACTTGATTACTCAGTAATATGAGTAGATAGATATGTTTATCAGATTTGCCAAGGACAGTGTTCCTTTTGAAATTGGACAGATGATTTATAGAAAATAATTTACAAGATGACACGTCTGAAACATCATATGTTATTAAACAAACAGTTGAACGGGCTATAATAACAACTGAATTAGGTGTCAAAAAGATATAACTTTAATTACTTATGACATAATTATAGAAAAAACACTCGTTGTTCCAAAATCTGTCTTTAATTCTGATTCTAAATAGTCAACAAAGTTTGACACGTTTTACTGTTGACAAATATTTTGATACATTAGTTCCACAGCTAGACGCTTTTATATATTGTTCAAGGCGGAGACAAAAAAAGTTCAGTCGTCAAGTGAATTTAAATACCTAAAAAACACATTCAATTATACCAAGACAACTTATTATTTGTGACTTTTTTTCCTGTTACTTTTTTCTTGTGACTTGTTTCCTGTGACTTTTTATCCGTGGCTTTTTTTCCTGTCACTTTCTTTCATACAACCGAATTTGAGCATGCTCCCAGATTCTTTAATAGTTTTAAATACTCCAAATAAAGAGAATTTAATTCAAACAGAAGCATTAATGGTACTCCTAAAAACTTCAACTTTTCAACTCTAAAGTCTAAAAGAAAAATAGATTTAAGCGCTTTGTGCTGAAAAACGTAAAATTGAAGAAAAAATACAGCAGAAAAGGAAGATATTCAATTTAGAGAAACAAATTCTCGTGATCATCAGCCATGGGCGAGTTATTGTAAGTTAGAACATACACATAATGAGGGGGTCGGTATTTCATGTAGCCCGAACCAGAGACAAAATCCCCGTGGCAGAAATCGACTTTACGTGGTTATAGATATAATTTTCAAAAAAATATTTGAAGGATATAATAAGCTTTTGATATTGAAGTATTACGTTTCGGTCAAAACTTCACAAACACAATATTTTTTATAGAATAATAATGAAAGTTGTGTGGTGGCGAAATAAATAATAAGAGTAGTAATAAAGGTCATGTACGCCACCATCTTCACAAAACCAGTGTGTCCTAACTGGTACATTTCCAACACTCCATTACGCAACCTAATCGGAATAATGACGTGTATCCGCCAAAGTATACATCCTTGATGCACTGTTAATTCATTACCATGCGTGTAAAACGGTTGAAGACATTTGTCCTATGGTTTAGTCGTCCATCTTTTCATAAGGTTTTCTTTACCCTGGCTTAGTACCTTTTCACGGCGATTCTCTCATTTAACTGCAGAGTAGTTTATCGGCGCTTGTCCTATTTGTTTATTATGGAACAAATCGGTGGTATCTAATTCGTCCTTGGAAGTCTTGTATGGTAATCGTGACAGACCATCAGCATTTTGATAAAATTTAGTGTTTTTGTATTCTATGTCATACTCGTATCCAGTCAGGTACATGCATATCGCCGAAGTCTTGCAGCGGTAGTAGCAGAAATGTTTTTTTTCGGATTAAATATAGATACCAACGGAATATGGTCCGTTATCAATATAAATTGTCTGCCAAACAAGTAAGCATGGAATTTCTTGTCTCCAAATATGATTGCGGTAGCTTCTATATTGATTTGAGATCAATTTTGCTCTGTTTTCGAACGAGTTTGGAATGCAAATGCGATCAGTCGCTCCGTTCAGTAGGCCATGATGTGTGATATGACGGCTTCGACACCAAATGGCGAAGCATTGCAAGCAAGGCGGATCGGTTTAATCGAATCATGAGAACACAGTACTAAATCTGATATTACAAGTTGTTTTGCCTCTCTTAAAGCGGCCTCACAATGATTATTCCAGGTCCATTTTCTCTTCTTTTCAAGCAGCCGAGTTAACGGTTTAACTACTGTTGATATACACCTCTCCAGAAGTTAAGCAACACCTACAATTTTTTTTATAATTTCAAAAATCTGAATGAATATTAACTTTGTGTTATTTATGTACTAAAGCCATCATTCGAGCACGGGAAAGTTACTTTAATTAACTCTTCGGGTAAATCTTCAAACAGTATAACCATTTTGTCATACGGTAGTCGAGCACACCTAAAAGTCTTGTTTTCCTTAACGATTTAGTGTTCATCCCATGGTCTTTTTCGACTTCATCTTTACATTTTTAAATGCCTAGATGGAAATTAAGTGAAGCTTTGAAGTGTAGATCATTGGAACAGATAGCACAACACTTTGGCATTCAATTTAGTATTGTATCCCGGCTACTAAAACGACATCGAGATGATGGAACTATCCAGAGCGTCCTATGTCAGGTCGACCACCAAAAAGATCTGAATAGAGCACTCGTTCGTGTACAACCGTTTGTCGTGACGATTGGAATATTGCAACCAGAGTCGCCGTTGGAACAGTTAACAGGCGCCTAACCAATGCAAGGTTGAGAGCTCGTCGTCCCTTGAAACAGTCACTATTGACACAGAGACATCGCCAAGCACGTTTAGAGTGGGCACGATATCACCGCCATTGGAATATTCGAAGCTAGCGACTAGTACACTGGACCGACGAAAGCAGATTCCTTCTTCGTCATATTGATGAGCGCATGCGCGTTTGGAGACAACGAGGCACTGCTTACAACCAGAACAACACCCTAGGCACTACAGCTTTTGGCGGTGATGGTGTTACAGTGTGGGGAGGCTTTTCATACGACTGTAAACTGAATCTGTATGTAGTTAATGTTGGACAATGACAGGCCAGAAATATCGAAACGTCATTAACGCTATTATTGTGCCACATTTGGGAATCATGCACTTGGTAACAGACCCATCTTCATGGATTACAACGCAAGACCTCACAGAGCTGCAATTGTACGTGATGTTATCGAAAGGGAAGCTATTGGGCATCTTCCATGACCATCCATGTCACACGATATGAATCCAATTGAACATTTGTGGGATATCATTGGCGTAAAATCAATAGGGCCAAGAAAAAATACCTTTGTTTCCACAAGCATGTTTTTGAAAAACAGGATCGTTATTAGGCAAAACTTTTTTTTCTTAAGTTTTTGACTGGTTTTTATAGGAGCAACATTCTGACTTTAATAGTGCTTGTCGACAATAGGCAAAAAAAATTAGGGTAGGTAGGGTTAGTGGAAACACCGGTATTTTTTTATGCCTAATAGAGCACCTGATTGTCAAAATGTCCAAGAAACTACGTGTTGCCATTCAAAATGAATGACAGAATTTACCACATGCTACACTTTGTCGTTTAGTCAACAGCATGAGGAAGTTAATGAACTGTACCAGAAGCGTGGTGGTTACACCACCTACTGAGTATTGTATTGCGTTTAACACATTTCAAAGTGACTTTTCTTTCCCTAAACGTTGACCTGTGATGATGTGTTTACTTTAAGTTCATGAAATCGAAGTATGAAATCAAACTTATATTTTTACTATTAAAAGTTTTATTTGCACTGTTTTTTGATATCTTTGCTTTAAACATTTTTTTATCTAACAATAAGTAAAGCGACTGTAAACATGTTGTTTGTATGTTTCTTTTGTCATTAATGTTCAATAAATTGTCATTTCTTTAAAAAATAGTAAAATACATAAAATGAATCCATGGAAAATAATAGCGTGTTGCTTAACTTATGGCGAGGTGCATATATTCGGCAAAAATCGATGATAATAGTTTATAAATCCAATCAAAGCTCTGATCTGTGTCGTTGTTTACGGGTGTTGGAGTATTTCGCACTGACTCAACTTTATTTGACATTTTATGTAATCCTTTGGAATCTATGATATGACCCTAATATTCGGCACTATCTTTGAAGAATTGACATATCTTAATTAGCTTTTAAATAATATTCGTTTAATCGCTTCAGAACACTTTCCATAGTAGCAAGATGCTGCTCTTCCGGTTACAATCATGTCATTAAGAATGCATTGAACGCCACTTAATCCACTGGAAATCTGATCGATAGTGCATTGCCATATAGCCGGCGCACATGCCACACCAAAGTACATACGCGTGAAAAGAAACAAACCTACACTTGTGTTTATTGTAAGGTATTATTGATGCTTTTCGTCCATTCTAATTGGGGGTATGCGTTTCTTAAATTTATTTGTTAAAATTTCTTACCTCCTAATAGGAGAATATATCCTCAATTCTAGGTAAGGGATACTGATCTACTGTAAGCTGCGGATCGATTGTGACTCTAAAATCACCACAGATACGAACACCTTTCCCATCTTTCTCAACAACGAGAACAATGGGTGTTGCCCATTCACTATTATCAACCATCCATTTTCCTGAGGATTTTAAACCCTTGCTCAATTTTCGCCTTAAGCGCGTAAGAAACTGGTCGGGCTTACATAACTTTGGCCTTGATTCCGGCTTGAATTTTGCTTTTATCCCTTTCACTATTCCCATGCCTTTATCGAACACTATGATACGTTTTCAACATTTGTTACAACGATTTTTGCGGTGACGATTTACCCACTTTGTTTAACGATTTGAGTAATTTCCAGTCCAATTTAGTCGATTGAAGCCATTCACGACCAAGTTAGGGGTAGCATCCTGCTGTAATACATACAGTTCAAATGTAAACTTCTGGTCCTTGTATTGCACTGAGACGGTAGCGTATCCACGCGGTTTAAAAATATCTCAAGAATACGTCTTTAATGTCACTGGTGTATTTTCCAAGGCACTGTATATCCATAGCTTTGTCTAAAATCTCGATCAGAAATAACTGTAAGTGCATTGCCAGTGTCTAATTTCATGATTTAGATTTCCATGTTTTACAGTATTAATTCCAAGACTGTATAGTTCAGTGTCATTCACATCTTCGCTAACTGCGTGGACAGGTTTCCTTCCTTGTCGAAAAGGTCTTAATCGCCCAGTAGACCTGCATGATTTTTTTATATGTTCCTTAATTTTGCACTTAAAGCAAGTAGCATGCTTGTATCGACAATCATTTGCTTGGTGATTTAATCCTCTGCAACGATAGCATTTCGGACCGGATTTTCGCTGCACAGTTTATTAAACTTGAGAATTGCGTTTCAATTTGTTTAGTCCGACTGGTTTCATTGGTTCGTAGCTCATTGGCATCTTTGGCGGTGGCTGTTTCCATGGTCAGTGCAATTTTCATAGCTTTCTGTATAGTCAATTTAGCCTTAGACAAAAGCCTCTTTTTGATTTCTTGATTTCCTAACTCACAAACTTACTGACCTTAACGTGTTGTTAAGATCCTGAAAACTACAATGCTTGGTTAATTTCCTTAGTTCTGCTACGTTTGTGTTTAAATTTTCATCCTCTTGTTGAACTCATTGTATACATGTGTGTCTCTCTGCAATTTGTAGTGGCTCCGGTGACAATGGTCCTTCAGAATTTAACAACTGCGTCGTACGTTTTATCTGCTGGTTTATCCGTACTTCCCTCCTATAAGACTGATCAATGCTGCCACTTTTACGTCATCGTCAATTTCGTTGACTTTAAAAAAAAACTGTTGAACTCTTCCCACATATGATTCCCATAATTCCATACTCTCATCAAAGTCTCAAGATTTCCAATGCCATATTAAAGTTTAAGTGAATCACAAAAGTCTCGCAGAATTTTTCGGAGAAGTTTGTTGAATTTATGAACATTTAACTTACATCCTCATCGTCAGAATTGTGATGAATTTGGGCTAATAAAACAATACAACTGAATACTGATAATAACATAAACATAAAATAGTACAAGAGTATATATATATATATATTCAGACTGGCTAGTCTCTGTATTCACTCCATTTCTAATTTCGGAATACGGAGGAAGGAACCATTAACATTTTTCTTATACTTTCAGGTAGAGTTGATATTTGTATTATTTACTAAAAATTCTTTTTTTTCAAAATATAAAATAAGTTTGCAATGATGTGCCAAGGTGCTACACCTGTGGAGATTATTTCCATTTGCGATGAATTTTCTATAAGCAACAGTCACCCGTCTTTTCTTCCGTCCGTATAAATAAGTGATAAACTACAAAGAACATGAGGAATAAGTTACTCAAATACAAAAATACACAGATGTGATAAATTGTATTTGTTTTATTTGTTAAAATGTATTGCTAATTCTTAATAGATCTAAATTTATTGAAACAAAAAATATTTTTAATTTGCTCTACTTTACATAAAGCGAGAAATTATTGTTATTACTATTATTATTATTTATTATTATTATTAATTATGAGTATTTGTCTTTGCCCGTTTAGTAAATATTAGCGAGGTTTACAGTTACATTCGTGTATGTTAAAAAAGTCACGTGATCCATATGAACAAATGGTAGCTGAGCTATCCGAAGAAATATTGTAGACGAACAAAAAAATATATAATATAAAAGTAGACAAAAATAATTTGACATCGATACAATTAAAGTGTTTATTTTTTAAATAACTACAAAAATGCCAGAAAATTTTTTTTTATCTGAAACGTTGTATTTGAAATTGAGTTTTGTGACGTCACCAACACATTAGAGTAAGACGTCACGTTATCAATGGAATGTAGAGGCACTGATAGGGGGCTCTGAAGTAACGACATGAACACTGTGCGATGCTCGCATTTAGGCTGCGCGTACATTCATATTAAAACTCACGGGAGTTACCCCCTTTTACATCTCGGCATACCCGAAATACCGACCTACAAGACAAAAAAGACAATATTTCAATAAATATATGGTTTGCTGAGTTTTGACTGAAATGTAATAGCGAGCACATCTCGCAGCGGGCAGCAATTACGTGTCACGTGATCAAAATCTGCTTAATATTGATACTGATTTTTTTCGTCCGGAAGTTGATATCGTCAAGAAAGTGTAACAAAGTGAATGAAGAAGGGCACTAAAATTAATATTAAAGAATGACTTGAAAATAAAGTTAACATCCATAAAAGATACATTTTTATACTTTAAAAATAACAACAAAAATTTCATACTATTTTTTGCAATCTCTAAACCGATCTTTTAAAACTGACAATCATAAGACATTTCATGTGACGTCACCATTACAAAGAAAGACGTCGCGTGACCACTGCAATGTTGAGGTACTTTTAGTGTGTTCGGAAGTAACGTCGATTGTGAAATGAACATTATATATAAACAAGTTTAGCTTTTCTAAAAAGCTAACCGTCTCTTAGCTGCAATTCCCATTTTATGGGTATTATTAAAGTATCTGTTGTTTGTAATTTATATGTAGGATAGGTAACCAATGTACCTTTTAAGGACATTGTTTACGCTAAACTATTAACCAACGGTGCGTGAGAGATTTAGTGTCGTCTTTACACATGGTTTTTTTTTTAAATAATTTAACAAAAATTGACTCCGGATGAGCGGTAAAACTATATGTTTTTTCTATTTGCATCAATATCAGAACGAAAATAAAGATACAGAAAATATCAGTTTTTTCCAAAACAGCTTTAAAATTAAGAGATTTGGTGCAATGTTTACCTATAAATTGTTAACTGATCAATGCACTGAATCAAATAGAATTCAATATGTGGAACGTAACATTACTACTCAAAAATATTGATTACAATTCCGATTCAACCCAAGAATATATCAATACTAGTGCGATCCTGCCGTAAACCAATGATATGACAAAGATATTTATAGATTTGGTATGTTTTTGATTTTCCCATAATTATCGCATAATTACAAAAGGTATATTTAGCAACTTCATTCATTTTTATTAATGAATAAATTTTAAAAATCAAATTTTAAATGGTAGGTATACCTAGATGTTACGTACATGTAGATATTAAATAGAATAAAGCATTTTTTTTCTTTTTATTAGCCCGTAAATTACAGACGTACGTAATATGGTATACAAATGTCCATCACGTTTAATCTTGCGAAAACATTCACAGTTTGTTTTCTAATTGCACATGGTTGTTTATTGTGTTAGTTTCATGGTCTGTATACTTTTTGGTAAATCTCTGACTTATTGGACAGCGCATGAAAAGAGGTAGTGGTTGTTTTCAGATTCTTGCTCAAAAACGTTTTTATCAATTTTCTCGAGTCTTTGGTGAATTGTTTATTCTGATAGATAACAGCTTTTTGGGGAAAAGGGGGGGGGGGGGAAATTCTGATATTTTTAATAGTTTGTAATGGGACTTGTTTTTGGAATTGTAGGGATTTCTAGTTTCAGACAAATGAAAAACGTTTTCACTATTTTTTCTCAAATATTGGGACATTGTGAATATTGATAGATGTGATGATGTCTCATCAGTGCAGATAGAATAATACATTCATGAAGTTTTTAGCTCTTTTCCTTATCATCGGACGAACGTATCATGCGGTCCTGACACATCTGTTTATTACTAATGAAGTTAATAACAAAATACCGCACACCGATTAAACTGTCAAAAAAAGACAATCCACAAATCATAGTTCGAGAAACAGGCAAACTCCAGAATAAACAACCAACATAAAGCAACTACAGCAGTGGTCCTGACTTGGTACAGACATTTCAAAAGAAATGGTTAAAACAGGATTTGTGGCATGCCAAACCTCCCGCTTCCAAAATAGACGTGCACCAGCCGCCAACAGGGGTATCAAACAATCATCATATCACGTTCACTGTACACTGAATTCTAAAACTGGGAAAACATCTGCAACCATAAGAATCAAAAATATGATTATGAAAATAAAATACCTTATCTCTGTATTGTATGATAGAGGAATAAGAACTATAATCTTGAAAAAAGCAACCTTTCCTGTAGAATATTTAGAAGATGAATAAATTTATTACCCATGAAAAATCAGCTACATTATATTGATACATTGTATAACAGAGGAATCAGAAAGATGAAACATGAAAAATAAAATACCTTACATCTCTGTATTGTATGATAGAGGAATAAGAACTACAATCCTTCAATATAAATCTGAAAGTTATGTTATAGATGTATAAAATCATTACGTGTTAAACATTTCGAAAATCAGCTACCTTTCATTTATACACAGTATACAAGAGGTATCAGAAAGATGTACAATTGAAATTAGTAAAAATATATCCATTAAGGTTATCAAAAGATTATACACATAGAAAAAATCAGTATAAAAAGTGTGACATTTACATACCTTACGTGAAATACCAGCATTTTTTAGTTCCACAACATTCTTTAATGCATTCTACCGTTAAATTATTGCAGTAAAATGTTAGATTTTCCATGAAATTGAAACTGTTTGTCATTAAATCAGAATATTTTTCAAAGAATTAGTAATATAATCCATGAAAATAAGATACCTGTATTGTATGACGAAGGAATAAGACTATAATCTTGAATAAAAGCAAGATTAACTTACACTGTAGATCATATAAATAAAATGTGCAAATACATCACCTATGAAAAATCATGTAACTTATATCATTAAACTATATAACAGTGAAATCAGAAAAAGACCAATAAAAATGCGATAAATTATATCTCTGTATTGTATGATAGAGGAATAAGAACTATAATCCTTGAATATAAACAACACAATTCTGTAGATTATATTATAGATGAATAAAACTATTACGTGTTACACAATACAAAAATCAGCTACCTTACATTTACACAAAGTACAACAGAGGCATCAGAAAGATGAACGATGGATATAACAAATCTATAACCATTCAGATTATCAATAGGTTATACCCATCGAAAAAATCAGGATAAAAAGCGTGACATTTGCATACCTCACATGGAATGCCAGCATATTTCAGTTCATTTCCACAACATTGTTTGTGATGTAATTAAGGCATTCTACAGTTAAATTATCGCAGTTAAAATGTTAGCTTTTCCATGAAATGTAAACTCTTTGTCATTAATTCAGAATATTTTTTTAATTGGATTTTAACAGTGTTGACGTATGTAACATTTTATTGTCGAATGTGAGTTTCGTACTAAGAACGGATTAGCTCTACACTGATTACCACAGATGGCTGGGGCACTGGACTGGAGTCGTAAATTGTAAATAAAGTTGCTTACATATCGATTCAACAAATTTATGCCAAGTTTATTACTTCGATGGAACAGAAAAAATATAGAATAATAATTAAGAAACGTTTTATGTCAAAACCGTGTTACGTGCGGGCAAAAATAGTTCCGTTATGACTCTCCATGTATGAGACCACAATTAATGTCCTTTTCCCCATAAAAAAGGTTGGTTTTTTTGCCCTTTTTTGTGTTTGGTGCTACTTTTTGGGTTTAGTGGTAAACAAGGATCTTTAAAAATGTTTTGGTGGTTTCTCGAACTTCATCCTTATAGATAGGGATGTTTTCAGAGTTTTAAAAAGAGTTTTTTGTGATCAATTTTTCTAAATTTTGGATAAATATCGGAAGTGGTATAGTATTTTTAGACCACCAAATGCAACTACAAAAACGAAGGTGGATTTGTTTAAATTGATTTAATGTCATAAAAAGCAAATAGGTCGTGTTAATTGTGTTTTTGCTCCTTCCTCCAGTCGTTGTTGATGACATCTGTTGCGAATTGGGTATGTAAATTACGAGAGAGAAGAACATATGTGAGGGAGAATTTGGAAGGTTTTTCTCTTGTCAAACATTTAGTTGACGTTAAGTACATCGTAAATAAACAGAGACATTTAAACATAATAATTAGTTGAATGATAATTCCAGGATTTCTACTAAGACAAAGACATAGACATCTTTATTCTCATTAACTTTATTACATAGTAATAGAGATGATAATATATATGATACAACATATTTTGTATGTATGAAGACATATAATTATAACTTTAACTAGAATGACAGACTTTAACTGTTATATAATGTATGAATCTACAAAACTTTTCTAGTAAAGCAATGTTCTCTGTTGCAAATACATTTTAAAATTTATAAGTTTATAAGCGATAAAGTAACTCTTTTTTATTTTCACTGATTTTTACACAATTAACTGTTGACCTAAATCAACTGTGTTGAACATTGTGACATTGACATGAAATCAGTGTGGTCCACATCAAACTGTAATCACTCAAAAAAGAAACGCAACATACAAAAAATGAGCATTTTACTTCATATATTATTTTAACAATTTATCATATAAATAATTGATACAGAAATGTAAAACCTGGCACACTTCTTGTTCATTAGCATTTTGTCGCATATTGTCAATAAATACGCAAAACATGCCAGTATCTGTTGTGCCCACCATTGTAACACAGCTCTTACTCTTCTTGGCATGGATTCAATTAAACGTTGAGTACGAACACGCGTTATCCTTTACCACTCATACCGACGTGCCTGCTCTAATTGTTGCAGAATTTGCGGCGGTGGTTCTCGTTGGCGCAGGCGCCGATCCAGTTCATCCCACAGATGTTCAATTGGGTAAAGATCCAGACATCGTGATGGCCAAAGGATCACATTGACATTCTGTTGCTCTAAAAAATCTACTGTTACACGTGCTGTATGTGGTCGGGCATTTTTGTGTTGAAACATTTCTCTTTGAATGTCAATTACAGGTAATATATGCGGCCGTATAATTTCGGTGTTGGCGTCTCAGTGTTGCTCCGACGTAAAGTATTTTTGACAGCAATCCATGAGAGCGTTACCGATTACGTACTGTATGCGGTGATATACGGCGCAACCCAGGTACGTTTACAGCTGTTTCTGTTGCAGAAATAGTCCTGTTCCGTAGATGGAATAATCCAATGTAACGATCCCGCGCCCTGAGTTGGAACACGCGTATGCCCTTAACGTAGTCAGTCTGTCGTAGTACCAAGCTGCTGGTAGCGTCTCCAAAGGCGTAAAATTGTGCTACGATGAACATCGTACGTTCTGGCAATAGCATTCTGTGATTCCCCAGCCTCGAGTCGACCGATAGCGATATTACGGGTAGCAACATCTAACCTTGGCATAGTGTCACCTCATCACAGTTTTATTTTACAAATGCAGTCAAGAAAAGAAATAGCAGGGTTTTAAACCGATTGTCTAAGTTAAAGAAATACCCATGATTTGCACGTGAAAGTCGAACCTGTTTTTTAGCAATACGAAATTCATAGTGTGTTCAATATTTCGACCACATTCGTTAACGGGTGGTGAACTTAAATGCTTTCACCTGGAAACCTTTAGTTAAGGTGTAATTGTGATGTTGTGTGTATATATTTGAATATTTATAGGTTATTTGGCCGCAAAAAATGATTTGAATACATTTATCCGATGTTGCGTTTCTTTTTTGAGTGAGTATATACATAAGTTGAAAAGATTAAATAGTACGATAAACTAGAACAAAAGTAAATATGCATGTCGTAATAAAGTGATTTTTTAATTTTTAAAGTCATTTGGAAAAGTATGAAGTATTGCGTAGGGATGTACAATGTTACTTTTTGTAACGGCTAAAATGAGCCATTTCGTTTCCAAATTCTACATTAAGGGCTTTATCATTCAATGAACGTGACAATCTCGAAAAACTGGTACCCACAATGTTCCTCGGACAGACTTAACATATTTTAACCTGACAAGTAGGGGACGCGCTAAGCAGCTTTGTGTTTCAGGCATTAAGAATGCTTCCATTATGGTCCCAGAGGTCGTTATCAATGTACATGAGTCGGAAGAAGCGGACACAAAATGTAAATACACAATTACAAGACCATGTTAACAAAAATTTCCTCACACACTTCCAACAAATAATCAAAACGAACCATCTGATAACTGATGTTTTTTAGGGTAAACATAACCTGCTTTACATTTCTTAACCATCCAATTAAACTCTCTTTATTGGAAACCTTCCATTACTAAATTACTGAATGAAATTTAAGGAATAAATGAAGCGTGTGGTTGTTTGTTAGTTTCATTAATGAGGAAAAACATACGCTTGTTTTATATGAATAGAGATTTCCATCCGGTAATCTCAAATCCGAAAATAAGTAACGCTGTTTGCGTAAAATGTATAAAAATAGTAAATGCAAAAGACAATTCAGACAACGACAAGAGACAAGTAAAGAAAACACGAACTCCTGTGAAAGTGTTATATGTGCTGCGAATTTTAAAACAAAAAGTGGAAAAGTGTTAACGTTTTTCAAATAAACTTGCAAAATCTTCCAATAGTACTAGTATTGAATGGCAAGTTTTGAGATAATATATTGTTGCCATTTATTGAAATAATTCGTTTTATCTCAGGATATAAATCACTGAGAGCTACTTTTTACAAGGATTGTTACATTACTCTTATATATTGGAGCCATCTCATTCTTGAAAACTACATCCGAGATCGTTAATATAAACCTTATATTGCATTAAACACATACTCTATCAAACCTTAAGTATGACAAGATAAACAATTATGTAACTGTGTTAAGCGTACGTTTTAATGTCTTAATATCTTAGTTTTATTTATGAAATATGAAACTCCCCATATATAATTTCACGTTGTGTTCACGTTACTCCAACATTTGATATTTCAGGTAAAATGTATTTTGGAGAAACGTGAATAGGTAGTAGGAAAACTTAATTAATTTTACCTGTAATTAAGACTACAGTAAAACATGAATAAATGAATCTTTGGTAAGTAATAAGCAGAGAATATAGAATATTATATATATTTAATTGAATTAAAGTAATAAGTAAAGTAAAAAATACAGAATATTATACATATTTAATTGCAACAGGCAGTAAGGCGAAAACAAGTGGGTACATGATGTCGGCTGCTGCTAAGGTGGTTATCTATAGACGAACTCGTCCGAACATGTTCGGAACGAAGCCAGTTACTGCAAGCATTGCATTTGCCACTGTGTTTTTTGAAAGTCAGAAAACTGTATATTAGCTGAAATAAATGTTTGACTTATAAATGAGCCGTGAACTGACACTAACCACTTCTCATTTCTGAGCATAGCAAGAGAACTTTGTAATAATTGTATAATAATTTGACAATGCTTTGCACTTTAATTACTTAAGAATTAATATTATTCATTAAATTCTTATTTAATTACTATGATTTATGATATGAAGACATAATTAAAAATATATTTATTTCTTTTTTATATATTATATATATTATAAATTTGCCATAACTTTCAGATAGATTCCCCAGGTTTTACTGCAAACTGCTTAAAACAACATATTTGATTGTTGTAAAAACAACAAGCCCTTATAAGGAAATATTAGTTGTTGTTATTATTATTTAATGAGTCATATTAAGTTTTAGGAAACATTGCGGACATAAAGAGATCTACAAAAACAATTATTATCATTTTTTTATTCCGCATCAATCGGCGGCTTTGGGAGGGTATTAGAATGTATATACAGACGTTTTCAGCATATTTGATAACCCACATAATATTTACCGTGTCAGGTAATTTGTTGTTTTGCTTATTTTTATCTGAGTGCATGTTTTAAAGTAGGTTATGAAGGTTTAACTATACCCGTTGATTTAGTAAACCTGCCTTATATTGAATAACATGTTGTGGAAAATCTGATTCATAAACATATTTTTCTGAAATTTTAATTGTATCCTAGTCGTAGTTTTAATTGGTAAAAATATCGTAACGCGTGAAAAATGTAAAGAATAAAAAAACCATATAAACATAAATTTCAATTTTAAAGGAAACTTTTCAACCAGAATTCAGGTAAATGTTGATACTGGTGACATCGCAATATTACCATGCCAAACTACACTTGGTGTCACGATCGCACAGTGGCTACGCTTACCACGTGATCCAACTGGACCTAGCAACACATACTCAGATGGAGAGACAGTAAACAAAGATCTTCCATTCAAAGAAAGAATCAGTATTTTAAGAAATTTTACTAGTGGTGTTTATAACTTACAAATCATCAATGCAACATCAATTGATTCTGGGATATATCGATGTGTACTGGTTGCCGAAAATAAGGCAATGAAACTAGATGTGCTGCTTGTTGTCAAAGGTATAGCAATATTTAAAGTAATTATTTACAATATACATTAGACTGATACAACATATGCACAACACCAATGACTCAGTTCCAGTTAAATTTCATCAGAGATAATGATTAATGTCATCCAGTTAAATTTAATTAGTACATAGTGGTTTTTTTTTTATTTTAACAGATAACATAATATATATTGTAAACACAGATAGAGACCTTTTCTCTAAGGAAACTAAGTAAATTTTATATTCACAGTAACAAATATTTGTTTTTCCACAGAGCCACTAATAAGTTCCACAGACGTACTAATTGTACGAAATTTAACTGCAACTAGTGACAATGAAACAAATGCTAAAGCGGAAGTATTATCTTTAGGTAAGAAGAATAAATATATAATATATAGGTAAACTTTCGTCAGTCTTAATTTCGAGCAATACAACATCAAAGATCATGATTATTTTCTATCATTGGTTATACTTCTCTCATCATCTAAAATTCAGCTAGTCTGAATTGATATTTTTGAGTGACAAATAAAACTGCTTACCGCGGTTAGTTGAGTTTAAACTTCTTTTGTAGATTAAAAAATGTTCAACATTTAAATCAACAATTATTTTTAAAAGTTTATCAGCGTTTTGAAAGATGTTAAAAGATGGACAAAATAGAGTTATTTACCCTGAAATTAATCTCATGTGTACATTTGTTGCGTCAACGTGTTTGTTTTAGTGTGTACCGCTATCATATTGTGCCATAAATATGGTCTTACATGTTTGTTATGTAATATTTAAAGAGGAATAGTAAACCAACACAACTAAAGCACATACACGTATTTTATGATTTATAATTCTATTCATGCTGTAATTTATTTAAATTAAGTGCTTTGATTGGATAAAACCACTTAAATGGCGTCTTCTCAGATAATTTATATATCGATATTTCCTCTGAGCGGACTATTTTCAGTATCCAATGTAAACAAGATGGCGTCCTCCTAGCGTATCATCAGGGAGAGAGGGACAATGTTTTCTCTGCCCCAATGATTTCCAATTAAATCGATTGAGATTTCAAATAAAATATAATATAAATACAATTAGTGTTTCATTTTGTTTTTGATTTCCTATCAATATCTACAGAACCGCGATTCCTTTGGTACTATGTTACTGTGTTAAAAATCGCAACGGTTATTTCACAGAATTATAAGGATTAAACACTGTGTTTGAAGAAATTATGAATGTCCTTCGGACTTTATTTAGTTTGTGAGTGAGTCACCGGAGTTTACACATTGATAATTTCCTAAAACACAGTGTTTAATCCTATAGTATTTCTGAACCGACAAATGACGTCACTATAAATTTTTAAAGGATTCTTATCTCCCCCTCAGGTTGAGAAAAGGATATCTCTACCGGCTAAAAATACGGTCCACGCTGTCTCAGTAGTGCAAAATGCAGTCATAAACAATGGAGAGTCTATAGGATATTGCTATGTGAAAGTTGTTTGCTTACGGAAGAAATAGGTACTTCATCATGCGCTTTTGGGAAAGCCCATGTGATCTTCCACTCGTGATAGCAACTTTTACTCGCGAAATCACTCGCGAAAAGACAAAAAATTCTATTACTCGTAGAAGATCATCCGGTTTGTCTTAAAAACTGGTGTAAGAACCTATTTGTCTTTCTATTTTTTTAAATTAAGTAAAACAAACTCTGTACTATTTTATCTCATGAAAGAATCTCAAATCTGTATGTGTATCCATCTGTAGCGACATTGAATAAATTACTATGGTAACAATGACGACTACTGTGTTCTTGACCGCATGTTAACAGATATTAAGTATAAAAATAATGATGAACTACGGGTAATTTTATTTATATATTCTTGTTTAGTTACCTGCTAAAATAACTTTATAAGTACATACTGTAAAGATGTTTATTTCAATAAGTGTCGTTTTACATTTAAACAGGATTTACTATTGACATTATTATAAAGATTACGACAATACCGTGTATTTCTTTACTACTGTCCAGCTTTATTACCACTTTGTACGTTTATGTAAGGACAACACGTTCTAGAGACGTAGAATTCAATGAAAATGAACGTGAAGAGCAATTGATGATATCAAATGTTGCTCCTCAACAATCGGACAACGTGGGACCAATTATCTATGAACCGATCAACAATGGAAATAACCACATAGCCACTGATAGACGTACAATAAATAACGATGTCTACCATCTAGTGCCTCTTAGCAATGAAACTACCCAATCACAGACTGATGACAACAGTCGTCACAGCATCCTATATCAATCACTGACAGATAATTGGTCTGATTACACACATGCTTACAGAGAATATACTCCAAAGAATAATTTGTTGACTGTTGAAACGCAGAGAGGCGTTCATGTACTCGACGGACCTGAAAAGCAGACCATGTTATACCAAAATATTCAAACCGTTTGTTAACTTCTAACCAGGTGTCAAATATGATTATTATTATTACATGTATATATAATTTGTTATATTTTATTTTTCTTTTATAACAATGATGTTTTCGTGCATCGTTCTTATATTGTTACGAAATTAAAACTACAAAGTTCTACCTAATTATACATACAAATCATAGGAAATAAATAGAACCACTTGACTTAAATGAATAAATTAAAACAAGGAAGAAAATTTAGATGATCTCGATCAATCATCCATATTGTTCGAGTAATCTGGCTCTTATTTATTCCGCTTTTTTTGTACATTGTAACGATAAGAAAAATAGAAAGAAAACCGACTGAACAACAAGAGCCGAAAGTCAAAAGACGATCACAAATCCGTATTTAGACAAACATATAACACGAAACAAAATACTAAAACACAAAAATAGAAAGTTAGTAGCCCGAACCAATAAAAAATAAAAACCATACGTGCACTGAGGTGCTCCGGGGAGTAAACAGTGAATACCTCTAATTAGACACCCATCGAGATACTGACCGTCGTGTCTGGATAAAACTCAATTCCTAGGCATAGGATTCGGTTTTGAATAGAGACATTAAGTGCGGCCATAGTACTTCTGAAGGTACGACAAACCTTTGCTTATGTAGCTTAGAACATCGCAATACCAATCGTAGGATCTATCAAAACGTATTTATTGCGAAACGCCATACACCCGAGCCGCTGAAATGTTGCTATCGATATACGGGAAGATGATACATGTATTTACAAAGTTTGTTGTAGAGTCTAGTTTGTAGTTTTCCTGAAGTATTTAGTCCCTAACTAAATAAAGCAAAACTCTATTAAATCAGATCCGTCTTGAGCAGAACAACATTAATGTGCTTCAATAGCCTTAAAAAATTACTGGATTTAAATCCTATCGAACAAAAAATTGCGAACAAGGAGACTAAGAGCAGTGTTGGTCGAAGTGGTCGTACAGGTCACGAACATAAAAATGACCGGAATTATTCTTAACTGTTATGAACTGGTTTTTATTCACCAATCTCTAAGGACTCGTCTGTATTTATTTTTCATTTAAACCCATTTTTAGTAAATATCTTCGCCGTCGGTCATTTTATATATTTTTTAGTCTATTCAAATTTACATCAACCTTTACAAAGACTCTAATTGTAAAATATATATCTAACAATATTCTAATTTTCCTTAAACATTATTAGTAATGGAGATTGTTGTTGTTGGTTTTGTCTTTTGCAATAGAAATAGATATACTCCTTGTATAACATTCAGGTTACAATAGAGTTAATAGTTATATTTTGCTGCCTTCTTGTCTTTGAATCAATTGTCTTACTTTGCTTGTTTCTGTTATCATGTTTTATTCTTTCTTATTTATACTTAAGTATATCCGTATTTCGTGTGGATCACAAAAATTTGTTGTGGGGAAGAAAAACACAATGTAACAACACAAATACCAAAATAACATTACATACAAGCGTTTTATTACGTTAAGTTTTCACTTAAACTTGACCCATTGTTTGTACTCTCTGTTTTCCTTCCCTATAAACATGAAAATAAATGATCAATAAATTATTATTATTAAAAATTATTATTAATGCAACAAAAGCTGCTGTCAACATATATATGTATAAATTAATCAAACTAATAGGTACATATTAAACATAAGACTACCCACACATCGCACTGAACAGAACATTAGGAAGCAACAGCCAAGTGCTGATATTATACAATCACTGTTTCCTAAATGATAGTACCTTGGTTTTAGTGTCGAAAAGACATACAAAGTTGAGGTTAGGGACAACTGAAAATTAAATAAGCACGGGGATATTGGAGCATTAGAAATGCTTTTAAGCCAGCTTTTGCATGAGATGTCAGGTTAAGCTTGACATTTGATCAGCTGCAAGCTTGATACGTGAAGTATAAAAATATTCATCTTTATTAAGTTATTAAAAATTAATTTTTGGTTTTTGGTCTCTGTTATGTCGGACGACCTTTACGCTAGAAAATTATATCGTAAATAAATATTTGGTATTAACCCTTTATGTCTCATATCAAAATACTTAGAAGTCTGCATACATATTTATTTAAGGTGACTTTTTGACAATAAGCTTTGTTATCCTATATAGCATATACACAAAGGCTGGGTTAGATACTGTCACATACGTATTGGTTACGAACTTTTTCGTCAAATACAGTACACATGTATGGTCTTGTACGAACTGGTTTATTTTTATTTCTGTTTGTGACGTTTTTCTATATCCCATGTATTTTCAGCCATTTTTCGTATGCACTTTCACGCATAGCTAATTTCATCAGTATTTAATCATTAATCACTCTAAACATACTGTAATTTGATTTGTCGTCTTTGCGTCCCAGTAACCATGCTCATTGTTTTACTTTGCATCATCGCGTGATATTAATATTTACTATTTGAAATTTTAGAGTCTAGATTGCGGTATTTTTATATAGATATATTACAAGAGAAGTTCATCACATTCCAAATAACCTTTACCCTTTTAATTACATACGCTATTAATGGTATTTTGTGTGCTTCACATGGTTAACTTCACATATTTGTAAAGAGAGTTCTTCAATGTTTTAAAATTTTACCACATCTTCTTGATTCATTACAAACATATGAAATACAATGGTCTCCTAATCAAAAAGTTAATACTCTGAATTTGAAGTGTATAGTTTACCACCTTTTTATAAAAGGGTTACCTAAGAAAAAGTTTTGAAGATCTTTCTCTCAGATCGAAAATGTATTTCCCTATAAAAAGCTTAAATTCCTTACGATTATTTCTTATACACTATATTTGCTCTATGCTCAATCAATATTGCAAGGTACAATAAATAGTATAGGGATCGATAAAAACTTAGTGAAAACATTTTTACCTTGGGTCATTAATACATTTATAAAATAATTATTTTGTCTATTTATCTACCAATGAAATTCCCCTACAGGCAAGCGAAGTTTCTTAACAGAAAATACACAAACCCAGCGTCTAAATTAGCTCATAAACATATACTAAAAGTGTATACAAACACCGATGCATTTGGAAAAGCTAACGTTTCCAGAGATTCTTTGCTGACTTAGAAGATAAGAAAACAGCTTAATCCCAATTAGTGGTCTCCCAACCTTGACTTAAAACACATCTTAAATGTTGTAAGGAAATATTCAACACAATAGACAACTATCCAGTAATGTAAAAAATGTACCCTCACCAAAAACCTGGAGGCTACAATCCATTTAATCGTAGAAATTGTAATTGTTAAAAAGCAGCAAACGTTAAAAGCACAGTTTAAAGCACAAAACTACAGAAAGGTTCACAATATACTCAAATTGTTTCTGTTCATCCAGCATTGGTATATACTTACTGACCTGTGGAACATTTAAGATCCGGTATGTTTGAGAAACAGAGATAGCGTTCAACATGCGACGTAAAAACCATTGTTCCTTTTTCACAAAAACAGAAATTGCCCTTTAACTTGTTATCTTAAATTCCAAATTATCGAAAAAAGCCAAAGTTGGATACATCATTATGAAGACTTCCAAAAACATTTTGGATACATCAATTAAAAACTCTAGAACCTAAATGATTGAACAAAGATAACTCACAGCTGTAGACTACAAAGGTATTTAGTGTCCGCAATAACAGTAATGTGACCAACAAAACTATTCAGAGTTATTTTCAAAATATTATAATTTTTTAATTTTATATACTGCGACCCTTGATAAAGCTGATTGATAGTGCGAAATATTGCGTTCCTTTTGTATTGTAGTGTTATTATTTTCATAAGACAACTATATTCTTTTTATAAACAATTGTATCTAACAGACCTTTATAAATCGGCATGTAATATTCGAATAATAAGACTCAGCTCGTGTGTAAATGAATAAAGCGCTATACTCATGAGTTATTGCTGAAGTATATTTTCTGTATTCAGGACGTGCCAATTCTTTTACATTATATAGTTACAGAAGTGTTTATTACAACCTCGCTACCCATAAGTGATAGTGGTTTACTGTTTTCAGTGTATGTATGTGAATGCGTCCGCCGTAACCATTTTAGTCTCATTTTTCTCATCAATGATAAATGATAAAAGTGAAATTTTTTCAATAGCTTTCGTATTATCATGCCATATTGTAGCATTTATTTTTCGACCTCTCTCTCTGTCTGAAGTTATAGAGCGGTGGTATCATCCACAGGCACTTGGGGTCAGCATAAATTTTGTTAAATGGAATGAAATGCCAATAAATGAGTTTACATTGTGTAGATTGGTAACTAGTCTGCCATCTCTTATTGCGAAATATTGCCCCCAGAAAAAAAAATTTTTATTAATTGGAATCTCCACGTTTTATTTAAAAAGTATACCTTTCCTAGTGTCCTGTCAGGAATGAGCTATATCCGTTTATTATTCTTTCGATAACTACCACTTAACTTAGTACACTATGTTACATCGTATTTTATTAAAAATTTGTGTTTTCTTCTATCCAAGCGAACACCAATTTCATAGTTTCAATTAACTGTTAAACTAATGTAACAACATTGGGGGACAACGGTAAAGCAATCTTAAATAATCCCCGACAGAAAACTGGTCAGATAACACACGTTTATACACAGAATACAACCCAGAACAAAATATTTTACCTGATTTAGTTTTAATTGGTACCTAACAATGAAGGGTGATTCATTGTTTATATTCAGTGGTACAAAAAGGTCCGATATGGAAGCCGTTTTCTCGGAAGACGTGACGTGTTTGTGGTTTTTATGTTGCTGCCAAAACGATGTGGAAGCCTTGTCTTTTGCGCTTCCACCAGGAAACTCCACTGATATTCCATGTTAATTATTTATGGTGGTCTGACCAGAGCCGATACAAACAGTAATTTCAGTTGTTTAATGATATTTAGTTTTTTTACTGTTACTTCAATATATATTTTGACGTCTGTTGTGAATACCTTCAAAGTTTAACATGTGCTTCAATTTTCCCAATTACTTCCCTCGACTTTTGCAACAAACGTAATGAATCAAGCGACTCATCAGTCGTGCGTTGATGTTAAATCTCCGTAAACTTAAAATAACGCGATTGTCAAAGTTTGTTTTTCTTAATATTTGAAATACTTTTCTGCAATGATTATTTAAAAAGAAACGGTCTAAGTACTTATGTTTTAAAAACATAATTTACACTTTTAACTGCAACCAATTTAAGATCAGTAATATGTGACTTTATTTTTATTCCTGCATTGTATACAGGAAACAACATGTAAATATAACATTGATAAGCAATGGTTGTCACAACTTTGGTTTTTATTACAACTTTTGGGAACTAGCACTGACTAAATAAAACACGTCTGCTCAAAAAGACATTTTATTCAAAACCCCCAAAACGAGACTAGTACATTGCACATAAGTGACAAGACACATTTCCGGACATCACCGTTTACCAAAAAACGGAATAATACAGACAAATTACCAATATGCATGTTACAACATCAAAATATATCACCATCAGCCAAAAAAACAACTACTACATTTGTACTTATCAAAATAAGAGAACAAATGAATTTAAGAAAAAAAAATCCCTTGAAAGTAAGAACACTAAGGATGAAAAAAAACAATGACATTTATTCATTTACCTTTGAATAAAATGGGTAAATAAAATCTACACCTATATTTTGGTGATGCCGGATTACAAATGTATACATGAAAATCGATTACACAATATTAACTATACTATAAAAAGTTAAGAAAAACGTTCCATTATGATGATGTGTCAACAAATTACGCACATGATCATCATGAGATAAATCTGACAGACGTAAGGTCTTTCTTTACGGTCTTGAAATATTCATTGATTATGCATGGGATGAATCCCACAGCAATGATTCAGAAATAGAAATAAGAACTTCGTGCTAATAGAATCCTTATGTCGTTTATATTAAATCCTTCCATAAGCAAATTGTAAATTCCACAAATAAGTTTCATCAACAAAATTAATATACGTCACATATGTATTGGTATTTCCAAACGTTGTCATGCGATTAATCTCACTATATAATTGATATATAATATATTACATTAGTTGAATATCATTGAATAAATGTTTTGTAAAAAAAAATCAATCCATAGTATGAGATTAATCTCACAAACTATAATATCGGTCCGAACATGTTGACATGAGATTAAGTCATGAGATCAAACTCACAGACTATTTTACTATTTAAATCTATACATGTGGAGGTGGACGCGATAGAAGTTTTGCTCTTGCTTTCGGTCCAAGCTGATTCTCCTGTAGCCATATAGCATGCTGGGCGGGCTCACCGACTATATGAGCCAGAAATGAAGTCTTCCCATTCTCAGTTTTCTGGGCTAGAAATCGTTTAACTTTCATCATCGTTTCCGACATATTATCAGTTGAACTTAGTTCACTTTCGTTTATGAAATCTTCATCTTGATACCTTGCCGGTAGTATGATAGTCCGTTTAGGTCGTTCATTAACCACGTTTTTCGCAATTATTGCATTGTATACTTGTTCGTTTTGAATTTCCATGTTCGGTTGAATATCGGCTATTTTGCCTGATTCATATTCCGACTGATAATCATTCTCATTAGATAAATTTTCATCGGTCTTTTGTGTAATGACTTGATAAAGAAAATACTTTGATGGATTTGGAACACGAACATAAGCTGGTTTAATTCTACTGATATGTACAGGTTGTGAAAGCAATTTTCCTGTACATGGGTCCTTTAGTTTGTACATATGCGGACTGTTAATATTTGCAATTACATACGGGCCGGCAAATTTGTTTTTGAACTTTTGTCCCTGTCCCGTAGGCTCCTTTAGTAGGTAGACATAATCACTAACTCTGAAAGTAATCGGCATTTTGTCATTATTTACTCTGTTGAGCATTTTTGTTTGCGATATCGCAATGTTTTTCTCCACCTCGTTTCTAATTATGTTTAGTTTGTCAATATACTGACCTAAGTACGCATGACAGTCTCTCGGCATAGAAGCAAAGTCCGTGTCTTTAATATGGACAGACAGCGGAAATCGAGGCCTTGTGCCGTATACTACTTCGAACGGAGAAAATTTAGTTGTCGAATTCGGGCTGTTATTAATAGAAAACACTATTCCTAATAAAACGTCTTCCCATGGTTTGCCTTTCACTAGATATGGAGTTATTCTTTCTGATAATGTTCGGTGCGGTCTTTCACAAGCTCCCAGGCAGTGGTGTGTGAAACTCGGGTGAAACTCGGTGTGTATTCCTGTTCAATATCGAGTAATCGACAAACTTCTTTAAAACATTTTCCTATAAATTCTGAGCCTCGATCACTCACTATCGTTTTACAAACACCAAACTGAGTTACTAATTTAAACAAAGAATTTGCCACTGTTATCGGGTCCGTGTTTGGTATGGCCTCTGCAAAGATAAATTTACTGAATAAATCTATTGCCGTAAAAATGTAAGCGTTTCCGGAACGGGAGATTGGAACGGGGCCATATTGTAAATCCATTTCCCAGACTTCAAACGGAGCAGATGGTGTTGGAAACGCCGAAATGGTTCCTTTTAATCTCAAAGTAGTATTCTTTCTACTCTGGCATTCATGACAAGAGCGTACAAAATTTGTTACTTTTTGACTCATTTGAGGAAAGTAAAATTGCTCACTAATTAAATCTAATGTATTTTGAATTCCGCTATGTCCAGCTAATGTAGATTCGCGATACAATTTAAGCGCTGTTTTGATCAAAATTTCAGGTAGAACTAGCTGATAGTTGGCCATTGTTTTAATTCGAGTAGATTTTCTTAGTCGAGAGTGAAATAATAATCCATCTATTACGTGAAAATTTGGAATTAAAAGCAATAGTTTTCTGGACTCTTTTTGTAATTTTGGAAGTTGGCCTTTATCTAAATAATCAATGAATGGCTTACAATATTGATCTTCATGCTGAAGTTCAACGATTGAATCACGTGTGAATCCTTGTTCAATAAAAACTTCTATAGATTTCGATATAGAATTATCTATTCTTAAAACTTCTGTTTGTGACAGCGATTCTGATTCGTAATTACGACTATCAATATCCGTTGTTTGATTAAAAATGTTGTCTAGCTTTCCTTCAGGACTTTCAGTACTTTGATCGAAAAATAGACATTTATCATCATCACATTCAGTACTTTGATCAAAATATTGCAATTTAGCTGGTTCAGTATATTTGTCAAAAAAAATCAGAATTATTACTGTCTTTATCAGTACTCTCATTAAATATTTCTGTATCGTTTTCGTGTATTGCCGACAGGTTGCGCTCTGACAAAAGTGTCGACTTCCTTTGAAATAAATAATTTTTTAACTTCGGTTAGATCGGAATTCCTTTTCAATTTAGAACTCAGTCTTCGCTCTCACCGATTTTACAAGGTTTGGTTCACAATCCTCAGTATCGCCGTCATATTCGGCAGGAACATCGAAATTCGTCTGTTTAAGTGGAAACATGTCATTAATAATCGATTGCGGTACTGTCGTCGGTAAACAAATGTTATTGACTTGCGCACTTTCGTCATCACTAAATTTCACATTTCTTAGAATAGATGGAAATTGTTTCCCATTAGGAACAATTATATTTCCTGATGTTTCCTGGTGATAAGGAAAAAATGGATCTTCTTCATCGGGGCTGTCGAATGTATTCGTTAAGATTTGCGTACATCGGGACAACGCATCCGGAACTTGCATTTCCTTCGCAGCTTTGTATTTAATTTCAAAATTGTATTGCTGAAGAATTGCAATCCATCGTTCGTATATTGCACCTTTTAGACGATTGTTGAAAAGTGGTTTCAAAGCTTGATGGTCGCATTCAATTATAAATGGTTTCGTCCTGAGATACGATGAACAATCGAGTACAGCTGTTACCATTCCCGACAACTCTAACTTTGTTGGTCCGTACGATTTTTGCCACCGACTCAACGACTTTGATCCAAATCTGATCACTCGGACCTCTTCATTTTCATGATACTGATATAATACATATCCTATCCCCTTACTTGACGAATCAACTGCGAGATGAAATTTGAGGTTATAGTCCGGAAAAGCTAAAAATCGGAGAATTTATCAATAATGTTTTTATTTTATCAAATGCTTGTTGTTGTTCATTTCTCCACTCAAAACGTACAAACTTTTTTAAAAGTTTAGTTAAAGGTTCCATCTCTGCACTAAAATTTGGAATGTACTTGCGAAACCAATTGAGCAGACCGACAAGACGGCGCAGTTCTTTTACATTTGCCGGTGCAGGATAGTTCTCGATTGCTATTATTCTATCAGGGGGTGGTTCGATTCCTTTGCTTGAGATTTTGTGTCCCAAATAAATACAAGATTCCTGTGCGAACGAACATTTCTTCGGTCCAAGTTTTAGCCCCGCCGTTTTAAGACGAGTGAAAACTTCGTTTAAATCGCTTATGTGTTCGTCAAACGTTTCTGAAACTACCAGCACATCATCGAGATAACAAAGGCACGATCTAAATGTTAAGCCTTTTAACACTTTGTCCATTAAAAGTTGATATGAAGACGGTGATGAGCTTAGTCCCATCGGTAATCTCAGAAATTTAAAAGTTCCGAAACAGGTATTAAATGCGGTATATTTTTGGCTTTCTTTTGCGATCGGAAGTTGGAAAAATCCCGAAGATAGATCAATTGACGTTAAATAGTGTGGCTTTTTTGTTGAAAATGATTCCGTAAGATCTTGCAAATCAGGAATACTATACCTAAAATGTTGCGTTTGACTGTTTAAATAACGAAAATCACAGCAAAAACGGAATTTGGATAAGCTATTTTCTTTTGAAATGTTGTCGGGAGAAGTATTCAAGTGCACCCTTTTCGAAACAAGTACAATGGGACTAGTTATTGGGATGTCCTCACTTTCATCGACCGGAGTTATTACTCCCTGTTTTGTAAGTTCGTCCAAGTGGTGTCTTAAAATATCTTTCTTTTCAGTGGTTAAACGATAAGACCGCTGATGCTTCGGTTTAAAATCTGGTTTGAGGCAAATATTATGCTTCACAATATCAGTGAACCCTAAATTAGGATTCTCATCAGTCACAAAAATCTCCTTATGTGATTGTAACAATTGAAACATACTTGATTTTTGTTGTTCCGATAAACGATCAGGCAAATTAAAATATGACAAAAATTTTGAGTCAACTTTCTCATGTTTTGTGTCTACTTTATCCTTCGATAACTGAATATTTTGCACAAAATGAGTGTCATTATCATCACTCAGTGATACACATATGTGGTCTCGGGACAACGATTCGAAGTCGGCTAAAATCTGTCCTTTATTCACATGGACAACTTCATTTGTAAAATTCAAGATTTTAACCGGAACAAGTTTATCCTTATTAACAGTAACTACAGCTTTTGAAATAATAACACCACGGTCTCTATTTATCTTGCCTACACAAAGACCCTGCATTCCGTATTGAGCCTTTCCACAAATTTTTCCCCATACCAATATTTCAGTATTTGCAGGAATAGAAATTTCTGTTTGCGTTGAAATTTTATAATGTTTAGATCCAACGCAAAAATCTGCAAAGTCTAGGACAACCTTGTGTGCTATTAAATAATGTGTTCCTAATATTAACGGGTGCGATGTTTGAGCAAGAATATAAACATTAATCCAATGTTTGCCATTCGGTGTCGCAATTTTAATATCACGTGTACCATAAATTTGAATAGTTTGGTTATTTGCTAAAGTTATAATATCAGTCGCCGTTTTAAATCTAGATTTGAAAGAATCTGGTATTGAATTATAAAGCTGAATAGATATTACGTTGATAGAACTTCCTGTATCAATTAATGCGGAAATCTCTAAATTTCAGATTCTGACAGGCAAATAGAGAAATTTAAATGTACTGTTTTGTTCTTCTGTTTCACTACATGTGGACGATGATGTGCATGATTGAAGAAATTGAAAACTAGAATCGTTTGTAACTTGGGCTTTATGCTTTAAACAGTCTGTATTTAACGGCCTTCCCGGGGGTCTTGCCCTGTGAACCCCGGGACTCCCCTGTTTCCCGAGCGACTTTTTATACATTGCGGCGATTTATGGCCAGATTGTCCGCAAATATTACACTGAGCTGTATGACATATAACTCCTTGTTCATTCCAGTTACATGCACGTGCAAAATGACCTGATGCATTACATTTTCGGCATAAATTTTTGATAGATAAAGAGTTTTGTTCTCTACCTCTAGGCCGAGAGATATGGCCTTCAGATTGTGCACTAGTGGGACGATATATATTTGCACTTAGTTCCGAAATTGCTTGTGTTAAAGAATTAATCTGTCCTTGTATCTCATTAACAACGCTCGATTTTAAACTTTGTAAATCTTTCATACTTGCATACTGATTATCATTAGTAACAGGTTTTGCAGCAGCTACCAACGGAACATTGTTTGACCTGTACCCATATGCTTCGCCCATTTTTGCGGCAGATAATGCACTTGAGCTGTCGTTATGGTTACCTGCTCTTACGAAAAAGGCTAACTGATCAGGTAGACCCTTGATAAATTTTATTAAAATTTCATGGTCAGCTTTGCGTAGTATTGTGGCTTTTTCTAAAAGCTGAGGGTAAAAGTCATCAATTGATTGTCCTGGGGTAAGCTTAATGGATTCAAATGCTTCACTTTCTAACAATAGAGTGGGGCTATGTAAATCTACTCGATGTATTTTTGCCTAAATAGCCGCTCAAAATTTCGCCATAAAGACTTGTCAGAAGATTTTAACGAGTTGAACCACGTAAGCGCTGGTCCACACAAGTGTAAATGAAGGGCTGCTATTTTCCTGTTATCTTCGCCTTGCAAAATATTATGAAGAACAGCATAGGACTCGAATTCGGCCAAAAATTGTGATGCATTTTCATGTGGGTATCCCCCAAATTTTCTACAATTTGCCAATTTTTCCATATTGTTCGATTTTTGACCTACGTGTAATTGTACCCTGTCTGGAGTTGCAGGTGTTTGGATTTCTGGTAAATCAAAATCAAAGGACTCGTTCAATCCAAAAGTACTTCTATTGTCTTGTAAAAGATAACCTATATCTCGTTCGACGTGATCAGAAATTTGATTATGTAAAATGAAATCGTCTGATAGAATTGATTCACTATCACTATCAGATTGGGATGACATGGTGTATTGTAGTTACATGTATTGTTGCCAAAAATAAAAATAATATATATATATATGCTTACCGATTAAGATGTTAAGATACTAACACATTTATTAAATGAGATAAATCTCACATTAACTTGTGTATAATGAAATGAGATTAATCTCACATTCAACCATAACAGGCATGAAATAAAAACAAGCGAAAATAACAAGTTTATAACAAGTCTTGATTTTTACAGTCCTCAACGATCCTGGTCATAATTCTGATCAACCAGAGACGCGCCAAGTCAGGATGGGGGTGAATTCCGTCTAGGTAGATTCCGTAGTTATTCGAGTAGACCGGCAAACGGTTGGCGTGTTTTCTAACTCGCTGTAAGTCAAGTCCAAAATTAGGAGAATTTCCTCTCAACAGCAAGTTGGTTTCTCTGATAAATTTATTTACTTGCGAGACTTGCCCTTCAAGTATTCTGTCCTTTTCTCTGAATTAATGTGGTTGTGGATGTCCTTTAAACAAGTTCCATAAAAAGATTGAATAGAAAGGAATTTCAAGGAAAACCAATTTAATTGTAGGGAAATCTGCAAAATACCTGTATATTTTTCTGTAGGTATCGCAAATGTGCGCAACTTTCTCGTTCTCTTCGGATACTAAATACACATATTTTCCACGTTTTTCAGTCAAATCACATGTTCCGAGCCAAATATATATAACAAGATGTCTAGACTAGAGTTCCTGGAATTTTCGTTCAAGATTCTGTTTTAACCATAAAAATTTCGTTTCAGTATCTGCTCCTTTCGTCCACCAGAAGAAAATTTTGTTTTCCAGATGTTTTGATGGGTCAACTACTTGCTCTAAATACTTTGCTTTGCTATCGGAAACAATCACTGGTATAGTTCGTAAAAGTGGTGCATTTTCTAAAGTCCGTGACAAATTATCCACGTGTTTTTTTTATTCGTTGGAGACTCATGCGATCTGTTGTACAAAATTACAAGTACACTTGGGTAGAAATGAGATAAATCTCACGTTCTACTACCGAAAACCGGTGTTTAACAAAGTAAAACTTTATGAATGATTGAGAACGGTCCTTCGTCTGTTTCGCCTTCAAAGTCTTTTTTTTTAGCAGGAGTTCGGCAGACGACAGTTAACAAAAATGCAACAAAATATCTGGTAGTAAAAAAAAATCTGTTAATTACTAAATAACGCGTCAAACAAGAATGTCCTAATACTTTCCTTTTAGGTTCTCCACCATGTCACAACTTTGGTTTTTATTACAACTTTTGGGAACTAGCACTGACTAAATAAAACACGTCTGCTCAAAAAGACATTTTATTCAAAACCCCCAAAACGAGACTAGTACATTGCACATAAGTGACAAGACACATTTCCGGACATCACCGTATACCAAAACCCGGAATAATAATCATGGTTAATGAGAAAGGTGCCAAGAGACAATCATACGAAATACAAAATAAGATATATGAAATAACTGAATTACACATCAATATCATAATATGGTGATATGAACAAATTGTTAGCACAATAACTGTAAGTCCAGTCTTATTCATGCATTATATCTTGTATCCTTCAATGTATTGTGTTTATGTTTATGATATGCATACTTAAATAAATTTAGACACAACACTAAACTAAATCTTGATGTTAACTGATAAATTATGACGATAAAACCATTATTAACTATATATTGTAACACCACTTAATATTTCAATGTGAATACAATGAAACAAGGACGTACCAATGTTCAAGGACAGTTTTCGTATTAAGTAATTTTATAGCAATTAGTATATAATTAATCACATATGTGAGAAAATATATTTATGATTTTCTAACTTTCTCACTTATAAAGCGCTTACATGGATAGTTAGTTTGTATAAATGGGTCTTAACTCAACATTCATCATTTTTAGCTATATCATAGTGTCTATACTATAAGTCACACCTCGCGGAATTTTTATCCTTAAACTTTTATATTATCGCATATTTTACCTTTTTATTACGAAATTCATTAAAAAATTTAGTCACGATAACCTGTCCATGTTTTATACTATGTTGTTTACATATTACATATCAACCGCAAACGACGAGAACTGAGAGGTTTTGAACAGACAATATGCTCTATTCTTAGAATACACTTCCGTTCTAATTTAGGTCAATTTTTACTCTAGAAAATCGACCTATCAAAATGAAAAAAACCTCAGCACTTTAAAACGCTGAATATCTACAGGAAATAATTGATTATTTTAAAACATTCCTTTTTGTATCTACAAAAGCAGAAGCTGGACCGACAATAGGCTGTAAGCAGTTTTCTTGTACCACGCAGAAACCTCATGCACACGTTGACTTAGTATAGTGTTAACTGCGTCGAGAAAACAGAGTACACCTCGACATTAGGCATTAACTGGAAACCCTTGTCAATAAAGATAGAGGTCTAGCACACATAAACCCGGAAAAAGGGTTTTAATGAATCAATTCAACGGTAAAATTAACATTAGGAGGTTACTAAAACTTATTCTTTTTGAAGTTCAATAAACTTTAAAACTCAGCAAAAACATGGTATGCTGCAACACTTATAAAACAATTGGACATCTTAGCTTCATGGTTTATATCTTTAGTTTAAAAGTCTTAATTCAAATAGAAAAAACCAATTCTAAGCAATCTAAAAGCACAGATGTACTTCTGAATATTACGATTTTAACATCAAAGTATATAAACGTCGATAACTGACAGTAGTAGCTTTTAAAATCATAAACATTTAAGGTTTGCCTTTACGCCACTCAATTGGCCTCTCCAGAGATTACATACAATGTATACATTGACAGGAAATATATTTCTTCGACTTTAAGAAACTAGAAGAAAAAACTGTGTCTTTGATATATCACATTTTTCTACCAATAAGTTATTTTGAAAATAAAAATAAAAACATCATATTATGTAATTGTATTAAAAGTTACGCAGAATTCACTCTTGCCGGGTGAGAAATTTTCATTTCTATATAAATATATGATAAATTACGGGCATTTCAGCAAGAATTAAAATAATATCAAATAAAAATTACAAAATGTATTACCACTGTGTACAAAATGTAAATCGTAAAAGTGGCTCATTGCTGATATGTTCCGAGTTTGTATATATCTTTCAAGCTTTTACATGTATTTTGACAAAAACGAAAACAAAACTCAATATTTAAATATTACAGTAAAGTCATTGAATAAGCGAAGCATTTTTACCTAGTGACCATCTGCTGGTTAGTTTTGGGGTTATATGATGCTGTTAAGAAAAAAAGAAAATAGTATTTTGTGTAATGTCTTCTATCATCTCTGTCCTAATAAAGCAGTTGTTACTTCTAGTTTACATAATGGGTACTTCTATAAAATTTTAGAGAAACACGTTTATAAAGTAGTGAAGAATGCGTGTGCTTCAAAAGAATCGAGCCCCGTGCGGGATCCGGGTGGCTAAAAGAATAGACCGCAGTCGCGCTAGCTTGTCGTAAAAGGCGACTAAATAGCGCCCAGTACCCTGACCGGCGTGTCAGGTCGGTTTGCCTAAAGACCGACTGGGATGTGTGCCTCAGGTGGTTGAATGGGGTACCCCTGGCAAGCTGGGGTTGTCAGGCCATAATACGGAAAACCTGACCGCAAACCATATTAGTGCACCGTGTTGGGAAAAATACCACGTTCCTCGCACGTTAAAGAACGCTGCTGTAGTATTCGCTATGAGTAGGGATTTCGATCCCGCTACAGGAGGCTAAATTGCCCGACCCTATCCCTCCTCCCATTTGCCAGTGGCAATCTAAAATCCGTTACCCCTATTTTTCCTTGTGTCCCATCCCATTTTCATTCATCATCATTTCATGTTCATTTTATCATCAATTTAATGTTCATCGCCTGAATATAGCTGAAATATTGCTGCTCGGGCGTTAAACACCATTAATCAATCAATCAATCAATCAATCAATCAATCAAAAGAATCGAAAGCAATAAATAAACAAACAAATCACCAAGAGTTTATTAATATATGGAAACTAAAATGATATGGTTGTTTTTATCCAGCTTGGTTTAATTCCTAACATAGAATAGATACTAAAGAACTTGTACAATCATGGGGAATCTGATATACAAACCCTTACCAAAAGCTTAAATTTGAATGTACAACACATTCATTTGAATTTAGAAATCTAAACCTAAAAGGATACCCTAATATTATGTAAATTTAGAGATTAAAATTATAATATTAATTTACTTAGTATGGGTTACTTACTTTCTGTTATTGTTTTTTAAGTTTTTGTGTCGCACTGTATATATCTGTCTACATATGGATTTTTAATTGTCCCTTGAATTTCAGCTCTTATTGTTCGGTCGGCTTTCCTTGCTATTTTTCTTAGCAAAGCTGACTTGAGACAGTATAGATATTGTTATCTCTCAGAAAAGAGAACTCGGAATGTTGCATTACGTTACAATATAGAACTCTCTGTGGAAATATGTCAAAATTATGGCATTAATGTAAAACGTATGAGTAATTAAAGCCACAGTAAGTCCACAAGACTCACTCAAAATATGCTCTAGTTTTCATCGTCTTAAATGGGCAAAATATGTCTCTTAACTGTTGTGCAAGATCACTTGCATCCATTTGGTCATGTAGTCCGTTTGTTACAGAGAGTATTAACACAACACGAACATGCACTATAAGGGTCGTAGAAAAAAATCACCTGTAACAAAAGAGTTGAAGACCCATTTTTTGAGTTGTTTTGCTTTCTTAGTAAGTATAATATATATTGGTTGGTATCATTTACTTGGTAATAAAAAAATCATTTAATTATTTTGTTTATGTATACATTTATTTGAGATTCTATATACTACAGAAAAGGTTTGCTGACTATAAAAGCATTTGATATATTTATACAGCTACAAATTCAACGAAATATTGTTTGCAATATTAGTTTAGTTTTGTTGCATGCTTCTCTGCTGTTATTTGAAATAATTGTAACGTCATGTTTATTTTTGATTGTATGAATGTGGTTTTAATTTTAGCGTTTTTATTTGTGTAGAACGCAAGTAAGTGCCCAGTAAGAACCATGATATTTTGCAGGAAAACTGGCAATACTTGTCAATAAAAGTTAGAGTCGAGCATATTTTGCCCGAATTCAGACACTAGCTCACAACACAAGTTTTGACACTTCAATAATTTAATTTGTTTGAACATGGTTTTGTATGCCGTTGACTTATAGTTTTATCATTACTCCTCTTTATCGGCTAACAACATGGACCATTCAGTCCTAATTGTTTTCAATGCACTTACTAGTTGACTGGATTAAAAAAATATGCTTCTTTTTTCCAATTACAAAAAGTATATAAAAACGTTTAATCAAATCAAATCAAAATACTAAACGACATCTAGCTTGTAGACAGATGTAAGAGATTCAAATACACTAGACGAAATAAAGTAGATCTTGCAACATAGCCCGCAATGCGTAAAATAAAGTTTTTTTATTTCATCAATAGTAACAAGTAATATTTGGGTATAATAACTTACAAAATGATAATAAACATCGCCTCTAATATACGTAATATTAAAAACAATCGCGATAAAATGAGTTTAAAGTAAGGATGTGTTTATAAACAGGAAATATTTATCAATTGTTTTGTATCATTTCCACATTTTTATGAAGAATGAAGTAACATTTTTATTCTTCCGCATACTCCAGTTTAAATCAGATCCCAAAAAAAACTGACGAAAATAAAAACTGGAAACGTATTTTTAGTTATGATTATTTTACTCTTCACATGTATGTAGAAATTAAGTCAGTAAACTTTTTTTAATGTGTTTGTGTGTTTGCTTTTACGAACTGGGTACTCTGGTTTCCATAAACTGCTTTCAAACATTCAAACAGAATATTTCGCACGGCCTGTAGCTACATATATAGTTAAATCACTTATGTGCTAGGAAATCAGTTTTGGTACGATTTTGGCGAAAAATTACTTCAAATTGGCTTCAGTCGCATTCAACTAAGCGGATTCCATGGCACCTTCTATAAATCATTTCAATAATTTAATCTTATAATATCAAGTCTTATCCTTTCTTATTTCGTATTGTTATTTAATAAGATTCATAGTTGTGTAATTTAAGAAAATCAAGACATTTATATATACAAAGAGTTCTTTATTAAAGATAACAGTTTTCTCTTCCAAAAAATTTTACTCTAGTTATTCATTTACTTATATTAAAAATTTATGCTAGGACTATGGTGTTCGCCTTGAGCGGCAAAACTGCAGTGCTACCTTGTAAACTCGCAACTGGATATACATCTGGACAATGGCTTCGTCTGAACCCAAATACGAACACTACTGGCTAAAAAAATGACTGTAAATACCAGTTGCAGTTTTTCGTCTGTCACTGACTGAGATTGACTGCAAATGACTGCAAACATGTCTGTAAAAGACTGCAAACGTTGTGTCAGACAATAATTTTTACTGTGACAGTCATTTTATGCCTGTCACAGACATATTTTGTCCGTCACAGACATTTTTTCCGTTGGCGCAGTCATTTTATGTCTGTTACAACGGCGTATCCGTTGTATCAGTCAAAAAATGCCTGTCGCAGTCATTTTTTCCGTTGACTCAGTCGAAAATCGTCTGTTACAACGGCGTTACCGTTGTATCAGTCAAAAAATGTCTGTCACAGACATTTTCTCCGTTGTATCAGACAAAATACGACTGTCACAACGCCTGGTAATTATTATTGTTAATTTATAAACGGCGGCTGATTTATATTTTAAATTTTAATTTCTTGTATGAAAATATTGGGAATTAAACAAAAAACAATCTCTATTTGGAAATTGATCTCTCGCACACTTTACGATTACAAATGTTTTAACGCCTGGTAATTATTATTTGTATTGTTGTTAACCCGTTGATTAATTTTCTAAATGTCAAGTTATTTTATGAAAATGTTCGGAATTCAACAAAAAACTTCTATTGAAAATTTGATTATCTTCTACATTTTATAATAATATTTTCTGCAAACAAAGATAAACAAAATATGATGACATCGCCTATTTATAAAGTTATGTCGAAAATTATTTTACAATTATAGTTAGTATAAATATGTTTAGCTATTTTAAATACAATATTTAATAAAAAAATCAAATCATGTTTGTTTTCTATTGTTTAAAATATCAGGTAATTCAGTAAACAGTATAAAGTTGTTGATGTCCACGGGGCGCTTCCGATTTAAATAAGGATACATGTGGTTAATTATGTTACAGGTAATCCCGCCTCACTGATCAAAGTTCACGTTTATGAAACATTAGGCTGCATCATGTGAAAACATGACACAGGTGACCGGTAATTAACGATACTAGAATCGGCACGTGCAGATAAATATGCAAATATCTCTAAAACTACAAAATAAAAAAAAATTGGTAAAAACTATATTTATGCACTTACTAGTGGTTTACGGTTCTTCTACGGACCAAATGCATTTAGTTATAAATTGAGACTCTAGTGTTTGGAGAAGGGTGCTTTATTAATAATAATTAAATCAGCATTATATCATAACATGCACAATGCATAACATATTAAGTCTAATCCACAATACTTAATCTAATATAACATAAAGCACCAATACAAAAAAAAAAAAAAATAATAATACAAGAATAACCAAATTAATAAAAGAATCGAAAAGAACCACCAAAAAAACCAAAAAAAATTTTAAACCGCGCCAACTATGGGTTGGGGAATAAACATATACAAATAAACCTCCACGATAGAGAGCAATAACTATTGTTCAATTAGGGACAATGGAGTTATCTCCCATTCTCCACAATTGAGACTCTAGTGTTTGGAGAAGGGTGCTTTATTAATAATAATTAAATCAGCATTATATCATAACATGCACAATGCATAACATATTAAGTCTAATCCACAATACTTAATCTAATATAACATAAAGCACCAATGCCAAGAAAGAGCCAAACACTAGAGTAAGAGGGGGAGGAAAAGGAATTAGTTTTATGCAAATAACACTTTGTACATGTCTTTGGTCACAGCAAAAGATGAGGCTTTAGCATTTTTAATATAAGTTTCATAACAATTACTCCTCCAGTCACCATGTGACTTTAACATCAATTCTGAAACCCCTGCTTTAGCCGCAAGAGTAGCACCGCCGTGTCTTAGTGAATGTAAACTGTAATTGCCTGGCTCCATATCACATTTAATTAATAATTGTTTAAAAAGAGAATAAATTTGGTATTTGCACAAGGGAATTAAAAATAAATCATCTGAACGAGATGGAAGACCTAAAACTGGGTTTTTAGGAAGACCAGGGATAACTTCTAACAGATTAAGGTAGGCATGAACAGGGCAAAGCTTCCTATCTTGACATTTCGCTAAAGGAATAACATGTAAGAATTCATGAGTTTGCCTGGTTTTGGACCATTAAACGTTCAAATTTAAGCCCTCGGAAGAAAATTGTACATCACATCTATTTAATTGTTCATAGTCTTTGTAAGTTTGCACAGAAGTACATAATAAATTAGAAGCTCTTAGCATTCCAAAAAAGGCAAAGGTCAAAAAGACCCACATACAAGCATGTAAGGGAATTTTTACATCTAGAGTGTTAACTAATAACTTCAACTCTATGCTAGAAATAGGTAACTTAGACTTTGGTAGGTGTGTAGACAATTTACATAAACCCTGAATAGTTAGCTTTAAATCAACACTTTCAAAAACTGCTAATTCATGACCCAAAAGTTTGCAAAAGGTTTTGACTCCTGATAAGTAATTTTTAATGGAGGACGTGCTATCAAAACTAAGAGATAAGAAATAGGCAAATCCGCAAAGAGCATCATTTCGGCAAGGGAATGGTTTAAATCCATAGTATGCACAAAAGCGTAAATAAGTGTCTAGCTGAGTATGAAGATTCTTTCTCGTTCCAGGTCGGAAAGCAGCTCGCTTAACAGATCTAACGCCAGTATCTATTAGATGTCTTCTTGAGTAAAAATCTGGAAAAACAAAATAATGTCAACTTATACTTCATAAATATCATCAAACAAAACGTTGCTTATGACACACTCTCTGTAATCAAATCTTTGAGTAGAAAGAAAATCTAAGAAGTCTCTTCTGTACTTCTGTCCAAGATTCCAACGCGACAAAGCATCTGCAAGCCGGTTATCAGTACTGGGAATATAAACAAGTCTTATTTCCGCATTATTGAACGCAGATAACATAGAAATTTGTCTTGCAATATGCAACATTTTATGGTCTCTACCCATTCCGCTGTTTAAAATACTTATAACGCTTTGATTGTCACAATATAATTGTAATCGTCTATTGGTAGTGGCCTTGCACCACAATCTAAGAGATATATAGATTGCCAACATTTCAAGTACTCCTATGTGATCTTCAACAAATTTTTCTGGAATGTCACAATGGAAATATTCTAAAGAATCAGAGTTAATGCCTCCTAGGCCACTCAAGCATGCATCAGTTGAAATTATTGTATCGGGATGACTCCAAATTACATCTGGAATTATACTAACTCCATTAAAAGTTTCAAAAAAAAGAAATCCACCACTTAATATCAGCTCGCAGTTCCTTATCTAAAGAAATTCTGTAATGATTGTACTTATACTTTCTCAAGGTAGCAAGAAGTCTAGAGATAAATAACCTGCCTCCTCTTACACATTCTGCTGCAAATGCTAGCTTTCCTACAAGCTGTTGCAATTGTCGTTTAGTGCACTTTTTCCGTTTTGAAAATAGTGTCACAAAATAAATTATTTCCCTTAATTTGACTAGGAATTTCAACTGTCATTTGCTCTGTATTGTATTCTTTCCCTAAGAAAACCATGATATGGTAAGGGGATGCACATTTATCCTCACTAATCTTAAGACCTAATTCCTTGAATATATAAAGTGTTTTATGGTATAGGGTAGAGGCATGCTCAGGGGAAGCAACCCCTCCAAAATCATCGAGATAGTTGATAGAATCAATGTCATGCTTACTAAGGATAAAATTTACTAAATTGGTAATTCTTTGACATGCTTGTGGCGATGAACGCATCCCAAAAATCAGTCTTTTATCAACATATATAAAGTCTTTCCAACGAAAACACTGTAAAAGGTAATCGTGGGGGTCGATAGCAAATTGACGAAAAGCCTTGGCAAGATCAATCTTAAACATGTGGCAGCCTCGACCGTACTTTGATAGCAATTCAATGAATTTTTCATGACGAGGGTATTGTAAAGTTAATTCTTCCCCTAAAAAATAGTCTTTAACGATCCCCGCATTAACTGACTGTGGTCCTCCGTATGAACAATCTACAATTACTCTACGGCCACCCTCCTTTTTTGGTACAGAGAAAATGGGGGCCACTGCCGGAGTTAAACGAAAAGGGTTATCAAGAAAAGGACCGGCAATGTGTCCTGTAGCTAGCTCATCCGATATAAACTTTTCAATGTCACTGTCAAATTCTGATCGTACTTGATTCCTAATGGGCGGGTTTGGCAAAACATTACTAGTAAAATTGATAGGCCAACCAAATTCTAAAAACTGCAATACTTTGGAGTCATGAAAATCTGTAGCATATTCATACCACTTTGAAATATTTAAATCTGTTTCAACCTTAAGCTTACAATGAGCATAATTAGGTTTCCCTGATAATAACACTCTGTCATGTAATAAAATATCAGCATTGGTTGTATACAAATCATTAATAACATCAAACAAAAAATATTTGGTAATATCAGCATATTCATAATATAATGGTCCAGCTGGCTTAGTGAACCATGAAAATCTACACATACAATTATTAACTTTACAATTTTTACAATACCCAGAGTCTATATGTTCAATAAAAAAATTATCAGTGTAAAATTCATAAAAGATATCTTTCTCAATAGAAATATCTTGATGATCAAGAGAAGGTAAGTCTTGAACCAGTTGATCTGCACCGAGAGGAGGGACTACAGGTACCTTAGAATTCATGGGAATGGGGAACACACCTGCATTTTCATAGGGAAGCACATCTAATGTACATAAAACATTAGGCACACCTGCATTTTCAGGGACAGGAACATCTGACTTCAATTCCATAGGCACACTTGCACTAAGAGGGGGGAGAACTTTAAAGTCCCTCATATCAGGGGACACACCTGCATATTCAGAGGGAAGCACATCTAATGTGGATAAAACAGTAGGCACACCTGCATTTTCAGGGGCGGGAATATCGTAATCCAAATCAATACGCACACCTGCATCAACAGGGGAAGAGACTTCTGAGTGAAATAAATTACTAAGGACCCTATTATCGGTACAAAGTGGGGAACACACATTCCACTCTGTAAAAGAAGACACACCTGAATTTTCAGGAAAAAACACACCTGACCTGGCAGGGGAACTTAAATCTAACTCAGCTAATTTCTCTTGGCTGGTACCTACATGTACAGATATTTTAGGGTCAATATTTACATGTACAATTTCATTATATGAGTTAAAATAACTAAAAATACACATATTCAAAGACTGAAATACTAATAGTCAACTCTGACTTTCGGCTGTATTTTCTATCACTGTACAAGATTTTGCTGGATGTCTGCAGGCGGAATCGAACGGGTTTTTACCTCTACGCACACATTTTCGACAGGAATGATACAACTTTTCATCACCGAATTTTCCGAAATGATCACCTGAAGTTTGGCAATTTCCAGCTTGGTAAGAACCACAAACGATGTACCGATTTTCACGGTTGGAAGATGATATAGGTGTTACCAATGTTCTATATTTCTCATCCGCAAACGAGTCATTCCAGGATTTTAAGCCTCTCTCGATAGCACGAAGTACTTCTGCATGATAAGCTTTAATTTCAGAGAATGGAAATTTCTCAGCCAAATACAGTAAATTTAGCAAGTGTGATTGTCTAAATTGAATAAACTCCTTTTCCACGTTCAATAAAATAAAGATTTCACCTCTAATCAGCTGAATCAGGCCGAATTGTTTGTCATTGTAATTAACTGAAGAATTTTGAGCAAATTCATGCGGCCAGGGAACATCCAAAGTAACTCGATCTTTTGAAGCCCTTGCTTCCCCAGATATGGCTTTAGTTTTTGTTTTCGGTGTAAAAGGTTCATAAAATTTATTACCTTTACATTGCCCGCTCTCTTCGGTGAGTGAATCACCAGAAGAATCATCATCACTGTCACTGTCAGTGGGCTGTAGCTGGATTGCATCAAAATTTCCCTTTAACTGTTCCACTTTTTTGGATAAATTTTCATCAGCACGAAGAGTTTTCACTGAGGGTATGTCTGTTTTATTGGTTTTATGAATAGATTTTGACCGGGACACTTTCTGATTTGGCAAGTCTTGTGATTTAGTAAGTATACGCTTTTTAAGTTCTGTGTTCTTTTTTGTCAGATCTTCTAGTTTAATCGATAGTTCTAAGTTTCTATTTTCTTCTTCAAGCAATGAAATACTGCGTAATAGTTCGTCGCTCGAGTTCGTTCCGCAAGGGGTGGAAGCTATCACTCGTGGACCAGGAGTCTGGACTTTTTGTTTGGCACCGATACCCACTTCAGGTGCTTTAGGAGTAGAAGGAATGTCATTCTCTGAGTGTATTGACATTTCATGCACTATAAAGTCTTTAAGATGATCTGGTAATCTTCTACCTTTAGCTGATCTTGTCTCCATTGAGGAAAAAAAAAAAAAAAAAAAAAAAAAATTTTAAACCGCGCCAACTATGGGTTGGGGAATAAACATATACAAATAAACCTCCACGATAGAGCAATAACTATTGTTCAATTAGGGACAATGGAGTTATCTCCCATTCTCCACGATTGTACGGTTATCTTGTAAGTAAACTTCAACCCCTTTTGTTCTACAGACAAACACTAAATTTTAAAGGTGTTTATTTTTAATTGTCTACATTGACTCTAAAATGATACCATAGAAAGACAAAGTGCCACAGAACAAATTACGGACACACACTTTATCGAATGCAACTGAATCGAGTGCGCCGTTTCGTACAAAGTTGACATGTATTCGAGCAAAATCATTCGATATATGTCCAGTGAGCAGTTGTAAGTATAATATATAGTATATACAAACATAACTGTGTCTGACAGTTTCGGTGTCTCTGTAAAAAGAAAACGGAAATTTTAGGCAACACACAATTAAAGTTTATGGTTTCTAAAATAAATATACAAATCGTCTTTGCCAAAAGCTTTCCCCAAATGGTGTACGATTTTATTTGCAAATTTGAGTGCTAACATAAGTTAACGATGTTATCGTTCGTACATCGGGCATTTATCGTTCGTACGACGTTCGTGCATCGTTAGTATATGGTTAAACGTAAATCGTTTTTCTATCGTAGAACATATATCATTAAATAATACGTAAAATCGGCCCTAATTTATTAATATAGGGCTGATTAATATTTGATCACTGTACTAATATAAAAAGGTTAATAACTTTTTATCGTTCAAACCGCAGGGCCATACGGAAAGTTGTATTACCCGATACTATCTCACCTCCGGTCTTCTGGACCAGTAAGCTATTTCGTGACTCCTTCCAGCATATGATAGATTGGCTAGTCATACGGACTGTTCATACAGGCTAGCGAAACGACTTTTACTTTAATTAAAATTGTTACGAACTGGCGTATGTATTGGCTTTTTATCGATTATCGGTCAGTCGTATTGGCCCTGGACCCTACGGGTCTCGGGACCTTTACATCCAACCTAGAATCAATACAAGGGCCAATACATATTCAGCCAGTTAGTAACACTGAAACATGGTTTCTCCAGCTTGCATGGTAGGGTTTTCCTTTATTCTATCGAGAAGTGTATAAGGTTTTTACATCATAAAACGAAATAAACCATTATAAATTTGAATAAAGGAATTTGAAAATCAGACTTCTTTTAGTTTTTACTGGTTCGAGTACACCACGAACATTGTCCCTGCGCATATGTACACAAGTAATAAATACACTTCAAAGACATGTACACGACCTGTATTGTATTCGGCTATTGTAATTAACAAAATTAACAATAATTCTGTAGTTCAGATTTTAAAAAACGACACTTAGAACTGAAATTAAAAAAAAAACTAAAGTATATTATTGTGCACACGGTCTTTTAATTTCTTTAATAAATATTTAGGGGGCCTCGGTGGCCGAGTAGTCAAGGTAGTTCGTCTACAATTGATCACGTGGTCTGTCAACACTGAGATTGCGGGTTTTATTCTCACTGCAGGCAGGGAGTACTCGACTCCAATCTTAATTGACAAATATAGCCAGTTTTCGTACCGCAGATCGGGGTTCTCTCCGGGAAATCCGGCTTCCTCCCCCAATAAAATCTGGACGCCATGAAATAGCTGAAAAATTGCTGAAAGTGGCGTTAAAACACCATTCAAACAAACAAAAAAACAATAAATATTTAGCGTATATTAAAATATGAAAACTTACACCTTTCAAATATATTAAAGGTTTGTTTTTAATAAATCAATAGTCCAAGTGTGGCAATGAAATCGCATAAATAATGTGTTAGAATTCAAACTAAACGATGTGATATCCAATTATTACCGAAATAGATAGATAAGTTTGATCGGATGTTTGCTTTACGTCCAGCGAGTAGTATTTCAGCGATATTCAGGACAAGACTAAGTAAACAAACAATTAATCAACGGAAAAAGGGGGTGGGGTGGGACACAAGTAACACAATTTAGACTGCCACTGGAAAAATATGAAGTTTTGTGTAGGAGCGGAGAATTTAGCCTTTTGTAGCAGCTACAATGAGCCTACTCTGTTTTCAAATCTGCAAAAGGGGCTTTATCGTGCTAGGGGAGTGGCAATCTTCAAACACGTTACCCACTACGGTCAGCGGTCAGGCTTTCCGTATGATGACCTAACCCTAACCCCAACACTACAACTAGAGGGTCTCCACTACAAGTAGAAATAATTGTATCAACAACGTGTACAACTTTTTCAAAAATACATAAATAATAATTTCATTTTCTTATTAAACTATACCGATGGGCTAGTAATTCTAAAGTCCCGGTGTACACACCGATCAACCGACTTATATCATTTTGGTGAGAAGATGTATGACACGATGAAAAAAGATATAAACAAGTTAGAAGCAATGAAAACGTAGTAAAGTTTTTCAATTTTTTTTATGTTTTAAATTTACTGTAGCGAATAAAATATATTAAAACACGATTTAGCATAGATTTGGCAATAGATATATTCAGTTCTTTAAGCTCTTGCTTTTATTTTTGTCCAACTTATCTTATAAAATAAACGAAAAAATGCAGATATAGTTATTAAAATGCTAAAATGACCTTTTATGATATAATTTTATTTCAAATCGGCCGTTTAAATATAAAGAATATTCATTTGGCTTTCGCTTGATGCCAAATATGTATCTTTAACATAATGCATTAACAATATTAATTTGATTTTAATTGCACTGTCAGAGAAATTGCGATACGATGTAAATCAATGATATGATTAAAACAAGAAATATGACTTTGTATAAGCTATTAAATTCTGCTAACCGATTGAATAAGTATGCACTTTAAGAGTTCGTAACGTAATAATATATGTAATTTTTTATTTTCTTGTCAATATCAAGCATGAAGAGGAGGATGGGGAAAATTAATTTTGATTACTGTGCATAAAATATGAAATGAACAAATTGCGACGCACAATAACATTTGCAGAAAAGCTTTCAAACTATCTTTGTATTTGTATGCAACTCTTATCTTATTACCTATACCAAACGAAGATAAATGGGAGACATATTGTTTTTGTCTGGTAATTTACATCATCTTCTTTTTTCTTTTCTTCTCCTTTAAGACTGATATTTTCAGCCAAATTTATTTGACACTGCAAATCGCATACTAATAAACGTTTAGGATATGTAAGATAGCTTTATCTAGTGTTACATAACACTTTTCATTTTTAGGAGGTTTATATTGGGTTTTTGGTAAAAGAGGCAAAAGAAGGTCGACATATTGTTGTGTGTTCGTCCGTGCAGCCATTACAAATCTTGTCCGGGATATAACTTTTTTTAGGTAGGCTTTTTGATATTTGGCATGTGGGTAGATTATAACTTATCGATGTTTCGCATGCCATAGGTGTTGATATTTAATTTAAAATTTGACCTCCAAAGTCACATCATTGCCTTTTGAGTGACTGCTTCGTGTCCGGGATATTTAACTTCGAAATTTGACCCCCCCCCCCCAGGATAACATCAATGCCTTTTTAGTCATTGCTTTGCGCCCGGTATAACTTAATGGTTTTTAATGCTGTATGATGTCTTTAATGGGAGTGGAAGCCTGAGCACCCAGAGAAGACCCCGACCTTCGCTGAAATAGGCTAAGCTTTTCATATATGCCATGTGGGTAGATAATTACTAGACAATGGGTCCCCTATCATCGTTGTAGACCTTAGACTTTGAACTTTGACAAGTCGATTCGCATTTTGTTTTGATTGACAAATAAGTACCAGGGTTTTAAATCGTATACAATCCATTAGTATAAACAATAATATGAAATATCCAACCAGTACGATAAACGAAACACGAGAAACGTTTGACGAAATTGTTCAATACGTATAAGCTGCAAGCAGAAAGTAGAGGGTCGACAGTGAGATTTGTGCAGAACTTATTGCCTATTAGTACGAATCACCAAATATTGAACCGTTCCAATTTCCAGAAGGGGGTAAATGTTAAACTAAAATCATTGTAATGCACATCGGCCAACAAGAAGTAGGGTACTGTCGGATAACAGCCTATAACGTACTATTCGTTTGCACAAATCACCATATCAATCAGCAAACTATTTTGATTGAAAAAAACCCAAAAGAGTGATAAAATAAATATCGACGTTCGTACTTTCTGCAAACCGAAGTTTTATGTCACCGTCTAAAGGCGAAGGTGGCCTTCGCATTTGGGGCGTTGACATAAAAATAAAGACAATATTATATGACATCGTTAATGGCAGGGTGTTTTGATTTGTGTTTGTTTGATTGTTTATCATTATTTATTTTTCATTTATTAGAATTAACAATGAAAGAAAACGGGTAATTAAACCATAAATATAAATAATTGTAATAAAACAGTGTACATTTGTGTAAGTATTCTCTAACCAGTTATGTAGATTCTTTTCTGTGTATCTTTAGATGTCTACAGGGGTAATACGCGATGAAAATTGTGTATAATTCGGTCAATGAAGGTAAATCTCGCGGTCTGTTTGAATGATATAATATTGTCCTTAGTAACTACATGTCTTACACGTTTTCCTGTAAATGATTACTGTGGAATTCTCAAAATATTTGCAACCGATAATGTTAAAAATTATTAGACATAGGCAGCATTCGTGTTACAGTTATATATGATGTATTAATTCTTGAGATTAAACTCTCATTTGTACGCTAATTAACCTAAAATTTCTCGCTCTTCGTCTTTATTATAAATTGTTCGTTGTGTGTTATTTGTTGATAGGTGAGAACTCATATGTAGAGCGTTATCGACATATAACACTGATTTCCGCTTAAGTCCTGCTCTGGGATTGTCTAAATGAGATCATTTACTCTATGTTTAATTCCTCACTTACTATGGTTTTAAGATGAATTACAAAGCTGCTCCGCTGCTTGTTACCTTTTTCCATGTCTAGTGATTTGTGTCAAGAATGTATACCATAATAGTCCTATTGTATTAACAATTGTAGACTTTTTGTATAATATTCAATGATATACAGACATTAGTTGTAAAATGTTATTGAAATGCCCATGTGGAAGTATAAAACTAATCACTTAAGAAATACGTGGCTGTTTTCAATCGTGTCAAGGAACTTTTATTCATCGTGTCATTATAAAAAGATGAGCTGATTTTTTCCGTATCATTTTTTCAGTAAATGCGTAAAGAAAAATGATTCAAACTCCTAATAAATTGCAATTGAAAGAATAATTTTGGGATCAGAAAAAACGTTGGATATATGTCCTTTTGAACAAAAACACTTGATACAGAAATATATTGTGCAGAAGCGTAAATTTTGCATTTATTTGTTCAAATTTGTGATGCCAGTACCTTTGGAACATATTTTCAGATAACAAATGAAAACATTAGTTAAAACGATTGAATATGTTAATGGGCAAATATATGCCAAATAATTTTTTACTACACTATATTTGATACAGTGAGTTTTTAACGTAGCGATTTGGAAAAAGTCATCTGTATACGTATAGGTCTTAACTTGTTTATATCTTTTTTCATCGTGTCATACATCTTCTCACCAAAATGATATAAGTCGGTTGATCAGTGTGGTGTAGTTTAATTCTCTTGCTTATTATGTTTCGTGCTTGACAGAATATAAATGTATTTATTACATTATTATATTACACAATATCAACCCTTGTTCTGCATGGTCGCGGAAAAGCACCGGATCGTGTCGTATTATACACATTATCTTTGATCAGCGAGGCGGCGAGGCGAGATTACCTGTAACCTAATTAACAACATGTATCAATTTTATAGTCTTAACTAAATTACCAGATCCATTTAAACGACAGTAGATGCAGCTTAGAAAACAAACATTATTTTAGTTTTTTTTTTAATATTTAATATTTAATATTGAAAGACAGAAAAAATATAAATACTTTAATGTCACAATTTAAAGTATGTATTAGTACTAAATAAAATACTAACAGTTTCCGCCATAATTAAAGAAATTGGCGATTTTATTATATGAATATTTTTCAACTTTGTCCGTGTTTTAAGAAAACATTATTGTACAAATGTTTCCAATGCAATCGTTGTTATGGCTTTAATGCGGTTTTAATTTTCACCACACGTGTAAGTAAACCATTAATAAATTCAGTGTAATAATTATAAATAAGGACAGAACAAATGCTTACATTTTCAGCAGTCTTCAGTTTTTAGAAACAGATTTATTTAAACATACATTTATCTTTAACATTACTATTTAAATAACATTTGTTATCGTAATTGTGTGAACGTACAATTTCCAAATAGAGATATTTTTTGTTTAATTCCGAAAATTTTCATAAAACAAGTGAAATAAAAAATATTAATCGACGGCAGTTAATAAATTAACAATAATAATTACCAGGCGTTGTGACAGTCGTATTTTGTCTGATACAACGGAGAAAATGTCTGTGACAGACATTTTTTGACTGATACAACGGTAACGCCGTTGTCACAGACGATTTTCGACTGAGTCAACGGAAAAATGACTGCCACAGATATTTTTTGACTGATACAACGGATACGCCGTTGTAACAGACATAAAATGACTGCGCCAACGGAAAAAATGTCTGTGACAGACAAAATATGTCTTTGACAGGCATAAAATGACTGTCACAGTAAAAATTATTGTCTGACACAACGTTTGCAGTCTTTTACAGACATTTTTGCAGTCATTTGCAGTCAATCTCAGTCAGTGACAGACGAAAAACGACTGCAACTGGTATTTACAGTCATTTTTTTAGCCAGTAGTGGAATGTAACTGAGATTACCTACACTGATGAATAATAAATTAAGCAGCAGAATTAGCATTGATGGTTCAGAAAACGATACCGAATACAATCTGAAAATTGACAACACGTCTACAGCAGACTCGGGAGTGTTCAGATGTCTCACTGGAAATTTGGAGGCCATATTTGATTTCAAATTGATCGTATCGGGTAAATTGTTTTCTTTATGTGCAATTAACTTTATAAACATCAGAACCTGACCATGGTCTTCTTTCTTCTGTTTTGATATATTACTGGGCCAAGTTGTAATGTTACTGAGGTTGCTATGAGGTTAAATAGGAATTAAAAGATCACTTGTTATGACCACGTGACTAAATTCGACCAATGGAAATGACGGATTTCATTAAAATGCATACATTATGTAATTTTATCGACATACTTATCGAAGACATGGGTTTGTATATAGTGCAAGCGACCTGGTTCATATTTCAACATATCGCCCCAATCGCCTACTCTACTCTGATCTGAGGTAAAATAGTTGTTCCTCACTCTTCTTAATACAAGACTTTTTTGTTGAATGTTTATATAGTATCATCCGACAATGAAATTCTTAAATTTTAGTTATATTCAAAATAACTAGAATCTTATTTACATACAGACGTAATTATATTTCTAATTGGAACATGTTCTTGTTTTAATATATGTTTGTTATGTTCTGTCAACTGCTTAATAATGCCTGTTATTGAGGTTCATTTAACATAATTTTTCGATTTATGATCCCTGTAAAAAAAATCATTCATACCGCCCAATGTGTTTATACGACTTTCAGCGAAGCATTTAAATGTTTTGAAAGCAAATCTAATAATAATAGACTGAGAAACAATTGACCCAATCGAAAACAAAATGATGGCCATGAATTGTGGGTGTTTCACATTAAAAATAATCGGTTGCTGCTTCTTCTATATCATAAAAAAAATTAGTTCGAATGTTGACGTTAGTTTTATTGAATATGGTAGTTTTCGGGTTTTTAACACATATTCCTGTACCTTTTAGATTCGAATGATTTGTCCACAGGTGCTAGCAAGCCATGACCGAAGGATCTACTTTAAGAGCAAAGAAAAATCCTTATCCAGGTTCGTTTTTAAATATAAAAAAATATATTTAAAATTGTATCTGCAGAAACCTTCTGATCGCATAGATTAAAAATATGCTTTCACATCGGTTTTCCTTGTTCTTTTGAGTGAACTCATTATTAGTTATTGTTTTGTTGGTTTGTCTTAAGTTGAAGGGGATACAGAACACCATTCGCCCTTTTTGGAAAATCTTAGAAAAGATATCACATTTTTGGTGAGATTGATGTTAATTTCTTTCACATGTTGCTCTTTAGCTCCATAAAGTTAAAAATATTTCTGAAAAACTTTCTACTATCATATCAATCTATCTGAATTTAGTAATGCCAAACAAAGAAAATTTTAATTTTCTATAGACCAATATTTAATTTAAATGTCATATTTCTACTATCAAAATTCATTAAATTTCATTGGATAGAGTTTTGTACATCAATTATTTGAGTGCTTTTTTCCCTTTTCAATTTGTGATTTCAGTGCCTGCTTATCTCCTAGAAAAAAGATCTGAGGCCACTTTTTTATTAAAAGTATGATTATGTATCGAAAAATAACTTTATGGAAAGTTTGAAGAAAACTCATTGATAAATTATTTTTAGTATAGCTGTTCTGAACCCCTTAGTCAAGTTAATTCAAATATCCCTCTTAGCTTTGAAAATTTGAAAATCAATGAATTAATTATTTTTTTTATTAAGACGTAAAGATATACAGTAACATATATGTATATTGGAATTGAAACGAATTTTGTCATTAACTAATTGATTAATTGATTGATTGATTGATTCTTAACCATATATTTTTTATTTGTAGATTTTAAAATTTGTGTCATCATCGCGTTAGTAGGCGCATTCGGTGGCATTTTGATTCTTATTTTGTTTCTTTTAATTATTTTCCTGTGTAAAAAGGAACAATATTCTGTCAACCTTGGAGCAAGTACAATAAGTGACAATGAAGAGTTTTGGGGAGCACTAGCGGAGCAAAAAACGGAAAATATAGCATTATCATTGTACAGGCAAACCGCCTATACACATGATAACCACCAAAACCATGATTACATATTAAGGACAGAAAGACAGACAATGGGCAACGAGGTCCATTATTTAGAAAAAACGCAGTTGTTATCAACAGTGAAACTATTATAACATCTGCTGAGAACGGTATTCAAAACAGTACTTATGAATCCCTGACAGAAAACTGGTCGGATTACTCACATACCTACAGAGAATGCAACCCAAGAAATAATCGTGCACCTCATGTTTATGATAATTCTTAAACAACGGACACTTCAACACGAAAATTCTAGCCATTTGCTAACCATCGTAATAAAGGATAGCTTTTAGATGTCAGGAATTTACTGTTTTTAAAATGCAAGCTTTTAATTACTTTTCCATTATTTTGAAATTAAGGAATAAATTATACATTGATCTTGTTTAGATGCGAACCAGGTGAATACGGGATGTTTTACAAATCTCTGGGTTCTCGTAGACAAAAGAATCCAAAAATATTGTTAATATATCGTAAAATATCGTATGCTACATCAGAGTTTAGCAATGATTTTTCGCTTCAAGTTAAAACGACATTAAATGTGTTTCTTTTACAACATTTATAAACATATATACTCAGAACTTGTTAGTTAACTTCTGTTTTAACAATGTTAAATTAGTAATATATTCTTCTGGCATTTCGGAGCTGTATAAGTTATTTCTTATTAGAACACTATGTGTTATAGAACTATGTCTTTCTCCGTTTTACACAATTGTTTTTGACAATTAAATAAAGATTCTGTGTAATTTTAAACAACGAGAAATTGTATAGGTACTTTACACGAAACCATATGGACTAATTCTAAGTAAGAATTAGTGATAAATGACATTTATTTGTATCTATGTATTTAATTATATTACTGCATGTTTTTTTTTTATATTGCTGAACTTTGGTAATAATTGAATATGTTAGCATAGTAACAGTAAGCCCTGTCTGATTCTAGCAATAATAATTTTTTTGTATTTAAATTGTTGTTGCAAAATCACCATGGATATAAGCAGAATATTTACATTTAATTTAGAAATAATCATTTTTACAATTTATTTTTGTTTGTGTATTTGAATGTTTTACGCCATTTTCAGCAATCTTTTAGACGTATCATGGTGTCCAGTTTTTATTGGGAGAGGAAGCCGGAGTACCCGGAGAAAACCCCCGACTCGCGGAAGGACATATTTTAATTCATACAAAAATTATAACTACAGCACATAATTTACTAAATGATATTTTGAATAAATATGATCATTTGACTTAAAAAAAATTATAACGGAACAAGAGCGGAAACGATACATATTTTAATATCCGTATTAAGTCATTTATACTTATTGGTGAATAATCAGGAATATGTTATATGTGATAATATGTTTTCCAGCTTCTCTACTAAATATTACCAATAAAATTCAACAATTATATCTTGTATAAGGTATACACATTTAAGAAAACGAAGGGTATCAATATAATTATAGTATCGACAGAACACAAAATGTGGAGGTATAAAAAGAATCCAATAAAAAGAACTCAATTACATATACCTGGAAAGTTTCTCATTTTATCAAAGAAAGTATTATATTACAATACTAATGCAGTTACAGTCAATCATTTAAAAAAATTCTACTGACAAAAGTATATTACTTATGTTTTTAATATTTGACATTAAATGCAACGCATTGCTAATCACTAGAAATGCGTCGACCTTTTATTAGAAAGAAATGACTAAGACTATGAAATTTCCTTGACACAATCTTGGCTTTTTATCCTATTGTTCAAAGATGAATTGCAATAATAATATGGTATCTCCAGATCAATACGTCAAACTATCAAACACTAAATAAATTATATTATAACCCTGAGTAAGGGTGTTTTTAAAAAAGAAATGCAAATGTGAAAGCACATTTATCTGTGAGATTAAATCTGTTGCGATGTTATAGACGATGTTATAGAACAGATACATGTATTTTAAAAATAAACAAACTCTTTACTTTCAGAAAACAGCAGACATGCAACTGATTATGCAATATTTATTTACACTCAAATATGCAGTTAAAAACGTGATCCGGTAGTAAATAGTAATGTGCTATAAATGTTCTTTTACTGTTACTGCATGAGTTGAATGTTCAAGAATTTATATCTACTTTTTTTTCTAAACATAACCAAATTTGTTAGCATTTAAGAAAACACAATTTAAAAAAGTGTATTACGAGGAATGCAAACGTGTGCTTCAGTCCAAATCTAAATACGAGAAAAAATAGCATGATTTTGGTTTAAGGTAATAACAAAATACCAAACACCAAGAAAACTGTCAAAAAAGACAATCCACAAAGGAAATTTAAAAAATCCAGTAAACTTGAGAACTAAAAAAACAACCAAAACTATAACAACTAAAGCAATGGTTCTGACTTGGTACAGGCATTTAAAGAACTGGTTTGATGGCATATCATTACTCCGCTTCCATTACTGTAGTGCGTGAGTTGATGTGTTGATGAAAAGGATCGGTTTAATCCATAATATATATCAACTATATTATAACTTATTAAAAACGCGACGACTCATTTTTTCTTGTTACCTTGGTTTGTACGTATATCCTGATGTAATTGTTAATGTGTGCAAAACTGAATATCCTCAGTGCAACCTCATACCGGATCAATTGAGAATCTACCTAGCATAGTGCCACTCCTTCGTGTAATGTATTTTTGCATGTGTGTATGTGTATGTAAACATAAATCTACCTTGCATAATCTCGGTATCATTTTATGTATTTGCGTTATGTATATACGTGCATTCACATTTTATTTTTGCAGATCATTATTTATTAAAACACATTTGAATTATATTCAGACAAAAACTTACAACTGATACATTAAAACTATTAACAAATGATTAACTATATTATATGATAAATCAATAAGACCACTTAACTGAAACTTGACTAAAATGAAACCGGGAAAAATAATACTTGTTTGTTAAAGTTTCCGTATCAAGTGTTTTTATAGGTATTGGTATACAACTAATCATGCTTACTTTATTTTTTATATATTTGGAACAATAAAAATATACAATTACCTAATTGTACATAACTTGAAAGTATTTCATAGTAACATGAAAGTGTGTACTTTCCAATTTTAATGCAGTTATAATTGACTATATTTAGGGAAAATTAGGATCAAGGCCAAATCATAAAATGTGAAAATTTTACTTTATATTTGAACTAGTTTTATGAAAAGCAGAATAAAGAGTAAAACATTTTAGTTGTGTTACTCAAGATCAGAAACAGCGACATGTATTTTGCAATTTTCAAAGAGGAATTATCTTGAAGTAGAATTATAATAATAACATAGTATCTCTGGATCCAATAATAATTTTTATAATTTTAAGTTAATAATTATACCTGCTACATGGATACAAGTCTTCCAAACTTAAAAATGTTTTGGCAAAACTGACTGATTTCGGACTTGCCATAACCCAGATTTTAGAATCTACTATAAAAATAGTCTTTTTAAGTTGTTCGATTTAACAACTAAAAGTCATTCAATAGATTAAAAAAAGCTATAACACGTATTCTTTCAATTTATTAAACAGTGCTATATGGTTGCATTATGACTGAATAATCACTTTAACAAACCATACTGTTAATTACCAGCTTTTAAAGGTCAATTAATTTGTGATGTCTGCTATTATAATTCTAATCCACAGAAACATATACTGTTAGTAACTTTAATCTTCAAAATGTTTCTTTTCCTAGCACTTGGAGGGTCCCCAGGAATCGACCCACCGTGAAAGCTGTTCAGCGCGTCCCGACGTGGCAGATATTGTGTGACGTCTCGTTGATGTGTTGTCAGTTTAAAGTAAAGAAAATCCTGGTCGCGGGCAATGGTGGTTAACGTTTCTTGCATGTAAAAAGCGCTTTTAGAAAATTTTGGCAAAGAGTAGTCAAATTATATCCGCTATAATACTCAAAATATTTTGCTACCAAATCTTGTCTCATTTTCCAATTGCAATTAAATTTTTTGTCCAATGAATCTATCATATTTCAAAAATTAAGCTGAATACTGGGACGTTAAATACCAAAATTTGTAGCGTTTACGATGTGAATACAAATTTAAAGTTCGCTTACTATTACGAAGGTAAACAATTAAAACCCGCTCTTCAATTTAACTCTATAGTTAGCAGAAAGTCGAATTACTTCTTAGTGGGGGATTCCTTAAAAATTCATAAAACCACAAGTTGTTTCCGTGTCGAAGAGGCAGAAATTTGATTCTTCTGTAATTGGCCACTATTCATTACAACACATCACATAAGAAAAGAATAAAGAAACTGAATAACAATAAAATTCCACTGTCACAGCAGAGTAAAAGAATAACGTCATCAATCGTAACTCCAAAAACAATAGGCTAATGTAAACTTCTCGGAACCCCAAATCTTCTTTGAAAAATATTGAAAGGGAGTATTCATCTCTAATAACGTGTACTTTACCGGAATCCGTATTAAAGCTTTTACACTGTCACATAATGTTTTACGTGAGTATTCCCACCCATTAGTCCTTTTTCATATATTTGTCTCGTTAATCGTTGGTGATGTTTTATTCTGTCTTTTATTAACTAATTGGATTTGTGTAGGTTGTGTTTGGTTTATCTTCACGCTATACATTACGTCGAAGAAAGAAGGGAACAGGATTTAAGTATGCATCAAATATAACTGGAGACTCTTTAATAAAATGAATCTTTATATTTTTATTATCTTACAATACTTCATCGACAAACATCGGGTGTATGATTAAAAAATATTGTCACTAATTAAAGACACAAGGATTAGTAGCATAAACTGAAACAGGTCAACTTGTGTTTTATTGTAAATTAAGGGACACGAACAAGCTAAACAATTAAATTAACAACATATCAACCAAAATAACCCATATACCGGTAATGTGATTCGACATAGGCCTACAATTTGACCTTTCTTTCTGTCGCCGGCATCTTTAGTGCGTCTATCAATTCATGACGTAATAACGAAATTTACATTTTTGTTAAACTTAATTGCTCATGTTAATAAATCATTTAATTTCTCATATGCACATTTCTTATATGCCTATCACCAATTTTATATGTGTTTTAGACAGTATCTACGATTTTGAAAAAAATAACAGTAAATGGAGAATTTTTCTTTAACCACTGCAGCGGCGACATTTTTTATTTCTTAATACTAGTATTCATATTAGAATCGAAATAATTTGTGGCTGCTCATAATTATAGATTAGTGAGATATGAGTAGCATTATATTCATATTTTCAACGGCCTATGTGGCTGAGTGGTTAGTCTTCTATTTATCATGTGGTCTGTTAACACTGGGGTTGCGGGTTTGAGCATCACTGCGGGTAGAGTGCAATTGACACCAATCTAAATTGATTACTCCGTGACAGGTACATGTTTAAAAAAATTAACAACTACCGAGTGTATTTTTATGAGCGCTGACATTAAATGTGTAGGCAATAGACTAACATCGTTTTAAGCGGCTAAGATAATTCCACAAGTTATCGTCTTGTGAACTGAACCCTTCACCAACTATTCTTCTTAAACAGTGTTTGGACCATCTGTTACCAGTCATTATAAGTACAGTCAACAAATATTTATTAGAATCGTGTGTTTCAACCCCTTTTCGTCGAGCTGTTGTGAGACCAAACATGACAAATTTAATTTAGACTAAGTTTAATAACTATAGACCAGTATGAAATCGACCATTCATATCTAAGCCACTGAAATAATGCAAAGTCAGAGCATCGTACCGGTAATTCTATGCGATATTGCTTATTATGCAATAGACATAGCTCTTTTGTCGTTTTGATCATGCTTCATTTATCCGCTGCATTATCGACCATTCAGTACTTCTCAATCGTTTAGAGTTTCGTTTGGAATAATCGATGTTGAACTTTTATTGTTTAAATCATATTTGACGGAACACTCCCAAAGAGTTTCAGCCGAACGGTGTAAATCTGACGATATCAAACTCTGCTATGTTGTGCCACTAAGTTCTGTGTTGGAACCAAAACTTTTCTTCAAGTTTTCTAACACGGGAGTCTTGAGAACCATCTATCAGATATTAGTGCGTGGGCATCAACATGCTTAAATTAAACGAAGACAAAACAAAATTAGATGTTTTGCGCAATGCAATTACTGAAACAACTTTCGATAAAGCTGTACTGACCAATGTCTTCTATGTGAAAAACGTTTTTGACAAGTCACTTGGTATTGACCATCAAGCTAGTGCTATTCCAAAATCGTGTTTTCATCAGATTCGCAAGCAATATTAGTCGTATTAGATCTCTGATTACAGATGATGGCTGTAAGACTCTTGTGTGCTCACTAGTTACATCCTGACTAGGTTATGGTTTTGCACTACGGCTGTGTTACAAAATTCCGGCGTGTGCAAAATACGGCGGCATCTCAAATTACAGGTAGGACAAAATACGAGTCAATAGCCTTTGTTCTTGCTTCTTCACAGTGGTTACCTGTACATTATCGTTATCAATACAATTTTTACTATACGTTTTCAAGGAATACACAGACAAGCCCGGATATACACTCGGGAATAGTTTAACAATACAAACCTTGTAGAGCAATGAGATCAGAAAACGCATGCTGCTACGAGTTCCAAATGATGTTTGGTCCAAACGCTATACTAAGCAGTGCTTTGACTAGCCTGCAACAACTCTGGAACGATTTGCCATTATCCTTTTGGTATGAACCATCACCTGATGTATTTATTTTTTAGTTTGCCCGTTTTAAAAGTTGGTAGCATTGTTAATACTATACTGAATACTGAATGATCTGTGTTTCAATATACTGCTTTTTTTAAATAATGACCTCTATTTTAAAAAAACGTTATATAGTTTTTTGTATGAGCGATACAAGACTCAAAGGTCGTTATGTGCATCACTTGGCATCCATCGTGTTTGTGATGGAATTTAGCGTGTACTCTGTATTATTGTATATATGGGTTAATGTAAGCGCTCAGTGTATTTTCTTATATTATATATATTGCGTTATTATACAATTAATGACTTTGGTATAGGTCGCTATCAGGATTTATTAGTCAGACAAAATGTAATATTTACCGAGCCGCTAGGCAAGGTGAATAAACATTTTTGAGGGCTTAGAAATCCTGATAGCGACCGTATATTAAAGTCAGTAATTGTTTAATTAAATGAAAAAAAAATCACCACCTCCCTTTATCAGAAACAAAGGACGCCTGCAATTTGTAATTCTTGCAATGCTGGTTACCTTTAATATTTTCTGTTAATACTGCATTTTGATATTGATTTGCTAATAATCCTGAAATTCCAGTTTCATCACATAATAATAACAACAACAAAGGTTATCCCTTTCATTTGAAAAGAGTATAAAAGGTCAATTATTTTATTTTTACATTTTGAACAGTATATTTTATAATTACAGATGATTCACTGATTGATAACTAAAATTGAAATTTATAGTAATGTTGGAAAAGTTATTAGAAACAGGCTTAAACTGGTAACACCCAGATCAAAATTGCATTCCGCTCCACAGTAGTCAAGCGGAATCCAATATTAACCTGGTTTTGACTATTTTATGTCTGTTTTTATGTAATTTTAGTACTGGCGATTTATCGTGATCCAAAAGTTGTTTTAGACCAATCAAAAACACGCAAAAGTATTTTCATGTAATAAAGAAAATATAATAATAATAACAACAACAAAGGTTATCCCTTTCATTTAAATATACTGTTTTTGATTGTTGTTGCTACTTCTTTCCTAACAGACGTTAGATAGACAAACGATTTACGTTCATAACTTAACTGTATAAAGTGTGGAAGATGAACATCGTATTAAAAGATTAAAAAACAATAGAAAAATATTGGCTAATAATTTAATTTCAAACATACGAATTGAATTACTTCATCTACTTCTATATTGCTTTCAATAGTCACAAAATTCAGTTAACATGGAACTATTCTGCGCAGCATGCCTGATTTTCCAAAGGAAAACCACAATGCTAATTTTATTTGATTTCTTCATTTTACAAGGAAGGTACTTCTTCAACATTAGTTATTTCACACTGATTTAAACAAAACAGTTTCATATATGACTACGTTTTAAAAATACACTTTCTATATTTTCGCGTTCTTCTGTAAGTTCGCGTAATTGCCTTTTCAATTAGGATTTATTTATTTATTTATTTATTTAAAGTAAAAATGTAAAATGGAATCTCTTAAATACTCATGAGACTCTGAAGCGTTAATTTACCATATGCTTGACAAACTATGTTTTTCCTCATGTTAACTTAATTTTCCGATCGGAAATAGCAGTATTCGAATCGTCCCTAAGATAAAAAATATGAATAAGAACTATATCCTTTCATCTTGTTAGCGTTACCATCATTGTTGTAATACTAACTACACCACCCGCATACAGCAGCCTCTAAACATTTTTATAACCACAAGGAAAGTTACCATATCCATGACATGCTTTTTCAGCAAGCGACTGCCGTATTATAGTATCTCGACCTTTTTTATTAATTAAAAAATGTGTTCTTCTTTCTTCGATTTTAACTAAGTTGTATTATTTCATGCATTAAATATTTTACAATTTCTATTGACGCCAAATGTTGATCCGGTAAATTATTTTTTCTCTTTTCAGTGTTGGTCTTGTACATTGAGTAATATATTACTTTGTATAGTTATGTTTGCTTAAAACAGCAAGAAAATATTTCTGTTAACGACAAATTATTACTTGTCTTATTGAAGAAATCCATCTATGTTTAACTTGACACAGTTAGTATCTGTCCAAAATGTAAAGGAACTTAATAACCTCGGAAAATATTTAAAATAAGCAAAAAGACTGCGACTGTCGTAATTAATAAATTTCTATCAATATTTGACATGCAAAAATTTGTCACTCTCTGCATATTGTAACTTTATGCAGTTATTGGTGTTTCGCAAACATTTATGTTGTAACTATATTCATTCATATATGTATACTGTGTTGCATTTAGTAATAAAATATTATCTTATAACTTTAGAACTGGGATTCGAACCCATTACATTTCAAAGTTATACTGCAATTAATTGATTGATTGTTTGTCCTCGTCCCGAATATACTTAAAATAATTCTCGCTGAGCAATAAGCGATTATTCATTAATTTATTCGCAAATTTAAGTTTGTTGATTGTTCTTTTCGGATATTTGTTTAACAAATGTTAATGTTTTAGTTTTAACGAAATGTGTATTGTAAATATATAACAGTACGTTATTTGACTTGTTTGTATTTCAGTATAATATAACTAACTTAGACTGGCGTGTAAAAAAAAACTAAATATATACAATTGAATAATTTTCCCCAAACAAATAGTGGTATTTACTTGATGTAAACTTTACTTTACCTGGTACAATGTGTGTTGCGCGAGATATAGTACCCACTATTTGGGGTAATGGTCTCCATTCTTAAACCTAGCAAACTGGCAATGCTGGTCAATTGACAGACAACTGTATTATGTTACATTACGTTGAGTGTTATGTTGTTCCATTATGAGGTGCGTTTGATTTATGATTGTAATAAGAGAACCAACTGAGTGTACTATATTTAAGTTCCTAATCAGGTTAATCACAAATCACAGTACTGTCATAAATTTATCAGATTATATTTAAAAAATAGCTATAAACATGAAACAGCAAAAGGATTATATGGCATTAAAACATCAATAAAAACAATGTCTCTGATTAAAACCAATGTTTTCCAAACAAGCACACCCATTAGTATTTAGTCACTATCATATAAGTTCTAGTAGGGTCTCCGCAATCAATGCCTAAACCGCTTACAAAGAACGAATCGTTAGTTGCCAGAAATATGTTAGCTTTCACTAGCAAAGTTATGACGCTATCCTCTGCAAGTTTTACTCGTGCACATTTCTCTTTCGCATTTCTGCTGTTTCGTAGGCAAATCATTGATTGTCTCTGGTGATTCTCACACTTTTGACCATCTACTGTCAAAGAAACAAAGATTGAAAATGTTCCAATTTCCTGTGCAATAATTTGTTGACCAGTATCGTCTAGTCGAACGAGTTGACCTGTATCGTTAAATGGAACGAAACTGTTTAATGGTAGAGGTGGGTTCCACGTGATGTAAATTGGAGATTTGACCATGGAATCATTTTTTGGGCTAAATTCTACACTGGTAATACGAGATCTAATTTTTTCATAATATTCGGGAACTTTCCCATTCATTTCATCTTTCGTTGTAACATACATGCAAACGATAATCAATACAATCAAAAGGATAAAATTGATTCCCGGTAAAGCTGAATACAACTTATTCCAGATTCTCTTAACCCATGCTTTAAACTCAAAAGCAGTTGTCGTTTTTGCTGAGCTTTTTACATGTTCGTCCTGCTTATCAATATCGTCCATAACTATTGTAGTCTTTTCCATATCTCCATCCTTTTCTTTGGTATTTTCGACAGTAACTACTGTGTCATCATCGTTCTCTTTATTAACAGGAATCATTTCTGGTTGGAGACCAGCAACGGGCATCTTCGGGTTATTTCTTTGCTCATGTGAGCAGGATACATGTATTATATCCTCAACCGTTGGCGTGTCCTGTGTTGTTGTTGTTTCATTCTTTGGCACTCTTCTTTTCGTTGAATGACAGGCGCCAGAACTGCATGCTTCAGGTTGAATGTTTTTAAGTAAAGGCTTTAATGTCTCATGGTCTGAAAGAATCACAAAAAGATCAAGGTTTGGCTAAGTGTAGAGAAAAATCCTTTAAACAAGTCCATTTGTTCAGAATTCAATTTAAGATGCTTCCTTGGAGAACCATCAGTGAAAAGTTTTCAGCTTATGGATATGAAATATTTTGTGAAAATAAATAGAAGTTTCCAATTAAAATCTACAGAATTTGAGGTGCTAGTATTAAAAAGAAGCACAAAACCCAATCAAAAATGGAAAATGGTTTTATACTTATAACAATTCTATTGGAAGATTCTAAATAGCTATAGTACAAATAAACAGTTCACAATACTGAAAGTAGCCTAATTTGGGTTGTACCATTCTAAATCTAAATCGACTGTGACGACAAAGCAGATCGAAGCAACAAGCTAATGATATTTATACTACAAAGGAAACACAAACACTGTTGTAAATTTAGTAGCTCCATTAGAGTAAGAAATATTTGAGGTTTATATTGCAAGCTGAAAAGTAGGTTTGTTCATCCTCATGTTAATATTAAGAAAAATAAAATTATGTATTTTCAAACAGGACGGACTACGGTAACTAAATAAAGTCATCAGGGATATTAACAATTTAACGGCTGAATACAAACAGTTCGGGGACTTTCAGTTGCGGATCGTGAGGGTGGGGGAACAATGCGTCTATAAGCCCGTGATCCAAAATATTTGTTCATCTTCTGGGTGCGATGAGAAATCCTGGATCGTCACAGACTCTTATCAAACTAGTTATCAAACAATAAATCACATGCTAGCACGTGCAATTGCTCTCATTATTACATACGCCTTCCTTAAACAACGTAACAGTGGCCAAAGAGGGCACGTGTCATCAATAACCACTAATCAAGAATTTAAGTTGCTATTCCAATTATTGGATGTTAAAATTTTAATATGAGTATTTTTTATTTCTCAATCACACTAATTTATGAGAAAATTCTTATCTGAACAAATGTTTCTGTTTAAGTAGAGTATACGTAGATATTTATTTATCTAGTTACTCAGCAAGCATAGATATTACCTTCTACGAATACAAAAATGGTTTTAGCCAAAATCCATTAATAAAATCATGCATAAATGTTTTGAACATACATTCAGTTTGTGATATTTCTAAAGCAATTTGTCCTAAATATGGAAAGGCTCCGTTATTCAAAAAATGTTTGTTTGTTTAAATGGTGAACATAAGCGCACATTAATAATTTTGAATTTCTTCACCGTAATACTTTATTTCATGATTGTTTACCTTCTAACGTAATCATTTGTATATCTAAAGATTTCATCTTCCTATTTCTTTGAATATCGCCAAAGATCCCTTCTGGTTTCATCGGTTCGTCCATTGTAGATCCCGTGCTTGATCTGGAATGTAGAAATTAACCCAACCTTTTATCTTTAAGTCAGCATTTTATATGTTTACATACTTAAAAAACATTTGATGAATAAGTTAAGAATTAACCTTATTAAAATGGATTTTTTTTTTATTTTCTGCTGGTGGACTGTTAGTACCCGGGAGAATAACGAGGTGGTGCTGATACGAATATCATTATCTAAATTGCAGGCAGGGTGTACTCGACTCCAATCTTAATTGACAAGGATTGCCAGTTTTCCTACCGCAGGTCGGGGGTTTTCTCCGGGTACTCCGGCTTCCTCCCCCAATAAAAACTGGACGCCATGATATAGCTGAAAAATTGCTGAAATTGGCGTTAAACACTATCAAACAAACAAACAAACATTATCTAAATTTACTGCCTTAAAATTTCGAAATGATTTAAATTATTAGGATTTTTATTCTCAAAGTTGTAGACGGTCTCAGCTGGATTTGGTATAACGTTTAGGATGTATGGTAATACAAGCAATACAACATCTTAATCACTTGGATTATAAAGATTGTTTTTAATCGCCACTGATGAGTCTTTGACGACATTTGATCATAAATAGTACTGAATTAGTATTAAAATATTGACAAATGATTGGCCTTATTTACACAAGTACCAATGACATCTCAAAAGAGGTAGAACGAAAAATCTGATGACAAATGTTCATAAAAAGAAAGACAATAAAAACATTCATCAAAATTGAAAAATACATTATAGACCTTATTGTCCAACATAAAAATCTTCTTGAATGATTATGCATTGAAAGCCATAACATTGAAACAAAAAATTAAAACCTCATGGAAACTGGCAAAACAAAAAAAATAGCCTTTGGACCCATAAAATTAATAGACCGCACAAAATCATAGAATCTAAAGTAAAAATTCACATCAAATAAAAAAAAGAAAAAAAAACCTAACATCCAAAACAAAAATCTATAGTCATTATGTCTGAAATATCGTAATATAATTGGAAAGGATATGTTGAAACAATGGTGATTGAAAAAAAACCTTCAAATCTATTAAAAAAACCTTGTATTTAAAAAAACCCATAAAAATGGAACAACGTTTTGAAACTCAACCGAAAGCTCAATCAATGCGGAATCTATACAACTCGCCAAAAGTTAGGGAACTCCTACATTTTTTTTTAATTTCAAAAATCTGAATGAATATTAACTTTGTGTTATTTATTTACTAAAGCCATCGTTCGAAGTGTTATAAGATTTAGACCATCATACTGATTTAAATGCATAGTCTTGGTGATCATGCCGCAATTTACAGTTTTATAATATCTATTACATGTTTGTTTTTAAGACAAGCTCTTTAACGGAGTCATCTTAAAACGGAAAAGCCCAAAAAATTATCTGTTGATAGCTTTTATTTGACTGTTAGCAGGTATTGAGTGGTGTGTATGTGTAAAAATCAATGCACACCTCTGCTCTTCACAATTAAAAGAAAATTATATTTTTTTTATTTATATGAAAAATGTGCTTGCTTAAGGATAACCAAACACGCGACAACAAAAAGGTGGGTTTTTGCAAAAAAGAAACACTGTACTGTGAAGTAAAACATACAAACTATACATGAGATGAGAAAATAAATTGAAACGTAAAAGATTTCAACGGCAGTATCAGATGAGAATATGCGTATGTACCGCTGCCATGGTTCCCCAAAACCAACCTCCGAAAGCTGCACAGTTTACTAGATGACTGATGGAATTCGCATGTCCTGTAAACTCTTTAAATATTCCATACGTCTGGTTTTGTTTGTAGTCATATTATTTACATTAGTGTTTTTTTTTCTTTTTACTTACTTCATTGTTACTATTTTTAGGTTTTGTTTTTATTGTCTGATGTTAATTGTCGTTATCCTGTTTTTAGTCAAAGTTCTCAAAGGTACACAATTTGAGATAAAAGCCATTTGAGCAAAAATCGTGCGATACCTAATGCCAGTAATCAAGGAAGTTTAGAAACCTGTTAGTAAGTATACAAAAATGCGTTAGTAACAGTATGACACATAAGGAAGTTTACAACTAAAAATACAAATGATGTTTTAATTACGTCATTTATTTGTATGTATTGTGTTCAGGAGTGTACATACCAAGCTATCACACAATGACCTTCGTGCATTTGCAGTCACAAATTTGATTACAATTTTATTTTTTCTGTGCTCCTTATGAAATTATGTTTGTTAGAGCCATTATCTTCGATCCATGGTTTATATAAAGTATGAAATATCTGTTAAAAGTATTGATAATTAATACACCTTTATATATTTTGTTCCTCCCATGCTAAATTACTACACATTTCAATTCTTAAAGGCCTACTCCAAATGTTAAGATGTTCAGAATATTTGTTTCATGTTCCCGTTAGAACTTTGAAAGATCACACTCTAATTAAAATATTCATATTCGAGTCCTACTGCTGACAACCAAATACAAAAGTGGATGCCATGATAAAGTAGAAAATTGATTAAAGTAAAGTATAAAAATGGCACTTTAACCAGTCCTTGCTTTTTAATATTTATTTTTCTTTCCTTTTTAAACTGCCAAAAATGAAAGAAAAGCAAATTTCAAAAATATAGCAATAGCCATAACTATGTTTACCTATAACTCTTGAATAATAATTAAATCTTACCCTTATACTTGTTGTAGAAAAAATTACTGTCGTCTATTTTTCGGACGATTTCCCTTGTAGTTTCCCGATTTTCTTTTAAGCCTATAATATCTCGTTTTAAAGATTTACATCTTTTTAAGTGGTAAGTGATGACTAATTTGATCACGTGTAGTATGTCAGTGTGAATGGTGTTTGTGTGATAGAGTTGTTCCCCTTTTCCCTGCTATCTGTATTTGTTGTTGTGACGTCATTTTTTTGTCTGGATAAAATGTAGCAATGGAAGTTGATATGCTTTTGTTTGTCAGCCTTTAATCTGTGCCATCCCACCATTGTGATCGTTCCCATATGGTGGAGAACCTAAAGTGATCCTTTTAAAGCGATTTTATTGAAATTTTTAGCTGCTTCCCCAGATATTTTCCATTTGGAACTATTTCAATTTTGATCGACCTTGTGCATCATTTGTGCCATGTTGGATTTTGATTTTCAATTCAAATTGAATTGAATTTTAGACTTGCATTTTATACCGTTTGGATTATAAATTTGTTGAACTTGTAGAATATTTTACTTGGAAGTTTACAGTTGGATACTAACTTTGACATTTTCCGGTATGAACCGAAGTTAAGTTTTTACTGCCGTTTATGATGTACCGTATTTCAAATAATTCGGTGAAAGTTCAAAACCAGAACCAGACCATCCTCTTGTGATGTCTTTCTGTGTTCCCGATGTATCGACTACACGTGGTTTGTTTGCATTCAATGAATTACGACTTTGATCGACATTTTACTGTATCAACACTGATAATATGAAGTTTAAGACTTTTTGATCGTTTAATGATTGCATCTCTCTCATTCATATTAAATTGTTTATGTCAATGTATTATATATCGCAGATTTTACAGTGTTCAAGAAATCAAAGTTCTTACAATTTAAAAGTATTAGATGGTAAATTTTAGTAACTTTGGTGAAAGTTGATTTTGTTTCTTGTTTACATAAACGTATCCTGGACTGAGCGAGTTTTATAGGTTATTTACGTTTTTTGAAACGAGATGCGTTTTCTCGTTCATATCATATCGAAGGGCGACAGCCTTGAGATGAGATGACGAGAAAGTGCATCGAGTTTGATAAAACGTAAATAATCTGTTTATCGCTGTTTTGTAACATTGTGACCTCACAATATTACTAAACGACGTCTTGACAGCGAGCTGAGATGGGCATATTTTAAGCTAGTAGAGTGAGATGGAATAATATCGCGCACAAAGATCAAAGGAAAATACTGCAAAATGGCTATAATGTCATTTATCTGTGATATTGGTCATAAATAAAACATTGGTCTGTAAGAGTTTAAGTTATCTGAAGATAATTTTAAATTGTATTCAGCTTTTATATGACATTGTTTGAACTAGTAAAAAATTCCATTAATTGATTGGAATCGCTGTAAAATGTTGTGTGAAAGTAATGCGTGCATAATGTCATCTCAAGGAGGAGTCCGAGATGCCAGACTTTCGGGTCATGCAGTGTTGATACGGATGATTTAATGAAATGGTTACTTGTTGGTCGGATGATCAGTTTACATTCATGTTAACGAAATGTGTCTAAATATTATGTTTACAATAGCTGTATTACTATATTTCAATTTGACAAAAACAAATTTACCATTTAAAAATTTTTCGAAATTTTTGTTTTGCATGCGGGATGTTGTATGTTAGTGTGAATGGTATATGTGTTTCTTTGTGTTTGTGTAATAGAGTTGTTCCTCTTTGCCCCGCTATCTGTATTTGTTGACGTCATTTATTGTCTGGATAAAATGTAGCCATAGAAGCTGATGGGTTTTTGTTTGTCAGCATTTAATCTGTGCCATCCCACATTTGTGAGCGTTCACCCTAGTCCCTTATACACGTATACATGTTATATTATTGTAATGATCGCTATTTAAATCAAAATTGTTATTCTAAAGGACAAGAGTGAGAAATTTTTATGATTATTTATTTTTTCGCCTGATTTATGTTAATATACGTCTTGACTACAAGGAATTCCTTTATCTAAGTAAAACGTCCATATAAGCAAGGTAAAAATTGATGGAGTATTTTTTAGATAATCTATTGTGTCCAGTATGTACAGAAGAGTCTTTCAAATGGTCTATGTTGGTGATCGACATAATCTGTACAGATACAAATTCTTTTGTAAGAATTGATGCCTATTTCTCTTTTCATATTATGATTAAGAACATTTCATTGAGACACAAAACCCTATATATTACGAGGTGAAATTTCAGAGGAAATTTCGCTCTGTATTTGGATATAACGCGTAATGTCAACTATAATCTTGAAGTTCATATAGTTACAATAAATCAAATATTTGCCATGCATTTTCTATATGGAGGCACCTGCAATAAAGAATGTATGTGCACAAATTTTATTAATTTACCGACTTACCCAAAAATAGTTGCATTTGTAAGTTGAAATGTTAACTTCATTATTAATGCCTGGTCACTGTGTTACGGACATCGGATGATAAATAAACCATAGAAAAAAATCATCTACATCAGACTTACTCATGAAATATAACGCCAATGGTCATTTTAAATAGTTTACGACAAACTAGACTAAAATTATAAATTGAACTTTGACCTTAAGATCTTATTATTGCTTTCTGAATGACAAATGTGTGTCCGTGCTATAATTTGTTTTAGATTAGCTTATAATATTTGTCATATGGGTTTATCAATATAAGACGAATGTTGCGTACCATAGATGCTGATTTTGACCTTAAGGTCACATTATTGCTATTTTAATCAGGTCTATAGATTTTCATCTTGAGACATTTTCATGAAGTTTCAACAACATTAACAGTGATTATTAGGGTCCCACAACCTTGTGGCGGACGCCCTATAGTGATCCGTCTGTCCGTCCGTGCGTCCGTCAAACCTAATCTTAACTTTTTTGTCTTTTGATAGTTGGTATGTGGGTAGATAAATCAAGGCGATGGTTGATACCATTGACCTCAGTGTCAGCGGTGCTCACAGAAATGGATATCATCTCAATGATATCTAGTTTAAAAATAAAAAAATATATGTCGTGCAGCAAAAATGACCGAAATTTTGTTTGATAAAAATCAGCATTGAATGGGACAATCAAACTGTCTAACCTACCTTTTTATAAAATTGGTGAGATGGTATTTTTTGCTGAAGGGTTGTAAGATGATCTATCCCCATCTCATCTATATATTATACTGAATGTGTAAGCATTCTAATATTGATTTCGGTATGAAAGGTATATTGTAATTATTAATAATTAATAATTTAATTAAATTCACTCGTGTGCTTTATACAAATAATGACAGATGCACGCGCTGACTAGACCAACAAATCTATAGCATTCTCTACATGAGTGGGTGACAGTAAAAAAATACCGCTTTACATCGTTACTCTTAGCGTTTCCAATGAAAATACAGCAAGACATACAAGAAGAATAATTCAAGTGTTATATTCAGACATACTAAGTCGTGTATACATTCTCGTTTATAGGTGTTGTTGTAAATATTTTATATAATTGTTTAGTATATTAATTGCTCTTGTCATTTAAAAATAGGTTACTAATTTTTACGCAGTCTAATAGCGTTTAATGTGTACACTTTTATACAAAAGCTATGGTTTTGTCAATTTAATGCTAACAAAATATTTTTTTCATTTACCAACAATGCACCCTTTAAGGATGATGTCAATGTAGGGGTTATTAGTTTATTTAACCATTAACTGAATAACTCGCTTTGTACCGATTTTCACACATTTAAGAATTACAATCCCTAATATACCATTCGCTGATTGATATTATTATGAGCATTTCCGGAAGGAAGGGAAACGTTACACAATGAAGAAAACACAGTGGAATTTTAATTCTGCTATTATCATTTATTTGTTTGATATAAGATGCATTGCTTATGAATTCTTTTTAGTGAGTGCATCACTGTTATATGTGTTAAAGTAGTGAACGTCTAATCTCCGTTTTACATGTCAGGGAATTACATTTGTGTTCGTTTGTATGAATACTATTTAACGCTGCTTTCAGGACTTTTAAGCCTATCGTTGGCGTCCAATTTTTTATCAGGCGAAGACCGGAGTACCGGAAAACACCCTTACCTACTGCAGGATAACTGGAAATTCTTGTGAAATAAGATTGAAGTCGAGCACACTCCGCCTACAGAGACTCGAACCTCATATCTGACATGGCCAGTGATCAATAGAAGATGACAAACTACCTTCCTTAACTATTTGGCCACTGAAGATCTCATTGAATTACAATATGTTTTCCGTTAAGCATAGGGCGAATGTGGTTAATATGCGACTGGTGCTTTAAAATGCTGAGAATACAAACATAAACAGTAAGTTAGGTTTCTTGTTTACAAAGACATGGATTGTCGACCATTTATCAGCACGTTAATCATTGTTAATCATTACCATTCTAAGGACAACATTATTCTATATTATCGTACTGGAAGGCATATGTGGGCGCTACTTTAGATCAGCGAAAACAAATGACCTTTAGAATTCCAATAAACCGAAGCTGATGATAATATTTGGCCACTCAAAGCATCCAGAATATAGACTGTGCACAGCCCGAATGGGGAACATCACAATTGTGTACAGTTCGAATGTGGAAAATCACAACTTTATTGACGACTATATTATGGTAAAATGACGCTTCCAATCTCGTGTCAACATTGCAAGCTTCCAAGGACCAGAAATCGAAAGAGATCCACAACTTAGTGATTATGAGCTTTTAAACTACTATCAAAGAAGATCATCAAATATGATTTTTAGGCAAAACTGAAAGACTCAGATATATCAGAAGCATGTCGGGTAATAATTGGAGAAAGGGCACATTCAAACACTGATCCGCACATCCAACACAGCAGTGATTGAAACAGATAATGAGATTCTTAGCAAACAATCATTAAACTTGTGTAACAGCTGAAATTTTGACCTGTGTGTAACACTCGTAGGGAGTTTCAGAATAAGACGCCTAGAAAGAAGAAACGAAGAATATAAAGCTGTCTGAAAAGCACAACAAAGACAAATGAAACACGAATATTTTAAAATACCCCAGATATCAGCCCAATCTTTTCTGTGTCTTTGTTGATCCAGAAAGTATAAATGTCAACTTAATAATGTTACAAGTCCTTTCAACAAAGCTACGAAGTTAACGGCAGCATACTAGGTTCAGGGCGACATTTGAATTTTGTAGCAAACACTCAAGTTTCCTCGGGATAGACTTATAAACAAGGTTACAAGAAAAACTGCCTCGTCCGCGCCATTAATACGTTTTACTTAAGATACCACTTACTTGTTAAAAATACCTCGTTTAAAAATATGATGGCAGATTTCGAATTTTTAAATTCAGTACACAATGATTCTTATTTGATACACCTATTACGGACTGCATGATACCCAACCAATCTTATCAACACACCATCTAACACCAAGAAAACTCCAAAAAGACATCCCCACAAAAAATAGTATATTTTGGAATTTTGTACGTCATTCTAGTATTTCTTTGAAGCTACATGTTTAAATAAATAGTGAACAAGTACACAAAAAATCTTATTATTGTTACTTTTCTTATTTCTTTTTAGAGGAGTCTTTCTTTAAAATAGCTGACAGATAAGCTTTACGCTTATTATTGTTTAGTATTATACAAATAATACAAGTGTGCTCATTTATACACATCTGGTCAAATTGTTGCTTAGTTTTAAACTTGCCATAAACTTTAATTTAGAGAAATATAATTAAGTGGAATAAACTCTTTTTCGCATGCTGATTGTAACATACAACTGAATAATACATGCCTGTGTCCAATATGACAACATGTAAATGTTAGCAGTATGTATGTATGTCTGGAATAAAGTGCTAATTGGTCTGTATTTTAACTAGTCTGGTTTGTTTTAAACGTGCATTAAACGATGTCTGACAAGATGTTGTACAGAACTTAAAATCAACGTAGTCATTAATTCCAAGGTTTTTTGACAGGCCCATATAAAGGAAAAAATAGTTGATTTAAATTAGATCAACTTTATTTAAATAAATTAACTGTTCGTTACGACAGACCACTCCTGATGCGCATGATTAGTATTATAACGTAAATGGTCTTAAAATGTATTGTCGCTGTACTGACAAAAAAAGGAATGGATTTAAAAATTAGGGTTAACAAGCAAAATTATAGTTCATATATTCCTCATTTATATCGTTAGATATTAAACACATCAACAAAGAATAAGTAAATTAGATTTTTCTTAAAATGTGTCTTATACCAGGACCATTTTTTGTTAAGTCAATTCCAGATAATTGGTGTGCATGAGTCAGTTGGCGTTTAACCAAAATTGTATAAAAAAGAAGATAAATCCCACAATCAAATAACCACTAAAGGACAGAACACAAAATTACGCAAAAACTAAAGAAAAATAAATAACAGAAATGACAGATTCGAGGCAATAAACTTTTATCTTGAAAGTGTTATAAAATATGTCGCTTTTTTAAACTGATTAAAGGGATTCCCAATTCATCCCTCCTCCCTTTATCCTTCAATAACCCTCAACCTCGGTGCTGGCAAACCAGGTGGTCAATAGTTATCACAAGAGATTTAGAAAAAAACAGGGATTTAATTTAAAAAATAATAATTAACATTTAAAGTTATTTAAACTGATATACTTTTCTTTTTGTTTTTTTTTCAATATTGGGGGGCTTGGTTGGCGAAGTGGTTAGAATAGTTAGTCATCTACTATTAATTACGTTCCGGTCAACACTGATGTTGCGGATTCGATTCTCATAGCGTGCAGAGAGTGCTCAACTCTATTTGTAATTGACAACTATTGCCAATTTTCATAACAAAAGTAAGGAGTTGGTGTTCCCGCTTTATCCCCAATAAAGACTAAATTCCACAATATAGCTGAACAAATTCTGAGGCATCATTTAAACAAATAGATAATCAATCGTTCACTTATGTACTTGTTAGGAAAAATATCGAACAGTGTTGATGAAACTACAAGTAAAACGACACGCACAACAAAAAAACCGGTTTGAGTCTAGGTGCTCTGGAATTTACTTTTGGAAGATATAGATATAAAATGAATGCTGACTGAATAATATTTTATTGTCTTTTGCATCAAAATTATCTTATCGTATATCTCCTTTGTACTTAATCACTGATATGATAATGTATCAATTTTACCGTAATTTTTATAATTTGCAAGTTTTCTACCAAAAAAAAAGATATTAAGTAGTATTTGTTTACAGTGACCATAAATAGTCTATATCTAATATTAGTGGCTGGTAAATAGGCACATAAATACCACGCAATTACATGACTGTCATCTTTAATATTGCCTATTAGTTTGTTTTAATAGGACTTGGTTTTATCGCGCGTGAAGATCTAATGAATGTAAAAGCCCCATAATAGTAGGTCTTGCCAAAAAAACACTCAACAACATTTATTGAGAATAAGAACAGCCGCATTACAGCCAACAGAGGAAAATTCAGACTTTCTTAATTATAAAGTCTGTAAGAAGGAGGGGAAATTTCAGCACTCAAACTTATATATTCAATATTGATTCTAGGTAAGTAAGGTGTACTGGGTCTTTCTCAAATATATAAAGATGGTCGGCAAAGTGTTTATACCAACCCATGTTTTAACTGTCTTCTGATTGTTAATTCTTTTAGAAGATTTGTTGCATTAGATTTTTCGTTTTGTTGGATTGAGGCTTAACGCCACAGCAATTTTCTGCTATTTCTTGGAGTTTAGCTTATTGTGGCGAGAAACCGGAATACTAGGAGAAGCAATCATACCTTTGACAGGAAACACTAGCAGTATTGACTAAACAAAAAAGTGCTAATGAGTCTTTACTTTCAAATGCTTTCGATTTTTTGTTTTGTGAGAATGATCGCTTAACGCCACTCAGCAATTTTCTGCTATTTCTTGGCGTTTAGCTTATTGTTTCGAGAAACCGAAATACTAGGAGAAACAAAAATCATTCCTATGACAGGAAACACTAACAATATTAACTAAACAACAAAATGCTAATGAGTCTTTACCTTCATATGTCCTTTGTAAACTTCAAAACAACAAAAGTTCCTACAGTTCAGTAATAAAATGTTTTATTATCAGAAAAAATCCTATATAAACTAATATGGTAAGCCTGAAGATGGATTACGATTTGTCTTGATCCCATCTCACCCAGACCGTTCCAACAAAATGACGTCTTCACCTGTATTCTCTAGAGTTGAACAACTATTTAGTGGCTAAAAAGGCTATTAAATTTTTTTCTTACTTTAAAATCAATTGCAACATTGACAATTTTTTGGTGATTATACTTAGAAAATTGAAAGAATAAAATACTGTAAGCTAAAGTTATCTCCCCGTAGACCAAATTTTAACTTGACAGCTGAGAGCTCTACAAAACTTATAATAAATTTCATTCTTTAATTATTAGATAAAAAATATACAATTATATGACATGCTTTTTATTCATGCGGTATAGTGATAAAAAGTAGTTAAAGTTGAACGTAGAGACCACTGGTTAAATTGAACCCAGAGTACCGCTAGTTTAACATGTAAAGGTATTATGTTACAATTATTTTTGCAAAATTGTTTACATTGATAACTTTATCACAAAGATGAGCATTTGATTAATCATGGCGGATTGTATACTTATGTTTTAACTGTTTTAACGCAAATTTTAGCTATTGTTCAGTCATATCATCGCGTCCAGTTGTGTTTTTTAGTGAGAATGCACGGGTTCCCGGCGTCAACTCTAAAAACTATTACCACACATACAAAATCTTGTATATGGCATTATACGATTTTTTTAGTTTATCTTTTTAAACCAAGTAGTAAAACAAGGCTCTCATGCGATAAACACATTACAGGCGATTTCTGTAATGACGCGATTTAATTTTTCTGAAGAAAGATGTTCTAATTAGCTTTATATATATTGTCTGACAGCAAACACATTTATCTATTTTATCTCCAATTATTTATATGTACTATGCTTTTAGATACTCGATTTCCCCGTAGTAATATGATGTGATTTAACAAACGCGATTGGCTGATTTTTTTACTTTGAAAGTATTTAATGCTCAAATAGAACACATCGACGATTTTTTATAATGGCGATAATAGACATTGTTATTGTTTCAGTTTGTGTATTATTTTTAATAGTACATTTCGTTTCGATTACGATTTTGATTCAGAAAAAAGATATGAGAAAACAACAGTTTTTGAAATTGGTATTTCTTCTAGGCTGTAGTGATATAGTTTTTCTTATTGGAGGTATTGTTTATGCGTCTTTACAATTGGCCAAATATATTAACACCGTTCTATGTGATGTTTTGATTTTTAGTTTTGTTGGTTCTGTGTTGTTTACGTTACTGATAACGCTTTTGATTTGCCTGGAACAATTAAACAACACATTTGTTGGTAAAAACAAGCATCTTAAACGACTTACGACTTTACCAGTAGTATGCGGTGGATTTTTTGTTTGTCACAGCTACCCGTATGTGAAGTTACTGTTTTCGCCAACCTCAGAAGACCAACCATGCGAAATTTTGGGATCAAAACACAAAACAAAGTTTAATTTAATGGCGTCTTCTCCGGTAATTCTGCTTGCATTGGTTATTGTTGTAATTTATGCCGTCATCATTGCCAGGCTTGTTTTGCAGTATAAGAAAATGATTCAGACCAACCCTGATAATACAGTTCAACACAAGAAAGCCAAGTTAGAATACACGCGAAGAAATGTAATTACTTTGACAATTATAATTATTGTAATTTTGATATCAGTTCTACCGAAGAATATAGTACATTTTGCGAGTATTGCAACAGATATTGATCAGCGTTTAGATATGTTTACAGCATTACTGCTGTTGATTAAACCTTTAGTCGATCAATTGATATATATATTTAGAATTAAACAGTACAGGGAAATCTTTTTCAAATGCAAATGCAATAAAGCAAAGGTAGGTCCGACAAGGAGCACGGATATGTCCGGCCAAACTGTTTAAGCAGCGAGATAGCATTCACATGGCAACAAAAGGCAAAGATCTGAAATTAAGAGATGTTGCACAGGTGGACAAGTGTATTTTGAACGAAAAATGCATTAATGTAAAAAAAATAGATTTTTAGTAACAAAAGTTTGTACAATGTTTTATTTGGTTAGCGTGTCTTTTACACATTAGCTTATAGCAATAACATTTATCTTAATAACTGGTCGGTTAATAGTAATAATTGTATCGTTTTTACATTGTAAACCTAAACCAATCGTACATATATACATGAATGTTGTTTTTAATTAACAAAAAAATTTGTGGAACGTAAAACACTGAATTTTATTTGCAAAACTATTGATTTAATCCCTTCACTGTGTCTTTTTCATCTTTTCTCTTTTTTTTATTTGTAATAACACGTTAATATATAAAAATTTAAGAACAAATATATACTTGAATATGCACTTGACAACCTCTGCATATAAATAACTCTTTTTATATGTCATAAAATGGACTACTTAATGTTTGTTTTAGATCAGTTACATAAATTCAGATATTCAATAGAGACAAACTAAATGCTTTTGAATGACACATTTTTTACTGGCAATGGGGACGTCAATATATTTAGCTTAACGATAGTTTTAGAAAATAACATGACTGTTTTCACATTTTTAAATATCGTTCTTGTAGTAGATCATTAAGTACTTGTTGAAATATAGATAAGGGAGATAAACACAAACCTCATCACTCTATATGACTGGATTCATCACAGAGACTGGGTTTGACAATTATCTTAAATACCAGGCCAACAATACATTGCAGAGGATATGTAGTGTTGCAATAAATCGTAGTACAGTTTTTTATTGTTTTTTTAAATATATATTTACTTTCGGCTTATTTCACAATTTGCTAAAATTTTTGCCAGTTCGTGTTCAATGAAGTTGTTGCATGAAACTTAAAATTAGATATTTAATACATGGAACGAGAGGGATCTCTGTAGTGGCGTTTAACAAATGCTAGTCAAATGTAATTGTTTCGTTAAGTTTTGTGAAAAGGATCGTTTTGTTTGTTTGTTTAGTCTGACTAACTTATAAAACTTCTACCTTCGGTTGAAAACGGACAATTCAAAACAACTAAGGTTAAATCTAGCACATCCTACCCAATTATAGATCATTACTACATGTATCATCTAATTCATTTCTACGTTTTCATGTGTTATTGTTTAGATATAATGTTTACTGATTGCTATGCCAACATGTGTAAATAATAAAATAATGAAAGTTATCTAATTTGTAACTAGAAAACAGTGAAAGATGAAGCTAGGTCAATAAAAACAAATAATGCAACAGATCAAAAAGAATTAAACAAATACAAAAATGACATTTCTTATATCAGTCAACGGTAAGTCAAATGGTATACTCTTTAAATACGTGTAGTTATAGAGCATTAGGCCTAAGACATGCGGAAGATGTCTAATAAAAAATATGGTTTAATATTGGACACCGTTTTAAGCTCTGTTTTACCCATTGTTCAGAAGAATATCAGAAAAACTTACGAACTAAAAGAACCGGAAGTCAGGAGACAATTACAAATCCATTTATAGACAAGATATACGATGCAAAACAAATACATAAATTGAGTTTCCCGATCCAAATAAGACTCAGGCGTCGAGTATTATAAAAGAAGTTGTATAATTTACAACAGATTCAATTGTCTTTATTTCAACCTTTTCAGTAACACTCAAGCTACAGTAATGGAAGAGGTCGATTTTTACTACCATAAAATATTTTGAAATGTTTGTACTAGGTCAGAACCATTGTTGTACTTGCTGCAATCATGGTTGTTGCTTCTCTAGTTTTGTTAGTATTTTTTATTTGTGGATTCTCTTTTTAGACAGTTTCCTTTTTGTTCACTTGTTTCGTTATTATCTCCATTGTTAAAAAATACGCTTCCGGTTTTCCTCTCAAGCTGGAGACAATCTAGATATATTCTTTTAACTTCAGACAGTTCACACAGTTGATTCCTACAATATTGTCACTGCAGTTGTGCTATCCCGATGGTAACTTGAAAGCAAGAATACAGTCATTTTTTTATGCAGCCTCTCCACTGCAGTTCAATTCCTTGTTTTGCATTAGTTTTTATTTTTATCTGTTGATTGTTTTCTTTTATTTTCTTTGTATTGAGAGCAGTATTGTCCATTAAATAGTTTGCCCTGTTATATGTTTTTTTATGTAATCAGTCGTATGTGGCTTTATGAACTGACTTTCTTGCTCAAGTACAAAAACGAAAAAATGATTGAAAATAGATAACGACAATGACACAAATGTAGTACCAATCGATCAGTTTCCTTGCAAACAAAGATTTTTGGCAACTAGGATGATGTTATCCCTTCAGAAATTATAAGATAAACACCATGATTTCTTTGATCGTTATGGGAAATGCATCTGTTGAATACGGTCACACTTTTTGCTAAATCAAAGGTCTATATCTAGTTAGAGGCAGGCACTGCTGACTCTTTCGGAGCCTATGAGTCCCCTCATGATTGTATTATGTTCAGATGTTATGTGTTTTGTGTTGTGTTGTATATGGTTGTTTATATCCGACTATGTAGTTGCCCTTGACTTTTGGCCTTTGTGTTTAAATCCGTTTCTTTGCTATTTGTGTTATAGTCATATATGTTCTTATTTAATTTAATAACAATAATAATCTTTCTATAGAATCCTAAATTTTGTAAAAAAACGAAAAAACAACTGCATGACAAAAGACAATTTTTAAACCTAAAACCATACTTTATGAACAACCACAATATTCAAAACCGTAAAGGCGTTCTCGAATGCTCGAAATACCATTACACTACGACATTGAACAAACGTGTTGTCCTACAACAACAAGAAATATACCCTAGGTTTAAACAGGGGTTCGCATCAAAAGGACAGAAAACAATGATATTAGCGCTTTTAAAATGAACTGTACAACCACATACTTTTGAAGAATAAGCATTTTCTTAGTATCATTAATGACACCTGCAGTGCATTATTTACGTGTATCTAAGGGAAAATACTATAGAATAAAAACCACCAAATCAACTTAATTGATTGATTGTTTGTTTGTTTGAATAATGTTTAACGCAACTTTTGTCAATTTTTCAGCTTTATCGTGGCATACAGATTTAATTGGGGGAGGAAGTCGGAATACCCGGAGAAAACCCAGACCTACAATAGGAAAACATGCAATCATTGTCAATTAAGATTGTAGTCCGAGTACACCATGCCCGCAGTGAGGCTCGAACTCGCAACCTTAGTGTTGACAAAATAGATTCAGTTTTAGCTGGGACTCGTGTTGCTTCTGTTTTTTTGCAATGTATGAAGCAAAGCAAAGAAATCTGACCGAACAACAAAAGTCAGAGGACAGTTACAAATCGGATATAGACAAACATACACAGCGCAACACAAAAACCAAAAACACAAAACCAAAACGAGAGTAACCCGAACCCAATAAAAACTATGGGTGCACTTAGGTACTCCGGAGGAGTAAGCAGTGCCTGCCAGTAATTAAGTTACTCATTGTCATGTCTAGGAAAAATTAAATCTAGAAATAGGAAACACTACCCTTGTATCTGGTTTGTTGAGGGTTTGTTTTCTTCAGCTGTCTTTCTATACTCAGACGATATGTCATTGTTTTTTTTATTTTTGCCACTTATAAACGTATATCTAGCTTTGAATTATTGTGTTGATGGAATCCATCTTAATGATATTTATTGATATTTTGTATGAAATAAAAACAACCACTTGGCAATAAAATTTTAACATACTAAAAGATTTGTATGTCTTGGTTTAATTCTTAAAATTTGCAGATTTTTTTATATTATGGCTCTAGCACTACTTTAAACGCATATCGTCACCTACGTTGTTCTCGACAACAACTTTCGTTCCGTACTTTAAACTGCCCAGTTTTTTATCTATTCAAATGTGCTAATTGCAAAGAGGAGAAACAGCCGGTAACAATTGGATTTGACTGGAATGGACATACACCGTCTCACACTTTGGGAAAATACGACCGTTAACACCACATAGGTGAGGATAAATTGTGATAATTTGTAATAGAATACGAAACGTGTGATACGTAATATTTGTTATTTGATTTGGAGATATAAAAGATTAATTGGTTGCTTAACAAAGATTTTTGACCGAATGCATTTGCACTGTTAAAACCCTTTATATATTACAAAGTACACAAATCAATTAAGTGCTAACGAATATGTCTGTTTTAAACTTGTATGTCTGTGATACGTAAAACAGGTCATCCTAGCAAGTTAACTTTAAGTTTCCCTTTTTACATGTATATACTGCTTGTAATGCTAGTTAAGCTTTATTGTATAATGTACATGGAATTTGTGTAAGAGCTATTTCGCAGTTATCTTTTATATTGTCGCCAAAAGAAACCGGGTAATTATTTTGTAGTTGTGTTTAAAGCCATTTTCAGCTCATTTTTTAGTTATATTGAGGTGTCTAGTTTTATTGGGACAAACCGCATTTCTTGGCAAAATGCCGAAGAAAGCTGTTTACAAAAACTCTCGATCCTTCTCAATTAAAATTTGATTCGAGAACACCCTTCGTAATTTATGAGTGGTCGACCATAGAGAGTTGTTAGAACAATCAAAGATTATTTTTTTATAAAAGCAATTACTTCCTATGTTGGTAGAGGTAACCATCCCATTGTCCCAAGTTATACAAACCGAGCGAAACAAGAATAGACAGTAACAGGAATATAAAGCTATACCACAACCCCCCCCCCCCCCACACACACACAATAAATAACCGGGACCAAATAAAAACTATGGATGTACCCAGTAACCAATAGAGTAATTTATTGTTATGCCTTAAGGTAAAAACCTAGGTAATACAAACGAAAGAGTACCCATGACTTAAAAATAGTTGTATTTGAGACATGGTTCACCTAACAATCAATTAATTCGAAGTAACCACCATACAACTTATTAACATCCATTTTGGTACCTTAAAACCCTCGTGAGTAGCTACATAGCCTAGTAATCTATTTCAAGTTGTGGCATGTTAAAGTCATACTGTTGCTTTCGATCAACTGAAAGTTTACAGTTTGGAAAATTGAAGTCGTCACGTTTTTATCGTTTGTTACCTCATTTACGAATTTTGTTGACTTATTGCGTAAAACATAAATCCATCAAATATTACATATGTTTTGTATGATTATTTAATAGCTAGAAATTAAAAAATATCTTTGTATAACACTAAAGGTAAGCAAATATGATAAAACTTAACATCGTCACATTTTATTTTTCACTCTTTACTATTGACGGAAGTTCAAGGATCATTTGAAGGGGGTCTTTGAAATGACTAAAACAATACGTCCCATATTATTAAGAAGTTATGTTCTGTAATGTTAAGGTCAATGTTCGACTGGGACCATACTGTAAAGGTTTTCAGTGCTCAACCCAGAGAGATACCCAGCGCTTCCCAAGGTTGGGTATAGGGGATGCCTTCTCGTTGGTGGATTTAGGTCATATTACGGAAAGTCTGACTGCTGACCACAGTGGGTTAGTTGTTTGGAGATTGCCAATCTCCTTGTACTCTAAAGAACCATTTTTAAAAGTCGATAGCAGTAAGCCCGTTGTAGCGCTACAAAGGGCTAAATTTTGCCCCCCCCCCCCCCTTACCCATATCCCATACTTTTCCCGTGGCATTCAAACTTTGCGATTTTATCAATCTTTTCCAAATTGATTTGCCATGTGTTAACATGCTCTATGCCTTAATTTAACTGAAATTCTGCTCGCTGGACGTAAAGAAAATATCCAATGATAACAATAACCAACAACGCTCCACCTGAACATCGCTTTCAAAGAGTATTGTTTGTCGTAAGAATTAAGTTTTTCTTTCAATTAATTCAATACCATTTTCGAAGATACTTACCACTAAAATATTCTCTGCTTTCAGATTAACCTCGTCTACATGATTTGTGGTGAACTAGTATATTAATAGGGTAGCGGGTACTAAAATATAGTTCTTCAGATTTATGTTTATTCATTTATATCCAGTTATAAACATTTATGTTTCTCCGGATGTTTCACACATGTCAATTATAGATCAAACGCACCGCATAATGGAACAACCTAACACCCATCAGAATGGATTCACCTACTTATATATAAGCATATGAAGTGTTGGTAACTTTGTCATTTGTATTGTGGCCATTGTCTGATAAAGACACAAGGAAAGATTGATTAGTGAATATTGCTTGGGATTGGTATTGTAACTCCTGAATAAGACCTACACAACAGGTACTTACACGAAACGAACAATCCAATACAAATACAAGGACGTACAAAGGTAAAGGCAAAAAACAAACAAAAATGTATGCAACCATGAAGGCCAAATCACAAAACTTAAAAAAACATACAAAAGCAATCGAAAATCAAAAAATAAAATTGACGCGGGTTAAAGAAAAAAAAATAAAGAATCGAGTCATAAAACAAAAAATAAAAGCTAAATTCAACTATGGGAAAAGACCGTAAATGATGGAAAGAAAATTGCATCAAGACCATGCAGGTTAAAATAATTATATTGTAATGGATATTACTCACTTATGCCATTAGAAGTAAATTTTTGTCGCATAACAAAATTTGTCTGCAATAAAATGTATAAATGAGACTTTCACACCATTTTCGCATACAGATGTCTACTGCTCTCTCAATTTGTCCTCTGTAAATTTTTGAGTTGATTACATCGAAAAAAAATGTAATTGTAAATCCAATATTTGTCTTACTTTTCTTTTTTATAATTGTAATGTCCTCTTTAGCATGTATATTACATTTGAAAAAAAACTGTATTTGCTGAACTAAATTAAAATCTAAAAGACTTCACAAACCACAACCGTCAAAAAGAATATCGAATCATATTATATCATATCCTCTCTCTGCAATTATAGCGAGGACGGCTAACATTTCTCGCCATCTCTGTCTTTAGCCGTTACTTCTACCCTCTGCCATGTGTCACATCCACTAATATTTTTTTCCTTATTAACCATTGTTCTCCGGGTGTTTCTTGATTTTCCAATTTCTTCTTTCCCTCAGGTGTCAATGTTAGTGCAATTTGGATGTTGTTGTCGTTGTCTCTGGTCAAAATATGGCCTATCCTTCTACGAACTTTGATTGCACTCGAAAATTGTGTGATTCCAGTGTTCTTGTAGAGATCGTTGTTCGACATTTTTCAAACCTTCTTTGGATTAAAAGAATTCTGAGAACGCACTTGCGATGAAATGTATTAGTCTCCTTCTTCATTCTTCTTGGTAGTTCTTTATAGTTCTGCACAGAAAAATATTGTGTTAGTGCTGTATTTTGATGATCTTAATATTAGATTTGCTGTCAAAAAGTTTGATCTTGCTTTGTCATAAACAGTCAATGGTGTTACGGTAGTTAGTTTCCCTTTTTTTTGGGGGGGGGGGGAGGAGGCTGATCCATTATTAGCCTGGGGATTGTTAAAAATCTTCTAAAACTCGTTCATCTCAATTTTGTTTCTTGCTTTTATTTATTTAAAACTCTGAACTAAAGCAAAATATACTTCGGGTATATACCATTAAAGTGTTTTAGGATGTTTTAAAATCAACGTAACCGACGTATTATCTGGCGAATTTAAACTCCAAGTTGTTGGCAGCAATAGTTGTCGGATATTGCGTAAGCTAGAGTGAAAATAACCAATGGCTAAATTAGTTAGAGTTGAGACTAAGAATAGTCTTTATTTGCTTGTAGCTAGGTAGATAAACGTGCTATCGTGAATAGATTCTGTAACATAATAATGACTGTCTACACATATCCTGTTGACGTTCTTCGGTGCAGTTTGTTATCGTCATCATATGTGTCGTGGATTATGCAATTTTTCAAATTTATTTTACTGGTTCCTTTCATGTTTACGTTAATTTTTATGTGTATAAAATAAAATCCGTTGCATTTAAATTAATGTTGCGTGTTTAGTTTGTGTCATTATAGTTGACTCATAGTAATATTTAGCATCAATGACGACCAATATCCATTTATTATCGGTTTCTTTGTCGGACAGTATATTAAATAAGGTGGGTGAAAAGTCGTTAAGTATTTTTGTAGCAAATGTCTATTTCATACATATTTATTCACAATTATATGATTTGATTAATCAATAGGCGTATATGTGCTTAAAGCTCTGTATTGCGCATGTTTGATATTCGTCCTTGCTCAGTAAATTTATGTGACATCTTTGATTACAAAGACAATAAACAAAACTGTTGTCTCAAGACTTGCGACTGGGAACTGAACAACATTGTGATCACTGACACAGAATTTTGTTTACCAATTAAAGGATATGAAAAATTAACTAAGTAACCTATAATAATCTGAAAACTTTGTCTACGTGTTACACTGTAACTTTATATCGGAGAAATTACGGACGACTTAAAAAAAGGATGTACGAGCATTGTTCAGAAATGAATAACAACCTTCCATCAGTATGTCACCAGTTCAATCCAGTAATGCAATTAAGTCCTTAAAATTTTACCATTCGTCTAACAGTAACTTAAGTACACCTCTGCGTAGACATTAGGAAGAGTACTGGAAAACAAAACCTTGGTACTGCAATACCGTATAGTATAGGCAACATTTTGAGGTTCTAAATTTATAAAGTAAATGTGATTCGCCTTTTTGACTATAATCATGACGAAAATTTGTACCTGTAGGTTTGAATCACATTCGCACTCAACTATTCTTAACCGTTTACTACCCTTCATTGTCTCTATTTACCTTTACGGATACTGCCAGCTCTCTGAACACGTGAGTAGGAGTTATGTTGGAAATTGTGTAAATCAGTAAATATACAAAAGGATGTAGAAGAGATTGTTTACTGTCCTAGGTTTGCGCAAACAAGGCCTAAGATGCCATCAAAATTCCACCGCACTATGATCTTTAACAAAAAAAAACATTAATGGCAGGATCGATGACATCAAAGCAAAATCCCATAACAATTCTAGCATAAATTCCCCATTCAAATACAGTTCTAGGAGATTTAACAACCAGAATAAATGCCTCTGTAACATATTGTGTAAAGGACCGAAAAAACAAAGCGCCATGTACTGTACATCAATTGGAATTACAACTTCAAAATATTCATGACTATAGTAGACGACTTTGGCGAAAAAAAGAGGACAAGAAGGTCAACACCGTATAGGATCAAGGGTGTGTGGTCTCATATTGGAATCTGCGGGTAATCGCGGGCGGTACACGTGGTACACACGCGATAAAGACGCGGTACAGACGCGGAAAGAACGTTCTAGGACGTGCTACGGCCGCGCTTAAGACGTGGTTACACGCGGTAGGACGCGATATTTTAGCGGGTGGAGCACGGTCATATCACGTCTGTTCCGCGTCTGTACCGCGTTGTTATCACGTGCATTAGCGTGTGTACCGCGTGTAAGCACGGACAAACACCTTTCGTCGTGGTAGGCCCCGGTACCGCCGCGCTTCACCAGCGATAAGGACGTAGAACAGTCGCCGGCGTCTGTTTCGCGGGCATACCACGGTTAAGCCAATTTTGCACATTTTCCACCACGGGTAACCACGGTCAAAACAAAATCGCGAAATTTTACCGGCGATACAGACGCGAAAGGCTGTGTGACCTGGCCTTAACATCATTCAAACGTTCAGTTTTATACACTACACTACCGCCCATCATATGCAGGTTAATATAGACTAAAGATATCGACAGACGCTGAATTTTTTTTAAACATGATGAGAAGCGATAGAAGAATCTAGTGATTATTCTTGACAAACTTATCTTGACAACTAAGAAAATTTTTTTATAAGTATGGTTGGACTTTTTAAGACAATCATGTTTGTGAGGGTGAATTTTTTATAAAGACTTTCAGCATTCAAATAGGCACAAAGTGCGCTTCTGTTCTTGCCGACTTGTTTTGGCTCGTATGAGGCTGTTAGTTCCTCAAAATCTGTTGAAGAAAAATTGAAAGACATTAGAAAATACATTTAATTTAACTTTTTTTTCAAATAAAAATAAGTTCAAATTTCTAAAGCAATATTCCATCAGTGCTGTGTATGGTGTTTGCATTTCACAACCCACGATATGTGTTCCGATCATTTTTTACCGAACGCTACTTTTGCAAAGATAAAATATTTAAAGAGGGATTTGTTGTTATTAGATTCTTGACAGCTCTTCATACGTTTAATGGTAGTCATCACGAAAGGTTGATAAAAATACAACTGTCAAATTCTTTCAGACATTTTCCAGAGCCAAAGATACATATGTTTTCCTATTCGTAGATTTAATTTCTTTGCGGACATGACTGAGTAACTCGACGGGTGCTAAATTAGAGGTAGGCACTTCCTACCTGTTCTTAGCACCATGTTATTTTTGGTGTCCTCTTTATATCGTGTTTCTCTTTGACTGGATTTCGTCACTGACCTATGGCTTTTTTTTACATTTTACTTCATGGTTGGGGTTTCATTAAAAAAAATTAAAATGTTTTTGATTGTTTTGTCCATATCAATATAAGCAAATAATTGTAAACAATGACATTACAAAAATAAAGTTTTGATGTACAGCACTTTATGTTGTCTGCTAAGACACCTTTGGATAATGCCATTTTTGCTATTAATATTAATAAGCTTATAAAATTTGCTACGCCATATTTGCTTTTAATCTAATATAGACTCACCAGTATTAGTAATACCAAACTAAATGCTGAACTTTTAAAACATTTTCAAACTAGACAAAGTCGATCTAGCGATCGCTGATACCCCCGCTTTTGTGAAAATTTCTAACGTTTTTCGTGGATTGTGACCTTGAAATTGGATGGATTTCCACCAAAATCAATAGGCTTCTTACCAACAAAATATATAAGAATATTTTACAAAACCATTAAAATCGGATGAAAACTTTTTGAGTTATTTTCCGGAAACAACTTTTTGTAAAAATTTCTAACATTTTTTGTGGACTGTGACCTTGAAATTTGATAGATTTCCCCCAAAATCGATAGGCTTCTTACCAACCTGATATGTAACGATATCCCAAAGTTTCATTCAAATCACATGCAAACTTTTTGAGTTATCATCCCGAAACAACTTTTTTGTAACAATTTCTAACGTTTTTTGTGGACTGCGACCTTGAAATTTGATGGATTTCCCCCAAAATCAAAAGGCTTTTTACCAACCTGATATATAATAATATCCCAAAGTTTCATTCAAATCGGATGCAAACTTTTTGAGTTATTGTCCGGAAACAACTTTTATGTTAAAATTTCTAACGTTTTTCGTGGACTGTGACCTTGAAATTTGACAGATTTCCCCCAAAATCGATAGGCTTCTTACCAACCTGATATATAACGATATCCCAAAGTTTTATTCAAATCACATGCAAACTTTTTGAGTTATCATCCCGAAACAACTTTTTTGTAAAAATTTCTAACGTTTTTTGTGGACTGCGACCTTGAAATTTGATGGATTTCCCCCAAAATCAAAAGGCTTTTTACCAACCTGATATATAATAATATCCCAAAGTTTCATTCAAATCGGATGCAAACTTTTTGAGTTATTGTCCGGAAACAACTTTTATGTTAAAATTTCTAACGTTTTTCGTGGACTGTGACCTTGAAATTTGACGGATTTCCCCCAAAATCGATAGGCTTCTTTCCAACCTGATATATGACAATATCCCAAAGTTTCATTCAAATCGGATGTAAACTATTTGAGTTGTTGTCCGGAAACAACTTTTTTGTTAAAATTTCTAACGTTTTTCGTGGACTGTGACCTTGAAATTTGACGGATTTCCCCCCAAAATCGATAGGCTTCTTACCAACCTGATATATAACAATATCCCAAAGTTTCATTCAAATCGGATGTAAACTTTTTGAATTATCATCCGGAAACCAAATGTGGACGTACGAACGAACGGACGGGCGGACGGACATGAGGACCACTATATACTCTGTCGAGTGGGGTATAAAAATTGAAAAATTACCTATAACACTGAATAAATTGAAAATAATTGTGTCAACACAAACACAGAAGTATTACTACTAGAAAATTGTTTATTTTGTAAATCTGAATTTTTGTTGTTGTAAATGATATTGATAAAATGTGCAAATATATGCTCGTTTGTTCTGGCGTCAATGCACACAACAGTGACCATTTCGTCTCAGTTGTAGGAATCTTGATTTATCACTGAACTTTTGACATCAATTATCCGCATTTATAAATAAGCCATGCTTTTCTTGTGTAAATGTTTTCGTGATTCTCCTATGATTTGTTCAACGTTACATGCTGACCAGAAAAAGTAACGTGTGACAAGAATTTAAATTCTTAGATTTTTTCATTTTTATTTTAGGACCGTAATAATTAATTTTTTTGTTTGTCTGTGTGTTCTTTCTTGAAGAGTATGTTAAATTTTGTAATGGATGTTGATTCTCTTTCTGCAAACGAAAAATTAACTTTTTTTCATTCTCTTAATAAGAGTTCGTGTTTTCCTTTAAGATTAAAGATTAATCTGAACTTGAGTAAGAAAATTGATTTATGTTAACAAATGACTATTTTGTACAAGATGATACACATACTGGATGCTTAACGTTTAACAACATCAAGCCTTATCCTAAACAAGACTATGTTATAACAACAATCTGTTATAAACATAAGTATGAAAGCACAGCACTATCTAGTTTTTTTTCATTACACATGAGCAGAACACAAATTACAATAACAGGTCCTTGGGATTGATAATAAAGCATTCAAATTAGAGTTGTATGTTTTCAATCCATTGTATGTTGTTTATTCAATACCTATAATCTGTTTTTGAAAGCTATTAAATAGAATGTAATAATATTATAAGTTAATTGGAATTACACCTGCATTTATGATGTCTGTAATAATATTTTATTTTGGGTAACATCTTTCCCGACTATAACTTCTGGACAACATGGTCCAATAGCCTATATAAAAATATTTATATTATTAGAATTTGAACATTCTATTAGATATGACCAATTATAATATGATGTCCTTCATACTCTTTAAGAACACATTAGTTTTCTATTAAGCAATGAGCCTCCTGTTACTTCACAATTAGAATTCTGATGTCAAATTCCGATAAAAATTCAAACTGGAACAATTCAATTTTGTTGATTTATTAGTATGTTTTGCTTAAAAGGTACATATATTGAACAAAGTGATGAGCATATATTTTGATCTCAATTTCATATCCTTTTAAAAATGTTGTTTTGGACTATATCTTGTTAGTTTACCGCTGTGTATAAAATATTACAAATACAAGGTCTGACCATTTTCTATTTCGCATAGAGATTACTAAAATAAATCTATTTCTTAAAGGAATATGCACAACAATGAAATAATAAAAAAATAACCATGATTTATTTATTCTTTATTTGTGTACATCCACCCAAAGAACAGAGAAACAATCACATATCTACATATCACAGTATCATAAAATTAGTAGCATTTATACTTTGTTCCAATGATTTGTAACTTTTTGAGGAATCATTACAATGCAACTTTAACAGGCATAAAACACTGGAAATTAATATCAAAGTTATTGTTAAAGTATTAAACAAAAAAGATGTGAAAAATGCTACACAGCTGCAAAGAGGTGTATTCAAACATCTATGTGCACGGATTGTAAAAACAAACGTACATGAAAGAAATGTAACTTGCAATTAACTATATCCAGTTAAGCTGATGTTAAACACAAATATTCTGATTTCTATATAAATAAATAGTACATTTTGTTCCAATTATGTCTGTATAATTGTAAATATCCATACAATAAAAAATAGTAAGTACAAAAATATATGCCAAAACAAATTTCCATTTGGAATTTCAATATAATTGACCATTTATGACTTTTAACCCTTACAAGGAAATATAAAATGGTCCTGAATCATTACTGTATTTTGTAAATACAGTTTCAGCAGGACAAAAAGTTGTTTATAGTTCTAAATACAAGTATTTGTTTATCAATACACAGATGATACATCAATATAACTATGCCATTCAACATTGTTACAAATCATGAAACAAAATATCAAGTATACATTCAACAGCAAAATCCACAAGTTCTCTCCCCTTTTTCTTATGCAATTAACTTGTTATAGAGAAAACAGTGGGAAAAACCATTATCTGAAAAACACGTTATCTGAGTTATCTCGAGTGACTTGAGACCACTGGATTTCTGATTCATCAGGAAAATAATTTATCCCAGTTTGAGATCCCTCGAAAAACATCTGTACTAATCATTCATTATGCATCTTTTATCAACAAAGTAAACCACATAAAAAATAATTAAAAAAAACATTTATTATAATTTGGTGATGTAGGTATTGTTAATGAAACAACTGATAAATCCAACCAAAACCCAGCTTTGGTTTGGCCTCTTATTCATGTTAAATTAATACTAAAAAGGTAGATATTTATACAATCACACAAGTGTTTTTTAAAAGTAGGATTAGAAAATTTGATGAAAACAAACTTGTGTCGAGAAAATGTGCTTTAAATGAAGACAGCATGACTGAAAAAACACAATAAAATGATAACAAATCAATTTATGGGTGAATTTGTAAATAAAACATCTGAATACAAATGTCCCCATGCAAATTTGCAGTGGAGATAATTAAAAACATGTTAGTGTGCAAAATTTAAAATTCTTCGAAAAGATGTGTTTCTGCTCTAATTCTTTTTTAACATAAACTTTTAGCCCTCTGATAGATGATTGACAATTGATGGGTGATATACACAGGATAAATAATAAATAAAAACGTGAAAATAAATAAAAATGTTAAAATGAAACTTTGAGTAAGGACTACTTGAAAACATATAAAACAGGACATAACATTATGGATGTAAATTATAGCTTTTAGCATCATGAAAATACATTGTATTTCCTGTTAATATTGAAGTTATATGTACAACAATATTGCCTCCTTTGAAACAATAAAAAGATAAGCTGTGTAATGAGTTTAAAATTTTGTAGATGGACTGTTAAGTGAAAACATTCTATTAAGAGTACAGAACTGGCCCAATAGAAAGATACATGTAATGTTAACTTCTGAAAAAATGTTTGATTGCATGATGTTTATACCACTTTAGCAAGTTTTTTGCTATATCATGGCGTTTTTATTACAGACACTGGAGTATCAGTTGAAAACCCCAGCATTAAAAAAAAACATAAATGAAATGGACAATTAAAGTTAACCAATTAATTTCTTGTTAAAACAGTTCTGTTGCAAAAAAGCAAAAACTTGGAAAAAAATGGAATGTCGTACAAAACATTATGAGGAATAAAACATGACCTACTGTTGATAATTTCAGAACATACACTTATAATATTACTGTGGTCAACTATATCTACTGCTAAAATGTGAAATGTAATTTATAATAAGCCCCTGTTGTATGGTAATGCCAATTGTTTTCCATTAACTCCCTCATCATTTGACAAATTGTATCATAGTCATTACAGCAAGTATTATAAAAAACATCAATCTGTAACAGTAGCAGATGTTTTTATGGCAACCAAATTCTTAGGTTTTGTCCCATGCAAACCCAAAAATGACATATGACCTAAAATACTAATATGATATCAGAACCTTGAAGTTTTCAGCTCCACAGATTGCACTTGAATAATGTATTCAACAACTGTTTTCACCATTTTGGTAGAAATAAATGTCAAATGTATGATAAAATGACCAGCCTACTTTGAAAAATAGTGGTTACATGTTTTTCATTATCGTTCATTTTGTGATCTGTCTGTATTATTATTATAAGGTTTTCGTTTATGTTTATATTCCCCTATTTTTTCTCATATATAATAAATTGAATGTAGAGTGTGTCTTGACTTTGGTAGGAGGATTTTGTCAATTTTCATAACTGTGGTAATATATTCTGATAACTTCAAATCTAAAAGTCAAAGAATCAAATAAAATATTTAATAGCAAGTAACAATATCGTTCTTTTTCAGGAAATATGTCATTTTTGTCTATTCTACAAACTATTATTTACCAGAATTAGTCCTTAAATTTTTACGATGTTTAAATTTTCTGACGACCTCTTCATGATGTAAATGATTACTGAAATTTAGAAAACTAAAATTTGTGATAAATCTCAGACAATAATTCATTACTTCTTCACCATACATTTATAGACAAAACATTTTGGAAAAAAATGAAACAAATATTAGAATTTTAAAATGAAAACTGAAAGCACTTGTTAAAAGCATCTATTTTATATCCATATACATGTACAGGCAATCATCAATATTGGATGCAAAGCACATTTGGAAATAATCATCAATTAAAACAATAAACTGAGAAATCACATAATGGAATTCTTTTAAGACAATTTACAGCAGTCACATAATATTAAAACTTGAACACAAATAGCAAATATCAAAGTGTTATTCTGCAGCCAAAATAAGATAATTTCCATGGTTCCACTTACATGCCAACAATATTTTGATTGGTAGGCAGACAGTTTTTGTTTGCTGTCTACTTTTCTTTCATCTAGTAGGAGAATATTTATGGCTAAAACTGTCCGTGTTGAACCACTGCAAAACATAGTTGAGCACTTTTGGGTGAGCAGAACCATTTCTATTATTATATTTAGCCCAATCTCACAACATGGCCACTATTTTAATCCTGGGTAATTTATATTAGTTTTTTAGTTAGAATTCTTGAATATATAATTTTCTTACACAGAACATATCTTTCATGGTCAACTTTGTGATACAAATTTGTCTATCCTGCGAAATTATGACTGTTCTATTAAAACAAACAATAACCACCCACAAATTTCTACATTCAAGTGCAACGATAAGTTGAAATATCAGGATTCTTATAGCTTCTTCTTGGAGTGGAACTAAATTTGTAATAGAACAGCCTATGGCGAAAAAAAAACTCTCCAAAATTACCCAAGTTAAGGACTTTATACAACTTCTTTTAAATGTTTGTTATTCACACATCTGATGCACACTTATGTTAGACTAACTTGATGATAAAACCAAATTTCATTGTTATTATTGCAAAAAACATGTCCGACATCTGAGTAAGCAGCTGACAGTATTAAAAAACAATTTTTATTATTTTAAATAAACCCTGAAGGTAAAGTTATTTAATAGAATTTTAAAAGACTATTTTTTGGCTATTAAAAATGCTGCTTTTTATGATAAAGTAGACAAAAATGAATTTATTTGTTTTTTTATTTTTTTTACAAAAAATGGAGATATGAAAACATCTGATAAACTTTGGTCAATATTTCAAACAAACTGTGCACTTTCATGGCGACACAGTAATCAAATAAGTTAGAAACAATTCCACTGTTACACAGTACAAATTTCTAAATTAATGTCCTCTCCAACATGACCAAAACTCTTCCTCTATAGCTACAGAACCTGTTGAACAGGTAAGACAATTAGAATCCACAAATGCTCTGCTTTCTTCTTATAATGAACAAATAAATGGCACACTTTAAAATTTGCTGTAAATGTTCAGTAATCATGTCTTTGGAAAGGGTTGTTTGCCCCTTTGAGTAAGTCCTTCAAACCGTTTATAGGTATAATTAATAAACACCCAGTCTTTATATTTGCTGTCTTTATCACTGTCAGAAACTGTTTGTTGCTGATTATTCTGGTTTGTTGCTGAAATTCATTAAAAAAAAATATAGAAAACAATTAGTATTATTGTGGTATATAAGAAAACATCAAGCTATATCTATAGCTGATGTTAAACTTTATAATTACGTTTTTCTCTTAGTCTTTGAGATTTAATAATAACAGTTCACATGAGGTTAAGATGTACTAAACTCCAATCTAGATGATAAGGATATTTTTCTGTTCTCAATGGATACTTCTGCTTCATTCCCCCATAAAAAACTGGATGTCATGATATAGCTGAAAAATCACTTCCTCATTTTAACAAACACAGGAGCACTACATTATATAATAAAATTCGTTTTTCACTTTTACAGACTAGCATGCTCGACTTTTTCTGACTGGATCTTTTTCTCTTCTGCTTTTCTTCAATTGCTATATCCAAGTGAGAACAAAATTGAGTAAATAACTACTTACGCCACTTGAGATCAATTTCTGGAAAATCATCAAAGTTTGATGTATCATCTATACTTTTAACATCTACTGGAATGGCTGCTGGTCTTTCCCTGAAAATTACAGTAAAAATACTACTGTCAAGGTCAATAACTATATGTGAAGAAATAAAAAAATATATTTTATGGTTTTTCTTCATTTATGTACAATAAAGCTAATGTTTGTATTCCTTAATCATGAGAAACATGTTTGGACACAAAAATGAATCAACACATTTATTTAAAGACAATACTACTCCTAGATTATTCATTTCAGTTAAGCAAATCCTGCTCATTATTAACAGTCTTATTATAATCCAAAAAGTGCTCTTTGCACTACGTTATAACATTCAAGCACAAAAGATACAGTCCATGTTACAGTAGTACTTTGCTAACATTTATTATAAAACACATTAAGCTATATCAATCTTAAGACACTTTCTATGTCTTTTAGTATTACTGCACCAAGATACCAGTAGAATACTACATATATATTTTGAATCAACAGTCATGAGTCTTGGTTGAAATATTATCTTATTCAATAGTCTGGCTATGAAAGAAGAGATTAAAGACTAATAGGTTCTTTCATACGTTTTTGGGAAAGACCGGTTGGTCTTTCACGAGTGATAGAAATTTTATGTCTTTCCGCGAGTGGAGTGCAGCGGAACGAGCCAAAAGACATAAAAATTTCTATCACAAGTGAAAGTTCACACGGACTTTCCTAAAAACGTATGAAAGTACCTATTTCTTCCGTAAACCAACAACTTTCACATCGCTATAACATATAGACTCTCCATTGTTGTAGACTCCATTGTCTCAGACGTCCAATCAGATCGCGGAAACAAGAACGTCATAGAAGAACGTTGTTATGCTTCCATAACAACGTTCTTGTTTCTGGCGTTTTGATTGGGTAACGCAGCAAGTACAGATGTGTGCGCGTGAGCTCATCTGTACTGGGTTATCTGTACCAGAAATCGGCCATTTACGGAAGAAAAATCCTACTATTGTTTCTGCGCATTTTGATTTTAAACATTATTGTATTGTAATTCAATTATGACGTCATCATCAAAATTCCGCAAAATTTCCATTTCAGTAAATGTAGGCTTTATGGATCAACTAAAATGTTATTTTATAAGTAAAACAGCAATACAGCCTTTTAAAATTGAAAAAAAGAAAATAAATAACTTTGAAATAGCAAACATACACAAAAAAGAACTATTGTACTTTCACGAATGTATGTATTCTGCACTACGAATCTATAAAAGACATTGCAATTTGTACGAAGAAAAACCCTCCCTTACCTTCCCTCTAATTCTGGCCAATACACATTTTTCAAAAATATTTTTACCCTGATTCAGTGATCATATTTTTTTATTCATTCAATTTGGAGATTAAGTTATCCTCTATCTTCTGTGAAAATATAGTTTTATTATCATAGGTCAGTTTTTTGTGATGTACAATTTTGTGTATTACAAATCCTAAACAAAAATGGCGGGAACTTATTAATTTCCACATTTATGCTTGAAACTTGCATATATTTAAAAAGATTATAGCATACTTGTTTTCTACATGCCATGAAGCCTTCAAAACAATATATGTTTATTCTAACAAAAAACTATGGGAAAATATAAGTAAAATAACGCCTAATCATAGTACCCTAAAAACAGATGATGTCATAACTTTGTAATACGGTCGGTGACAACTAATTTTTTTAGCTTTATTTAAAGATTTTGTCACAAGGAAAGTTTAGACAAAATATTAAGAAAATATGTGGAGATCGAATAGTAGGATATGTCCTTAAATTAGGGACAAGAGTATCCAGTCAGAAATGGCAAGAAACAAATTAAACAAGCAAAAACATTTTTTTTTTTTAAATCAAAGAATGTGTCCATGACACAGATGCCCCAACTAAATGAAGTCCCAAACAGGAAGTAGTTGTCAGACAGGTCTGAAGGTCTGAAAGTTGCTTAGATTGTACCCTTGTGATACTGAACCACCCTGCCAAATTTCTTTTTGTTTTAATGTACGGTTTCTGAGAAAAGCTTGAAGGAAATTCATACATACAGACGGACGTATTTACGTACAAATGAAGTCCCAAGCAGGAAGTAGCTGTCAGACAGGTCTGAAAGTCGCTTAGGATGTACAACTTGTGATACTGAACCACCCTGCCAAATTTCAAATTGTTGTCATGTATGGTTTCTGAGAAAAGCTTGACGGAAATTCGTTCGGACGTACATACGTAAAGACAGATGGACATGAGTAAAACTTAATGCCCCCCAACATGTTGTTGCGGGGGGTGGGGTGGGTTGGGGGGGGGGGGAAGTTTAATAAACCTTCCATACAGTGTAGAAGTAGTTACAGACAAAGAAATGGGGATGCTAATTGTTATGGACAAACCCACCCAACACTATATCCTTTTTTTTGTTTACAATAGAGGGAGGTGGTACAACTATGCAGCTTAGTTGTACTACTAATTTAGACTTTGTACAACCCTCTCATAAACATTTTACAGAAATATACTATATATACCTGATATGTTCCCAATCAACTCCTCTGAAAAATATATGTGATTTTATTTCTTCTATACTATTAGCACCTATTCTATGATCAGCATCACAGCAAAATCTGAAAGCAATGAGACATAAATCTCAATAATTAGGTGAAAGTAATTTACCTATAAAATAGGTGTTTTAGTTGATACTATTAATAATTATTTTTCAATTTCCAAAACTTAATTAAGCAATATATAGCTGACATGTTAAAAAGTTGTGTAAAATGAATATTAAGAATAGTACATTTAAATAAGCATAGCATAAAGTTACATTTTCTTATTAACAAGTACAATTACTTCCTTAAATTTCAAACTGTTGTATTCTTTTGAGTATAAAGCACCAATCAAGATATTACTTCCATGAGCAAGAACAACTGAAACAGTTATCTCATTCACAATATACATTAAAGGCTGTGTTATTAAAAGGGGGAAACATTTTGATTTTGTGGTGGAAAAAAATACACGCTGAGACAGTTGATCTAACAAGACAAACAACATTACAGGCAAACCTGTCTTAGTGACCCCCTTCATATAACGACTTCCTGTGTTATGCGACCGTATTTATTCCTCCCGAGCATTTTCCCATTCATTTTACCTTTATATAACGACTCCCTGTCTTACGGGACTAACGACCGTGTTTTCCGTTCGTTTTGACCAAGAAAACCTGTCTAAACCGACTCTCGGGACTGTTAAAATCATTAAGCAATAAATAAACCCTGTCTGACGAAAAGAAGATTCGTAGACCATCGGCATTGACATTGTTGTCAATTATCAAGGTTCTTCGAAACAGAAAACTAAAGTATGAAGCGATCAAAAACTGTTTTATTATCTTAGAAGCCAAGTTCAGATTGCCCTGTAAAATTTGAATAGTCGTCAATGTCGACATTCGATTTTGTCGCCATTCTGGTTGGAAATGATGATGTTTCTCATAACGGCGTGTTTATTGTATAATCACGCCATTTTGTTTTACAAAGGGAAATAACCAATACGAAGCCGGTGTACACTGGTTCTCAATCTGCTTGCACTTTCTACATAGAGCTTATTGTTTAAACACAAGGAAACCAGTAAAACCGGTACAGAGAAAAATACAACAACTAAATGGGGGAATAAAGTTGACCTGCGTTAATTCAATCGGAAATCAAAACGCTCATTATTGTTGTATATTTTGTACTTGCGTTATTTACATAAAATAAATGTCATATTTTATTGTTTACTTAATAAAAAAAACAATACAGGTCTTCAATTATCACTTTCACATGCTGACAACATGACTTTTTTGATTGGTCTGCAAACATCATGACCTGTGTATAAAGACCCCCTGTCTTATGTGACCTTTTTTACAATTTCCCTTCAAAGGTCGCTTAAGACAGGTTTGACTGTATATACACTTGAAACAGCAACAACGAACAACAGGTGTCAGTGTAACAGTTATATTAAAATGTAATACCTCTGTATAAGCTCCTTAGCAGTGTAACAGTTATATCATAATGTAATACCTCTGTATAAGCTCCCTAGCAGTGTAACAGTTATATCATAATGTAATACCTCTGTATAAGCTCCCTAGCTTCATTAGATATAGGCATTTCAGGCGGGAACACAAGCGTTTCCCTCCAATTCATCACCTTCCTGTAGGTTTCTTGTGGATTTTCTGAACAAAATGGTGGATAACCTAAACAGAAAAATTAAATTTTTTATAAACACTGTGTATGACATGTAAAGAGAATGAAAATGGCAAGAGTAACACATTTTGTTACTGAATATTTTTGGCATTCTCGTCCAAATTTAGTTAGATAATTGGCCATAATTCTACATTACCCCTATAATAATTCAGTCTCCTAATATTACTTACATTTTTAACACGACATACTTCTAACACTTTTGAGTTCATATCTGTGGTAAAACTGGTGTATACTCATAATCAACATCATAAACAATGAACTTTTTATAAGGTGCAATCCTAGCCATATTTTTCACATATTTAAACGCTGTAACATATATGTGTCCTAAATGGCAGACAAGTCCTGCATCTTTTATGGTACGTTGTTTATAAAAGTTAATGTATAAAATTAAAATCAAGAGAATTCATTGGTGGCACAAATATATACTGATTTTACCACAAAGTTGACCTTTTATGCCCAAAATATTTGTCATAGAGGGCTCACCCATGGTAAAATCAGTATATCATGTTTTTTTCCTGACATAAGTGTCAATGTATCCTGTTAGCATTTAATTACTGTATATTTAAGCTGTATGCCTGGATTGGCATTTTCAGGAAATTGACATTTAGTTAATTTTAATTAAATGCAGAACTTCAATCCATTTGATGTTCTGATTTGACATTCTGAGATGATTGATCCAAGCCAGCTTGCATAATTTATAGGTATGTTGCTGATAACCTTTTTTCTGTAGTAAACTTAGCTTTATATTTAGCTTCACGACCTTTTATGTACACATTGCCATTGGTGCTTGTTATTTTACTTTTGTTGTCAACGAAGCGTAACCATGTGTTTTCATAGCAAACTATGCTAGTTTTCCCCTTTCATCAGGGAGTCTCTCCCAAATACAAAAAATAGATGCCATTATATTTCTGTAAAATCTAGACAAACAAAACCCATTGGCAATAATGTACAATAATATTTCATCAGGATTAACCTTGTTCACATATCAGCATATGGATGTGAATTGAATGGACTTAAACATAAAATCAAGAAACAAGGAAATATTTATAGTTTTTGTCACCGATTTGTAGAGAAAAATTTGCACATATTTAGAAACTATTAACTGCTAAGTTATAAAGAATCAAAGTGCAGACTGCACCGAAGGAAAGGTTGCTTTGAAAGTATGAACTGAGATTCCTGCCTCATGTTTGACAGGCAATAAAACAAACCAATGTAAAATAAATTAGGTAAATTTAGAAACATATTAGATATTAATTAAAAAGACAAGAAAAAACTTTGCAATCCTCATAATTGATAGCCCCAGCTCCCCTATGTCTTGAATGGCAATGTCCAGGGCTTTGCTGTTGGAAACTCCAAAAATATGTTTTGCTCAAACTGTAAATACCAGGTGCACAATTCCACCATATGACAAAGAATTCTGCAAAAGTTTCATCATATTCCACTCAGTGGTGCAAGTAGTTGTGGATAAGAGATAGGTATTCACTACATCAAAGAATGGCAAGTCAATGTTTGCTATGGGAAATCCTAAATATCATTCCAATCAAAATATAAATGATCAGGTGAACAATAGCACTATGTGTCAAAGAGTCCATAAAAATTGCATCAAAATCCATTCAGTGCAACGATACAACTGAAGATGTTTCTATCATAAATATATTAATAAATTGGACAAAATTGTTGCTGCTTCACTTTTCACACATCACTTTTCCCTCTTAAATTTAACTTGAAATTATTCTTAACCACTTTCGCCTTACTCTCTCTCTCTTCTCATATCGTTCTCATGTGTTAACATTTATTATTTGCATTTGATAATGAATTGATTTATTTGTTTCACCTTCGAGTTATGTTATGGTAATTTAATTTGTTATCCAGGAGACGGATTAACATAAGACTTGAAGTCTTGTTTCCGAATCCTATTAATTAATTGTTTTATTGATGATTGAAACTGTAAATTGTATATACATGTATTTAATGATTAGTTAATAAAATATGTTTACACTTACACAACATTGTCTGAAACGACGGCAATTTCGTGAGGTAAACATACACGGAAAATTGGTACGTTTTTTGGCTTGTTACGATGGGTGGCGACCAATTTCGACTCGTGTAACGAGAAATATTAATGATCAGCATAAATTACCAATTATAAAAATTAATCAAAAGGACTGCAAACAAATTGTGTCAGCTTTTACTATGGAATAATGTAATTGCAATTGATCACCGATGTCGAAAAATCCATTTACTATTCTTGTGTCACAAACACAAAAATATTGTTTTAAATATATTTTTATTAGTTAGAAATTTTTATTTTTAATTTAACTACTTTTATTTCAGCTATATTCAGGTCGAGAACAAGTGAAGAAACAATAAATACCCATATTTTGATGCAATTTTAGTACTGTTGTGATTTAACATAACCAAAAAGTAGTTTTTAGACCAATCAAAAACATGCAACATTCTGTTCATGTAATAATAAGTTATAAATCAATTCATTGTAGTCACTGATGGCTTATCTCAATAATATACTTCTTAATATCCCACAACTACACACGTATTTGATTTACTTATTACATTCTATTTTGACATACCTATCATCATTTCATACATAATGACACCTAGGGACCACCAATCACAGCTACTGTTATAACCGGTTTGCATAAATACTTCTGGAGCAATATAATCAGGAGTTCCAACTGTGGAGTATGCCTGCAAAAATACAAAAAGTTTAACTGCAAAACTGCTTCCACATGTTCTTTTTTTACTTTTTATACATTTTAATGTTGTCTGTATTAGAAACAGAGGTTTGAGAGCCATCATTATTAAGCATCTATCATCAATCACTGCAGTCTTAACATTGGACAAAATTTTTGTGCAATACAATAAGAACAAATTTTATATTACTACAAAATTATGTAGAAAACAACTTCACATGCATGCTTTTAAAATGTTTCAGGACTTTTCTTCTTCAAAATGTGAAAACAGGACTAAAAAATTAAGCTCAAGTCCATTATTGAACAGTACATACTAGAGCCCTTCTGTTTCTTTTCCAGCTCTCTGCTCTGCGTTTTGAATCCATTGGATTACCAGCTGTAAAACAAGACTTCAGTGAGATGGACTGTCAAACTAAATATATTGTGGTTTAGATCTTTTATGTATGAAAGTACATTTATCTACCAGACTCTTCATCCTAATTATTTTAGTGTGTGGAATATTTCACTTTAGATAATTTGATCAGACTCATCACTTCCTTTTATTGTTGTTGTTTTCTCTATTTACAATTGAACGAATTTGAATGGTGTTTTAACATCACTTTAAACAACTTTTTAGCTGTGTCGTCATGTCCAGTTTTTATTGGTGGAGGAAGCCTAAGTACCAGGAATTACCCCAAACCTTCAGTACGAAAACTGGCAAACCTTGTAAATTAAGATTGGAATAGAGTACACCCTGCCCACAGTGGAACCCATAACTTCAGTGTTGACTGACCAGATGATCAATGGTAGATGATTCAGTACCTTTACCACATAGCCACTGAAACACTAATATACAAATGAGAAATGGTATTTCTTGTATTGTTTACTTGTTATATCACCAGAAATCTATAATTGAGTAGACAACAAAACAATCAAATCTTACAAAGGCATTTCATAAAACAGGACACTTAGAAACTAAGCTTTAAAAATCAATCAGACACTTTTGTCTGCAAGATTTAACATCTTTGAATAATATTAGATATAAAATACTATCCAACATGAGAATTTGTAAATGTCTAGTTGTCATAATTACTTGTTTAAATATTTCCCTAAAACCTCAGTCAAAAAGTTTCTTGAAAACTTACAGAAATCACTGTGTTTGGCATTTGAGAGATCCTTGTAGTATTCTGTTCTATGGGATTTTTTCAGGCCTGTACACAAGCCAAAGTCACTTAATTTGATATGTCCCTGAAACAAAAATATCAAAATTCTACATATAATGGCTGAAATAGTGTTATGGCAGATTGCTGCCATCACTTTTAAATAGCTATGTAAAAACCTAACCAACGAAATGTATCCACAACTTGACTTATTCATATTTCTACTATCGCACATTGTTGGTTTTATATTTATGTCAGAAACTGTGCTACTGCTACTTGATCCAATTATTTCATAACAGCTCTCCATAAATTGTTTTGTAGGATACTTATAAAGAACAGAATCTATCTGAATCAACCAATTAATTCTTCCAAATCTTTTAAACAATTAAGGTATCCGACCCATAATTTACGTCACCCTTTAATTGTATTTTTCGACCAAGAAATACAGCTTTATTAAATCAATATATTGCTAATTAATGATACAACTTTAATATCTTGTCTTACTTCGAGTCAATGTTAACAGTTTTGAGCAAAAAAGTTAGTTACTCAAATAGTAATTCCGATGTTTGCCGAACATTACTGAGGTCTGCTCCATTGAAAAACAATGGACATCCGGAACACCAAATATGATCACGTGGTCAATTATGGTCCGGATACCTTAATTAAAGCTGCTGATCTATTAGGGAAATTTCAAGAAGATACAAACTATAATATTGGCAGTAAAACTGTGACCGTCGGTTTGTGCACATATGAGCACTTGATGACAAGCTCATTACTAGTAAAATGCTAATACCAAATTCAGCTTTACAAAACTACATATACAAACAGTGTCTTAGCGACACTGATATCCTGCTTGGCACTCATTGGTAAACACCACTTAACCCAAGTTCAATCGTACGTGAAATATTTGGCACAGCCTTACAGAATATTGCCAGTGAAGAGATTTTATCATGTTGTAACTGTCTGCATAGTTTTGTGAAGGTGTATAAGTCATCTTTATTCCATTCTATTACTATTACATCGAATAAACTGAAGTCACTTCAGTTAAATTACTTATGTGTTGACAATTTAAGGTGAGAGAAGCATAACCCTATAATAATTCCTATAACTCTGTTACTTCCCCCAAATAAACAAGTAGTTGTGTCACATAGGTAGGTCTGCAGCAGGTTAGAACTATAGGATTAGATGTTACCAAGGTCACATAGGTAGGTCTGCAGCAGGTTAGAACTATAGGATTAGATGTTACCAAGGTCACATAGGTAGGTCTGCAGCAGGTTAGAACTATAGGATTAGATGTTACCAAAGTCACATAGGTAGGTCTGCAGCAGGTTAGAACTATAGGATTAGATGTTACCAAAGTCACATAGGTAGGTCTGCAGCAGGTTAGAACTATAGGATTAGATGTTACCAAGGTCACATAGGTAGGTCTGCAGCAGGTTAGAACTATAGGATTAGATGTTACCAAGGTCACATAGGTAGGTCTGCAGCAGGTTAGAACTATAGGATTAGATGTTACCAAGGTCACATAGGTAGGTCTGCAGCAGGTTAGAACTATAGGATTAGATGTTACCAAGGTCACATAGGTAGGTCTGAAGCAGGTTAGAACTATAGGATTAGATGTTACCAAAGTCACATAGGTAGGTCTGCAGCAGGTTAGAACTATAGGATTAGATGTTACCAAGGTCACATAGGTAGGTCTGCAGCAGGTTAGAACTATAGGATTAGATGTTACCAAGGTCATATAGGTAGGTCTGCAGCAGGTTAGAACTATAGGATTAGATGTTACCAAGGTCACATAGGTAGGTCTGCAGCAGGTTAGAACTATAGGATTAGATGTTACCAAGGTCACATAGGTAGGTCTGCAGCAGGTTAGAACTATAGGATTAGATGTTACCAAGGTCACATAGGTAGGTCTGCAGCAGGTTAGAACTATAGGATTAGATGTTACCAAAGTCACATAGGTAGGTCTGCAGCAGGTTAGAACTATAGGATTAGATGTTACCAAGGTCACATAGGTAGGTCTGCAGCAGGTTAGAACTATAGGATTAGATGTTACCAAGGTCACATAGGTAGGTCTGCAGCAGGTTAGAACTATAGGATTAGATGTTACCAAGGTCACATAGGTAGGTCTGCAGCAGGTTAGAACTATAGGATTAGATGTTACCAAGGTCACATAGGTAGGTCTGCAGCAGGTTAGAACTATAGGATTAGATGTTACCAAGGTCACATAGGTAGGTCTGCAGCAGGTTAGAACTATAGGATTAGATGTTACCAAAGTCACATAGGTAGGTCTGCAGCAGGTTAGAACTATAGGATTAGATGTTACCAAGGTCACATAGGTAGGTCTGCAGCAGGTTAGAACTATAGGATTAGATGTTACCAAGGTCACATAGGTAGGTCTGCAGCAGATTAGAACTATAGGATTAGATGTTACCAAGGTCAACAAAAAATACTTATTCTCATGCAACATTAAATTTGATTGAGCAACAGGTTGACTATAAAATCAACTGTGTGGACTGATGCAGGTGGAAAACTGAATAGACACTGTAAAATCAGTAACTATTGTCACAAAATTTTCAACAAAAAAACAAGTTGTCTCCCTTAACAATATAAAGGTGTACTTACTTTAGCATCTAACAATAAATTATCGGGTTTAATATCTCTATGTATAAAGCCTAATTTATGAATGGAGTCTATAGCCACTATAGTTTCAGCCACATAAAACTGTGTCTGTTCTTCTGTTAAAGTGTCTTTCTTCATAAGTAATGTCATCATGTCCCCACCCGGTAAAAACTCCATAATGAGGTATAAATTTTGTTGGTCTTGGAAAGAATAAAACATTTTCACAACCCAAGTATGATCAGCTTCAACTAAAATATCACGTTCTGCTCGTACATGTGCAATCTGAAAAATAAAATACAATGTTTATATGTTAATATGCAAACTTGGTATAGCAAGGATTAATTGTTTTATGCCACTTTTATAACTTTTTCAGCTGTTTTGAATATATTTTGGTTTTTGTTTTATCAACTTTTTCAGCCATATCATGGCTTCCAGTATGAATGGGGGATGGAAACCAGAGTAGCTGATGTGTATACTTCATAATTGGGGAACATGTGATGTTTAAAAGGAAACCAGTCAACAGAATAAAATTAATATAAGGTTGTGTGTACAGCAGTTATAAGAGATGAGTTTTTGATACATTTCAATTGACAGTAGGAAAACAGTCAAATTTCTTGTTCACTATTTAAAATTTCATTTTTAAACTGTTTAATTTATTTAACACACTAAGTTTATTAAAATGAATATCTCATTTTATCTGTAACAAACTGGCACTAAATAATTATTACAGTATGAACCAGTAAATAGTTATTTATTTTCCATAAAAAAAATGTATATTTGTATAAGTAGAAGGAAAAGAATATCTGCTTTGTACAGTATTATAAAATCCCAACAAAGACAAAGAATACCTGATCCTTTTCCAGCATGTCTGCTTTCCGTAAAATCTTCATGGCATATACATGACCTGTATCTTTCTTCTGAACTAATCGTACCTGAAACAAGTAAACACTTACTTTCAGATTGCAGATAGAATATTAAGGTTTTACAGAAAGTAAGTAAGTTCACAAAATGAGAACCCTTAACTTTAGCAATAAAGCTGGAAATTGTTGTCAATTTAGGCTTACCTTTGCAGATCATGCCTTAAATCAAGCTTCAACTCCCAGCCCTAGTGCTGACACACACTGGTTAATAGTAGGTAGTATAGCCTTGACCAATTTGGCATTAATAATTACCATAAGAATAAAAGCCTCTTATTAAATGGCTTATCAATCAATATAAAAACTTAATTTTATTGCAATATGAAATGCAAAAAAATATACAGGTAGATGAAAATAAATATATAGGTTACAGTCAATAAAATGTACTACTAACCTATTTTTTACAGACAACAGAAAAATTTTAAGTTTTATGTGACTTTTGGTCATTTTTTTAGCCGAATAGTATGGTGTCTACTGTCTTGACTTAACTCGGATCTCCCAGTGTTGATATGGTCAAAAGTTGATTTCCTACTACCTAGACCAATAACACACCAAAGCCCCTACTGTGTACAAAAAGTTAATAGTTTAAATTGTTTTTATTATCATAATCACATTCACTTCATTACAACTGAAAATACGGGATTTATTCTTCATATACATGTATATGAATTAAAATAAGCTAATTTGTGAAGATCACAAGTATTTTACTTTTTGATCCAGAAAGGTTAGGTTTTCAAAGGTCTTTGACTTTCATTATTGGTCACAAAGGTCATTATACCTGACATTATATATAAAATACATTACTAGATCAAATTTGAATTTCATTATTCTCTATTATTTAGAAATAGCAAGACATTATTGCACATCTGTCACAAAACATGATTATGCTGAAGACATGAAAATCTATAGTTCTTATACAAGTAGATAATGAGTTGTGTTTTGTTGTAATTCAATCCATTCTAAATCCTAACAATGTATTTATACTGTGGTCTTAGATAACCAAGAGTGCACGAAATTCCAGTTATCAAATTAAACATTGTATTTAGCTTTTTCAGTCATTTTTCATGCCTCCCCTTAACATTTCTAACTTTCATGATAAATAAACAGGCCTATACCACTAACACAAGGCATTAGTTTACTTCATAAATAATGTTGTTTCACAAACACAACTACTATATCCAATATTCACATTTACCCCTCAAGCATTAGTACTTGTATTAAGAAACAGATGTTCAGTTACCTAATTATATTGCTATGTAAAAGAATCGCACCTACATGTACTCAGACAATATGCTACCCAAGTAAAAACAAATTATAATAAGTTAACACTTCTGTGAAATTTAACTTTAAATGACAAACTATTTATTTGTAAACAGAAAATTTCAGCTTCAATGGATCATTCAAGGGGCATTTACAGTTTATAACAAATAGAAATTCATTTATTGTCCCATATAAGGAAATAAACTTCCAAAGAGATATCATAAATGGAAATTTTATAGTATGTTGTGTACACCAAATAAATACCTCTAAAATTAGGTAGACACGCCGTTTGTTTGATTGATGTGTAAAACCATTTCAGAAATTTTTTAGCCGTATCATGGCATCCAGTTTTTATTGTAGGAGGAAGCCAGGGTACCTCGGACCTTTGGTAGGAAAACTGGCAATCCTTCTCAATGAAGATTGGAGTCCAGTACAAAACATGCAGAGAGAGAGACTTGAGCCCACAAGATATATAATACTGATTGATTGTTTCATTTCCAGCAAGCAATATTTCAGCCACATTTAGGTCATAAACTTCATGGGTTTCTTAGTAGGACTTTTTTTAAATACATGAAAATCTGTTCATTTCATTCAATGATAACTATTTATTTTGATTTGCTGATGAATTTCGTTTACCTAATATGCTTGGATTAAAAAAATTTTTTTTTTTTAAATAAAAATCATTTTACACAATTTTTTTACTGCATATGCAATTTTCTTTTAATTTTGATAGAACCAAAAAACATCTGCAAACCTTAGATTTGTACTGGATTTCTGGATAGGAATGTTCTTTTTTCTATTTTATAATGTGATTAGTACCATTAATATTTTGAATCTGAGTCTTCAATTATTGTGTATGACTGTCTATGTATTACATGTAAGGGCTAGTGAAGATTGACGTTAGTTAATTACAGTGAACAATATTGATGACGTGACCTACTTATCACTTATTGCTTGCCCTATTGGAGTCCTGGAAGCAAATTGATTCACACATATGCCAATTAACCATTTAGTGACAGCAATATTTAAGAATTTCTTACTTCAGGGACCATAGTTTATTTTAGAGAAACTAATGTCAGACTTTTAAAGACAGTTAAAACAACCCAAAGTTTGACTCTATAACACCTAATCAAAGACTTCAATAACCTTCAAATTCATTTGTCATTAAGAACATCGGAAATTTTGAAATACTTGTCAAATCATATAATTTCCATTAATTGTTCCTGCTGATAAGAAATTAATCTGACAATTTTATTGTATTGATTTAATGGGAAGGTATATTGATAATCATTATTGTTATTTCTGATAATACGTTCAGTTTATTTCAAGCAAAGTCACGGCTCGGCAGGAAGTGAGGTTACGATTTAAATATTTGCACACTTTACAGTTATAAGCACAGCAAAAAGTGTTGACCTTGATTATCTATTGATGTAAAAGCGTTTCTAAGCTAACGTTCCATTTATAAATATCATATCAAATGTCAGGTATCATATTCCTTATTTTATTTTTTAAATAAATTTTCTTTCAAACTGCTAGGATACAACATTTAATTTGCATATTGCTGTTTACATTTCTGTTTGTATTGTTAATAAACATGTGATGCATTATCCTTTAACCATAGTTCTATGTTAAGGCATAGTACATGCTGATTCTAACTTGAAGTGTCATGAAGAAGGTAAAAAAAACCTTAAAAGTACTGATCCCGGAAAAACCATCCTTTATATAGGAAATTCATCCACTTATGTTATATTATCGATTACTAAATATTTCTAAGTACTGGTTAAAATAGCTTTTTTCCCACAAGAAAAAACAAAAGGGCTGCTGTTTTTAATAACAACTACTTCCTGTTTCCTGAAGGGATTTGACTCAGCCACTTCAACTGGGTAGTATAAAAAATCAACATTACTGTAATTTTTGCAATAAGTTTCACTAACATATAAAACAATGACCTTTATATAAACATTGGCTGTACTATCACAACAATCAGATGACAATCAATTTTATTACATTAAATTGACATCAGGTATCAACTTTTTCCTGCCCTGAACTTTGATCACAAATATCGACATATCACACAGGTAATGACAATATCAATATCTTCACATCTGTGTGTGATTTAATTAAGTATTGATGTCAATTTTTGAGAGATAAATTATGACCTACATGTAGTCCATATTTAAAACTGATCAAACAGAATTTATTTTGTTTTTTGTTTTGTTTAAATGATGTTTAATGACACTTTCAGCAATTATAGCTTTATCATGGCATCCATTTGTTATATAGGGGAATGTAGCAAGAGTTGCCCCAAATCTGTGCCAGTAAAATTGGCAATCCATGTCAATTTTAGGTTAAGTTGAGCACACTTGCCTAAATTTAGGCTCAAACTCACAACCTTAGTGTTCGAAAGGATAAAATTTACTTCATAATCTAAAAATTACATGTTAAATTAATTTAAATGTCAGACGCATTGTATAATCAAGTAATTCTACAAAGGACTTCACCAACTGTATACACCATACATGGTAAATAACACAAATGTCAACTATTAGATAACGCTGTAGCAATATAATGACCTACCTCTCCAAAAGCACCTCGACCTATGACTTTCAATGGCTCAAAGTCATCAACACCAAGCCGAGATCGCTTAAGGCGTAAAAATTCTGTTTCCTTTACTGCATGCTGTTGTCGCAAATCTTGCTTCTAAAAATATAAGAAAAAAAATGTCTTTATAATAACAATATAAGTATATATATAAGCAAGTAGCAATTCATCATTTTAAGGTCATAATAAAAAATTTAAACACTTGGACCTGTGTCATAGATACCCGAAGTCCCTTATGGTGCAAAGTATACAACTTTTTCCATTCTTAAGTGGGGGTTCAACAACAAGACACAACCTTTACCCATCCACCGCTTATTTTATTAAATTATCAATATAAAAAAAGAGACATAAATGCTAAAATCAGGTTAGATTTCCCTAGCTATAGTTTTCCATTGTTAAGGATATTACAGTTTAAGTAAACCTGGCTTATTAACTTAATCATCAGTAAATTTTTTTTCCTGTACTTTAAAAAGCCATTTTTAGTCTAAGTAGATAGTATATAGCAGTTTTGTATTATGTCATTCCCCTTTTACACTTAGAAAATATTTTATTCATTTTACCTAATCCATGTAATTACTGTTGTATTTTTTCTGTGCAAAAATAGATAATCATGTATTACAAATAAGAGGTCAAGACCCAGCACACAAACCGAACATTAGGATCATGACATATAAACCTACATACAATTTCTTTGTTTGTAGTGTAATAATTCTACATGAAGGGAATTACTATGATTTATTAATATAAACATTACATATTCATCTTAATTATAATAACTGTAACAAATTAAGTCACTAATAATTGTTATGTATGTCATAAATTTTACATTAAATCAACTTGTATTTTAACATGCAAGACATTTCTATTTGTATTCATAAACATTTGTCAAAACAAACAAAGTATAAACACAAACACATATGTATATTTTAATTTACTTTTTCAATGTTAATAACTGTAGCAATTTCTATGCATTAGCTTTTATTTGTATTTTTTTTCAATGTTAAACTTAACACATGTGTTTTGTAGTGTTCTTAACCCTGACAAAGTGCTACAAGCAAGTTTAAAGTAAATAAATGATAAAATTACAATTTGTTATTAATTATAAAAATGTCTAACTAAATGAATAGTAACTTTTAGTCCTTAAACTTATTATTTTTTAGTTATTAATAACAGGATTTCTAAGGTCAGTGCCTACTCTTTAATTTGTCTATATTTTTATGGTGAGGTACTTCTGACTTGGTTTTGTTGAATAAAGGAACATTAGTCGGTACAGTGGTTCAAAATAAACTGTTTATACAAATCAATTTTAAGCACAGTCATGATACTAATTACTGATATTTACTTAGCAAAATAATTTTTAAAAAATCAGTGTCTGTATGGAAGGTTTTTGCCTGAAATAAGAAAACTGCTACTGCGCTTGGTCCAGCTATGCTCCTTTTGTAGATCCAAAAATGTGCAAATTGGATTCAACCATTATTTTCCACAGTTAATTACCATTTTGAAATGCAGCATTCTTTTAAATTCTGATAGGGCAAAATTTGACTTTTAGTATAGTTTCTTAAATTATAGTTTAAATATAATATGCAGTTAAGTATGAGTTCTTTCTTCTTATTTGCCCTATGTAATATTGGTTCCTCTAACTTCAGACATATGACCCTGTAATTCCTACCTGTTCCTCTGTTAAGCCATCTTTTGCCATGGAATGTTCTAATATTCTGTATCTAAAATAAACAATGATGAAATATTTTAATACAGAATACTAAAATTTAATCTGCTTTGAAAGCAAAACTCATATTATACAATATAACTTGCATTTGTCACATGAAACTATTCTTATGCCATTAAACAAGATGCCATCAATGTTTTTACAATTAAAATTTAAGATTATATTGAAAATTAAATCATAAGGCATATTTCAAGTTTCTGAACAGGTTATACTTTATGATCTGTTCACAAATTTTAAATATTTGCATAAGTAACACATTTTACAAATAATGTATGTAAAACATATACATGTAAACACTTTTAAATCAAATGTGTTATTTACATGTACTAGTATATGAGTAAAGAAAAACTTATAAACACAAGCAAATCTGATTTGTTTTTCCAATTTATTTTTTTTGTACCCTGTGAAAGCCCATGACCTCCAATAGGAAACAAAAGTTTGAAACAAAAGGCAGGCCTAAACTAACCTCAGAGGACACTCAAGTCATCAATAATCTATGACTAATTACATAGACCACTCAGACATAAAGGTCCTTCAAGTTGTAATAAAACAGACACTCATAACATATTGTATTTTTTTACCTTAATTGATTGATTAGCAAACTCTAAATTTACCAGCTGTATTTAATTTTTATGTACATGTACAGTGCGAAAACAAATCATTACCAAACTAGTAACCGTGAGCTACTGCTCACAAAGTATACCCCACTATTCACATCATTGAATTGAAGTCTGTCAACAGGAAGTAGATATGGGACAGACCTGAAATCGGTACTCATAATATAGGACCACATGGGAAGGTCGCATAAAAAATATCAAGTGGTTGTGATATGTAGTTGCTGCAAAATCTGTTACTGTTGCAGACAGAAGGCCAGATTGATGTAAACCAGTACACCCCCTCTTTGATTGATTGATTGATTAATGGTGTTTAACGCCCGAGCAGCAATATTTCAGCTATATTCAGGCGACACCCCCTCTTTGAAGAGGGGAAATAATAATAGATTCAAATATTTGTAATTATGTGATCAGTAATACCTGGTTGAACAACAAAACAGGCTTAAGTATTATTCTATGTGCATTGTACAAATTTTCATGACAATGCCAAATAAAATATTTACTAGTATTACAAAAATGTCATAAATGCCATTTGTTAATTAAAACAATGGTTTACTTGGTAAGAAAATAATGTAATTAGGTTTATTTACAACATACATGTAACAGCCTCCAATATCTCTGTGGCATTGTAAAAAAATCTATAGAACATTGTATCAGTAAACAATACTGAATTTACATGCAATCTTTACATTGATTATATTAATATGTTCATGTCATGTAACGGTGTGTTCTCTGTACAATTATAGATCTGACTTGAACAATGAAGTACAAACAACAAGATGTCATCCTTCATGTAATACAGCATTTATCTGATAATATCTGTGCATTTATGTTCTGAAATGTTTACTGTGCCTTGCAGATATGTTGTCTGTTTGTTGTTTTTCATGTCAGCATGCATTATTTCATTTATATTCCGGAAACTGTTGCGAAAATTATATTCAGCCTTGTTTAGTTGTGTTTGAATGATGCCACTTTTTCAGCTACATTATGGCATTCAGTTATTTACTGGAGGATAAAGTCAGAGTACCAGAATAAAACCCTGTAATACAAGTGTGGAGACAGAAAAATGTCTCGCCTGCATTCCGCATTAGTAAAGAACATAAATTTCGTCATAAGCATTACGTAAATAGCATTAGTTATCAACAGCAGCCTGTATAAATATTGTCACCATACCATGCTTAGTTACAAAGGAACTGTCCTAATACAAAAACTTGAACGTAGTTGCTGGACCGTGAAATTGAGGTCAAGGTCAGGTGACGCCTACCAGACAGTCATGTACTGTTCATCAGCAACGTATATACCAAATATTGTCATCCTACCATGCGAAGTTACAGGGGAACAGTCTTAACCAAAAAACTTTAACATAGTCACTGGACTGTGAAATTTAGGTCAAGGTCAGGTGACACCTACCAGACAGTCATGTACTAGTCATCAGCAACCTATATACCAAATATTGCCATCCTACCATGCGTGGTTCCAGAGGAACTGTCGTAACCCAAAAACTTTAACGTAGTCACTGGACCGTGAAATTGAGGTCAAGGTCAGGTGACACCTACCAGACAGTCATATACTAGTCATCAGCAACCTATATACCAAATATTGTCATCCTACCATGCGTGGTTACAGAGGAACTTTCATAACCCAAAAACTTTAACGTAGTCGCTGGACCATAAAATTGAGGTCAAGGTCAGGTGACACCTACCAGACAGTCCTGTACTAGTCATCAGCAACCTATACACCAAATATTGTCATCCTACCATGCGTAGTTACAGAGGAACTGTCGTAACCCCAAAACTTTAAGGTCAGGTGACACCTACCAGACAGTCAAGTACTAGTCATCAGCAACCTATACACCAACTATTGTCATCCTACCATGCGTAGTTACGGAAGAACTGCCGTAACCCAAAAACTTTAACGTAGGCGCTGGACCGTGAAATTGAGGTCAAGGTCAGGTGAAAGGTGACTGACTGGCAAGTACTCATCATAAGCTACCTTTGTACCCAATTTGATGGACCTAGGACTTGGGCTTACAAATATAGGAAGCAAGATGTCAAGTGTTTACGCCGCCTGATTCGCATACATATGTCTCGGCTCCAGCGACTTTTGTCGCAGGCGAGACAAAAACTGGTAATCCTTGTCAATTAACACTGGAGTTCAGTAAACACTTCCCCCCAGTGAGACTCAAACCTGCGACATCAGTCTTGACTGACATGTGATCAATAGTAGACGAACTACCTTAACCCCTTGGCCACTGAAGCCCCACCTAGGTTAGTACATGTATACTTGATTCAGACCGAGTAATTTAAAAATTTTCTATAGCTCTATGTTTGAATGAACTAATATTTGGTTTATGTAATCTCAACATTGTACTTAAATAGCAATTGGTTTTAAGTTTGGTCTTTAATTAATCAAATTATCTTACCATTATTTACATTGGCCAGCTGTGCAAACTTTCTCTCTTTTGTTGCCAAAAAAAACCAAAACAACATATACAAATCACATGTGTTTGGAGTTATCATTACACCTTAATCCATTATTATTTTACATCAAATGTTTATCTCATCAAATCCACATCATATGTATCCAGACCTCCAACAATGGATTAAGAACACCACAGTCCAAAATGTCTATGGAATAGTATTATATGACAAAAGCTCTTCATAATGAACTCGAAGGGGGTTGAAAAAAGTACTTATTTTAATACTTGGCTGCACTGAAGTGTTGCATGGACATTGCATTTATTATTCCAATGGAAATATAATAGTCAAGCTAAATGAAAGCAAATATATTTACTAATAGATAATTTATTTAAAAAATTTGCAAATTTTTGGAAGCGCAATATATATTACCCTTTTCTAGACTTGTAAGGGTGATTGTTTTTTCTTGGGAACAACTCTGGGATTCAAAATTTGTGAAAAATTATGTCTGCCATGACACCTTGAAAATTTAATTTAATACAAGTGTGTTGTATTATAAGTGAGTTAATTCTGCTTGTTCTGAGTGATCTCTGATAGTTCAACAAAGAGTATAAATTTGAGCAAACAATGCTAATATTTTTCTCTTATGGAGGTAGTTGTCATATGCTACACCCATTTCTTTCAAATAAGAAATTATCTTTTTACATTACATATATACATCCAATCCAACGCACTAAATATGACACTATAAACATACATAAATGTCATAGAACATACTACTTTCTCTGGTTTGCAAGTAAACCCTGTCCTCGTAATGTGAGTATGTGGTTATGCATAATATACAAAATTATAACCAACATTAATGCCAGAAAAGCGGTCCAAGCAGAGTCTAGATATAAAGATCCTTAAAAGCAAGCACTTCATGAGTGGCCCTACAGTAAATGGATTTCTGCTCATAGAACATCTACTAGTTATCATCCTAACAGAGTTGACATTTTCTCTTACAAAACTTATTCTGTAATCAAAGTAGAGAAATATGGCTGGATGTAAAATTGGACAAACATGAAAGTAAAGACATTTACCCATACAACACTACTGTCAGTTATTGGACAAAGTAATTCTTCATTTCTCAATAATAAGCTATAAATCATATCACAGAAAATTTTCTGAAATGTTGTTTCAATATCTACTTTTCCATTTTCGATGTCAGTCTTATTTTTTGTAAAGTTCATCAAACTACAAACAGGGAGCTTTGATCCTGATCCACTGAAGGCATTCAAAGAAGCAAGGTTCCAATCAATGATTCCAAAAAAGATTAAACAGACAACCATTTTGTATTTTGGTTGTGTTACATAAAATAACATTACATTTAAAGAAAGTTTTATTAACATGACATGCATATACATTTGTAACTGCACTAAAACACAAAGGAACCAGAACTTGTAAAATAAACAAGTGTTTGTTTTTTATGTGTCTACAGTTGTCAACAAAAATGTTTACTTAAAAAAGTTATTGAAAATGTCATTTCAAGGACAATAAATTGTGATAAACATTTCTATTTTAGTCCTTTCCATATTATGTGCAAAATTAAATCTCAGTGAACAAAAAACTGTTTTAAATGACTAGTGTTAACACATACTTTTTTAACATTTTGATGAAAATCAAGTCAAATATATAGTTTGGTCATGTACAATACTTTAGTGGTGATTTTGCATACAAGAAACTATTAAATTGTATAATCCTAAGAGAAATAATGAATGAGATTAAAATCACACAAGCTGACATGAAACTAGGGGATAATATAATCCAGTCATGTTCCTGTAAATTGCAAATCATTCTCAATAAATTCAAATATTACATAACCTAGCAGCAATCAATATGTCTATTAATTTTGTATTAGTTTTATACTTCAGGTAAAGTAAACAATACACTAGGATATCACTTACACCTGTGGTCCATGCTCACTTATAATCATACCAAATAAACAGTAACAAGTAGTAGTAAATGGAAGGTCCCTACAGTTCACTAGGTAATTTTCTAATAGTAATATCTTTCCTCTACTCATGAACAAAAATACTCTAGATGATAGAGATTATACAGTGTGACAAGCTCACTTAAATAACTTAAATAATTTTGTATTAAAATACCCCTTTACATAAACCTGTCCATAAATCGAAATGTTCCAAAAACAACACTAAGACCACTTCTGGCTTGCCACAACTGCCTTTTTTTAAATGAGGTTGACAGTTACACCTTTACCACCAAACATCTTTTACATGACAACAAGAAACTTCTTCATGAAAAACAAGTTTGGACACACAAAAATGTCTCGCTCGCATTCTGCATCAGTAACTATAAAAATTACATCATAAGCATTATGTAAATAGCATTAAATTGTTATCAATTAAAATATACAATTCATGGTTACAGAGAAACGGACTTAATCCAAAAACTGTGACAATGTCTCTGGACACTAAAATTGAGGTCATAGTCAGGGGACACCTACCAGACAATCAAGTACTAATCATTACCAACATATATACCAAATATTGTCATCCTACCATGCATGGTTTAACGTAGTCACTACAGCATGAAACTGAGGTCAAGGTGAGGTAAGTCATGTACTGTTCATCAGCAACCTATATATCAAATATTGTCATCCTACCATGCATTGTTACAGAGGAACTGCCCTAATCCAATAAACTTTAACGTAGTCGCTGGAACCTGAAATTGAGGTCAAGGTCAGGTGACAGGTGACTCACTGGCAAGTACTCATCATGAGCTACCACTGGACCAAATTTGATTGACCTATGGCTGAAGCTTACAAAGATATAAAGCAAAATGTCCAAGTACTGATGCCGCCACCTGATTCCCATATACATGTATGTTTTGCATTCCCAGGCTAGACAAAGACAGTTGAAGGACTTGCAGTATGAACATGCCCACACTGGATATCCAGATTCAACATATGCAGAGTGAAAAAACCTCAAAAACAAATGCTGTTGGTGGGTATTAAAATAATTGAATCAAATTATCACAGAATTATTTTGAAACCACCAATCAGCTATGATAGTGCCATTGTTTGGCTCCTCTGAATTTAGATCCATCTGTGGATGTTGGATCTGGATACCCGGTGTGAAGCACAAAGCCTTTTAAATTTCCCCAAACACCAAGAAAAAAATCACACAAAAAAAAGGAGTAAATACACCGGAAATCTTGAGGAGAAAATATTTGTTGTAGTTAATTTTTAATTAAGTAAATTATGAACATAAAACTGTTTCAAATATTTGTTTGTTGTTTTTATATCAAATATCAGTAGTTACTTGTATCCTGCTTCTTGGATCTAATTAGTTGGGTAGGAAAATTTTATGCACAATCAAATTTTGTCAAGATTTAAATGATATAATTAAATGCAGACAAGTTTAAAATTTAGACCTGTCATCATGTCCTCCTTTGTATGAACATGAAACTGTTTCAAATTTTATATCAAATAGCAGTAGCTACTTGTATCCTGCTACTTGGATCTAATTAGTTGGGTAGGAAAATTTTATGCACAATCAAATTTGGTCAAGATTTAAATGACATAATTAAATGCAGACAAGTTTAAAATTTAGACCTGTCATCATGTCCTCCTTTGTATGAACATGAAACTGTTTCAAATTTTATATCAAATAGCAGTAGCTACTTGTATCCTGCTATTTGGATCTAATTAGTTGGGTAGGAAAATTTTATGCACAATCAAATTTGGTCAAGATTTAAATGACATAATTAAATGCAGACAAGTTTAAAATTTAGACCTGTCATCATGTCCTCCTTTGTATGAACATGAAACTGTTTCAAATTTTATATCAAATAGCAGTAGCTACTTGTATCCTGCTACTTGGATCTAATTAGTTGGGTAGGAAAATTTTATGCACAATCAAATTTGGTCAAGATTTAAATGACATAATTAAATGCAGACAAGTTTAAAATTTAGACCTGTCATCGTGTCCTCCTTTGAAATCTTTATTGTATGTGATCAGATAACCACAATATTGTCACGATCAATGAAAGAGTTAGATGAGATATGACTAACGACAAGTTAACTGAAGCATTAAATACAGATCTGCGTTGTTTTGTTGTTTCAAACAGAATAATTCTATTAAACAACCAGGAAGTTTTATGTCATGGGACCTATCATGTAATCTGCTGGAACCTTAGATTTTTTTAAGAAAAATATTTTGTCTCAAGTTTCTCCACATAACCTATATGAATTTATTACAATATTTAGTCCAAAAATATTTTCTGAATTAAGATCCCAGCTCCCTAAACAGAACAGAAAAAAGTTTATTCCTAAAGACATGTAAAGCAGTTAAACAGCAAAAAATTTATAAAACCTAAGGGTGTGTTCAATTTGGAGTATTGGAACCTCTTTGTAGCTCCCCAAGACATAAAAATCCTGAGGGAGCTACATTAGCTCCAGACATAACATGTAAAAGGGATTTGTGTACACATTAATCTACAGTAAAAGACAACTGCAGAAAACTTCTGTCAATATGACTTGTCTTAAATTAAATTCAAGCAGGTGACAGTGTTGATAAACATTTTTAAAACAATCAAATATAGATTGACTATAATTTAGATACATATACATGTATGTGCAAATACTTTACCAAACTTTTGTATCACATATTTTGTTTCTGATTTTGTAGTTATTACACTAAGCCAAACCCCTGGTTGATATTTCTGGACAAATTATTGTTTGAAGCATGCTAGCTAGCAACAGATGCACAGGAAGAAAGAATCTTCAAAGTAAATTCTAGTGAACAGAAGAATTATGATATGTTTATTTATAGAACTATGTACTTTTCAAACAATTAGTTTAATCAAGATAAACACTTCTCAAACTGTTACATGTTTCCTTAGTTATCAGTTAGTTTGTACAAATGTTTCTTTTTTTTTACAGAAAATCCAAGATAATTGCTATTATGAGGCATTCATGGCACTGTAGGTCATTTACTGCCCTTGATAAAACAACACAACAGCAGGAATACAATGCCAGGTTATTTGTTAATAATTGATTGCTAGCAACCAGTATATATTAGCTTTATTCATATTATATGTTGAAATTGAATGGATTAGAGGTATGGGAATTGTTACTGCCATGAAAAAAAAGTCTGGACAGCTATGAAGCTAATGTCCATACCCTTGTAAACATCTACATAGGGATCTGTTAAATGCAGCAAACATGAACTCTCCAAAAGTGTTACATTCTACAGCTAGACTTTCAGTCTTTTAATTGGAGGTCCCACCCCTAAAGCCTTTGTGGACTTTTCAAAATTTGGTTGTTTAAGCCTGGTAATGGTTACAACACAGCTGTATGATTGGCCATTAAATTTGTGTACATATTATTCTATCATACATGGCACCCTGATGACTTAGATGCTCAAAACAAAGACAATTATTAAAATCGGGTCATATTTATTGCTATGTTAAACCATGATTTCTATTTCTGCCATGTTTGATGCTAACTGTTGAAAAGTTTTATAGAAACTTGTACAACATTACTTTCAATGCCATGAAGCAATGTTAAAAAATGTTTTAAAATGTAGGAAAATGTTGATTTAATATGCTCATCTAATGTGATTTTTTTATGCACTTTAAACCACATTTTCTACAATTATCTTTACAATTTACAAACTGTAATTACACAATCAGGTCATGCAATTGTCTTAATTCTTACATCATTTATAAATTTGTTTCTCTAAAATCAAATTATATTTGGAAAAATAGTGGTATTGTATATATACATGTATAAATTAGCCAGTTATTCAATAAATTATAATGTAAACAAAGCATGCCAACTGGAACACCTATCGTTAACGAGATATTCTGCAGGTACACATCACATGACTGTTTTAACCTCCTACTATCTGATTGATGTTCAGTACTAACCATCCACAGGAGATATTAATTAATGTTAAAATAATTATTCTTTGCATATAACAAGGCCTTTGATTGACATGATAGTCTTTGATCATGTTTGTATATACTTAATCTGTTTTAATGGGGATATATATCACATCCTTATTGTATGATCAAATTTTACTTTAAAAACAATGTTAACTGTTCCTGTATCTGTGAATAATTGACTGATCAATAGAATTGTTAATTAACACCCAACTTCAATTGTAGAATTTCAGAGGGATCATTGGACAAGACAATTTACCATCACTAGGAAATGAAGGCAGAATTAATCTTTGTAGAGGTACAATATGCCAAATCTTCATAAACTTCTACAATAGGTTCCTCAAAGTGAGGACCTCTGCAACACAGCACCCAAAAAATCAGTGGCTGGCTAGGCTTGCTTCATTCTTCCCCCATCCAATTCCAGCTTAATAATGAAACAACATATTTGTCTAACACCCATGTAGATGTTGAGCACCTCTGTGGAATGAGCCTTGGAACTGTCACTATTACCCACTTCACAAAAGTGTAAAATCATGCATTAAAAATATAGGATTTCGAATATCCATGAAGTTTTTATTACCAAAGTCTTTTCTTTGTCTTGATGGTAAATTCTATAAAATTCTTGATGATTTTAATGTTGATAAATGTGCATATTATACAAGCTAGATGCACATAGAAAGTGAATCTATTGGAAAAGTAAAAAAATTGGTTTATGGAATTCTATATAACATGTATTTAAAGTTGTATAAAGTTCTTTAAGTATACTAGGACAATAGGGCTCTCAATAAAACATGTAATAATTCATCTGGTTTACAAGGTTTACAACCAAAAAACTTGTTTCTTTACCTGTCCAAACTAAACAATAAAACAAACTCGTACAATATGACAAATAGGGAAACTTTTAACAGCTTCTTTGAAATCTTGACATATAACACAATTTGTCTAGCCTTGATCACACACCACAAGCTAAAAAGGCACCCTTCCATTCAAAAAACACGATAAAAGGTATAAGTCAAGTCATGTAGACAATAATATGTATTATGTCATGCAAGTTAATTTGTCATAAATAGGAACCTCGATTTAAAATTAAAGCTACTGGACTGTAAAACACCAAGTTTAATATCCTGTTTACATGTATAACAAACTGCCTATTATACAAGGCCTTTAACTAAATGTAAAATTACAGTAAGCAAAATATAGTAACTCAAAGATTAAAAATGGCCATTTGTAACCTTTTACTACAAAAATCCTTATCTAATGAATCTATTTACATGTAGATTTGTTTACTGATGTACACCATAGGCAAAGTGTACAAAAGTTCACCTTGTGGGGTCGTCAATAAATTTGTTTTTCCACTAGTATACATTTAGTTTCTGTCCATCTCAAATCTGTTCCAGGTTATTAAATACACAATCAACTCAAGTCTTTGAATATGCACTGTTTCAATCCTTGTGTTTAAGGGTGGACTGGGAAGGACTTGAAAAGGGTATAACTTATTCTTGAAGCACTTTAACTAGATTGATTGCTTTACGTCCAGCGAGCAGTATTTCAGCTAAATTCAGGACGGGAACAAGTTAACAACAATGCATTAATTGAAAAAGGGGTGGGATGGGACACACGGAACAGAATTTTGACTGCCACTGGAAAAGTACGGATTATTAGGGGTCGGAGAATTTAGCCTTTTGTAGTGGCTACAATGAGCCTACTCTTTTTCGACTAGAGGTAGAGATATAGTCCATCTATTTCTTCTAAACTGCTGAGCTTCAATTGATCTTGAAAGTTGAAAGTTGAAAGTTTTGATTGGTTTTCATTTCCCCATTTTTTTCTTTATAAACATATACAAATTGTAGGAGACATTTTAACTTTCGGTCGTTAACACATAAAGTAAACAAAAAGAATCAAATCAAAAGATAGTGATACCCTTTACACTAGTTATGACACGTTACATATGCTCTGCTGCTGGCATTAGATCACAGAAACTGCCCCATGGATATGTATAGCATTTCATAATTAAAAGAGCATATTATATCTGATGTTCTGCAAACAAATGGCCTCAAAGTGTGTCATGCATTTTCATAAACTTGATATCTTATTTAAGTTGTCAAAATCTTCATTTAGGAATAGAAACTGAACTAGATCTCTTTAATACAAAAGAAACATGTGACTGTTGACATTGTCGGAATGCATCCTCCTTTTACATTCTGTCTGTCATCTATAAATGTACCTTTCAGACTTAAAGGTAATCAATTGACAAGCTGAACCGAACCAGAAATTTCTAGTTAAAAATCCAATTCAAGGTCAAACCAAGGTACACATCTTATAACATACCCCTAAAAAGTCATAAACCATATACATGTTTCCGACAACAGATTGCTTAAATGTTTTTTTTACTTAGTATTTATACTCTGAGTAGATCATTTGACTATAAAGTACCTATGTCCTATCTATCAGGTGCTTTAATCAATGAAGCACAACAGATCAGGATGTGTTTTACACAATGGCCAGCATTTATAAATGCGAGAAATGCGCCAAGATTTAAAGTGTAGTTAAAACCAGACAATTTCTACAACCTTTACAAACAGAAACAAGGAAGTAAACTTATACCTTTTTATTTCTTTATAGCATTACCAAAGAAAAAAATCCTTCAAAGACAGAATTTCCTTAAACAGTAAGTAGGTGAGCGACAGACCTGAAATCCAATCAAACACAATGGGAGGCCATGCTGATGCTGCATACCAAATTTCAAGAGAATGTGATTAGTAGTTGCTGAGAAAACTATTACGAAAATTTTTCCTATTTTGACCCTTGAAACTGTCCAAATCGGCTTGGAAAACAGGAAGTAAATAACTGACCGACCTGGAAAGGAAAGGCACCGTACAACTCATCATGCTTAAGCTGTGCACCAATCACTTAAGTAGAAGCCAAGAAACCTGTTACGAAAAATTTGTCCACACCCGCCCGCACGCCCAACATTCACCATACAATGACCTGGATTTGCACTCTGTGAAATCCGGCTAAAAACTAACTAACTTAACATTAGTTTTTCTAAAATAAAAGACAATCAAAGACATTGCTGGTAAGCCGCACCCTGCATTGATATTTAAATATATTTAAGTATTTACATTTACATGATGTTATTTATCTGGTCTTGCGTATGCAACAAAGTAAATGTTATGCATGAGAGTGCATACATCATTTGAACTTGGTTGAAACTTAAAGTATTGCATCTTACTTTGCATAAAAATAAGATTCAGATTTTTATGAAGTAAACTTTAAAGGAAATAATCCATTCGTTTCAATTTACTACAGAAAAATTCAATTCTCGAATCCTTTTGTGGCTTGGTTGGCATGTTTTTTTTACCAAATGTCAATATACTCAATTTTTTTCCATGCTGAGTTAAGGACAAAATTAGCCTTTTTTCAAACAGGTTGAAAAGATGTTTAAACTCTTGCATCAACCTTTTTTCATGCACTCTCATGTGTTTACTTTGTTGGCGAGGCCAAATAAATTTTTTTGCATTGTTTAATTTGTGTCTGATAATAGGCACATACACCTTCTCACGTTTGTTTCCTTCAAAATACTGAGAACTAAAATTTGTTAAATCTTTCATTATTTGATCATTGTAATCATTAAACACAGGGCTAATGCAGGTAAAAGACATCCAAAATATTGTCAGGAAAAGGGGACATTGTGGCAAGGTTATATTTTTTGTTGTAAAGCAAAAATTTGTTTGTGTCTTGTATACATATAGGTATTTTTTAATCTGCTTAAATAACTGGGGAAAAAGTATCGTTGTAACACAATCTTATTAACCTATTACGAAATTGTTATTTTTATGCTCAGTTTTGTATTAAACCAGGGTTTTTTTCCATTGCAACAGACCTTTTTTCTGTTACAAACTAGTGTCCACTTGTATATTTGCATTAAGAACAAGTACTAGTAATTTACATCAATTTTACTGTTTTAGTCAAATTCAAAATTGTTTATACCAGATATAAATTACATATAATTATTATATTATTCCCTAAAATATGTTATGCACTTGTACTATGATAATGTTAATTTTCCTGTATTAAATTATCAATACATACATACACACTTACTAAGCACATATATTTAATATGAACTTTTGTTGATATTGACATTCTGAACATTTGTATGCACTTATTTCTGACAAGGTATAAATAATTGTTTATTAGTAACATAATGCTTGTTCTCTTTTTAAGTATGGCACTTGAATGTTTTTTAACACAGTTTATGAGGCCTGGAATGGTTATTTTCAGTAACTGTAAATTCTTGTTAGGGACTAGTTCAAGAGTAGGTTAAAGTAACAGACTCTATGTTCACTTGGAATAATAGCATTATGGTGACAGGTATTCTATTAAGATGTGACTTACCGTTTTTCTCGTTCTTGGTACGATTCTATAAGGTTTGAATAGTAATTTTCTAGAGTAACTTTAGCATTATGGTGACAGGTATTCTATTAAGATGTGACTTACCGTTTTTCTCGTTCTTGGTACGATTCTATAAGGTTTGAATAGTAATAATAGCATTATGGTGACAGGTATTCTATTAAGATGTGACTTACCTTTTTTCTCGTTCTTGGTACGATTCTATAAGGTTTGAATAGTAATTTTCTAGAGTAACTTTAGCCTTGGTTGCCTTATCTTTTGTGTGGTTGCTGACAACCTGTGATTGTTCTCCTACAGTGGCCATCTTGGAGCGGCGACTCTGAATAAAAAAAGGGAGTATTAAAAAAACATGATCAAGTTAATACTTGACATCGACAAAAACCAGAAAAAAAATTAAAATCTCTTCTTTAAAAAATTAATACCTTTACTTAAAAGGGGAGGACTTCACAAGAAACCAAGTTCATAAGATATTGAAAAGGTTAAAAAAATACAAATTTTCATCTCATAAATAACATTTTTATTAATATATTGAGTTATTTTTGTTGTTGTATTTGTTATTTGAAAAGTCAAACCAAAATGTCAATGGTGTACATGTATTCTACTTAATTTATAAGTTATACAAGCTTCCACCTATTTCTGCTAGAATAATATCAATAAACTGTCTTAAGCAGCAAGAAATAAAAAGTTTTTGAAATTCAGTGTACTCATAATGTACTTCTGTAGAAACACAAAAAATATATATCGTGTCCAGAATATTTCATATTAAAAACAAAAATATATACAGTTACTTTTACCAGTAGTATATTTGTATGGGAAAACAAATATTGTCATTATAATTGAAGTTCCTATTATTCTTTACTTTTGTACCCATGCATGGCTAATTGCTGGATTTTTAATCATTCGTGTTTGGAAATTTAATTTAAACAAACCAATTTCTTGAGCAAACAATAACAACAAAACCTCCTAAATCTATGCACAGATTTAACAGGCATTGTTAGTTCAGGTAAATCCTAATTATAATACACTTTTCATTTTAAGAGTGGCTAACATAATTGACACAGAATGAACAAATAATAATTCTCACCTTTCATACAAATATGCATGTACTTATATACATAAACTACCTGCATACAATTTATATACACTGTACATCAATATGAGCCGTCTCATGAGAAAAGGTACAAAAACGTCGTGACGTTGTTATCGAGAAAACGGCCTTGGAATGAACGATATGATTTTAGCGTTGTTCAGTTGCGAGTTGTTTTTGCAGACGACGGTATCTCCATGAAAAACTTGACCATGGGTTGTCAAAACTTTGGGAAAAAGATTATTTGAATATAAATTTATTAGTGTGTAATAAATTTTAAAAAGCTTATGATACTTTTAATTCCATACAAAAGAGTTTACCACAGGTCAATAATCAGTACGTCAGTCAGTGGAAAGCCCCTTTTGAAGAATTGAATGATTTCCAGATGCAAGCCTGGTATTTTCTGAAATTTGTCATTTATTTGACGAATATGTACAGAGTGAAATGTTCATTTTATCATCCTTGTACTATGAAGTCATATCCCGGGTCAAGTGAAACTGAAAGTACTATTAAAGGAATCGTCCACGTGACTCTTCATGTACAACATTTCTAAAAATATCTCATCAATAAAATTAAAAGATTTAATTGTTTCTTTTATTATCGGATTTGCTATTTGCAGTTTATGGCCGTTATTTTAACAAAACAATTATAGAATAATGGAAAAATTAGTCTTTCAACGCGTTACCTATCTTTTGAAAAATTATTTTTGTCACACACAGGAATTCGAACCCATATTATTTCGGGCAAAATGTGGTCAGAAAAAAAATTGTCGCCGAACAAAGTGAGGTGGGGGGTTCTACGTGCTCGCGGGCATTCATTCTTCAATATTATTAGCTACAATAATGTAGCTCCTTTTTTTCCCTTTAAAAATTAAAAAAAAAAACGTTAAAAAAGGAGCTATATTAATTGTAGCTACAAGATTATGACATCGATTCCTATAATAGATCCATATTTTTGCAACCACGAAACTTTTTCTTGGACGGAAACACTTTCTTTACCTTCTGTGCACACACACACCCTCTCTCTCACACACACAATACTAATACTTATTATAATTGACTTGGGCATTTGTCGACAACACCTAAACTATCTGATTTTTAAATGTTCTTGTTTGTTTGCCCTGTAAGCCAAAATTTTGTTTTACATTCCCCACCACCCCCCCAAAAAAATCAATAAATAAATCAGTAAAAATGACAAAATAAAATAAGTAGTCATAAACATTGATTATGAAATTATGTCAAATTATTTGGAGTACATCATTTCAGTGAAATTGTTAACTTTTTTACGCTGTTTATAAAACTGTGCATCGTCCCAAGTCGGGGGTTCTGAGTCCGCGTTCGCTCCATCGTCAAAAATAGAGCGAACATGGACTCAGAACCCTTGACTTAGTAGGATGAAAACTTTGTTGCTGCTTTGTAACTATCTGTTCTTATGGCATTTCACGCGAATGATGTTTAAATATTATTACAGGAAATTGACAATTAAGCTGTGTCACAAACATTTTGAAAAACAAGTACTCGTACCAGAAAATAATTATGAAAATCGGGAAAATCAAAATGATCAAATGAATGAACCAATTCACTCTACGGAAAGACTGCGCCTGCTTTCAACTGAATTAAATACTGAATCTGATAAGAGGTCTATTCAAAGTAATGGTGCTGTTATTTTTGACAATGATTTAAATGATGTAGAAGTGGTTTTTACAGTGTTTTACTAAGGGTTGTTGTTCAAGTAAGCACCATGAATGCTTAAATCAATTGATTGAAAGGAAATAAAAGATTTTTTTCCAGTTCGGGAAATGACCAAATTAGAACGAGACATGTCAGTGTTACACCAAAACAAATTTTTAATAGACTAGGCAAATTAATTCGGACTACTAAAACCAGTGGCTCCACGAGGACGCGATAAAGAACCTCCGATATTACTTTCTTAGTCCGAAACTATTTTAAATCAAATTTTAAATAGAGTTTTAGGTGTCTCCTCTTTAAGAGATATTTGAATAAAATGTCAACAAATCAAAATAGCTGGACCAAAAGATGATGTTAGTGGAAAGTGTGAAAGATTAAAACAGTTAATAAATAACTTTTATCAACATTTAAATGATTTGTGACAGCAAACCGATAATAGGGTTTACTATTTTATATTAAACATTCAAGGTCGTGATTGTGGGCTAAAACATTGAAATGTGTAAATAAAGGGCCTCTATAATTGTTATCTTTATTCAAAGTGTAAAACGAAATGAGCTTCATCGTCAATTTTAATTGGTTACAGTAGTTACACATACCGAGTTCCCGAGGAGCCTACATTTAAATCCCATTATTAATTCGAGGATATGATCAGATAATCTAATTTTTGTTATAAGTTATAAGCAACTGATTGTGTAACCTACCGACCCTTTTTAAACATCGAAATTCAAGCAAATCCTTTTATTTTTTGTGTTACAAAGTAGCCAAAAACGCTGACTCGTGCCTACTAACTATGTACAGAACATATGGGGTCACCACGTGACGTCAATCATCAAATCAAAAACGCAGGTATTTACAGTATATAGGATATAATTATAAACGTGAATACAATCACGTGCGTAGTGTATTATTAGTATGTATACGAAATACTCGTAGGAGCTACAAGCCTGTGAAGTATTCTTTTTATTATATGTGTGAAGGCTGGGGTTCAGCGAAGATCCAGGGTGGTGATGATCGCATACACATACATGTAGCAACTACATGTATGTATTTACGTCCATACTCATTTTAACTTGTTACCATGTTATATGTGGCCAGTATTTAAATGTTGCTTGACATTTTTAGGTAAAGAAAAGATGGGTCAAATGTACATGTTATATCAAAATTAGATCATGCACTCGATACTTTTGGTTATGGTGCGAAGGAATGATGCATGCATCACGTGCATGCATGCAGATAATTGCGCAGTTAAAAATTTGGAACTGCTAATTGTTAAAATGTAATTTCATGTTTCTGTTGCTAAACATCGGAAACATCGGAACCCGCTTTTGAAAAAATTATGGCTAAAAAAAAGTCAAAATCAGGTAGTAATTTAACAGTTTTCGATAATTTGTACAATGTCTTCTTCCCTTTTGTCTGTAACCGCTGATCAAGTAAGTACCAACTTAAATGTTTCAGCGAATGTATTGGGTCATAAATTACCGATACAGCCGACAAACTGGGATTTATCAGGTCAGAACTTATGTAGCCATATATTTCTAATATATAGAACCATTATTTGTATTTTAAACAGACTTTGTAATAGCATAACGTTTCATGTTTGTCCTGCGCGCTTATCTGATACTTGCAGTGATAAAGCCTGCATCAAAAAGGAAATTTTCAATATTCCGTATGTATATCATAAAAAACAAGATGCTTATTTTTATTCGAATACACCATAAACAAATTCTTTTAATGCGACTTTTGATATCAATTTTAAAAGTTAAACAATATGTTATTAATGATTTTATTGTATTTGTGTTGTTTTGACGATCTTTCATTACAATTGATATCTGATCTATTAGGCCGAATTTTACTGCCATGATAATCCGAATTTAGTTTTGTGATTTGTCGGATTAACGGCAGAATTCAGTCCTATTGCTCGTAATGTAGCAAATAAAAAAATTCTACCTTCGGTTTATTTATACAAAATTCGAACATAATATTAATTTTCTTTACGTTATTTAAGCTTCAGACATTGCGAAAATAACGGGAAACTATCTTTATTCAAGAAATTTCCTTTTTCGTCATGAAGATGCACATGGAAAATGTTGATCATTTTTCCGTATATGGATAATGTGACCTAAGTTTAGTAAAATCATGCTAATTTGCATACTGTAACAACCAATCCGGAGTAAGAATCCAGTCATTCACATATACTTTCCCAAGATGCAACACATTCAGTTTCGGGTTTCTCAATGTTTTGCGTGCAGTAAACGTTATAAAATAGAGACACGAATGTCAATTAATACACAATGCACAGCGGGTTATTAAAAACTTCAATAACTATCATCACTTATCAATACTGATCGATCTTAAACACAAAACCGATAAAATAATTGTGACATTGTTGAAATACATCAAGATTGACCACGGCGGATTATATATGCAACTTCTTTTTTACATCAAAGTGCCTGGAGAGATTCAATCCCGCGCTGCTACATTGCGAGTAATGGGACTAAATTCGTACCCTCCCACCCCCCCCCCCCCAAAAAAAAAAAAACAAAAAAAAACGAGAGGGTACGATTATTCCTTCTTTTGATCTATGTGGTCCGGCTTGCATTTTACTCTTTGAATTCAGAATATCAGCTTGTGCAACACAAGCTGATATTCTGAATTCAAAGAGTAAAATGAGTAAAAACCAGAAAAGGTAACAAATTTTAGTTGCTTCTTTTATCAAACAATAATAATTGCAAATTAATTTTATTTAGAACGATCGAATGGACAATTCGACAATGATTTACAACGATCAAAATGACTATTTCCGTGTCAATTAAAAACTTTTTTCTAATAAGTTGTAAGTAATTCCTTAAATTAAAAAGACCTTCAAAGACCAACTTTGTGTTTCAGAGTTTGTGGACGAGGTCTGTATTCGCGAAAACTTTTCGACATCAAACGTTATTTTTTGACGTTTTTTTTATTTATCAGCCCTTTTTTCAAATCTAAATAGTTTCCTTATTAATAAAGATACTAACAAACGGAAAAGTGTATATAAATCAGCAGGACTTAAGCTATAATAAAACGTTAAAATCTGAATTTCGGTGAAAAATGAGTTTTTGTACCTTTTCTCATGAGACGGCTCATATACTATTAAAAGACAGGGATTTAATGTACATGTACAACTACATCCTACATGTATTTAAGCATGAGTAAAACTTTTTCTTAGTACATAATATCAAAATAATAAGTGTTAAGGAATTTTTAACTATTTAAAGCCATTATTCATATATTGCTAGCAATAATACATAAAAATGTTTGGTTCAAGAGCCACCTACTTCAGTCAATTAAGCAAATTACTGAAAATACTGGCTTGATATCAGAAAGTAAAAATTCTAAGGAAGAATTCTTATTTTCCTTCTTTAATATTTCCCTTTATTGAGTGTAAAATTAACATGTCAAGATACATGTATGACACGATTTATACCATTAAACTATAAACATACTAGTAGGTAGTGGAATGGAGTCTATAAATGTTGAAGTTTAATGTGATTTCAAAGTTTCTTGAACTTGGGTCATTGTAAAACAATAAATTAATGGGTGTACTCTTTTTCATATCAAATAAATAAAGCAATAAATATAAACTTCTTACAAGTCTTCAAACACTTCAAAACGTTTTATCTTAACAAAATTAAGATTAAGCAAACAAGAAGTTTTACAAATTTACAATACCTGTTCTCTAGCAAATAACTTTGAAACAAAATCCATTACATTAATAAACTTTCCATTTCATAATTTTGATTCTATATTTACAATTAAAATCCATTTAAACATGTAGCTTATTCAAATACATTTATTTAAACTTGACATTTGCAGGAACACAAATGAAAACATAAGTATAAACAATGGGAAAATAATACTATTGATTAATACTTATATACACATTTCTATGCACATGACAGAAATCTCCTTACTGAATCCATAACACTGGCACTCAGCCATATAATTCAGTCCTTTAAATTAGAAGTTCCTTAAACTAATGTACTACTAATTCTAATCTAATTATGCCTCACAAATCAATTTAATCCATTTAATCCCAAACATACATGTAAACTGATGTTTTCAGTTCTGGTTTGAAAAGTTTTAAAGGTTTGTACACGAGTTTTAGGATGTACATGCAGAATAAAACTTTGCAAGAATTGGTTAAAACAAAATTGCCAAAACCTAGGCGACTGTGCAAGTGTTTGTATTTCTAAATCTGCCCTAATAAGGACAACTTCAAGCAATAATTCTTGTTGCCTTTATACCAGTATAAGCAGGGATACAAGTACAAAGTTTAACATACCTTAACCAAACATACTAGTACCTACTGCTTCATTCAGAACTCCAAAAAGTTGAAATAAAATCATGTACACACTGGTCACTTTTTAAATTAGCATGTACCTGATCAAGAAGCTTTTATTATGACATTTGACAATGTTTGACATAGTTCCTGGACAAATTGCATCCGTACAGACACATGTCTCCACGCTACCTACAGGGCAGTAATATCAATTATGAAGTTTTCTGGACATTTAGTAAACCGACTTTATTGCATAATAAACCCCAAGAGGTTAAGCATACATAAACATACAAAAACACTGAACATGTTACTGTACCTATACAACCTAAGATAATATAGTATTTACAAATATGTATGAATTTGACCAATGTGGATCTCATTGTCGCAACTCAAATGATTGCTTTACAAAATCAACAACCATGGGTAAAACATCCATATTTGGGTTAAGAACAAAAATTAATTTATCAGTGGCATCAGTTTTAGTCAATTTAGTCATTCACTTATCTTTATATCACAACATCAAACATCAGCACTTTTGAGGACTGATAATTTATTAAATTATGCTCAATGTCCAGGGGATTAATATTTTAATTGTATGCTTCATGTCTAGCAAGCAATATTTCAGCTTTATTCGGAATGACAGACTTGACTGATTTATAAAATGTATCAATGTACCAATTTGTGACTTAAAAGATTAATTTCTGGAAATAATTTACTAAATTATTAATGTTGGTAGCTGAAAATTTTATAAATATATGAATATGTACATGTATGTGCTTTCCAATATTTTTCTTCCATTCAATATGTTTTAAATCATCATGTTTTTGTAAAATAAAATGTGTTATTTAATTTTTCCTTAAATTTTCAATGACTCTGTATGTATTAAATTTGTTCCACTTTTGAAAGTACCTCACAATTATTTGTTCTCAACTGCTACACTTAAGAAATAAGACATATCCTTTTGCTTTAATGAATTTAAAAGAAACAAAAATATAATTACAAGTAAAGAAAATATAGGTTTTGTATGCCAAAAGGTCTAACTTTGTATATAAACACCTGTATTACCTAGGTATTAATAGATGTTTAATGATAGACCACAAACCACAACAAAAACTTGTGGGTGATACCCATAACTAAATGTGATCCTAATCATTTTATAGCTTTTATACTGGGATATTGTCACGGGTACCACAAGGGATCGTGCACCAAGCCATGCAACTCAAATTAAACAAATACATGTACTACTGTACTAGTACATAAATAACCTTAAGCAACAAGTTAAATAAACCTTTATTGTATGTTTTTATGCAGTCAACAGAATACTGCCTTATTAATTACTAAATATTTGTATCTGATTTGGCAATGTTCATTTCCAATTTGAAAAAATATATGCCTAGATTTGCAACTGTTTAACAATGGGCAAAAATATTTTACATAAATTTAGAATTTTGTATATATCCAAATTTTTCTTATAATACATGTACATGTGCAACTGCATCAAATGAAATCAACAACTTTGTACAATGTAGAATCTGAACAGCTGTTTAACCAGCACTCAGTTATATTTGGACAGTAACACTTATATAACATCAGCTAAGAAGTTCAGTGCAGGAGAGTTTATCTTGTTTGTTATCCACTGTCTTTAACTATCATGCTCTCTGGGTAGGAAGCTAGAGCAACCAGAACCTACATGTATAAGAAGAAACGTAATTTTTGTCAGATACTGCAGTTTAGCAAGCAAGCAATACCCTACGACAAGAAACATGGCAATTCATGACAGATACTGGGTAAGAGACTCGAATTTAGCAAGCAACCAATAACCTACGACAAGAAACATGGCAATTCTTGTCAGATACTGGGTAAGAGACTCGAGTTTAGCAAGCAACCAATACCCTACGACAAGAAACATGGCAATTCTTGTCAGATACTGGGTAAGAGACTCGAGTTTAGCAAGCAACCAATACCCTACGACAAGAAACATGGCAATTCTTGTCAGATACTGGGTAAGAAACTCGAGTTTAGCAAGCAACCAATACCCTACGACAAGAAACATGGCTATTCATGTCAGATACTCGGTCAGAAACTCGAGTTGAGCAAGCAACCAACAACCTACATTGTATGACAAGACTATATGCCAATTCTTGTCAGGTTAAGTCAGATACATATACTTGAGTTGAGCAAGTTACACTTTATATCACAACACTGGTATTAACATGTCTGTCTCTGTCATCAATAGTTGATGTCTAACTAAACCACTGAGAATCCAGAAGAAATACACAGTACCTCGTAATTTCATTTTTTCTTACTTAGTCTAAATACATTTATCATATTCCTAGAAATCTAAGCATTATATAATCCTCAGGCATGATGAACATCTGCATTCAAATTCTTTAACTAATTATCTAACAGAATTTATTCATTTCTGAATAAGTAACACAACAAACAGTACATACCAGTAATATCTAAACAATAAGAAATATCTTTATATTTGATTCACAACTACCTGTTAACCAGTCAACTTAGTAGCAGAGTTCATAAATAAGTCACATATATCATTGAACAATCCATATAAATTGGTAACAATGAATTTATGTACATGTATCTGAAAAATCTCTTGTAAGAATCAAATTCCAAAATACATGAAATTTAATTTTCACATTATGTTGAAATGAATGCACATATTGTGAAAAGCAGTGGAATAAATAATCAATACACATGTGCACCACAATAAATGTATTTTGTAACATGAATCCTTTGTTCTTTTTTACGAATAAACAAGAGACGACGAGTAGTTATGCTCTAAATTAAAACACTTGTATAATATTGCATGAAAGGTCACGTGTGCCTGTTAAACTCAAGGGAAAATAGCCATGCAATAACCAACTACAATTAGATCCGATAATGCACAGTGAAACTCCGCCTTAATTAAGTCAAATTTTATTGATTTTCACTGCAAAAGGATAGCACGAGCTTCCAATTTTAGCTTTTCATTTGATTAGTCGAATATCGGTCGCACCATAATAAACACCGCCCTCTTTATTTATAACCAATTATTAATGGGCGGGATCTAGGGGCTTATTCATGTTACAAATCATTTATAGCACCGCCTTCCTCGTTAGACAAATACACCTTCTCACGCTAAAGCGTTCGAAGGTGTATCTGTCTAACTCAGAAGACTGTGCTATAAATATAACATAGCCTACAGTAGTTTTATCCATTTTTTTACAACAACAGTACTTAAATATGCAACAATTCAAAGGTAAAACTGTTATGCACATTATTCCATGACCAACTAGTCCAATTATTTATGGTATAAAATCTATTAGATTTCAACTACAATGTGTTTTTTAGTATCTGTCAATGTGGTTGATTTGAAAGGATTCAAAGCAGTGGACTGTTCAGTACAGACATTAAAAATTACTACATTAACAGGGATCCTCGCAATGCGTCTAGATGCATTATTCGCGTCTTTGCAGTTCTGGACGCACCTTTTCAACATCTAACGCGTCTGTGTCGTTGTCAGACACGTACAAATTTCCGTCATGTCAGTTCCGTCTCCAATGGGTGATTACATATTCTTACAAATGGCGATCGATTTTTACCTGTTTCATCCGATTCTCAGCAGGTAGCAATCACTCGGGCGGCAAATAAGCTTTAATTAAGATGTTTATTGAACAATAAATGTTCAGTGTTGATGGACACTTTTTATGGTTAAAATTAAGCGTTGACAATACACTCGTTTAAAATTTTAATACATGGTCGGACCCTTGCACTTGCAGTTGCACTCCTTACGATTTTTTTTTTAAAGTAAGAATTCTTGACCGATACAAAGATATCTTCAATATGAACATTAATTAGTTATCTAATAAACTTTTATTTTTTGTATATATCAATAAGATCTGCTGTAGACTAGGATCTGAAAAAAGAGGGGTGGGTGGGTAATAGTTGTTTGGAAGAAATAGTATATCCAGGTAAGACAAAAGTCTCTCTTTAATGGGCAAACATCAGCATGTTTCAAGTAATGAGTGCAGTTCAATCATACTCCAAAAGACTTATAAACTCAGCTACTAATGATATAAAATAGCAATGGATAAACATTCTACAAGCCATATTATATCTTTATATGAAAAGACAATTAATGGGTCGGTCATCAAAGAAAACTGACTTTGTATGCAAGCACTTAGCTGGACTCATCTGCGATATGTGGGACTCGTGAAATTTTTTGGGACTTTCAAAAGTGACGAGTCCAGGACTCACCATACAAAAATCCTACAAGTATCACTGATTAATTTACAAACCACAAAGCACATATACACAGGGTTCTCGTTAAGACGCGTATACGCGTCCTGGACGCGTCAAAGTTGTGTAGGACGCGCCATTTCTAGATTCCGTGCATCCTCGGGACGCATCGCAGTCTAATCATTTGCGTCCCTAAAATCAACAGCACGTCATTTACTTAAGCATACCAATGACACTTTTACAACCGGATGTAATTCTATTTTTAGCTGTGATGCACAGCAGGTGAAATATATTTGATCTCGACCGATAATAAGTGGCTGAATTAACAAAATCTAAACAATCTTAACATGATTTAAATAACTTTTTAAGAAATTTATTATGTATTTAAAAAAAACAAACAAGTTTTTATTAACCATAATGATAATATCTTTCTTGTACATCGCGTCGAAAATAAACAAACACGTTTTCGATGTTCGTGGTTTTTAAACGGTAATCAAGTGAAACACCTGGCTTGCAACTTGATTTAAAAAGTTTTCTATTTGAATAATAAATTAATTATTTCCATTAACTATTAGTGACTAGCTAGAGCTTGGAATCTTTGCGGGTTTACCTAACCTATAATTTAATACAAAATATTTGCAGCAGAAAGATCGTTGTCGATGCTTTTTAAATGTGACAATTTGCAGCAGAAAGATCGTTTTCGATGTTTTTAAAATGTGACTAAGTGAAACACTTGGCTTGTGACCTGATTGCAATGATTAAAAAATATTATTGTAATGATTAAATGTCGAATGAACTTTTGTTATTTCAAATGATGTTAAGCAGAAATATTGTCAAGTTTTGGATTGGTAAATTTAAACAAAATTTATTGAAAAACTTGATAACTACTTAGTGCTTTGAAATCTATGTATTATACAATTAGTCAAATTTTTTAAACTGAGGTGTTGCCTCTTATCACACTGAACCCATATTTTCTCCCAGATGAACCCATGCAGACTTCAAATAACCAACAGAAATAAATGGTGTCAATTCATAATTCCCTTCCATATACATGATAAAATGATACTAAAATCTTGGGAAACATGTAGATTAAGCTGTCATGTAGTAATGCATGGGTTTCAACAGGGATTTTAGTATCAAATAAAACATGAAGATGTTCATAATGTTACAAAACAAAACTTAATGTTTTACTCATGGTAACGTCATGCAGTACCGGTAGTTTGGTTCGAGTCAACTTTATGGACTCACTAAGACAGATTGGGACTCATCATTCCAAAAAGTGATGAGTCCCAGGACTCGCCATAAAAAAATCCTAGTGAGAACCCTGATACATTTGTGTATATATCCGATTACAAATAAGTTGCATGTACAAACTGCAGCAAATATGTAAAACTGATAATATGAAGAAGTAATGAGAGATGATAGGACATCTACAATACTTCAACTGACAAAATCAAGGATTTTCTTTTTAATATATTTCCACAACAAAATGATAAATTTCAAATATTTAACTCTATCAGAATAACAAACTTTTGAAAGTATGGTGTGTACTTCATTAGAACAGAACAAAAAAATGTAATCTTCAGCTACTTAAGAACTGACTGATAATTAATTCACCTCAATAAGTTATTACATTAGGTTTGAGAAACATAACAGAAACTCTTCATATCATCATAACCTTAATTTTGTAATCTTAGCAAAATATGCCTCATACCCGTCTGCTAAAATTGCCATTGGACAGGCAGTCTATCTATTTGTGTCTGACCAAATGACCAGCAAATAAATTTCACGAGAAGCAGTCGGGTGATTGTTTGTTTGTGTCTGAAGAATAGTTGACATTAATTTACTAAACCTAATCGAAAGCTGCCCCAAAACTAGTGTTAATTTTAATTGACACCCGTATGCCATGGTTAATCCCATTTAATTCTAATGATGCATTTGTAATGGTCAAAACATAGCTCTATATATAAACCAGTGTCATACAACACCATGACCAAAATAAGTTTTTAATCTATAAATACAATGAAGATTAGGAAGGCTGTTCTGATTTCTAAAATGTTTGAGATTCTGATAAAAATCTAATTACTAAAATCAAGTAGTGTTTTACCAAATATTTGTGATCTGTAACACAAAGACTTCATTATTGAATTTTTCATAGAGTTCAGTCAAACACAATTGTTTCCAAACCGTAGGTCCTTTTTTGGCAGCCCATACAGCTAAAGAGGTAGTGTAGAAATAATCATCAGAAAACAAAATAAACCTGTTTGATTAAGCTCACTTGTCATCCAATCCGCAAAATGGTGTGACGAAAATGGTGTTGCAGGAAAATAGACAGAGGACCTAAAGAGTTTATGTTCCCAGAGCTAAGGATGAAAAAAGTGTGAATGTTGCACATCATTAACATGACAACATTAAAAATACAATATGTTGTGCAAATGACTCTATTAAATATATTGCTGTTTATGAAATATTAATTTACCAATATAGTATCACTGAAAAGTGAAGCAAAAGCTGAGGACATTATTTTGGCGTAAAAAGGGGTTTGGTGCATGTTATGATAGATTATGTAATAAAAACCTAAAATTTTAGCGCTTACTATTTATAAAGCAAGAACCACCACAACACCTGTACCTTAAATTAATAAAATGTGATCCATAAATTGTGATGACTCACTTTCGCGACACTTTAGTTTTTTTAAGTGACATGTTATTTCAAAAATACAAGATATCTCAAAACATAGGGTCATGACTTTGTCATATTCATAAGCTACAGCTTAAAGATATGAATATTAAGCAATGATCCAACTTTCACTATCAGTCATAACCTTTAATAATAATAGTCGTGCAGACTGAGACGATCTCAACTTGTGGCTGTCTAAAGACACCAAGGACTAATAATATAAAACTTACCCGGGCCTTCAGGAGTTTATTCTTAAGTCTCCAAATTTCAGCGGTTTGGTTAAAAACACATTCGAAAATTAAATTCAATAACGTTTTCCTTTTTCTTCCTTTGCTCAATGCTATTAATGTCCAGGTGATTTCACTGTTTACATTAACCGGAAATGAGGTCATCCGCTAAAATCATGTCATTAAATAGTTCAGTGATATTAACCTATGTGTTGTCAATACAAGACATGCGTTGCTTTTATGATTGTTTTTTCGTAACATAAATCAGTTATTAGATAATCTAAATACTTACTGCACCAATATATCTTTTAAAATAAAGGAACCACTTTGGTTTGTTTACATTTGGACACTATGCTTATATTCATACGCTTTACTAGTAATAAGTTTCTACAAAACTATTGTAGCGCAATTGTTATTTCTTTATTATTTTAAAGTTTTATTTAAAAAGGTTAAGACGATAACCGATTTTATAATAAGTACGCAACTTTTAAGCTAGTGCTGATTTTTCAAAGTCTTAAAAACGTTTACTAAAAAGAAGTTTAGAAAGCAAGGATTAAAAACTTAAAACGAACTGACTTTTCCGGTTAGCACTGTCCCTTTCGTGCAAAATAGATCGAAATGAGTAATTTATCAAGTGATATACAGAAAGATTCCCCCAAGCAAGAAAAAGAAAGTGAACAACCAGGACCTTCAGAATCGGACAGTGATACCACTCCAGAAAAACAACCAAAGGAATCGCATAAAGAGGGAAAAGCATCTGTTAGTCCATCAAAATCAGAATCCCCAGAAAAGAAAAGAAAATTGGAAACACCAGAAGAGGAGCGTGCTAGCAAACATAAGAAAGAAAAACAGGAAGAAGAAAGACTGAAAATGCAGTGCGTTTTTAGACCATATTCTAAATTGCTCATAATAGCAAACTAAAATGTGGGAACATGTACACATGTCCCTGTAATATCAATTTTGTGTAAATCCTATTAACAAATTCGAAAAGCCAAGGTATCTTTAATTTTTTTTTGGAAAGTTGATATAATATGTTCCTGTGGTCAGAACAACACAAACTGTGTATAATATGAGTGCTGTCGAGATGTCTAGGCCAAAGTGCCATTACGGCCATAGCCAATTCGGCTGTAGTCATTTCGGCCATACTTTTATAAGACGTTTCGGCCATGTAAAGATGGATTTAAATAAATGTTAAATACACTTTTTCACCTTAAAATTAACGATGCTTTATTGTTAATATCATTTTTATAATCAATATATTTCTGTTAAAGAATTGAAAATCAGACATAATTAATCATCAGTTAATAATCACTATTAAAAAACACAATAATTAAAATACTTTGATGTTGATTAAGCAAAATTATATCACCAGTCTGTACAATAAGAATTTATGAGTAAAGGCCATGTGGGCCTACAACATGAAGGCACTTACAGGCCCAAAAAAATTATTGTTAAATTTGATAAAAAGCAAATAAAGTTATTATTCATTTATTTTTATTTATATCAGTGTCCATCGTGTCAGTCCAGGTTGAAACTGTTTAACATGCTAAAGACCATGTCCTTTATCATCTCATTATCATCATCAGAGCTGGATATAAACTCGGTGCTAGAGATTGCAAAATACGATGCTGCTATTAAAATTAGAATTGAAATTACGATTGCAAAATTTGAAACATAAAGAAAAATGAATATTTTGGCAATCACTTTTACAGTTTTTTTATTGGGAAGGTTGCGTAGCAAACTATCCCCTTGCTAATGCTCAAATACATAGAAACTACTGCGACCGGAATGTAATTAAACCTTATGCTCGTAAAATATATGCACCACATTTATCTTGAACAACTTTGCTATACATGTCCTTTGGTATTATGTCTCATTTACTGTATAACTGATAACTAATATTACGATTTAAAGTAATAATCCATGTTCATCCGCGAGAGACAGACTTGTTACACTTTTTGGTTTTGGAAATCAACGCGATATTTGGCAATCCTCGCGATAGCTGTTCACTGAACCAACAAATGTAGTACTGACAGTGGCATCAGTCTAATATTATTTGACGATGTTATTATGATTGAAGTGATTTAATGATTATTTTGTGCGATCGTGTGGTCATACGGTTTTGCATTCTATTTTTTATATGTTTAATTAAATGAAAAATCAACACAAAAGTGTGTGCTTTGCCAATGTACAGATTTGCAGAGCGACGCCATCTATAAAAAATTTTAAGGTTGGGAGAATGTCATGTAGAAGTTTCGTAAATAAAATACAAGTAGTTAAATTAAATATAACAATTTCTAACTAATAAAAATATATTGAAAAAGATATTTTGGTGTTAGTGACACAAGAATAGTAAATGGATTATTTGGTGATCAATTGCACTCACCATGTCGCTACATTATTCCATAGTAAATGCTGACACAGTTTGTTTCCCGTCCTTTTGATTAATTTTTATAATTAGTTATTCATGCTGAACCATTAATATTTCTCGTTACACAAGTCAAAATTGGTCACCACATGGTAGCAAGCCAAAAAAGGTATAAAATTAAATGAAAGTCAAAACGATATATTTTTCTTCATTTTATTTGTTAATTAAAACAAAGGAAGATGTGATCAAATCAGTGTGTTTTAACAGAAGTTTTTTTATCTTAGTGGTATGGTCGATCTAATGTTCCTAATGTAGATCCAAAAAGGTGCAAATTGAAATCCGCAATTATTTTTGGGAAGGTTGCGTAGCAAACTTTCCCCTTGCTAACGCTCTAATACATAAAAACTACTGCGACCGGCGTGTAATCAAACCTTACGCTTGTTAAATATAGGTCACATTTGAGGAATCTATCAATTACATGAATCGGTGCACCACATTTATCTTGAACAACTTTACTATACATGTCCTTTCGTATTATGTCTCATTTGCTGTATAATTGATAACTAATATTACGATTTAAACTAATATTCCATGTTCATCCGCGAGAGACAGACTTGTTGGTTTCGGAAATCAACGCGATATTTGGCAATCCTCGCGATAGCTGTTCACTGAACAGACAAATGTAGTACTGACAGTGGCACCAGTCTAATAATATTTGATGACGTTATTATGATTAAAGTGATTTAATGATTATTTTATGCGATCGTGTGGTCGTCGTTTCATACTGTTTTGCATTCTTTTTTTTACCTGTTTAATTAAATGACATCAACACAAAAGTGTGTGCTTTGTCGATGTACAGATTTGCAGAGCGGCGCCATTTATAAAATTGTTCAAGGTTGGGAGAATGGCATGTAGAAGTTTCGTAAATAAAATACAAGTATATTTAAATATATAGCAATTTCTAACTAATAAAAATGTATTAAAAAGATATTTTGGTGTTTGTGACACAAGAATAGTAAATGGACTATTCGACATCGGTGATCAATTGCACTCACCATTTCGCTACATTATTCCGTAGTAAGCTGACACAATATTTGTTCCCAGTCCTTTTGATTAATTTTTTTAATTGGCAATTCATGCTGAACCAATAATATTTCTCGTTACACGAGTCGAAATTGGTCACCACCCATCGTAACAAGCCAAAAAACGTACCAATTTTCCGTGCATGTTTACCTCAGGAAATTGTCATCGTTTTAAACGATGTTGCATTTTTATGCTTTGAGTATCTAATTAAACGAAAGGCAAAACGATATATTTTTCTTCACTGTGTGTTTCTTCAAACAAAGGAAGATGTGATCAAGTCAGTGGGTTTTAGCAGACGTTTTTTGAGTGATAAATAAAACCTCTTAGCGCGTATGTTCGATCTTATGTTCCTTATGTAGATCCAAAAAGGTGCAAATTGAAATCAGCAATTATTTTTTAACATTTGTTCAGCGTTTTGAAATGCTGTTTTTTTTATTTGATAGAGCGATTTTCCAAGGTTAATTTTGACCAAAATTAGAATGGGTGTAACTTGGAGCAAGCGATTATTGTCCATTTGAAAACCTTGGAGTAATGTCGTTTGCGGGTTAGGTGCAAATGCCATAGAACGTCACGAAAGCTGGCGATCTTTTGCAAACATCGTAAGACACTTGTTGAAAACAAAAAGTGTCAGATATTTGGGCGTCCTGTTTTTATTGAAGGAGAAAGCCAGATTGTAGGAGTCTTTTAATAATTGTCAAGATTGAAGTTGAGCACACCCTGGCAGCAGTATGACTCAAACAAGTGCTGACAGGCATTCGATCAATAGTAGATGAATACTTCCTTAACCACTCGGCAAACTGAAGCCCTGGAGTATTACAGACATAAATTATTTTAGTTTTGAATATTTTAGAAGCTTATGCCATCACTTACATTTATAGGGAGACATTTACATATATGTACATGTATTTGATGCAAGTTATATTCCAACCATATAACAGGTGCGATTTTTATGTCTGAAATGGGCAGCAGCAATTTTGTCTTATTTATTAATATATTTATAACATTTATTTGCCATTCTTTGATGTAGGGGATACCTATCTCTTATCCACAACTACTTGATGTAGGGGATATCCATCTCTTATCCACAACTACTTGCACCACTGAGTGGGATTTGATGAAACTTTTGCAGATCTTTGTCATATGTTGGAATTGTGCACCTGATTATTTAGAGTTTGAGCAAAACGATTTTTGGAGTTTCCAATAGCAAAGCCCTGGACATTGCCATTCAAGACATAGGGGAGCTGGGGCTATCAATTATGAGGATTGCAAAGTTTTTTCTAGTCTTTTAAATTTGTAGACGGGCCAGTAGAGCAAAACAAATTATAGGTTCAGGATGATTTATTATCAACTTCGTTTTAAACCCTAAAAGTACACAAATAACAATACATAAATACAATTACAAGACAAGTGTACGAATAACAATAATAGACATATGTTAAAATAATACAAATTAGTTCTTTTCTATCGGATGAAAACCAATCGAAATATTAACTCTAATAAAAGTAAACTCTTTACAAAATTATAGTTTCATTGGTTGTAACTTACAAAGTATAAATCGGTGTGATTCAATACATAAGTATTTATAAGTAAACAATTACACAACATGTAAATACTATTCACTGGACAAGTACACAAACACAATAATAAGACAATACAATTAAATAAAAACATAGAAACACTGATCTTACAATGTATATGGTACATGGGTCAGACAAGGATTTTAACTACAAGTCCACTAGGTTAATCGGACTCAATCTGTTCAAAATAAATAAAACCCTAATAAATATAATGAAGTATGATTTATATAATGATGATAAGGATTGATCAATATTAAATTATATAGTTCATCAACCAAAAATAACTGGATTCGCCAATCATTTAAGTACATATTAAAATCGGCATTATAAATCATTTTGTATCTGAACCAAATTGTAAATATCAATTTAAAAGTAAAACCTTTATCAATTATAAACTCTTACTCTGTTTCAATCAAAAATTACACTTATTCTCAGATTCATACTAAAAGAATTTTAAGAAAGAAATTACATATTACAGAAATGTTAGTAACTGACCTGGTAAGAATAAATAATTCATCCAGAAGTATTGTTCCGAAAATATGTTTGTTATAGGAATATGTCTTTAGTTAGTTGAAAAGTGTAAATTTCAAAATGTCCACATCAGACCAAGAACATTCAAATTCTGCCAGTAAATTCCCATTAACCAATCAGAACACGAGAATTGTACATATGACTACGCCAACCAATAGAAAATAGATAATAAGAAATACAGTACTGAACAGAGTTAACATACCAAAGAAACTACTGGAAATAGAAATACAGTACGGACTAGAGCTAACGTGTCAAAGTAGATAACTATATAACTATGTCACATTAAGCAGAAATGGTCCATTAGTCAATCAGTCAAAGAAATAAATACAGCTATTTAATATACATTAGACTGAAATATAAAATAAATATTAATATGAAACACTCTACCACAAATTTATATCTAATATGTTTCTAAATTTACCTGATTTATTTTACATTGGTTTGTTTTATTGCCTGTCAAACATGAGGCAGGAATCTCATTTCATAATTGCGAAGCAACCTTTCCTTCTGTGCATTCTGCACTTTGATTTAACATTTGTTGAAATGCTGTTTTTTTATTTGATAGAGCGTTTTTCCAAGTTAAATTTTGACCAAAATTAGAACTGGTGTAACTTGGAGCAAGCGATTCACGTGAAGCGATTATTGTCCATTTGAAAACCTTGGGGTAATGTTGTTTGCAGTTTAGGCGTGAATACCATAGAATGTCACGAAAGCTGGCAATCTTTTGTAAACATCATAAGACACTTGTTGAAAGTAAAAAGTGTCAGATTGTGTAGCAAAAGTCAAGTACATGTAAACAACAAGCATAGTATGGAATATGTAAAGTGGACATATTTGTATTGGATTTTTGTAATAAAAAGTTATCGCATATTGAATATTAATTTTAAGCACTCAATGTGATTGTGTCTTTTAGTATAAGCTATTACCACACTGTTAACAAACTAGTTGACATTCATTCTGATTATAAAGATATATATTGTCGCATGCAGTCCTACAATTTTTTGTTTGTTTGAATCGAGGGGATTTATAAAAATTGATTTTATATGCACTTTTGAATAATACTGGGTTGATCTTATTATAGTGTGTGGGACTCGATATAAAAAAATCGACCCAGTATCATTCGAAAGCACATGTAGATCGATTTGCACAGATCCCCGTGTAGAAATTGTTTAATGTTTAACTATATTTGGGCCTCCTGTTTTTATTGGAGGAGGAAGCCAGATTTCTAGGAGTCTTTTAATAATTGTCAATCAAGATTGAAGTTGAGCACACCCTTGCAGCAGTATGATTAAAACAAGTGCTGACAGGCATTCGATCAATAGTAGATGAATACTACCTTAACCACGGGGCAACGTAAGTCCTGGAGTATTACAGAAATAAATTATTTTAGTTTTGAATATTTAAGAAGCTTATGCATTTATAGGGAGACATTTATGTACATGTATTTGGTGCAAGTTATTTCCTACCATATAACAGGTGTGATATGTCTGAAATGGGCAGCAGCAATTTTGTCTTATTTATTATTATATTTATAAAAGTTATGATAGAAACATCTTCAATTGTATCGTTGCACTGAATGGATTTTGATGCAGTTTTGATGGACTCTTTGTCACATGGTGCTATTGTACACCTGATATTTTATACTTTGATTGGAATGATATTTAGGATTTCCTATAGCAAACATTGACTTGCCATTCTTTGATGTAGGGGATACCTATCTCTTATCCACAACTACTTGTGCCACTGAGTGGGATTTGATGAAACTTTTGCAGAATCCTTTGTCATATGGTGGAATTGTGCACCTGATATTTACAGTTTGAGCAAAACGATTTTTGGAGTTTCCAACAGCAAAGCCCTGGACATTGCCATTCAAGACATAGGGGAGCTGGGGCTATCAATTATGAGGATTGCAAAGTTTTTTCTAGTCTTTATAATTAATATCTAATATGGTTCTAAATTTACCTGATTTATTTTACATTGGTTTGTTTAATTGCCTGTCAAACATGAGGCAGGAATCTCATTTCATACTCGCAAAGCAACCTTTCCTTCGGTGCAGTCTGCACTTTGATTTAAATCTGTTTAAATATATGTTCTATGGCAATAATATGTAGTAGGCATTGCCAAAATGCGAGCACAGACGATATAGTCCTTTATTATTAATACATAATGTGCATTTCATAATTGACGTTACTTCTGAACACCCTAAAAGTGCATCTAACTTCCAGTGGTCACATGACGTCTTTCTTTGTAATGGTGATGTCACATGAAATGTAATTTGATTGTCCTTTTTAGCTCACCTGGACCGAAGGTCCATATGAGCTATTGCTATCACTTGGCGTCCGTCGTCCGTCGTCTGTCGTCCGTCGTCCGTCGTAAACTTTTGCAAAAATCTTCTCCTCTGAAACCACTGGGCCAATTTTTTTCAAACTTGGCCACAATCATCCTTAGGGTTCCTAGTTTCAAGTTTGTACCCAGGGTGTTGATCAACAGACAAATATGGCCGCTGTTACTAAAAATAGAAAATGGGGGTCAACACAGGTTTTTGATCATTATCTAAAAAACTATAATAGCTATAGAGAAAAACGTTACTTCAAATTGATCAGCACATTAAGGTCTACAATAGTTGCTATTAGTGCGAAGTTGTGTATTGGCTTCTTGTAGGAGTTATTGCCCTTTTTTGACGATTTTTGACAAAATTTTTGGTATTTACAATATAACCTGAAAAATATACGAGGTAGAGTGAAACTGTAAATGGCAAAAATGATCAGCAATAAAAGCCCTACAATTCACTTGATTGGTCTGAAATTGTCAGATGACTCTTTATATGAGTTATTGCCCTTAAATGGTAATTTTTTATGAAATTTTCCGTTTTTGTCCTGTAACTTTAAAACTATAACAGCTAGAGTAAAACTGTAAATTGCAAAAATGATCAACAATACAAGCCCTACAATTCACTGTGTTAGTCTGAAATTGTCAGATGACTCCTTATAGGAGTTATTGCCCTTAAATGGCAATTTTTTATGAAATTTTCCGTTTTTGTCCTGTAACTTGAAAACTATAGCAGCTAGATTGAAACTGTAAATTGCACAAATGATCAGCAATAAAGACCCTACAATTCACTTGATTGGTCTGAAATTGTCAAATGACTCCTTATATGAGTTATTGCCCTTAAATGATAATTTTTTATGAAATTTTCCGTTTTTGTCCTGTAACTTTAAAACTATAACAGCTAGAGTAAAACTGTAAATTGCAAAAATGATCAACAATACAAGCCCTACAATTCACTGTATTAGTCTGAAATTGTCAGATGACTCCTTATAGGAGTTATTGCCCTTAAATGGCAATTTTTTTTATGAAATTTTCCGTTTTTGTCCTGTAACTTGAAAACTATAGCAGCTAGATTGAAACTGTAAATTGCACAAATGATCAGCAATAAAGACCCTACAATTCACTTGATTGGTCTGAAATTGTCAGATGACTCCTTATAGGAGTTATTGCCCTTAAATTGCAATTTTTTATGAAATTTTCCGTTTTTGTCCTGTAACTTAAAAACTATACAGCTAGAGTGAAATAATAAATTGCAAAAATGATCAGGAAAAAAGCCCTACAATTCATTTAATTGGTCTGAAATTGTCAGATGACTCCTTATAGGGGTTATTGCCCTTAAATGACAATTTTGTTATGAAATTTTCCATTTTTGTCCTGTAACTTGAAAACTATAGTAGCTAGATTAAAACTGTAAATTGCACAAATGATCAGCAATAGAAGCCCTACAAATGATTGCTTAGTCCAAAAATTGCAAGATGACTCTTTATAGGAGTTATTGCCCTTTCATTATGAATTTGGACATATGAACAGTTTTTGTCTCGCCTGCGACGAAAGTTGCTGGAGGCGAGACATATGTATGGGAATCCGGCGGCGGCGGCGGCAGCGTAAACACTTGACATCTTGCTTCATATCTTTGTAAGCCCAAGCCCTAGGTCCATCAAATTTGGTCCAGAGGTAGCTTATGATGAGTACTTGCCAGTCAGTCACCTGTCACCTGACCTTGACCTCAATTTCACGGTCCAGTGACTACGTTAAAGTTTTTGGGTTACGACAGTTCCTCTGTAACTATGCATGGTAGGATGACAATATTTGGTGTATAGGTTGCTGATGACTAGTACATGACTGTCTGGTAGGTGTCAACTGACCTTGACCTCAATTTCACGGTCCAGCGACTACGTTAAAGTTTTTGGGTTACGACAGTTCCTCTGTAACTACGCATGGTAGGATGACAATATTTGGTGTATAGGTTGCTGATGACTAGTACATGACTGTCTGGTAGGTGTCACCTGACCTTGACCTCAATTTCACGGTCCAGCGACTACGTTAAAGTTTTTGGGTTACGACAGTTCCTCTGTAACTACGCATTGTAGGATGATAATATTTGGTGTATAGGTTGCTGATGACTAGTACATGACTGTCTGGTAGGTGTCACCTGACCTTGACCTCAATTTCACGGTCCAGCGACTACGTTAAAGTTTTTGGGTTACGACAATTCCTCTGTAACTACGCATGGTAGGATGACAATATTTGGTGTATAGGTTGCTGATGACTAGTACATGACTGTCTGGTAGGTGTCACCTGACCTTGACCTCAATTTCACGGTCCAGCGACTACGTTAAAGTTTTGGGGTTACGACAGTTCCTCTGTAACTATGCATGGTAGGATGACAATATTTGGTATATAGGTTGCTGATTAATAGTACATGACTGTCTGGTAGGTTCCACCTGACCTTGACCTCAATTTCACGGTCCAGCGACTACGTTCAAGTTTTTGTATTAGGACAGTTCCTCTGTAACTATGCATAGTATGGTGACAATATTTGGTATACAGGCTGCTGCTCATAATTAATGTTATTAACGTAATGCTTATGACGAAATTTATTTTCGTTACTGATGCGGAATTCAGGCGAGACGTTTTTCTGTGTCCACACTTGTTTAATTATTCTAAAGTACCCTAAAGGACAATGCCTAAAAACCATTTAATTTTCAGAAATTGTCGATGGCACCTTATAGGAGTTATTGTATTTAACAAATTTTTTGAAGAAATGTTTAGTTTTTGCACAGTAACTTAAAAGCTATAACAACTAGACTGAAACTGTTAATTTCAAAAATTTTAATATAGTTCAAGTCATTTGGATAACAGGTGAGCGATTACAGGCTCCTGGGAGCCTCTTGTTTAAAGATCCATTTAGAGATTGCAAAAAATAGTATGAAATTTTTGTTGTTAATTTTAAATATAACATTTATTTTGTATTGATATCAACTTTATTTTCAAGTCTATCTTTAAAAATAATTTCAGTGCTCTTCTTCTTTCACTTTGTTACAGTTTTTAGCTCACCTGACCTAAAGGGTCAGTGTGAGCTATTCTCATCACTTTGCGTCCGTCGTCGTCGTCTTCGTCGTCGTCGTCTTCGTCGTCGTCGGCCGTAAACTTTTTACATTTTAATCTTCTTCTCCACAACCACTTGGCCAATTGGAACCAAACTTGGCAGAAATGTTTATTGGGTGGTTCTTAACAAAGTTTGAGTTTTTGGTGCTGATCAAATATGAAACATGGCTGCCAGGGCCATTAATGCGTTCTGATTGGCTGAAATTCAAAAATCTTCTTCTCATAAACTGCTTGGCAGATTGATTTGAAATATTGCAGAAATGTACCTTAGATGGTCCTCTACAAAGTTTGAGTTTTTTGTGCCGATCCAAAATCCAAGATGGCCGCCATCGCAGGACATAGTTTAACATAGGACCCTATAGGAAAAACATATAAACAACTTCTTCTATGAAACTGTTCCACACAATGAAGCCAAATTAATAAGGAAATGAAGGTTGCATAATTATCTTATTGTTTTGGGTTTTTCGAGCCAATTGCAAATTCAACATGGCTTCCAGGGCCATTAATGTGCTCTGATTGGCTGAAATTCAAAAATCTTCTTCTCATAAACTGCTTGGCAGATTGATTTGAAATATTGCAGAAATGTACCTTAGATGGTCCTCTACAAAGTTTGAGTTTTTTGTGCCGATCCAAAATCCAAGATGGCCGCCATCGCAGGACATAGTTTAACATAGGACCCTATGGGAAAAACATATAAACAACTTCTTCTATGAAACTGTTCGACACAATGAAGCCAAATTAATAAGGAAATGAAGGTTGCATAATTATCTTATTGTTTTGGGTTTTTCGAGCCAATTGCAAATTTAACATGGCTTCCAGGGCCGTTAATGTGTTCTGATTGGCTGAAATTCAAAAATCTTCTTCTCATAAACTGCTTGGCAGATTGATTTGAAATATTGCAGAAATGTACCTTTGATAGTCCTCTGCAAAGTTTGAGTTTTTTGTGCCGATCCAAAATCCAAGATGGCCGCCATCGCAGGACATAGTTTAACATAGGACCCTATGGGAAAAACATATAAACAACTTCTTCTCTGAAACTGTTCCACACAATGAAGCCAAATTAATAAGGAAATGAAGGTTGGATAATTATCTTATTATTTTGGGTTTTTCCAGCCAATTGCAAATTCAACATGGTTTCCAGGGCCATTAATGCGTTCTGATTGGCTGAAATTCAAAAATCTTCTTCTCATAAACTGCTTGGCAGATTGATTTAAAATATAGCAGAAATGTACCTTATGTGGTCCTCTACAAGGTTTGAGTTTTTTGTTCCGATCCAAAATCCAAGATGGCCGCCACCACAGGACATAGTTTAACATAGGACCCGATGGGAAAAACATACAAACAACGTTTTCTCTGAAACTGTTCCACAAAAATGAAGCCAAATTATGAAGAAATGATTAATGGATATTTATCTTATTATTTTGAGTTTTTTGAGCCAATTGCAAATTGAACATGGCTTCCAGGGCAACTAATGGGTTCTGATTGGCTGAAATTTCAAAAATCTTCTTTTTACAAACCGCTTAGCAGATTGATTTGAAATATTGCAGAAATGTACCTTAGATGGTCCTCTACAAAATTTTAGTTTTTTGTGGCGATCTAAATTCCAAGAGGCCACCACGGTGGAACACAGCTTAACATAGGACCCTATGGGAAAACCATACAAACAGCTTCTTCTCTGAAACTCAGTTCCACACAATTTAACCAAATAATGCAGAAGTGATAGTAATCTTATTATTTTAAGTATGTTTCGAGCCGATAGGAAATTCAACATGGCTGCCAGAGCTGCAAATGCGTTCTGACTGGCTGAGATTTTAAAATTCGTTTTCTCACAAACAGCTTGGCAGATTTTAGGATATGTGATATTGTATGGTTCTCTACCAATTTTGAGTTGTTTGTTTCGATCCAAAATACAAGATTGCTGCCACTATGGAACATCACTTAACATACTAACCTATGAAAAAACAAAAACTGCTTCTTCTCAGAAACACTCCTATTGCTGATTGTAAATTCAACATGGCAACATTCATAGAAACAGCATCTTCACATAAACTCTTTAGCATTTAATATCAAAATTTGCAAGAAAAGTATTGTCTTAAAAAGTTTTTTTGTAAGTCAGGTGAGCGATACAGGCTCTTAAGAGCCTCTAGTTTATGATATCAGCTTCCAGACCAAAAAAATCAATGTCAGCATTAAGCAGATATTCATCACGTGATTTCATTTTGATCACATGACACGTAATTGCCGTAGAGCTTCACCACTCTTCGCTTGCAAGAAAATATTAAATACATTGTATTTATTCATGTTTATTGTATTCAATAAATAATGATCTTGCATGCATTTAGACATATGAATAAATATACACACATAAATACATAAATATTGGATCTAAAAAATCGGTACTTGCTAAAGTGACTAATGGTTAAAAAATACTAGCTTAACCCCTGGGTACAGTCTGTCTGTCTTAAATTCCATCCACATTACAGAGTAGTTTCTGACAATAGAGAGATTATCCTTCGGGAACAAAAAACATTTTTCTTATTGAAAAAAGCACAAGATGAAATTTGTTTTATAGTTGGTTATAGGTTAAAATTGTTGGCACATAATCAAATAATAACATGACATTTGAAGTTTTGGACAGAAGGTACTACAATTAGTTATTGTATACTGAATGAATAAAACATTTGACCATTCTGTTAGCATTATTGTAATTGAAGGATAAAACTTGTTAATATGCATAATAAAATTGATGGCATGCATCACATATATGACCTTATACAGTATCATGTGTGTGGAAAACAAGTCATGTGATTCATATGACCAAACTACAATTATTACTGTAATTATAGATGGTTGTTAGTTATCCAGAGAAAATATTGAACATTTGACAAAAATAATATGAAGTGTTTTGTTTAGAAATAACAAAAAATTTCAGACTGAAGTTTTAATGTAAAGATCTTTTTTATAATAGAAAATGAATCGTATGACAATACACACACATTAGATACATGTAGATGTCACATGACCACTGTAAAATGTAGAAACACTGTTAGTTTGTTAAAATGTAACTTCCTGCATCAAAAAATGTGGAATGCTCACATTAAGTCAAAACAAATATTCATGTTACTTTTTATCAATAAATGGTTTACTTGCAGTAGCTACAATATTTTTGTTTTAATCTATTTGAATAATTTAATCTTCTTTAGGGTTCTTGTATCAAATTTCACAGAAGATCAGCTGAACAGATATGAAATGTACAGAAGAGCAGCATTTCCTAAAGCATCTATTAAAAGGGTAAAATGATTTTTATTATAGTACTAGAAATTGTAAAAAATATACACTGCATCTTATGTTACATGATATAAGTAACATATTGAATCTACAAATTTGACAAATTCAAAAGGTTGAAGTGTGTAATTTTAGATTGAATTATGGTTTTAAAAGGCCTTTCTGGTTGTTACAGTTGTTTGCACTATCCAGAATACAATTTTTACCAGAATGTGTTACGCCATTATACATGTATGTGAAAAATGTTCTCTTTACAATAAAAATGATTTTTTTTATTACTGTTTGCCTGTTTAAATGTTTAATCATTTTTAACATAATGCACATTTTTCCTACCGCAGGTCGGGGGTTCTCTCCGGGTACTCCGGCTTCCTCCCCCAATAAAAACTGGACGCCATGAAATAGCTGAAAAATTGCTGAAAGTGGCGTTAAAACACCATTCAAACAAACAAACAAACATAATGCACATTTTTCTTCTTTTATATTTGGTTTTTATATTTCAGTTAATGCAGTCAATCACTAAATCAAGTGTTTCGCAAAATGTTGTCATAGCAATGTCTGGTATTGCTAAAGTTTTTGTTGGAGAAGTTGTTGAAGAAGGTATGTAATTTACTTCCTGGAACAGATCTCTAGCTTTTGAAGCTAATATATAAAAATTTGAAAAAACAAATTTAAATTCTGTCAATACATAATAACGATAACTTGTCGTTATGTTGGAGATGTTTATGTTGACTTGTTTCATCACGTGGTCATTAACAATAAATAATGAAATAATTTGTAACATATATCTTTTTTTTTAATATAATGCTTGTCAAATGAAATACACAAATGTACTAGACACATAAGGTTGCCACCTTGTCAGTCTATATGTTCATATGACCTGCATTTATTTCCAACCCATAATTTTCAATGGTTTATCGACAAATTTTAAAATTACCATTTGTGGCACAAGTGATTATTACACCACGGCAGTGTGCAACATTCTTTACACTATCTTGAAAGTTAAGGTCACTGCTGTTTTGAAATAAATTTATGTCCAGCCCTTAACTTTGCTATTTATTGGATCTTCAAATTATGTGGCACAAGTGTTTATCACAGTGTGTCACATGAAACATTTAGGTTGCTACCTTGGCAGTCAAGGTAATAAAGCAGATTTGAAATAAAGCTGTGAATGGCCCATAACTTTATTGTTGATTGATGCATCTTCAAATTATATAACACAAGTATTTATCACATTAAGACAGTGTGCCACACAAGGTCAAGTTAATAAAACAGCATTGACACAACTGATCATCACATTAAGATCATGGATCACAGGTTGCTACCTTGAAGATCAAGGTCGCAGTGGAGCATGAAGTAAATTTTGTGTCTAGGCTTTATCCTTTGAGGGATCTTGAATTTTTTAGTACAAGTTATTGTTTCATCAGGATGATACATCACATGCAGCATTTGGTTGAGGACCTTGAACATTAAATTGCGACATGGAAACAAACTGATTCCAGTCTGTAACTTAATTATTTATTGATGAATCTCTAAATTATGTGCCACATAATCATTAACATGATACATCATGGTTTCAGTGTTCAGGTTGCTAGTTGAAGGTAAAGGTTACAAGGCAGCATTAAAGCAAATGATTGTCTGGCCCATAACCTGTTTATTAATGATGGCCCATAACCTGTTGTTTAATGATGAATTTTGAAAGGACAAGGCAAAAGGAAGAGGTATACTCTTTCTATATGTTCTGGGTATTTTTAAGTCCAAAAATTCTCCAACCATAATTATTCTATTTGTCTGGGAAGTTTTCAGTTAGTAAATTCTCCTACTTTTGGTCCGATGTTACTGCATGACATAATTCCGCAAATGCAAAACACAGAAAAATGATGCTTACATAAAATAAAATAAATCTACTTTCAACCGACTATAGCCATCCTTTTAATTGCAATTTAATATATCAAAGACTTTTAAATTGTGCGGAATATATTGTTTTTGGTGTGAACATCCGTTCACTTAGATAATTTTCTTTTTCGTTTTTAAAATATGATTTCTTGGAAAACTTGCGCAATTCATATCATTTTGTCTTTATTCCTTTAATCTATCATTGGAACATACCTGGCTTAAAAAAATGCATTGAAATAAAAGCTTTTGTATCCTTGTGACTTGGTCAATTTCATTGGAAAAGTAAGCTTCCAAACACTTAAAATTTAGTTCTAAAAGGCTATATCCACGGAGCTTCCAGGGGCCTTAACCCCCACCCCCCGAGCTTCTAACAGGGTGCTGCCCTGGGGGCCTAGGCCAGCCCCAGACCCCCTGCTGGAAGTTTTGCGTGCGTTGCAATCAGAACTTAGCTATGCCACTGATGCTTATTTGAACTAACGTGTTCCTTTTTTCTTCTTTCATATATTGTTAGTTAACTTGTTCTTGTACGGAGTATAGTTGCCATAGTTGACATGATGTTAAGCAAACATACAATTAATAAACAGACATGACTGATGTATGAATAACTTCATTAACTTGTCTTTAAACTAGTTATGTATCTGAGGTTGCGTGTTGGAGCCTAAATGCAAACAGGGTATGTCTGACTCCAATCTGAATTGACAACAACAGTCAGATTTTCTACCCCCATCATCCTCCCCCAATAAAAACTGGACACCATGATATAGCTGAAAAATTGCTGAAAATGGCATTTAACATCATTTAAGACAAAAAAAAGACAGATTTTCTATCGATGGTTTGTGGTTCGTCCCCCAATAAAAAATGATGCCACTGCATAGCTAAAAATTGCTGAAGTGGCATTAAGCACCATTCAAACAATCAAATGGTAAATTATTAGTTATATATATAGTTATATTTTATAGCACCTGTCACAGATACCTATTTCTTCTTTCAGCTCTTGACATAATGGAACAGTGGGGAGATTCTGGTCCAATACATCCAAAACATTTGCGAGAGGCAGTCAGAAGATTGAAACAAAAAAATCATTTACCTAATTCAAAGACAAAGAAGGTTCTATTTAACACCTGATAAAGGAAAAAAATACAAACTGGATCGTAGATTGCGCTGTTCAGCTACTTGTAACAGGCGTGTTATTTGGTGGTCACATGAAAAAGATTACTTTTAAATACTGTTAAAAGCTCCATCTTGTTACAGTATGATGTTTTTTGGTTTTTAGACATAATTAAAAATTCAACATGTTCACTTGACAATACTTATTTGCTGTAGATAAATACCAAGCAGTAGAACTAGGATAACTTGAATGTTACAAAGTTTAAGCTATAGGTAGAAAATGCCACACATTTGTGGATTTCATTAATTCTACCTTTTCTGTACACATAGTAACATTTTATTTTAAATTTTTAAAGAATTCTTTTAGCTATTTGTAGTTTTTTTTAATTTTTTAGCCTAAAGTCATATTTTTAATTCAGGTGTGTAATCTTCTTTTAATTTCAACAAAACCAAATCTGTAGTTAAGGTTTATTACCACTTATAGCAATTTTTCAGCTCTAACATGGCCTCCAGTTTTAATTGGGAAAAGGGGGAGGGGGTGGGGGCGATGGCAATACCTAGGGAGAATCCCTCACATTTGCAAGAAAAACTTGTCTAGACTTTGCTCAAGTAAGACTTCACAATCATAAGTGGATTGACAACTTCTTGGATTTTTTTTGCTCTATTTATTTTCTTTTATAATAAATTATAAAACTATGATTTACAATTTACAAATTCATATATATTTATACATTGTAATAAAATTGCACAATTGTTAAGTTTAAAATTGGTTCAATCATATTCCTAACACATATGTAGTTAAATGAACCTCCAGTGTTAATTTACAAAATGTCAGTTACAAAAATAATGTTAACAAACAAATCATTAGTCAAATAATAACACACACAAATAACACTTTCGTTATTTTACATTAATAAAGCATTTAAAACCTGATACTAAATACAGGAAATAGAATTTTACAAAACAAAGTGATTGGTGTTGCATGTATGTGAGCTTGAAAGGACATATGTGAAGATTGTAATTATTATATGTCAGGTTTACTGTAGTTTATATATTTTGGCAGTTCTCTCTCTCTCTAAAGCATTTTTTATTTTGGTGTCTACTATTGGTGCTTTGACAGATTTGCTGTGATTTACACTCCGACCGCACGATAGGGGGAAATAAATCTACAAACATATTCCAATTCAATATATTCTGTTTTGTTTTCCCCTTTAAAGTTAAAATTGATCAAGTAAAACATTACACGGTCAACAAATAGGATTGTTTATACAATTGTTTCCATTTTAAAATGTCATAATAACTGCCCAATTTTTTCTTCATAATTTATTATTATTTACCCAAAGTGAACTGGTCATTGGCCAATGACAAGTGTTTAAACTGCTTCCAGATCCTCACAATCAACATGTACTTTTATACCAGTTTCTGGATCCCTGATTAAGGTGAATCTCAATAAAAATAATGAAATTTAGGGTTTGCTGAAGATGACCAACTAACTTTAATGAAGAGTAATATGATTACAAAAAGAAAGTCTGCATTGTATTATTTAGACCAAATAGGATACTAATGAAATACAGCTTTCAATGCCCTAACTAGTTTAACAGACAAAATCGGTGGACATTTTTTAGAAGCTTACATCATGAAGAATGAAACAAAATGAAGTAATATTAAAACATCAATCTACTTCATCACATAACATAAACCTCGTATAACTGTTCTTTTTAAACAGAATACATGTGGAATACGTTGTAACAATCCCAGTCTATCAAATGTGTCTTGCAGGTACACCAACATCTTTATTTAATCTAATGATTAATTTACTCAAGCCAACCATATCAGCTTTGCCTGTTTGTTATTGTATGACAAAGTACACTTGTGTCAGGAAGTTCCTAATTTTTTGTTCATTCGACACTACCTGAAGAATAGTCATAAACTTTGAAAATGGTAAATTGGATGGAATTAACACTTTGATGTGTTGAAGATAAAAGCTCCTAAATTCTTTTTTACTGGTAATTGGCATTCTTATATTTTTCTTGAAGCTCCTCTGGTGAGTCTTAACATAATCTAGATGAAATGTTTCTCATATATATTTCTTTATGACATTTGATGAAATTTCATGGTTATCACAGTGGCATAAACAAGTTAAACATCCTGTCATTTGTGAAAATTTAAGAAATATAACAATACACACAACCATTAACTAACACTCTAATATATAAGTTTTAACATGAAAACTGTAGGTGGCATAAGCTAGACAAAACCATGTAACTTCTTATACAATGCTGCCATACATTTAATTGCGGGGATAAAAAGATGTAAACATAGTTTCAATGCATGTTGAAAGTCTTGCTAAACTAGTCTAATTAAAAAAGAATAATTCTGTAACACAACTAACATCTATGAACAAGATATTGTTGAATCTTTTGTGTTTAGTAAAAGTCCTTTAATACCTTTATATTTTATTTGTCTGAAGTGACTTAACTATCGGGATGTTTATATGATAAAACTGCATCCACCAATGATAAAATGGGGTGCACACATTAAAACAAGAAATTGAAATTACTATAAAATAAAGAAACAATAAAATCTAAATCTAAATTGGACATAGCTGAGCTACATTTTAAAGTAGAACAACTCACTGTATACAGCACTTTGTCTGATAAAATAACAACAATACTGTCACAATCTAAATTAAAAAAAACCTCAATACACTCAACATTTTACAGATTACACAATTTCATGTGAAGTTCTGTTTGGCACAAAGTGGAATGTTTATTGACTATATTAATCATTCTTTAGTGCTGTCTGAAACAACAATGTCTCCAGCCCAGTTCCAGATACGATTCCTGCAAATATATAAATAAGAATACCAACAGCAACCATCAGGACATAATATACAATAGTTATACATGAGTTTTTTAGTGTTCACAAGCTGGAATTAACAGTTCATAATTTATAGTTTGATTGATAGTTTATAAATTATTGTATCAAGAGTTTATTCTTTGACACTTTTTATTAACTCATTTGAAATTTGCATTTCAATAAAATTTTTGAATTACCGAACCAAAGAAAATCCATTTTTCATACTACTGGTAAACATCCATGAAAATTGACACCCAATGTCTTTGCATAATGCGTTTTTATGCCCCCGCGACGACATTTCGGGGGGCATTAAGTTTTACTCATGTCCGTCCATCCGTCTGTATGTCCGTACGAATTTCCGTCAAGCTTTTCTCAGAAACTGTACATCAGAACAATTTGAAATTTGGCAGGGTGGTTCAGTATCACAAGTTGTACGTCCTAAGCGAATTTCAGACCTGTCGGACAACTACTTCCTGTTTGGGACTGGACCGATATGAAAATGTGTTAACATGAGTATGAAAATTTCCGTCAAGCTTTTCTCAGAAACCGTACATCAGAATAATTTGAAATTTGGCAGGGTGGTTCAGTATCACAAGTTGTACGTCCTAAGCGACTTTCAGACCTGTCGGACAACTGCTTCCTGTTTGCGACTGGGCCGATATGAAAATGTGTTAACACGAGTATGAAAATTTCCGTCAAGCTTTTCTCAGAAACCGTACACAAGAACAATTTGGAATTTGGCAGGGTGCTTCAGTATCACTTGTTGTACGTCCTAAGCGACTTTCAGACCTGTCGGACAACTACTTCCTGTTTGCGACTGGGCCGATATGAAAATGTGTTAACATGAGTATGAAAATTTCCGTCAAGCTTTTCTCAGAAACCGTACACAAGAACAATTTGAAATTTGGCAGGGTAGTTCAGTATCACAAGTTGTACGTCCTAAGCGACTTTCAGACCTGTCGGACAACTACTTCCTGTTTTCGACTGGGCCGATTTGAAAATGTATCAACACGAGTATGAAAATTTCCGTCGAGCTTTACTCAGAAACCGTACATTAGAACAATTTGAAATTTGGCAGGGTGGTTAAGTATCACAAGTTGTACGTCCTAAGCAACTTTCAGACCTGTTGGACAACTACTTCCTGTTTGGGACTTCCTTTAGCGGGGGCATCCGTGTCCCATGGACACATTCTTCAATTTTTGTTTGTTCATTTGATGGTGTTTAATGCCACTTTGAGCAATTTTTCAGCTATATCATGGTGTCCAGTTTTTATTGGGGGAGTAAGCTGGTGTACCAGGAGAAAACACCAGACCTTCAGTGGGAAAACTTGCAATCCTTGTCTATTAAGATTGGAGTTGCAAAACTTGTATAATCCAGCACCCGTCTAACATGGAAGTGACTCTTATTCATGTAAGATTTCATGTTATTTCTTTTCAATTCCATTTACTATATGCTTACTCATATAAGTTCAAATGAATGAATGCACTGTTCAATAGCAGCACATAGGAACTCAATTTTAATGGGATTGAACTACATGTTCATTTGTGGTTGTTGTTTTTTATTACAACAATATATTATCAAAATTAATAAACATTAATCTGTTGCTTGGTATGTCCACTCCACCCTTGTAAGATCCAACATAAGGTAGAGTGACGATGTTTTGTCTGCAACCCAGTCATTTTGTGGCTTGAAAGACATTGCTGGACAGTAGATAAGTTGAATATAATGCACTAAAGTGTATTCTAGAAAATAACTTTATGAAAAAGATGTGGTCAAAAGACACTTCTTATGATACTTATCGTGAATAAATGTGAAAAAAAAAAAGTTTTCAGGCAGAATTAAAAGTTATACCAAAATTTATTGCAAGTATCAACCTACCCCTAAATTTCTAGATAAGCCCCTAAGGATATATCAAATACACTTACCAACTGTAATAAATAAAGCTGCGACATTGATACACAACTCTCTGTCCTTATCTGGGTATTTTTCATCATTCAGTAGTATATAGAAAATATTGACATAGGAGGCCCCACCTAGTAAACCTATATATATCATAAATATCGGTAACAGGTATACAGGTAAGAACTTTGCCTGAAAATAATATGTAGTGTATATAATTGCACAAAAAAGTTAGTGTTTGTTATCTCAAAATTTCAAAATAAACTAGGAACCTCTTGCTACTGCTCACTCAGTATATCCCTGCTATTCACATCATTGAAATTACTAAAACGGTAAACAGGAAGTAGATATGCGACAGAACTGAAATCCGTACTTGCAATATAGGACCACATGGTTAGGTTACATAAAAAATTCAAGTGGTTGTGATAAGTAGTTGCTGAGAAAACTGTTAGGAAAGTTATGTTGTGGACAGAAGGACGGACAGACTGACGGGAAAAAACCAGTATACCCCTCTTCTTCTAAGCGGGGGTAGAATTATTTTTCAAAGTTTGTTTTACCAATTGGGTCATTTAAAAGATAAATTCAAAATAATTCCCTGAGGCTTTGGTTTATAATTGTTTTACCAAAGGCTGGCCATTTAATTCGCACCATTGTAAAATTGACAAATCACTAGCTAGTGGTAAAACAATGGCTATTGTTCTACCCCTGTGTTCTGTATTTTGTATTTTGTGTTTTATAAAAGTGAATTATTTGTTAAAGTGTTATTATTTGACACCTCTTAGGTATTTACTAAAACAAACTATAATACCCAACAAACAGCACCCACAAAATAGTATGGCGTAATTTTCAGTTTTGAGTCCATCAATTAAAATTTGAGTGTTATTTTAACCTACCTTTTGAGTGTGTTATCGTAAAATTTTGAGTGCAAAATGTAAAATTGTGAGTGCATATTTTAATTTAATTTAATTTAAAATTTTGAGTGTGTAATTTGTGATGATATTTTGAATCATACTTTTGATGAGAACTATGTGCCATAAAAGAGTATTATGATTTTACATGACTCATAGAAAAAGAAGATTTTGTGCCAAGTTAGGCATGTAAAATCCTTACTTACATGTACATCTATCAGTATTATTATCATGTTAATCATTTGTAATATTGATAGTATTTCTATCCTCTTTATGGTAAACATCTGTACAGAAGACCTGGATACGAAAACTCCAGCCTAAAAAAATAAATATTAATAATTATCTGGACGTTTCTATGGTGTTAATTTGTCAGTACAGTAGTACTTGGTGATAATTTTCAAATTTTTATTTTCTGTTAGGTTGTGTTAAGAAAAATAGAAGCTCCATGAAGCACATTTTTAAACAAATGGGTTTTTTATTTCTAGTTTTACTAATACACGGTGAAAATTGGATAATAATGAGAAATTTTGTTGCTTTGTGTTTTTTTTTCCTTTTTGTTGGCATGCTCTCAGTAAATTTATATTGGACTATACCCACCAGTACTTGATAACACAAAGACGGTGAAGCATTAATCTCAGGACAGCCTTTGTTGGACTGTACCTACTTGATAACACAAGGACAGTGAAGCATATAACTTAGGACAGCCTTTGTTGGACTATATCTACTTGATAACACAGTGACAGTGAAGCATATAACTCAGGACAGCCTTTGTTGGACTATACCTACTTGATAACACAAGGACAGTGAAGCATATAACTCAGGACAGCCTATGTTGGACTATACATACTTGATAACACAGTGACAGTGAAGCATATAACTCAGGACAGCCTTTGTTGGACTATACCTACTTGATAACACAAAGACAGTGAAGCATATAACTCAGGACAGACTTTGTTGGACTATACCTACTTGATAACACAGTGACAGTGATGCATATAACTCAGGACAGCCTATGTTGTACTCATTCTTTGGTCTCACTTTTGCTGCACTTCCTTGAGCCACATATTCAAACATGTACACTACACATAACTAAAACACAAGTATATATAGATTCAGTAATTATGATCACTTAAGTTGCCTGCTTATTGATATATAAATGTTTGTACTAATACATTGTTAAACAAAAATTCACACTAAGCATATAAACATTTAGAACAAACTCAAATTTTGTCTGAAAGACTTGTATTTTTTGTTTGTTTGTTTGGTTGGTTGAATGGGGCGTAATGTTATTTTAGGAAATTTAAGTAATACATGTATGTCCTAAAGCATACTTTTTTCCATACCAATAGGATGTCATTATTAAACAGTACATTTCACAGAATCTCCTACAGTTTTCAATGATACAGTCTTATTGGTTCAAAAAGCCAGAAATGCATGAATATAAAAGTAAACAGTAAACATTATCAGGCACAACTACAATTAAAGAATCTTTGTGAACATGTTCACGCAATAAGTTTATTTTTATTATAGCTGACCAAATGGAACCTTTCCTCAGTATAAGTATGTGTTGGTTAGGGTATTTAAATTTTTGAAAAATGAACTGTCCCATTGTTTCAATACAATAGCTATTGTTCTCTGTAGAGTTTATTCAATGGGAGCTTTAAATTTTTCAAGGAAAAAAATCAATCATTTATTGATTAATTTTCTTATGCCAAAAACTAAATTCCTACTGGTGAAAATTTAATACGTACATGAACCTATACTAATGTGCAATGCTGAACTTTATTATTTGCCATATGCAACATTTGTAGACAAAATAGTTTATATGAAAACTTTCAAAGTTTTGAAATTTATTTTGCTTTTTTCTGTTACATGATTGAAACAGACCCCCCCCCCAATATATGTCATCAAATACCATGACATTTCTATAGAAATATTTTTTTTTTATGTTTGTACAGAAAATGCAGTTCAACCTACATGTATAAATACATGTATTTAATTTGTTTTGGACATGAGGTTGATAATTGTACCATACTTTAATAGTTTTATCTTTCCCTAACCCTAAATAGACTTACCATTTTGTATACATTCACTTATGTATACATTACTAAAATAAAACATGGGTGTTTAGGTTAAAAAAATTTTAGGTGACATTAAAGTGGAGATAACTCAGTCATTAATGAAAATTATATATGTCTGAGCCTTGTTTGAAGCTGGTCTTGGGATTGGATATGATTGTGATATTACTGTAAGAAAGAAGAATAATTTACCAAATTATTAACATAATTTATTACTGACTAAAGAAATAAACAGCAGAAAAATATAAGTAGGAAGTTTAATAATGTTTTGATTAACTCAAAAAGTTGCTTAATATTTCAAAGTAGCAAGCAATATTGTAGCTATATTCAGGATAAAAATGAGTTACCAAATCAATAAACTCATGAAGGAAATAGGAATAAACCGATGAAAAGAACATTTTGACTGCCACTGAAAATAATCTACAAATGGTGTCTTTGGCATCATGCAATTAAATTAAAATCATATCTACTGCACTGGCTTCCCACCATGGTCTGTGGTTATGCTTTCTGTATTTTATTTTTCTTTACACCCCCCATGGAGGGGCTTCAGATATCTGTTGTTATCCAATATTTATAAGGGGATGCCTTTGGCAGGCTAGAGGGTAAGGTCATGTGAAACTGTCCCCGTATCTAGTATTGTAAAATTCATGTGAAAAATCCTTCTTTTTAAATTACAATTTTTTATTGATTTTAACAAAATCCCATTTAATATTTGTTTAATGAAGAAAGATTTACTGATGGGCAATATAAATGCTGTCAAGATATGGTATTAATGAGAAAGGTATATGCAAAATTATTCTATGCATATACTGTTTAAATATTTTTTTTCTTCAGAAATCATTAACCACCAATAGTTACAATAGATACTTTCCCGTTCTATAGAGTCACCATAAAATATAGGCATATATATTTTCATTAGGGTGTTGAATTTTTTTCATATCAAAATTAATCAATGAATGATTGACTTTTCCCTGTCAGATTTAAAGCTCCCATTGAATAAACTCCACTGAGAACAATAGGTATTGTACTGAAACAATGGGACAGTTCATCTTCCAAAAATTTAAATACCCTTACCAAGACCAACTTATACTCAGGAAAGGTTTCATGTGGTCCGCTATAACTAAGAGCTTGTTGTAGAATCAATATAGATTTTTTCTCTGTAAGTTCATCTATGATTATCTAGACAAGTGTGGTTCCAATTCCGTGCAATTTTGTCGGAATAATTCCTGAAAACCCTCTTATTAATTACTGTTTCAAAGGTAAAGGTAGACATACAGACAAATGTTGTTAGTCATTATTGAAGGAATACTTCAAATTTATGAACAGATTATACGATATAATATGGTTTGGGTCTGTTTATGCCTAATAAACCGCGATATGAATGGTGTAAACAGACCCAAACCATATTATATCGTATAATCTGTTCAGAAATTTGAAATATTCCTTATAATTTATTTTTAACTATAAATCTTATCAATTTTTGCGGTAAAAGCATCAATGATGTCGTGGAACTATTTGAATTTTAACGGCGTTAGAATAGGTCATAGGTCACGCAAGTTATTTCTTATAATATGGGTTGCCCAATTTGAATTGACCAATTTCAGCTTACAAAGCGAATTAAATTATATAAATTTAAAATGAATGGTAAAATGCTTGGAAGAAGTAAATATGTTCCAGTTACACAAAAAGTCATTATATGTAGGGGTATCTAATACAATTTTACTGTATATCCGATGCTACATAGCATTGGCTATAACTGCAACACTTACATTGAACGACACCCATAAAACTAATTTTAAACATCTGAATATCCTGGCCACTGCTGTTTCATGTTGGTCTACTGGAATTTCTACAACACAGAATAATACATAGAACCTGATTATTGCATCATACAGTTCACAATATTTTAAATAGAAAGTAAAACTCTTAATCATTTCCGCATTAAGGCATCCTCACAAGTCAGGGTTTCTGTGTCCACATGTGTCCACGAAACCCTCACAAACTTAGCTAGGAAATTTCCTGGCTAGAAGTCACTATTTTGATTGGCTATATCATACCTGAATGTAGCCAATTAAAAGCTCGCTTTCATTCACGACTTGGTTAAGGGATATCCCGATGTCGATTGTTAATAAACCAAACTGATGTGTTGCATAAACCATGTGAAAATCAGTGTATTTTGTACAGTAGTGTTAATAGTTATTTATTAGTTGCGTTACGTTTTCTTCCCACTCAAGAATGAGTAAGAATGACTACTTACTGCCAAACACTTGCTTCTTTCAAGCATTTTCATTAGTTGATATTTTGAAGGTTTTTACATCAGATGAAAATCTTCTAGCCCGGGAATTTCCTAGCTTAGTTTGTCAGGGTTTCGTGGACACGTGGACACAGAAACCATGACTTGTGAGGATGGCATTAAGGATATTTCTACTTTTTTTTCTACATAATTAGGATTTCAAATGGTAGTTGTGATTTGAAAGGAAAATACAAAAGAATAATTATAGGTCAGTGTGCTTATTTCTGAATATACAAAGCACAGTGACCTGGCAGAAAATGGACTTTGATTTTGAATAGGTTTCGCTTGGACAAGTATTGCCTCTCAACAGCCATTAAGAAATATTGAGCACCACTATTTTATTTTGAGATTAATAAAAAAAGTATATTAGTCTCAAATTGTTTAAGGTTTTCTTTATCATATAAAATATAATTGTAAAGGTTTGATGAATAGACAAAGTATTCTTCTTTGACCAATTTTCTGTGAAAATAGTGTGCCCATTTCAAGCAACTTGTTACCAAGCTTCATACAGAATGTACTTCAGTCCACCAAACGTAATAATATACAATTATAGGTCAATATTCTTATTCTCTAGTTAGAGTCATAACATCATGGATTGACTGAATCACCATGCTATAACTGCTTATTATTTTTCCATCTTTCCAAATTTTCAAGGTTAGCAGAGTAATTTTTATATTTTATGTATGCTTTGAAAAGGTTTACTGCATCTTTGTTATTTTTATATTTGGTGCATCAATTCTCTTCCAAATCTTAGCAAGATATATCTATCCACATTGCCAACTGTGAGTATGTCATATTTTATATATACTGAATGAAAAAGTCCAAGGACAAGAAAAACATCCAAGTGCAAAAAATAAATATAGATTCCAATGGTTTTTGCTCCATTACAAGGAATGTGACATCTTTGTAACTCCATCAAGATAAAAAAAATTGCTCCATTATGAGTAATGGTACCTAGATAGTTTGTTTGTTTGTTTAACGCCACTTTCAGTAATGTTTCAGTTATATCATGGTGTCCAGTTTTTATTGCAGGAGGAAGCTTTAGTACCCGGATCCGTCAAGGGAACAAAATTTCAAAGCATCTACATTATGTAGCTACCACTTCCAGAAATGCTAAAATTTCTCCAAAAAAGTTGCTTGTAAGCGAACATATAAGGTAATGAAAATTTTGTTTTCATTAACTTGTGAATACAACTGTTTTTGTTTTGAAATATGTTGACTACCTGACACTTCATCCAGCTCCCCTCCTGAGCCCTCAGACACTACCTGACACTTCATCCAGCTCCCCTCCTGAGCCCTCAGACACTACCTGACACTTCATCCAGCTCCCCTCCTGAGCCCTCAGACACTACCTGACACTTCATCCAGCTCCCCTCCTGAGCCCTCAGACACTACCTGACACTTCATCCAGCTCCCCTCCTGAGCCCTCAGACACTACCTGACACTTCATCCAGCTACCCTCCCGAGCCCTCAGACAACAATGACTACCTGACACTTCATCCAGCTCCCCTCCCGAGCCCTCAGACAACAATGACTACCTGACACTTCATCCAGCTCCCCTCCTGAGCCCTCAGACAACAATGATTTCTTCTCCTGTATATCAGAGCTATTATTGCTTGGAAGGTCACTGTCTGCTGGTCGTCGTATTATCCAAAAGTAGGATAATAAATATACAAGGACTACAGGAGAGGTCAGAAGGAAGGCATACCTAAAAAAACCAAAGAATTTGTAAGAAATTTTTTTTCTATGATTTATTATATCAGTTATATAACCAAAGGATAAAATTACTTATTGACATATTCTGTTGAAGCTTACAGTATTATAGTTTAAGATTGGTTTCATCTGAAAGCAGCTATTATCAATCAAATCTAATTAAAATTGAATCTTGCTTGTTATTTTATATTGTTACAACATGGAATAGAAAAGGGGAAGGGCAAGTGAAAGATTTAATTCTAATCAGAATGTCATAGACTAATGGGTTGTGTAAGCTATCTGAATTCAAAGGCCATTAAAGAGAACTTAGTTTCCAAATCATGATGAATCGAAATGTAACACTTTACTGCATTATTTTTACAGCTACTCCAAAATATTAGAGGGGGTTGTTTGTTTGAATGGTTTTTAGTTTCACTTTCAGCAATTTATCAGCTATATCATAGCATCCAATTTTACTGAGGGAGAATGGTAGGAAAATTGTCAATCCTAGTCATTTAAGATTGGAGTCAAGCGCACCCTGCCCGCAGTGAGACTAGAACCAACAACCTCAGTGTTGACAAACCATGTGATCAATAGTAGGGGAATGATCTTAAACTTCCCCGCCTATTTAATTTAATAAGTATATTGCTTAAATATACACATGTACATCATATGGTTCATTATGATGCTTCAGCATATCAAATATTCTTTACTATTATGAGAGTGACTAGAATTACCTTTGACGCTTACATACATATAAACTTACTTTGTCAGATGTTTCAATTGGTCAACATTGTTTCCTCCTGCACCAACAACACAACCTAAAAATATCATGTTGGATCATTTAAGGAAATTTAAGAGAAGGGGCATTTTATCTCCAATATTTTCCTTAATAGGATTTATTTAATGTAAAATAGAAAGAATTTTATGCATGCACTAATTTTTGTGTTGTGAGGTTAGTGTTTGGTTTATCTCCCCTTGTATAAAAAATTATAGTATCCAGGATGAAATTCATTTAAATCTTTGCATTTTACAGAAAAATACAACATTTCAAAACACAATAATCTACTTCCTGCTGATTGTTTGACTTGTTTATTAAAATGTTTTCAGCTTTCAAAATTGAAAACAAAACTTTAGTTGAGTTCATGTTAGCTTTATTCAAGTGTCAAAACAAATTGATATATTGTTCTGTAAATAGGTTCAGATCAGTTCACGTCAACTAATACCTACTCATTGCAGCAAATAAAAAAAGTGTGACACAAGATTGATGCCATAGTAACAATGTTATTTCTGATGGCTAATTAATAAAGAGGCTATAGGAGATGGCAACATGAAAGTTGTTGCTTTTGAGGCATTATTTGGGAAAAGCCATTCCATCTTTCACTAGAAATTTTAGCAAACTTGTCGCTCAGTCCATTTCTCTGCACTTGCCAAAAAAACAAATTTCTACCACTCCTGGAAAATCAGATCTTTTCCAAAAATGTGTGTAAGAGCCTATTAATTAACCTCTTGTAAAACTAAAAAAACCCATCCAATTACAGTACTTATATAGCAGGATATACCAGATATCATTACAGGCATTTAAGAACATAAACCTGATTTGAGGTGGTTTTTGAAATTTTGCCATTATAGAAAAGTGGCAAATAGATGTCTCATACATTACATATACCCACACATACAACCCATCAAGTTTATTATGGTAGTATTTTATTAAACTACAGTAAACACTAACGGTAGATAATTTGAAAATGGACAAGTTTTTATTCCTTATTTGCAAAAACTCATCAAGCAGAAATGAAGCAGTTAAACTACTTACTACATGTACCTTTAGATGTCAAGAACTTGTGACTTCTATCAAATATTTATGAAACATAATTCAATACATATATATCGACTTAATTTACCAGTATGAACAATAAATCATGAAATGCATTATGACTGTTTCAATGAAACATATATATTGTAACCATTAGTCAAGCATAAGTAATACACATTAACAATTAAACTGAATACACCTTTTACCAAATATGATATAAATTGTTGAGCCCAGTACACCAGCCATTCCTGTGCCACTAGACCAGGCATTGACATATTTGCTGGGGAACAATCGTAGATATCCCAGTGCTACACTGAAAATAACAATCAAATGTTTGTTGTGTTAAATGTATATTGTTAAATGTAGTTTCTGTAATGCTTGTTAAGTTTTAACCAATCTTCCACTAGCTCCCCCTATTTGTTATTGTTGCTGTGAAGAACAGAAACTAAAAGAGGGAGCTAGTGAAAACTGTAAATTCAGAAATTATTGCGTGCATTTATTATTGCGATTCGGGTAACCCCTAAAAAAATGTGAGTTCATATTTTTGCGATCCTCTCAACGAATAATTACTGAGCAACTGTCATTTTTGCATTAAAAGTTTTTCGTCTGTAAAAAATTGCTCTACACCATACAAATTTTCATTTTCTAAAATGCTATACATGTACCTCTTTTGAAGATCAGAAAGAATTGTCACGTGTCTTTAATAATGAGATGATTTGTGTGTATATTGAGGTTCAGAGTGGTAACCAAAAAATTACATCATAAGCATCATGTTGATAGCATTAAATTGTTATCATTTAAAATATAAAATGCATGGTTACAGAGAAACTGACTTTATCCAAAATTTTAACACAGCAACTGGACCGTGAAATTGAGGTAAAGGCCAGGTGAAATGTACCAGACGGTCATGTACAATTTATCACCAACATATATACCAAAGACTGCCATCCTACCATGCATAGTTATAGGGGAACTTCCTTAATTCAAAAACTTTAACACAGACACTGGACCGTGAAATTGAGGTCAAGGTCAGGTAACAGGTGACTGACTGGCAAGTATCAGTACTCTTCATAAGCTACCACTGGACTAAATTTGATGGACCCAGGGCTAACGCTTACAAGATATGAAGCAAGCTGTCCAAGTGTTGACGCTGCTGCCGGCAGCAGATTCTCATATATATCTCTCGCCTCCAGCGACTAACGTCGAAGACGAGACAAAAAATGTATATACATGTAATGAATTGTGTTTTTTTTATAAATATAAATGTATTTATTTGTTAACAGGTTATATTGCATACCCAGTTCTAAAACTGAAAACATTTAAGAAAAAAACAATTATTGAACCATTATCAAATCTTATGACAGTTTGTCCTATTTCAGTTCATTTATCTTATGACACCTACTTTTCTCCAAAAGCTGCACTAGCACCAACAAACACCTAAAATACATTTATATCAAATAAAATTAAATTAATACTCTCAGTCAGGTATATATAATGGTTTTACCAATTTTTAATTTAAATTGTATTTATTTTGTTTAATCTAAAACTATCTATACAGTTTGATATGAGATCTCCATAAAGACAACCTAACATTTAGCACTGAATGTAGCCTTTTTCACTCTCAACGAAATTTGCTCCTTTAAAATATACAAGCTACAAAGCAGATGTTACTTCCCTTACCAGCAGGTATTTTTTTTAGAATCTTACAAAACTTGATAAATGTTTTACAAATCTTTCAATTAAGAGTTGAATGCATTGTTTTAAAGTTTCATTGACGTATGAAAGCATTTAGGAAAGAACATTTTCAATGAATGAATTGGAGAGAAAGCCCCAAAACCAGCAAGCTGCAGTGGCGGATCCAGGGGGGGCGTACGCCCCTACGCCCCCCCCCCCTTTAAAAAAAGGAAAGGAAAAAAAAGAGAACAGGGAGGGTAACAACCAGTGCCAAAGGCAAAAATGTAATCCCCGCTCGTCCTCGCCATAAATTAATGCATTAACGATACTAATTCATCATTATGATATCTCTGTTGTATATACTGTACAAAATAAAGGTTACTGAACACCATAAAAACCTTGTTCGTGGCCTTCCTTTTCCGATATCCCCTTTTTACGCCCCCCTTTCGAAAATCCTGTATCTGCCCCTGAGCTCAACCCTTGCAGGAAAACTGGCAATTGTTGTCAACTAAAACTATAGTAGAGTATAACCTGCCAGTGGTAAGGTTCAAACTTGCAAACCCAAGAGCTGATAGGCTGACTAAATACCATCATCACTTTGCCACAGATGCCCCCCTGATCCAAAAATAGGAATAGGAAGATAATCTATATTTGTATACTTACAATGCATACGATAGCAAACCAGAAGTTAAAAGCAAATGCTACACCAAACAATCCTACAAAATGAAAGTAACAATCAGTCAACATAAAATGAAAGTAACAGTCAAAATAAAATGAAGGTAAAAATCAGTCAAAATAAAATGAAAGTAACAGTCAGTCAAAATAAAATGAAAGTGACAGTCAGCAAAGCAATACTTACAGATTATTACATTGCATTTTCCATATCGGCCTGAGTATCAGCCTGAGACTCCTGACCCCTGGTAGAGGTTGAGGGCTGATTCAAGAAACGATGTGCAACAATGCAATGTCATAATTTATTTATCACATATTTTAATCAAAATAAATCTTAAACTTGTCATAAAAATAGCTTTTTTTTTTAGTTTGTAATTATAAACAAAATTATAAATTTGTGGATAAAACGTCACTTTCTTTGATATGCGATGTTACTATTGATGGCAGGCTGATAGATGACATTACTAATGATGATTGGCTAATATGCATATCGGCCCATCTCAATGATAAAGTCGTCCCTATCAGCCAATTTGTCTTTGGTTATATCAACATGGCTGATATGGGGTTACAACTTGCAGCTGTATTGGATGAGCAAAAATGTCATATATTACTGCTAAATATGTGATAAAGATTTCTAACACGAGTTCTGTTAGATTCATTTACATCATTTTATTGAATAAATACATATTTAAATACAATATATAAAGGGTTACATAGCAGGTAGTGCCTAGAAAACTGTTCTCCCATAATACAAATCTATATCAAAGTTTAAATATGTCTAGTATATACAGGTTTGTAAAAGGCAAAGTTTAAATATGTCTAGTATATACAGGTTTGTAAAAGGCTAAGTTTAAATATGTCTAGTATATACAGGTTTGTAAAAGGCTAAGTTTAAATATGTCTAGTATATACAGGTTTGTAAAAGGCAAAGTTTAAATATGTCTAGTATATACAGGTTTGTAAAAGGCTAAGTTTAAATATGTCTAGTATATACAGGTTTGTAAAAGGCAAAGTTTAAATATGTCTAGTATATACAGGTTTGTAAAAGGCTAAGTTTAAATATGTCTAGTATATACAGGTTTGTAAAAGGCTAAGTTTAAATATGTCTAGTATATACAGGTTTGTAAAAGGCTAAGTTTAAATATGTCTAGTATATACAGGTTTGTAAAAGGCAAAGTTTAAATATGTCTAGTATATACAGGTTTGTAAAAGGCTAAGTTTAAATATGTCTAGTATATACAGGTTTGTAAAAGGCAAAGTTTAAATATGTCTAGTATATACAGGTTTGTAAAAGGCAAAGTTTAAATATGTCTAGTATATACAGGTTTGTAAAAGGCAAAGTTTAAATATGTCTAGTATATACAGGTTTGTAAAAGGCTAAGTTTAAATATGTCTAGTATATACAGGTTTGTAAAAGGCTAAGTTTAAATATGTCTAGTATATACAGGTTTGTAAAAGGCTAAGTTTAAATATGTCTAGTATATACAGGTTTGTAAAAGGCTAAGTTTAAATATGTCTAGTATATACAGGTTTGTAAAAGGCAAAGTTTAAATATGTCTAGTATATACAGGTTTGTAAAAGGCTAAGTTTAAATATGTCTAGTATATACAGGTTTGTAAAAGGCAAAGTTTAAATATGTCTAGTATATACAGGTTTGTAAAAGGCAAAGTTTAAATATGTCTAGTATATACAGGTTTGTAAAAGGCAAAGTTTAAATATGTCTAGTATATACAGGTTTGTAAAAGGCTAAGTTTAAATATGTCTAGTATATACAGGTTTGTAAAAGGCAAAGTTTAAATATGTCTAGTATATACAGGTTTGTAAAAGGCAAAGTTTAAATATGTCTAGTATATACAGGTTTGTAAAAGGCTAAGTTTAAATATGTCTAGTATATACAGGTTTGTAAAAGGCAAAGTTTAAATATGTCTAGTATATACAGGTTTGTAAAAGGCTAAGTTTAAATATGTCTAGTATATACAGGTTTGTAAAAGGCAAAGTTTAAATATGTCTAGTATATACAGGTTTGTAAAAGGCAAAGTTTAAATATGTCTAGTATATACAGGTTTGTAAAAGGCAAAGTTTAAATATGTCTAGTATATACAGGTTTGTAAAAGGCTAAGTTTAAATATGTCTAGTATATACAGGTTTGTAAAAGGCTAAGTTTAAATATGTCTAGTATATACAGGTTTGTAAAAGGCAAAGTTTAAATATGGCTAGTATATACAGGTTTGTAAAAGGCTAAGTTTAAATATGTCTAGTATATACAGGTTTGTAAAAGGCTAAGTTTAAATATGTCTAGTATATACAGGTTTGTAAAAGGCTAAGTTTAAATATGTCTAGTATATACAGGTTTGTAAAAGGCTAAGTTTAAATATGTCTAGTATATACAGGTTTGTAAAAGGCTAAGTTTAAATATGTCTAGTATATACAGGTTTGTAAAAGGCTAAGTTTAAATATGTCTAGTATATACAGGTTTGTAAAAGGCTAAGTTTAAATATGTCTAGTAAAAGGCTAAGTTTAAATATGTCTAGTATATACAGGTTTGTAAAAGGCAAAGTTTAAATATGTCTAGTATATACAGGTTTGTAAAAGGCTAAGTTTAAATATGTCTAGTATATACAGGTTTGTAAAAGGCAAAGTTTAAATATGTCTAGTATATACAGGTTTGTAAAAGGCTAAGTTTAAATATGTCTAGTATATACAGGTTTGTAAAAGGCAAAGTTTAAATATGTCTAGTATATACAGGTTTGTAAAAGGCAAAGTTTAAATATGTCTAGTATATACAGGTTTGTAAAAGGCAAAGTTTAAATATGTCTAGTATATACAGGTTTGTAAAAGGCAAAGTTTAAATATGTCTAGTATATACAGGTTTGTAATAAGCTAAGTTTAAATATGTCTAGTATATACAGGTTTGTAAAAGGCTAAGTTTAAATATGTCTAGTATATACAGGTTTGTAAAAGGCTAAGTTTAAATATGTCTAGTATATACAGGATTGTAAAAGGCTAAGTTTAAATATGTCTAGTATATACAGGTTTGTAAAAGGCTAAGTTTAAATATGTCTAGTATATACAGGTTTGTAAAAGGCTAAGTTTAAATATGTCTAGTATATACAGGTTTGTAAAAGGCTAAGTTTAAATATGTCTAGTATATACAGGTTTGTAAAAGGCTAAGTTTAAATATGTCTAGTATATACAGGTTTGTAAAAGGCTAAGTTTAAATATGTCTAGTATATACAGGTTTGTAAAAGGCTAAGTACAACATGCAACATATCTCTGAAATTTTGAAATATATATCATATTGAAAAATTAATTACAAATTTCAAGCAAAACAAGTGAAGGGTAGGCAAAATCAATAAAAATTATTTTTGGGCAAAGCAGCCAATTATGTCCTAAAATTCTACATTTCTATTCGTTTTTGAAAAGTCTTATCCAATAGACAAAAATTTAACTCTATGACCCAGTTTTTCAACCTTTCACTCAAAGGTATACTAATAGCTAGATATTATAACACAGTTTTTTATAATTTCATTAAACAGTTTTGAAAATCAATTAATCTTTTTTGTTTATTCTATATCCTATATCCTATACAAACTCTGTGAAATAAACCCTGACACCACTATTGCTCAAACTCAGGGCTCACCACACTGGGCGAAGTAGGCGACAAAGTCGCCCTACTAGGACCTGAAGTCGCCCCAAGGCGCCTCAAAAGCGAAGTCGAAGTCGCCCTGTCATTTCTCTGAAGTCGCCCGATGGTTCAATTAAGATACTTGTAAATCTGGTCCAAATACTTCACCCTGACTACCAATTTATCAGTAAATGTGTAATTCCAATGAAAAACGGCAAACAATATGCGTATTTAACATATTTTCAAACGATTTACGTCTTTCAAATGTATTACGCGCCATTTGTTTATTTACCGGATGTGACTAATTCCCGGAAGTGAACAACGAAGAAAAGTAATGTACAACGGCCCATAATGAAAAATCATAATTTTTTTATAAACAAACACTTTTAATTGGTTTCAAACTTCAGTTCTTTCAAAGAGTATTGTACTTTAACAATTTTCTTTGATAAGTATTTGAGCTTCACTTGAAAGAATAAAGATGTATAGTAATCATTGACATCATGATAAGTTCTGTAGATGTGTGTCCCATGAAGCAATTTGGATGAGTACAACTTTGATTAATGATAAAGGTCATGTGCTTTTTGATACTGCATACCATGAATAATAATGAAAAAAAAGAAAAAAAATTGAATCTAAGTGTGTTATGGTTTTAAAACACAAGAGAAATAATCCTGGAAATTGATGTAAATATATGTAACTACTGCGAAATTAATTATTTGTACGACCCCCTGACTTCTCCCTAGTGTCTCCTGAAGTCTCCCTATCAGGGCCTGACTTCTCCCTGTTTGGCTGCCAGAGAGAGGTCACTTCTCCCTACTTTTTTAGAGTGTGGTGACCCCTGCAAACTGACTTATAATATCTTAATTATAAAACTAACTATATGCAATTTTACAGAAATTTTACTTTCAAATATTTTGAAGTCAGTACAAAAATGACATGGGGCCTCGGTGGCTGAGTGGTCAAGGTAGTTCGTCTACTATTGATCACGTGGTCTGTCAACACTGAGATTGTGGGTTCGATTCTCACTGCAGGCAGGGTGTAAGCGACTCAAATCTTAATTGACAAGGATTGCCAGTTTTCCTACCGCAGGTCGCGGGTTTTCTCTGGGTACTCCGGCTTCTTCCCCCAATAAAAACTGGATGCCATGATATAGCTGAAAAATTGCTGAAAATGGCGGAAAACACCATCAAACAACAAACAAATAAAAATGACATCACTGAATTATTTATAAAATGTATAGTTTGTTCTATAAAGCACTTTAATGATATATTTATAGGTTATTTACGTTTTTTGAAACGAGATGCGTTTTCTCGTTCATATCTCATCGAAGGGCGTCAACCCTGAGATGAGATGACAAGAAAATGCATCGAGTTTCATAAAACATAAATAATATGTTTATCGCTGTTTTGTAACATTGTGACGTCACAGTGTTGCTTAACGACGTCTTGACAGCGAGCTGAGATGGGCCCATTTCAAGCTAGTAGAGTGAAAAGGAATAATATCGCACAAAAAGATCAAATTAAAATACTGCAAAATAGCGATAATTTGAAAGTATTTGAAATTCATTCTTCTCAGACAACATCAATGGATTCCACAAAAAGTTTTAAGTATGAAATTTATTATAAGTGTTGGAAGATCAAATGGAAATGCATTGTGACGATGTACACTTTTGACCTCTAATGAAAAACACTGCAGGATTGTCATCTTGCCTAACAAATTTAGAGTTCTCACTAGGCACTACAGCTCCCTCCTCCATTAAAAATTTGATGTCATGTTATACTAGTGGGATGAACAATCATGGCTGAACATCTCAAACTAACAAACAAACATAACATTATTGGCTATAAGAAAAAATTAAGCAATACATTTTCTACAAAACCTTCCACAAGTGCCAATTGATGTCTTATTGAAAAATGTGTCATACAAATCTACCTATCAACATGATCACAGCATTGACAAAGATCCTGATCCCATAAGGTACCTTTAATAGTAAAAATCCATTGACACCTGAAAAGTACACACACAAAACTCTTTACTTTTTAACTAAACAAAAATTCATTATTTGTTTGTGTGTTTATTACTAATGTGTTGTGGGTTTTCTGATTGACATGGCTTGTGATTTTGTACTTAGGATTTTTTTTTTATTTACATGACTTAACCTGTAAATTGTTACGTGAGTGTTTGACATGTCTCATGGTCTGCAATATATAACTTATAAAGTTCACATTTGACATTTAAATATTCAACCAATCAGTTTGTTGTTTTGATTGATTAAAATAAACATTACACTATGATATTGATTTCTGGAAACTAAAAAGGGGATTACCATTAAAGCAATACATTTTAAAGCATGTTGTTGTTTGTTAGTGTGAATGGTAAATGTGTTTTTGTGTTTGTGTGATAATTTCCCCTTTCCCCCGCTATCTGTAGGCTCTTTCAAGTATTTCTCGTCCATTTCACAGCAAGTACAAAAATGTATGAATAAAAGATCATATTAGTCAACTTCTGAATCGAAACTTTCGCTACAAATCAGTATACCAAATATTGAAATTGAGAACATGAGTATAAGATTTATACAGATACTAGCTGAATAAACAAAAATATATCTGTGTACCTTTATTGTAAAGCAAAAATAATGATTGCAGGGTGATCACTTGTATCATGGCATCAAGTATTTCACATTAGCTATTATACTAACTTTTAACTATCACAGACAAGGCAACATTTGCAAAAAATACCACTCCGACATTGTTTCTTTCATCAAAACTGTAAAAAATATATCTGATTTATACATGTATTTATAAACTTAAATAAAAGTCACTATCATTAATTATCAGTTTTCCATTTTCTTCAATAATGAGACCTCAGTGGCCAAGTGGTTACGGTAGTTAGTTATCTAATATTGACCATGTGGTCTGTCAACACTGACGTTGCAGGTTTTAGTCTCACTGCTGGCAGGGATTGCAAGATGCCAATATTAATTAACAAAGATACCCCAGTTTCCTACCAAAGGTAGGGGATTTCTCTGAGTACTCTGGATTCCTCCCATAATAAAAACTGGACGCCATCATATAGCTGAAAAATTGCTAAAAGTGGCATTAAACACCATTAAAAAAATCATAATTATAATCATAAATCATAAGTTAAGGTAGATAAACATTGCCAATATGTTGTGTTCATAATAGAATTGAAGTGGTCTGGCTTAATGAACAATAACTTACAATACAAAAATCTATTAATTTTGTTATGATGAGTAAATCCATAATATGGGGGAAAAAAGGTTAATTGTCCTATGTTTTCATCCAGCACTTTGATATGATGAAACAACCATTGCTTCTGACATAACCAGGGACATTACATACTAAGTATAGTTAGTATAGACTGTCCCTGATATAACCAAGCAGAAGGTGGCACTATCTAGCATAAGTAAACAAACATTACCTGTCTGCTATGGTTTTTGCAGCAGATGTTACAATAACATAAGGCAAATTGTTGATGGAACCCAAGAGGAAAAATCCAATCTGTAATAAACAAAAAGTTGCTTGATATATATATATATTTGATGTTTTTATTACCACTGTATTTGTATTATTAAATGATGAATTTTAAATCATAAACCTATTAAAGAAACCACAGAAACAGCTTCATCTATATCATTTTTAGACTTGCATCTTGAATATGACACCAACGGTCATCTTAGCACAATAATTTACGACAAACAAAAAGATATTAATTTCAAAATTATAAATTTTCCATCTATACAGCAATATTCCAGCTTTTTCTGCATACGGTGTATATGTTTCTCAATTGATCAGGAATGCAAGAGCTTACAGGGAGTATACTGATTTTTGCAAATGCCATCTATTTCTTCTGCATAAACTTATAAACCAAGGTTACAAGAAAAAACGACTCGTCCGCGCCTTTAATAAGTTTTACTATAGATACCACTTCTTTTGAAAAAATATTCTATCTCATTTGAAAATATGATTACAGAGAGTTTGCCCAATTTTTGAATTCAGTGTATAGTGAATGTGATACGATAATTGTTGGATACACCTATTAGTGACTAGTGGTATGATACCCAACCCTTTTAATCAACTAACAAAAATTAAATACTACAGAAAGCGAGAGGTTTGGCATGCCTTAAAACCTGGTTTAACCCACCATTTCTTTTGAAATGCCTGTACCAAGTCAGGACCATTGCTGCAGTTACTATATTTTTGGTTGTTGGTTCTGGAGTTGCCGGTTTCTCTTACTTTGATTTACGGATTGTCTGTTTTGACAGTTTCATTGGTGTTCTGTGTTTTGTTGTTACCTTCATCTATTGGTTGAGCTGTGACCACATAGTTACATGTTTTTCTTCTATTTTTGTATTGACTTGCAAAGTTGTAATTAGTTAAAAATGACTAGAGTAAAAGCGAATGTCATGGATGTTTTCACCACTGTACCAGATTTAAGACAAATTTTATTTTTAATGAACTGTAATATTTCAGTTATATAAAATATAAATGTTTATGGTATTGTGGACAAGTCAGTACAATATTTGATAAATCTACTAAATTTATATCAACCTCTGGCAGAAAAATCATGCACATAAATAAAACATGTAGGATCAAATCACTGTGTAAAGCCACTAAAACTGGACATCTGTAATGGTGCAGAGTAAAGACAGTCAACATAACTAAAATATGTATGTGGAAATTTTGTTCCTTGTTGTGAGATTTCAAAAGCTCTCCATATTATGATAGTAAGGAGTTTGTAGAAGGCAGATTATAAATTTGTTAATACCATGCATTACCTCCTCTTTTTGTGGTAATCAAAGTTTCCCTTTCAGCACAGTGCGCTATAGGTGCCCCACTGCTAATTTGACAAAATTTGTGTACTGAAATTATGGTGACCAGCTATAAAAGTGCCACTTTTTTGCACCTTAAAATACAAGATTTTCAATCTTGGCATGATAGAACTCAAAATAAGATTACCCAGTTTCTTATGTCGTCTCTCATTTTAGAATGTCATTCCTGTAAATAAATGAAGAATAAATTTTATGATTTTCTCATAACCATTTGAACTGATCTGGGTGTTTTAATTAAACATGACGAAAACAGATTCTATTGTTACTTTTTTAAAAGCTTTACAAACAATATTGGGTAAAGTGAGCTCCTTGCAAGCTGTTCCTTGTTTCTTAGAGTAAACATAAACAAATTCATTTCCAGAATGATCATGATGATGGTGTATTGCTTTTGAAACTACAGAAAGAAAACAAAAAAATACTTCAGACATGGAACAGGAAACACCTAATCAAAGTTCACTCTTTATATGAATTAGGTAACAAGGGGGGGGGGGGTTCTCTTGTTACTAGAGGTAAAGAAAATGTTGAGTGCATGACAATTTCCTTTTGATTGTATTATTTCAGCTACATTTTATGTTTTATAATGTACACCTTACATGAAACTGAACTTTTAAATTCTCATTCTCTTCGAGCTATAAATATATTTTAGTATTAGGGGTTTCTTAATATTGACATTGTTTCATATTTTATGGTACCTGTGCAAAACAAACCGCCTCAGAGTTGCAAGTGAACAAGGAAAGATTTGTGTGTATAACCTATTTTTTAAATGTCGTTATCCATATCCGGTATGATTTTGATGTTTACAATTTAAAAAGGTATCTAAATAACGGACAAAATTTCTCAAACTTAATCATATATGATTTGTATATGTTGACTTTGTTGTTGTTATTATCCATCATGTGCTAGAATGGGACCTTTGCAACTTGGCTGGTACCAAACTATGGACCGGATCATACACGGGATACTGTCATTGTAAGGTTTATGGAGTTGTCGTTCCTGGCACAGCATGCACCACAAAAAGAAAACAATACAAATAAAATAAATAGGTAAAAGTACATAGAACAGCTAGCACTAATAAAACTAGCTGTCATAAAAGGTTTGTAAAAGGCTAAGTACAACATGCAACTGAAATTTTGAAATATATATCATATTGAAAAATTATTTACAAACTTCAAGCAAACAAGTGAATGGTATGCAAATCAATGACCTGATAGCTATCCCTGCTGATCCTAATATAACCATGTGCAAAGGACGAATACGATCAACAACATCCAATAAACTACAAATACAGAGCTGCAACTCAGACATTTATAAGACTCATTTATACCGCGGACAATCAAAAGACTGCAACCATCTAACTTGAGTGAAAAGTGAAGGCAATTCTGTCCTAAAATTTTACATTTCTACAAAAAGAGAAAAATAAAAATAAAATAAATAGGTAAAAGTACATAGAACAGCTAGCAATAATAAAACTAGCTGACATAAAAGAAAACACTAGCACAAAAATAACAGATAAAAGACATTAGCATAATGATTTTATAATCAAACGACTATAATATTAGCAGACATAGACATACACAATAAATATATAAATTAGCGAAGAATGTAGGCAACACACACACTAAAAAGGTAAGTACAAACCAACAAATGAGTAAAAGTAGCTGACACTAAATACAAACTGAAGCTAAAACTAAAAGGTACAAACATAAGCAATTAAGGAAACGGGGTCCATGAATGTCATAAAATCTACAGGGTATGCTGAATAGTATCTAAATACAAAAAAGTGTAAGAAATTACATTCCCTTCACAATTATTAATTTGTAAGTTTCAAACTGGTTTAATCCCATGTCCTCCCTTAAATTATTTTAAAGATCATTCAGTTTCGCTGCAGCATTCCTGATAGAGTGTAAGTCATACCTTGTTGCATTTACTCTTGGTGCATTCGTTATGTTTTTCTATCTAAAACAGTAATTATTATCTGTTATACGTGTATATATAGTCAATAAATCATATAGATAAACATGTGTATGTTTATTATTTATCGTAAATAAACTTTTTTATGATAAATTTAATGATGTTATCTACATTTAGATCAGGTTATGGCTTGATAACAGCCGGGTTGAGGGGGAATGGTCTATCCACGTGGGTCTACTTTCAACTTCTATCGCGTTACTCAGTCTTCAAAGTATCGCAGTATCGCGATACATTTGATTTCATTCGTAACGCGCTCGGTACTTTTTATTTCATCTCTTGATAAAGAACTAATCCAAATACACCTACCAACAACTGTTGGTAGAACTCGATTTACCCTCTGATCAGACAAAGATAATTTTTACGGCAAAGTCTATGTTATCCGACTTTGAAACTCGAGTCATCTTATTAATAAATGTGAGATATATATGTTATAGGGAAAAAACTGGTATTAGTGCTACCCCCAAAAATATATATTCCAAGATTTGACTATAACGGAATAAACTTTCTTCTGATTGGTTAGTGATAAATGCAATCTAATTAAAATTAAATCTTTCACTTGCTCCCCCCTTTTTGTTACAAGCAAAAAGTGGGGAGCAAGTGAAAGATTTAATTTTAATTAGATCGACGATAAATGCAGCCTAATTCCAAAGTATCGCGGTACTTCCTAAAAAGAACGCATTACTTTCAAACCGTGTGACCTACAAGCGGTTGTCATCATTAATGACGTGTATCAGCTGTAGACATTTACACCAGCGTCACGTGCGCCATAAATATTAACCGAATCTGTCTAGTTAAAGCATAAATATCCAACTAGTCCGGTCAACTACAAGAATAACTGTAATGTCAAAGGCTTGTATGGAATTGACGTCTTCTTCAGACTGTTCCTAAGCGTTTGTATAAATTCAAAAATTAAACCAACCTTATTGTACTGTTATTTATGGTTTCTCTTTTGTGATTTAGATCTGCTGATTAGCTGTGAACAAGGGGCAGCAAAGTATACCCTATGTTAGTCAGCTTGGTTCTCGGGCTTTACATTTTGATAACATGGCCGTACTAGGACAAAGTAATCTTTGGTATGATAATGAATATCTTGGCCCCTACAGCTTAGGAGAAAAGCGACTGATCATTGTTTTGTTAAATATGACTTAAAATAAAATTGTTCTGTATAATTCAGTTGAAATGTTTTGCCATAATGCTTTTGGGAATATGTGTTTGATGTAGTATGACACAAGAACTTATCTTTTACCTTCTTAGGCATCAAATAAAGTACGAAATTTGTAACTCGATTTGATTTTGAGTTGTTTTTTTTAATCCATTTTACAATAAATAATCTGTATATGTGTGTGGGATTGCTATTATTAGGTTTCTATATAAATGAGCTTTCTACTTTAATGTTGTTCAAAATATATAGGTTAACAGGCTCCGATTTTTGTTTTGGTCAATTATATCAATATATATATTTTATTTTTCATCCGATTTTAAATGAGCTTCCCGAATTGTGTCAACATATTTTCAGGATTTTTTACGATTTTTTTTTTAAGTTTTTATTTTTACAACAATTATGTGAGATACTATGGGTAAAAAGGGGTGGAATCCTTGTTTATAAACCCCATCAGGTTTCATTTTTATCCGATTTTGATTGATTTTTTTTCGCTTAATTCTTTGTTAAATAAGGTAATGTGTCAACTTTGAACGTGGTTGAAAATATACTATGTGGTAAATAATGACCTTTGATATTAAGAATAAATTGATTGGTTGTTTGTTTGAATAGTGTTTAAATTTTCATCGTCAGATAAAATGCACAATCGTCAGAATAGCTGTCTTATGGCCCTTTTACAGAATTTTAACCACATCAGTTGTGTAGCCACAATAATGTTAAAAATGAAATTTAAATCTCGGAAAGTAGGGGTATTTATGGAAAGGAGAGTAGAAATATACATCAGTTAGCTTGATTGAAGTTAAGTTGATTATTTTCATGAAGAAAAATATCCAGGCAAGCGACTTATATGTAGCTGAACCACACGAAAATTGTTATAACATCGAGAGAAAGTGAAATGTGCCGACTAAGGGACAGACCATTTAACTTGAAGGGGGGGGGGGGGCTTTGGTTTTTTGTTTTGGTCAGAAAAATATTTATTTTTTGAAGGCGTCGCGACAGAATTTTTTTTTCATTATTAGCATTATTTTATATAGCAGAAATCCTTCTTCAGAATATTTTTTTTCTTACCCTCTGCTTCCAAAATATTGTTTTCATCAAAAATCATTTTCAAAATATTTTTTAGGAAAAAACCAAGGCCCCCCCCTGCAAATTAAATGGTCGGTCCCTAAGATCTGTGTCGCAAAATCCGCTGAACTAACGGAGAGCTCTCTGACGTCCTACGCTACATATCAAAGTCTAAAAAAGCGTTGGCCAGCAGATAATTCTAGGCCTATGTGTGCTTCACTCCAATCTTTATTGAAAGGATTGCCAGTTTTTTACCGGGTACGGCTGCCTTCCCAAATAAAAACTGAACACCATTATATAGCTAAAAATTGTTGAAAATGGGTTACACACGATTCAAACAAACACAAACAAACAATGCTTCAAGGTAAAAGAACAGACACAAAATTTCTTGTCATACCATCATTAGAGTATGCCTGCTCAATATGTCACCCATACACAACGGGAAAAAATAGAAATGGTACAAAGACGAACAACTAGTTTTGCTACAAGTAGATATCATAAGACATCCTCTGCTACAAACATGCTAAACCATCTAAACTGTAGAAACTTAGCTCATTGGAGATCAGATTCAAGGTTAGTTATGTTATCTTGGAAATCGACAATCAAACAAAACAACAGAATTTATAATTGTATAACGCTCCAAGTCGTATTAACTACTTATTTATAAAGGGATGACAGACCGACGGACACGAACACCAAGAAAAGCGTGGCACATAAGAAATTCAGCATCTATAGCAGACAAGAAAAATTGATCACTATATGACACACATGAATTTTCATATAGGCACACAAAGTTTAAATTCAAAGATCAATTCAGAAAAGCACGGCGAATACATTTCACCGCTGTACGCGACCCTGTGATCAGTAGTCACGACATATAAAACAAGTTCAAACTGTGCCGCGCTTTCACCAAATGTTAGGTCATGACAATATGTTCCGCCACATCGCGGGGTAAGCGCCACTATGTAGCAGCCTGGTCAAACTATTGCGGATAAACAATTGAACCCTGGGAAATTATTTTCTCTAAACCCGCTTGAATTACTTTTGGAAAAACTTCGTTGCTAAGGTCTGACAGATGTACGCCATCTGTAGACCACAAAGTCTGCTTTAAACGTTTCGGATAACTGATAAATGAACCCCCTAAAGGGATAAATTATGTGACTGTGTGATTATTTAGCCTAACCCTTGACTGAACCATATAGCCTGAATGCTATACGAGTTTCTCCGATTTGAGCGCGGCAATATTCGGGACCAAATTATTTTTTTGTTGGTAACGTAAAATGTAATTATTCAAGAACACTCATAGACGATCGGAGTACTTTATATTCTAGTATCATTAACACCACTTTGAATGACAAGATATGATTAAAGGCGATCATGTCATGACGACATGAAATATTGTCATCACCTAACATTTGGCGAAAGCACGCACAGTTTGAACTTTTTTTTATGTCGACAAACTTTAATAAATTACAGATTCTCTAGTTTTTATGGCACATTTTCATTCCACTGTAACATTGCCAAAGTATATTCACATCGATGCATTCCAAGCCCAAGTTTTACCACGTGGTAATGATCTTCAGTGGAGCCAAGCATGTTTGATGATGGATGATCCGGTATCCACACAGATGTAGGATTTTTTCTTTGTTAATTTGTTCTTATGCATGACATGTATGCATCGGGCGTCCAACGTCCAATGCTCTTTATAGTGACGATGGACATACATACAAAACTGTTGCACTCACGTTGCGGTAAGAATGAATTTAATTCTCGGAGTTAACACCTGCATGTCTCAAAGCTTTGCGAAGTACTGGGGAAAACTAGTAACGAGTCAAAACGTTCCCATTATAATGACAAAATGTGGCCATTTTTGTACCTTACTGCAAGAAATTCATTTTAACTATGTTATAGACAAATACGACAAAATGTTTTCTTCAGTTGAATTGTGACTCCTGTTCCGTCTTGGAATAAGTTAGAACAACTATCATGTTTTTTATTGAACTCTGTCTCAAATAAAATAGTCTGATCTATTTGTCTTAATTTATATACTACAATATCGCAACACTGACTAGTCCCAAAATTCTAGAGTAAATGCAGATTTGATTAATTTGCTCTCGTAAACGTGCAAACACAGCCCGGGTAATCGAAAAACTAGACTTGGAAGTATATTCTACGTAACGGGAGCCTTGTATCTGCGTAGTGGTTTCGTACCTTCTAGTAAATTGTGCACGTCAAAATTTTTGGTTCACGTTTCGGAAACCTAAAAATTTTACATTGGTAACGAATAGCATTGAATAGCATTTGCGTGTTTGCTTAAAAGCCTTTTAGAGATAGGTATACGATAAGAATTGCTCAACCATGTCAATATTTGGGGGTCAGGATTCAATGATGTTTAGCTGTGCCTTCAATCGACCGAAGGACGATAATACTGTTACACAAGAGTTTAATGTATTTATAGCACGAGCACCTTTTTATCTTAAAGTTCCAAATCTGATCAAATCAAGAAGAATGCTACGGTATTTTCTCTGGAATTTGTAACGTAGTTGGTGCAAGATCTCATGAAACGGCCAACTTCCTGTCGACTGATCAATTACATAATTAATTGAACCAAAATGTTAACTGTTGGTTTGCATTGTGTAGAACAGAAACCTTATTCTTTTGGAATTTTTTTATTGATCTGAAAACGACCAAATGGTATCTTCTAACACAATTGGAATATTGGAAAAAAATCAAGGAATGTTATATCCCTAGATACTTGTACAGATTCCGACCAAGTATAGATAATGACATGTGTACCCATTCCCCTGAAAAATATGCTCCGCATCCGATTAACCCGCAGCAGTCTGTGAACAGCTCTAAAATCTCATTACTAAAACCACAACTTCTTGTTTGGAATTCGGGTTGACAAAGCCCTACCGGCAAAAATTAAATCGTCTAAGTAATGATCCAATGAGTTCATTCCGCTTTTTCTCACAAATAACCAATGCAAAATCGTTTTAAGTTTTTTTACATGTTAAATGAAATGGAGCAGTCAATCGATAAGCATTTATCGATACATGTATAATATTTGCCTTAATTTAAAACCTAAGAGATCGAAATCTCCAGGGTACACTGGCATTAAGAGGGAAGCAATTTCGATGTCATCCACGCCCTTTTCAGCACGAGGTCATTGCAGCTATTATCTCGATCACTTTTTCAAAAGAAGTGAAATGAACGGTACAAAATTTTACATCGGATAAAGGCATTGATACCAGCAGATAGATCAAAATGAAAGATGATAAAAAAAGACGCCGGGATACCCCGTCTGAGTTGGGGAAAGATGGAAGAATCGAAAGTTCCAATGATTCTAATTAAATTTATTTCCTTTTGTAGTTTTTCCTCCAATTAATTTTTATCGGAGGTTTACAAGATATTACAAATACTAAGGCTAGAACCTTGGTAGTTTTTTTTGCAAAAAGTTCCAGTCATAAAGATCCCCCGTGAAACCGAAGAGGTATTCAACTGACCGTACCATCGACTGGATCAAGAAAGCACTAGTGTCTTAAGTTCAGCTTGTGTAGTCTTCACACGCGGGTCTGAGACAGCTACTGAAGATTCGATTCTATGGCCCATGAGTTGAACGATGGGTGTTGGTATGAAGCACTTTCAATTGACATACAATTCTTCATACTATTCTTGATTCGCCTGTTCGATCCGGAATGCTGTAGCTCATGATCGTTTTTTTTTAAGCTCGGGCTCGTAGAAAGAACCTTGGACCTCTTTGTCGTTCAGATCTGTGAGAAGATGGGTTTGCGGAATTGCTGATTAGCGGGGTGTGTATCTCTTTTTGAATGTCCCTTTCTTTTTTGGTGATTCGCACTTTGTCTCCGACATCGTAGCGAGGATTTTGCATGGAACAGATATTGTCGTAGACGTTCCAATACAATGTTCTCGTACTCTTTCTGACTCCATAGGAATAATAGTGATGGATCTATCTATACTTGGTGGCGTTGTAGCGTTGCACTAGATCGTCTAGACATCGATGAATGTGGGGTACATCGAAAGTGTAAAAACAACCCGAAAAGTGTAAAAACAACGTGGAATAGTGTAAAAACAACCATATCTGTGGTGAAAACAACTCAGAAATGATAGATATTACCATATATTATGATAATAATCCAATATTTGTGAAAAAATAATTACGCTTTATCCCACAGAATCGATTTTTGTAACCGCTCGATAGTCCTATATTAGGTCAAATAGCTAGGGGAGAGCACTCCAATTCAGCAATAAAAGTACTAAAAGTGCTGTCAGTAGGAATTATATTGAAAATGGTAATAGAGACAAATGATTTAATGTGTGAAATAAAAATAATGTCTATAGTTTTATAATGATATTTTTTAAATATATATATTTCTTTAATATAGCTTTGCATTCTTGGTATTACATGTAATTATATGTCTCTGTTGTTATTAAAATATTTTAAATATGTCATTCTTGTTAGTAGCTCATATTAGACAAACTTAGTTACAATTACAATGAATTGTTAATTGACCTTTCAGTCAACACAATTGGAATTATAATTTTAAATAATTAAGAGCCCCCACACCATGTCAAGGCTATGAGCATGTGGGGGAGGGTCAGGGGTGTTTATATATTTATTCATTTAAGTCTGTTTGTTTTATAACTATATGAGTTATAATTTTTTTCTAGAAAAATACAAATTATTATTATTATTATTTTTAGCTTTGTATTGCTTATAATATTGCAAAGAAGTAGACCAAGGTATAGTTTTTTTTGTTTTTTTTTAAGTTAAACTACTAAGAAATCCTGCACAAGGCTCGGGACATCCGTCGTAGTCCGCGTAACAATTAGGTAAGTTGTGTTGTTCAAATTTAAAACTACTAAGACATCCTGCACAAGGCTCGGGACATCCGTCGTAGTTCACGTAACAATTAGTTAAGTTTTAATGTTCAAATTTAAAACTACTAAGACATCCTGCACAAGGCTCGGGACATCCGTCGTAGTCCGCGTAACAATTAGTTAAGTTTTAATGTTCAAATTTAAAAGTACTAAGACATCCTGCACAACGCTCGGGACATCCGTCGTAGTTCACGTAACAATTAGCTAAATGTTTATTTTTCAATTTTAAAACTACCAAGATACCTGCATACGTCTCGGGTCAATTTTTGTTGTCCGCTAACGTACTACGTGTCTCGCCCTTGAAAAAAAGAGAATAAACATTAAACAAAACATTGAAATATCACTCAAAATCTAAATCGCAATTCTTTGTCTTCTTAATAGTCGTCGTCCGTTCGTTGATTTTCCTCTTCAGTTGACCTTTCTTCCTTCCACGGGTTCTCGGTTTAATGACAGTCACGAGTCCGTCTTTCGAAGTAACGGTCTTTTGGTCTGGCGGCAAATGGTTGCGGAATCTTCTAAAGAAACGTTCGCTTTCGTCAACTGTTTTGATAATCCATAGCGATTTCGACACCTGGAACTGTTTATGGCGGTCCGCTAGTCGGTACTGTCCAATTGAAACCAATGATCTGAGTAAATCCTTATATTGAGTGTCCACAATATCTCTTATAATCTGTACTAAATCCAATAACGGTTGTGATTTCCAGTCGATGGCTCGCTTCAAAACACGATTTAGGGATTCAATGTTATTATTTGTCCAACTTTTGTCAAAGTTACCAATGTGATCAACTGTTTTCCGATGTTCAATCAAAGTTGGTTTTAATTTGTTAATGAAATACCTGTGAAATTTCGTAGATCATGTCGGTGTCCTTTGTTCCATAGTGTCGCACTTTTCTTTTCATTGTTGATAATAAGGAAAAAAACACACCGGTTATGCTGAAACATTTTTAATTTGAGGAATTACTTATAACTTATTAGAAAACAAGTTGCCATTTGACAGGGACACTATATAGGAAATAGTCAATTTGAGTTGCATTTATCGTTTTTGATATTTTTAAACATAAATTGCATACTTTTGTGTAACTGAAAGCACAATCTTTTCATGGGTTTTGCAACACCAGCTGCTGTTCTTAATTCCAATAGTAAATGGAGTAAAATGCAAGCCGAATCACATAGATCCAAGAATTCAATTGTTAACCACATTCACACTTGAAATCTTCAACATTACGATTATCTTACTAATTTTATGAAATCGATATATTAAACAACTTCTCTGATAACACTTTAAAAAAAATCATTAATAACATATAGTTCAACTTTCGATTGTTGTCTTCTGGAGTTTGTCAAGGGGTAAATCTATCCCCACTTCTTAAATGCTTAAATGACCTGGACGATTTTGTAAAGAATGAGGGGGTGCACAGGGGTACCTTTCTCCCTCCCTACAGCTCATTTCTCCCTCCCCTAACTCCTTTTTCATAACATTTCTCTGTTCATAACTACAATTAATCGTCGTTTTTATGGTCTCTTGTTAACTGTCTCGGTGTAGTTTGAATAAGAAACACAATAGAAATTCTTTAACAATAGGACAATCTTGTATTTTTAAACTTTTAGAAAACTGTGTTCACTATCATGAAAGATTAGCATTATTCTACACTTTATTTTACAGGCGGCATTTAATAGTTATACATTTAACAGGAGCGTAGCTAGACTAGTTACATTGTGGATTCACAAAATAACCAAGGGGTCCGTCGGTATGCCCCTCAGAAAATCTTGAAAACAATGGTGCATTTTGGAGAGTTCTAATGTGCTTTATTTAGTACCTAAAATGGACAGTTTATTGATTGCAGGGATAGGTTGCAGGTTTTTTGTCAAAATCATGTGGATTCAGCCGCGTACTCGCGTTATAGGCAGCTACGCCCCTGTTTAGAGTAAAATTTTGATTAGTTTAAAATTAATTCATGATTTTTTATTTAAAAGTAGAAAACTGATATTTCATAAATTGTTATTCAATTTAGACCAGCATAGTGATTTGCATTGTCTTGCTGATCATTTTTGCAATTTACTATATCAATCTGCTGTTTTATTTTTCAAGTTATATTATTATACCTCAATTTCATTTACAATGTTAATCTTCCATAGGCCACCGTGACATATAAGTACTGTCAAAAAAAATTTACTGTCGGAAAAATACTGTCACCCGCTAAAAATATAAGGATATATCTGTGGTCCTTGGTTTTTTAATTGAAATTTTAGTTGTCTTCGGCTTACGTTTCCTCTGACTTTGTTTTTTACCTTTGGTTTATCATAGATCAACACAATTGTCTAGTTCTTTCTCGTCTTTTATTATTTGACAGAACGAGACTGTGGAGATATATGTTATAAGACTTTGAAAAAATCTAGCTTATATTACTTTCTTTAACGGTAATTAAAACAATCTTGATTTGAGAAAATTGTATGGTTTCTTGTTGTAACTTTCTTCAAAAGATGCCGTTTTTACTGACAATAACGCTCTAACCATTTATTGTTTTGCAAAAAAAATTTTTTTTCTGTCGGTCGTTGGTTAATACAAACTATTGTCTGGTAATTATAAAACATAAATTACTCAGTGTTCAACAATTAATACATCAACAATTGTAATCAAAATCTTTATTACACCTTTTTACAGCTCAATCATTGTGTTAATTCACGAATTAACTCTCGCTGCATTAATCGTAATTGTTTGTGTTGATAACACTTGTTATTGGCCTTGCGGGGTGTCAATTAACAACTGGTAGCCAAACTTCTGGCACGTGCTGACAAATTAATCGATAGCGTCTTTATTTTTCATTTTAAAAATATAATATTATATACGCTAGTAAATATTAATATCTCCTTCATTTATGTATGTCCTCATACGACCATTTATGTCATTGTTGTATTTAAATAGATTATCTCCGTTCTCTTCATATAGGACAGGGACAGTATACTAATAGACTGTCCCTGTATAGAGCGACTTTCTTCGATTTAATTTCTTAATTTGAACGTATATCTCTTTACTTTTTATGACAAACAGTGAGAACCATGAATAATAACAAATTGAAGTGATTAAACCCTTAAATATCGTATGAATAACAATTTTTGAAGTGGATTCCAGTAAATCAAAGTGGATTCTGGTAAAAACGGTGGATTCCGGTAATTCGTGTAACCGCTTGCTGTCTTATTCACCACTAAAGTAAAAGTTTCATTATCATGATTAAAGAAAAAATGTTACAACAAAATGTTTAGAGAATCTGTAATAACCGAAAAGTAAAATTTTGAATTATTCTTTACACTGCCGGCCAATCTTATGAATGCAGTGCTTTGAAATTATCCCATGTAAAACCTGAAATAAAAAAAAGAAAAATTAATACATAATTTGTGTGAAATACACTCTTTAAATAACCGAAAAGTAAAATGTTGAATTATTCTTTACACCGCCGGCCAATTATTGCGTCCTTATTTATGCGTTGCTCTGATATTAGCAAATGTACAACATGAAACAAAAAAAAAGTCAATAAATAATTTGTGTGAAATACACTCTTTAAATAACCGAAAAGTAAAAGAATTATTCTTTACACTGCCGGAAAATTGACGTCCTTATGAATGCGTTGCTATGAAATTAGCTCTTAATTGGTTTTTTAATTTTATTAATAAACCAACTAAGTGCCTTTCTCAAGGCAACGAGAAAAGCAAGATATCCAGTTTCATTGAAATGGACACCGTCTGCCGCTTCATGGTCCGGCCTGTAAACATAAATAGGTTTGAAAAAGTAAACAAAATTATACTGAGAGCTTTTTCTCTTATACATTTCATTTACTTCGTCTCGCCGTTTACTGTTTACATCGGCCGTACTATTGACGCAGCTTTGAACGTTTGAGAACTGACATGAATATCATTGCAACATTCCATTTGTGGCATATTGCAATGATGCGATCCTGTTCATTCTCAAACGTTTTACTGTCAAATAATTTGCTTGCAGTCGTTGCCACCTATCTGACATATAACCACATCAGGCAAATAATGCAGAAAAAGGCCTGCTTCCACTGCAGTAGTCAACTTACTGACAGCACCACCAGGGTAGCCATTAAAGTGAACTGAGACCTTTCCACGACAGTTGTTGGGATCCTGCCATTTGTGGGGTTTCCCATTGCTGTCGCACAACATTCTCACGTTCTCTACAAAGCTATGCCCACGTATCAAAACGTTCAACATCTTACCTGACACTCTACCACAAGCAAACAGTCCTTGCATCTGAAATAATACAGGCGAAGGATGCCAAGACGGCGAAAGCATTAGGCAAGATGATTCGGCCAAGTCAGTCTTGGGAAGACGTAAAGCCAACAATTATGGCAGAAATCTTAAAGATAAAATATGTCCAGTGTCAACAGTTTAGAGACATACTCTACTGTGTCTTGTGTTTTTGTTCTATAGTATGTATTATCTCCAGATTTTTCAATTCCTTATTTAGATGTAACATCCCAGAACATTTTTATTTCATAACACAGTATACACAGAGATCCCAACACAGACAACAGGTCATTAAATTTTATTGCTCTTTGTTTGCATATATTCATAAACAAAAAATTGCAACTCTTTCAATGGACATAGACTGAAAGTTTATTACAGTTGTTTGATAATAAGAAACTATGCCTCTGCAGTCTTCTATTTTGTCTTTTTGTGATAATAACCAGTTTTTCTTTTTTTAAATTGATGAAACTTTGTTGAAATGTCCATTCTGAAATTAAAAATTAAATAAAATCAATAATAAATCATTTGTCTGTATTACCATTTTCAATATAATTCGTACTGACAGCACTTTTAGTACTTTTATTGCAATGAATTGGAGTGCTCTCCCCTAGCTATTTGACCTAATATAGGACGTATCGGGCGGTTACAAAAATCGATTCTGTGGGATAAAGCGTAATTATTTTTTCACAAATATTTGATTATTATCATAATATATGGTAATATCTATCATTTCTGAGTTGTTTTCACCACAGATATGGTTGTTTTTACACTATTCCACGTTGTTTTTACACTTTTCGGGTTGTTTTTACACTTTCGATGTACCGATGAATGTGAATGTGGAATAACGAGAAATACTTGAACATTTACTTCATGGCGCGGCGACGATGGTGGACATCTCATCGATTTTCGTTCGGGTAGACTTCGACGTAATGCTTCTGGAGCAGCTGCTTGACTTCCACGTTTTTAAAACTCGGTGCCTTCGTTGGTTTCTCGAGAACGCGCGATTCGAATACCGCTTGGAATGCATTCATGACCGTGCTACCTTTTTTGCCGTCGAGAGCCACTATATTCTACCGTACGTGGAAAAGAGATCGCTGATGGTCGGCACGTACGTGTACCCTTTGTTATCTGCAAAACGAGATCTGTAGCACAAATCTTGTCCACAACAACGACGAACACTCTTCAGAAATTACGGCTGACGAGTTTGTGTAACTCGTTGGCTAATTCGTCCGACTAACGAACTTTATTAAACGCCAGTACCTTGGTACTGATGAGAGACTTGATGATGCCAAGATCCATTAAATCTATCATCGTACGGATATTGATGCAATCGAGTTCATTCATGTTGTTGCAAATGATGTTATGCTAAGATTAAGAACCTTGCTTGTGCCAAGTGTAGTAAAGATCGTGTAGGTATGCGGCCTCGTCGACTCTTTTAATACAATGAAACTATGAAATAAACACTTAAAAAGTACAACTTCACTTCAACACAAATGTCTCTCACAATCTTTTATTTTAATAACATTTTAATTTAAAACATTATTAGTTTATCACATAATTTATAATGAATATATTCAATTATACCAATTGACATTCAATGTTATCATTTCTACAAGAAAATACAAATATATATAAATGACATGATAATGAATCTAGCCATCACCAAGTATTGCACCAATGATTTTAATTTCTAGTAGATGTCTTTAAACAAAGATATTAAAGGACAAAGGGTTATAAAGTGTAATCATTTTTAAACATTTGTTGTAATGGAAGCTAGTATACTCTTATGTTTTAACAAACATCTCTTAGTCCAAAATAGATGGTATGTAAGTTTATTGGACAGAACACACAGTATATTTATTAAACTATTGTATGTAGAATTAAAGGTACAGATGCTAAACCCCCTCTCTGAGCCCTTAATAAAAAATCATAAAAGGATAAAAAGGATTGATTAAAAGATGCCACTTAATACAGGTTCGATATTTCAAGGATAGTATAAAGTTTACCAAGTATAAATAAATTGTTAGCAGTTGAATGCAGGATTTAGATAGATCAATGAGAAGGCAATTTTTATTATTTAATTACTGGAAAGGCTGGTAAATGGTCAATACTTGTTTAGCTTATCCGATGGCAATTTATGTCAGACTTAATAGGTTCTGTTATAAACAGTGAATGTGGCTGTTTCCCAACCTTGTATTTTTCAAATTTAAGCTTGGAGGACATTTTTGTATACACTTGAAAACATGGAAATTTGTATTTTTATTTTGAAAACCTAGGTTACTGGGCACTATTTGTATACCCAAGGGTCTTAACAAGTTAGCAAATGCATAAAGACGAAGTCATCAACCAACAGGTTTTGACATGTAAAATGCACTAGAATATAATAGGAATTAGTTACTATGTCAATACAAACAGAAAATAAATGTGTACAGCTTGGATAAGTGAAATGCTTTAACAATGACATAATTTACCTCAAATATAATAGCTGCAGTAACGGCATTAACTACTTGTTATAATTAGACCAATGTGATCTCTATAAAAAAAATCAAACATTTATTTTCTAATATTCTGTTAATTAATGTATGCAGTGAATGCCTGATATGTGATTGGTTAATCAAGACAGGGGTATCAGGCCGTATTCCATGTGAAAAGGGATATTGAAACCAGTTTCAAATTGGCATCTAATCATTGTCTAAGTTATTGGTTTTTACATAATATAATGTTTTTATATTTAAAAACTATACAATAATAAATAAAAACTGAAAAAAATGAAATTAAAAATTAAATTAATTTCAAATGAGTTAAAGAAATACCTAATACCAGTAGATCCAAGAGTAGGAAAAGCCCAAGGTAACCCGAAAATGCACAAGCCGAATTACCCTTTACGTATAATTGTGAATGGCCGTAATCACCCAACTTCAAATGTAGCACAAGTTGCAGAATCCGAACTGAATTCTCATGTTGAAAATTTACCAACATTCATTAAAGACACAACTGATTTTTTGCAAAAGTTAAAAAAGATTCAATTACCTATTCCAACTAATTCAATTTTATTTTGTATGGATGTTACAGCATTATATCCCAGCATTCCAAGAGACAAAGCGCGAGAAGCATGCAAGGTAGCTTTAGACAATAGACAAACTAAATTTATTCCAACAGAAGTGGTATTACAATTTATTGATGTTACACTGGAAAATAATAACTTTCAATTCAATGGAAAAAATTACATACAAACTACAGGAACAGTGATAGGTTCAAAATTGGGCAAAAATTATGCTTGTACATATTTAGGAGTGTGGGAAGAAGCTCTTCTAAATACCGCACAAGAGAAACCACTAGCATTCTTCTGTTTCATTGATGACATATGGGGAATATGGACTCATGGAATAGATTCCCTTATTTCTTTTCAAAACCGGGCAAATGAAATTCACCAAAATATTAAAGTTGATTTACGTTATTCATATGACAAAATTGAGTTTTTAGATGTCACTACATATATAAAAAATGGTAAAATTGAAACTGACCTATTTTGTAAACCTTCGGACAAGCACCTTTATTTACATGTAAAATCTGATCACCCGAATTCGGTCAAACGAGCCATACCTTATGGCATTGGGATGAGAGTTAGGAGAATATGCTCAGAAAATAAAAATTATCATCAAAGAAAATACCAAATGAAAAAATGTTTACAGAAGCGAGGTTTCCAGAAAAAAGATTTAGACCATGAATTTAGAAAAATTGACACTTTGGACAGAGAAAATCTATTAAAATATAAAACAGATAAAAACAAAAATTTAGACAGAGTACCGTTATCAATTACTTACAATAAAGAACTTCCGAACATCCACAACATATTACGTAACAGGCTTAAAACTTTATATAGATCTAAAGAGATGCAGAAAGTGTTTCCGGAACCACCAATAGTAGCATATAGACGAGGGACAAATATTCAAGATAAACTGGTTCACGCTAAACACAATAATCAATTTTTTAAACGGGAAAATGAAACGGGACCATGTGATAAAAATTGTGCAATTTGTAATAGAATGCTAAATCTTACGAAATTTACAGCTAATAATGGTGTATCATACAATGTTGACGGTAAAATAAATTGTAGGACAGCAAATTTAATATATGGCATTTATTGTGAACAGTGTAGACAAATTGTGTATGTTGGTGAAACTGGGAATACAGTGTATGAGCGCATGCAAAATCACCTATCGTGTATTCGAAATAAAAAACAAGACGTTGTACCAATACATTTCAATCAACAGGATCATAATATCAATGACTTTAAAATAATTGGAATTGAGAAAATTAACAAATCATGGATATATCGTAAAGAAAAAGAAAAATTTTGGATGAAGAAAATTGGAACTTTGAATGAACAAGGACTGAACAAAAAAGGATAACACTGTTTAAAAATATACTACATTATATGTAAAGCTATATTGACATTGTATTACCCATTAAGAAGCCATTGTATTGTAACGTTCGTTTTGTATCCCCCCCCCCCCCCCCCCATTTCTACTCTTTATATTACTGCCAAATTTCACTTTTACTTTACTTTACCCGTTTATGACGTCATTGTATTATAACGTTGTTGTTGTTGTTATTGACTTCACATATACATATTCTTGTCATTTGTATGTTTTTATATGATATAAATAGTTTAACATAATATAAAGATATGAAATGTAGAATATAATACATGCATATTACAGGATCTGTCTGTGATTTGTCTTGAATTCAACAAGAGATGAGCAGCAATTTAAAGTCTGATTAAATGGCAATTTAAATGGATTCCAAAGTGAAATTTATCATAAAAAGTTTTGTTAAAAAATAACAAGATTATAAAATTTAGTTTCCTTGGAATTAACCTATTATATTTATATGATCAGTTCAACTAATATGACTATAAAACCAACATTTTCCATTTTCATTTTATATAAAACACACATATTCACATGAAGGTATTTGTAAAAGTGTGTATTGAATAGTCACAAATAATTCATGAAACATAATTCATTCTTCATCGTAAAAGTGTTGGTTGGTCAATTCTTCAATATTGGTAGTCAAAACTTAATCTTCAATCATGAGAAATGTCAAACTTTTAAATGATATACTCATTAATATTAGTATTTCAATAATTTTTTGGGCTTGACCGGGGATACAGGATAATTATCCCTGTGTGTGTCCTTATTTTTCCGGATCATTTATTCCAAAATTCAGTTCAGAAAATATAAATATTAACCCGTATCACCTTAACCAGGCAAAAGGAGGATTGGAGGACCAAAGTAAACCTGGAGAAGATGCACAAAGGGGAAGAGAGCAGGGTGGACATGGGCACACAATGGAGTCTGCTGAAGGACTGTTGTGGAGGCCCTGTGCTCCAATGAGGAAAAAGAGGATAAAATCATCCCCTTCTGCTCACGGAATATCAAGCACAGACATGGAATATGAACCAGTATTCCTGAATTGCACATAACATCCATAGAAACAAGTCATTATTATGACACTGTTAAACATGTCTAATAATAACAAACAATATACATGTACTGCCAAATTGATACTTTAAATGCATCAACCACGAAATAAGATTTGTTTGTTCACATAAAAACTACATTGAAAACAAGTGTGGACACAGAAAAACGTCTCGCCTGCATTCCGCATCAGTAACGAAAATAAATTTCGTCATAAGCATTACGTAAATAGCATTAAATATTAGCAGCGGCCTGTATACAAAATATTGTCACCATACCCTGCAGAGTTACAGGGGAACAGCCGTAACCCAAAAACTTTAACGTAGTCGCTGGACCGTGAAATTGAGGTCAAGGTCAGGTGGAACCTACCAGACAGTCATGTACTATTCATCAGCAACCTATATACCAAATACTGTCATCCTACCATGTGTAGTTACAGAGGAACTATCGTAACCCAAAAACTTTAACGTAGTCGCTGGACCGTGAAATTGAGGTCAAGGTCAGGTGACACCTACCAGACAGTCATGTACTAGTCATCAGCAACCTATACACCAAATATTGTCATCCTACCATGTGTAGTTACAGAGGAACTGTCGTAACCCAAAAACTTTAATGTAGTCGCTGGACTGTGAAATTGAGGTCAAGGTCAGGTGACACCTACCAGACAGTCATGTACTAGTCATCAGCAACCTATACACCAAATATTGTCATCCTACCATGCGTAGTTATAGAGGAACTGTCGTAACCCCAAAACTAACGTAGTCGCTGGACCGTGAAATTGAGGTCAAGGTCAGGTGACACCTACCAGACAGTCATGTACTAGTCATCAGCAACCTATACACCAAATATTTTCATCCTACCATGCGTAGTTACAGAGGAACTGTCGTAACCCAAAAACTTCAACGTAGTCGCTGGACCGTGAAATTGAGGTCAAGGTCAGGTGACACCTACCAGACAGTCATGTACTAGTCATCAGCAACCTATACACCAAATATTGTCATCCTACCATGCGTAGTTACAGAGGAACTGTCGTAACCCAAAAACTTTAACGTAGTCGCTGGACCATGAAATTGAGGTCAAGGTCAGGTGACAGGTGACTGACTGGCAAGTACTCATCATAAGCTACCTCTGGACCAAATTTGATGGACCTAGGGCTTGGGCTTACAAAGATATGAAGCAAGATGTCAAGTGTTTACGCCGCCACCGGATTCCCATACATATGTCTCGCCTCCAGCGACTTTCGTTGCAGGCGAGACAACAACTCATAAAATATAGATACTAGTAATTAACAATTTGATACGATAACCATGCACAATCATGTTACACTGAGCAATATGATACTTCCTTATCATGTTTTTTGAACAAAACAAAATTTATTTCTCACATCCTATAGTGTATCTGATAACCATGCTACTGATCAGCAGCAAAATAAGTAGTTAATCCTTGAACAAGATTTCTCCAGCAGCATTATAGGCAACAAACCATCAATACAAATTTCATTATTGTTAAAAATTTATATCGAATAATTGATTGATGGTATTTAGTGATAGTGATATTTCAGCTCTAAATACACGATCAACAAAAATGACAGCATAAAAAGAGTTAAAAATCACTCCACAAACTAATGCATTCAATTAAATTCAGTGTATACCTAACATACTGTAAATTATAACAAAACCAATTTAAAACACTAGCATAGACTGCAGTGTGGGTTAACATCTGTTTTCTAAAACTGACAAAAAACATTCTTGCTGTGAACATAATAAACATATAATACAGAAAAGACTCTTTCTTTAACCATCATAAACATTTTATACAGAAAAATAACTTGCTGTTATATATCAGCATAGACATATAATTCAACAGTGTTAAACATATATATGACAGTCATCTATACAAATACATTCTTAATAAAACTTAACATTTCAAGTGACCTCTGTATAATTTTGCTTGGTAATTATAGGTTTCATAATGAGTGAGAATTGTATATTGCTTTATATCATCTCAAGTTGTCTTATTTCAACAGAATAATGAATGAGCCTATGACGAGTTTATATGAAACCCATTTCTCTTATGATGAAATTTCTGTGGCTTATTTTGTTTTGTGGAAACAGGAGCATCATTAAAAGAATGAGTAATTTGTAAGATGTAATTCCAAACTATAACATTAAAAAAAAGTTTAACATCAAAAAAGACAACACATATTGCATTTGGATTTTTTCAAATTCAAAATAACATTATAAATGTCAATGTTCAAATATAACATTAGAAATTGTTCCATACGTGGATATTTATCAGGAATGTTCTTTCACTCCCTAGAATTGACGTCAAAATAGTTTTTTTCACGGACTGATGTCCCAATATATTTTCATATCTCTTGTTCGTATCACATCTTTGCCCATTGTATATGACATTTTCCATAAGAAATAGATTGATTGATTGGATGTTTGCTTTACTTCCAGCGAGCAGTATTTCACCTATATACAGGACGGGTACATGAGAAATAGATAAATGATGACAATCATAAGAGAAATTATAATACATTTTCTGTCTTGACAAAATTTGATAATAGATATCACACTGATGGTTTGACTATTAAAAATATTCTTCTACAACTTATTTTTAAATTCCATAAAATATGAATATTTAATAAGTACAACAAAAGTATTTCGCTGCACATGTGAGGAAATAATTATTGCTTTAGATCAAGACGTGTAAACAGGAATTTATATAAATAATTTAAGTGAAAATAATTGTTTTTATTTGATTGGTTTAAAGATGCCAAAAGTTAAACAAACAAGTGTGGACACAGAAAAACGTCTCGCCTGCATACCGCATCAGTAACGACAATTAATAGTTACAGAGCAACTGTCCTAATACAAAAACTTTAACGTAGTCACTGGACCGTGAAATTGAGGTCAAGGTCAGGTGACACTTACCAGACAGTGATGCAATATTCATCAGCAACCTATATACCAAATATTGTCATCCTACCATGCATGGTTACAGAGGAACTGCTGTAACCCAAAAACTTTAACGTAGTCGCTGAACCGTGAAATTGAGGTCAAGGTCAGGTGGCACCTACCAGACAATCATGTACTAGTCATCAGCAACCTATATACCAAATATTGTCATCCTACCATGCATAGTTACAGAGAAACTGCCGTAACCCAAAAACTTAAACATAGTCGCTGGACCGTGAAATTGAGGTCAAGGTCAGGTGACACCTACCAGACAGTCATGTACTAGTCATCAGCAACCTATATACCAAATATTGTCATTCTACCATGCATGGTAACAGAGAAACTGCCGTAACCAAAAAACTTGAACGTAATCACTGGACCGTGAAATTGAGGTCAAGGTCAGGTGACACCTACCACAGTCATGTACTATTCATTAGCAACCTATATACCAAATATTGTCATCCTACCATGCGTGGTTACAGAGGAACTGTTGTAACCCAAAAACTTTAACGTAGTCGCTGGACCTTGAAATTGAAGTCAAGGTCAGGTGACAGGTGATTGACTGGCAAGTACTCATCATAAGCTACCTCTGGACCAAATTTGATGGACCTAGGGCTTGGGCTTGGGCTTACAAATATATGAAGCAAGATGTCAAGTGTTTACGCTGCCGCCGCCAGATTCCCATACATATGTCTCGTCTCCAGCGACTTTCGTCGCAGACGAGACAAAAACTATTGTCAATAAAACAACAAAAGGATGACAAGGTCGGGAGAAACACAACGAGTAATTGTGTGGATGCTGTGGAACTAAATGTTGAAGATGGAGAAATAGAGAGTTTAAACAGTGACACTAACATTAATGCACCTCAACGTGAAGTACAGGAAGAAAATCATTCAACAAAATTTGGCTCCCATTGTCGCAGCACCAACACAAACGGTGCAAATGAAAAAACAACGGAGAAGAGGACGCCTGTGGTGTCAGTTGTTTCAGCACAACAAGATAGAAGGGAACTAGCAACATACAGCATTGGTACATGTTGTCTGTAACATGTCACTATGTTTCTGGAATTCTGCACTTTTAACATACCACAATATTGTAACCATGTTATTTGGTATGTTGTCTGTAAAATGTCACGATGTTTCTGGAATTCTGAACTTTTAACATACCATAATATTGTAACCATGTTATTTGGTATGTTGTCTGGGACATTTATCAACCTTAATGAGTATCAACCCTTTAACATGTCTGGAACACTGTTGTAACAATGTTATTTGGAATGTTTATCTGAAACTTGTCACAACATTTCTGAGATTCCACCCTTTAACATGCTTTACTGTTGAAACAAATAGCTTTTTGAGTAAATCTGTGATAGTTAAACATATAGACTGTTGCTTTCAGCAATGAAGAAACATTTCATTAGCATGCAATCCAGTCAAAGCATTTACATATAATATAATAATATTAACGAAGCAAATTACATAATATGTTGGTACAATCAAACAGGTAATACCTTAACATTAGATACATGTAGTTTGACCCATGATTTCTGTGTTGTGATCTCAGTTTACAATTTCCTGGCTACATTAACTTCCAGTCAATCGATGCATCAAGCACCACATTATTTAAACTGTCCCCTCATCCTTTTGGTCCTTATTTTTCTTGCTCATTTTATATTGTCAGTCTGTCAGTCTGTTTTGTGTTGGCATGCCTAAGATGTCATACACTTCACTTTTTCACTTTTCACCTTCTATCAGTCTGCATATTATCTGAATGACTTTATCATCTGGAATTTGAAAAAAATATATGAAACCTATATTGGGGTGGACTTAAAAAAATATAAGTTGCCAAGTAAGACAAATCAATAAATTTTATCACACTGCAAAGATTGTATTTTACCCCACTTTCAGCAATTTTTCAGCTATATTGTAGAGTCCAGTTTACATTTGTGGAGGAAGCCGGAGCATTTGTAGAAAACCCCCGACCTTTGGTAGGAAAATTTGTAATTCGGGCCAATTAAGATTGAAGTCACCTGCCAGCAGTAAGGCTCTAACCTGCAACCTTGGTGTTGGCAGGTATATGATCAATAGCAGATAACTTCCTTAAACAAAAGGCCACTTTCTAGGAAGAAAATGGCCTTATGAATGGACTGTCCTCTGGTTTTAGTTAAGAAGCATTATGGAAATGTTATCTGAGGGTGGTTTTTGTTGAGATATTCTTACTTGGAGGTGCAATTCTGAAAACCAACAAAGCTTTATTTCTTACCTAATAAATTAAGGGAAGGATTCTGTAACTTCTTATCTAATAAATCATCAAGTAATTTTCTGAGTTCTCTAAAGATGACACCAGTCTTAGCATAGGTCTGCAACATAATAATAATAAATTAGATTCAACACAAATTGTTCATGTCAACATTTTAATTTTACTTCAAAAAATTATGACTTCCAGCCAAAGATTTCCCAGTGACACAAAATCAACTGTTTATACAGCAATCAACAAATATAAAAAAACAAACTGATATAAATCTCTTACTGTAGGAGGCCTGAGTTGTTGTTTGATTTTAACCTGATGGTGTTTATAAAAAAAAAATCATAAATTTACTTGCTTTCTTTCTGGCCAATGTGTTTTTTTAATTCTTCATTTTAAAAATTGTTTCATAATGCCACACCAAATAAATTTCTTTTTCAACCTGACCACACAAATTTTATTGAAACCGAAAAAAAAAAAAAAAAATTAAAAAAATTCCTGCAACCACACTCGTAAAGTCATCATTAACTTTTTGGTTTTCTTTGTTTTACTCTTTCAAGGGTGTAATCTTGTAACTGCCCTTTTATTGCATCTACAAACAAAAATATAGATTGAATTCGAAAAAGGAAAACAACCATGCCGTTCTAGTAGTGAGGACATCAGTCGTAAAGGGAGGCATGGTTGTCCAAAACACTGTGGTTTCTTTCAGTACAAAGACATGTCAAAATCTAAGATTTTAACCTTAGCCTCAACATAATAAACAAGACTAGGATACATGACTCAAATTTGAAATAAATATTTTTTAGACAGCAATCCAATTAAATGAAGACTAATTGTATTTATATTAATTCTCTTTTCAGATAGGCTGGTGGAGCAGGATTGTCATTTCACCAAAAACTAAATTTTTCTGACAATTTGAAATTTTTTCGTTGCATGGTGAACTTTTGGCCTCAATAATGTAGCTCATTCAATTTTTTTTTTATCTCCGCCGAGATCAAAAATAGTCATAGAAACTACAATATTGTAGCTAATTAAACTTATTGACATTATTGCTAGGGTTATGATTTACTATTAAAAAAAGAATACGAAATGATTATGGTTGTTTAGTGTTGTTTGTGGAGAATTTTAAGTAAAGTACTTTTTATTTAGAGTCAGCATGTAACTGTTTGACTTGGTTGTTGTCTTATTAACATCAACCATATCTCTGTTTTCTAATGGCTTGCATGGGACTTGAACTTTTTTTCTAAAATCTTTGACACTGGACCACCATGTATCTATAATTCTGGATTTTCTTAGACTGTTTTTTCAAAAAGGGAAAGTCTCACTTACTATATGGGAATAATATTGAAAATACAATGAATTGGATATAACTTATTTTATGACATTTTAAAATAGATTCTCCTTAAATCTTCATCAATAAATGAGATACAGTTTAGTCAGTTTTCCATTTATATAAGGTCTGAAAAATTTCTTTTTTTGCAAATGAAGATGTGGCAGGCATTCTGTTGTAAAAAAAGTTTGTTCTTTCAGCTGTCTCTCATGATTTGAAAGTAATACATGTATTACATGTATCTTGGATAAGATATACGATACTGAATTGTTTAAAAGGTGTAATTTATTGTACATATATTGAAGGATGTACCCAAAATTATAAAATTATAAAATATAATACATTTATATTCTTTGGATGATTTCAGGTAAGTACATTATGCCCAATTCAGAAAGAACAACATAATGAACATTGAAATTTGCAAATATATACATTTACCAAAGTACATCTTCCTATTTAAAAAAAATTTATAGCTGGCTCCAAATTATTCTGTTGGACTATAATTTTTTTTAATCAAAATAAAAATATTAAAATTTTTATTTAGTTCACTTTCCCCATTTTAAAATGACAAAAGTCCAAATAACATAAAATTAAATTTGTGTTGCCTAAATATTTCTATATAAAAGTTAAGTTTATAGGTACTCGAAAGTCATTAACAACCTTGCCAGTAAACAATGACAAGCAAAAACATTCAAAACAACGTTCCTCTAAGTATTCAACAACATATTAAATATTCATCAATGTAATAAACAAGATAATTAATAACACATCGTGAATATTGAAAACATTATCAATCATGCCGAAACACATTCAGATTTAACTCTTGCATAGAACAAGTTCCACACACTTATGCATTCATGATCATATTTTCAATTTTCACTCTGTATAATTGATTATACTATAATAAACTTACTCTAAATTTAATTCTATCATCAATGGTAACAAGTTGGGCTGTATGTTGTACATGAATATCACCACCAAACAATAACAAAGAAAATGGTGAGACAAGAGTTGTCTCCCTTAAGTATATTTTAGATGTTGTTACCTGTAAAAATAAATATTCCCTAAAATATATGAAAATTAAAACCTGAGATTAATTGACATAATAAAATCTATCCTGAATGTAAAGTATGAGCTCAAAATCAGAGCACAAATTAACTGAAAACAAGGCAGTTTATGTAGGCATGATTTATATCAAGAATTAGTAAATATTGCACCCAACACACTGTACAAAAGAGACAACTAACAGTAGTTTGCCAAAATTTGCTCATGTCCACTAACATTTAAACTTAGTTTTGCATTTTCAGACTTACTTTAAATGTTGAATGGCCTAGTTTAAGTTTCTATTATGTAATTTATTTTATCTTCCAGTCTGTGTGACAATAATAATACCTTTTCTTGGTAGGCAATCCATCCATTTGTTGCCAACAGTCTGTTTACAGATGATGGATGTACATGAGCTGGACCCTGAGCTGTCTCTCCCACACATGGTATCTTCCTGGGGTTTACAGCTGCATCAACAGGTGCATCATAAGTCAACTTGGCAATGCTTGGATACAAGCCTGCTGTAATGACTGCTTTCACCATGGCAATTGTGCCTTTATTCAGATTTGTTTCTGTTGCCCCTAACACTCTGCTGATATCCAGTACATCCCCATGTTCTTGTGTTGACTGTTTGGTTGGTTTTGTTAATTCTGTAAAACCTATGGACCTTACAAGTTTCACCAAGTCATTTTTGACATTCTGTGAAAAGAAATTATTACACTTATACACAGAATATTCAAAACAAAAACAAAACTTATTTGTACATTATCGGAAAATATCAATTACGTGTTAAATTGTTTGTTTTGTTTGATGGTGTTTAACGCCACTTTCAGCAATTTTTCAGCTATATCATGGCGTCCAGTTTTTATTGAGGCAGGAAGCCGGAGTACCCGGAGATAACTCCCAACCTGCGGTAGGAAAACTGGCAATCCTTGTCAATTAAGATTGGAGTCGAGTACACCCTGCCCGCAGTGAGAATCGAACCCGCAATTACGTTATACATGTAATCAGTATTATAGATAAATTCTGTTAAATACTTTTTTTAAAATAAAAAACCTATATGAAAAGTATGCCCCAGCAGCTGAGAATTGAAGGTTGATGTGTTAGTGGCAAAGTTTTTTTAGAAAGTGTGTCTGTAAGACACAAATTATGCCCTTGCCTGACTAGCAACACGAGCAGTGTGTTGCAACAGGCAGAAATTGTAAGAAAATTTAATCCAAATCAAAATCCACTGGTCTTGCACACTTTCATTATGTGCAAAAGCATCCTCCTTAATATAAATACTGTAGCTCTGAAAATGAAGGAAAAGATAGCCAGAAAAGAAATGTACCGCTACCTCAGCTATCTGGCCTGCAAACTGACCAAGACCAACTATCTGTAGTTTTAAGAATATTTAACGAAAATCAAAATCTTTTGACCCTGCACAACTCCGTTATGTGTTAAAATATACTACATATAAACACTGTAGCTTCAAAGATGAAGGAGAAGAAAACCCAGCAAAAGATGTACCGGTAGCCTATAAGGCTTGCAACCTACAAAGTCTAACTATCACCAGTTTGATGAAAATTTAATCAAAATTAAAATCCTATGCCTATGCACATCTCATTATGATTTTTCGTCGCCGCGGGGGTGCGCATTAATAAGTAGATGCATCATAGAAGCACAAGATGCATTTTCTTGTTAAATTAAAAAGAAAAAAGTGTGGACTGTGAGCACGCTCACAAAACCATACTCGTCGCTTCGCTTTCAAGTCGAATTATCTCCCCTTAATAATAAACAAGGTCAATAAAAATCCTTCATGCACATCTACATATAATGTACTTCCTTTATATTCAGTTTCAATAAATTTCATCAAGCGGTTTAGAAGAAGTTGCACTTACAAGGGATGTGGACAGACAGACAGACAGACAGACAGACAGACAGACAGACAGACAGGGTGATTCCTAAATACCCCCCCAAAAAAGTTTGCAGGGGGGTATAAAAATGTGATTGACTGAAATCATTTATGTTTAGTATCCCCACCTTTCAATGAAAATGACCAATGGTCTTAATTTGTGTGTGTGTTGTTTTTTCAAATGATGAGCATATCTTCTATAAGTAAAGAGAAAGAAGAAATATCTGGCATTAAAATGCCTCCAATACCTCTATTTCAAGTAATGTGTTCCTCTTCAGGAAATTTTTCTGACAATACTGTTGTTCTGACTGATATCCATTTTTCTGTGACAGCTTCCATCTAAAGTTACAATATAATGATTCAAACAATTTATCATTTAATATTGTGCATAGATTGTTTTAAATATGCATTTTATTGATACAATGATGAAAATAAAGCACCTTGTTAGAAATATTGGAAAATCTATCTTTGAGGGACATCTATGTATGCAGAATATATCATTTATGACAGTTGTTGATGGTAAAGATTTTTTTTTATTTAAAACAAATCAGCAAATATATCTGGTGGTTTCCAATGTACAATGACAAATTTATACTTATACATAACAACATTTGGTTCACATATCACTTTTGGTTATATTTTTTTTCCACAATGAGGAAAACGGATAGTTAAAAAAACAAGCAAGAAAAACTGCTTAGAAATACTTTATTATTATAATTATAAATTTCACACTTTATATCTACTTCAAATTTATGACATTAGTTCTTCAGTTGAATATGTATAAATAGCATTTTTATTGATGCATTTTCAGTGCTTCAAGTTCAATTTAATAGTAATTACTAGAACCTTGGCCACAAACAAATAAATACATACCCAATGTATGCTCTGTACAGCGTTAGATGGTCTGAACAGGAACATGACAATGATGTCTTTGCAAGGTTGGCTAAATCTAGTTTATCTAACGGGGCTACAAAAGGAGACTTGTTCGTCATGGCAGCTGCAATAACGGACTGAAATGAAGAGAAATTTTAATAATAACTTAAATTAAGTAAATTAAGTATTCCAATCTTGTTAATAATTGCCAGTGTTGATTTGTAAAAGCTATTAATTAGTCCTGGTAATTAGTCCGAACATTCTAATATTACTAGGAAATTAAATCCATGGTTACTCATTTTCCTTGTTACATAATCCACATCTAGTAAATCTAATCCAAGGATAAATTTTCCTGGTCAAAAAAGAGTAATAAAATATTCATAATAGACAGTTTTTACTAGCTAGGAATAATAGTCCGACTCTAATAAAATTACTAGGAAAATTAAACATGCATATACAAATATTTATCAATTCACTTAAAAAACTTTAAATCTATTCGCTGTAAACATTTGTCCCTTCATCAATGAGCAGATGGTGACCACTTTATATATATAAACTGAGTTGTTGAAAAAAGTTTATCATGTGCAGTGGTCACGCTAGGCTATAAATTTCTGCATTTAAAAAATGCAGTACATGTAATGGTAAAAATCTGTGTCCATGTAGTTGAACTTAGCATGACCCAAAACACATTATGACATACACATGCGTATTGATTGGCTAGGTAAGTATTTTACTCTTTTGTTTCAGATCAATTAGATATTGTTTTTTTTTTTAAGGTTTGATTGTTCAATATAATTAAATTAATGCAATATATTCTGCATTGTTTTATTTACAGAGAGAAAATGTGTATTGACCATTATAAAGATCTGATTGGTTGATATAAATAATTATTATAGGGGTCTTTCTCAGAATGTGTGTTTGAACACATGCCATCGGATTTCATAAGAACTACATCAGCTGATGTCAACATTTTTAACAATATTATTTGAACAAATACAATTTTAATTTAAAAGGAACAGCAACTCTGTCCATATCAGTTTAGAGTCACAATCTCTGATCTTTTTATTCTACGATAATACATTTTGTGACGTTCACCTACTTTCATCATTACCATTTCTATTAATAATTGAAAACAACAGCCCTTGTTGGGACGGTTTGCAGACATTGGCTTAAAAAGAAAGATGAAGGACACTGTACCAGCAACTTTTCAATCAAATAAAAGTGATTTATAATAACTATTTCATTGAGTAAACCCTGTTTCAGTTACAATTGTCCTTGCATGCAGGGTGTAATATTTTTGTGTGGAAATTTGTTAAAATTGCGTCAAAAACGCAATATTTTGCATTAACACAACCTCCAATGTGAGAAAATAGAACATGTGGGATTTTCTGAAATTGTGCTTCATTTATATATGTTGAACTAAAATTTGACAATGAAAAATAATGTTGAGGAAACAAGTTACAAATTTTTTAAATATTAAAAATTGTCTGGGGAACTTATTTTATTGTTAAGTTCAGCAGAGCTGCCAACCCAATAAGATGAAAAATAGTAAGGCAGGGGGTCTAGGGTCTGCAGGGCCCCATCCGTTGGAGATTTTTTGTGAATGGATCGTTTTTCTGACATTTTGGCTCCTTAATAAAGCGTCAAAACGATCCTGATCGATAACCAAGTGGTTTACAATAGTATTTACCTTTTATTCAAAAGCTACAATGATTATGATGAGATTTTCCTAATATTCCAACCAATGACGGTCACGACTATGAAAAAATCCGGAATTATTTATTTTTACCACAAAAAAACGGAAAATTGTAGGTTTTTCTTCTAAATTCGTAAGGCTTATTTTAAAAGCAAAAATCAGAAGCCTTACGCTAAAATAGTAAGGGTTGGCAGCTCTGAGTTCAGGGAAAAATTAGGGTACTTTAAGGCAAATTTGTCCTTGAACTTATTTAACTAGCAAAATCATTTACATTTTTTGTTTTGTTTTTTGTAATGCTGTGTAACACCGATTTCAGCAATTTTTCAGCTATATCATGGCATCAAGTTGTCAATTGGGAAGGAAACCTTAGTAACTGGAGAAAACCTGACCTACAGTATGAAAACTGGCAATCTGTGTCAATTGAGATTGGAGTTGAGTACATCATGCCCACAGTGAAACTGGAAAACACAACCTTAGTGTTGCAAGGCTACTGAGGGCCCAAAATTAGTTACATAAATTATATAGTTCAATAGTGGATAAATAACCACATAATTCATTTCACAAATGAATAGCCTTATTCTGTATATACTGAATTTTCAAGATGTTTTACATACATTCTACATATGTCAATAAATGTTATTGTTATAAAGTCCATTTATCTGACTTTTTAACTTACGTCAAAATATATACACACACACATGCATGCCCACACGAGCACACACACAGACACGTTTTGGTGTATAAAGAAATGTTAACTGGAAAATTATAGCTAGTAGAATCCTGTAAATAAGTTTCATAACTATTCCAAAGGAAAACAAGTCTTTTGTACTAGGCAAGGAAAATGTTTTCTAGGAAAGGTTGTGTGTGAACCTATTTAACTACCGGTAGGAAACTGAGTTAAATGAAATTTGTATAGTAATAAATGTAATTTGGGGGACTTAATTTTTTACTACTGGATTTATTCTGTAGTTACAGATGCAGCATTTTGAAAGACAAATCCTGAAATTTTGGTCTTATTCATTACTTTTTATAATTTATTCTTATACTGAAAATTCATTATTATTTGCATGGATCAATTTTTATTCAAACTTGTATGTAACATAGACTAGATATCAGTCAGATGGTATCCATCTTTGTTGGGCCCGCTGACCTTGAGGTCCAGGTCTAAGTGGCGGGGACCTAATGAAAAAAAAGATGATTGTGTAATTGGTTTAGGGGGTGGTCTAAAGGCGCCATTATGCATGGTTAAATATGCTTCATAATGCTATAAACTAATGTACCTCCATGGACCCTAAAATATTAATTTCTGGGTAACAGCACTGATGCTTATGTATTTAAGACTTTTTCAATAACATTGACATACACACATTTATGTGTACATTTAGCATATATATATGTATATTTCTGGTATTTAATTCCCCATTTTATAATATATTTACCACTGGCTCCAAATGACCAAATATGGCTGCAAAGAGCAACATCTTTCCAATTCTGACATCAACAGGTAATGCTGCAAGGTGGTGGCCTAAGGGAGTGAGTGTGGCAGCACCTTTACAAGCACCAATCTCATACAAAACACTCATGGCTCTAGCAATAACTTGTAGTCTCGGGGGATCTAAGCACTCTGATAAGAAGTTTTCTGGCTCACCTAGATCACATTTCTAAAAACAATTAAAAAAACTAAAACAAATTTAACTATTCTTAATTTTTGAACATTAACCATAACACATTCATTTATTTGAAAAACATTTGATTTCCTTACCTTTGAAGTTTAAGAAACAATTAATAAAGAAATTTACTTATTGACAATCTAGATGTAGACATTTATTTGCACTTACTGATTGATCTACAAGAATGCTTATATTTTTAACATTGGTAAATGTTTTATTATGGCTATTGATTAAAGTTATTACAGAATACAACAGAGTAAATTAAGTGATATGTATCATCTATTATCATTATTTTGCAGTATTTTCCTTTGACCTTTATGTGGGGGTATACACATCTAGCTGTATTGTGTTTCCAAAACAACAAAAACAGATTATTTACATTTTTTTAAAACTTGATGCATTTTATTGTCCCTAGATATGGATGAGAAAATAATTTAAATAATCTATAACTACCATAATATGTAAGCAAAGTTCTTCAAGTGGTACTCTTTGAATTTCTGGAACAGTGTAGTCAGCAAAGTCTTTGTATCTGGATTAAAAGGTTAAATTTATTATGCAGATTTTAAAAACCAGTCTTTTCAATCTCATTTCTGGTGCTATAAAACGCATGTGAACAAAGCAAATAAGTGTGGACTGTGAGCACGCTCACAAAGGGATAATATACGACAGCAATGAAAATTCTTCATGCACATCTACATATGATGTACTTACTACATGTAAAGTTTCATCAAAATCTGTCAAGCGGTTTAGGAGGAGAAGCGCTTACAAGGGATGTGGACAGAAGGACAGACAGGGTGATTCCTATATACCCCCCAAACTAGTTTGCCTGGGTATAATAAAAATCCTTCATGAAAATCTACATATAATGTACTTCCTTTATGCTAATTTTCATTAAATTTCATCAAGCGGTTTAGGAGGAGTTGGGCTTACAAGGGATGTGGACAGACGGACAGTCAGACAGGGTGATTCCTATATTCCCCTCCAAACAAGTTTGCAGGGGTATACAATTATTCTGGCTTCCAAAAAACTATAAATAAAGAATTAAGAAAGATTTATCAGTATAGTTGTCAAATGTGTTGTTTTACTTTTGCAAAGGGGTCAGTTATTGACTATCGATAATTAACATACTTTTGATGAGTATAAAGTCTAATACAGAATCCATCCCTTACTCTACCAGCTCTGCCCTGTCTCTGTTTAGCATTAGCTTTACTGATAAACACTTCTTTTAGTGAACTCATTTGACTGGATTCTATATATCTGGAATAATACAGTAAATCAAATCAAAAAAGTAATAAATTAAAAACAGCAGACAATGATGCCTAGGCTTCCATGTCAGGTAATTAGAGAAACAAGAATATATGACTCGACAACACTGATGTCCCATTTGGCAAATATTGGTAAACACCCTCCTATTTGTGTGATCACTCAAGCATGAAATATTTAGCCAAGCCCTGCAGAATTTTGCCAGTGAAAAGATTGAACTGTGTACTAAGTTTCATCAAGATGTAAAGGAACAGACAAAAAGGTGAATGAACAAACCAAAAATCTATGTCCTCAATCTTTCTTTAGTGGGAGATAAAAACATACACAAAACCAAATCTGAATATAAAACTATAGATTCCCATGTCAATTATTTTTAGATGATCAAATGTTAATTTTAAACATATTACACAGAAATACCAAATCATTCAATAATGTAAGCAGTTAAGAATTTTGTCCAATATCACTGAATTAAGTATTATAAGTGTTGATTAAAACAAAAATTGGGCAATCAGATAACATCCTAGCAAACAAGGAGGAACAAGTGTAGACTGTGAGCAAATGCTCACTAGTGATACCCCGCTTTCACAAAATTTTTGTAACTATTTGTAAAAATCTAAGTAATCAGTAAACAGGAAGTAGATGACCAAGGAGCATAAATCACAATGAAAAATATCACGCCTCTGCATCCGATAGTTGATTCAAAAACTGCGACAGAAATTTTTGTTACAGACAAACGAACCAACAAACATGAAGGGACAAGCAAACGAATGGACAAGGGTAAAACAGTATACCCCCTTTTCTTCGAAGCAAGAGTACAAAAAGCATAGAGAACAATCGAACTCTTCCTGCTTGTATTGAATTTTAGTGAATTTATAAGTCTTTTGATTTGAATTTGATGTCAAACTGAGAAATTAAAGGCATAAAAATTCATTATTCTCTTGACACAATGACTTAAGCTAAAGGTACAAAAATTCATTATTCTCTTGACGTATTGATTGAAGCCAGGTGTTTAATTGAAAATGATATAATTAATTATAGGCTGGTGGCACTCTGTTGGTTATGGCTAAATAGGTGTGGACTGACCACCTGTTCAGGTGTTCAGGTATGGCTAACACTTTCTATTCAAAATCTAATTTAGCAGTAAATGATTGTTTTTGCAAGCTTATAGCCTACATGACATCAATTAACTTGTTGAACCTTCTCCCCTTTCACAAACTGACCATGACATTTTTTAACCATACTTCATACAGATGTTTTGTTATCTACCATTTGAAATTAATTAAAACATTTTTTACCAACATTTTGAGCTTAAATACTTATCTAGATAGTGCTAATGCATACCTTGACTAATGGACTGAATTCTGGGCCTTTGTGGCCTGGTGGTTAAGGTAGTTCGTGTACTATTGATCACGTGGTCTGTCAACACTGAGATTGCAAGTTCGATTCTCAATTCCGGAAGGGTGTACTCGACTCCAATCTTAATTGACAAGGATTGTCAGTTTTCCTACCAGAGGTTGGGGGTTCTCTCTGGGTACTACGGCTTCCTCCCCAAATAAAAACTGGACGCCACGATATACCGTAGATGCTCGCTTAAAAGTCGGTCTGCATATAAGTCGGGGGGTCTTTTTGGGCCTAAAAATCTAGTATTTTGCTGTTGACCCTTGTATAAGTCGGTCGGAAGACAGACGTGTTGACATGAGGTCAGAATCAAATAAAAATTCCAAATTTGTGAATAAAAATCATTATATCAGTACTTCTTTATTATTTGTTTCTCGTGTTTTATGAGTTAAATATCACTTGTCATTTATCCTAAGTGGTTTGTTTACACTAGTGTACACGTGTTTTGAAAATGTAAAAGTAATTATCTCCCTGAATTTGCTATGACTTAAAACCATAAAAAATACAAACACAAGTAAATATACAAATATTCATTTTCGTAATTATTTAATAGTTAAAGCAGAGTTTTTAAAATAAATGAAAGTTAAAATACAAAATATAAAGGAATATGGTTTGTAAATAAAAAAATAATAATTGATGAAAAAACGAATTCTGTAGCATATATGTATTAGTTAGTTTATCTTGATTTTCGGTTTTTAGTTGTATCATGACATCACCGGATTTATTATGCAATACATACAAATAAATGGATACTTGTGTAAACAGTGGTAAATACGAATGGAAATATGGAAACTGGATAAAATAAACAATACACAAGTAAAATCAATCTTTATTAATGTCTTAAATATACTTTATTTAGCATAACTAATCACGTATCTGTCTATTTTCGTCTTTATAGTTGGCGATCTATGTACGACCTTCAAACTTCGACCAGAATTCTTTCCTCTTGTGGTATGACTCGCTTAAAGTCAGAACCCTTCTCTAAAACCAAATTTTAACTCCCAATTTCCCGACTTATGTGCGAGTATGTACGGTAGCTGAAAAATTGCTGAAAGTGGCGTTAAAACACTATTCAAACAAACTAAACAAACAAACTGGACTGAATTCAACTCATCTATGCTTTGAACTGAAACTTTACCAAAACATTGTCAATTCAACTTATAGCCCACATAAACTTAACACCCCCACAAATATGGTATTTGATTTCATTTTATGTTACTGGTTGATATGATGATGAACATACCTTGTTTCTTTGACCTTTCCTGTATCAATTACAAATACAACATCAGGAATAGTTATTCCAGTCTCAGCTATATTAGTTGCTATGACAATTTTTCTGACACCTGATGGAGGTACTCTGAAAGCTAAACTTTGATCTGATGAAGATAAAACTGAATGTAGGGCTAATATCTGGAATCTAAAAATAAAAGAGTACTTCTAACTATCTTTAAAATGAATTGCCACAAACAATTGTCATAAAAGTAACCCAAAATATAATTACATCAATAAGGCAAAATCAATAAACATTGAAATTAAAGTATCCAGACCACATCTGACCAAGTGATCATAGCTGGTGTCCAAGATGTCCATTGATTTTTAATGGAGTAGACCTCTGTAATGTTCAGCAAACATACAAAATACTATTAAGTAACAATTTTTTTATAGTCAAAACTGTTAATATTGACTCAAAGTAAAACTATTTTTAATTTGTATCATTAATTAGCAATATTTATCATTTAACAAAGCTGTAGTTCTTATTCGAAGAATAAACTTAAATAGTTACTTCAATTATGGGTAAATACCTTAAGACATCACAAACAAGGTTTATATCTGCATAAATATAACCATGGACAAGTAAAAATAAAATTTTGTTCTATCCATTCTAACCCAGCTGGAACCTTAATGGCATTATCAATTCATCCAGATGATAAGACAACTGGTTATTTGAACTTGTAAAACAGCTGAAGTTAAAACAAACAATAGTAATAATTGCAACACTTACATATTTTAGTTAATATTCACCATGCAAATTGTGGCATAAAAGAATTTAGAGACATCTAAAACAAGACATAATATTGTCACCTTTTTGTATCAGAGAATGTTCTGTCTGTCTGAAGTAGTTCATACACTTCTTGAATATCTGCCAAACCAGGAAGAAAAATCAATACAGCACCATCAACCTTACTGAATTCTTCTGATTTGTTTATGTATGTTAGTGTCTCCTGTAAAAGTGAACTGATGTTACTTTCCTGGACACAAATACCAACAAGGTTATGTCATAAGGGTTTTGTTCAACTATGCAGCTTCATTATAATAATAATAGCTGTTTTGAAAGAATTCATCTGTGTATATACAAGACCTATTTACTCCCAAATTTAATTCATGCAGTTTGTGAGTGAGTTGGCAAGTTCATACACCAATGCATCCAAAAAAGACAGCTTTTATTATTTATTAAAAGTGTTATTTTCAAGCCTTTTTAATTGCAACATATATTCATACACTAGATCAGTAAAATTTTAAAATGAGTGATAACTGTCATCCAATCATTATTGGATACCCTTCTCATCATTGATTAAAACATACAAATAAAATTCATAACCAAATACTACAAGTGACTGAATGCAATCTGATAAATGTTGGCACTTTTCCATACAGAATAATATAGTGTTTTAAACATCCATTTATGTCAATTTTAAAACATGTTTAAAACCTTTGATGTACAGTAGACTCCATGAAATCGGATATCGGCCAATTGGATATATCGGCAAATGGGAAAGAATTTCAAAACACCAAACCATTTCCTATTCCTTCTATGTATTTTTTATCGGGAATTAGGATATCGGAACATTGGATATATATCGGCGAATAGAATAGAATATTCGCCCAAAATATTGTCAATTTGTATACTAATCGGATATTTTTTTGTATTTCAGGAGATCGTATGGACCGGAAGTTTGGAATTTCATTCACATTCTTTTGTACTTTGTCACTTTCTGTTACCCTTTTTGAATTGTAATGTTTTACATGAATTGTACATGTATATTGTATTTATCAAAAAAGTTTTTTCAGAATGGTGTGTTTTATATCAATTAAATATTTATCTTTTGTTGTTGTTTCTTTTATTTCCAATTGTGATAGCCGGAAGTCATTCGAACATATTTTCTGTAAAGTTTTTAAAAGTAAGATATATGAGCATTTCGTACATTTTACTGTCTCTAAAAATCATAAAAAAATAATAAATGAATAAAAGTTATTGGGTTAAAGGCAGATTTGTTTGTTTGTAGGGTAGTTTATGTATGTAGTGTGTATGTGCACAGGTGTACATATTACGTCATGACTGTAAACAAACTTGTTGCATAAAAGTTATTGGGTTAAAGGCAGATTTGTTTGTTTGTAGGGTAGTTTATGTATGTAGTGTGTATGTGCACAGGTGTACATATTACGTCATGACTGTAAACAAACTTGTTGCATAACGTTTCTTCACCTACTGAATGTAGAAATACAAACTGTACATATATTTACAATGATTCCAAATTTATTAAATATAACGCTGATTTATCATAAATTTTAAACGATCCAACCGATGAAAAGATGAGACGGTCATTGATGATTTTTACATGATTTACTATGACGCCATTACAATCAACTCGTCTCGAAATTCAAAATATACTTTTGTGATTAAAGAGGGAAATCGAAATGTAAATGTTTTTGATGCAACGAATTATTATTCTGTTTATATTTACCACATTTATCAATAACCATTGAAACTCTGATAAAAAGATAAATAAGAATGAAACTGTTTAGAGATTATAATTTATCGTACAGTGAAAAAAAGATTAACCGATACTTGCAGTACGAGGAAATTGAAAACAAAATAATTTCTTTAATTTATCTTTATTCATTCGTGAGATCTGTTTTAATGAAAAAAACGTTCGCCTTTTCTATCTTACGAAGAAATATAACTTAAAAATAAAAAAATAAAATGGTCCACACAGAACTTCTTAAACGATCAAAGAAACAGATAAGTCATGTTTCACTGTAACCTTAAAAATAATGTAAACAACAAAATTGGAGTTCTGAACAAAGAATACGCGTATCTTTGGGGAAAAAGAACACAATAATGGTCAAAATTCTTTATTATAACAAATAAACAATTAAAAACAATTCAATTCATTTATTATCAAACACAAACATGGCAATACAACGTACAACTGTTGTAGGGGCACCAAAAACTGGAACACGTGTTATTACGTCATCAAAATCAATACTTGACTTCTCGAAATGTCAAATTGAATATCCTGCCTAATCGGATATTTTTTCTTGACAAACTTGATATCCAATTACCCGGAGTCTACTGTAGTTAGCAAATGATATCCAATGAGATCAATACCAAAATTATTCCAAGTCTTCCCAGTAGGTCCTATGTTTAACTATGCGCCATAGTGGCAGACACCTTGATTGAGCAGCTTAGACAACAAAACTGCTGTGATTGTGCCAAATGGCAACAAAAAGACAGAAAATGGCCAGCAGTAAGTAAAATGAAGACTATCTAGTTTGCAAACAACAGAATTCCGTTTAAAGTGAAAAAAAATAATGACAGAGAAATTTATGACAGGGGATTGTTTATTAAAGAATTTGATATAAGTAAGATGAAATCTGACCAACTATTTCAAATATTCCTAATATTCTGCAATCCTGCAAAACCATAACCCATTTGGGCTTCTAGTATCTGAGAAGACATAAAAAATTTCAGCCATAATTTTCGTCTAATCTTGACCAAAGGAGGAATATTTGTAGATGACCATAAATACATTGTTTATACTAAGATATAAAGCATTTTGACTTGTACTTTTAGAGGAGAAAATGTTTAAATGTCAATCTAAAACAAAGATTTCCCAAGTCAGCCATGTTTCAAGTCAGATCAAGACAAATGAGAAATCATAGTATAGGATATCCATACTTTTGTTTATTCTATTTTAATAAGGGAAAATCAAATATTTCTAAATAGAAGACCAAAATGTAATCAACTATAGGGTTTCTATGTTTCTATGTAAACTTTGACCTGCGCTTACGGCTATTATGAATTTCTGATTGGTGCAAATGTAACAATTTTTGAGACATTAACAAGAACAAGTCTCCAAAGTAAGGTTTCAACTTATTCAGTGGTTCTTAAGAAAATGTTTTTCAAAGTTCAGCTAATCAGAAACAAGAAAAGACAATGACTACTATTATTTGTGTTGTTTGAATATGTTTTAACAAGACTTTCAGCTATATCACTGCTCCAGTTTTTATTGGAGGTGGAAACTGGAGTACTTAAAAAAAATACATGAACTTCTGAAGGAAAACTGGCTTCTCAATAAAGATTGGAGTTGAGCACACCCTTTCTGTAGTACAACTTAACTGGCAAGTGATCAATAGGACATAACTACATTAACCACTTAGGGCTATTCCAGAAAAATATATACCCCCAGGGCAGGACGCCGTTGATAAAACTAGAGTAAAAAAAACCTGTGAGCAATGCTCACCATTGATACCCCCCGCTTCACAATTACTTTGAAAATTCAGGTGTTCTTAATTATGAAATTGAAACTTGCACAATGGCACTATGTGACAAGGATTCTGTGTAAGTTTCATTAAATTCCATTCAGTGGTGTAGCAGGAGTTGCAAATAAAAGATGGGTATCCCCTTATGTCCATGACAAAGTCCATGCTTTTCTATGGGAAACCCCAAATATTATTCCGATCAAAATGTTAAATATCTCCTGCACAATGGCACTATGTGACATGGATTCTGTGTAAGTTTCATCAAATTCCATTCAGTGGTGTAGGAGGAGTTGCACATAAGAGATGGGTATCCCCTTATGTCAATGACAGTCCATGTTTTTCTATGGGAAACCCCAAATATCATTCCGATCAAAATGTTAAATATCTCCTGCACAATGGCACCATGTGACATGGATTCTGTGTAAGTTTCAACAAATTCCATTCAGTGGTGTAGGAATGAGTTGCACATAAGAGATGGGTATCCCTTATGTCCATGACAAAGTCCATGTTTTTCTATGGGAAACCCCAAATATCATTCCAATCGAAATGTTTAATATCTAGTGCACAATGGCAATATGTGACAACATTCTGTGTAAGTTTCATCAAATTCCATTTAGTGGTGTTGGAGGAGTCGCACAAAAGAAATGGGTATCCCCTTATGTCAATGACAGTCCATGTTTTTCTATGGGAAACCCCAAATATCAATCCGATCAAAATAATAAATATCTCCTGCACAATGGCACTATGTGACAAGGATTCTGCATAAGTTTCAACAAATTCCATTCAGTGGTGTAGGAGGAGTTGCACATAAGAGATGAGGACCCCCTTAGGTCAATGTCCATGTTTTTCTATGGGAAACCCCAAATATCATATCGATCAAAATGTTAAATATCTCCTGCACAATGGCACTATGTGACAAGGATTCTGTGTAAGTTTCATTAAATTCCATTCAGTGGTGTAGGAGGAGTTGCACATAAGAGATAGGGACCCCCTTAGGTCAATGACAAAGTCCATGTTTTTCTATGGGAAACCCCAAATATCATTCCGATCAAAATGTTAAAAATCTCCTGCACAATGGCACTATGTGACAAAGATTCTGTGTAAGTTTCATCAAATTCCATTCAGTGGTGTAGGAGGAGTTGCAAATAAGAGAAAGTGTAATGGACGGACAGACAGACGGAAGGACGCACAGACGGACAGACGGACACCATGAACACTATATACCCCCCGCTTTTAATGTGTAGGTGGGGGTAAAATTGCATATTGGAATTTGTTGGGTGGGGTGTCAAAAAAAATAAAATAATAATAATTGATATAGGAAAATTGTAGGTGGGGGGTTAAATTTTAATTTTAATCTATTGGTGGTACCCCTTAATTTCAAGTGTGTTCTGCCCCCAGGAGTCTTTTTTTTCTGGAATAGCCCTTAGCTACAGAGACCCCACAACAATTGTTAAGAAATTAGCAAAAAAGTAACAATACATGCCAAAGGACCATGTGAGGAATATTTCTGCCAAGTTTCATTTAAATTAGTTCAGAAGTACTCAAGATTAAAAATGTACAAGCAGGTGAGCTAAAAAAAATCAGCAGGGTTTTTGTAAATGTATTTTTTTTAAATTTATTATTGAGTCCAACATTTGTGTAAAGGGCAAAAATAGTAAAACAAAGTTTCCATAAACAGCCGGTGTCCTAAATATATACAGGTTCAAATATCATATATTATTCAAACAAAGTGAAATGAAACAGCCATTTATCAACACTGATTTGTTATACAAAGATTCGACAATACTTACAATAATAAGATCAAAGTTAATTCTGTTGTGATTCATCCTAGTTATTGTATTCCTTGTTTTCAAGCTGTATTTGTCTGGAGATAGAGTAGTCTGTAAAAGAATTTGACTGGTAGAAATGCATGCACATTATTCAAAATAACAAAGTTAGGAACTCCACTGTTTAAGTCCTTGAAGACTTTTGAAAACCTTAGGGCTGTTCATGACAAATTTGGTGAATTTTAGATTTACATTATATCTATTCCATTTGTATTATTTACTTTTAAACAAGGACTAGTCCATTACAAATCCTATGGTAAGGTGATTTTTATTTTGGGACATGGGTTGTGGGTTCTGTCCTATGCTCATGCATGTTTTTATTGTAATTCTCCTTATAAACTGTTTACATAATTCTGTTGGTGGTGAGGTCTGCAGGAAGTGATTTAAAACATTCCCATATAAAGTATCTAAAATAATGGTGCAAGGGATCTGTGACTAGTGTATTTTGAAATTTTTTTAATCAGAATGTCTCTTTCAATAAATATTTATACAGACATTATCTTGAAAGATTTCAATTAAAATAATAAAAGATTTATAGATTATTTACGTCTTTTGAAACGAGATGCATTTTCTTGTCCGTATCTCATCGAAGGCAGACAGCCCTGAGATGAGATGACGAGAATATGCATCGAGTTTCATAAAACGTTAATAATCTGTTTATCACTGTTTTGTAACATTGTGACGTCACAGTGTTTACTTAATGACATCTTGACAGCGAGCTGAGATGGGCCCATCTCACGCTAGCAGAGTGAGATGGAATAATATCGCACACAAAGAAAATAGAAAATATTGCAAAGCACCTACCAGATCTAGAGATGATATGCTGTCCTTAGTCCAATACACATCCACTTTAGACTGGTCCCCTCCCTTTTCTGTTACTAATAAACTTGCCTGCTCTTCCTAGAAATTTGTACATAGTTCAGACAGAAGTCTTATTATTATAAAGCTTTAAACAATTTATATATCTTGAAATCCAAAACTGATTAATTATAAAATGCCTATACAGAACTGAAATGAAAATTTTACACTGCAAGAAAAACAATTTAGTGAAAGTTTAATTTTTATCCTTCAAGAATTACATCTAACCTGAACAAGTTGATCCGACTTTAGAGAATATGGTGAGTCCTCCTCCAAGACATAACCTGTTCTATTTATGATATCCTCCATATACAATATCTGTAAATAAAACATATGTAAAACATATGTACCAACAATAACATCAACACGTGTTCCAATCCAATAATACAGTTGTTTGTATTTAACCCTTTCGCACCGAATGTATCCTTTAGGAAACACAATGCGCAGGGCGAATGTATCTTTAAAGATACACGGTGCGCAGGGCGAATGTATCCTTAAGGATACATGAAACTCGTGGTTTGGTTAGGCCTGTTTTGAAGCCAAAATAAAGCACACAGATTGCTTTAAACATATTTAAATTGTTACGGCTGTGTTAATCGTAATAAAAATAATTTATTTTCATTGTTATTCTAAAATTTACCGCTGTAAATATTGATAGGAAATCACTTTACGCTAATTTTAGAACCGGAAATGTGAAAATCGGGTCATGTGGTTATCAAAATGGCGACTAAAAAAATGCTGTTTGCAAGACGCCGATTAAGGCGTGATTTATGATTAAACTGGACCGTAATACACTATGCAGATCAAAATTAAATAGTCTACATGCTTTTACTCGGTTAGTTTACTCTAATTTGGCTGCAGAATCGTGTATTTGGCATACAAGTAGGTGTTCGTCTCCATTGGCCACTACCGGCGAACAAAATGTTGCAAGTGACGAGGATTTTGATGGATATTTACAAATCAGAATTGAGAAATGATAAGAGAAAAGCTAATAGCGTTAAGGAAAATCTTTGTCTGGTTTTGAATGATGAAAATGATTCTTGGATTGTGTAATATTAAATAAGAGGGTCTCGAAACTGTGCGTTCGGCTAGTGAGAGTAGCGGTTCACCGAATTTCGTGACAAACCAATACATTGTTTTATTGAGTACGTTTTACCCAAATATTTACATTAGGGGCTATTACTGGCACACATAAAAACATCAGTGTGAACTACAAAGAGGCACAGAATAGTTTTTCAACCAATTTATGGAAAAATAACCTATAATTCAACATTTTATTTCAGAACATGAATTATAAGCCAGAGAGACACTGTGTCATGTGTTTGTGTATGAACCAGTAAACTTATAACTTTGGTTTATAAATGGCCATTTTAAGGGATAAATATTCAACAAACTCAAAGCTAGACCAATATCAAATGCAAATCAATCTTCATCAAAACAAAACACCTTGCCAAAGACTCTGAGATTTATTGATCCCATCCTACAGTATAGCTGGTTTCAGTACTGTAGGAATTTATACACTAATATTTATATATAGTGTTAATAGTTTCAGATATAAAACCTGCACGAAAATTGTACTAGTCAACAGATCTCTATGTGCAAACTTATATACTTCCAAAACGAGTGTGAACAGTTTACAAAGATCTTTAATTATCTCCATTTTTCTCATAAACCCCAAATGGTGACACAATATTCTATATTAAATAAAACCTGTAGCTGATCATATATTGTAAAATGTAATAACTATTCTTATACCTGAAAAGAATGTAACTGTTGGGTGGATAATTCGCTCTATTGAGACAAAAAATATTTGTCAATATATTCCTCTAAAACCAAACAAATGGATGTACAAAATATGACTGCTTGCTGAATTTGCTATTAGTTATGTTAAGCACAAAGGCTTTTATCCAGGCCAGACTGTAAATAGTTTGTCATCTGCTGTTTCATCAAGCATTGTTTGCAATAGGGATAGAGTTATAGTGGTCAGGTAATCACGATTACTAGATTATTTATACATAACGTGAATTGTTACTGTACAAATGGACATCTGGGAGAACTATGGTATAGTAGGTTTTAGGTCTGTAATGTAAAGCATGGTCTTTGCATTGACATTATGTGCAAACCTTCAGCTATTATGCAGTTCTTGATGTAAGAAAGTATAATAGTAGCAGCTGTACAGAGTGGCCCAAAAATGTCTCCATTTTGTTGACTATACATGTCTATAAATATGTTGGTGATCATAAAATCTTTTAAAGTTGAAGGTCAGCTAACCAGAAACGACTTTTGAATGCCCCAAAGCCTGTTAAGCTAAATACATTGCAAACAAAGGAAATGACAATATCTACATGTACATGTTTAGTATAACATTTATCTAAAAAAATTTAAAAAAACATGGAAATTGTTTTTTAAAAATGTAAATTTATCTGCGTACAATATAATTGGTTATATTCTTTACTTATAGGTTGTATATTGCCACTCTAAATCCTTTTCAAATGCAACTTTTCTCGGATTTAATGTGCTATTGTAATAGGACTTGTGGTTATATAACACCTGATTCTCCAAGAGAGACTATCACACAGTTATCAATTGTTAATTTAAAAAAAACCAAATCTTTTTGCCAGGAAAACATCTTATTTCTGTTTGCCAAAATGCTTTACTTGTTTCCATACTCTGAGAAACTGTTTCAATTTGATAAATTCTATTTGGTTTGGTTGTTACTTGCTTGAAGTTAATACCTTCAAACTCAATAGGTTTTTCTTTTTTAATTTAAATTGAATACTATGACCATTGAAAAATTGAGAAAGGCTTTTCAAATTATGAATATATCAATCGATAGTGAAATGCAAGACTATCAAGTGTATCAAAATTTGGACATCATACCCTTGACACTTAGTTGTGTTAATAACTCTTTTGCTGTTTTACACCCATGTGGTTCAAAGCATACAAATTCTTACAATATAACTAAAAGAACAATGTTGAGGTTAATGTCAATTTTCCTTTTTTGTTTTTATCTGGCTATAATAAAATAATGTAGAATACAACAAATAAAAATTTATAAATAATTTAAATAAAAAAAACTGTTGTGAATACATTTATTATGACAACAAAATTACCTTCAATCATAGGTGAAATAAAATAAATGTTTCATATTCCAGTACTTTGCTTCAGTACTTGGTGGCCATGATGACTTTTATAATTTATTACACTACAAATTGGGCTTTACAAAGTATTGTGGTGGACTTTATTGACTTGTCTGACTTGTAATTTGTGAAACTTTGTCACATTATTAGCCTGCTACTGCCTTTATTCCATATATACATGTTGATTAATAATTATAAACTCCATCTTGCATATGTGTTACATATACAGAAAATGAAAGACTTAGTCATGCCTAAAATGGTTGAAATTAAAATACTGGTTATGTAAAAATAAACAATGAGTAACAAAAAATTAAAAAGAAACTGGGATATTTTTTTTTTGCATGTCTAGTAGAAATTATTTAAATTTTAAAGGATTAACATACACACATGTAGGTCTTCAACCATACATTTGATACCTTAATGCTTAAAAGATTATAAACAATTATTTTGGGGCTACACAATTAAATGTTCAGTTGTTAATGAAAAAAAAATAATATTTTTTTTAATGGATAAAATATAAATATATTTTTACCAGTGTAGTGGATTTTTTAGTTTTTCAGCTGAAGGTTAAAAAAGGTTTTTGTATACTAAATTCTCTACTTGGTATAATTTTAGGTTGTTTTTGTCCTTTCCTGATATGTTCGGTTCCTTTCGGTGAGTCGTAGGACCTTACGTAACAAATTTTGTTTACAATTTGGCGTTCGCTGTTTGGCACTGCGGTTCCTTTGCTTGTTTCACAAAATTTGTATTTAAAAACAGCGATTTGGCTGTATTTTTGGTTAAAAAATGATATTGCAGCGGCAAATGGATTTAAAACGAAAGTCGTATTGTCAGATAATGACAAAAATTGACTTTAAACGAGAGGGCTGTCAACCGGCGACTCCTTCCATTTTCTGGTCCGACACAAACAGACCATTTTAGAGCTTCGTAAACCTGTACGACCTCGATATAAATGATTATGCCTTTAAGACAAGTAAGAATATGGTACTGTCGCACTTAATACAAAATTTTAAGCGGAAACACACAATATTTAATGAAATATCCGTCGGAAAGCGTGTTGTCATTTTTTCAATCGCGCACATGCCAAATTAATTCCGGCCTGGCAAAACGTGCGTGCACTAAAATCCCGGCCATGGAAACCATCGACGAAAATAAATTCAGTGACGAAAGTGTTAAACAACAGAAGGCAAACTACTTTACTTTGTAAAATTTTTTCTGTCAAATATTAATAACCATATACATTTTAAGAATGTTTTGGTTAGCCCATGAATCGCAAGTCAATACATGGTCTCCACAATTACGCAACAACCTTTATCTGACCTCCCCCCTTTCCAATATAGAATAAAAATTGCTGAATGTTGCATTAGACATCTTTTCAACAAACATACCAATGTGATTTGTCCATGTTCTGGTATTTACACAAGAAACTGAAAATAACTCACCCATGTTAATGACATTTTATCAGCAGTTTTACTTCAGTATAACTCTAACACTTTGTCTTAAAAAGATTCTTTATACCTAAAAACAAAATTTTACCTCTACTGGAAAAGTTCTACCAGGTATGTTGATGATGGGACAATGTTGAAAATACCCAGAAAACTTCTCACTGTCTAGTGTTGCACTCATTAACACAACCTTCAAATCTGCTCGTTTCAACAGTAACCTTTTTAAAATTACTAACAGAAAATCAGACTGCACACTTCTTTCATGTACCTGAAAATATTAAATTACTCAAAATCGCAAAAAGCCTAAGTGGCCAGTTTGCAAAGTAAGTGCCTTTATAAATGGGGAATGATTTACAGTTTGTTGTAAGAAGGATTCAGGTCTGTGTTAAAAAATGTATAAGTAGCTGAACCAGCATTTATAAAATGTGCTAAAAAAGACTTGTCTCGATAGGAAAACATTTCTTGAACAATTTCATCAGATCTGGAAAAGCTCTGTTGATCTTCCACTCGGGACATAAATTTTTATGCAACAATGGATTCTTTTACTAGTGAACATTCACTTGATCTTTCCAAAAACATATGTAAGTATCATTAAATATCTTCTTTATTCAAATATATTTTTCCAAAATTCAAACTCATTTAAAAAATCAAGTAGACATCATTACCGGTATGTAGGTCAGGTAAAATTAACACCAATTTTAGGGAGCCTCATTGTTAATTAATTAAAGATGACAAAAATGTCAACTGATGGTCAGGCACAGTTGAATTTTATTTGCGGGTCATTCAGACATATATAGACTACCAATCCAACAGCAAATTTTACCAGACAGGTCCGGTGGACCTGCATATTTTGTGTAGACGGAAACCAGAGTCTGCGAAAACTATTTTTGGCCTGTCAGTCATGGGAATGGCACAACTAGCTATTATGCCAGTCCTACAAAATTTTTGATGGACCTACACAATTCTAAAATTAGTTTGATTAACTAATAAGTCTATAAATATTGAAAATGACAATGAAAAAGAATCAACTGCAGCAAAACTATTCAGTAAAATAAATGTTTGTTTTTTCTTAAATTGATTGAATGATAAATGAATTGAATGTAAAACTAGAAGTAGAAAATATATCATTAACATTGTGAAACATATTATGTTATGTACTTAAAGCAAAATGCACTATTTCAAGTATTAAATCATATTTAAATAACACATTTTGAAAGTGACTGCCAAAATACTAATTTTTATTATGTTTAAATCTTTTTAATACAAATTTAAACACTGGTAGCATCATATTTGTAATTTCCAGCATCATGTTCATATCCACTATGGAATTGTTTTATAATTTCTTTGTGTTGAACTGGTTTCAGGTCGTATTTTCATGCTAGGCTTTTTGTAAAAGTATAAGTAAGATGGGAACCAAAATTGCAATAAAATAGAACAGAAACATAAAGTGACCGTTAAAAATGACATGGTGACTTCACTTCTCTTTTGAAGAAGAACAAGAACGAAGTGGGACAATGATAAGGCCACTTATACATAGTCGCCTTCCAATGCAAGTCATGAATAATATTGACATTGGCTGTTTTTAGTTTTCCGTCAAGTTTTTTTCTCCCATAATCTGGGAAGTACTAATTGAGAAATCTGCTCCAGTTGAAACAGCCAAAATTCAGAGGCAATTTCAAGATTTTAAGTAAAATCTTTTTTGCCGTTCATCGGGACCGTCACCAAGAACAAAAATATCAGAACCAGGCATTTTGTGGCGGTCAGGAGCAACAATTTTTGAGGACTCTGTGAAACTGATACAATCATTTAACAGAAATAGGTTTTTTTATTGTTTGATAAGGGAAATATATTGCAGATATTATCCCCTTTAAGCTTTATATAAACCAATTGTGTTATCAATAGTTGTTTGCTTTAGCTAATACAGTGATTATCAGTTTGATGAAAAATAAAAGTTAGGTACTGTGACCTGAAACATGAATTGAGGATGAATACTACTCATATAACAAAAATAAATAAATAAGTCCATGTTTAATGGAAAGCAGAAAAACCATGCAGTTAAAAAATGGAACAGGAGGTCAAAATGTCAAATTATTAAGAATCCATGAAAATTTCATAGAATTCTAATTTCTGGTTTTAAAGGAGTTACCTTATTGTACAAACTTATACTTTAAAAAATATATAATTGATTAACATCACAAAATCAAGAACAAGAAAATCTGTCTCAAGGACACTGATGTTCCACTTGGCATGTATTGGTAAACATTCCTTTTATTATGTTCCCTCATGTGTGAAATATTTAGTAAAGTCTTACATGATGAAGAGATCTCAATAATTTTTAACTGTGTATCAAGTTTTATGAAGATGTGTAGTTATCTTCATTTAAATAAAAGGTACAATTCAAAGGTAAACCTGGCCTGGGGTGAGAGGGACAGACACAAAAATGGACAAATAGATAGAAAACTAGGGGCAACTGTTTTAGCGCACTAAAACCAATGTCTCCCCTTCCAGAGTATCAACAAGGTGGATGTTTTTATCTGTGGGTGCAATTATAAATACTTGGAATATCTTTCTAAATGGGAGCACATAAATATACACATTGAAGCTGAACAATACCAATGTGTAGTGTTTCGAATCAGTACCATCAGACAGGATAATTGAACAGAAACTTGACCTTGAGGTAAAATGTCCAGGCTATATAAAGATCATTCTGATACGGGACACATCATTTTTTGATGATACATCAATATGCCAAATATCTATGCCCTATGTCAAAGGATAAAAAGATATGGCCAAGACACACTTTGCATTTAAAATAAGCATTAATTTGACCTTGGGGGCAAAAGTCAAGCTCATATGAAGGCTACTGTGGCACTTCACATGTCGTCTCATGATACATTCAAATGTCAAATATCAAAGCCCTAGGTGAAAGGATAAAAAAGATATGGCAGACAAACTTTGCATGTACAATAAGCATTAATTTGACCTTGAGATCAAAGGTCAAGGTCAACCATGTTGGTATGTGACACGTTGTCTTGTAGTGACCTACCTACATACCAAATATCTAAGGCTTATGTCAAAAGACAAAAAAGTTATGGTCCGGACAAGACTATGGTCCAAAATATCATCAAAAATGACCTTGAGGTCAAAGATCAAGGTGCCCGACACATCGGCTTGTAGTGACCTACCTACATACCAAATATCCAAGGCCTATGTCAAAAGACAAAACAGTTATGGCACGGACAAGACTATGGTCCAAAATATCATCAAATATTAAAAATGACCTAGACGTCAAAGGTCAAGGGTCAACCATGTTGGTATGCGACACATTGGCTTGTAGTGACCTACCTACATACTAAATATCTAAGCCCTATGTCAAAAGACAAAAAAGTTTTGACTCGGACAAGACTATGGTCCAAAATATCACCAAAAATGACCTAGAGGTCAAAGGTCAACCATGTTGGTATTCGACACATTGGCTTGTAGTGACCTACCTACATACCAAATATCTAAGCCCCATGTCAAAAGACAAACTAGAGGCTCCCAGGAGCCTGTAATCGCTCACCTGGAATACAAATGACTTAAACTATATTAAAATTTTTGAAATTAACAGTTTCAGTCTAGTTGTTATAGCTTTTAAGTTACTGTGCAAAAACTAAACATTTCTTCAAAAAATTTGTTAAATACAATAACTCCTATAAGGTGCCATCGACAATTTCTGAAAATTAAATGGTTTTTAGGCATTGTCCTTTATGGTACTTTAGAAATTTACAGTTTTACTCTACTAATAGGTGCGTTATAGACTAATTTATAATTAAAAAACTGTTCATTTGTCCAAATTCATAATGAAAGGGCAATAACTCCTATAAAGAGTCATCTTGCAATTTTTGGACTAAGCAATCATTTGTAGGGCTTCTATTGCTGATCATTTGTGCAATTTACAGTTTTAATCTAGCTACTATAGTTTTCAAGTTACAGGACAAAAATGGAAAATTTCATAACAAAATTGCCATTTAAGGGCAATAACTCCTATAAGGAGTCATCTGACAATTTCAGATTAATACAGTGAATTGTAGGGCTTGTATTGTTGATCATTTTTGCTATTAACAGTTTCCCTCTAGCTGTTATAGTTTTTAAGTTACAGGACAAAAACGGAAAATTTCATAAAAAATTGCAATTTAAGGGCAATAACTCCTATAAGGAGTCATCTGACAATTTCAGACTTATATAGTAATTTGTAGGGCTTGTATTGCTGATCATTTTTGCTATTAACAGTTTCCCTCTAGCTGTTACAGTTTTTAAGTTACAGGACAAAAACGGAAAATTTCATAAACCAGAGGCTCTTAAGAGCCTGTATCGCTCACCTGATTTTATAGGCAATGAAGATGGCATTTCCCTGATGTTAAAGTAAGTCCTGTAATTTTCAATAAACTTTAAATAGGACCATCCAAACTATATTACTAGAAAGCTTTGTTTCATTGGTTAACCAGTTGTATAGAGAAGATTTTTTTTATTTGCCCATAGGGTCCTATGTTAAACTAAGTCCTGCGGGGGAGGTGGCCATTTTGAATTTCCAATTGCCATAAAAACATTAACTTTATAAAGAACCATCCAAACAATATTGCTAGTAAGTTTTTGTTTCCATTGATTAACCGGTTTCAGAGAAGAAGCCTTTAAAAACTTTTTCCCATAGGGTCGTATGTTAAACTAAGTCCTGCGGTAGCGGCCATTTTGAATTTCCAATTGCCATAAAAAACATAAACTTTATAGAGGACCATCCAAACAATATTGCTAGTAAGTTTTTGTTTCCATTGATTAACCGGTTTCAGAGAAGAAGCCTTTAAAAACTTTTTCCCATAGGGTCCTATGTTAAACTAAGTCCTGCGGTAGCGGCCATTTTGAATTCCAGTTGGCATAAAAATCATAAACTTTATAAAGGACCATCCAAACAATATTGCTAGTAAGTTTTGTTTTGATTGGTTAACCGGTTTTAGAGAAAAAGCCCTTTTTAACCTTTTTCCCAAAGGGTCCAATGTTAAACTAAGTCCTGCGGTGGCGGCCATTTTGAATATCAGATTGGGATAAAAAAACATTAACTTTATAGAGGGCCATCCAAACAATATTGCTAGTAAGTTTTGTTTCCATTAGTTGGTCGGTTTCAGAAAAGAAGCCTTTCAAACTTTTTCCCCTAGGGCCCTATGTTAAATTAAGTCCTGCGGTGGCAGCCATTTTGAATTTCCAATTGCCATAAAAAACACAAACTTTATAGAGGACCATCCAAACAATATTGCTAGTAAGTTTTTGTTTCCATTGATTAACCGGTTTCAGAGAAGAAGCCTTTTAAAACTTTTTCCCATAGGGTTCTATGTTAAACTAAGTCCTGCAGTGGCGGCCATTTTGAATTTCCAATTGCCATAAAAAACACAAACTTTATAGAGGACCATCCAAACAATATTGCTAGTAAGTTTTTATTTCCATTGATTAACCGGTTTCAGAGAAGAAGCCTTTTAAAACTTTTTCCCATATGGTTCTATGTTAAACTAAGTCCTGCAGTGGCGGCCATTTTGAATTTCCAATTCCCATCTAAAACACAAACTTTATAGAGGACCATCTAAACAATATTGCTAGTAAGTTTTGTTTTGATTGGTTAAACGGTTTCAGAGAAGAAGCCCTTTTTAACTTTTTTCCCATAGGGTCCTATGTTAAACTAAGTCTTGAGGTGGCGGCCATATTGGTTTACCAATCAAAATAAAAAACACAAACTTTGTAAAGGTCCATCCAATGAACATTATGGCCAAGTTTGGTTTCAATTGGCCAAGTGGTTTCAGAGAAGAAGATTAAAATGTAAAAAGTTTACAGACGCCGACGACGACGCCGCCGCCGCCGACGACGCCGACGCCGACGGACGCAAAGTGATAACAATAGCTCACATGACCCTTTGGGTCAGGTGAGCTAAAAAGTGTCATTTATGGGCAATAACTTATTTAAGGAGTTGTCTGACAATTTCAGATCAATCAAGAGAATTGTAGGGTCTTTATTGCTGATCATTTGTGCAATTTACAGTTTCAATCTAGCTACTATAGTTTCCAAGTTACAGGACAAAAACAGAAAATTTCATAAAAAATTGCCATTTAAGGGCAATAACTCCTATAAGGAGTCATCTTACAATTTCAGACTAATACTGTGAATTGTAGGGCTTGTATTGTTGATCATTTTTGCTATTTACAGTTTTACTCTAGCTGTTATAGTTTTAAAGTTACAGGAAAAAAACGGAAAAGTTCATAAAAAATTACCATTTAAGGGCAATAACTCATATAAGGAGTCATCTGACAATTTCAGACCAATCAAGTGAATTGTAGGGCTTTTATTGCTGATCATTTTTGCCATTTACAGTTTCACTCTAACTGGTATAGTTTTAAGGTTATATTGTAAATACCAAAAATTTTGTCAAAAATCGTCAAAAAAGGGCAATAACTCCTACAAGACGCCAATACACAACTTCGCACTAATTGTAGACCTTAATGTGCTGATCAATTTGAAGTAACGGTTTTCTCTATAGCTATTATAGTTTTTTAGATAATGATCAAAAACCTGTGTTGACCCCCATGTTCTATTTTTAGTAACAGCGGCCATATTTGTCTGTTGATCAACACCCTGGGTATAAACTTGAAACTAGTAACCCTAAGGATGATTGTGGCCAAGTTTGAAAAAAATTGGCCCAGTGGTTTCAGAGGAGAAGATTTTTGAAAAAGTTTACGCTGGACGACAGACGCCGGACGACAGACGCCGGACGCCAAGTGATAGCAAAAGCTCACATGGACCTTCGGTCCAGGTGAGCTAAAAAGTGATGGCCGGGACAAGACTATGGTCCAAAATATCATCAAAAATGACCTTGAGGTCAAAGGTCAAGGGTCAACCATGCTGGTACGCAACACATCGGCTTGTAGTGACCTACCTACATACCAAATATCTAAGGCCTATGTCAAAAGACAAAAAAGTTATGGTCCGGGCAAGTTTCGCTGAGAAGAATAAGATGAAGAACTCATGGTAAAACAATATGTCTCCCTTCCATGAAGGGGAGACATAATCATTAGCAATACATTAAACCTTGATGTTTGTAAAAAATTAAAGACAAAATTTATCCAAATCCAGAAAATCTATTAACTGTGGAAGCACATATGAATAGTTTGACATTACCTCAAAAATAATTTGGATCAAAAATAATATAGGTGTGCAAGAACTAAAAATAATGGAATTTTAACCAACAAATTGCAGAGAAAAATATAAAAAGGTCTGAATGGACAGATAATAAATACATATTACTCCTAAATATTATACAATGTATTCCTATAGCTTTCCCAAAAATCATGGTATACAATATATAAACTTCCACATATTACACACAATGTTTTTGAAGGATTTCTGCATCCACTTTGTTAATGAAGCAATAGCCCCCAAAATTATGAATTTTACAATCAAAAAAAGTTAGTAGGTACTGTTTAATTGGACTCAATCATTTGTTTGATCAGAACAGTTTGGTTTTGTTTGTTTGAATGGTGTTTTAACGCCACTTTCAGCAATTTTTCAGCTATTTCATGGCGTCCAGTTTTTATTGGGGGAGGAAGCCAGAGTACTCGGAGAGAACCCCCGACCTGCGGTCGGAAAACTGGCAATCCTTGTCAATTAAGATTGGAGTCGAGTACACTGTGCCTGCAGTGAGAATCGAACCCGCAATCTCAGTGTTGACAGACCATGTGATCAATAGTAAACGAACTACCTTGACCACTCGGCCACCGAGGCCCCCCAGAACAGTTTGGAGCTTTGTATAATATAAACTTAAGACTACTGAAAAAAGGGACAAAAAACTACCCCCATGTGGATCCAAACTGCTAATAAAAAAATCGATATGCACAGGGGTGCAAAAGCCGAGTTGCAGTATTTTATTAACCAAAACTTTCATAAAAATCTGTTGAGAACTTTTTGAGCTATGGTCCGGAAACCACTAATTCAAGACATTTTCTAACGTTTTTCTGTCGCTGTGACCTTGACCTTGAATGGATTTACCCCAAAATCAATAGGGTTCCTCTTCTTATGGTATGTAACGATATCCCAAAGTTTCAATAAAATTGGTGAAGAACTTTTCGAGTTATGGTCTGGAAACCACTAATTCAAGAAATTTTCCAACGTTTTTCTGTTGCTGTGACATTGACCTTGAACGGATTTACCCCAAAATCAATAGGGTTCCTCCTCTTATGGTATGTAACAATATCCCAAAGTTTCACTAAAATTGGTTGAGAACTTTTTGAGTTATGGTCCAGAAACCACTAATTCAACAAATTTTCTGACGTTTTTCTGTCGCTGTGACCTTGACCTTGAAAGGAGTTACCCCAAAATCAATAGCGTTCCTCCTCTTATGGTATGTAACAATATCCTAAGTTTCATTAAAATCGGATGACAACTATCTGAGTTATGGTCCGGAAACCAATTGTTGACGCTTGCCCGCCCGCCCGCCCAGCCGCCAGCCATCATCATAACAATAGCCGAGTTCAACTTTGTTGCAACTCGGCTAAAAATAAACAACCTATGGCTAACCTATGTGTTCAACCTGGCAAAGTCTAAGGGAGGCAAATTTATGTGTGTTTCAAAAATCATGTTACTAGCTTGATGACCAAAATGTTTGAGAATCTTGATTGAAAGAACAACTAAAGCACCAAGGAGAAAATTTATAGTGCTTTTTTATATGTTTTCTAATATGATCAAATTTACTCACCTCATCAACTATTATATGAGTGACATTACTCAGAGTTGTATCACTCTGAAGTTTTCTTAGCAGTACTCCGGTAGTACAATAATTCAGTCTAGTGTTAGGACCACACTTGGATTCAAATCTGATTTGGTATCCTACTAAAGAGTCTCTCTGACCAAGTCCAGATTCACCCATTTCCTCAGAGACTCTCTGTGACAAACTGATGGCTGATATTCTTCTGGGCTCAGTACATATTATGTTGCACTTGTCTCCATGTCCTTCCTCTATACAGCTCTGAAATAGGGTTTAAAATATCAATACAACATGTAGTTGATGAGTAAAGAAAGGAATGAAAATCCACTTAGGGCTATCTCAACAAAATGTACGGGAAACCTAAGGAAGGCACATGGCAGTTGTCTTGGTGGTCTGTATTTACATTTCTTTGGTCTACTATAATTATGGAACATGGAAATCTATGAGCTTTTTTTAAATGCCTTCTTGGTTTAATGCAACAGCCTTTGCATACATGTTTATTTATTGTTGTCCTTGTTTTTTCTATATCTAAGATTTTATAATAAATTATCTGAAGGGCTGTTCTATAAAACCATGCATGTTATGAAATAAAATACTTTGAACTAACTTCCTTGGTTGGATGTCTATTGCCATGATACTAGTACATCATATCACAAGGAATCATGGCAATTTTACTTTCTGCTGTAATTTTATATATCATAGATGCAATAACATCAGAAAAGTAAAATTTCCATATGATAGGTGGTCTAATTTTACTGTGATGGCAGATGTGCCATGTTCACACTGTTGTTGTGAAATCAATTGAAATAATAACTGATGTAGAAGTTTCAAAATTTACAAACTTTTACATGTAAAACATTTTAATTGATCACAATATGCATGAAATAAAGATTCAAAGCCAATTTTAGTTTCCAAATCAACCATACCACATTTTAGAAATTTACCACATTTCCCACATTAGCAACCTAAAAACAAGAGCTGTCACTGTAGAGAACAAATAAAATTCTGGCTTGAACTACTTAGAGCTCGAACAGTTTTTGGTGACCCCTCTGAGTTCAAGTTATTTAAGTTCTACTGTAGTAAAAAAAATAACTAATAATTAACAATTACTGAGGTTAATCAACAATACAGAAACTGAACAACAAATTACTTTAAAAATTTAGTATACAATTTTTTGCAGAAAAAAATGAAGTGGAATTAGCTACTTTAAGCAACTTATATTTTTAATAACAGCAGATATCTTGGTTAGAGAGTGAGTTGGACATACAAAATTTTGATAAGGGACCGAATTAGAATAAATAAGTGTGTAACCTCTAACAAGAACTGTGGAATCTGAGTACTTTTACCACTTCCTGTTTCTCCTGCAATTACAGTCACACTACTTCTTCTAATCTGATCAACAATATTGTCTCTGTACTGGTAAACAGGCAGATTTTGTCTGGTCTGGTGGATAATTTTATATTTATCAGTTTGATGTCTTCTCTGACGTAAATCTTTGAGAGTTATACTGTCCATTATTTGGTGATGTTTCCTTGGAGTTGACCTTGAATTGGGCTGTGTAGGCAGAGTCTCTAGTTTCTACAATAATAATAATTTTTTTAAAACAAAATACTAAAATTTAAACCACTTGTCTAAGTGACATCATGTCTAAAACAATAACTTGCGTTTAATAATTTAGATAATAAAAGCTATATAACATCTTAATTGTTTGGATTTTAAATATTTTTGGGGTTTCAGTGCCACTGATGAGTTTTTTTAGGCAAAACACATGTCTAGAGTTGTAAATTGTACAACCTTTATATATTTACCATCAGTTTTTTTTTCAAGCATTGGGTAGATTCCTATGCAGGTGGACTGTTTGTCCCAGAGTGTATTACCAGCCCAGTAGTCACATTTTGGTGATATAGTCTAAATTTACTGTTATGAAATTTTTTAAATGTGCAGATGACCTTAGTCAGATTTGGTAAAATTTGAGGAATTTCAATTAAAAAAATCTCTACTCTACAACATCTTTATTATTAGACTTTTAAATTGTTTAATGATATTTTATCAACTGTTAGAACAAATATTTCTTGATTTTGTTAATGCTGTGTTAAAATCTATGTATGGGTTGTTCCATTAAATCATATATAGTACCTCAGAAGACACAATGAAGTTGGTGTAGAAACCCATAGAGGCACTTTGGCATTTTCCATTTTTCTGCATTTGAACAATAATTTTGAACTTCATACAAACTGCAGTATTTTGAAAGAGCTGGTCTGGACAGCTCCAATTAATAAAATATTTAATTGATCCTAAAAATAGATCCATTGGTATACTGAGAAAATTGAAGTTTATAAAAATACAGAATTTTTTGTCTTAGTACCTATTTAGCTTTTAATAAATACTGTACTTGTAAAAAATGACTGATAAGTTATCAGAATCAGTAAATTGTAAACAGCAAAACAATGTACCATTTGTTTGTCAGTGACCTCTTCTTCCAGTTTTTCCCATGAATCAACAATACTATCATCATCCTCAAGTGGACCTGGTTTATCAGTCTCTGTATTTTTGTCACTAAGCTGTATTTTCTTCATTAATTTTGTTATAAGCTGATCTCTTGGCTACAATAACATATACATTTTTTAACTGACATTATTTTAACTACATATACATAACAAAACTGGGTTAAAGTTGGTACAGAAATTATTTGTTACAATATATGACACCACTTAAACATTTCTAAACAAGTTATTGTTTGTCATTTACCTGAAGTCTTTGTCTATGTATATGCCCATTAATTTTAGAAAATATCTGATGAGTTTGCACTATTTCAATACCTTGTTTTCTGAAGTTTGTGCTGCTATGGCTAATGCTTTCTCTTTGTCCAGCCATTCTAACCAGACATCTCTGTAAGGAGGAGGGAGAAGTTGATGGACTGACTGCAAGACAACCAGAATAGTTTTACAATAGCACTTAATAAATAATAATCTCTTACAAACCTTTGTATGTATGTTTTTACTCAATAGACACTAAAAATCAATCAATCAATACAACATTGAATCAAGTAATTTCACTGGTAAACAACAATCATCTGACAATCATGTATGGTACTTGTCTCATTAAACAATCTTAACATTATTATCTAAATATAGCAATGTTCAGGGGTAAGCCTTTATTATTCATTGTAGGAAGCATATGAAACATTTAAAAACAACAGCTATCTATACCAAGTCCTCGTTTACCTTTTTATGATAATGCTAATGATAATATTATTCCTCTACAATTTCCAAACTGTACATTTAGACTAATTTCTATTGTGCTTTTCTTGTATTTTGTAACTGATTCATCAATGAAACACCTTACTTCAAAACAAGTTTTTATCATAAAAATGAATTGCATGAATCTGATACAAAAGCATAACAAAACATCTCAGCAAAACTGAATTGTCAATGTGTAAGAAGAATAGCAAGAAACAACAAAAGCCAAAAGTCAAGGCACAATCACAAAAATCCAGATATAGACAAACATTTACAACACAAAATAAGAATTTTCAATAAATGAAATAGCACTAAGCAAATTCAAATGTATTAACAAACCATAAATGGCCTTACCTGTCCTTTACACAGGTGGTATAGTGCCAGAGTACATCCTAAATGTTCCGAGTCCTTAACATTCTCACACAAGGTGTCAGGACAAACATCGATGTTCTCTTCCTTCTTCCTAGATATTGTTACTCTAAGAAAATTTGAATTTACAATCACAGCTTGTTAAATTAAACATATACCTAAGACAAGACATTTACAATTTTCAAACAACAGTTGTTAATCTAAAAACTGCATTATACAAACATTATATCCATGTATTCTTAAGTGTCATTAAAACAATAAGTTAATCAGCTTAAAATTTGTGCATTTAATCAATCCACACATAAACAAGAAACATTATACCACGAAACCCAGTTTTCAACGATTTAACAATACATTTCCTTAGTAGATAAAGCCGAAACTAATGTTATTGACCGGAAACTGTTTTTCTATCTTTAGTAACTGTGACCTTGACCTTGATTCGACTGCCCCAAATCCAATCCCAAGCTAGGTCTGAAAGATTGCTATATCCAAAGTTTTAGCAAGATTAGTTTATCGGAACTGAAGTTATTGACCAGAAACTGTTTTTCTATTTTTAGCAGAGGTGTTTACCACTTTTCAGTACTACTCCCAATAATCCTTATTATTTTTTTCAGTAATTTGTCACATTTATCTGTAATCTGAAACTTTGCACATAAAATGTCCATGTCAGAACTCAGTCTTCACAAAATCTTTCCAAAGATTGGTGGACATTCGGTCCACCAACTTCCCCAGAAATGCTGGACCGAAGCAACTTTTGCCGGACCAAATTTGTCGATGTAGCCATTGTTTACATTTAACTAGCTACCTTATATGCATGTAGATACAAACATATATCATAAATAAAAGTTATTGTAAACATCAAACTGTTCATAACTGTTATAAACAAGCTGTGTATATCTGGACAAAATTCAAAAGAATATAAATAAAATAACATTTTATTATACACAGAAATAATTCACAAAGCTGAAAGTAACTGCTTCATGGGAAACCCATCTAAAGAAATTATCATGAGGTCATTGTTGATAAATTGATAATTCGTTTGTTTTTTAATTCCTATATTTATATAAACAATCACATGGCTAATTATCTTTTTGATGTATTTGTAAACCGGATGCAATCATGTAATGTTTTGTAATAAGATATGTTTTTTGTTCTAAGTAATACACATGGTAGCGAGATGTTGTTGTTATGATAGCCTTAACCAACAAAGAAGAACCTACAAATAACAGTCATTGATAACCATTTATTTTTATTCCTTCAATTTCAGCTTACTATTATATATTTTATATACTATGAAAGCCAATGATAAAAATAAAATATATTTTAAACGAACTTTTGAGTTTCAACCCCATTTTAAAGTGTTTGTTTATCAAACAGTTACAATTTTTCATTAAAGTCCATTGTAGTCTATTTTTTTCTCATTTCTCGCTGTTGGTAATTAGACGTATCCCGGAAATAAACAAATGGCTCGTAATCCATTTGCCAAACTAAAACGTTTCAAAAATGAGTTAAATACGCAGGATCTTTGAAATTTTTATTGGTTTTACATATTTACTCAAAAGTTGGAAGTCTGTGTGAATCAGTACTACCAGATATATAAGTATTTTCTGTGAACCAACCATCAGGGCAACTTGAACTTTGATAATAACAATGTCGGACTTTCAGACCAACGAAACACGATTTTTTACCGGTCCAAGCGTTATTATATCGATTTTGCCCGTCGGACCGATGCATTTCGTGAAGACTGCGAACTTAGAACAATATTAAAAGAGTTTCTTGCCAGTCTTTTACTATAAAACCTCTTTCTGATGCACATTTTATTGATCAAACATTAATAAAAAAACATGTTTATTCAATATTGTATTACCTTTACAATTTCACAAAATCACAACCAAAAGCATTTGAAAGTTAATTGTAATACCGCCAGAAATGCGTAATTCCGGGTGCATATCCATGATGCGTATTTTTAGACCCAAATTTGGAATGATTCCGGAAAAATCCGTAATGATAAACACCTCTGTTTTAGTAACAGTGACCTTGACCTGACTGTCCCCAAATCCAATCCCAAGCTAGGTCTTTATACAAGCTTGCTATATCCACAGTTTCATCAAGATTGGTTTATCCAAACTGAAGTCACTGACTGGAAACCCTCCATTTGACACCGACCGCCTGTCCGCTATGCCCCAATGTAATAACCAGGTTTTTCATTGAAAACATGATTAAAGAGTTAACAATATATAGATCATATGTGGTTTGAATCAAAGTGTTAATGTTACCCTATATTTCATCCACAAATACATCACAAAACTTTACAATTTGAGTAAGTGGAACAATTAAACAAATGATTCGGAAAAAGCAACATGCTAATTAAAAGCTGTTTCCTTAGAAATATAAATTGCATATATTGTGTGGAATAAGTGGAGCATGACAAAATTGATTATATTACACTAATTCAATATAATATATAAGTTAAAAATAGGGCATCTAATGGGACATTAAATGATACCCCACCACGATATTCATCAATAGTTAAATATATTTGTATATACTAGTATACTATACTGTATATACTATACATCCACTATATACTAGTATATTGAGACAGAAAGAAATGAGTTATCTTTCTTAGACCAGAAAATTTCATTATTGTCAAATTTAGAAAATTTATAAAGTGGCAAAACTTCAATAATATTTTTCGGATCATCCTGAAAATTGAACCTTTTTTTTTTTTTTTTTTTTTATTTTTTTTGTTCCATTGCAAATTACATACATATATATATATATATATATATATATATACACACACATAGTACTAATATTTACATATAACATATACAATACAGCAATTTAATGTAACAAGACAATGGTTTTTTTATTATATTTAAGAAGAAGGATAGAAGTTATGTTAAAGTAAGAATACATGAATTTGTATGCTAAGATTTAGTAGAACAGGCTAAAAAATCAGAGTAGGAAATAAAGTTAGGTTGGTGTTCTCATTTTTGCTTAACTCTTTCCGTGTGAGGTATTTACTGGTATTACAGAATGAATCTTATATTAGTTATAAGTCCAGGGCTTTTGGAAAGGGGGGGGGGGGTGTGGGTAGGCACACTGAGATTTTATCAGATTGATGTAGGCAGAAGTTTTTTTTTTTTTTTGTTAAGCATTAAAGATGAATAACGAATTAGTACTATTAAACATCTAGAATTTTAAGTCGGTGAGAAAAGATCTTCAAAATCACTCCATATTAAGTGGAAGTCATCCAAGCGCTGTTTTTTTATAGCAGCTATCTTTTCTAACTCATATGTGTTTTTTAACATGGACTTTACAAGACTCAAAGATAATTTTTTTTTAAGGCATCTGGTGGTGTAAATATACTGTTTTATAACTAATAAGATAATATTATATGCATTGCCTTTTACCATTTTATCAGTGTTACCAAAAAGCATATGCTTTTTTGAAACATTTACATTATTAAGCCAAGTATTAACTTCTTTGAATAAATTTTGAACCAATTCACAGTCCCAAAAGATGTGGACTAAAGTTTCTTCTTCCTGTTCACAGAAGGTGCATTTGGAATTATCAATAATTTTGATTTTGTTAAGAATCTGGTTGGTAACTAGTATATTTTGATTTATCCTATACTGCAGCCACTGTAGTTTACTATTATTTGTAGTGATAAATGGCAGTATATATATTTTTTTCCAATCTTCTTTTGTAAAGTTAAAAATCTTGTTGAATTTATTCTGTGCAGTTGGGACACTCTTGTTTTTATTAAAAACACTGTACATATCTCTAGAGCCTTTTGCATTTTTAAGAATGGTCAATAATGTGACTGGAATAAATGGGTTTTCTAGAACAATACTTGTGTTTTTTTCAGTATTTTGATACATTTTTGACATTTTTTTCAAAGAGCTAATAATACTATTATATTCCATAACATTTATCTGGATATTATATTTCTGTTTGAAAAGATTAAAAGTAAGAGGTGTGCCTTCTTCTGTATATAGATCATTTATAAACTTAATACCTCTATCAAACCATTTTTCCAGAAACACAGTTCTTCCCCCTATTTGTATCTGTGGGTTGTACCATATCGGACTTGAAAGGAAGTCATTCCAACCTCTCCTGTTTTCATTTTCATTTTCAATAATAAATTTAAATGAATACAACACATCTTTCCAAAACTTATTTGTTATTTTTTCAATTATTCTTTCAACATAAGATTTTCCACAGCTTAATAGTTTGTTTAAATCAACTGATGTTTTGAAAATATTTTGCCATTTACTATCTTTTAAAACAAGTCTTCTTAACCATGTTAGTTTTAGTGCCAGTATGAAACTTTTGACATTAATCATTTTTAGCCCCCCTTCTTGATATTCTTTTTGTACCACCTCCTTTTTTACTTTACTTAATGGTGATTTCCAAATAAATTTAAGTAGCATATTTTCTATTGTTTTAATTAGATCATCGTTTGGGTTCGGAAGTGAAATAAACAGTTGATTCAGCAGTGGAAGAATTAAAGACTTTACTACTGTGACTTTGCCCACAGGAGTAAGACTTCTCTTGTTCCACTGCTGAATCAGGGATTTCATCTTAAGAATATATGGTTCATAATTTATATTTATCATTTTTTCAAGATCGACATCAAAATTTATACCCAGTATTTTAAAGGTGGAATTGCCCCATGATAATTGCCAGTTGGTACATAATATATCTTTGCTGTGCTTTTTACTACCAATCCAAATGACTTGTGTCTTGGAGAAATTTATTTTAAGTCCTGACAATTTAGCAAACCACTCTAATTCTAAAAGTGTTTCTGACAGTGATTCTTCAGTGCCATCTAAAATAATAGATGTATCGTCTGCAAATTGTGATATACAGAAATAGAGAGTACATGTATAAATTAATTTTTAAAAATATTCAAGTAATTTTCGGAATTTGATAAATGACAGGACAATTTAAAACTGGAAATAGGATGAAAAATTTATACTTGTAATGATCAAAATGTTGGATGTTACTTCTTAATCTTAAACATAATATTAATTATATTTGTACTATATCTGCAGAGACTGCTCGTGTTAAACACAGTATATTTGTACCATTTTGTGAGCCATGTCGAAAATTTGTCTTCTCTCTTATACCTTTTATTCCTATCTTGTATATGTTCTACTTTTCTTATCTTTCTCTATTCAGAAATATGATTATTTTAGTTCTCATTTTTGCTTGATCACCATCCTTGGAGGTAGTCCTGGATATATACAGTATCCTTTCCATTTATTATTGTATTTGACATGTACATGTATAAATAAATGAATGACTTCTTTGAAGATTTTATCAGTTAATTGTCAGGGACTAAGGGACCAAAATAAACGAAAAGATGTCTTTCAGTATTTAAAATCAAAGCAATGCAATATTTACTGTCTGCAAGATACTCACTTTACAGTAGATATTGAGAAGTCCGTAAGATCCTTATGGGGATATGAATGCTGCTTCAGCTCATTTAAGTCAAACGCTAGAGGAACTTGTATTTTGTTTAACAACAATTTTGAGTTTAAAATATTACGTGATAAGGTTGATAATAATGGCAATTTTCTAGCATTGGATATATGTATGGACAATTTAAACATGACTATTGTATCAATATATGGTCCTAATGTAGACAACCCAAATTTTTACAATGAAGTAATGTCTGTTGTGGATGAATTTGGAAATGAAAATTATGTAATTTGTGGAGATTTTAATTTAGTGTTGAAACCAGAAATCGATTATGATAATTATTTACATATTAATAACCCAAATGCAAGGGAAAGGCTTCTGGAAATTATAGAGGATAGATACCTTATAGACCCTTATAGGGAGTTATATCCAAATACACGTCGATTTACTTGGAGAAAGAAATCCCCTTTTAAACAGGCTAGGCTAGATTTCTTTTTAATAACAGACAGCTTGTCAAATAACCTCAATAACTGTAAAATAGACCCTAGTTATCGGTCAGACCATTCCATGATTATCCTACAACTTGAATTTAATAATTTTATTAAGGGTAAAGGCCTTTGGAAATTCAATAGTTCGTTATTATATGACAAAAACTATATCGACTTGGTCAAAAGAAAAATATTAGAAGTTAAAAAGCAATATGCCGCTTTAGTTTATAACTTTGAAATAATTAATACAATAAATGATAGGGATTTACATTTTACAATTAATCCACAACTTTTTTTAGAAACTCTCTTAATGGAAATACGGGGTAAAACCATTTCATACTCAAGTTTTGTCAAGAAACAAAAAGAAGAAAAAATGAAAAAACTTGTGGGTGAAATTTCTAAACTTGAAGCCAATGTAAATGAAAACAATCTTGAAGAATTAGAGGTTAAAAAGGGGGAGCTAGAGAATCTTAGGAAAGAAAAACTAAAGGGAAATATGATTAGATCAAGGGTACAATGGATTGAGGAAGGAGAAAAACCAACAAAATATTTTTGTGGCCTAGAGTCAAGAAATTATACTTCAAAAATAATACCAAAAATTGAAAAAGAAAATGGGGATATAGTAACAAACCAACATGAAATTTTGAAGGAAATACAATTGTTTTATGAAGATTTGTACAAAAATAAGGATCAAGATGAGGGTTGTAAGTTACAAGATATTGTAGATGGACTTAATTGTAAAAATATAGAAAAACTTACATTAAAAGAACAAGAAAGCCTTGAAGGCTTGATTACAATACAGGAAGCTGGGGAAGTATTAAAAAAAATGAAAAATAACAAAAGCCCTGGGTCAGATGGGTTCACAGCAGAATTTTTTAAATTCTTCTGGAAGGACTTACAATTTTACATAACTGAATCTTTAAATTATGGATATTTTATTGGAAATTTGTCAGTAACCCAAAAACAAGGTATCATAACATGTATTCCTAAGGGCGATAAATCTAAGCACTTTTTGAAAAACTGGAGACCAATTTCATTACTGAATACTGTTTACAAAATTGGATCAGGGGTAATTGCTGGTAGAATAAAAAATGTACTTCCAAAACTAATAAATACAGACCAAACTGGTTTTATTTCTGGTAGGTTTATAGGGGAAAATATAAGATTATTATTTGACATCATGGAATATACCGAAGAACATGAAATCCCAGGATTGTTTTTATTAATAGATTTTGAGAAGGCTTTTGATTCTGTCTCATGGTCCTTTCTTAATAATGTTCTTAAATATTTTAATTTTGGAGATTCAATTTTGACTTGGGTTAATGTACTTTATAAAAATATCAATTCCGCAATAATCCAGGGGGGAAATCTTTCAAACTTTTTTGAAATTGGAAGGGGTTGTCGACAAGGGGATCCATTGTCTCCATATCTGTTTATACTTTGTGCTGAAATCATGGCAATAAAAATTAGAAGTAATGAAAAAATTAAGGGTATACAAGTTTGTCAAACTGAAAATTGAACCTGACCTGTATTTTATTGTACTGAACAGCTGTGCAAAATATCATTCGAATCCCTTGAGGCGTTTTCAAGTTATCATCTGGACGGAGAGACACCCAACGAAAATGAGGGTATAACATAATACCTCGCCACTTCGTGTGGCAGGGTATAAAAAAGAAAAAAAAAGAACACATCTAAGCAGTTAATCTCTTTTTTATGATATAGTTTTGAACATGTTGAAATATTTTAGTATTAGTATCCAAGGATAATTCTTGTGAACTAAAAAGGAAGCAGCACTAGTTGAATGTGTGAATTAGGTATGCTGCAGGTCCTTCCACCTGATGTATTTATTTACAATTAATGATGACTAATATAATATTTATTACACATTAGCTTTTACCATCTGTCTATGCTCTAGCCACTTCAAATCAGCAAACCTCAAGGTAACAAAGCAACAACAAAAACATTAGTGAAAGTTAACCCAATTTACCTGCACTTCCAAAGATTTCTAACAGGATTCATTTTATGATATTGTGGGGTATCCACTTTATGCTTGCGGCACCAATCAATAAGAAACTGTTTGGGAGATTTACCAGTCCATTGTTGTCTGGTATATTCAAACTGTCGTATGTCTAATTTGCTCGTGTCTATTTTTGGCTCTGTAAAAATATGAAATTCTTATTTTACAAATGTACAAAGATATTAAAATTGTTTAAAATAAAAAAGTCCAATACTTTGAAACTGGTGTTTTCATTACTGAAGATTAGTACAACTGACCTCAGTGGCAACTTATTGCCAGGATTTATTATGGGTAGTGTGCAAAAGTTTGTGTCAGACATAAAGACCTACATAGGAACATAAAATATTAAATATGCTATCAGTTTCAGTTTCAGAAACATGTAATTTTAATAAATAATGGCTACAAAGTTTGTCTTGCTTCTATTAGGTTGATTCAAAATGAAGACTTAATTGTGAAATGTTCATCAAGATAAAGGATACATAAACAAGAACCTAATAATGCAACCTTTTGGTTCTTCTGGCTGTTTTTCAAACATAGTAAAGGTGTCACCAAAATCCATTGGTTCATCTTGATCACATGATTTAGATTCATCTTGTTCAGGTGAAATAGCATGGGTATCTTGTAATTTGTTACTTTCAGACCCTTGAAGACATTCTTTTCTGTCTACTTCTTTATTGCTTTGTTTTTCTTTTTCAAGATCTTTTATTTTCACAGCTGGATTAAATCTTTTGTCTTCTTCTATAGAATTCATTTCTGAAATTGAATTTAAAAAATCAAAGGATACCGAGTACAATGAAATGCTACCTTTTTTAGATGCATTGTTTGAGTGTTAAATGCAATGTGAAAATTCAGATGCATCTGAAGTATATGTCCACTCCTTTAAGCTGTAAACCTTGAAGAATGGAAGCAAGTATACATTCAGTTTTAAAAGTCATTTGTTTTACCCAACTGGGATAGTCATATTAAGAAAAACACTCACTTCAGTGTTGTTGGCTAATAATAGTGAATGTGTTTACAACTGTTACTATAGTACTAAATCATTTAAATGTGTTGTTTAAATGAAGTTTTATGCCACATTCAGCAAGTTTTCAGCAATATCTTGTCAAACTGTTATTTTTGGTCAAGTAAGTCAGAGTACTCTAGAAAACATTCAACATTCGACAGAAAACAACTCGGAACCCTATTGCTTCCAAAAATGTAAACAATATTAGATAAAACTAACTCCTTGGACCATTCTGAACAGTTTCCCAATGTTCAACCCAAAGAGCTGTCAAGCACATCCCATGGGTGCAGATAAGGTGAGGCCCATTTGTTGGGAAGTTTGTAGGGTCATAAATACAGGAAGCCTGGTCACGGTCCATAGTGCATGGTGTGAATGGAGACTGTTAAGCTCTCTGCATGGAAAACATAATTTTTTGAAAAAAAGAAGAGGCTCAATGTAGACCCTTCAAACAACTAAATTCTGAGACCTTACAAAAACTCCATTCTTTAACAGTGGCAGCCAAAATTTTGTTTCCCCCCCCCCTTTTTTCCATGATATATTGTTTGACAACTTGTCATTATCTGAATATCACTGAAATCATGCTCACCAGATGTTAATGAAACATTTCATCAACGAGTGAATACAACTAACTCACTGAATATTCAGCTACTAAGGTCCCAATGTCAGGGAGAAAAATACACAATAACCCGTCTTCAGGTCTGTATAATGAGCACATTTGTTTTAATGACGCTCAGGTGTGCTGAATACAACTGAGTAAGAATTAGATTTTTTTTTCCGTAGGACAGGAGATTTAAGTTACCCCAGATTTGTTTTTATCACTATAGTGCATACTGCACTTAATTTTATATTAAATGTAAATGATATGTGTCATATTAAACATATTAATAATATGATTTCGACAAAATTACTAGGAAACTGCATCAATTTTATTTAAAACTTGCATGGTTTATGCTAACATACTTGTTATAGTTTTATGTCCTCGATTGCTGAATTAATTTTGATGTGATCTTTGATGCAATGAAATTATAATTATTATTTCATAGTCATGGATTAACGAAATAAAATTACCCTGTACGAGCTTTCTTATTTTACTGGACACTTCTTTCTGTTTAGTTTTGTCTCCTACCATTTTTGCCTGAGTTGCCTCTTCCTTAGCATCCAAAAGTTTGGCAGTCAACTCCAGATATTTTTCATTCTAAATGGAACACATAAAATATCAACTTTTCCAGAAAAATTTACTGTGAAGCCTTGGAGCTTACACAAAGCTTTAGACAAACAAAGTTCTAAAGATTGTCAGGCAGTACTAAAGTCTACTTTACTACAAATAAGAGTCTACTATACTACAAGTCAACATGTTTTGTTCAAGAATTTTTGCCTGAGATATGAAACTGCTTACAGCATTTGGTCAAGCTTATACTCCTTTGTAGATCCAAAAAGGTGCAAATTTAAATCATTCATTTTCCAGCATTTTAAATGAGCTTTTTATTCATTTTCAGGCCTCTACAATAACATTTTTTTAACATGTCCCTTTGGACAAGTGCTTTCTCAAATCAACTTGTCTGGAAGGATATGACACTTGTCCAAAAATTTTGTTTGATATGTAAGTTGCTTTAAGAAAGGTGTCTAAAATAATAAAAGAACATAATCGTAATTTATTTACATTAAGTCCGCTCACTGTTAATTGTAACACACAATTACGTTCATATTTATCCTGCTTGATAAAACGTTTATGCGATTCAGATTAAAATTTGAATAGAAGAACAGTGAAATTCATTCCCCGTAGATATTTCTCCCGAAAGTGAAATCGAAAATAAAACAATTTTGACATCCTTGTAAGGTTTACCGATAATTATCGCTATCATAACCTGAATTTTAAATTAAAATTGAAAGGTTAGACGGTTTCCGATGAATATTTTTATTTCTAAGTCCTTCTTTCAGACTTTATTTTACTTGTCCTATCGGACAGGTACCAAGTCAAAGTTAATTTGTCAGACCGAATTTTTGGCGTCTATTGTAATATATTGTAAATGTAGTTTGCTGTTTATGCAGAAAAGTCTCATGGTTTGCCCAAAAACCATGAAAGTTATGAAAGCTGACAAACCAATATAAATAACGTTTGATTTTAACAGAAACAAAAATAGCTGACTAAAATGTAAAGTTTTGCGACATTTAAACAATAGAAAGCGTTGTATGATATATGGAAGTGTTACTGAGGAATAATTTTTCATATTGGATTTTCATAATAAAAAGGTACAACCAAACAATGGTATTTCAAAAGGTTGTGATTTTTAGTATCATTCCCCCATCACCTTCCATATCTATTTCTATAACAGCCAGGATTTAACCTTGAACAGAATCATGATGTCTTTAATAAAAGTAACAAATCATTGTCTACATGTTTTCTTCTTTACAACTATTTTATAATATCTTCTTTACTGGAGGAATCAAAACAGACAAATGATAAAAACTGGATAAAGTGTATACTGTACAGGTTGTGCACTTTCAAAGGGAATAGTGTAAAATAAACTGGTGTCTGGTGTAAAAGGAAGTAAAAAAAACAATGACGTGCTCTATACAGATATTTATAAATCTGACTACATAATCAAAGTCAATTGTGTTTAAGAACACACAATTTTATTTGAGTTCTATTTGGCGGCTTTTAGATGTGCACACATGGGTATCACCTTTTATTGCAAAAGCAAAAGGAGTGACATAAAATATACAAAAACAAATATTAATGCAAAAAGGAGTCGAATAAAAAAATCCCCCTCAAAATTATATAAAACAAAAAATTTGACCACTTTTGGAAATTTAATAAATCTACAATTAAAACAGATCATAATTGGTAAGAAAAATATTGTTATTTACTTAAACCCCACAACACTCCTGAAATTTTTTTCTTTAACTTTTTTGATTTAATATTTTATTGCACTGTTCAAATTTTAGGCACAAATAAATTAAATAAGAACTATCTATCACAAGTGTGGACACAGAAAAACGTCTCGCCTGCATTCCGCATCAGTAACGAAAATAAATTTCGTCATAAGCATTACGTAAATAGCATTAAATATCAGCAGCGGCCTGTATACAAAATATTATCACCATACCCTGCATAGTTACAGGGGAACAGCCGTAACCCAAAAACTTTAACATAGTCGCTGGACCGTGAAATTGAGGTCAAGGTCAGGTGACACCTATCAGACAGTCATGTACTAGTCATCAGCAACCTACACACCAAATATTGTCATCCTACCATGCGTAGTTACAGAGGAACTGTCGTAACCCAAAAACTTTAACGTAGTCGCTGGACCGTGAAATTGAGGTCAAGGTCAGGTGACACCTACCAGACAGTCATGTACTAGTCATCAGCAACCTATACACCAAATATTGTCATCCTACCATGCGTAGTTACAGAGGAACTGTCGTAACCCAAAAACTTTAACGTAGTCGCTGGACCGTGAAATTGAGGTCAAGGTCAGGTGACACCTACCAGACAGTCATGTACTAGTCATCAGCAACCTATACACCAAATATTGTCATCCTACCATGCGTAGTTACAGAGGAACTGTCGTAACACAAAAACTTTAACGTAGTCGCTGGACCGTGAAATTGAGGTCAAGGTCAGGTGACACCTACCAGACAGTCATGTACTAGTCATCAGCAACCTATACACCAAATATTGTCATCCTATCATGCGTAGTTACAGAGGAACTGTCGTAACCCAAAAACTTTAACGTAGTCGCTGGACCGTGAAATTGAGGTCAAGGTCAGGTGACACCTACCAGACAGTCATGTACTAGTCATCAGCAACCTATACACCAAATATTGTCATCCTACCATGCGTAGTTACAGAGGAACTGTCGTAACCCAAAAACTTTAACGTAGTCGCTGGACCGTGAAATTGAGGTCAAGGTCAGGTGACAGGTGACTGACTGGCAAGTACTCATCATAAGCTACCTCTGGACCAAATTTGATGGACCTAGGGCTTGGGCTTACAAAGATATGAAGCAAGATGTCAAGTGTTTACGCCGCCGCCGCCGCCGGATTCCCATACATATGTCTCGCCTCCAGCGACTTTCGTCGCAGGCGAGACAAAAAACAGCAGTCTTTACCACTTAAATACTAATTCAACTAGATAAAAAAATAAAAAATGTGTGTGGTCATATGCAAAATTTAAATAGCAACCAAAAAATTTTTTGTTGTTGAATTTTCATGAAACACAACCCATGTCCCAAAATATAAAATCTTTCCTACCCTACCAAAGACATTTTAAATGGATGCCCTCGATATATTATACTACCTTAAAAATATCACTTACTGGGTCATAGTCATCATCAGATTTATCTGAAGGCTCATCCGAGCTGTTTTCAGCATACTGCAGTATCCAATCTTTCATATTTGAAGTCTTCTCCGGTTTCTGTCAACATTAACATAAAATTTATCACAAAATTAAAATTAACTTCAGTGAACAAATAAGTTCTGTAATACAGCTAAAAAGAAATGTTGGGCTAAACCAAACCATCATTATTCATTATATAGTTTTGCAGTGGGTAAATGTTTACTGCTTATATTGTTTTTGTGACTTTTATGTAAACTTTAAAGTTGTATATAAATTTACTTGAAAGTTTCCTGTTTAAACATAAAAACTAAAAGTAGAAAGAGCATTCTACGAAGTGTAGTTGTCACTCTTATACTAATTAAAACTAAAAGTATAAAAGTAACAGTGAGACCATCCAGCCATTACAGTGTTGTATTGTATGTACTACATTTAAAAAATTGCATGGAGCTTTTTTATTTTAGTGTTATTGAACACGCTGGATATGAACCCTGAACCATGGTTATAATTAGAAACATATTGGTGAACTGGCTTTTTAACTTTTTAGTTTCTAGACAATACAAAGAAAAAAACGCAATTTGTTATTACAGATACCTATAAAATATTCTATATTATTATACCTTACTATAGAAACCAGTACCAGAATAAATTAGATGTCGGCAAAAACAGTCTGGGAATTTAAAAGGGTTATTCAGTTATCACTACACAGTCCTTATGAAAGTATTCATATGTTCTTGTTTGTGTTTAATTCAATTTAACAAATAAGTTATGGTCTACAGGGCAGGCACTTTGAAAACAGAATGATCACCTATGTTTTCTGCTACTTTATATTCGTTAACTATGGTTTACAAACTGGAAGTGTCTTCCCTGCATGTTATGTATGTTTATAACGAAACAGTCCAGATTAGAAAAAGAAGTGCTTTTCTTATTATTATATTACATCTGTTTTTATCCCTTCTTTTTCCAGTTTTACTGGACTTGAAGTTGAATTGGATTTTTCTACCAGTTGGTGATCAAATTTTGGTCGGATTTTATTTTCCTCTTGTTCAAGAGTGTCTGAAAATCCTTGTGGCAGTTGATCTGAAAATAAACAAACAGAAATGTCCCTTTTCTGCCATTATATATAACTGATCATAAAGATTTCACAAAAAATATAATATAGTGTATATATTATATAATATAATGTAGTGAAACAAGTGTACCTACTGGAAGAAAATTATTCTACACAAAAATAGGTAATGTACTCATTAAAATAGCATAATGGATGTGATAAATTGAGGTTTAATGCCATTTGCTGAAATTTTTCAGCTTTACTGTAGTGACCAGTTTTATGGTAATAGAATCTAGATGGGAGTAGCCACAGGTTAACCTGCCTTGTGGTTTTATTTTGTTAACAAAGATGTACCCTTTATGTCATTTTAGAAATAAGGGAACAAAATCATACCTTAAATGTAAACAACCCAATCATTGGCTCATTGGGTTCCATGAATATAGTTCAATAGGCTACCTAGATACCTTAATCTTGTCCAATTCAATACCCAGGTCAGGCCAAACTTAAAAATCTGTTTGTATGCCCTTCCCCGACCCACCATTTTTTGACTGGGTAGGTAGGTAGGCAAAAAATTGGTATCTATATCTCTTGGCAATGGGTTAGAAAACTTATATACAAGTGTGGACACAGAAAAACGTCTCACCTGCATTCCGCATCAGTAACGAAAATAAATTTTGTCATAAGCATTACGTAAATAGCATTAAATATCAGCAGCGGCCTGTATACGAAATATTGTCACCATAACTGCATAGTTACAGGGGAACAGCCGTAACCCAAAAACTTTAACGTAGTCGCTGGACCGTGATATCGAGGTCAAGGTCAGGTGGAACCTACCAGACAGTCATGTACTATTCATCAGCAACCTATATACCAAATATTGTCATCCTACCATGCGTGGTTACAGAGGAACTGTCGTAACCCAAAAACTTTAATGTAGCCGCTGGACCGTGAAATTGAGGTCAAGGTCAGGTGACACCTACCAGTCATATACTAGTCATCAGCAACCTATACACAAATATTGTCATCCTACCATGCGTAGTTACAGAGGAACTGTCGTAACCCAAAAACTTTAACATAGTCGCTGGACCGTGAAATTGAGGTCAAGGTCAGGTGACACCTACCAGACAGTCATGTACTAGTCATCAGCAACCTATACACCAAATATTGTCATCCTACCATGCGTAGTTACAGAAAAACTGTCGTAACCCAAAAACTTTAACGTAGTCGCTGGACCGTGAAATTGAGGTCAAGGTCAGGTGACACCTACCAGACAGTCATGTACTAGTCATCAGCAACCTATACACCAAATATTGTCATCCTACCATGTGTAGTTAGAGGAACTGTCGTAACCCAAAAACTTTAACGTAGTCGCTGGACCGTGAAATTGAGGTCAAGGTCAGGTGACAGGCGACTGACTGGCAAGTACTCATCATAAGCTACCTCTGGACCAAATTTGATGGACCTAGGGCTTGGGCTTACAAATATATGAAGCAAGATGTCAAGTGTTTACGCCGCCGCCGCCGGATTCCCATACATATGTCTCGCCTCCAGCGACTTTCGTCGCAGGCGAGACAATAATGCAATGAGTTACCTAGATCCTCATCATTTAGTCTAATATACTACCAACATCTCTTAACTGTTAAATAGACCAGTGGACTACTTATTATGCATAATGATCTAGAAATTTCATTCAATTTTTTTGAAATATTAATGTAGTAACTACAGGTCTCACCATTAGCCAAATTAAGGCAAAGCCAATCTAAAGCATCAATCAAATCACCCCCATGTAACACTGTGCTATTCATTGCCTGTTCAATCTGTGTATGGGTAAATCCTGCCTGAGACAGACTAGTATACATATCCTAAAAAGATATGCATGTACATGTTAAGGAAGTTTTTCAATATTTCAAACGTATCACAAATTACCAAGGTTAGATAAAACATCCCAATTAACAAAAGCTGGGACTATGGTATTTGTCTCCCATTATGACTGGTCAGAAAAATTAAATAAGAGTTATGATGGTAACAAATATTATAGATTGTGAACTTAATTATCCTGTAGCTTTGTTTTATAATGATGTATACTACATGTACTACTAATCTTCATTAATATGTGATTAATTTGTTATCACATACAAAATTTATTTCCATATTCCAGTATTTTCTGGTATAAAAGCCCCTCAAACATTAAGCCACAATGTCATAGTAAATTATATTATTGAAATGTTTCAAAGAAAGAAATTATTAAACTAGGTGATGTACACTACCTCAGTTGTTAGCTTTACCAAAGTCACATCCTCCCTAGCTAACACCTATATATAAAATCTCTATTTTGTGTTAAAACGATCCTCCACATGTATATGAAGGCCAGATGAACTTAATGATCTTATATTTCAGACACCCTTAAATAGTTCACATAAGACAGGTTTGACAGTAAATATAACAACTTACTGTTAGTTTCTTTGAAGTCAGCCTGTTAGAGAGATCTTTCGTAATTTTTTCTTGCTTGTAATCATCCTGGATCAAACTAACAATCTCATTTTCCAAGGCTGGGGGAATCTTAATCTGATAAAAAAGTAAAACAAGTATCACTGTGAGCTTATGTTTCCGATGATATGCTGCTCAATAACTTTATACAAACAGGTAGAAGTCATAAAAATTAATCTCACAATTTGGCATTATCATCAATCATATTAAACTAATGAGAAAATTTCTGTCTTTCACCATTTATCATTATTGAGAAATGTGACAGAAAAAGGTTACGGATGCTTGAAAAAGTCTGTTAACAGAAATCAAAGAGATCTGCATATTTGTTTGTTTGAGTGGTGTTCAATTCCACTTTCAGCAATTTTCCAGCTAGATCATGGCATTTGTATTTGGGGAAGGAAGATGGAGTACCCTGAGAAAACCCAGAAGAAATCTAGTACCGGTATGACATGATCATACAAAAGCTACTGATAAAATTTCAGTATTGAACAATTTATCATTGCTGAGGAAAATTTGACTAGAGATGGATTGTTTGTTTGTTTGAATATTGTTTAATGCCACTTTCAGCAATTTTTCAGCAATATCATGGCGTCCAGTTTTTATTGGGGGGAGGAAACCCCAGACCTTCGGAAGGAAAACTGGCAATCCTTGTCAAATAAGATTGGAGTTGAGCACACCCTGCCCCCAGTGAGGCTCTAACCCCAAATCTCAGTGATTACAGACCATGTGATCAGTTTTCAGACAGAAATATTTGCAAATTGTTATCATTTTATTTTATTTGATAAATGCATATATGGTCCAATCAAGGGTCCGGAAACCGTCATATTTACCGGACATGACCGAAATTTACACTAAAATGACCGACTAAGATTTTCTCAAATCGGACATATCAAAAGTAATATTTTACATGCAATAATCTTTTGTTGGATTTAATCCCTTCAATTTCTGCTATGTATAAATAGTTGTATTAAAAAAATCAACCCTAAGGCTATTTCATGTCACTGACATGTGTTTATTGACCACCGACTGGTGATTACGTAATAAGGTCAACAGGTGACAGATCTGTTTCATGCATATCGTAAACATACTATTACAACAACATTTTGAAGCAACAGAGATTGAATATAATAGATTATTTCTATATCACATTGCTTAGAAAATAAGACAACTTTACAGTACAACTGCAACTTTAGTGAAAAACACATGAGGTCAAATTTGTACACTACGCAAGTGCCAATGTGACTAAACGTTACAAAAATCAAGAGAAAACCAATTAAAAACAAAAATTACTATAAATAATGAGAACAAAAATGATTGCTTCATTTAATATTAAAAACTTGTAAAAAGCATCCATCGCCATCGCAGAATAACTCATCAATTCGGGTCCGAACTTGTGGCAATTAGGTGCCAGCTTTATATTTCCCATTAATGAAAACTCGCCGGGATTTTCATCAAAACAATGTTGTTTGCCATTATTTTGTTATACAGACAACATGACATCTTACAATAAAGATTTTTTAGGCAGGATAATGTATCTCTACATATATTTTCTTTTTCACACGATGGATACATCTTAGGAGCCATCCCAAATTCCATGGTGCAACCCCCTGAACCCGGTTATTTACACTATTGTGGCGAAACGACCCGAGGTGCAAACAAGTTTTGGTATGAAGCTACACCAGATCAATATTCACTACCATAGAATTTGGTAATTTCTTAGGGGGAAAAATGACCGAAATGGGCAGGGAAAACTTCCGGAGCCCTGGGTCCAATATGTTGTCAACAGAGGTTTAAATTTCAATAGACACAAATACAGCCAAAAGCAACAAACATTTCTAGAAAAGCCATAAATAAAATATCCACTGCCCATAATAAGAGTAGTAAGGGAAATGAAAAAACTGTAGAATTGTCATCTGCAGACCAATCATTAGAGTTGTAAAACTAGCCTTACCGCTAGCCACCCAAGGACCAATCTTAAGAGTTGTAAAACTTGACTAGCCTTACAGGTAGCCACCTGAGGACTAATCTGAAGAGCTGTAAAACAACATTTCAACTAGCCACTTGAAGACCAATCTTAAGAGTTGTAAAACTAGCCTGACAGCTAGCCACCTGAGGACTAATTAGTTGAAAAATTAGCCATACATCAATCATTTAGGACCAATTTGAAAGTTTTATAAGATCTAACTATATGTTGACTGTTCATCGGTAATACATGTGCAATTATTATTAAACATAAATACACATTGGTCTCTTCTAACCTTCTGTTCTTTAATACCATCATCTACTGCACTGGTTGACAAAGAGTAAATTTTCTTGCCTGAAAAAGAGAACAAAACAATACAGAATTAAATGTATTGCTGTAAACTTAAAAAATTATGTCAAATAAAGTGTATGTTTTTTATATTATTTTAAACCAACTGAAAAACTAGGGGCAACTGTTTTAGCGCAATAAAACCGATGTCTCCCCTTCCATAGTATCAACAAGGTGGATAGGTTTAAGCATTAATTTGACCTTAGGGGCAAAGGTCAAGGTCATATAAAGTTTACTGTGGCACTTCACATATCGTTTCATGATGATACATTCATATGTCAAAAATCAAAGCCATAGGTGAAAGGATAAAAAAAGATATGGCCAAGACACACTTTGCATGTAAAATAAGCATTAATTTGACCTTGAGATCAAAGGTCAAGGTCAACCATGTTGGTACGTGACACATTGTCTTGTAGTGACCTACCTACATACCAAATATCTAAGGCTTATGACAAAAGACAAAAAAGGTTATGGCCCGGACAAGACTATGGTCCAAAATATCATCAAAAATAACCTTGAGGTCAACGGTCAAGGTACGCGACACATCGGCTTGTAGTGACCTACCTACATACCAAATATCTAAGGCCTATGTCAAAAGACAAAAAAGCTTTGGTCCGGACAAGACTTTGGTCCAAAATATCAAAAATGACCTTGAGGTCAAAGGTAAACCATGTTGGTACGCGACACTTCGGCTTGTAGTGTCCTACCTACATACCAAATATCTAAGTCCTATGTCAAAAGACAAAAAAGTTATGGCCCAGACAAGACCGGTTCAAAATATCAAAAATGACCTCGAGGTCAAAGGTCAAGAATCTTGGTACGCAACACTTCGGCTTGTAATGACCTACCCACATATTCACTAGTGACAAGAACTAGTTTTTTCCAGAAAACACTGATCAAGCTGTTTGAAGATTACATAAAAACTATTAGTGAGATGGTATCCATCTCTGTGGTCCATGCTGACCTTGAGGTCAAAGTTAAGGGACATCAACCACGGTATGTGACACATTGCCTTAAAGCTTGATATTATCCACCTACATACCAAACATTAAAACCTGAAAAAACAAAACTAGTAACCTGCAAGCTAATGCTCACTCAATATTACCCCTGCTATTCACATCATCGAATTGACCAAGTCGATAAACAGGAAGTAGATATGCGACAGACAAATTGGTACTCTCAATATAGGACCACATGGTAAGGTCACATATAAAATTTCAAGTGGTTGTGATAAGTAGTTGCTGAGAAAAATGTTAGGAAAATTTTCATCCATTGACAAATAATGTCAAAAATTATAAGAAAATTTATATTGGAAATATTCAATTTCTGTTGGCAAGAAATCAATCCCATATCTTTTCATAATCATAATACAATTATTGTAAGGGCTGCTAAAGACCAAACTGTTGTGAAAATTGAATTTGAATTGATTGGTCAGGCAAACTTGATTGGGTACTACAGAATTTTTCATGATTATCTGATCAAAGGTCTGACAATGTCAAACTATATTGCCAGGTCTGATGCACTGATCTGCATTTATTGTGAGGTTTGAAATTGGACTAAGGTTGTGCCATTATTTAAGCCTCTTCTTAATTTGGCATTTCTTTTTTGCAATATTTCTCAACTCAACTGAATTTAAGCTTGCAGGTAAAGAATCTTTTATTTGAAATAACAGCAAAAGAAAAATGATTACCTTATGAAATTATTTTTGTTAATTAACTTTGATGATCTTACAAAACCAATTATCATCTGGTTAAATATATATACCTAAGGCCACACCAATTTAATTTCTTGTTCTTCAGATTTTGGTCATTTTAAAATGGGGCGAGCCAATAACATACAAATTTTAATAAAATTATTTTGATTTTCAAAAACTTCATAGGCGAACAGAAAAATTTGGAGCAAGCAATAACTTTTTGTCTTTTTATTTTTTTTAAATAAGATAATTTACTTCCATGAATTAATATCACAAACTTTAGTTCATTGTGATGTTCTTTCTTAATTGGGCATACAATGCTTAACTGAAGTCATCAAAATAATATAAAAGAATTATATTTTGTAATTGTGGGTTCATCATTCAAGTATGTACAATCAATTGCACTTTTTAAACAATTCAGTATTGTATGTTATATCCAAGATACTAAAAGTATTTCTAGAGGAATGACTGTTAAAATGTCATAATATAAGTTAAATCCCATTCATTGTATTTGCCTTAATATTCCCAATTAGTGAGACTTTCCCTTTTGATAGAACAGCCAGACATCCAGAATTATTCATAAATGGTGGTCCAATTTCCAAGATTTTAGAAAAAAAGTTTAAGTCCGATGCAAGCATAAGAAAACAGAGATATGAAAAATGTCAATAAGACAACAACCAAGTCTAACAGATACATGTATATGCTAATTCAGAATAAAAATTACTTTAACTTTACATATACTACACTGAACAACCATTACAGTCATCCTACCCCAAAAGCCTATCTACTATAAATACAAATATTTGTCATGAACATTTATTTCAAATTTTTTAACCGCCATGTTTTGGACAACCACTATCCAGGTCGTTTTCTTTTTCCCTTTCAAATTACATCGATATTTTTGTTTGTAGATGCAATAAGAAACTCGTTCAGTTCTGTGAGTGGGGAGCAGAAATTGTTTTATTATATATTTTTTATTATTTCAATAAAATATCAGTCTGCGAAATTACCACAAGTCCGCTGGCCCCTGGCCAGTAAAAATCCTTTCGGGCAAGTGAAATTTTGATAAAATTTATATTGAATATATAGGAGAAAATCCAAAAGTTCAGGATTCGGGCAAGTGAGTTGCAAATCCTAATTTCAAGCACTGAAATATGTGCGGTCAAGACTGTAGAACAAGAAATTTATTTGACGTAGCCTAATTACTTATTTAAGATAAAAACATAAATATCAACACTAGCAAAACAAATTTGATTATTAATTTGTATACACAACTAATTTTGGGGTTTTTTCTAACAAAATACATAGTAGTTACAAGGATTTTTACTTCATAGTACATTATAATTAACATGAACATTACAAACATCAAGTTCTGTAACAAAATATGTCCAATTATTTCAGTACAACAAGTTATTTTTAAAGCAGTCTTCTGAGTTAAGAAATACAAATTTGAACATTAAACACGAGAAACATTATTTGTCTTATGAGGAAGGCAGTGCTATAAATTACTTGTAAAATGAATGCCCAATATTAGGTGATAAACAAATAGGATGGTGCTTATTATGGTATTATGATATATAAACCTAGTGCTAGTTTTGAACAGACAGCGTTATTGACAATTGTTGTCTTAAGATAGCCGTAAATATGATAATATCTGTGTCGACACTCGTTCGCTAATTCGAGTTGTGGACAACAATGAAATGTATATGATATCATTAGATTCCAGTCCTGTTGATTTATAGGTTACTGGTTCAGGTAAGATTGTGTAAAAAGTCATGCCCTTGACCAGTATGCATTATTGGTTCATTTTGCAGTTGGTTATTGCATGGTGTTTCCTTCTAGTTTAACGGGCATGTGATCTAATATTGTGCAATATCATCCAAGTGTTTTAATGCACAAGAGCATACATATTCAGCATTTATTCTTAAAAGATCAAAAGAAAAATACTGATTTGTGTTACAAGGTACATTGACTTATGTGATTACATGATACTTCCTGGCCTTCACTGATACTAGGCTTATTGCTGGGGGGGGGGGGGGGGGATTACAGGCCTTACCACTGCCACTGGGCTAACAAGTTACAGAATACAGTAGTACAGGCTACAGTACAGACAGTATCGAGTCAATAATGCAAATTTCTGTTACTTATTTTTCTCAAGTATTGATTTTGTAGAATTGGTCTCTCTTTTAATAAAATCACCTTTTTCAACTTTCTGTTTCATATGCTTTTCAGCATCGCTTTCTCCTGAATGCTGCGCTGGAGGTCGTCTCTTTCCCATGCTTTTCTTTAGCCAATTTACTCAGCTGTCATGTGAAGGGGAAAGAACTAACATTTTGTTTAATAGAATTACCTCCCTTCTGAGCTTTAAATTACTTTTTATTTGCATTGCTAACTTCATTTTCTGACTACAGATCTTGCAATGATGACATTACTACTTGTCTTTTTTATCGTGTAATACATTTTTGTTACGAGCAATTATCATGTTAAAATTTTCAATAAACAATATTGTAGCAGACGAATAAATCCCGCCAATAGCCTAACTGTTTTGATACACAAATTTTCATTGGCTTAAGTGGTTCTTTTACCAAAAAAGATGGCCAATCGAAACAAATTTGCCTCAAGTATTTCTTTTCCACCATATTCCCTCGTGTTAGAAGATCGACAAAAGGTAATAAGAAGGGAAATTTCGAAGTTATCAAGCGTAGTTTATGTATAATTTCAACATCTTAATGTACAGTAAAACATTATCCTTTAGTGCATATATTACACAGATTTGAACTGGCCACTGTTTTGAAGCGTTCTATTTAAATAGTTACTTACGGTGTGTTTTCCCGTAAAATTTTTGTATAATGCGTAATGTCTCCAAGCAAAGTCTCAGTTAATTTATTTGATTAAATTGTATTTCCCAGTCATTAAAAACCTTACAAGATATTTATGTGGACACAAATTAGATAGGAGTGTATATATTTAACGCTAGATCGTATAAAAAGGGGGATTGAACGGTATCGTAACGACTCGCCCCACTCTCGAGTCGCCCCATGTTAATAACGAGTCGCCCCACTCAATAACGACTCGCCCCACATATGTAATGTAAGTTTATAAATTTAATATTTTAAAATATATGTAATTAAATTTATAGTATAAATTTTTAAATTTGCATATATTTTATTGCTAGGTGTTTTAATTGGCGGTGGATCTCGAGATTAAATTGAAATCCTGTTCACTTTTTTAATTAATTGTGATAATAATAATTGAATGTTTTCTTGTTTACAATCGTAATTAACTTTGATGGGATTAACAGTTTTAAAGAATGAAAAGTTAACCGATGTAGTTATTATTATAATGAAGTAATTGTCTTTAATGCCAAAATTGTCTGAGATTGGCATATGCTACAGATACTGGTTTTTTAACCAAGATTACCGTAGCATGTACCTTCACTTTCAAAACGGTGTAAAACCTAATATTTATTACGAGAATGTTACCGTGATAAAGTTTTTAACAATAACAAAAACGTAGTTTTGTAGAAGTCTTGTATGAGAGGGCGGACAGGGTAGTGGGAGACGGGGAGAGAGGTTTAATTAAAACACCGAGCAGTACAATATACGCAAATTTAAAAATTTATACTTTCAATGTATTTATTTATATTATAAAGTATTAAATATATAAATTTATATTATAAATTTTATATTTTACATATGTGGGGCGAGTCGTTATTAGTGGGGCGATTCGTTATTAAATGTGGGGCGACTCGTTATTAATATGGGGCGAGTCGTTATATATTCGATTGAACCCCCCCTTTTTCCGCCGGAGATGCATTTCTCGCTCACTGTGAAAGTTAAACCGGGTTTTTATTCTTCAAAGTAAGGGTTTTAAGTGAACAATGAAATTATAAAAATATATTTTGGATTTTGGTATTTTTAAACAAGTGATGTTAACATTTTCTAAATCCTTATAGTTGTGGTTCTGTGGGTGTGCTAAGATCCAGCATTGTCGGAAAATCAAGGGGAAAAAAAAAACACTGACAATTTACAATTTACATTGAATTTTTTTTACCATTATTAAAAATTGTTTGAAAAATTTTCATTTTTACCTTTAATCGAATGATGGAGTAATGGATAAGCAAATTAACAAATAAACAAGGCATATCTAAGGTACAGTCATGAAAATTAGTACAGGACCTAGTCCGGTCAAAATTATGACCGTCCAGAAATTTTACAGAACAAATGTCTGGTATTAAATTTTTAAACCATAGTTTAACCTTCAGTCGTTCAGGAATACATAAATTTCATTTCTCTGCAATATCCATCTGAAATCATTAAATTGTATTATTTTTGGGAGATTTTTTTAATTATAAATAGCCATACATCAGCGGTTTGGTATTATTAAGATAAATTTGTTCATTCCTGGATGCAATGGTTGAGATTGAGATTGGTTGAAACACAATGGTCCAAAAGATACATCATTCGTCAAAGTTTGTAAAAATTTTAGCCATAAAGGATCATGAAAATTGGAAGTTTCACGTCACTATATACTAAATAAAAATTGTGAAATTTTATTTGTTTATTATTGAAATTCTGGTGTTGATTTGTCGGTCCTGTAAAATGTGATTTGGTCCTGTAAATTTTCATTGCTTACAGGACCAAATGTCCTGTACATTAAAATCCTAAATCCCTTGACAAAGTATCGAATGAGTTCGTCTCAAATCCCGTTTGCACCCGAGTCATTTTGCCTAGATACTTGTTCTCACTGGGTCGATTCACCTTAATTTCTATTCGCCCTGGGTCCTAAACTGTACTCATACCAAGCCAAGAAGCCATTTAATTGTAGGCCGAGTTTTACTGCCGTTACAATCCCAAATTAGTTTTGTAATTTGTAGGATTAACAGCAGAATTCAGTCATTGCTCGTAAAGTAGCAAATAAAAAATTCTAACTTCCGTCTATTTATATATTATTCAACAGCAGTGAAAAAATGTGTTTGTCCAATGCCTGGGGCAGTGCAGTTGAAGCTACGGGCGCGCTTTTTTCAACACGAAACTGATAAAAAAAATGGTGGCACTCTCAAAAGGTATCAAGATCGGCCCCATGTCTGATTGTATATGCAACTTCTTTTGGACATTAAAGTGCCTTGAGTGATTCACTCCTGCTATGCTACTTTACGAGTAATGGGACTAAATTCGTACCCGCTCCAAAAAAAAAGCAAGGGTATGATTTTTCGTTCTAATTTAATTTCTGCAATTAACACCAAATTGTATATTAAAAAACAATCTATAATTAGCAAGCTGTGAATGTAAACTACTCATACCAAGCAAAGAAGCCATTTAATTGCTGCAGTTACCACTAAATTGAATATTATAAACAATCTTTTAGCAAGCTGTTAATGTAACAATTTTCTTGACATTAATTAACTGCAGAATTGTGGTCATATCAGCTTTTTTAATTGAAGCCATTTAATTGTAATTGTATGTTAATTAATCGTAGGGGGAAACGATACTCCGAAGTACCGAAAATCCACGGTATTTTGTTGAATTTCGGTGTACGGTACAAAATTGTCAATTTTCGATTCGGTACGGGTTCGGGACCGAACATCACTATTTTTAGCCTTTCCATCGGAAATCTTCAATGCGGAGATAAAAAATCCGCCATAGCTATGGCTGAGGAAAACGTGATTGCCTATCTTAGTGCCGTGATTAAATTGAAAGATCCGCCAACAAGCTATAGATCTCAATATGAATACATATAACAAAAAGCAATGAATATATATATATATAACGATAGAATGTATCGTATCGTCGAGTAACTGTATCGTTTCACCCCTAATTAATCGTTTAAAATAATTTGGAAAAACTTTTTTTCTATCACGGGGCGAAACAACCCAGAACCCATATCTAATATACATTACATAACAGAAATACAGATTTATCCAATATACATATATATAACCCCCTCTCCTCCACGACTTGCTCTTGACGAATTTGGTGTGCAATAGTTTAAGGTTTTGAAATCGTGAATATCTAGATGGATTTTGTACAAACTCGTTACAACTTAAATACAATCATTGGATTGTTTTCTGGTAATAATTATTGGCATGTGATAATATAAAGAATCTGCAGATTAAATATAATAAACTATAAAGATATTGGTATTCTTAGTATTTATAACTGGCTTAAGTGATAAGTTATACCATTCAGGGTTGTCATTGCAAGATGGCAACCGTTGAAAATTGCCATCTATTAGCTCGTCTATCACCTGCTACTTGCAAATCAAAAATTTTTGAAATCTTCATAAATTTCCATTTGAAGTACATATGTATTTTCAGTACTTCCATGCATTCTTCGTATATTATACAAATGAGTGTAATGTGTCAGTTATTGTTCATAAAAAAGTAAGTCGGACAGCAAATTTTTCAGTTTCTAAATATAGACGAATTTGTTTAAATCAGCTGATCAAAATTTGTCTTTCTAAAATCAGAAACCATTTTATCTTCTGGTCAATACGGAAACGATCTGAACAACTTTTTCCTTAAATAAAGGAATGATAATTCAAGGCTCACCACATTGGAAGAAGTGGAGGACAAAGCCTTTCTTCTGGGACCTAAAGGCACCAAAAAAGCAAAGTTCAAGGGGCCCTGTCATTTTAAACAATCTGCCTCAAGTCGCCAAACGTTTCTGGGCCAACTAATTTGTCCAGACTACCACTTTATCATAAATATATATTTCCAAATGCAAAAATTTTTCATATTTTATATTTAGTTTTTAAGTTGTGTCAATTTGAAGTAGTTTTTATAGGTCCAGAATCAAGGTAAAAATTGTCTTCTAAAATGGACTGTTATCATGCTCAGCTGTTCCTGTAGGCTGATATGTAATTCAGTAAAATGTGTTCATGAATATTAAAAACAATGCAACATGGTGGGTTATCATTTAATGTTCCATTAAATGGCCTATTTTTCTAAGTGCAAACCCCAGAGACCACCCCTCTCCTGTTACGTTTCCAGTTTCTCCTATTTCAGAAGTTAATTTACATTGTAAATCATAATTAATTCGTTCAGATTGCAGCTGAAATTTAAGTACAATATGTGGTAATGTTTCGTAACGATGTTTGATGTCTCACAATTATGTGTTGACAGCTTAAACATTATTTCTTGATGTTTATACATAAAAGAAAATTAAAAGAGATGCAGTAGTAATTCATCACTATGTACAGTGTAAAGAAAATCATTTGGTTAATTTATTGCTGTTGTGGACATAGAAATAACACATATCAACAAAGATCAAATGCATAGATACATTTTAAGTAGAATTTGTCCGTGCGAAGAGATGGAGGAGGGTTCAAACAAAAAAAATTGAAATTTATTACTTTTCTGAATATTTTTTTCATTTAATTTTTTTTTTTTCAGGGACTGATCCGTCATGGCTGACCCAGAGAGGTAAGAGACATAAACTGAAATTTAACATAAAAAGATATCACAAAACATAAGCATTAGAATTAAATTTATTGGTTCAAAGACAAGAAAAATTTTACATTTAAGCAACTTATACAAATGCAGCATGCCCATTCACGTACTGCAGTACGTGAATCACGTAGAAAAAGTAATTTGAACGAAAAAAAGGAAGACCAATACGTGCGTGCACGCATAAGTTCGAAAAATTAAAGTTGTAAACATTACAACGTCCTACTTATTGAATTGAAGGTCCAATTGTTAAATCGATTCTCATTGGTTGATTTTAGCAATTTAATCCAACCAAAGCGATGCTTCTTTTACCCTCTCATTGACTATGATTCCGCGATTTTAATTGGCCGATTTCAAAAATTAATCCGATCGGCAGAAGAACTTTAAAAAGTACTAACTTTGACCTTCACGCTGCTGAGTATCAATATGCAGCGAACTTAAGAGAAAAAACACTGAGTCGCATGCGGATATAAATAATAATAATGATCGAGGAACCAATAATTCGGAGTCGGGGGCTATTCGACGGAGCCTGTTGCTGAAAAAACAAACGACCCAACAAGTTTTTGAAAAATTAATGCGATGAAAAAACACATAAAAATATGTACCCCCAAAGTTTTCACTGTACCCCTAAATTGTAAGGCCAAAGGGTACACGAACCCCCAACTAAAAAAAGTGGTGGGCATGCTGCAAATGTACTTCAATCAGTTGAATTGAGTAGTGGTGTATTCATGAAAACAACCATTTTGTCCAGTGTTGAAGAGTGTTTTTATTAGTCCCCTACCTGTCTAGGAAAATGGTGCTAGAGGTTTGCACTCAGTTTGCCAGTCCCTGGCACATATTTCCTCAAATTTGTTTAAATGTTCACAGATACTGAGCTGATATTTAGTACGTGTCGCCCATGATAAGTAACAGTCCAGTGACCTTTTTACAAAATTATGGTTGAAATTTTATTTGACGGAGTGAACTTAGTATTACCTGTGCAATACTATCCACACTTGCTTAATTTTAAATAGCAATTACAATTTACAAAACTTGCTACAAATAATGAGATGATATTTTTTAACAGCCACCCAACGACTGTTGAAGAAACAGATACTGGTGTTGAAGAAGTTGATGAAGTGGAAGATGAAGGTTATTATGTTTGAAGTTTTGTGGATAAAGCAATGATAACAAAATTAATAATTCCTACCGTAAATGGAATGAGCATTTAAAACTTACAACTAGTATGTGAAATGAAATTTTCTGAGGAATGTTTGGGTATTCTACATATTTATTGACAAGAAAATTGTATAGGCATTGACATCTTTCATTTTGATGATTCATATTTTATATTAACACAGAAGATGATGTGCCAAATTCCACAGCAACAGCTCTAGGATTAACAAGTCAGTTGATGCAGAATCCACAAGTGCTTGCTGCTCTTCAGTCTAAGATGGATGGTATGATTGGGACTCCCTCTGGATATATACAAAGGTACATTCCAAGACCTAGCTTAGTGTTTCAGCTTGATATCTTGATTTACAAGTCGTAACTAATAATATTTTTATGCCCCCGCGACAACATGTCGGGGGGGGGGGGGGGGGGGGGGGGGGGCATTAAGTTTTACTCATGTCCGTCCGTCCGTACGTACCTACGTACGTCCGAACAAATTTCCGTCAAGCTTTTCTCAGAAACCGTACATGAGAACAATTTTAAATTTGGCAGAGTGGTTCAGTATCACAAGTTGTACGTCCTAAGCGAATTTCAGACCTGTCGGACAACTACTTCCTGTTTGGGACTTCATTTGTACGTAAATACGTCGTCTGTATGTACAAATTTCCGTCAAGCTTTTCTCAGAAACCGTACATTAGAACAATTTGAAATTTGGCAGTGTCACAAGTTGTACGTCCTAAGCGACTTTCAGACCTGTCGCACAACTACTTCCTGTTTGCGACTGGGTCGATATGAAAATGTGTTAACATGAGTATGAATCCTTCAAGCTTTTCTCAGAAACCGTACATCAGAACAATTTGAAATTTGGCAGGGTGGTTCAGTATCACAAGTTGTACGTCCTAAGCGACTTTCAGACCTGTCGGACAACTACTTCCTGTTTGCGACTGGGCCGATATGAAAATGTGTTAACATGAGTATGAAAATTTCCGTCAAGCTTTTCTCAGAAACCGTACATCAGAACAATTTGAAATTTGGCAGGGTGGTTCAGTATCACAAGTTGTACGTCCTAAGCGACTTTCAGACCTGTCGGACAACTACTTCCTGTTTGCCACTGGGCCGATATGAAAATGTGTTAAGGCCACACAAAATTAATTTTAAGGTTCTCAGGCCAAATTTTTCAAAAATAGATGAGGGAGGGAGGCTTTTTTTTTATCATTTTATTGGTCTAAAATCAGACGAGGGAGGCATTTTTTTATTCGTTATCTTGCACAAAATTTAACTGGTAAAGATCTCAATCCATACAGCAAAGAATTTCTATATTAAACATTCATATTTGTATATGAAATGTATTTAAAGGTTATTACATAAAAGAACCCCTTTTAAATTGATAAATTGTTTATGCAACCTGTGTTATAGTATAGTGAAATTGAGGGGAGGGGGGCAGGGATCGTCGCAATGCATCTAGATGCATATTTAACACGTCTTTGCAGCAACTAATGCATACTAGTACAGTTATCGGATGTTTACAAATTTCAGTCGTGTCAGTTTCGTCTCCAATGCATGATAACATATCATACAAATGGTGATGGAAATTAACCTGTTTCGTCAGATTTTCTACAGGTAACAATTATTTGGGCAGCAAATATGTTTTGATTAGGATATTTATTAGACAATAAATACATTCAGTATGAACATACAATTAGAGTAAATTAACCTTTAATTTTAGTACATTTCAATTTCAATTAATTATGGGTCTGTCATCGAAGAAATTGGTTGTATGCAACCACTTAGCTTAACTGCAATATGTGGCACTCATGAAAATTGTTTGGGATTTGCCATTTTCAAAAATGATGAGTCCAGGACTCACCATAAAAAATCCTACAAAGTATCACTGTAAGGGTACATATTTTGATAATCAACACTTCCTACAGCTTTTAACCTATATCCCTAACACAGATTGCACATATTATAGTTGCGACCTGCTATTATGCTATCGTTTTATGAGATGTTTCTATATTTGGGAAAATCAAATCCTACAGCTTTAAACCCGGATCCCTGAAACATCACAGAAAGATTGCACACGTATTGGTTGTGCACCTGCTATTATAGAATGCGTTTTCCCCATTTTTCCAGGATTGGGAACGTCGCAATTTTTCAATGAGGGTACCAATTTTGTGTAATTAACTTCTCCAGCTCGCAAAACTGTAAACGATTCTCCGTTTAATAAAGCACTTGTTTTGCAACGCCGCCATTTAAGACAAACGATTTTTTTAATTATTTTTTTCGGCTATCCGATCTCAATAGTCGTGAACACGAACGATTCCGTAACCCTCCTTTACTTTCAAACGCTTGTATGCACTATGTATTCTTTCGGAAGTTATCATTAGAGTGAGCAAAGATGTCCGATCTTTCCGAATGCAGTGGCGGGAAATTAAGAAGCGGATCGGACCGGATAATTTTTTTTAACGGAAACGGCTCCGCATTTCCGGATTTTTATTTTATTGAAAACCCAATAAAATCGGCAATGCGGCGGGGTGAAAACGGATGCGCGCGGGCCTGAGAACCGTAAATCTAATTTTATATGGCCTAACATGAGTATGAAAATTTCCGTCAAGCTTTTCTCAGAAACCGTACATCAGAACAATTTGAAATTTGGCAGGGTGGTTCAGTATCACAATTTGTACGTCCTAAGCGACTTTCAGACCTGTCGGACAACTACTTCCTGTTTGCGACTGGGCCGATATGAAAATGTGTTAACATGAGTATGAAAATTTCCGTCAAGCTTTTCTCAGAAACCGTACATCAGCACAATTTGAAATTTGGCAGGGTGGTTCAGTATCACAAGTTGTATGTCCTAAGCGACTTTCAGACCTGTCGGACAACAACTTCCTGTTTGAGACTGGGCCGATATGAAAATGTGTTAACTTGAGTATGAAAATTTCCGTCAAGCTTTTCCCAGAAACCGTACATCAGCACAATTTGAAATTTGGCAGGGTGGTTCAGTATCACAAGTTGTACGTCCTAAGCGACTTTCAGACCTTTCGGACAACTACTTCCTGTTTGCGACTGGGCCGATATGAAAATGTGTTAACATGAGTATGAAAATTTCCGTCAAGCTTTTCTCAGAAACCGTACATCAGAACAATTTGAAATTTGGCAGGGTGGTTCAGTATCACAATTTGTACGTCCTAAGGGACTTTCAGACCTGTCGGACAACTACTTCCTGTTTGGGACTGGGCCAATATGAAAATGTGTTAACATGAGTATGAAAATTTCCGTCAAGCTTTTCTCAGAAACCGTACATCAGCACAATTTGAAATTTGGCAGGGTTGTTCAGTATCACAAGTTGTACGTCCTAAGCGACTTTCAGACCTGTCGGACAACTACTTCCTGTTTGCGACTGGGCCGATATGAAAATGTGTTAACATAGTATGAAAATTTCCGTCAAGCTTTTCTCAGAAACCGTACATCAGCACAATTTGAAATTTGGCAGGGTGGTTCAGTATCACAAGTTGTACGTCCTAAGCGACTTTCAGACCTGTCGGACAACTACTTCCTGTTTGGGACTTCATTTAGCGGGGCATCCGTGTCCCATGGACACACTCTTCAATTTTTTTCAGATCATTTGTCCTGAATGACTGATATTTGATAGGTCAAAAATATCCTGGATAGTGAAATGTTCTAGTCAGAATTATATCCTGTGTGCAGCCAAAGCCTTATCTCAATTGTTTTTTTTTTTTTTTTAATGACCTTGATTTAACAATTCTGCATGATTTTGAATTGTACTTTTTCATTAGTTTAACAAAAAATAGTATCCAATCACATTTGATTTTACATTACGATTATCAAAGTAAAAGGATGATTATGTTTTACATTAATGCATCAAAAGCAGCTAAAAAAGAAGGGAAAATTTACATCTCCCTTACAGCAAAATGAAAAAGTGAGGTAGCTAGGAAGACTTGAGAGAGAAGTTACATGAACAAAAAATAAATTTTGCACAGTCAAAAGGTGCTTGTTTTTATACCTCTGTTTTGAAGTAGAGGGAGGGTATACTGGTTTACCCCCTTCTGTCCGCCCTTCCATCCGCAACATACCTTTCATTACAGTTTTCCCAGCAACAACTTATCATAACCACTTGAAACTTTTTATTTGACCTTGCCATGTGGTCATATATTGCAAGTACCGATTTCGGGTCTGTCAAATATCTACTTCCTATTTTCTATTTGGTCAATTTTCAACATTAGTGGTCAATGTATGAAAATTTTTGTAACAGTTTTCTCAGCAACTACTTATCACAACCACTTTGTATGTGACCTTACCGTATGGTCCTATATTTCAAGTACAGATTTCAGGTCTGTCACTTATCAACTTGCTGTTTACCAACTTAGTCAATTCAAAGATGTGAAAAGCGGGGTCATACTGAGCGAGCAGTAGCTTACAGTTTTACTGCACCCAGGTTCCTAGTTTGTGCCTACAAAAATACATAATGTTTTGAATTGTATCTTTATAAATTGCAGTCATCAGTAAATCAGGATCCAAGGGTAGCTTGTGGGTCATACATAATTGTCAACCATTTTCCATGGTGTACATCAACCATTTCCATAATTGTGGGGAAGACGAAACTTGTATAGCAGTATTTCTTTAAATTTCTAATATTCTGTTGAAATTGGTTTTTAACTTGTACACAGCTGGTAATTCTGCTCATGCACCACAGAATGTGATGGAAAAAAAATCATGAGAGTGATTATCTGGTTATGCAAGAAAGGGATAAAAAAAAGTGACATGACGAGATAAGGAATTTTGCTATATTCATGATATTGTTATCTTTTATTGACAAATGGGTGATGTGATTCTGTGGCCAATACATTTTGTGTATTTTGATTAGCTTTATTATGAAATCTTTTTCCATAATTTTCTTTAAAACAATTAGTGCCACATACTTATGAAGGAAATAAGATTTAACCATTCTGGTTCTTCTCGGCATTTGAAAGGAAACAAGACATTGTCAATATATGTGGCTTTATTAATTGCCTACTCTGACACAAATTCAGCAGGCAAAATTATTTAACTGCCTTTTGAAGATGATCGACGGCGATGTGGGACCACGATAAGGCGACTTCTTCGCCCGAGTCGCCCTCCAACGCGAGCCCTGTGTTTAATCCTTATAATTCTGTGAAATAATCGTTGCGATTTTTAAAACAGCAAAAACAGTTACAGAAACCCATCTAGACCTCAAAACGTACCTATGCCGAAAAGCGTAGAGATATGCAAAACATAGTACCAAAGGAATCGCGGTTCTGTAGAATACTGATAGGAAAAAACAAAATGAAACACTAAATTGTATTTATATTATATTTTATTTGAAATCTCAATCGATTTAATTAGAAATCATTGGGGCAGAGAAAAAATTCTCCCCTCTCCTTGATGATACGCTAGGAGGACGCCATCTTGGATACTGAAAGTAGTCGGCTCAGAGGAAATATCGATATATAAATTATCTGAGAAGATGCCATTTAAGTGTTTTTATCCAATCAAAGCACTTAATATAAATAAATTACAGCATGAATAGAATTATCATTGTATATTGTTTGTTTGTTTGATGGTGTTTAACACCACTTTCAGCAATTATTCAGCTATATCATGGCGTCCAGTTTTTATTGGGGGAGGAAGCCGGAGTACCCGGAGAGAACCCCCGACTTGCGGTAGGAAAACTGGCAATCATTGTCAATTAAGATTGGAGTCGAGTACACCCTGCCGGCAGTGAGAATCGAACCGGCAATCTCAGTGTTGACAGACAATGTGATCAATAGTAGACAAACTACCTTAACCACTCGGCCACCGAGGCCCCTAACATCATAGTATATTGTGTGCTTCAAAATATTCTTGACATTGTGTATGTTTTATCTGTACTAAAATGTGCAAAGAATATATAAATAACAATACATTACTCCGACATAAACTCAAAAATTCTTTATTTGGCTAAGCTCAATTCTTTGTGCACAAAACCTTAAATGAAAGTTGGATTCTTCATATGAATGTTTATTTATGATTGATGTTTAAAATATATTTTGATAACATGTCACTAATATATCATTTAAGACCAGTTGTTAACATAATAGAATACAAACTATCAGTCAAACGGAGCAAGTGTACTGGTTGCTACCTTCCTTTAGACCCATTAGTTAGTTGAACTGTGTCTTTAATTTTGACCAAAACATTGTCATTTGTATTGATGCATAATCTTTTCCACTTGTATAAATAAATATATATACATATATATGGTAAAAAAATTGACATTTTTCCTGGTAATTATAGTTTACCCAAGTCAGTGAGGAGAAGACTTAAAGCACTGAAGAAATTACAGTTTGAATCCTCAAAGATTGAAGGAGATTTCTATAAAGAAGTTCATGAACTAGAGTGCAGATATGCTGCCAAATATGCACCACTTTTTGACAAGGTAAATTCTGTAAAGTAAGCCATAAGAAGCAACATCACTTGAAAATTCCATGGCAAAAGATACGACTAAGGATTGGTATCATTTGATTCAATTTCATGACAGCACATGTCTATTGCACTGCCAGTTAGACCTCATTTCAAGTGAACATTTGGAATTGTTTGGGTAAATTAAAAACAAAACTAACATCTATTTAAAATCTTATTTATACTTTTGTCAGATAGAAATCATAATTAAGGTCTTTCCCCTTTCCAAGGGAAAGACCTTACTGTATTTCTTCTGATTATTATTATTTTTTTTTTTTATTATTCTTCTTCTTTTCCGCCGCAGATGTCAAAAAAGTGTCTTGACGTATCGCTTTGAAACTTGGCACACTTAACCGACACTACCTGGGCTTGACATGAGTCACCCTGCGAAACAAATCTATTTTTAGTAACAGAGTTATCTGCCCCAAACCCAAAAACCTTGTGTTCAGATAAACTCAAAAACTGTAACTGTTATCAAAAATCTGAAGTGGGGAAAATGTTGCTAGACTCCTGGTCATGATTCGTTACGCAAAAAATTTTGTTTCTATCAACTTCCTGGTTACGCGATTTTGACGCGAAATTTGTCGAAAACGTCAAAGTTGTCAGATTTACACAAAACTTGGTTTCCAAGTAGATATGAGCGTCCTTATTACATATATCGGATCAAAATTTTTTTTTGGTCCACCATTTTCAAAATGGCCGCCATTGAAATTTTGTGTTCAATATAACTCAAAAAATATAAAAAAAATTGAAGCAGACAATATATCAGAAAAATGTTCCTCTCATTAAGATCTACATTTGATATAAATAATTGAAAACTGTGCGACAAACCGTTTTCGAGGTTATGGCCCTTGACAGGTTTCGGCTAAATTTTGTTTTCAATATTACACGAAAACCATAAAAAATTGAAGCAGACAACATATCAGAAAAATGTTCCTCTCGTTGAGATCTACATTTGATACAAATAGTTGAAAACTGTGCGACAAACGGTTTTCGAGGTTATGGCCCTTGACAGGTTTCGGCTAAATTTTGTTTTCAATATAACTGAAAAACCATAAAAAAATTGAAGCAGACAATATATTAGAATAATGTTTCTCTCATTGAGATCTACATTTGATATAATTGGTTGAAAACTGTGTGACGAACCGTTTTCGAGGTTATGGCCCTTGACAGGTTTCGGCTAAATTTTGTTTTCAATATAACTAAAAAACCATAAAAAATTTAACCAGACAATATACTAGTAAAATGTTTCTCTCATTGAGATCTACATTTGATATAAAGTGTTGAAAACTGTACGACAAACCGTTTTCGAGGTTATGGCTCTTGACAGGTTTCGACTAATCAGTTTTTGACTTATAACTTGAAAACGGTTAAAGATAATATAGTAAACATGTCTATTTAAAGTGATCCTCTCATCAAGACTTTCATTTAGTATATTGTATCCGAAACTGTTATATGAACCGTATTCGAGTTATCAGCCTTGACGCATTTCTGTTATGCGGTTTTTGACTTATAACTTGAAAACGGTTAGAGATATATAGTCAACATGGTCATATGTCGTGCGCGAAGAATCTGCCTAGCTTTTTGACCAATCGTACATCACTGACCAAAGCTCATGATTATTAAGGAAAACATACATCACGATAAAAAAAAATTCATCTTTGCTGCAATTAATCAGACCTGTCCAGACACTAAGAAGTGTTACAATATATAAAACGTAACACATAACCAGTATCTAGAGAGTATCTTGTATCTTCGAGCTCATCTGATATGGACCTGATAAGCCTTGTCGAGCGAAAAAAAAAAAAAACAACCAAGAATTAATATTTATCAAGATATTAGTACTTTTTGGCTTAGAAAGGGGTAATCATATTAGACTTGAAATTTTTCAATGATGGACAATTCAAAATGGCTTAAACACTAATTTCAAATTTTTAGTACATATTAAATTTACTTTTTGTAACATAAAAACTAACTTTTGGCAAAAATTGATAAAATAATGAACATTGAGTGAGTTCCGACAGTGTGTAATTATGTGTCGAGTGAAGAAAACATGCTCTTTGTTACAAAATTTGCTGTATTAAACCAAATGTGATAATTATTAAAATGATTGAAATGATGTTAACTTGCACATTTATACAGAAATTAGCAATTTAAGTGCAATTACTTTAAAAATGGTACACTATATTCCTAAATTTTCATGAAAAAATATTCAACACTGCGACAATAGCCTAAATCGACACATTTTATACCAATGTGAAAACAAAACCTTGTGATTTCCACAAGTTTCCCTCTTTTCCTTATTGTTTAATTATTAAATTTAAAATATTTAAGCTGTTGTGTCCTATTTTAGTGCATTTCTCCATTAAAAATGAGTACAAAGCTATTTCTGAGTCATAATAATAATATTGTATGGAGACAATCAATTAAAAATACCAAGATGTATGACAAAATAAGTTTGCATAAAATGTTATGAAGTTTGGTCTACTTTCATAGTGTACATTTTTTCAATATACATGACCAAAACACTAAATTTAATCAACTTACTTTGTTAGCTAAATAGCAGATACTTTCTGTTTAGAATGTGGATTTCAGTCTTAAAACATATTTCCTCAAAGTATACGAGTCAATAAATCCTTAAAATCCCAGACTGAAGCATGTGACCACACCTCCCCCTTATTTGTAAATTTCGTCTGCTGTGATGTCCATTTCAGTTATCGTCAGTGAATCATAGTGTAAATCGTTTCTCAACAAGTTGTTCTAACTATCCGAACTGCATTTTATCTCACATTTTAATCAAATTGAAACAATTTCCGACGTGAATTTTTGTGTTTTTCGGTCGTCTGCTACATGACTAATGTCCTTATTTTCAAGCGTGAAATTCCTATGAAATAATGTGAAAATGATCTTCGCTTTGCTCCGTTTATAATAATCCGTGTCGTCCTGAAATAAATAATCACTGAGATTAAATATCGTGCTTCATGTAGTATATACTAGTACACTCGAATTTCGGCAATGAAAGTGTGTCCATTTAACGGACGTTAATTTCATTGAAAAGCACTATATTTTATTATTTAAGAGTCAGTTGGTTAGAGCAATAAATGCACGATATTTTGAAAGTAATTTAACCTTGGGTTCATTGTTTACATTGCTGAATGAAAGGAAATCGCCGAAATTCGAGTATGGATGAAATTCGCGTGTGTGACCATACGTCCACACAGAACGAGAGAGACACTATGAAGACGCTGACAAAATGCTATGAACGCGAGCTTCGATGAAATGTTGCAGCGTAGATCGATCCAAAGTCGTTTATATCAAATAATCTAACCAACAATTGAAACTAACCTTATATTTTAAATTCTATAGTAAAAATGAAGTAACAAGAACAATATTTTACAAGTAATCAAATAATATTTGCAATTCACAATTTTAGTGTCGTCACTTGTTTGCGGAAGAATTCATGTCTAGTCAACGTCAGCAATATATCTTATTATGACGTCACAATCAGTCACGTGCTGAAAAAACCAAGTTAGGTTATACGAAATAACCAACTTTGCTCATGTATTGAGTATTTAAACAAAATTAAAATATATGAATTTTTAAAACTTTGTCACAATATTTAAATCTGCAGAGTCCCATTTTTCAGCGTTTTTTCTCAAAATTAGTGCAAAGCTCTTTGAATCAATGCGAGACAATCAATTAAAAATACCAAGATGTATAACAAAATAAGTTTACATGCTGGCCCTGAAACGTTAGCTGATGACAAAAGAAGCACAAGTGTGATTTCACAAAAACAAATGGCTGTCACTAGTGTCAGATCAATATATAATCGGATATGATAAACCCGCATGCGTAAGGATCAAAAGGCATCTGGACGTCTCGGCCATACTCCGTTTCGTCCATAGTACACTTCGTCCGTAGATTAAATCGGCCATAGTAAATTCGGCCATATTATCTTAATTGTGTTACAGTAATTACAGGATATCGTTATAAGCATGATTAGCATGTTTTTATCCAATGTATTTAGTTAACCAATCATGACTAAACTTTAAAATAAATGTAATATTAATGTTATCTTGTACTAGTATGAATTAGCGTAAATATTTGTCAAAATTTTAAATGTGTTGAATTCATTTTCTCAAAATTATTATCACTTCTGAAGTTTCTTAGTGTTATGCTTGGGTCAGCCTTTGAATCTTCTTAACAGACACTACCTGCAATGGCGGATCCAGGGGGGGGGGGGGGGGGGGGGCGTAGAGGCGAACCCCCCTGTTATAAGGGAAAGGAAAAAAAAAGAGAACAGGGAGGGCAAAAATGTAATCCCCGCTCATCCTCGCCATAAATTAATGCATTAACGGTACTAATTCGTTTATTATGATATCTCTGTTGTATATACTGTACCAAAAAAGGTTACTGAACACTATAAATACCTTGTTCGTGGCCTTCATTTTCCGATATCCCCTTTTTACCATGACAGATATCAAAAACCCAAAGTGGGGAAAATGTTATCTGACCCACGGCCATGATTTGGCATGCAAAAAAAGTGATCCACTTCCTGTTTCCGCGTTTTTGACGCGAAGTTTGTCGAAAACGTCAAAGTTGTTTTATTTGTAAAAAACTTGTTTTCCAGGTAAATATGAGGGTCCTAATTTCAAAAACCATAAAAAATTGAAGCAGACAATATATCAGAAAAATGTTCCTCTCATTGAGATCTACATTTGATATATAGTGTTGAAAACTATCCGACAAACGGTTTTCGAGGTTATGGCCCTTGACAGGTTTCGGCTAAATTTTGTTTTCAATATAACTCGAAAACCATAAAAATTTGAAGCAGACAATATAATAGAAAAATGTTCCTCTCATTAAGATCTACATTTAATATAATTATTGAAAACTGCGACAAATCGTTTTCAAGTTATGGCCTTTGACATTTTTCGGCTAATCAGTTTATGGCTTATACTTTTTAAACCGTCAGAGATAATATAGTGAACATAGTTTTTTTGTGACTGTCTCAACAAGCCCTTCGATTTAAGACCAAAGTCCAATGGTTACGGGCAGCAATTTTCAAAATTAGCAAACATATACCTAGACATAACACTAAGAAAATGCCGGGAAAGACCTCACATTTGTTCTTTGAACAAATGACTTTTCATTGTATTTGCAATTCGCACTTGATTTGTTTATTATGAGATGAATCAGATCGTTAGTTACTACGGCAATACTTAAAAAAAAATCTCCATTTAAAATTAGATGATTTTGCATTTGTGGCTTACAATTGATTTAAAAAAAAAAGAAATGTATACAAAAAGTAAACCAACCAAAAAATGATGATTGTGTGTCAGTTAAACTCTTTTGCCTATAAGCTTCAAGTCTACAGAATAAAAATGCAGTTGTTGCCCTGAATGACATTGTTTTCAATTTTAGATCTTATTTTGAACATATTGCATAAACAAATGAAAAATGTAAAAAGCAAAATCTTGAAAATAAAATTTATAGTAATAAAAAATAAAAGTAAAACACCAAATATGATTAGTAAGAAGTTCTGCTGACAAGTCCAACATTACAGACATTGTCAATCTACTATTTTGTAGATGTTGCCTTTATATAACTATAATTTCTAATTTATTGTGTTTAAAAAAAATTGCTAATTGAAATTATAGGAAAATAGAGGAATGGTGGAAAGCATAAATGATCAAGAAGACAAGATCCACCAATAAGTCATGTCAGAAGAGTTATTTTCTTTTTATGGCTATTTCTGATATGTTTGTTAATGCAATTTTGGCTATTATCTTGAAAATTAAAGAAAAAACAATAGAAAACGTTAAACAGAAAAAAATGCCAGCAAGACCAACTGCCTTAGTAGAGATACTTTGATCTGTTATCCCTATCTTATGAATATGCATGTAGGTAAATGCTTACAGGCTCAGGCTCATTTGAGCCTCTGGTATTTTTATGCCCCCCGCGACGACATGTCGGGGGGCATTAAGTTTTACTCATGTCCGTCCGTACGTACGTACGTCCAAACAAATTTCCGTCAAGCTTTTCTCAGAAACCGTACATGAGAACAATTTTAAATTTGGCAGAGTGGTTCAGTATCACAAATTGTACGTCCTAAGCGAATTTCAGACCTGTTAGACAACTACTTCCTGTTTGGGACTTCATTTGTACGTAAATACGTCCGTCTGTATGTACAAATTTCCGTCAAGCTTTTCTCAGAAACCGTACATGAGAACAATTTGAAATTTGGCAGGGTTGTTCAGTATCACAAGTTGTATGTCCTAAACTACTTTCAGACCTGTCGGACAACTACTTCCTGTTTGGGACTTACTTTAGCGGGGGCATCCGTGTCCCATGGACACATTCTTCAATTTTTTAATAAAAAAACTATTCATGGTCAGAAATTGATGTCTTTGTATTCAGAAATTAATTCCTTTCAGAGAGCAAGAGTTGTCACTGGGGTAGAGGAACCAAATGAAGACGAATGTGATTGGCCAAGTGACGAGGAAAGAGAAGATGAAAAGGTGGCTCAACTTTCGGTAAAGATATCTTTACCATTGTTGTATTTAGTTATGACACCTGATTTGTTATTGTTTAATTGTTTAAATATTCAGTATACTTACAGTGTTCATATGTCCATTAGTCATTTAGTTCACTAAGAACCAAATCATTTATTGGCAACCACTATCAATGAAAAATAAGGCTGTTCTAAAAATGTTTATTTGCAAGGTTAGAAATTATAGCAATGTTATGTTAGACTTGGACTTGTAAACATACCCAGTAGTTGGTCTGACTATTCATGCTTATAATATAATGATCAGCCATTTTCATAGAGAAAGAAAACACGTTCTTGAGCTTTTCAACACGTTGATTATTGATTTACTAGGGTCAAAGTGTTCCATGTTTTCATTTATTTTATTAGATGGATGATGTGAGAAATTTCTGAGAATACATTGTTTATAAATTTAATTGGTCAGATATTGAATATGCAAATTACTGCACGTCTTTCAAAACCTTTATGTAAATATTTTCAGTTTTATAGAAAAATATTTATTGCTGAAAAATAAATGTTTGCATCTTTGAATACATTATATTTAATAAATACAACCCAATTTGTATAAGTTCATGGCTAAAGTATTATATTGTTATTTTGTTCATGTTAACTCTGTTTGATGCAAACAATGTTTTGTCCAGTGACATCCAACTTGTGCACAAAAAATAAGTATATGAATTAAGAAAAGATTTTTATATATTTCAATTGAAACATTTCAGTAATGAAACAGTTAAATTTTGACACTAAAAGACATGAAGGAGTCATTGATATACTCCGAATTGTTTGAAGTTTTAGAGATCATGTCTTTCATCTAAGTTTTTTGTTATATCTTAAAAAGCAAATGTTAACCAAAAAAAATATATGTTGAAAAAAATTAAATATAAAAATTATAAATTGTGGAGGTTAAAATAATTTTTTTTTTTTTAAACTCATACCAAAAGTGGAAGATACATAAAATGTGCAGATTGACCGAATGCACTAACTCGAATGAATGATAAAAAAATAAAGTAAATGTTGATGTCTGTTTTCTTGGTGTTTTGAATGCACTTTTGTACAGTTTCTTGTCAGCTGCACATGTTTCATATAAAATCTCATTGCATCATTAGTTGATGATGGAAAGTGAAAAGACAATTCTGATGAGTTTTTTTTTTAGAAATTGCATATATTCCAACTAGTACAATTATTTTTGCCCTCCATGTGGATACAAGTGTCTGTCGGACCATCCCTATATGTTTTCCAGATTATAACTTGAAAACGTTTCAACCACCGATTTTGTTTAAATTTTGCACAGCTTTTGAGTACTATAAAATAAAGAGCAAGTTCAATACTGTTAAGTAGTCAAACTTGTCTAAGAGACCACCAGTCTTCGAAATTAGCGGTAGTCCGAACGCCCGTGGCCAGTGATTTGACTGTCGGACTTGTAAAATTTGCATGGCAACAAGTCCGATTGGCTTGTAAAAAATTACGTCCGCGATTATTTTGATTTTCGGAATTTTTAGCAATCGGAAGTAAATAAATCATTTTCGCGCATGCTCATAAAAACATAAGATTAATTCGTCCCAAAAGAAAGTTGTTCGCCCCATAATTTACGCGTTTTTCGTCCGTTTCCGACTTGAAAATTATATCTACTTCCCATTTCATCTACTTCCATTTCCGATTTTCAATGTCACTGTTGAAATACTTTGCCGGGGCAGTCCCTGGCAAAGCCCAAAGGCGTAAATCTTCTGACGATGATAAAAAACTTGCAAAGAAGCAATACGAAGCAAAAAGGGAGAGAAAATTTCTTTCTAATTGGAAAAATGGACGCCCGTGGCTACGTTACGACGATGACAAGGGGCTTATGTACTGTGACTGGTGCATAGATTTAGGCATGTCACAAGATGTAGATTCTGCTTTCATCAAAGGGTGTACATCTATGAAGTTGGATTCTCTGAAGCAACACGAGGCCAGTAGATCACATCGAATTATCACTAAACGAAAAAGTATACCTGTGGAAAAGAGTGAGGCAGCAAAATGTATCTACATTTTACATAAAGCTGATTATGAGAAACTCTCGTACAAATTTAGAAATGCCCACTTTGTTGCTAAACACAACAAATCTTTTAGGGAGTATAATTTGTTGTGTGACTTAGATAAAGCCAAAGGCCTAGACTTAGGTAATTCTTATCTGAATGACAAATCTTGCTCATTATTTGTTGACTGCATTGCAAAAACATCATTTCAAAAGGTTGTTGAAACAGTTAAGGGAGCAAGATACTTTTCTTTCACATGTGATGGAAGTGCAGACTTTACAGGGGATGACTATGAATCATTATACGTAAGGACATGCTCTGAGGGAGAGGTGCAAGATGATTTTTTTCATATAGGCTTGCCTGAATCTGGAACATCTGCAGACATTCATGAATTTATTGAAAAACAATTCAGAAATGCTGGTCTTCATAATGAATTTAAAGACAAACTTATAGGATTCTGTTCAGATGGTGCCTCTAACATGCAGGGTAAGTAATTAAAATCATCATTAACAAAGACACATTACAAATTGTCCTTGCTTGAAACAACTTGGTGACGGGTGTGCAGCAGCAAGCAGGAACTACTTACTCTTCCAGAGCACCTGGGTTCACTCTCACACAAGTTGAGAGTTCACTTTGTCCACTTACATTTTATGTGATGTGTTTACGTTTCTTGTTAAATATAATTGGGATGTGGAATAAATGTACATGACACAACTCCATCAACTGACCATAATTACAAAATCCTCAACAGAAGACAGCGAGCAGCCTTGTGTTTGTCTTCTGTGTCTACAGGTTTTGTCTTTGTTTCAATGGATTTATGAGATCTGATTGCCCCTTTGGTACACCTTGCTTTTACAAGCTATTGACAAAAATATGTGCATTAAAATGTCAATGAATTTTTTAATTTCAGTCAAATATTTTTTTTATAGGCAGAAAGAATGGACTGTCTGCCATATTAAAGCGTACCAGACCATACTTGGTATCTGTACACTGCTTGGTTCATAGGTTGGAGCTGTCCTTCAAAGACACCATAAAAAACAACAAAAATTATGACAAGGCCATCACATTACTACTTGGGTTGTATTACTTCTACCGAAAGTCTCCATCAATGAAAAAGGGATTGAAAAGGTCATTTGAGGTAATTCATCTTTAAATTATACCATCCCCACTGTGGCTCAGGCTAAATACAAAATAAATTATCATAACCATTAGTTTTCTATGTAAATAATAAATGACAATTTAAAGCAGCTACAGTCTACTGCTAGCTTACTTTTTAAATCCCTCAGCAATTTTACTTGATTTAAGATATTCCAATAACCATATTTATAAATGTCTGTCATTTGCTCACAATAGAAAAGTCACTGTGCTTAGTAGATATAATAGTACCTTATTGAATTTCTATTATTTTTCAGTCTTTGCAAGTGAATCAGATATTACCCACCAGAGTAGGGGGTACAAGATGGGTTCCACATCTATCCCGAGCCATAGAAAACTTCTTTAAAGCATACCATGTTATTAGAAATCATTTGGAATCAGCATCCCATACCAATGCCAAAGCTGAGGGACTTGCAAAACTGTCAAAAGATGGACATGTAATTGTCTTCCTTATGGGCTTACAGGTAATTCAGTAGGAATTGGAACGATCTTTCCATTTCATAAAGCAGTTGAGTTTTAATATTCAAACAGTCATGAAAACAATAATTACTTTCAATACTAAAATATTCATAATCATATTTTTTAGGATTTGCTTCGCCCTATTAAAAGACTCAGTCTTTGCCTACAAAAGGAAAATTTAACTTTGGCAGATTCTTCACAGCATCTTTCGGTAACGAAAGTCTTTCTAGCAGACATGAAAAACAAGTAAGTATAGTAATGAAATATCAATATTAACTCTGCGGTAGTCATGGAAGTCAGTCGGTCTTTTAACTTGTAAACATTTTTATTAATGTTAACCATAAAACTAAAAAAATCTTTAAAATAAAGATTTTTTTTTAAATAATAATTTAATTTTTTTGAAATAGAGAAAATGATGCAATAAAGGAAGTAATAGAGAGTTCCAAGTTTATGGAGAGAGACATTAAGTTTGTTGGTCAAAAACCAAAACCAAACTTAGACAATCTAATTGTCTCCATCTTGGAACACATAGACAGCAGATTTCCAGATACATCTCCAATTATATCTGCCACAGCAATATCAAACTTCAGGAACTGGCCTGACAGTCTTTCAGGTTTCCGAGTTGTAATTTGTTTTTTTCTTTTTGTTTACTGTTATTGCCTTTTCATTTATGTTTACTTTGATTTGATGTTGTAATCAGAGACATAAGCTAGCAACTGGTATTAAGTGAGCTTTTATCACTAATTAAAATATTTTTAATAAACTATTTATTCTAAACCACAACAAAGTCCAAAGCTTTGTATGTTTTTTGTTCTTGGGTTGTTTCTTGAGTTTTGAATGTTCTTGGAGTTTATTTCATTTTTTTGTTTCTTCAATTTTGAATGTTCTTGGAGTTTATTTCATTTTTCTGTTGCTTAGCATTTTCATAACACTTTCTATGTATCTTAGTTTTAATTCAAAGGACAGTCAGTCTAATAGTAATTTCAATTCATTTTATCTTGAACTTTTACAAGTCTTTCAATTGAATGATTTACTGTGAACACACAACAGACATGACTGAAACAAATTTTTGTATTATAATATATTTATATTGCACAGATTATGGCAATGAACAGATTAGAGTGATATATGATCATTTCAAGGAGGTACTGGAAGAGGATGATGTATCCAAGGAGGAACTTCTAGCAGAATGGAGCTTGCTAAAGTTGTTAATCAAACAAAAGTATGTCTTTGTGACTTTGTCTACATGTTCACATAATAAAATATCAAAGCATTAAGAATATTTGAACTGCTTAGGCTAGCAGCACCCTAGATCAACATTGAAGGCTGGTTAAGTGTCTACAGGGTTGTGAGAATTGTGTCACATACACTTATTCCACATCTCATTATCTATATATAATTTAAATAGCTGTAAATTTTACTATAATTTTTTATTAAATCATCCTCCCTCCTAAATAAATTCTTATCTCCTAAACTGATAAAACAATTTGTTAAATTTACATTTACAGATTTCCTAAAGAGCTTGAAGGAGGGACCATCCACTGGAATGCAGTGAACAAAGCATTGCAAGGACAGGGGGTGGAAATTGCTCTAAGTATTATTGACCTGATAAGAACTCTGCCACCTACATCAGTTCGTAATGAATGTGCTTTTTCTGGTAATTAGCAGTAACATTATAAAAGAATGATAGTATGATATAATATATGCACTTCTTTGTAAAGTTTTGATATATCATTGTTCACTTTGAAAAACCAAATATCTATATCTCTACTTAACTGTAATACTCTTAATTTAAAAAAAAACACGTTCTTTGAATTCAAGATTTCTACTTTATGAAGTAATTCATTATTTTTTTTCAGTAATGAAGTTAACAAAGAACAAACGGAGAGCAAGACTTTCAGCACCCAGACTCAATAGTCTTATGACAGTCAGTATCCAGGGGGCCTCAATTGCAGAATTTGACCCAAAGCCAGCAATAGACACATTTATGGTATTTACATAAATGTATTAATAATTACTGTTGAATCTTAAGGAAAGTTTTATTCTCTACTGATGAATGTGTCTCTTTAAGTGCCTTTCTTCATTCAGATATTCAGTCTGTCTTGCATTGAGGATTATAAATTTAAAAGGTTTATGAGAATTGGGTCACATACCCTTATTCTACATCTCATTATCTTCTTTTTTGATGTCTTTATAGCCATGAATTTTTAAAACAGCATAATATATTTCAGGTAACATCTTCTGGCAGAAGGAGGAGAACCAAGGGGTACCAAAGGAAGCTTAAAGAGAAAGAAATTGAAAAGAATCAGGGAGAGGCTATTACCACAGAAGACATAGTAGTTAGTTCTGATGAGGATAATGTTTCAGAAGATGATGAACTTACAGAGGATACATTAATTGATCAGGTTCACATTAATTTTACATGTTCACTGTCACAAGTAACAAAGGATTCATGTAAGAATAGTAGATTGACTTCAAATATTTTAAAGTGAAATCTGATTTATCAGAATATAAGAAGTCTGAATATCCATGAGATAAGGATTGAAAATTTAGAAAACAATTTTTCAAATCTCATCTGCTATGAGGATTATATTTTTTTTAACATTTTTATTTTAAAGGCTGGATGGTGTGGCTCAAGGAAGATACTTGATGATCCTGAAAGTGACTCAGACTGGAGTGAGGAAGATGAAGAAAATGAAGAAAATGAGGAATATATAGACAATATGCTTCAATTCTATTCAAGAGACTAATAAAATAATTTAAAACACATTGTTTTTCAATATTTTATTTTCATTTACAAATTTCATGGTTGTCTTGGTTCTTTTTTTCTTCGGGCAAGTGAAAATGTGTTCGGGCATGTGGATTTCCTGAAAATGGTTGCCCGAATGGCTTGTGGTTTGTTAATCTTAATTTCATTGACTGGACCACCTCCATATATAATGCTCCTTTTGTAAATCCAAAAAGGTCCTATTGAAATAAACATTTTTTTTTTTTTTCATCAATTTGAAATAGGTGTTTTTTAATTTTGATAGGGCTATTTTCTATAGTAAATTTGACATAATTTAGAATGGAACTGTAAACTAATAGCAGGTGATTGTTTTCTGTTTGATACCTTTTTTTGCTGTTGAGGTGGAAAAAGTCTCGTGTTTTGTCTGAAAAACATTTGTAAACAATGTTAGAAACTAAAATGGATGCCTTACACCGTAAAATTCCCTAAGCTAAAGGTGAGGATGATTTTTGTGTCGCCTGCGACGAAAGTGGGGAGACATATGTATGGGAATCTTGCAGCGGCATACACACTTGGAGATCTTGCTTCATATATATGTAAGCCCAACCCTAGTTCCATCAAATTTGGTCCAGAGGTAGCTTATGATGAGTACTTGCCAGTCACTGACCTCGACCTTTATTTCACAGTCCAGAGACTGCGTTAAAGTTTTTGGGTTATGGCAGTTCTTTTGTAACTACGCTTGGTAGGATGACAATATTTGGTATATACCTTGCTGATGACTAGTACATGACTGTCTGGTAGGTGTCACCTGACCTTGACCTCAATTTCACGGTCCAGCGACTACATTAAATTTTTTATATTAGGACAGTTACTCTGTAACTATGCATGGTATGGTGAAAATATTTGGTATACAGGCTGCTGCTGATAACTAATGCTATTTACGTAATGCTTATGTCCAAATTTATTTTCGTTACTGATGCCGAATGCAGGCGAGACGTTTTTTCTGTGTCCACACTTGTTGACATGTTAACAACAGAGGCATAGTATTAAACATGGACAGGTTATCGTTGATAAATTTTGTCTACTGGATTTTCGTAATAAAAAGGTACAATATTGAATAAGGAAAAAATGCTAGCAAAAAAACCAAAAACAGAACAGGGGGTTAAAAAACAAAAGTATTACCATCACATTGTATTTTCATACTTGTTGTCAATTTGATATAAACTAACTAAATGTATGAGGTAGCATCTTGTAATTATCTTCTTTTATGCATATGTTTATGTTTTAAAAATACACTCAAGGAGATGCGTATTTGACACAAGTCTCTATCAATATCTGTTTCAGGAGGATGTTAAAAACAAAGCTAAAGTTGGAGATGGTGAAAAGGATGATTCAGATGAAAAGGAGAAAAAAGATGAAAGCAAGTATTTTTCAAGATATATGCAGGCATACAACAGTCAATTAAAATTGCTGGGTTAATCCTTACTTTGTGCTGATGAGTTATTTAATGACACTGAATGGAATACTCATCAGTGAAATTGAATTTTAAAACAATCTTCAACTCTGAATCTTATGGCCTGAGTTATAACTTGCACAGTTGAAGCAAACAGGGTTATGTACAATCAATGATTCTTTCAAAAATTAATTAATTTCTTCTGGAAGGAGAAAGCCAGACAGAATGAAGCTTGCATGATTGAAGTATGAGTTCTTTTACAAAATTTACCAATGTTTATATGACTAGATTTGAAACACAACCACCCAGACCCTTAAGTTCTGTCAATTAAATTCAGTAAATCTTTCCAGACTTGATTTTAGCTAATAAAAATGTGAATAAATTAATGAAACTTATGTGAGAAATTACTTTTCTATATATAATTTAAAACATTGTCATGTTCTGTTAGCTGATGAAAAACTTGATGAAAATGAACAAGAAAATTCCAAACCAGGTACCAGTGTTGCACATAGTTTGGTTTTGGCTGACTTTTTAGCTTTGTCATGTAGTTCTACTTAACTTTTGGAGTTGTCAGCAATCTTAACAAAGCCATATGCTTGTACTTTTGAGTGAACAGGTTTAAAATGATTGTTAAAACATTTTATGTGCAGGCCAGTTTTTAAAACAACTTTTGTATTGGGGTGTTGGAAGCACCATTTATTACAGGAGACTGCTTTGCTGTTTTGACAGTGCATGTTACTAGCTACTTCATCTTTACTTTTGATAGTAATTTAGTACTGTATTTATAATAAAAATAGTAGACAAATGTTTCTGCTCAAAAAGATAACTATACAAATTAAATGTCCTTGGGTTCTATCCAGGAAAAAATCTGAAGTTAGCTTGCAGGTTAAAGATTTTGGCTGGAAAAATATATTCTCTTTTTTGTTCAGTAGGCTTTGTTGCTATCTATGTAATTTGTATAGTGAAAACTTTAATTTCTGTTTAATTTTCTGTTTACTTTTAAGGTGGTCTGTTGAGAATATCTTTTTTTTCAGATGATGGAGCTGATGTTAAAGGCATTCCAAGTTTTTGGCTGACAGTTTTCAAAAATGTTGATATGTTATCAGAGATGATACAGGTAAAGTGAAACAAATGAAAAAGTTGTTTCTTTAACAATAATATAACCTTAGTGGAATAGTTGATAGAAATTTGGCATGTGACATTGGAGTTATTAGGCAAGCAGGATAAAATTAAGAAATCCAATTCTTACATGAAACATGTCACCTGTAGTGAAGTGGTGTGATACAGGTATGCAAGTCTTTTCTGCGCATGAGAAACATTCTTAAATAAAAGGCATTACTCAGTTGTATTGCTGTCATTGGGATTTTTTTCCTTTATGTTTCTGCTGAAAAAAACTCTCAGGGAAACATCAGTATATGCAGGCAATTTAAACCAAGCATTTGTATTGACCTAAAGATCTGAAAGTCCTCTAAGCAAGACTAGGTTGTACATTTCATACCTGTTGTTGTGGTTGCTTAAAATTTTTATATGGGAATTGAAAAAAAAGTATGCTTCAATTACAGGAACATGATGAACCTATAATGAATCACCTTAAAGATATAAAAGTTAAATTTACAAGTGCACAGGACATGGTAAGTAAATAATAATAGTTAGTTCAGGGCTATTTATAAAAGTGAATCAATTCACTTTAAGACTAATTGTTTGACTGGAGCTACTTTTCAACTAATGATATATTAATAATTTAAAAGAATATACAGCCCTATGGGTTTTTCTCCCGTAACATCTATCAGACATTTTCTTTAAACGGAAGTTGGTAGTTCAGCGATGGACCATTTAATGTACATGTATATTCAATGTTGTCGATGTTGTCGCCTGGATAGCACTTACATTTCATTTCTTCATGATTTCATGAAACTTTGGGAAATTGTTACTTAAAGTATGTGCTTGGATGGGATTGATTTTCAGGGAATTTCATCAAGGGGGACTTAGTAAACTTTCATGTGCATGTATATATAATGTTGTCACCTGGATAGCGTTTTCATTTCATCGTGGATTTTCATGAAACTTAAATATACCAATTTAAATGGCAAATACCACCTTGATGTCTTGGGAACATGTGGGGTATTTTGAGCTTGCTAACTAAGGTGCTTTAATTATTATATACAAAGAAGTGAATGTTTTTACAAAAAAATTAAGTTGCAAAATTTCACATTCGGAAAATGGAGTATAAAAACATGATTAGTCCATGAAGGTTAAAATAATTTTTTTTTCAAACCAATACCAAAAGTGTAACTTGCAGGGAATCACCAGAGAACACAGGTAATAGATGTCAAAAAAGCATCGTTTGTTGATGAAGTCATTAATCCTTATGTATAGCACTAGCACTAATGCAAGTACCAGATTTTAATTATGTTTGGCCTCTTCGTATGTGGTCTAGTTTACATTGAGTCAGGTCTAGTAAAATCTAAAGCTAAAAACAGTCCCACTCGTCCAGTTGTAAATAAAGTTAATGTCAAACCCTGTAAAGGAGACTGGGTTTAATACAGGAAAAATGCTTAATTGCCTTTACATAATGTGAGCAATGTTGAAGCTTATTTCAACAGTATATATTAAACAAATTTATCTCTTTTCAAGGGTTTTACTTTAGAATTCCACTTTGAATCAAACAAATATTTCAATAACACAGTATTGACAAAACAGTACTCCATGAGATCAGAACCTGATGAAGCAGATCCATTTTCATTTGAAGGGCCAGAAATTATCAAATGTAAAGGGTATGTATGTATATTTTTTCAGATTTAAATTGTATAATTATTTGAATATTGTTTCATCAGTGTTGAATTCATCTTTTTAATATCATTGTATCCAGTAGACATTACTCTTTCGGGTCTTTTTACGGCACTATTTATCTTGTACATAGTTGAAACCTGTGAATAAACTGTAAAAGGTTTTTAAAAAATTGCTCCAAAATGATTTTTCTGATCATAACATTAGTTTGAAGATGCTATGTTGACTGTCAAGCACCATTAACACTTAAACATTTTAGATTTAATTTGTATTACCAAATGCATTGTGATTTCTACTGTTGATGAATTATCAGCCTTGCCATTTTCTTGACCCAATTGAATTGCTCAGTTATTTTGTCAATTGCCAGAAAGTAATCTCAGGGAAGTGTAAGGCAGACCTGTTTACTTGTACGGATTACGCGTATTTTGTACGGATTTTTCACTAAAATTACGCTCTACGGATTCGCGATCAAATTCTACGCTTTTTCGACAAAACCGGGAAAAAATCGGGGTTATGTCCGAAATTGGTCAATCGGTGTCATAGAGAAGCTTTAAATGGATAAAAATCCGTTATTGAAAGCGCACCGCCGATTCCGATTAAATTTTATAAATTTACATGAGGTAAACATGTCCAAAAAATTCGTCATTTATAGCTACAAAAGCAAGATCTTATAGTCATGATAGCTATTTCACTTTAATAATTATGTTTATTTTTTTTTCCCTCCTAATGTCCTCAAAATACTCTTAAGTCACTGCTGAAATACTGGTGACAACCAAAATGGGTAAACAGGTCTGGTAAGGATATGGACAGAAAATATGTCCATATGTTCAATGGTTCACCTGTTTACACAGCAAAACAGCACAATTATAGTGCAAGGAAATATATTTACATTTAATTATTCAACTAAACAGATAATATCCTAAGGGAACTAAAAAAAATTGAATGGATCATTGTCTTTTTTTTTTAAAGGTAAATTTGATAATGCTGCAAAAATAGTTCTTCCCCAACCACATTTTGATGAAAAGTATTTGTTTACTATCAGTCATCAGGTAACAACATATGAACAAATCGAATGTATGACCAGATTTGTCACAAACGACGTCCTACGTAGTAGATTCATTGATCGCTTAAAGTAGTTCAAAATGGAGATCATTTACATCTGTTGTCATGACCTTACACAGAAAAGGCTATGAGATGTTCTAATTTTTTTTGTTTCTTAAAGGACATTATATATGCTTTGTGAAATGTACTTTATCATTATGTCACTTCCAATTATTTAGCCAATTAATTTAATATTAATAAGTTGATGAAAATGCTAAGTGTTGGATTGTAAAGTCTGTAATTACAACATTTCATCACTTATGATAGCCAATATTTAGGAAAATTAATCTTAACTTTTCCATTCTGTTATTTCGATTGTTTAAATCTGTAGCTGTACTTTATAGTTGATAATTGTAAAATGTTTTGTATAAACTTGTTTTAATGCAGGTGTGAAATAGATTGGTGCAAAGGGCAGAACGTTACTGTAAAAACAATAAAAAAGAAGCAGAAACATAAAGGAAGAGGAACAACAAGAACAATTACAAAAACTGTACAGAATGATTCATTTTTCAATTTCTTTAACCCCCCAACAGGTAAGGCATTTAAAAAGTAATATATAGCAATATATAATGAATATATTTATAAAAGGATTATTTGAACAGGTTTTAAGAATAACCTGTTCAAAGGTTGAAAACATTCCCAATAAATAAACAATTACATTAAATGTAATTTTCATTCATTTACTTTATAAACAATATTTGAATTAAACCTTACATATATTAATCTCAAGAGCAAGGCCTTTGCTGTCCAGGCCACTTTACCTACATAGAAAACCCGGTTATAGAGTGTAAACTGTAAATGTCTAACAACAATCTTTTTTTTGCACCTTTTATCAAATTAAATTATTTAAACTTCAACAATTTATTAAACACAATTTTTTCAAAGCTTGGGACATTAATAGTAATAAAATAAACCTGTAAGCATTAACTCCTTTTCAGTGTTCTAGGGGTTTTTTTGGTTAACTGTACTGTACACTGGAAAGTGTCCTCTACAAACTGGCTTTCCCACAGTTTTAATGATGTGCTAATTTTTGAATTATTATTTAAAAATATACAGCTACAAATTGATGGATTTTCTTGTACTTACAGTACATTTATAAATTGGAAACAACAACTATTGTGCAATTCTGTCTTAGCTAGCTTAGCTTTCTTGTAGTTATTTTACCAAACAAACAAGTACAAAACCCCATAATCTCAAAACATATTGTACACATATTTGTACATAACACAATAACATACAGTTTTGTCCTCATATATTTTTTGTACAAGTGAATGTGGGTAAGAAAAAACTTCAATATTATTTTATTTAATTCATTATACCCCCGCTCGACAGAGTCTTGGGGTATATGGTGGTCCTCATGTCCGTTCGTCCGTCCACATTTGGTTTCCGGATGATAATTCAAAAAGTTTACATCCGATTTCAATGAAACTTTGAGATATTGTTATATATCAGGTTGGTAAGACGCCTATCGACTTTCGGGGAAATCCTCCAAATTTCAAGGTCGCAGTCCACAAAAAACGTTTTTTAAATTTTTATAAAAAAGTTGTTTCCGGACAATAACTCAAAAAGTTTGCATCCGATTTGAATGAAACTGTGAGATATTGTTATATATCAGGTTCGTAAGAAGTCTATTGATTTTGGGGAAATCTGTCAAATTTCAAGGTCGTAGTCCATGAAAAATGTAAGAAATTTTTACAAAAGCATGGGTATCAGTGATCGCTAGATCGACTTTGTCTAGTTTTAATTCAATTCAAATTAACAAAAAATACAAAAACAAAAAATCCCGAAAACTGACTTTTAAAATAATTTACATTATAGGATATCGCAGTGTGTGTCATTGATTACTGGTGAAGATTATTAAACTTAATACTATGTTACCTGGCAAACAGGACTGTTTTACGGTATCACTTTTTCAGGACCAAATGAATTTGTATTAGATTGTAAGCTTTTGACATTGAAATAGAAATGTATGCATAACATTTATTGTACTTTATGTGTTGCTGCTGATTTATTTTCACATCTTTTTTTCTTTTAGTTCCAGAAGATGAATCAGAAATGGTATGTCACATTTGTTTTGAATTGTACCAAAATACTTCAATTTCACCGTGAACATACACAAAATATTGCTAACAATATAGTCACTTAAATATGTATTTAAAGACTTGCTTTACATTTAACAATACATTTAATTATACCCCTGCAAGAAGAGGGGGATATATTGTTTTTCCCTTATCTGTTTATCGGTTTTCTTTGCAACTTTACAATGCAGAAGCCTGATATTTTGCATATTGCTTTATCCTATAGTGCCATATGCTGTAGAGCGAGTTTATGCTCCTTGGTCATCTTCCTGTTTACCAAATGCTTGATTTTTAGACAAAGTTGACATACATGCAAAATTTTGTGAAAGGGGGGGCATTAGCTCACAGTCCACACTTTTGTCATGACTTTTTACCTTTCATTTCAAAAAAGTGAAAACAAGCTTAGATCTAATTTATTGCATATTTGTTTTGTTTATTTAGGATGAAGATTTAGAAGCATTGTTAGCAGCAGATTTTGAAATAGGACATTTTATAAGAGAAAGAATAGTGCCTAGAGCTGTGTTATATTTTACTGGGGAAGCCTTAGAAAATGATGATGATGTAAGTTGTTATATTTTACTGGGAAAGCCTTAGAAAATGATGCTGATGTAAGTGCAGCCTAGAGCTGTGTTATGTTTTACTGGTAAAGTCTTAGAAAATGATGATGATGTAAGTTCAGTCAATGAATTGGTAGATATGTAATTCACAGAAAAGTTACAGTTGGTGTCTAGGAGTGAAATCAGGGATATTGCTTCTGTGGCTAGGATAAATTTATTGACCCTATCGTAATAGGATAACCAGGTTTTCTTGCTGAAGATCGGGGTTTCTCACCTGATACCACAGCTTCCTCCCCAATTAACACTAGATGCCAGAGTAGAGCTGAAAGTGACAAAGCAAATATTTTTAATACCAGTTTGAATGTTATTTTCTTTAAATAGGACTTGTCATTTGGAATAATAAGATAATGTTCTTTATCAGTCTTACAGAAAAGTAGGGACATAGACCTATGATCAGGATCATTTTTAAGACACAGTACATTTCTTGTTTTTAATAAATGGTTTTTAACCATGGAATGAGCAGTAAATAAGTTAAAATAAAAGATACTTAGTCATATATGTTTTTGCATTATTGAAAATAAATAGATTACTTAAATGAATTTATTAATACTTTCAGTTTGATGAAGAAGAGGAGGTAAGTTTTTGACACAGTATTTTGAGATAATATCAGGTGACTAGAACAATAAGAGCAAAATAGTCTTACTTGTTAGGGATTTACAATAGAGTCTTCCTTCAGAGGTAGATTTATCATAAATTGGTAGTTTTCTAGTGTTATTCAGGTTAATGTTTGTTAATTTTGAGTGATGCAGATATTCTGCCAGTAATTCTAGACAGTAAAACTTAAATCGAAATTGACGGTTCTGCCGAAAACAGTTCGATTTATCGGTAGTTAGAGCCACCAAAGATGGACAACTTGTAGAAATTTATGTTTCATACAGTTTTTAAAGGTTTTCTGGTAAATATCCTACACACACTGTATGATTGTTTTTCGGACTAAACTTCTTTTGTTTATTTAGTTTTTTCTGCAACAGTCATTATTTACTTCCATTGATTGCTCCACCTCAAGACACAGTTTTGTTTTGCAAATGGTTTTTCTGCCATTCAGTTAAATTAAGTAAATGTCCACAGTAATAGCCAAAAAAGAATCATTCAACGCTTAAACATTTGTCTTTTAATATCAATTAAAAATTGCAATCGTCAACTAAAAAATCAGATGGATCAATGGGATTACCTAATTATTAAAAGTTGGATAAATGGGAAGATTCCATTTTTTTCACACTGACACTTATAGTATATATTAATTTATAAAATTTAAGTTCGAGCTATTGACAGTAATTTTCACGAATAAACCAACCAAGGGACCTTTAAATGTTTACATTTTAAAGTTTTTGATAAATCTGTGCCAGAAAAAAACCAGGATTTAGTATAAACACATATATAAAAAAAAATGACAGTACTTTAAAAACTGAAAATCTTTTGTGTTCCGCTACCAAAGTTTAACTTTATATATAACAACATTAGTGGGCAATAGAAAAAAATATCGTCTTATCTGGAAAGTGCCAAAAGATGGACAAATTTTGATTAATTGCTGTAACCGTTTTTATGGAAAAAAATACATATTTACAGGTATATGTTCATTAGACACACAAACAGTCAAATTTGAAATCTGCTACCAGTGTGTTAGGAATGCAAACTATGTACATCATAGAGTAAAATATTTAGGAAGATGAGATTTGTTTGTTAATACATTAACATATTTATTGGGACAAAACTTTTAATTCCAAGAGTATTAACCACTCATAAAAAGCCACAAAACATGCACAACATTTGAGTAGCGCTCTTCACCAATATATTCTCTTCACCAGAGGCCTCCCTTAATGTCAAACATTCAGTCGAAAGGTGTTGGGCAGTGTCTTTTTCAAGAACTTCAATTTTTTTTTTTTACAGGGAGAAGAAGAAGGTGAATATGATGAAGATGCTGACCCAGACTACGTTCCTCAGGTTGGTAATCCATGTTCACTTATGTTTTCTTAGTTTACTAGAAACTGCTTTTAGTCAGTAAACTGGTTTCTGAGATATGGCTAATTGATAAAAACTAACCCATATTCACTCTGTCTGCCTCACCGATATCACTTATAAGTCTGTCCTAGTTATTGTAGTGAGCTAATGTGTGAATTTTTTTTATGAGCAATATTTTAAGAACTGTTTATTGAATTGTCAGTGTCATATTTGCATTTGGCCAACATGCCAAGTTTGATGCTTAAAGGTTATTAAAGCAATTGTCCAGATAGTCATCACTGTGATTCCCGATTTTTGCTTATTACCATAATGCATTCTTAGAAGTGAAGCAGCAAGTATTAGTTTAAATATTTTGATCAGATCTGTCTGTGAAAAAATTCAGTTCAGTCAGTAACAGCCTTGACATTGTTGATATTAAAAGTCTGTTCCCATTATCGTCTATAACAAATCAAAATGACTCTGTGAATTGTATGTTTGTCATCAGTTCAAGAAGATACATGTAAGTTTTGAAGTTACTATTGACAAAAACCATTTGTTTGGTTACATGCATATATTTAAATGGATAGTATTCATAGCCTTTCAAAAGTATTAAGGACTATGAAATATCCAGAATTGAAATAACTGTTTGAAACCCTGAAATTAGCATTTGTTTTAAAGAAAGAATGACTTTTAAATTGTACTATCCTCTCAAAAAATAAAAAATAGAAGTATAAAGTAAATCGAAAGTGAATATTTATTGCTTTTTCAACCGTATATCATTAATTTATTGGAAATATTCATTTTACATTTTTTTTTTTTTTGCTTGATGACTTGACCTGACTGAAAAGGATTGGTCATTCCATGTAGTAAACTTTTGTAAAAGATAAATTTTTAAACTGCTGTAATATTTACAAGAATTTTACCATACATAATTTGTCATGTAATTTTCAAGTGCTACTTCTATTAATAGGATGCAGCCTAGGAAATACCAAATTGGTAATTCTTTATCAGTGTTGCATTGTGAACAAGGCAAATGAGATATGATTAATTTATGATTTTAAAAGAAAAAAACTAATTTTAAAACTCACACAACACATGGCTCAATAATTTGTTTATTGCAGGAGTTGAATTGTTAAAATGAACACTCTCAGAATTTATCAATTTTTGATAAAAATATTAGAAATGTTGTGTCCATAGACGTATTGTGTTGATTATTTTATTTCACTGCAAATATATTAATAAGTGAGTGGGAGATGTCTTCAGATATATCAAATTTTACTCTATTGTTGTAAATTATTTGAATGCAATTCAGAATTTGGGGGGGGGGGGGAACCTTTTTATTCTGAACTTTTATATTTTCTGTAAATTTTTTTTAGGATTTCTAATGACTTGTTCACAATTTTGGAAGTTGTTGGAGTGTGCATACCTTTTCAGTCGGTCATTGTTTCAAAGGATTGCTTTACTTGTTGTTACGCATGTCATGTAGTCAGGGTTTTTTTTTTTGGCAGCATATGATTTCAAAATTCCAAATACAGATATTTAATACTTTGTTGTTGTGAATGTATGTTAAATTCATTATTTTACATTAATTATATACCCCCGAAAACTTGTTTGGGGGGGTATATAGGAATCACCCTGTCTGTCCGTCTCTAAACATCACTTGTAAGCGCAACTCCTCCTAAACCGCTTGATGAAATTTAATGAAACTTAGCATAAAGGAAGTAAAATTATATGTAGATGTGCATGAAGGATTTTTATTGACCTCAGATATCAATATCATTGAGGGGAGATAATTGGACTTGAAAGCAAAGCGGGGGGTATACCTTTGTGAGCTTGTTCACAGTCCACACTTGTTCAGATTGAAATATTTTATGGATAATCAAATTTGTAATTTTTTTTGCTTAAATTAATAGATTTGAGGAGGACATAAGACTAGACTACAACAGTTCAAATTGAAATGACCAATAAAAGCGTGTAGCAACAACTCCCAACTAATTAATTGCATTTTATTTATTTGAATGGAACATCCAGAATCTGTTAAAATATTATTCAGAGGTTAAAGATGTGTTTTAGGCACAAGCAAAGCATGCTTATCAGTGACAGTTTTCAGTATCGTGTTTAAAGCATTTACTACATAATATCAAACCAATACAAAATTACATAATTTATAAGAAAATATACATGTAGTAATTATAATTTACAGTATTTGAACAAAAATATTCACAACCTGTTTGTTGAGGACTAGACAATTATGGGAATAATGTCAAGAATTCCAACAATATTATAAACATCTGATCTTCCCGTAAGAGAGTTTGAAGGCATTTTTGCCTGTTAGCAGACTTTTTAACTTTCATCTTGTTTCTTTCAGAATGACGGAAGTAAACCAGAGGAGTGTAAACAACAATGAAACATTGATTAGAACAAAAGATCATTTTTTGATATATTTCATGTCATCATCCTCGCAGATTTTTATTGTTTTTGTTGAAATATCATCATGCAAAACGTTTGCATCACCATGTGGTATGCATCCCATATCAGGTCTTATATTGTAAACAATATAGATGCATAATACAGTCAAGTGTACTTGCCTTTAGTTCTTGCAATGCCATTAAGATGTTTAATTATGGGGTGTACATTTTACAAACCTCAAATTTCTGTATCATATTGAAATTTTTTGGAAAATACACCAAATTATAGTTCAAAACTTCAATATTTGTCAATTTAATTAAGGTTTATGAAGTTTTTATCCCATCCATTGACAGCTATTTTAGTACAGTAGTGAGGATTTATATTTGAACATTTATAATCAAATAGATATTTTTGAACAGCTTACATGTACAAAATGGGGAAGGCAATGATAATAAAAATGTAAAAATACTTGCCACACATGAACAAGACCTACTTTTTTGTCAACAGATAATAGACAAAATGACTCAAGTTACATAAACTATTTACTAGGAAAAAAATATTGGTTTACATTTGTTTATTTAAATTATAGCTGAAAGTGTATTTACCAGATGTCATAGTGCATGGCCAAATTTCATTTGCATAGAATTTAATATATATTTATATTTTTTCCTAAGTATTAAAAGCATGCATAGAAAATATAGGCAGGGATACATTTTACCATATATATGTCATATTCACACAAAAAAGAATTTTTAAGATTTTGCTGTTTTTATGTTTTGGCTTGTGTGTGGTATGGCTTTGTGAAAGTGTGGCTGTTAATTCCATTCCTAAACTATTTATTTCAATTTTCCAAATTCAATCTTAGTTTATCAGACTTAAAATTTTGCCTTGATTTCTCTCATCTTTTCATCACTAAAGGATAAAAAATATAAAGCATCTTGAAATTGTACACGTAAAAATTTTATGTGAACATTTCCACTCATAATTTGTAACCAACCGATTAGTACTTCAATGACATCTTCCAGAACTTAGTGTTGTGATTCAGGTTGTTTGTTGACTGTAATGCCTTTAATAGTGGTTTTGTAAAAATATTTATTTTTGTTGAAAGTAATTTCTCTGACTAAATGAATAAATATGTCTAGCTTAGAATAAATCTGAATTTAATAATGTTGCATGTCAACATTTACATTATAAAAAGAAAACAAAAATATAAGCCTGAAGTTTTCCTTTATATTCTTTAATGTGGTGTCAAAGTTATGTATTAATATGTCCCCTGTAGTTAATGAAGGAAAGTATACAAGATACCTAAGTTGGGAGCTTCAGTAGTTGATATTGGAAATTATTTATTATAGCAAGGGTTAGAGTATATATAATTGACATGATTCTTCATTCTGTGCTTGTTGAGAGCTTGAAGTATTTAAAGATACGTTTTTACCTTTGATAAAGAAGTCCGTGCGAGACCATCTTACGGTAGTCAAGGACGTTAAAAACCCCCATAAGTAAGTACTTTGATAAATGGCATATCTATTGTTTTGGCCTCTAACTTATCAAAATTACCAACATTATGAAAATCTTCTTTGGGATCACTACTTAGCAAATTATGCAGTGTAAGCTATAAATTTTCTTTTTTTTATCATTAAGAGGGTAAAACGGGTCTGTAGACATTGTGAAGATTATTATGCATTTAAAATGTTGAATCTCGTCATCTGCTATTGTTGTGTTTGTTTTGCTATGATGATGGAATAAATTTTGCATTGAAATAAAAATGTGTATTAACAGTAATTTTTTTTAATCTACATTCTGTCTGAATACTTGAACATAATTTTTTTTGCAAGATTTTTAATTTTTTCACCTTAAATTACCAAATAAATAAAAGATTGTTAGAGATTGAAATGTAAAGATATTTTGTTTGTACAAGTAAAAACTACTTGATACCACCATATTATGATGGAGTTGGTGAAGGAGCAGAATAAAGTTCATGTTATTTACATTTTGAACCAGTTTACGAATGTGCATATAATTAAGATGTGATATTGTTAATGTATACCTGTATCATTTAATAGATGTCATGTAATGTTTGTCCAAGAACTTGTGGACAATTATGTGGATATTTATTTTTCAAGTTACCTATTTTCTTAGTGAGTGGGAATCTATTTAAACAATGTGCTTTTGTCATTGTTAGAAAAATTGTTTCGTTAGACAACAGGAATATTATTATCAGAGACGAAAGTTCTGCAGATTTCTGCTCTTTATACAACGTTTTGGTTGTTTTTGAGATACCCGTAAATCTGTTAAATGTTAAGTGGGGGGTATAGGATTAGATAAAAAAAACATCCCAGAAAAGTATCTAAGTAAAATCAAACTGTTTTTTTTATGTTTTCTTTTTTTATTAACATTATTTTGGTTCTTTTATGCATTTGGTATAAGATAATGGTAACAACAGAACTGTAAACCAGTTCGCACTGGCACCAGATGTTGAAAGGTATCAATAAGTTGTACTTTATACATAGACAGAACCGGTCAACAGTTTCCGATTTATTCACCAAAACCTGCTTTCATCTCTGTTATATAGACATTCTGTGTGTGTATTTACTGTGTAACTGCATTTAAGTTAAACACTACTTTATCATTGATTTAACCATATTTGCATATTAGCCACTGTAAAGTTAGTCTGACACAAACAAATTTAAATTTTAACAGCAAAATAAACAATTTACAAGTACCTAGGATTATTTATGTTGTTGCTGTTACAATGTTGTGACATGCAAAAACCAATATTTTTAAATATGACAATTAATTGTCACTTTCGTGATAACATTGTTAAGACCGGAGACTATCAGATAGTGTTTGAATTATGAAACAATTGAGATGGTCACTTGATTCTATTTTAGATATCACCTTGTGTGTATTAATTTGTTTCTCAAGTTCTTGCTATTGAATGTCTGAAAAGAATTGACATAATTTCTGTCTTATTAAATTTTGGAATTTGTGTGATTGTTGTATTTTATTTTTTATACCCCTGTCTAAGAAGGGTCATATTGTGGGAACACCCATGGCGGGCAGCGTCCACAGCGATGTCCACTCTCTAATTCAAACAGTTGTTGTACGATCTTCATGAAACTTGGGCAAACTGTTTATGGGCATAATATCTCGACCAAGTTAGAAAACCAGCCTTATCGCTTAATCCATGTGTTTTATTACAAAAAAAATGTTTTTAGTTTTTTTTCAGTCTTAGGGGAAATTCTCTTGATGATGTCATAACTTGTCAGTGGTAAACTTTCCACACTTTTATTTTCTACTCCAAAACCACTTGGAGCATTGAAATAAAACAAATGATTATTTGGGTACTTACAGGTATGATTTTTTTGCTTGTAGTAATCTTATGGTACTGGTCAGGGTTGACCATCCAATGACACTTTTAGTGTTGTTACATGTATATATGTAGACAAGAATTAGTGACTGAACTGACTGGAATAAACTAGTTTAGTAAGCAACAAAGCCTCAACATTTATTATTCGCAGTAAAGTTTGTCAAACATTGAATTTTCCAAGGTATAGCATGTAATTTCAAAACGGTGTTGAATAGGATCGAGCCGATAAAGACGCTACATACTAATGTAGTCCTTTATAGACAGTAAAAATACGACACGTGCAGTTTCATCACGTGAAGGAGGTTAAAGTATGTCACAGAGCCACTATATATGGCTCGCTCTGCAACTGTCTCGGCTACACAACATGTAACTGTTTTGAGATTTGTAACAACTAACGTTACAAGAGTATGACGACTAAGTTATTTGTCAATCTACTGAATCGTCGAGCAGTATCTAATCATATATGTTAATGGAATTGATGTATACATGTTTGTGGACGAAGAGGCTCGTTGCTAGATTAGTAAGTGTGGAAATCACAAAATAATTAGGGGGACCGGTGGCACTCCCCAATTGAAAATTTTGAAAACAATGCTGCATACAAAAAACTGAAGTATACAGCTAACATGATGGGTTACTTTGTTCCGGAATTGAGCGCCGTAGTTCCAAAATTAATGAAAGAAATGTTGGAGAATTCGAAAATGGCGGATGTGTGAAAGACTCGAGCAGTATTTCAAAGAAATATTGATGTTTGATAGACATACATAGTGTTTTAAATTTTATGCTTTTTACCTCTTGAAAAACTTTTTTATCCAACGTGTTGTTGACGAGATTTTAGCGCCATTTTTAGGCATTTGAGACATTGACTCTTATCATTTTTAACTCCCAAATTTTACTGAAATGATTTTTTAAACCGAGTACTTCTGGTTGCAACAGTTGCATCTTCAACCCAATTACTTAATACAAATAAACTTCTTAAGATGAATACTCTACGTAGAAGTACCAGATCCTCAAGGTCTAATCTCCAAGTTGCAAGAGAAAATACTAGCCCTAATACAAATACAAAAACTTATGAGCTTGATAAGGACAAAGCTGTGGCAAAAAAGCTGAATAATTGTGAGGCTATGAAACTCAGTTACATTGAAACCTAAAAACAACATTGTCATTAATATGAATACAGCTACATATGAGCTGGTCAAAGTTATCCTGCCAAATATACTTGAAGTGGCAATGGACAATAATATTATGTGCATAGTGACAGAGATCACTAGACAAAAAAGGTAACAAAGTGGAGAATCGATATAAAATCACAAACTCCACAATGGCACACCAGGAGATCAAACAAAGTTTACCATCAACTGTTACCATACCAACTCTTCATTATTAATCAATGGTTCAGAAGCAGACTTCTTCCTGCAATCAGTTTTGCCTAAAATTAGAAAAGAAAATAAACCTGGATAGTGATACTATAGACCAATTAAACTTACAGCTTACCAACCTACAAGTGCAAAATCCCAACAACAAACATCATAGTCAAAATATAGATGCAAGTAGAGACGATCAAGCTTCATATATAATGAACAATGAGTAAACTTGACAAAACAGGCTGTAAGTGGAGATTGTTATTGTCCTCTCTGTAACGAACTCAATGAGCTCAATACAATTGAATGCGAGGAATGTAACAACTGGTTTCACTTTGACTGCCTTGGTCTGACAAAATTAGACATCAAAGCCATGAAACCCACCACACCCTATATATGTCGGCTTTGTGTTGAAAACAGATTATATTGTACCCCTACGTCTTACTAACCAGATCACTCTAATATGGCCCTTACCATATCCAACTGGGATGATACACCAAAAACATCTAGTCTATGTCATATGGCAAACATTAATGATACATCAACTATGTTGAGTATATCTGGAAAGCAAGTGCCAAAAAAACAATATTACTTACCACACCAACAAGAACAACAAACACAACACCATTGATAGAGTCGCCAACAATATCAACGGCAAATTCTACACATGTAACTGATGACACATCTTCAAAAACTGTTTTTGTGAGTAGCTTACCTCTATCAAGTCCAAATCTAGATAATTCCAGACCTAAAAGTCAGCAAGGAAATCCTCTTTATTCAAACAGGGAGTCTTCGACGATCACGATTGGTAGTGAAAACACAAGATTAGAAGACAAGGTCATAGAAACAAATACCAAAATAATTAGTGAAAAAAACAAGGACACTAAGCGACAATCAAAGGCATCAAAATCACAAAAAGCCTACATTGTTGAGCTTGAGAGAAAGTTAAAAGATAAAGATGAAACAATAAATCTGCTTGATAAAAGACTTAGACAGCTTGAAGAAAATCAGGCAGCCACAAACACCCCACGAACAGAAAACGCAACAATAGACTGTGGAACTCGCTTATGTCAAATCCAACAACTTCAGAATAATATGAAAATGCTAGAAAATCAACTATTGCAGCATATATGTTCCAGCTCAGCTCTAACTACTCAACTGGCATTGCAACTCCAACAAAACGCCATGCTGAACAACCAAAGAAATATTCTTCCTAATATTAACATTTATGGTGCACCACACTCTTACCTACAACCATACAACATGGATTACCAATATATGTATCATACATATCCATATTCATACATGCCACACCACATCAACAGTTACGGATATACAGATCCTATGTATCCGCCTGCCTCTATGCCACACCACCTTCAAGAAGTGCAACAAGATCAGCATAATTTGCAGTATAATGCAAATGATACACATTATAATAGGAAGTATTACCATGAACATGGAGAACAATACCACTAGAACCAGAATGCTAAAAAAAGCCAAAACCAAACTTGCAAGGAAAGAACTACAAGACATGAGAGGCGTCAACTGAGAACAGTTGAAGTGGATTCCCAAAATCAGATAGTTGATATAGACCATCAACCAGGTGAAACATCTATTGGAAAGGGTAGATATGAAAGGAAAGAAACCTCACTGCCAAATACTAGCAACATAGATAGTTCAAATAAAAACCAAAACTCCAATCAGAACAATCCTAAGGAAATGGTCATGGAAGTCAATCAGATACCAAGCCTCAAAAAATCATCCCCAGATTATCACCAAGACAACTTTCTACGATTCGAGACTCGAAAATAGATATTGTGACAAGTAATATTGAGGGAATAAAGTCAAATAGAACATATGAATGACATGATGAAAAACAGAGAATCGATTATGTGGTCATTTGACCTGGACTTTCTAGATACTTTTGATGGTTATAAGCACTACTCAAGATCAAGTGATTATGATGACACCATTATAAACTTTCAAATTCCAAGAGGTAGAGGAGGGGTTTCAATTTTTTTGGCCCCAAGAACTTGACAAATTTATTACTAGACTTAATGAAGGAAATGAGAGGATATTATGTATAAGCATTGAAACCACCGACAAACCAATATGCCTGGTGAACACCTATCTTCCTACAAATAAGCATAGATCAGAAATTGCATATAAAAAAATATAGATATCATACTATAGTCTATAGTGGATAAATACAGCTCAACTCATAGACTTATAGTTTGCGGTGACCTAAACGGTACTCTAGCGAAACTCGTAACAATACCCATGATAAAATACTGAAATCCTTTGTTCAAGCAAATAAATTAGAGAAAGGTCATATTGATGAAATGCCAGCATTTTTTCACAATGTTGGAAGTAGCACCTCCCAGATTGACTACATCCTAACAAGAGAATGTCCAGTTGAGGAAATAGCTATAAATGACATGCATCCTTTAAAGTGCTCATCACATACAACAGTTATGATTAAACTTGATATTCGCCTTGGATAATTAGAAAAACATAATAAGAAACAAAAGTCCAGAAAGAAAATGCAAAAGAACAGTATATATATGGGAAAAAGCCAACAGAGATGGCTATTCGGACTGCTTTTATTCTAAGGCTAAAGTCAATCTGTTAAATCATGCCTGGTCTAATTCAGCTACCTCAACAGAAATAAGATAGCAATTAAACAAAACTCTGATAAAGTGTTCTAATAAAAATGTACCAAGAAAGAACATCAAGTTAAATGGTTTTAAATGGAAAGCATCTCCTGAGGTACAGCGTCTGATTCAAATCAGTAAAACACAATTTAGAAAATGGGACGAAGCAGGTAGACTCAGGAATCATGAAGACAAACTATTGATAGATAAGATGGAAGCAAAGAAAGCTCTCAGAAAGCAACAAAGAAAAGAGGCAGCAATGGAAAGACAATCCTTTCTAGAAAAACTAGAAGAATCACCAGACACCAAAAATTCTATCAGGTAATAAGGAGAAATCAATCATCAAAACAGCGACAAACTGATCTACTAGTCGATGGCAACAAGGAAGCCACAACTGTACAAGATCAAACTCAACTCATCTGATCATACTTTGCTCGTTTAGCAACCCCAGCAGACAATAAAAGATTGTAGGATGATTTAAGAAACAATAGCCTGAATAATGTCAACTGATTACATATATGTCTGACAATATTGAAAAGAAAATTGTTGATATAACTTTACATGACATTCAAGAGGCGATAAAAAAGCTAAACACTGGCAAGACTGCTGACGAATACAACATTGCCGTAGAGCACATTAAGTTGCAGGGGATCTGATCCTCACAATATATCAGTCAGTATTGAATAAAATCATTAAGGACTGTAGAGTTCCAGAATTTTTCAAAACTGGAAATATAACACCAGTGCCAAAGAAAGGGAAAGACCATTAAAAAGTTGAACACTATCGAGGAATTTCAGTTACTTCTGTTCATGGAAAGGTGTTTGAAGATGTACTGCTATCGAAAATGCAACTATCTACAAATCAGTCTAACCTTCAATTTGGTTTCACGAAAGAATTGTAGACTTGTCCCCAAACATGGCCTCACTACTAGTCTCAGAAATTGCACTTGAACACAGGAGAAAATCTGATCTATTTATTACTACTCTTGACTCCCAGAAAGCTTTTGATGTGGTGAATCATTCAATTTTGCTTGATAAGATATATCATCAATTTCCAAATCATGCAATCTGGTGTACTATACAAGATATGTATGGTGATTTGATCTCAAGAGTTAAGTGGAAGGAGGAATTTAGCCAACCATTTCAAATCCAGCAGGGAGTTCAACAAGGAGGCATATTGTCCACCCATTTATATAAACTATACATAAACCAATTACTAAATGACCTAGAAAATCACGCAACAGGAGTCTCAATAGGAAGTACATATGTTGGTTGCCCTACATGCGCAGACGACGTTATCTTGTTATCTGATAGTTGAAATGCAGGATATGATTGACATTGTTGTCCAGTTCTCAAATGAACATCGGTTCATGATACATCGTACAAAAAGTCAAGCTGTAAAGAAGAAGCGGACAGGAAATAAAATAGATAAAAATTGTGAAAACAGTCCTCGATTAACATTAGGTGAAAAACAATTGAACTTCACAGAATCAACATCACATCTGGGTATTATCAGAGCCGCTCAAAATGAAAACAAAGGAAACATCTCGAATAGAATTACCCTAGCAAGGAAAAACCTTTATTCCCTGATCAAAGTGGGCATGCACGGAACGAACGGTTTAAACCCAAGAACGGCATATAAGATATTATCAGCTTATCTTACTCCATGATTAAAAATATGGGTTGGAGTTTTTCCATCTTACTCAAAAGGACATTACAGAGCTAGTCGTATTTTACACAGATATCTTAAAAAACATTCAATCACTTCCAAACAGAACATCAAATGCGTCAACCTTTTCACTCTTAGGAACACTACCCATAACTGCAGAGATTCACAAACGGCAGCTGAGTCTATTATTATTCATCATTAACTCGAACCATAATTCATTGAAGGAAATAGCTATTAGACAAAATACACAGTTGGTTGCAAGGACAGCTTCTTCAGTAAGATAGAGAACATTCTTGAACTCTATGATCTTCCCGATTTCTTACAATTATTAGAATGCAAAATTACCAAACCAAAATGAACAAAACTAGTCAGAGCCAAGATATAAGCATATTGGACAAAGAAACTTCAGGACGATTCAGTCAAACAATCTTCGCTCAAATTTTTATGCAAAGAAAAGCTAGCAATTGGTAGAACACACAATGTATGGGACACAGTTAAAAACTCTGTCAGTGATGTCAGGTCAGCGGCAACCAAGGTTAGAATTCTTACAGGAACCTACATGGTACAAATCTTAAAATCCAAATTTATTGCTGCAGATATAGATCCAAGATGTCCATTATGTCTTATTGAGGATGAAACTATAGAACATCTGCCTACTACCTGTGCATCATACATCAATATTCGGAAAACGCTATTTGAAGACATTAAAGCATTGATAGTGGGAGCCACTACACCAGATTTGGGATAAAGGAATTTCAACACAAAGAGAAAAGGAACAGAATGTACTATCAAATGATAAGAAACTACTTAGAGACATTGAAACAAAAAACCAAAACATACTGTCATCAGATACATACAAATAGGGTTTTTTCTACTAGAAGGAGTCTGAGGGTCAATGGTTGCAGATATACTCCCATATACCCCAATATTTTATTTTTTAACTTTTATTTTAATAGTCGTGCCTATAGTCATTTGAAAAGACAATTCTATAGACAATTGATCCTAATGTGTATATAACTGTATATATTGACATTGTACAGATTGGATTATTGGATTATTAGATATTCAATACCAGATTTCCGGTTGGTCCTACTACTGGACGGAACTACATAAAGAAAGAAAGTTTCATGTCCGTACAGCTTAGACCATCTAAACCAACTAGGATTTCCGATATATGTTCCGAGTGCAATCCGGATAATTTTACGGAATGGTGACTGATCTTATTTGTTTACTTAATTTTAACTTAGCCTTTTGTTTGTTTGTTTGTTTGTTTGAATGATGTTTTAACGCCACTTTTAGCAATTTTTCAGCTATATCATGGCGTCCAGTTTTTATTGGGGGAGGAAGCCGGGGTACCCGGAGAGAACCCCCGACCTGCGGTAGGAAAACTGGCAATCCTTGTCAATTAAGATTGGAGTCGAGTACACCCTGCCTGCAGTGAGAATCGAACCCGCAATCTCTGTGTTGACAGACCACGTGATCAATAGTAGACGAACTACCTTAACCACTCGGCCACTGAAGCCCCAAATTAGCCTTTTGAATTCATGTATTGTATACTGTAGGTTTTTATGAAAATATGTTTACTTATTTATCAAACAATATATGTCTATCGTACATCGAACACCTCCACATTTCATTTTCGTTCGTCCAGACGTGATCGATACACATATTTTGACTGCTGAACTGTCCGTAAACAACAGAAGAAATAAATTAGACAGTGGAAGAATCAAACTACTTAGGCTCTTCGAGTTGTCCATTGCTTAGCTTTTAGAATGCAGTTGACGAACGTGGTAGTCCAAGCACATTTAGGACGCACTTTGGATTTAGATTTTTTATTTTAATTTAAAAATTATGCTCGTTACGATCCGCATACATTTGTGGGTGTCATTGGCAAAAACGCACGATTTTGGGAAATTGTCTATTGTTCTCTGAATTTATTAACTGTAACGAAAAATGTCTGACTCTACAGGACGGGGTCGATGTCTCAGACGATACACCAGACTTCCACAACGACTTACCTCGGACTTAACATTGCATTAGCCTCCCATCAATTAAGTGGAAGGGTCGATCCCCGCTGATTGCCGAATTATTTTAGTTACGAACCCGAGATTTTTCCCGCTGTTATGTTTCGGCGTGCATCATATCTGTTACCTCTCTGGAAAATTAATGATCACGGGATTGAAGTGTCTTTGCGACGTTTAGTTTGATTGGGTGATTGATTGGATGTTTACTCAACGAACAGTATTTCATCTATATTCAGTACGAGAACAAGTTAACAAACAATTGTTCGTGGGCGGAGAATTTAGTCTCCTTTGCTACAATGAGCCTACTCTTTTTCGAAAACTACTAAACGAATCTCTATCGTGCAAAGAGCATGGCATTCTCCAAACACGTTACCAACTACGGTCCGTGGCCAGGCTTTCCGTATTAAAAACTGACAACCCCTCAACGACAGGGTCTCCCCTATCCGCCACCCAGTATGGTCCCGGCGCGAGGTTCATTATGTTTAATCTTAGAGATGGGATTGTATGTATAAGAGAATCGTTAAAAGACAACAACTACATATTCTACATATTTTTCATTTGAAAATTATCTAAATATCAAGTCTAAATCAAACCGACAAATTATTTCCAAATTTAGAACAAGTTCACACGACCTTGAAATAGAAAAAGGCCGATATATAGGAATAAGTGCAGAAAATAGAAAATGTAAGGTATGCCAAAATGGAGTAGAAGATGAAATCCGCTTCCTCCTTAATTGTGCATCTTTGGCCTGTAAACGTAAACGTTATATAGATGCATTTAAACTTAAACATAAAAATCTTCCTGAACTTAATGATGAAAACTTGTTTATATGGATCCTCTCCTCTGAGGATGAGGAAGTCGACCAGACTCTTTCAAATATGCTTATAGACTTATTTGAAGAACGATCAAGGATTTTAAAGTTAAGTTAAATAAGAGACCCTTCCCCTCCGTTATATAACAACAGTAAAAGTATATTTTCCATATGACAGTGGCATTATTTGCTCTGTTTACATATTGTTAACTTAATCGCTATCATTCTATTTGGTTTATAACTTTACTTTATTTTATCCATAATTGTTCATTGTTTATGTAACCAATAATCACTTTTTAATAATGCCTTATTTAGATATGTTTTCTTTATGATGATTATATATTTTGATTGATTAGCTCAATATTGGGCACCATGATTGGTTTAATAAAATTGTCTTGTCTTGTCTTGTCTTGTCTATTCTAAAAAAGAAAGACAACAGCATGACGTATGAAGATTATTTGAAAGAAATGTATTATGATCAGAAACATCCGGGCTAGTTTGGTGAAGTAGATAAATTATTAAGAGCCGTGCGGAAAGAAGGGAAATATTTCGTTAGAAGCACGAGGAACGTTTGGTTTACATCGTCAGATCAATCGCAAGTTTAGACGAAGAAAAGTTATTGCACCTTTTATCAACTACCGTATACGCTGATACGGCGGCAAAGTATAAAACATACGTTAAAGTCAACGACGGTGTCGTTTATTTTCTGTTGGTTATCTACGTGTTTACAGATTCCTACACACACACACACCAAGGAAGAGAACGTCAAATCTGAGAACGGATAAAGGTACAGTGTTTCAAACTAGATACGTAAATGACGTGCTTAAAACTAAACACGTGGAACATTTCAAGTCACAATATGCACGATACATTACACAAAGCCAGATCCATTGCTGGATCGACGCATTACCCTCGGTGACATATATACAACGTTTTTTTTTTATTTCGTTGTCTTCAAGTAAGTGCTCGTCGCCGTCTTCCAACAGAGCCTGCGTGGGATTGGCAATCTCTTCCTCGCGCGAAGCGTCGGCAAACTGTTGTTGACATAGCTGGTACGTTTCATCGACGATACGGTTCATGTAATCGAGCCTCCGACGTAATAGAAGCTGTAAATCGGTCTCGACGATACAGTGGGGTTCGGTGAAATCGGGTAGGTTGCTACAAAAAGAGACGAAAACGGGTTCGTGTCGTTGGGTCCTTCTTAAATTTTCAAACAGTGTACACTAATTAGGTGGACTTAAAGCTATCTGGCTAAAAAACAATCACCCACTATACTACTGTACTATGTGATGGGCTGTGGATAATATTACAGAAATGTGGCATCAAGTTGAAGTGTTTTACAGTAATATTTAACATGTACCAAGGATTTCAATCCTGTGTGAGGTATAAAGGCACCCAGTCGGATTACTCCCCCCCCCCCAAAGTCTCGTGGGTGTAAGACGGGGACAAAATATGTCTCCTTTTTTTCCGTGGTGTTCTTAAATAATATTAAGACCTAATTGAACCAGCTCAGAAGACTTTAATTTGAGACTAGTGAAACTTGAGAATGAACTACATGTATATTATAGTATTTTTGTTTTCTTTAATGCAGATAATAGAGTTTTATTATCTGAATCAATGAATGGCATGCAACAATTTCTTTATTTATTTCAATCATATTGTAAGACATGGAAGCTTCATGTAAATATAAATAAAAACAAAAGTTATGATTTTCAGTAAGAGAAAAGTAGCCAATAACAATAATTTATTTTTGCTTGGTGAACAAGTAGAAATTGTTGAAAAAAATCATAATTTGGAGTTATTTTTAAATACAACAAAAGTTTTTCTAGAAAGAAGCTGATAGATTCAGTCACCAAAACCTTTAAACAGTTTATATAAATTAGTTCAAAATAAAAGCATCCCTAATGATATATAGCTTTAAACGTTTGAAGCCTCGGTTGAAAAAAAAATTCAGCTTTACGGGTCAGAAATATGTGGCTATGAAAATTATAAAGTCATCAAACAAATCCAATTCATCTATCCATCTATAAGGTTAGAAATAGCACTCCACACCTTTTTTATGGGAAACATGGTAGATTTCCTCTGGGTATTAGAGTAAAAATTATAGGATGCTTTCCTTTTGGACTAAGCTTGCGAATAATGGGGCAAAATTAAGCGGATTTATTTTAGAATAATCCACTCCGTTCACAATACATGGTGCACACAAAAAAAAGGAATGTTTAGATGATCTTGGATTAAGTTATACCATTATTAACCAGTTTCCAATTCTCAATTTGCAAATGGTAATACATGTTCTTTCAGATCAATTTATTCAATCTTGGCTCAGCACTATTTCCACATTTTCTCGGGGACATTTTTACTCCATATTTGAACACTCATTTGGTATTGAAAATAATTTGGTCACGTTACCCAACTCGTATAGAATTTGGATAACAAAACTGCAAACATCTAATTAAAGATTGCCTATCGAAAAATGGTTTAATATACCACGATCTGACCGTAGATGCAGTTTTTGTAAAAATGGCCTTGTTGACGAGTTTCATGTTTAATTTGTATGGACAAACCCAGAAATTGTTGCTTTACCTAGGCAGATATGTTCCTTGTTGTTATGTGAGACGTCCACGTATTAAAAATGGAGGATTTATTGTTGTACTGCAACGTTGAAGTTTGAAGCGACTTGCTGCATTCACAAGAAGAATTATAAATTTATTAACACAATATGTACTATTTCAAATACTGTATACATGTTTATCTTTCATTGTTCTCATATAAATATATATCTAACTTGTATTTCTTATATCATGCCACACATGTAAATTGTGTCTAAGTGGTTTCAAATAAACTTATCAAAACTTATTTCTTTCTCTTTGTATATATTGTAAATAGTTTGTATGTGTGTTTAAACTATTGCTTGTGTATTTTCTCTGTACCAATGTAACGTTGGCTTTACGAGAATAAAGAGACTAGTCTTAAAATATCTGCCCAAAGCTGAGATCGGCATCGTGCATTCAGAAGACACATAATTATCTAATATGTTGTCTGCAAGGCTGATGACGAATTTTGACCCTATTTCCCATATTAAGAACTTAAATACAACTGACAGAATCATCTCCACATACTTCAGCCTACGACGAAGGCGATTCTAAATTGCTATGATTTGTCCTTGCTCCGATTGTCTTCTGTTTTTGACAATAAAATATGTTTAAACTATAGAAAGTGACAACATGATATCCCAATTCTTGTCTCTGTACATTTATTTTTCCAAAAATCTTTCCCCTTTGTTTGTATTGATTTCTAAAACAACCATTTGTGGCATAACAAATATTTAGGCATTTTAAAAAATCGCGGAAATGATATGCGGCCAAGGGACCTAATTCCCAGTACCCTACAAGTATGGCTCCAGTAACAGAACTAATAAAAAGGCAGATTTACTTCTTGAAAGGCAACCTTTCCATTTGTGCAGAGTGTACTTTGTACATATTAACACTAAATTATGTTCTCCAGACCACACTTAAAACAGAAAAGAATAATGTCTTTAGCTAAGTCTTAAATAAAATGATTACAACCTTCCAACATTTAATTACGTTAGGTAGTTCATTTTACCATAGGGTATAATTTCTTATAATTGTGATAAACGTGGACAGAATGAATTATTTTATAATATTACCCCTGTACTAAATCAAGAGATAGGTAGGTTTCGTCTTTAATCCCATTAACGTATAGTTGTTCATAGAAAAAACATCTGAAAAAGTAAGAAGTCAGAATTCTTTATACAGGTATGTATAGCATGTTATTGATTGCAAAAATTCAATATTTTAATTTATATTCAATTTTTGCATGTTTAATTATATTTTTTTATTTATATGGTATAATTTTGCGTTTAAATTTAATAATTTTCATTTGCATTGGTAAAATTGTCCATTTAATTGCTATATTTTTCCATCCAGTTGGTATAATTTTTCATTTGTATGCGATAATTTTTTCATTCATACTAAAAGAAAGAAGGACAGCAAAAATATTGTGAAACTGTTTATTCGCGAAGTAATATTAATCATATGTGAATTCTTAAAAATTCAAAAGAACTTTTGAAAAATTTAAAATCTAGATCGATATATAAAATTACATCTGTTAGAACCTTTGATTTTCAACTCTTTATACCACCTTGCAGCGAAAAACTAAAATCCCGTCTTGAGGAAATCATACATAAAGCCTTCGCTTCCACATATGCCTACACATATGTAGTTTTAAGTTTCGACAATACGTTTTTTTTTTCTACTAAAGAACTTAAAGGAAAATTATGCTACAGCAAAGAATAGGTTTTTAGTATGCTAGATTTTCTTATCAACAACATAGTTGTTACTTTTGGAGGATGTGTTTTTCAACAGACAATCGGAATTACAATGGGTACAAACTGTGTCCCACTCCTTGCCGATTTGTTCCTGTATTCTTAGGAAACGGAATTTCTTCGACGTCTTATTTAAGACAAGAAGATAGCAGAAGCTAGGTCTTTTAATTTTACATATAGATATATTGATGATATTCTTTCAATTAACAACCCTCAGTTTGCTGAGTGGTTTCCGTTAATATATCCTTCAGAGCTAAAAATTAAAGAAACCACTGAAACAGCTTCATTTACATATCTTATATTTAGACCTCAAATATGAAACCAACGGTCATCTTAGCACAAGAATTTACGACAAACGAGACGATTTTTTAAATTCAAAATTATAAATTTTCCTAACCTTAGATGCAGCAATATTCCAGCTTCTCCTGCATACGGTTTCTATATTTTTCACTTGATCAGGTATGCAAGAGCTTGCAGCAAATACTGATTTTTGCAAACATCACCTATTTCTTCGGGATAAACTTATAAACCAAGGTTACTAGAGAAAACGACTCGTCTGCGCTTCATAAGTTTTACTGTTGATACAACTTCCTTGTCAACACATATTCTATCTCGTTTGAAAATATGGTTGCAAATAGTTTTCCCAATTTTGAATTCAGTGTATAGTGAAAGTGCTACGATGATTGTTTGATACATCTATTAGTGACTAGTGGTATATGATACCCATCTATTTTAATCAACTAACCAACTCACATTCTACAGTAATGGAAGCGGGAGGTTTGGGATGCCATAGAACCTGGTTTAGGCCACCATTTCTTTTGAAATACCGGTTGTCAGAACCATTGCTGTAGTTGCTTTATGTTGGTTGTTGGTTTTGTAGTTTGCCGGTTTCTCGGACTTTGATTTGTGAATTGTCTGTTTTTGACAGTTTCATCGGTGTTCGAGATTTTGTTATTACTTTCATTCTATAATTGCATGCTGGGAAATAGTTTTGAAGTCACTGGGTCAAAATTTGAAGCGATGTTTGTGATACATAAATATGCCGCCTTAGTCTTACTGAATTCGGCACAGAATATCTTTGAGTTGTTCGCCAAAATTATAGGAATTCCAAAGTTATTCTGCTTGTTTTTGTTTAAACTTAACTGCAACACCGTTTCAAATTTGACCCAGTGACGTCAAAACTATCACAGAACCGTTTCAAATTTGACCCAGTGACGTCAAAACTATATCCCTGCATATGAACGAGAAAATTATCGCATATAAATGAAATATTATACCAACTGAATAAAATTTATTGCATATAAATGAAATATATAGAATATAAATGAAAAATTATACCTATTGAATAGAAAAATAAAGCAATAAAATGGAAAAAGTTACCAATATAAATGACAATTATTGCATGTAAACGCAAAAATATAGCATGTAAGTAAAAAAATTATATTAATTGAACATGAAAAATATCAATGAAATTATTGCATTTTTGCAACCAAAATCATGCCATAGGTATGTTTACTATTTATGCTGTTTTTATACTACGCGTAATTTATTGTATTAGTCATGTTAATATTTAATAAAGGGGCCTTTTTACAAGTCGATGCATGTGTTATTAAGGTCTCTCAGAAACTAAACGTTCTTTAAAACTCGCAGATTTTATTTATTTATTTATTTATTTATTTATTTATTTATTTATTTATTTATTTATTTATTTATTTATTTATTTATTTATTTATTTATTTATTTATTTATTTATTTATTTATTTATTTATTTATTTATTTATTTATTTATTTATTTATTTATTCTCCTGCCACTGAACTGTTGATTTTCTATGTTTCTCTATCAGAATGAATTCAAAACTGAGACTCGCAGACAGAATCACAGGAACCAACAGTGACGTCAATGTTTGGTAAGTATTGTCATACAAATTAAATGTCTGTTTATTTTTATGTATGTTCCCCCCAAAATAAATATTTTTTAATAGCAGAAATCAAAAATTAACTTGGCTAATTAGGGACAGATCATTTAACTTGAAAAGGGAGGGGGGCTTGGTTTTTTGTTTTGGTCAGAAAAGTTTTTTCCGAACAGAGCGCGGAAAAAATATTAATTTTTTTAAGGCGTCGCGACAGAATAATTTTTTTTCATTATTAGCATTATTTTATATCGCAGAAATCCTTCTTCAGAATATTTTTTTTCTTACCCTCTGCCACCAAAATATTTTTTTCATCAAGAATCATTTTCAAAATATTTTTTTAGGAAAAAACCAAGCACCCCCCCTTGCAAGTTAAAAGGTCGGTCCCTTAAGAGTCTTATTTCTTATGTACCATATTCGCATCTACACATGAACGTTTCAATGAATCTCATGATTTAACGATCGCGAATACTCGATAACTTTGGCCAATTTCTTCGTTTGTTACAATCAGATATTTAACAAATTTCAATTACATATTTAAATATACTGTTTGTCGACAAACGTTTTATATCATTTTTGTATAACATCTCCTTTATTTTTATAAATTATTGTATTATTAATTAATGTGTGTTTTCATAATGGCCCCGTAAATGTTCTCAATGTTACCTTAATAACAGTTATAGTTGGTTAATAATAATAATAAAGAAATATGCATTATCTGATTGGTCTAGACGAACTTCATCGATTCTACCGCAGAATGAGTAAACTTCGTGTGCAGTGAGTCGACCTTGTTTTTTTAACAAACTAATGTTTTAATGTAAAACATGCCATATTTCCATAATGGCCTTTTAATGAAACCGGGTTTCATGTAATGGCCTTCTGGGGACAATTATAATGCACGTGCATATTTACCACAATAACACTTAGTTGGTTAATAATACAATATTTTGCCTTTATATGATTGGTCTAGACGGAACCTTATTGATCGGACCTCAGAGTGAGTATCGCTCGCGTGCGATGAATAGACCTCATGTAATTATTTAATATTACGGTTTGTAACTCGGTATACTCACAGTTAATTGAATATTGTTTTAATTAATTATCAGACGTTAGAGAAACGTGAACATACACACATTCAGCAAAAGTTAATAAAATTTTTATAGTTTTACATGTATTATTCGATATCGAGTAAAATATTTAGCAAATTTTCAGAACTATTTTGTTGAGGTACTGTCTCGTCCGCTTTTATTGGCTTTCATAGAATCCACGATGTTTGTAATAATTCGATATAGCACGTACATTACACATTATTTGGGATAGAATTGAGAAACAAGTATAATTAGGTATAAAAAGTTAGAAAATAAAAAGTCTGAACTTCAAACCACTTACTCCTTCTCTGGTAAATAAAGTTAAACACCATTCAAACAAACAATCTTTTCGAATTAGGATTGATCTCGACCTAAAGCCAGATATTTGTTTGCCATTCGTTTAAGTTGAATTGAATAAATTCTTTTAATTTTTTTAAAGCGTATTAAGGGAAAAGTAGTTTAAAAGGTTGAAAAGTTAAATCATCTAACGCTGTTAAATGACCGATCTGTAAGTTACTTGTAATTTAAACGTCTTATTGACGAACATTTAATTAAGTTGTCATCTAGAAGTATTTAGTATGTAATTTGTATGTCTCCTTATTGTTGCAGGTGCGAAATATTAGACCTAACCTCTACTTGTAATGCTCTTAACTTGTCAGTTGTAAGTAAAGAAGCATTATTTCGTGATTAAGTACTGTTACAATGATCAGAAAAGAACGCATAACTGACTAATTACGTCATGATTTTGCTGGACTCATTGGCTAGAGAACGTAAGAATGTCTGAAAGTTTCAGTGCATCCTGATCACAAAGTGATCAGATGGACTTGCATGCAATAATACAGCCAAGTCCATTCTTTTATAAAGAAATTATTAGTATACATAAAGAGGCTAACAATATTCTGTACTAATTAAAAAATCTATAATCGTTTCATTCACATGTTTCAGCTTTGACAGACAAAACCAAAAAACAATACAAAACCATCAGTGAAACTTGGTGCTACGGAAGGTTAAGCATGGTCATTTACTACACTTATTTGTTCATTTTAGTCATATAATAGGTTTATTTAGAAACACGGAAAGAAAAATCTTTTGAGGTGAATTATATGGTAGAGAACTACGTGACACTCAACACATATTTTTCTTCAAGTAATACAGTACAATTTAAATAGAATAGAAAAAGTATATTGTTAGCATAACTTTGTCCCCAAACTTTGCCTGGCATCACAATTTTCCTTGTCATTGGAGCAAGCTCTAGAACAACGTAGTGCTGGCTATTACGGAATATTGCTGTCCGTGAAAGGATAGTGCATTATATGAAATGCAAACCATTATTTTTGTCTTAGTTTTTGTTCCGCAACTTTCAATGGTTGTTAATATGGAGAAATGTTAATGTATCTGAATAAGAAACTAAAATATCATGATTGATTGTTGGTATATATAACTCCTTTGTAATTCTACCAACTTACAACTACACATTAGATATTAAAGCATGACCGTTGTAATAACTCTTTCGAATCTATATTGAGTAATTATTTTTGACAAAGGGATGTCCAGATTTTAGGCCGCCAGAAGACGTCCTTCAATCTTTAAGTGATGCAGCAATCGGAAAGAATCACATGGTTAATCATTACACTAGAGCTCGGGTGAGTATAGACTTCTGTGAATGATTTTACTGGAAAACGTTTTGTTGTTTAATAAAATGACACGGCAAAGGTCTTGTTCAATGGAATATTCCCGAACATTGAATGTAATTTAGAAAAAAAATATAAACTGCCACATGCACATTACACGTTTTCAATGTTTATCCTAAATTTGATGAATAAATAGTAATAAATAGAATATCTGACCTGCATTGGAAAATCCCCATTACATGTAGAGGTCCGTGGTCGTGGCAGATATACAAATGTGCAACTTACGTCCCTTAGATTGGGAAGCTTCAGTTTGAGCACATGTGTATAGTCACGTTTCAGAAATCAAGGTTGGCTGTTGTTACTATATAACCAAAAGACTGATTTTTTTCAGTCTTATTTATTTCTTTCGTAAGAAGTATAACCATACAGTATAAACAACAATACAAATAAAATTGAACCCAGTTCAGAAGGTATTAGTAGTCATATTTGTATGATCTTATGTGTGTGTGTTTCTTGAAAGTGACTTGTTTGCAGCAATTTTCACTATTATTTTTTTTATTCAGGGTCACCCGCGGCTTGTAGAGGCTCTTTCGCGTCTCTATAGTATAACTCTTCAGACGGAGGTCAACCCAATGACAAATATAAACGTTACAGTCGGTGCATTCGAAGCGCTGTATTGTTCATTCATGGGATTAATTAACCCAGGAGACGAGGTAAGTAAAGTGTTTTTGTTCTTTGTCCGGAAAAACAACATGTCAGTTTTATTTATTTCTTATGTGTGGTCATAAATGGCTCTCGCTTAAAAGCTCTCCGCGGCGTTATTTTATAAAGAGACCTAAGCAGTATATAGAACGTTACAGTAAAACACGTAAAACAAAACATTAAAATTGTTCTCGATTGCAAAATATGACAATATTTCATTGTGTGGCATAATTTATTGACAAATTAAGTAAATCTCATTTGAAATGTATATTCATCGAAATTATATAATTTCTTCTTCCTCTTAATTGTTATTGTTGTTAAGAGAGTGTTAATCTAAATAATTTATGTCATTTATTCAAAAACTCATAGAACAACGTAACAGTTAAGTCACGAAGTTCATGTAAAATGTCTCCTTAAAAGAGTCGTATTATAACAAAAAGAGTCAGCTTTACCCACGCCGAATTGATAACGATTTGTGTCTACTCAAGGTAAAGTGGTAGAAGGTTATCTGAAACGGCTTCATCTACATCATTTTTAGACTCGAATATAACACCAACGGTCATCTTAGCGCAAGAATTTACGACAAACGAGACGATTTTTATTTCAAAATTGTAAATTTGCCTTACCTAATGCAGCATTTTCCCAGCTTCTGCATAATTCTAAATTGATCAGGTATGCAAGATCCTGCAGCGAGTATACAGATTTTTGCAAGCATCACCAATTTCTTCGGGGTAAACTTATAAACCATTGTTACTTGAAAAAAAACGACTCGTCTGCGTCTTTAATAATTTTTACTATAGATACCAATTCCTTGTCGGAAAATATTCTATCTGCTTTGAAAATATGGTTGCAGATAGTTTTTCCAAATTTTGAATTTAGTGTACAGTAATTGTGCAACGATAAGTATTGGATACACCTATTACTGACTAGTGGTATATAATACCATCTATTTTAATAAAAAAAGTAACTCACATACTACAGCTATGAAAGAGGGAGGTTTGACATGCCATAAAATCTGATTTAAATACAATTTCTTTTGTCCGTCAGGGCAATTCCTGTAGTTACTATATTTTTGTTTGTTGGTTCTGGAGTTCTCGAACTTTGATTTGTGGATTGTCTTATTTAGACAGTTTCCTCTTTGTTGGTAATTGTTATAACCTTTATTTGTAATAATAACATAGTATCTCCAGATAAAATTTCGCTATTTGTTCGGTAGCCAGATGAATAGTAAAAAATCGCGTTTTATCTGGCATCCATTTCGTATAAATTTTGTGTCTTAAATTTAAGCTTTACGCATTTGAATTTTGTTGGCATTTCGTTTAGTCGAACTACCAGAAATCTCTGGTTATTCTGAATAACAAACTCATATGTAGATTTCAATACATTTTATTTGGTCAATACAAAAATAGACACCGTGATATAGTTGAAAAATTACTGAAACTAATTTTAAGCCTTAATTCACATTGTGCCGTTCTTTGAAATGTCTTCAACTGAATAAACTTTATAGTATGTTTATATTTCAGCTAATGTTTAGACAAAAAAGTGTCCAGCTAAATTCATCCTCATATTGATAGAAACAATTTGTTTTGAAATTTTGGTCCAATATATTATAACAGGTGCAAATTTTAATCATGGAAGTCCTATGATTACTGCAAGAACTGATGAACTGAAATACACGCCAATAAATTGTAAATAACAGTCATACACGTGGTCTGTCAGCACTGAGATTGCGGGTTCGATTCTCACTGCAGGCAGGGTGTACTCGACTCCAATCTTAATTGACAAGGATTGCCAGTTTTCCTACCGTAGGTCGGGGGTTTTCTCTGGGTACTCCGGCTTCCTCCCCCAATAAAAACTGGACGCCATGAAATAGCTAAAAAATTGCTGAAAGTGGCGTTAAAACACCATTCAACAAACAACAAACAGTCATAACTTTTAACGATAAAACGCCGGAAAATTGGCATACGTCAGACAGTGAGTAGTAAGTGCCGATTTCATATACTTTACGGATTTTAACTTTGAGGAATAAAATAAAACTAGATTTGATTATTTAGTTTGCAGCAACTCATACGAGTTCCAGAATTAGAATGAATATGATATGAAAATCATTTTCAGTTATCTTTTTGAAGTTTTAAAACATTTGACTTTGTCATTACAAAAACACTCTCAATTCCGTATGAATTTCTATCCAACGACTACAGAAGTTTGTAGTTGACCTTACTAACTGAAGAAAGTATTTGCTTGATACTGTCCTATATATAGTGAACTGCTGTCACTTTTAAACACTTTACATCATTGTGTCCGCTAGATGTCTTACTTCTAAACACGTCGTATTAGTAACAGATCTAGGTAAACGGTAGCGATGCATATTTTTGTAAAAGTATATAAATTGTACAAGTTTAGAAGAAGTAGAAAAAGTTCGTTTATAATGAGATGTTCATTACATGTATTAAATACAGTAGTACCATTTCATTATGTAAATGTTGATCAATATAAATAGCATGATATTGCTTGCAATAAATCAATATTTTCATTTCTTTAAATTTTACATGTTTAATTAGTGTAAGTTTTTTATTTATATGGTATATTTTTGCGCTTAAATGCAATAATTTTCATTTACATTGGTAAAATTTTCCATTTAATTGGTATATTTTACATTTAGTTGGTATAATTTTTCATTTATATTATATATTTTTCATTTATATTCAATAAAATTTATTCAAGTGGTTATGGCATGATATTGGTTGCAAAACTTCTAAAATTTCATTTATATTCAATTTTTCTTGCTTAAATGGTATCATTTTTTTATTTATATGGTATATTTTTACGTTTAATAATTTTCATTTACATGGGTACATTTTGCCATTTAATTGCTATATTTTTCATTTAATTGGTACAATTTTTTATTTATTTGCGATAATGTTATATTTATATGTAATACATGTCATTCAATGTTATGATTTTTCATTTATATGCGATATTTTTTTCATTCACATGCTATAATTGCATGATGGGAAATAGTTTTAAAATATACCATATAAATGAAAAATTATACCAATTAAACATGAAAAATTGAATATAAATGAAATTATTGAATTTTTGCAACCAATATAATGCCATAGTTGTCATTGTAATTCTTTATAATCTGTTAATCGCTTCATATTGATTTTCTTATCTTTGACACAGGTTATACTAATTGAGCCATTCTATGAACCATACCAAGCAATGTTACGGTTGACTGAAGCTGTAATTGTGTATGTACCACTTCACCCTGTAAGTCCTTATTCACGTTAACATAACGGCATTACTTTGATGCAACTATTTTAAAATTCATAATGGCATCAGTATTGAGTTAGATTGAATACAGTGGGGTTATTCCACAACAGCAACATTTTTGATGTTCAGCGGAACTCTAATTTATCTGTAGTTACACTGAAAGAGGAAAGCGGAATGTAAGTGGAGTGTTCAGCGGAACTCAGTTTTATATGCACTAATACTGAAAGAGAAAGGTACAGTGTAAGTGCCAGTATGCACACATGTTATTAAAGTACATGTAATAATATTATAATGTCTAGAACAGGTATACAATCATGTACTTTTTAGGAAAACTAACAACTTGTTTGGAAAACCAACAAAATTTCACAAAACCCGTTTAACTTTAGTAAGATCTAATAACAGATCTACGATACCGCCTACAAAAATATTGTACAAGTCATATGCACTCTTTTTAAGTGGCAGTTTTAACTTAGAACGAAATAAAAATGCACACTTACAACATATTTTATTTCAGTTAAAATTTTAAAACTAACTATATATTTATATCTTATGTAATGTTCATTATTATTAGCAGAAAGAAACGAGTACTGAAAAAAGTAGTGCTATTTGGACCTTTGATTTCGAACTGATGAGAAAATCGTTCAACAGCAAAACAAAAGCTATTGTTGTCAACAATCCTTCGAATCCACTTGGAAAGGTAAACAGGCAGATATTTTCACATAAATTAGGCTGTTACACTACACACTACAAAAAAACCCACATTAATTCAAGACGACGAAAATTGATATTTGTGCCTTGTCGAATATGATCGCCGATAGTTAATATACAACCATTCACTACAAAATACATTTTAATAAATGACACTGTCCATACAGAGATTACCTATACAATAGCTGGATATCAATGTGATAAGTTAATAAGGTACAGATGTAACCATAATTACTAGTATTCTTGATTTAATAACATATTGTCGTCTAAAGAAATTTATATATCCAATTTCTTCGACACTAAATCAATTTGAAAATCATAACTAAAACAAATAAATTAACAGTACATTCTACTTTAATAATCTACGAAAAAATTGACTAGTTTTATGTTTTATATACATAACGCAATGTTCAAATTTCTAGTACCAATTTTTGTGGTGGTTTACGAGTTCTCCGAGGATATCGCGCTATTTTCATATGTTCGATCTCTTCTTATTATCTCTTAATGATATATAATTGTTTTCGGGTAAATTGAGAAAAAAGGTAAAAACCTTACTCTACAATATAATTGTTCATGTTGTAAGTGATAAAATGGTTAATTTAATGCTAAAGAAAATATTTCAATTACAGTTTTTCGTATTTGTTAAATCCTCCTAGCTTCAAAATACATTTTTCTGTCCTAATCTAATAAGGAGTAGTAAAGATGAACAAAATTGTATATTAATGCGCTTTTGACCTCGCTAGATAGGATCATCGATTCAATTTTATTTCTTGGATTATTTCACGATTTATAGGGTATGCTTAGTATTTTTTTTAATGCATTCTTATCTTTACAAAATAAAATGTATATATCGGTGGTTTTTTTTTTTTTTTTTTTTATTAATTAGTTAGATAATTTGATAATAAAAAGGCATTTTTAGATTTTGTTACGTTATATTACGTAATGTATATGTTAGAAAGACTTGTTCAGTTCAATTTTATCATTATATTTTTTGTTTGGATTATTTCATGCTTGATAGAGCAAGCTTCATATCTTTTTTTTTCATTCGTATCTTTACATAAAAATGTAGCCACGTCCTGAATATAGCTGAAATATTGCTAGCTGGACGTTAAACAACAATCAATCAATCAATCAATCATAAAAATGTAGATGATTATAAATTTGACTTTATCGATAATTTTTAAATTTTATTTCTTTTGTTATGTCAGAATTTCTAGGGTACATAAGCCTTGTAGTTTTTATGCAGTTTCTAATCTTCACATAATAGAATGTGAATGTATTTGTTTTTATGGGAATTCATAAGATGATTTGATAAAAATAATGCATTTCAAAATTTTGTAGTATTACGTAATGTATGATCGATAATTTTCAGTATTATTTCTGGATTATTTCATAATTAGGGTAGAAAATGAAACCTTTATGTAGAAATTCATCAATCTTGAACATTAAATTTAATTTCCCTGGGTTTTGATTATTTACGATTTCGAAATCCGAAACTCTCTCGCACGAGATTGGCCGAGAACGAGACATGTGGGTGTGCGTGGTGGGGGGTGAGGGGTTAGAGATATTTCTGTGATGTAATTGTAAATTATAATTTTGATGTGCCTTGTTTATTTGCTAATTGCTTATTTATGACACTGAACTTTAATGAAAGGTATAAATGGAAGATCATTTAGACTCAAATAATTACGAAAATGCTAACTTAGATTATGATTTTTATACGAAAATAAGATTTTAAAACAGGCATGTTATTTAAAGAAATTTGATTTTCTGAATGAGTGAAAAATGTCATAGACATTGGTAGGGAAAATAAATTTCTTTATAATAAGAAAAAAAACCACAAAAGGTTTGCATTTTTATTTAATTCAAGATTTAAAATTTTTTATGTAGAACTATTTTAAAGAAGCAGTTATATTTACATACTTATAGAATTATATTAAACCTACTTCTAAGATCGTATATGAAGTCCTTTAAACAAACAGAAATGAAAAAAAGCTACATGAAATTTTGAAAAATAATTATACAATAGAAAAACTAAAAGCTAAATGAAATTTTGAAAAATATATATAAAAATAAAATAGAAAAACAATTCAATTACATTCCAATAAAGGTCATCAACAGTTGTAATAGTTGAAAATAATTCTAGAAGTTAATAATCTCATAAATTGTTTTGCAAAAACAGAGGCATATAATTACATGTCTCTGGCAAAAATAAGACTCTTCTAAATATATATATTTTATTTATTTTACAGTCTGAAAATATTATTAAGTTCTTAGCAATGTTTATGCACATGAACGTTAGTTTGACGTTTGAATACATTTTCATTGCAAATTTGTTGAAAAAAAATTTTTAATTACTGTAAAATTAAATCAATTGAAATTGTAAATTGTCGGTATTTTTCTTTGATCTTCCGAGGATGCCCGACGGAAGTACGCGATAACTGTCGATCATACCGCCCCCACCTTTTTTCCCACAGAACCACGTGATTATGTGATTTCGAAAAGGTCAATGTATTGCTATTGTACGGTAAACATTTGTATTTCCTACACATTGCTTTTTTGATTACAATACTCTTCTCAAAGTTGAGATATTATAATCAAGATGATTATTTATTGCCTTGCACAATCGTCTATATTTGTAACCTTTTACAGCATATGATGAAATTTTAAATAAAACAAGTTGAAAAAAAAACTATTAAAACCAAATCGGATACACCTATAACATATAAATCGAACATCTCTGGATATGGGTGTAACCCATATCATTTCTTGTTACAGTATAATTTAATGCTCAGTCTACGATTTAATAACACCCGAAATCCATTTATTGCTGGATAATACGGTGTGCATTGGAAATGTTTTATACTATTTTGTTTTGTGAATGCTGCGAACTCGTCGCAAGTAAACTGGCTACCGTTGTCTGACCCAACTTGAACTGTAATCCCATTTCGTGCAAATATAGATCTTAAAACTTCAATAGTTTTCATTTATGAAGCAAACTTCATTTCAATAATTTCAGGTCATTTGAATGAGCATCAACAAGTACTATGAAAATACAAATAGTCTTGCAAAATCAATGTGTACCCTATCCGACGGTGATGAGGGTCATTCCCATGGAAGTAACGTCGACGTTGCTGGCATATTTTGATTCAGTCAACCAACACATCGTTTTATTCCGTTTTCTCAATATCTGTATTATGCCAGGCCACGATACATAGCTGCGTGCTAAAGTCTTCATTTTTATTACACCTGGATGGCTTTCATGCAATACCTTTAGAATTTGCGAACCCAGTTAACGGGTGTTATTACTCAAATTCCCCACAGTAAACAACCCTGTCTTAGTTATCTCATTTCTACGGCTATAATACGGTTTGTAAAATAATACGGCAGTTTTCTTTTGATCTTTTTATGGATTGAGCACACTTTTTTGATTGGAAGAGTTTTAACGTCCTACACTGACAACTAAATACCCTTGGTCGGACGGTGATCACACATAATCTGTGTGTTTTACAAAACATTCTTTAACATAAGACTGTTTCTTGTTAAACCACGGTTCACGCCACCTGATAAAAAATCCCAATTTAAATACAATTAAAATAGTCGGGGCTTAGCTATAGTATAATCAACCAATTTTTTAGTTATTCCATAGTGCAAGCCCCACCTCCTACCGTCATTCAAGATACCAAATAAACTACATAGATCGTCTATACTGACCGTATAGCCCGTGATCGTCTGACAGAACAATAATTTCACGTCCATTTCAAATTCTATTGATTGAATTATGTTACAAAACATATATACCACGCCTTCGACGCAAGCGTTTCATGTTAAAATACGTGGTAAAAGACGTGGTATATATAATACTTATGGCACAACCCTTCCCAGTCAAAATTTTGTCAAGGAGCCTCTCTTTTCGAATGATTTCACTGGTGGCAACTGACGCATGAAAAACTTATTCCGCATCAAACGAGTCTTTCCTTTCAGGTACTTGCATTTTTGCATTGGCAATCTTCACAATCCATTGGCATTCAAATGTTTCTTTATGTTTCCATATTCGATCTCATTAGTTATATCCATACAAGGTGTAAGCGGACAACGGTTGTAATTGCAACACTTTTATTAGGATGAACAATAGCGGTAAACGGATCATGATCCGTAATAAGTTTAAACTGTCCCAAACAAATACCGGTATTGTGGAACTTCTTTACATTTCGAACAATACTAACGCTTCATTGTCAATTGGGCATCGTTACGTTCTGCTCTTGACAACGATCGTGAGTTAAACGCTATGGGTCTCTCGGTACCATCTGGCATCGCCTTAGATAACACTGAGCCAAAACCAAATCACAAGCAAGTCGCAAGGTCGCTCAGAATGAACAAGCACAATGTTTGAATTTCTCATCTCTTTAACTCGTTCAAACCTTCAGTCTAAACCCAATTACGATGTTTCTCCAACAGTTCGTTTAACGGTCTAATTTCTTGCGAGTTTTGTCAAAAACTTCTCATTATAGTTCATTTATCCGAGAAATGCACGCAACTACTGCGTCTAATCCTTTGAAGCTTCCGTATTTACGATATCTTGTTTTCAGAAGTCAATATTTGCTTTGCGATACCCACAGGAAACTACACTGCTTTTTTATAATTTACACTTGTCAATGTAATCTAAACAGTACATTTTCCCAGATTAAATGATGCTCCACATACTTTTTTATGCAATTTAAACACTGAACTCTCGAGTCCTTGTAATATTTGATACACGCTACGTTGCCAAATTTCGGGTGAAGACGCGATTTCAAACTGCAATGCACATTGGTAAACAAATTTTGGCGTTGTTAACTGTTGAGGCAATGACTTGCGACTACCTTTGGTTTTTAATTTGGGAATATTAGAAGAAACATAAGCATAAGCATTTCTCAGTTCTGGAGTGTCTTTTGAAGCTTTTTCTATGTCAAACACGACTTCAAGGACAACATGACAAAATTAACACCAATCTTTTTTTCAAAACAAATCTTCCTCCATTAAAGGAAAGTGATTGTTTTCTAAACATGTTAAATGCTGAAATAGTTTCAGAACACCGTAAATTGTTTTCAAAAATATATTTTTTTGCTACAATTTTTTTTAAAAATAACAGCTACACTGTATAGGAAATAACACTTAACCGTCAAAGGTAACTTGGAAAATATTGTGCAGACTGCATTTAATGCCTGTTAACACTTATATTTGTTATAGTTTCATTGAACATATGTGTTGTTTACCATTTTCAGGTATTTACTTCAGAAGAACTAAATTTGATTTGTGAGTTGTGTAAACATTATGACACTATCTGTATAGCAGACGAAGTATATGAATGGCTTGTGTATGGAAGCAAGAAACACATACGTATAGGTAAATATTGATGTTAAATACATCTTAAAATGTAAGGTATAAAGACATCTGACAGATTAAAATTCAGAGACTAATTTGTTTTATTTAACATTGATGTTTGTTTCTCTAGATACAATTACTCACATTTGCTACAAACATAAACAGTAAAAATTATCTTGAACCAGGGATTTTTCCTTCAGCGAATTCGAAGTGCTGAACTATTATTAAACCAATTCCGTAGAACTTCCGGAACGAAGCATTATGCAATCCTGTTTAAACAGTTTTTGTTGTATTAAAATTGAGCTACTCCGGCGGCGGCGGCTTTTGCTTTATATCCTTGTACGCTTAAGCCATAGGTTCATCAAATTTGGTCATGTGGAAGTTTGTGATGAGTACTTGTCAGTAAGTCACTGTCACCTTTCTTTGACCTCAATTTGACGGCCCATAGACTGAGGTTGGGTTCTGCCAGTTCCTCAGTTACTTTGCAATCTAGGAAAACAATATTTGGTTTATAGGTTGCTGATAGAAAAGCACATGACTATCTGGTAGGTGTCACCAGACTTTGACCTCTATTTTACGTTCCAGTGACTACGTTAAATTGTTTGCATTAAGGCGATTCCTCTGTAACTATGTACGGCAAGATCACAGTATTTGGTATACAGGTTGCTGGTAGATAGTTCTTGCCTATCTGGTAGGTATCACCTGACCTTTACATCTATTTCACTGTCCAGTAATTACGGTTGTTCTTGTTTTATCTCAGTTCCTTTGTAACCATGCATAGTAGGATGACAATATTTGGTATCTAGGTTGCTGATAAATAAAACATGATTGGCTGATCACCTGACCTTGACCTCAATGTCACGGTCTCTGTAACCACGCATTGTACATTTTATTTGATGAAATTATAATGCTATTTCATGTTGCTCTTCAAGTTTTTTTTCACTGCTGATGGGGAATGCAGGCCAATCATTTTTCTATATCCTCACTTGTCTTCTCAGCAGCAATAAAATAATTCCAAATAAGACGTGGATGCCTTGGACTATCGTATTTACCGAGATATACGAACTCCATATGCCGGTGGTGAATGAAATGTTAAATATAGGTGAATTGGAAAGTCATTTCTTTTGTCCTACTATTTGGATCTCAAACCAGTCCTTATCGTAAATAGGTAAAGGTATCGTAAATAGGTAAAGGTATGAACAGAGTTTTGGAGAGTTCTTGGTATTCTTAGTTTTAAGCTCATTTGTATAGATAACGTTCCAGAAAATATAGGAAGTTATCTCTATAGCAGAGGTGTTATGAAAAAGTCTTTGGCATAATGTGGGTAACAATGTCATTGTTTTATATTTACAGCCTCACTACCAGGAATGTGGGAAAGAACAATTACAATAGGAAGTGCAGGGAAATCCTTCAGTGTAACAGGATGGAAGGTAGGCTGGGCTATAGGTCCAGAGAATCTGATACAAGGGATAAGCACTGTACATGAAACTGCATTACGGACATGTCCAACACCCACACAGGTAAATTCAGATATTATTATGTTATCTTTTATTGTTACATGCACGTAGCCGAATATTCGACAAAACAGAATGAGTATTTAAAAAGAAATGTTTCGAGAATATTGAAATATTCTGTAAAATATATACATTTCATAATGATGTCAATGGTGTATTTACAATTTCCAAATTCTGTTACACCTCTCTAACAAAAATCAGTACAATCTTTAAAAGTTTGACGCAGTGGATTATGAAAGGTCTGCCTTGGCTGCAACAAATATCATGATTTGATTAATTAGTTATTAATTATAACATTAATTTCTCTCAAGAATAATAATTTTCGATACTTTTATTATTATTTTAAATTGGTTAAAATTGCACCACATCAGTATTATTGAAGAAATGGTAAGCGCTACCACATGCAGTTTTTTTTCTCCTTATAACTGCTTTACCCTTAGGGACAACCTATGTAATGAACAACATATTTCGTCAAAAAATAGGAAGCTATAGCTGTTACCATAGAGAAAGAATTGTTTCGGCTGGACGAGAAAGATTGCCATTTTTATTCTCTTTCTCGTGAGATGGAAGTAAGACGTGACAGACTATGCCAGTACCTCAGACAAGCAGGGATAGAAGCCTTTAAACCAGACGGTGGTTACTTCATTATAGCAGACATATCTAAATTAGGTGGGTATATTACAAATAAATATTTAGTTAATAAACTGATTGATTCAATGGTTGCTTAACGTTTAACGAGCAGTAATTCAGCTGTATTCAGTAGAAATAATAGAAGATACCGAGAAGTATTAGACATGTTAAGTTAAAGACACACAAAACCATGGACAAAAAAAACCCAACGTAATTGCCAACAATTGAGTAACATGAACTTCATTTAAAATAGGGGGCGAGTCCAGGTGCTCCAGAAGGGTAAGCAACTCTGACAACAAGTTAACAAAAGTCAGGTGTTCCAGAAGGGCAAGCAACTCCGACAACAAGTTAACAAAAGTCGGGTGCTCCAGAAGGGTAAACAACTCTGAAAACAGCTAATAATACTCAATGTAGTAAATAGGATTAATCAATGGAAAAAATATGTTATGTACTGTTGGAAAGGGATGGAAAAAATTAGACTTTTATAGAGGTACAATGTGCCAAATTTTGTTCTAAAAACAAATAAGCGTGGCACTGTCCAAACACGATACCCACTGTTGTTGGGGGGTGGGGTCAGAACTTCTGTATTATATCCTGACAATTCCCAACATGAAGATCTAACCTATTACATATCCACTGAGTAGAAATGTGGGCCTAGACCAGGAAGTCCTTCAAAGGGTTAAAAACTAAAAAGAAAAATATCAAACAAACCAATTCATTTCCAGGCTTTACAATAACTGTGTAATATTTTGCAAATGGCCAAGTGTAAAATGCTATTTCTCCAATATATGTCACTAAAAAAGTAACAAAATATCACATTTTGAAGCAATTTTAATGTAAAATTGATTTGTCCAAGATCCACACGCGACACATTTTTTTCACACCACATTATGCATTGTTCATTGTAATATGTTATGTAATTATGCTACCAGCTGTTTAATACCCAATCACGTTTCTTAATAACCCCACAATTAATTACCAGATATTTCAGTATGGCAAGTTGTTATGAAATTTATTTCCTATTAAATATTTGAATTCATTTATTAAAAAATTATTAATTTCTGATTGTTCAATTTAAAACAACACAAAAAGATTGATACCACGCACCTTACTGTGCCAACTTGCAAAATTGCAAGTATGATGAAAACAAATTTTGACCAACACTACAGTTTTGATGCCTAGAGTCTCAACAGGTCAGAAATACTGGCTAAATTGTGTGAAAAATGTACAACAGGTAGCCTGCATAAATACCAGGGTTTGATATTCCATCTTGTTGTAATTAATTGCTCTGTTAATGTTTCTTTAACTATCATTTTTCTAAACAAAATATCTGAATATGTTTAGTACTGTGAGTGACCATTTTGTGATCTTTATATACTAATAAAAAGGGAGTAAATCCATATTGGCTTGCATATATCAATAATAATGCAATTGCATTTCTTCTTTTAGTGAAAGGTTTGATTTGCACAAAATGTTGACCTCTGTTATTAAAAAATGTAGAACATGGAAGCTAATAAAAATTAATGAAAACCTTTGCTTTTCAGATACCAATGGTCAAGTCAGTAGACAAGAAAACGGGGAGGCCTACGATTTAAAGTTTGTAAAATGGGCAATCAAGGAAAAGGTATTCTTTCACCTACAAAGAAGCAACACATATGTCAAACTGTTAATGATCTGAAAAAGAACATTAGATTTATCATGCAAATTAAACTTTTGCAATTACACAAACTGAAAGGAGACTAAATTAGAATAATTTTTCATTTAAAATAAATTGTAGTTTTAAGATCCAAAACTATACCAGTAATACTAAAGTCAAATATCAGATATAAATATCATTTGATCTCCATCATAGGCGTAGCAGCCGGTATGGCAGGTACGGCTTCCGCTGTGTCAATAACTTTTGCAGGTACGGCATGCCGTATCAATAATATGCAGAAAAAAAATATTGCTCACGAAACCAGAATCAAGTGCTAGCAAATCGCCAGAATGCAGGATTTTGCACCATTTACCCTCAGAGCTTCCGGGGGCCTTTTACGACAAGGGGTTCGGGGGCCACTTAAGGCCCCCGAACCCCTTGTCGTAAAACCACCTCTGTGAGGTGGATAGGATCGATACATGATCCTGATTAGCATTCCACCGTACCAATATCAAATGCCATGCTATGCCTTTGCTCCATATCCTGTTGTACATAACATTAATTACAATAACTGAAACTATGATATTGTTTAAAGGATGCAAAAATCACAAAAAATTTCTACTGCTAACGAATGCTCTAGTTCCAAATATATTTTAGTATTAGCACCTATCTACTTACAGAAAATCTGTGCAATTCCAGTGTCAATCTGTTATAGTCCAGAACACAGACACTTGGGAGAGAATTATGTTAGAATTTGTTTTGTAAAGGTAAGGGGAAGAGAAAAATTGTATTAAAGCTTATCAGGGAAGTCTTATTTGATATCAAATAACAGTTAAATTTTACTTAGCAATCTACAATTATAGAAATGCTTAGTTCAAACTAAATTATTAATAAAAGACCATCAATCCCTTTTTACCATGTTACTGCCAGTATTTAACCTAATACAGAATACTTGTATAATTCTTCTTATACTGAAAAGGAGGCTGAGTTTATGCGATAGATTTCATTTACTGATTCATTTTTCACATCTGATTTGCTTGTTTTCCCTATTGCTAAAACAGTATGAAACCCTTTGTCTTATTTAAGTTAATAATTCAATATGGCATTTATTTTAGTCTGATGAAACACTTGAGAGGGCTAGAGATATACTCCAGAAATGGGACCATAACGATCACCAAAGACCAATAGAATGACATGTCTGGTTTCTAATAATAACGATTAAGAGACATGCAGTATTTTATTAGTGCTTCTACAGTGAATTCACTCAAACAGATAGATTTATAGGTCTTGGTTTGTCAAAAACACCATGGTTAGATTTATATAAAACTTACACTGATGATCTAGTAGTTCAGCAGAATACGATTTTGTTTACAATTTATATCTTCTATATAAAGTATATCTATGCAATAATAAAAATAAAATATTTTTTCTGGTTTTTTTTAATTGTATTTATATCTATCCCCAAAAATTCAGAAATTGATGTATCAAGTTTTTTTACACCTCCTTCAACTATTTTCAGCTATATTAAGCATTCTGTTTTTATTGGTGGAGATCATCATCATTTAAGGCTGAAGTTTAGCACACCTTGCCCATAGTTGGGCTCAAACTTGCAACCTTATTGTTGACACACATGTGATTACTAGTAGATAGCTAATGATCTAGACCACTCAGCCACTGAGACCCCAATAACTTAAATGACAACATACTTGCAGAACAAAATTTTATCTCTGCAAGAATCACAAGTGAAATACAAACTACACATTTAAAACAAACATTTCCAGTGTAAAATATTTTAATTGGACTGTGTCAAACTATTACTATGGTAACTATGGTTACACATAGTAATCAAAGTAATAACCTTCATTCATCAAGAACATATCAATCAAAAAACATCTGCTTACATATGTAAAAGACTATAAATGGTCTCCTAAACATAAGAATAAACCATGATAATCTGCAGACACTGTTATAGTTGGATACAGTCAAAATACTGTATTTAGTTTCTAAATCCCCAGCTTCTTTGAACAAGAATATGAACATCATTATTTAGCAACTGTCTGGTTTACTATATACCACTGTACTGACTGACATCACTGCTGGCTTATTGTTTTGAACAATCTACTTCCACATCCAAGAATATTAATGAAGTTGTTTCATTTAAAAATCGGCAGTTTGGAGCTGGTAAACTTTTGGACCTTTCTTCAACAAAAATCCCTGATTATTTAATGAACTGATAAATCCCTCAAAATCCAGCACCTGAACACCACACTCCTACAAAAATAGGACAGATTTTTAGATGTATATGTCATCAAAAATAATATTAATACTACAGAATGAGTATAACCATTTGTTGGTTATCCATGTTAATCCTTTCATTGACCAATGAAAAATATCTTTACTGTTGCATAAAAAGCAAATAAATATCAAATGTCAACTGTTAACAACCACTATTACTTTCCGGGTATTCTATAAGTTTTGATGAACAGAATATTTTGAACAGGAATATTGTTGGCCCTGACCTTCATTAAAGTGCCAAACTTATCAATATGTGTAAATGTACATTACTCTTCAACTGTTTGTCTAAAAGATTATGTGGACTTTTATATAAATTTGTAACAACTGTAAAAGAATCAAAGACTCAAAATATGTTCTTAGTTTTGTAAATAGTAATTCTTGTTGGTTGGTAAGTTTAATTGTTTTTTTTCTGTGATAAGTGCACATTTTAAAACATTTTAATAGGTCCTTATGTATATTTAATTTCCTGACTTAACTGAAATGATGAAACTGCAACCTGCAAGTATTCCAATACTATACCCCACTCATCCTTACAATGATCTAATATCACTATAGCAAGAAGTACAATTTTTTTGGACTATAGGTAAATATTTTTTTATATATGAAAATTGTGTGCAATTCAGAATTTATTAAAAGATTAACAACATGCCATGTATGGTAAATGTATAAGACCATTTTAGAGCTTAAATATACAAAAGTTAGTCATTCAGAAGAATTTTCAACATAACCAACACTAGACTCCCAATTTTAGTACAATAATGACAATTTGATCTATGACTAATCCATGGCCAAAGGAATTGGCAATGGTTTGGTAAGGAGTCCGTCAGGTTTATTAAGAGAATGAACTACCTTGGCTATTTGTCTCATTTGTTGCATGGTAAAAATAGAGTTGTATGTCTGTTCTGAAACTTTCTGTAATGCAGCTATGAACCGCTTTGGCTGAAAAAAAATTATATTGTAATCATGACTAATGTTTGCAAGAAAACCTTTTACATGCAGAGGTGAAAATGTTCCAGCTAAAATATAAATAACCAAATATATTGTTGTGTAACAGTTAAATGAAGAAGGCTTTTAGCAGTATGTGTTATGCAAGTCACTGAGCTTGATTTGTTTTTGTTTGTATGATTTTTAACACCACTTTCAGCAATTTTTTAGCTATATCATGGCATCCAGTTTTTATTGGGGGAGGAACCTGGAGTACCCGGAGAAAACCCCTGAAATGTGGTAGGAAAACTGACAATCCTTGTAAATTAAGATTGGAGTCGAATACACCCTGCTCGCAGTGAGAATAGAACCCACTCAGTGTTGAAAAAAAAATGTGATAAATAGTAGACGAACTACCTGAACCACTTGGCCACGGAAGCCCCCACTGAGCATGATGATGAATAGTAAAAACTATTGGTCAGACAGTAGTTCTCACCAAGTAAATGACAGAAGCAATTCTTGTTATTTTGCTGATTGTCATTATTTTTTTAATTGATGGCATAGGCTTTATTGAATGAATTTCACAATCTACCATCCAAAAATATTTCTGATTTTTATTTTTAAAATGCCAATTTTTCACAAAAGTTATTAAAAGATCTGGTGGCTAGATTTACTCTTTGACCAGTACATGTCCAGGACTTAAGGAATACAAGATTTGAAAATTGAAATTCTTTCAAAAATTTTTAGAAAATTGAAATCAAGTTTAATCTTCAGGTCCTGCATTTTTTATTTTTCAGTATTCCCAAAATAACAATATTATAATGCATACTGATAGTAACTTCCTTCTAAAATGAAGATGAATGTTTTTGACTTATGACTTACCTGTGACCGTCCACTCATGCCAGAACCATGCTGTGAACGCTTAAAATCCAAACCACCAAACTGGTCTGTATATGTGTCTACCATACTGAATAACAACAAATATGTAAAACAATCTAGTAGCAAAGATTAATTTAACACAATTGCCAAAGTGCGGAAAAATACAACCGTCGAAAATTTACCATTTTTTTTTAATAAATGAAGGGCCATAACTCTGAAGTGGCTGAAGCAATATGGCTAGTTATCAATCTCGGTCTCCATATTATGACAATAAACATTTTTCCCAAAGTTTCATGAAGATTGGACAACAACTGTTTGAGTTAGAGAGTTCGTATAAATAAAGGGCCATAACTCTGAAGTGGCTGAGGAGATTTGGCTGGTTATCGAGTTTTATGCCCATAAACATTTCCCCCAAGTTTCTTAAAGATCGAACATCAACTGTTTGAGTTAAAGAGCAGACATTGCTGTGGACTCTTGCCCCCCCCCCCCCCACCACGCGTGTTCCCATAATATGAGCCCTCTTCAACGGGCATAAAAAAAAATAAAATTTAAGGACATTAGCATATAAGTGAGTTCTAAAGAATGCTGTTTCCTCCCCCAGGAAGGCTCTTCTTTTATACAATTTGTGGATGGTAGGATAAAATACTCAAGTTTTTTTATGTAATATGAACTAATTTATTTACATACATTTAAGTGGTGGGGGTTAAAAAAAGTGTCTTCGACGTTGGTGCATAATTTTCTGAAACAGCCCTAATGTTATTATTGGAAGAAAGTTACCGTATTTTCTGGACTTTGTGGACTATATGTCTACTGGGTTATAATGTTATTACTGGAAGAAAGTTACCGTATTTTCTGGACTTTGTGGACTATATGTCTACTGGGTTATAATGTTATTACTGGAAGAAAGTTACCGTATTTTCTGGACTTTGTGGACTATATGTCTACTGGGTTATAATGTTATTACTGGAAGAAAGTTACCGTATTTTCTGGACTTTGTGGACTATATGTATAGTCTACTGGGTTATAATGTTATGTCTCTATTTAGGTTAAAAAGTCTCAATCTATAGTAAAAAAATATTGTATGTTGCATTTTTTATTGGTTAATTGCATTCCATTTTATTTTTCCTGTAACCTGAAAATATTTTGATCTATTTTTTACCTGATGAACTGGTATGGTTGTACTGATTACTAACTTGGAGGATTGGTTAAATAGCCAGAAATTAGCCAGATTTAAGCTACTGATATTAAACATATAAACAGTACTAGGGGATACGGGTGTTATGCAATAAGGTTTATGTTTCTGTAAACTGTCAATATGTCCACACATACAGTAACTATGATTGCAATAACAACTATTCGGATTCACATTTCCTTGATTTACTTCCAGATTACAAAACCAAAAAAAAAAATATTGGAAGATCATGTAGGTCACACCTAAGACATGTAAGTTGGCAGTTATGCTTGTCTTGTGTTGTAACTGGAGAAATATGTCATCTAATGAGACATTAAATGATAGTAGTTAACAGCTGTGCAACGTTTTAACAAAATTTGACTTATTTTCAAGTTATTATTTGGAACTGCAAAATGTTGACCAAGAAAAATATTAACTGGCCCAAGTCAAAAATTTGATTGTGCAGAAAATAAAACCTGATCTTCATTTTATTGATATTACAGCTGTTTAAAGTATAAAAACAATCTGTTGAAGCCTATGGAAACCACCAAGGCACAGACTGATGGACAGTCATCCAAACGGAATGTATCAAATAATACCCACACCACTTTGTGTAGCAGGGTATAAAAAGATACCACCCCTAATGTATTAAGTTATGCATTTTATATCTCTGTACATGACAGGCATTTTATTTTTTACTTCTCTCTGTACCTGTATTTCATAATTTCTATAACATCTCCAGCATCCTCTTTAGTAGCAACCTCCCTCAGTTCTAATCTGGCTCTAGCCTCTGTCAGTCTTATAAGGGATTCTAGCTGTCTGGTAGTTATTGGGGTACTATCCTGTGTCTGGTGCTGCTTTCTTAACTCTAAATAAAACTCCTACAAAGACAAATAATAATGCTCTCGTTAAATAACACGTATCTTAACAATCAAGCTGTCTTTTAAGCCTTACGAAGAATTAAATGATAGCAAAATGTCAATCAAATGACCTGGGTTATTCCCCCCTCGGGTTGGAAATTAATCTCTAAGGTGTATGCAGCAAAGAGTTCCAAATGTAATATGATTAGCCTGTTTACATAGCAACACAATTTTAGTGTGAGCAAAAAGATTACCTTTAATTATTCAACTATACAAATAATATTGTTCTCAAACTAAAAAATCACATGAATCATTGTTATTTTTTACGCCTAATTTTCCTAAAACTGCAAAAAATTTCTCCTCGGACAACATTTGATGAATAAGTATTTGTTCACAATAAGTTTTGTTTGTTTGCTGAAAAGATATTTAGCGTCACTCAGCAATTTTTCAGCTATTTCATGGCATCCAGTTTTTATTGGGGGAGGAAGCCGGAGTACAAGGAGAGAACCCCAGACCTTCGATAGGAAAGCTGGCAATCCTTGTAAATTAAGATTGGAGTCAAGTACACCCTTCCCGAAGTGAGACTCAAACCAGCAACCTCAGTGTTGACAGACCACGTGATCATCAGTAGACAAACTACCTACGATAATGAACAAATATAATGAATGAATTGAAACGTCACCAAGGAAGACATGACATAACAGACTCATTGATAATGACTGAAATTAAATGGAGATCACATACCTCTAAGGTCACTTTTCAGACCATTCACAATGATGATAAAAATGTATATTAATAAGTTGAAAAAAATATACAACATATTCAGATTGAGGAGAAAAGATCAAATTTATTTGTACAAGCTTTAAAAACAAGGAGCAAGGATCTCTGTTACTGTACCTCCTACAATATTCATATTTCTCTTGTTCCTGCAGACATTAAAACCTGAAACTTGTAACAATTAAAAAACAAGTGTGGACACAGAAAAACGTCTCTCCTGTATTCCGCATCAGTAACGAAAATAAATTTCATCATAAGCATTACGTAAATAGCATTTAATATCAGCAGCGGCCTGTATACAAAATATTGTCACCATACCCTGCATAGTTACAGGGGAACAGCCGTAACCCAAAAACTTTAACGTAGTTGCTGGACCGTGAAATTGAGGTCAAGGTCAGGTGGAACCTACCAGACAGTCATGTACTATTCATCAGCAACCTATATACCAAATATTGTCATCCTACCATGCGTAGTTACAGAGGAACTATCGTAACCCAAAAACTTTAACGTAGTCGCTGGACCGTGAAATTGAGGTCAAGGTCAGGTGACACCTACCAGACAGTCATGTACTAGTCATCAGCAACCTATACACCAAATATTGTCATCCTACCATGTGTAGTTACAGAGGAACTGTCGTAACCCAAAAACTTTAACGTAGTCGCTGGACCGTGAAATTGAGGTCAAGGTCAGGTGACACCTACCAGACAGTCATGTACTAGTCATCAGCAACCTATACACCAAATATTGTCATCCTACCATGCGTAGTTACAGAGGAACTGTTGTAACCCTAAAACTTTAACATAGTCGCTGGACCGTGAAATTGAGGTCAAGGTCAGGTGACACCTACCAGACAGTCATGTACTAGTCATCAGCAACCTATACACCAAATATTGTCATCCTACCATGCGTAGTTACAGAGGAACTGTCGTAACCCAAAAACTTTAACGTAGTCGCTGGACCGTGAAATTGAGGTCAAGGTCAGGTGACACCTACCAGACAGTCATGTACTAGTCATCAGCAACCTATACACCAAATACTGTCATCCTACCATGCGTAGTTACAGAGGAACTGTCGTAACCCTAAAACTTTAACGTAGTCGCTGGACCGTGAAATTGAGGTCAAGGTCAGGTGACAGGTGACTGACTGGCAAGTACTCATCATAAGCTACCTCTGGACCAAATTTGATGGACCTAGGGCTTGGGCTTACAAAGATATGAAGCAAGATGTCAAGTGTTTACGCCGCCGCCGCCGGATTCCCATACATATGTCTCGCCTCCAGCGACTTTCGTCGCAGGCGAGACAAAAACTACACAAATGTACTTTGGATGCAGCAGATGCTGACAGCAAAGACCACATAACACTAAGCCTGTTTATATAGGCAATGAAGAAGGCATTGCTCAATTTTGACGGCTGCCATTCTGATATTAATAAATAACTTGAAAAAGATATGTAAAGATTATTAAAATTTTTATTTCAACAGATCAGAAACATTTTTAGACATTTTTCCTATATAAGTCCTGCAATTGCACTCATTTTGAACTTCTTTGTTAAGGACTATCCAATAAACATCCATATGCAACATGACCTTATTACGTTTGACAGTTGGAACATTTTTTCCTCCTGCAGTGGTGGCCATTTTAAAATTTTTGATTGGCATAAAAAACAAAAACTCAGTAGAGGACAATCAAATGAGCCTTGCCGATAGGTTTTGTTTCAACTATACTAAATGCCGCACCCCTTTGGAAAAAAATTTTTGCTTGCATTTTTTTATTATTCCATATTTTACCATTTTACTACAAAAATCTGGTACAAAAAATGTAGATACTATAAACTGTCCATGGTTTATACTATGCCTCTGTTGTTCAGTTGTTACAAATCGTCCTTGACTTCTTTGCTATGGGAATTTTACAAGATAAGTCAGCCATTTTCGTTTCTAAAGGGACCTTGCATTGTTTAAAAAAGTTCTTCTGCTTTCGTGACATTTAATGGTATTCTGACATACTGAGAGACTTCTCCAGCTTTAACTGCAGATGACATTACTCGAAGGAATTTCGAATAGACAACAATCTATTGTTACTAACGTACACCTCCTTTCTAAATTAGGTCAAATTTTAATATGGAAAGTCTTCCGATCAAAATGAAAAAAAAAACACCATATTTCAAAACGCTGAAAATCTGGAGGAAATAATTTCAAAAAGTACCCTTCTTGATCTACAAAAGGAGCATAACCATACCTCAGCGGTAAGCAGTTTTCATTTGTTACGCAAAAACCCTCACCAAAATATGTTCACTTGTAGTTCAACGGTTCCAGAGAAAAGTGGAGTTGTACATAAGAAATGGGAACCCCATGTCTATGGGAAACCCAAAATACAATTCTGAATGTAAAATATCAGGTGCACAATGGCACTAAGTGACAAAGATTCTGTGAAAGTTTAATCAAATACTATTTAGCTGTGTTGGTGGAGTTGTGGATTAGAGTGTAACAGACGTATGGAAGGACAAAAAGATGGTAACACTTGTTACTATAAACCATTTTTTTTCAATCAGTGGGGTATAATAAATTTGCTTTTTTTTAATTCATGAAATGTCCAAAGACTAAACAAAAAATCTGAAATAATACTGTTAGATCATTTTTACATTTGAGTCAATCAGTTCATTTTCAAAACGATGAAGAATTCAATTTAAGTTTACCTGTATAACTTTAGCAGCATCAGGCCCAATCTTAGGATGGACATATTTTCTTGCATATCCTATATACTAAGATAGAAAAAATCATATTCTGGTCAACAAATAGATTATAAATCATAAACTGGATTTTTTTTCAAAAATACAAATAAGGACTAAAGTATTTTTCAATGGTATTAAATGATTACCTATTCTTTCACTGATATTGGGTCTGCATTACTGTGATAAAACTAAACCAAAGCCTCTCAACAGCCCGTATAATTAACATGATTTATATAGGCAATAAAGAAGGCATGTTGGTGGTCAGTAAGATGAATAAAAATCGATATGCACAGGGGTGCAAAAGCCGATTTGCCTTATTTTATTAACCAAAACTTTCATTAAAATCAGTTGAGAACTTTTTGAATTATGGTCTGGAAACCACTAATTCAAGAAATTTTCTAACATTTTTCTGTCACTGTGACCTTGAGCGGATTTACCCTAAAATCAATAAGGTTCCTCCTCTTATGGTATGTAACAATATACCAAAGTTTTATTAAAATCTGTTGAGAACTATTTTAGTTATGGTCCGGAAACCACTAATTCAAGAAATTTTCTAACGTTTTTCTGTCGCTGTGACCTTGACCTTGCACGGATTTACCCTAAAATCAATAGGGTTCCTCTTCTTATGGTATGTAACAATATCCCAAAGTTTCAATAAAATTGGTTAAGAACTTTTCGAGTTATGGTCCGGAAACCACTAATTCAAGAAATTTTCTAACGTTTTTCTTTCGCTGTGACATTGACCTTGAACGGATTTACCCCAAAATCAATAGTGTTCCTGCTCTTATTGTATGTAACAATATCCCAAAGTTTCAATGAAATTGGTTGAGAACTTTTCGAGTTATGGTCCAGAAACCACAATTCAAGAAATTTTCTAACGTTTTTCTGTCGCTGTGACATTGACCTTGAACGGATTTACCCCAAAATCAATAGGGTTCCTGCTCTTATGGTATGTAACAATATCCCAAAGTTTCAATAAAATTGGTTGAGAACTTTTTGAGTTATGGTCCGGAAACCACTAATTCAAGAAATTTTCCAACGTTTTTCTGTCGCTGTGACCTTGACCTTGAACGGATTTACCCCAAAATCAATAGGGTTCCTCCTCTTATGGTATGTAACAATATCCTAAAGTTTCATTAAAATCGGTTCACAACTTTCTGAGTTATGGTCCGGAAACCAATGGTTGACGCCCGCCTGCCTGACCGCCCACCCGCCCGCCATCATCATAACAATAGCCGAGTTCAATTTTGTTGCAACTCGGCTAAAAAGGAAAATATGATGGATGGGGGTATTATCTTGGTTTTATTTCTATTAGGAATTGACGACTTTCCAATTTAAAAAACGCCACCAAGCGTCCACTTCCGGAACTAAAAACTGCGGTTTGTACTGTGGAAAACTTTGAAATGGACAATTGATTTTGATAAATTTAACGCTTCAGGTGAATGACAGGAGTCAATATCTGAGTGAGGATCTTATTAATCCCCCCTGCTGTGTAAACATGATAATTAATTAATTAACCAATGTTTATTCCCCCCATTTACCTGAAGCTAATCCGAGGTAGAACACCAGCTGTTTTATTACCAGTGACATCCATGTTCTAATATTCAAACTCACCTGTTGCCTGTGGATGTAGTAACATCTACTAACGAGGTTAATTAGATGAAATTTAATTGGCATAGACAAACAATTCAAAAACAAGGCAAATCTTTATTTCAGTATCATAGTCGTTTGGTGATGACAGCTGTAGTTTTTTAACAGGAATATAATACGTTTGATATTTTTGTGTTTGTTTTCCTTTAAGGCCATATAAAATTAGATTTACGGTTCTCAGGCCCGCGCATCCATTATCACCCCGCCGCATTGCCGATTTTATCGGGTTTTCAATAAAATAAAAATCCGGAAATGCGGTGCCGTTTCCGTTAAAAAAAATTATCCAGCCGATCAGCTTCTTATTTTCCCGCCACTGCATTCGGAAAGATCGGACGCTTACTCTAATGATAACTTCCGAAAGAATACATAGTGCATACAAACGTTTGAAAGTAAAGGAGGGTTACGGAATCGTTCGTGTTCACGACTATTGAGATCGGATAGCCGAGGAAAATAAACAAAAAAATAGTTTGTCTTAAATGGCGGCGTTGCAAAACAAGTGCTTTATTAAACGGAGAATCGTTTACAGTTTTGTGACAAAAAAGGAAGAGTTGATAGCACAAAAACGGTACCATCTATAAAATTGGCTTAAAGAAGTTCTCGTGGACATGTCATGGGAAAACATTCCTTAAATAAGATCAGGTGCACAACTTTAATATGTGTGCAATCTTTTGGTGCAGTTTCAGGGATCTGGGTAGCGAGCTGGAGAAGTTGATTACACAAAATTGGTACCCTCATTGAAAAATTATGACGTTCCCAATCCTGGAAAAATGGGGAAAACACATTCTATAATAGCAGGTCACACCAATACGTGTGCAATCTTTCTGTGATGTTTCAGGGATCTGGGTTTAAAGCTGTAGGATTTGATGTTCCCAAATATAGAAACATCTCATAAAACGATACCATAATAGCAGGTCGCAACTATAATATGTGCAATCTGCTTCTGGAAAGTGTTAGGGATATAGGTTAAAAGCTGTCGGAAGTGTTGATTACACAAAATATGTACCCTTTCAGTGATACTTTGTAGGATTTTTTATGGTGAGTCTTGGACTCATCATTTTTGAAAATGGCAAATCCCAAACAATTTTCATGAGTGCCACATATTGCAGTTAAGCTAAGTGGTTGCATACAACCAATTTCTTCGATGACAGACCCATAATCATTCATGTCATTTTATAAAATATACAATATGGCGACATATTGAACTGCAATCATTACTTGAAACATGCTGATGTTTCCTCATTAAAGAGAGACTCGTATCTTGTCTGGCTCATCTTGGAAATGAATGTCAAAATAATGCAGATGCTGACATTCAAAATGAATTTTCCACCCAACAAATTATCATTGTTTTCTTTATAAAATAATCAGTTTTTTTTTCTAATTTTATACCCAAGCATAATCTCGTAAATTAAATTAGAATTAACTATTTGTAATTTAGAACATTATACAATCAATTTCAACAGAAAGGTTAAACCTGACCACAGACACAGTAAAGTTTTTCAGATCCTAAATCTTGTGTATATCAATCAGATAATCGAATTGAAATGTATTAAAATTAAAGGTTAATTTACTCTAATTTATGTTCATACTGAATGTATTTATTGTCTAATAAATATCCTAATTAAAACATATTTTCTGTCCAAATAATTGTTACCTGTGGAAAATCTGACGAAACAGGTTAATTTCGATCACCATTTGTATGATATGTTATCATGCATTGGAGACGAAATTGACACGACTGAAATTCGTAAACATCCGATAACTGTACTAGTATGCATTAGTTGCTGAAAAGACGTGTTCAATACGCATCTAGATGCATTGCGAAGATCCCTGCCCCCCTCCCCTCAATTTCACTATACTATAACCCAGGTTGCATAAACAATTTAACAATTTAAAAGGGGTTCTTTTATGTAATAACCTTTGAATACATTTCATATACAAATATGAATGTTTAATATAGAAATTCTTTGCTGTATCGATTGAGATCTTTACCAGTTAAATTTTGTGCAAGATAACGAATAAAAAAATGCCTCCCTCGTCTGATTTTAGACCAATAAAATGATTAAAAAAAAAGCCTCCCTCCCTCATCTATTTTTGAAAAATTTGGCCTGAGAACCTTAAAATTAATTTTGTGTGGCCTAACGTTTAGATATTATTAGTTTCCGGTTGAGTAGTCTCCCTTCCCACAGTTCTGGAGAAATACAGTCAACACATAGAAAATAAAACAAATCAAAACTATCAAATTATAAAAATGATAGATTTTTCTGCATTCTAATTTAAGATTTTGAACCAACTGTTATAAAAAAAAAATAAAAAAAAACAATTTAAAACAAAAAAACATAAGATTTTCATAAAACAAATATGAATTATTTGCTTTAAGTTCATTGAATTGTTAAATTCGTTTCTCCTAAAAATCTTAATTGAAAGGGATACCACTCAACAAGAAACTAATATTAAAACGCTAAAACGAACACAAACCGATGACCAACATAAATTGATTCTAGGTTTGGTGGACTGCCACCAGAAATAAAATAAGATTCATTCTAAAGCTGGCTCAACTTGCAGCACATACCAGTACCTAAAAATAGTAAATATATACAAATTGTTTTTTTTAAATACTGTGTTTATGGTGGTGGTGGTTGGGGGGTGGGGGGTTACCAACATACATGAGCAAAAGATCTATAAAACTAATGAAAAAAATTGCCAGTTCAATAAGATATCTTCTTTGTTAAGGTTTTCACATCTGATAAGTTCGGTTTTCTTACTTCAAAAAGCTCAACATGAAAAACTTTATGTTACCTATTACCTTTCTCAGTAATTGATGTGGTATAGGATCAAAAGGCTCATGTCTAGGGGTCCTCAGCCTGTCACTCAAAGGTTTGTCAGACTCTATCAGTAAAATTGACTCATTAATACTGTCATCCTGAAAAAAAAAAGATATGTTTAAAATCAGACTTCTAGGAAAGGGAAGTATACCGTAAATGTTGGATACTCTGTGACATTACTGTTAGTAGAAAACTGAAGACTTTTTAGGAAAATTTAGTAAAAAATTTTTTTACCTGTAAAAAATATGAATAGTCATTTCTATGATAAATGTCCATTCAACAAGAGCAGAAATTTGGGAAAGTAAAACTGAGTTAGCATTTCTAATGATCATTTTGTAGCTTCATCATTATCAGAACATGATGTGTTAGGATGCTTCCTTTGGCTTCCTGGAGGTTTCAAATATACGGTGACTACCAAATTATGATGTTGCTCTCAACTTGGACAAACTATTAGCTGTCACTCATGAGATGCTATTTCAGGGTTTAATTTTAATTAAATCTAACATCTGACCCAAAGGGGATCAAAACGGTTAGCAAAAACATGACCATTTCTATGTCTATTATGATACAAGTCTTCCTTTATATGTAAAAGATGTACAGTTGATCTTACCCTTTGTCTTCTTACAGTTACACATAGTCCTCTGAAAAATTACAAAAAAGATGTTCAGTGAATATTTGTTCCATCAGAACATACAAAGCACTTACAAATTGATGCTGTGGGAGGATAATTAAAATTTTGTTAAAATGAAAAATTGTAATTAGCCATCATGAGTTTTTACACCAATTTTAAATTACTATATAAGTTTTAATGGAATAACCCTAAGCTTTAAAGTCTATAAACAAGTGTATATTGTTAGGGAACTTTTCTTCACAATATTTGTCAAGAACCATACAGCTTAAGCTGGCCTACATTGCCACAAATAAAATTGGAAAAAACCACCAAGATAGTTCAGCAACATATTTGAATGTATTTCTTTTAAACATTCTGTCAAAACTGTGAATGTTTACATATAATGTGTCTGTGCGTCCGTTCTGTCCGAAACTTATCGTATCCGAGCTATAACTGCTTTAACTTTTTTACATTTTGACATGGGTTTTTGATATTTGGTATGTGGGTAGATAATATCAAGGCGATGTGTAGCATATCATGGTTGATGACCTTTGACCTTGACCTCAAGGTCAGCAGGGCCCATAGATATGGATACCATCTCAATGATATCTAGTTTAAATTATTTTTCTGGTGATTACTACAAAGCAGTGACCAAAAGTTTGTGTCTGGCTTTCATATGTAGTAAAAAACATACATTACAGTTCACGATAATAGCTTTACATTTTTTTAAGCAATATGCATTTACTTGTAAATGCATCAAGTTTAATAAAATGTAAATAATCTGTTTATCCCTATTTTGTAACATTGTGATGTCATGTGGGGCGAGATGGGCCCATCTAATGCTAGTAGAGCGAGAAGAGATAATATGACTCATAAAAATCAAAGGAAAATACTACAAAATAACGATAGAAGTTAGTCCTCACTTTCAAAATAGCTATAGGACTTGGTATTTTGACATTTTTTTTTTCCAGTCCTGATGACTAATAAGAAAAAAAAGATCTTTTGTGCTTTGTTGGTATAGTTTTATAGTACACAGATTTATCCTTCCCTTATAGGTTCTCAAGTTTTTATTAGTAATTGGCACTTGTATAAAACAACTTCATCACAACTTAGCGTAATTGATACTTGCAAAGTTTCAAATTTAGGGTTATTTCCATTTTAATGCTATGGCAATAAAAAACTAAATAAACTGACTACAATGGATAATTTATTTACCCGAAATAATATTTGAACATGCATTAACTTCTGACGGCATCAATCGGGGAATTGATGTCGCATTGTAAAATCAAAATTGACATTATATCAAGAATATTTATTTTTTACCTGTTTTGTCCAGCATGTAAAGCCATCACATGATCTGAGAGTAAACAGTCCATTTCCTAAATAGTAATGGCAAAAAATACCAGTAGTTTTTTGTTAATATTTTTCCCTTTCAGAAAATACTTGAAAGTGCTAACAAAAGAATAATAATAATTTACAGTAAAAGTTATTTTAAAAATAACAAATTTTGTTGATTGACTGTTTCTTTGTTTCTATTGAGTAAAAATAGTTTTCATGTTTCTACCGGTAAGTCCTGCAAGTATAGAAGCTTAAGGCTACTTTCTGAAACATGTAAAAACTAAAATAAATTGCTAGCATTTGGAACCTAGATATGGATTATCATTTGGCTATTTTTTTAAGCACTTCCTTAAAAATAGTTAAGACTCAAACAAAAAAAGAGAACAAAAAATTAAATACAATGAAATTACAAATAATTTATGAGAGAAAATTTACCAATTTACCTCATCTGGCTTGTCCAGTAGTATAAAAACCAGGTCAAATCTGGACAAAAGAGCACTTCCCATTCTATAAAAAAATAGGTAGAATGAATCAAATGACAACCTAGAAAGAGTTTGATATATACAATACTTAGTCCTTGAAAATTTTTACTTGGCCCAAGTGGAAAACTTCAAATTAGACAGTGCTGAAAAGTGAATTTGATTAATTTATAGTACTTAACATCAGAGCAAAGTTTAAACAAAATCCATTAACATGTTTTCCAGTTATCATCTGGAGATCACACTGGGCATGGACAGATTCTTATCCAATAGGACTAAGGAGGGTATCACCCCCACTTTGTGTCACAGGGTATTAAACTGTTAAAGTCAATTACCTAAAATAGGTATCCCTGTTAAAGAATGTTTGCTGAAAATGTCTAAGATTCAAAATCTGGAAATCCTGCAAAATTGTTTTCAAAATGTATCCATGAAAGAAGATGTTCAATATTTAAAGTAACATTCTACCAAGTCTGAAAACTGAACATAAACAATAATACCCTACTTTCTTCAACTGCCTGAAATTTACCATATTACCAAAAATGCACTTTGCACAACCTGGCCGAAATTAACTGTCTTGTGTGTAGCAAATATCATAAATAGTTAATATCATTCTAATTTAAAGCCAGTTAACAAAAGAATCACTGACTGTTCAGTGTATATGCTAGCAGTAGTTTTTAGACGAGTTCCATGTACAGTTGAATCCGCTTAATTGCAAAGCCTATTTGTCAGAGAAAATTTTGCAATAAACCGGCTTTTGCGATAAGCCGAAAACGTTGAACTCTCGGTAAAAACCGGAAGTAAGAATCAGCTGACTTAGTTTGTTGTGTATTTCGAGCAGACACCTGTTGCCCACTGATTTTAGCGTTCATTTTTCAAGAAAATGTGTTATTTGTCATTTGTTTCTTTAATATTGAATGATTGAGCAATAAAGATGTTAAAAAATCGTATATGTGTTTATATTTTATTGTTTACTTTGTCGATATTAAATTACACAAAAAACCTATTTTTTACCTTGTGTGTGTAAAAGGGCATATAGAAACGACCAGTATTATATGTAGCAGTGCGTGTTTTGTGGGAATGTAGAAACTCAATTGCGCATGGCTGCAAAAATGACGCAACTGGATAAAATTTATTTTAAACAATTTATTATTAAATAACATGTTTTTTTCATTTAGAGCACTAAATATAATAATAAATTAACATTACATTAAATCACAATTTTAATAAAGTTTAAAAATAGAACATGTATGTGTAGATCACACGTGATGATTTATGTAAAACAATATGGCGTCAGATGTTTACATTTTGTAAATAAAGAATATTACGTAAATAAAGGTACACATTGCATGTAATTCAACATTTTGTGCAAATATATTGATGAAAGATAAAGAATAAACACTAATTTCATATAATATTTTTATTCTTTAAAACAATACAAAGGTTAAAGCATCCAGTTCCAACGATGTAATCGATGTAACTGTCTTCGTATTGACATCGTTTTTCGGAGATGATCAATCGCAACAACATGTGAAACTTTCAAATTTAATTGCAATTTTTGCAAATAAACAGCAATTTTTAACATTTTGCAAAAGGTTTGCTTTGCAATTAGGCGAATTTTTCTATTAAATGCTTTGCAATTAAAAGGTCAATTTTATATTGGTTCAATGGCAAATGGTTTGGTGTTTGGAAAAAGTTTGCCATAAACCGAATTTTGCTATTAACCAGTTTGCGATAAAGTGGATTTGACTGTATTAGAATATATGCCACCACCCTTTTAGAGCTTACTTGAGATTCTCAGACACAGTTTTCGCCTTATTATAGTGACCTCCAACTGGATTGGCTGCTGCTATGATTGATGTCCTAGCTGGTAAACTGTAATATAAGCACTTTATGAAATACTGATCATTTAAACTTATACCATTTTTTTTAAGCCTTACATTAAATTAATACAAATACTAATGGTAAAATCAGTATATATGGGTGCCACAATGAATTATTTCTATTCTAACTATACAACTATAATAAAAATTTAATACATTAAGACTTGAATATACTGGTAAAATTTGTATATTTCATAATACATGTATACTCATTTTACAACATTTGTGGACTTGAAAGTGTTTTATGCAAACCATATTAGAATTTACAACCAATCACTCACAAGACAGTTTAAAACAAAATGATGGAGCCAAAAATTAGCAAATTTCCAGCATTTCAGGGGCCATAATTCAGTGATTAAAAAATATTGATATATTTATTAAAAACGTCAAATGATTGTGGTGTCAGATGTATGGCTATCCCAAAGTTCATCTAACTCCACTCCAATGGCAAAGATGGTTAAATCTAAATTGGTCAGAAATTATATTTAATTCTGCAAAATGTATCAATTATCATATTTTAAAGACAAGTCATTGCTTTGAAAATTATTTTTCATTTCTACCAGCTGACTTGTGGAGAGCTTTATGTTAATATAGATGCCTGAACTACAAACTTTTGATAGAAAGGGGAAGATTTGGGGGGGGGGGGGTGCATGGAGAGGGATGATAGAGTTATAAAGTTGTAACTTGTGTGATTTAGAACTATTTTATATTTTATAGGAAATGAAGATGGCATTTCCCGGATGTTAAAATAAGTCCTGTATTTTTCAATAAACTTTAAGATGACCATCCAAACAATATTGCTAAAATGTTTGTTACCATTGGTTAACTGGTTTTATAGACAAGAAGATTATTTTTTAATTTGCACATAGGGTCCTATGTTAAATTAAGTCCTGCGGTGGTGGCCATTTTGAATTTCCAATTGGCAATAAAAAACATAAACTTTAAAGAAGACCATCCAAACACTATTGTAAGTAAGTTTTGTTTCCATTGGTTAATCAGTTTCAGAGAAGAAACCTTTTAAACTTTTTCCAATAGGGTCCACTGTTAATCTATGTAATGATGTGGTGGCCATTTTTGATTTTCCAATTGGCATAAAAAACACAAACTTTATAAAGGACCATCTAAAATAATATTGGTAGTAAGTTTTGTTTCCATTGGTAAATTGGTTTCAGAGGGTCCAAAGTTAAACAAAGTCCTGCGGTGGTGGCCATTTTGAATTTCCGTTTGGGATAAAAAACATGAACTTTATAGAGGACCATCCAAACAATATTGCTAGAAAGTTTTGTTTTGATTAGTTAACCGGTTTCAGATAAGAATCCTTTTTAACTTTTTCCCCATAGGGGCCTATGTTAAACTAAGTCCTGCAGTGGCGTCCGTTTTGATTTTCTAATAGGCATAAAAAAACATAAACTTTATAAAGGACCATCCAAACAATATTGATAGTAAGTTTTAATTCGATGGGTTAACTGGTTTCAGAAAAGAAGCCATTTTAAACTTTTTCTCATAGGGTCCTATGTCAAACTAAGTCATGCGGTGGTGGCCATTTAGAATTTCCAGTTGGCATAGAAAACACAAACTTTATAATGGACTATCCAAACAATATTGCTAGTAAGTTTTGATTTGATTGGTTAAACGGTTTCAGAGAAGAAGTCCTTTTAAACATTTTACCCATAGGGTCCTATGTTAAACTAAGTCTTGCAGTGGCGACCATATTGGTTTTTCAATCCAAATAAAACACACAAACTTTGTAAAGGTCCATCTAATGAACAACAACGACGCCGACGGACGCAAAGTGATAACAATAGCTCACAATGGCCCATAAAGAAAAATCGTAACTGTTTGATAAACAAACACTTTTAATTGGGTTGAAACTTAAAGTTCTTTCAAAATATATTATATTTTGGTTATGTTTCATGATAAATATATGATGCAATTGAAAGAATTAAGATATAGTCATAACTGACTGCGTGGTAATTTCTGTAAATGGGTGTCCCTTTAAGCAGCTTAGTTTCAGCTTTGTGCAAGTGGAAGTGTGCTGAACAGAAGAATTATCTCTGGCTTTATTGAAATGTATGATGTTTATGTCTACATCTATACAAATATTTTTAATTGATCTATTTTTTATTTATTAATACCATGTACGGCCAAAAGTGCTGAAGTAGATAGAAAAATAGTTGTTATACCTGGTTATTTTTTCAATGATTAATGGTAAAGGTATGTGCTGTTTAATTTTATTGTTTACTTTTAATAATATCACAAGAGAAATACACGTAATCTGGGAAAACCACAATTATAAATAATTTGATTTAAATAAAGGAAAAATGTATGTAACAACAGTGAAATTATGTATTTTTATGGTCTCCCTAATGTCTTCCTATCAGGCCCTCACTTCTTCATATTGTTTTGCAGGGAGAAGAAGTCACTTCTCCCTACTTTTTTTAGAGTGTTGTGATCCTGTAATGGCAACTAATTATTCAATAACTGAAGGTGTAGCTCTTTAATAGTTTTGATTCAATAGAGAATTCATCCCATGAGATAGCAATTTTAACAAGCATGTGTTATCATGTGAACGGGAAAGACGTTTTTTGGAATTGCAAACCCCCCAAGACTACCCCACTCTCCTGTTACTTTTCCAATTTCTCCTTCTATTTCAAAAGTTAAAGACATCCCTGTATTTAATTCTGATAATAAAGTAGTCATCCACAAGTTAACTAAATTTTGCAGTATTAAGATTTTTTTTTCAATTATATTGCCTCCCTTATCTTATCTGTATTCTCAAAATGCCATGTTTGTCATATCTTGTTTGTACATGTATATATGTTGTTATTTTTTATATTTACATCCCCTGCTGGAGCATGAATTAATAAAGAATCTTGAATCTTATATTTTGAGTTCTTTGAAGATAGTACATAAGAGATAGAAATAGAATAATAGACCATACATGTGATATCTCACGGCGTGAGACAAAAACTCACGCAATTCTGAAGGTCCCCACGCTCTCACGGCGTGAGACAACGATCTCACGCAAAACAAATAATGTAAAGTAAAAGAAAATTGATATTATTTCAGCACGAAGCATCTTGCTATTTCGTAAGCCGCCATCTTTGTTTACAATAGATTTTTCATTGAGCGGTAGATAAATCCCGAGATTATCGAAATTACACCTATTGATTATTTTGGGTGTTACTAAATTAAGGAATATGGTCAAAATTAATTGGAAATAAAGTTACAATGTTTTTTTAGGGGTAAATACAAGTTAATTAATTAAGAATTAGTTCAAAGACAAAAATAATATTTGTTCATTAATAAATTAAGAATTAGTTCAAAGAAAATAATATTTTTAAAGTTTATTTTGTACAACAATTTCTACTATTAACTAATGATAGATTTGTAAAGTCACCTAAATGGGAACATTCATGTACATAATGCTGGCTATAATTTTTATATAACAAATATTACAAAATTCTAGATTTACAACTTTCAAAGAGCTAAAACTTGCTGAAATACTTCAACTTTTATTCATTTCATGAGTATCAGGTACAGTCCAAGAGGGGACAAATATATCCAATACAGGCTCCACCAAAACATCAGAGAATAATCATAAACATGGTTAAACAATTAAATGAAACAACAAAACAACAAACAAAATCAAAGAATGAAAACGCTAATAATAACGCAAAATCAGGGTCGACTAAAAATCTCACACAAAATCATCAAATCTCACACAAAATTTAGTCCAGTCTCACACATTGTGCTGAGAGAAATATCTCATGTATGTAATAGACTTCTTTGTAGACAGGGATGAAAAATGCATAAATTTAATGAAAGAAATAAATATAAGTGTATAGAAACTAACCTACAGACAATTCCTGCCTTGGCTATACTTATACTCTGTTGTTCCTGTGAATGGAAAAACATCACTTCAAAGTCAAGACCAACAATAATAATAGAAAGTTATTTGTGTATTTACTAACAGGTGATAAAGAGAAACCAAATTTACAAAAATATAAATGACTTTACAAAGCAGAAAGCTTCTGTGTTATTTTGTCACATATAGATATAGTCACAAATTTGGTGACAAGTGGAAAGAAAAAGAAATGTCTGTCAATAGTCAAATTACTATAATTTAAAGACACAATAATGGTAAAAATTTATATTGAAATTAGAAAAAGTTGGTCTAGTGATCACTGGGATGATGCTACTATACCCTTCTGGCAGCTTCATTCTCCAAGGGGTGATCACTGGGATGATGCTACTATACCCTTCTGGCAGCTCCATTCCCCAAGGGTTTAAAATTCCAGTTTTGCAAATCTTTAATTTACATCCGGATTTTTTAGGGTCTGTTTCTGGCAATGTTTTTCAGATTTTTTACCGGAAGTTCAAAGTTATACCTTCGTTTTGCACCCCATTGTTTTTTTAGTCAAAGTAGAGAAATTAACTTCCTCATGCCTGATGCTGTCAAGTTTCGTGCTTTGTGATTTGAATACTGTTACATATTGTTTGTTTTCTGAATAAAATTGAGTGATTTAGAAAAAAAATTAATATGTTTTGTCAATTTGATGTTTTAATTTTATACGTCCAATACTGAAAGTTGGTGGGTTGAAATGGAAATTTCTAAATTTCATGGGATAACTCCTACCATGCCATTTAGACTTATTGTTCCAGTAAGTTTTATATAAATTAATCTTATAATATTCTTTTGTCAGACTTGTAAATCTATGATGATCTTTACAACGCAGCTGAGTACAGAGTAGTTGTACATATTAGTGGCATAAAAAAAGTAAAAAACAATGATTACCTCAAGTTTGAATTTTTAATAATTCAAAATGATATTTTCCCCAATACATTACTTTTACATACCAAATTTCCCAAGTTATTTGGTGGGGGAACCATTAGAAAAAGTCTTAAATCATCCCTGCATAACTGATACCCTCCCTTAAATTTTTGCAGAACTTTGTTTTGGAAAAATTTCCAACGGTTTTTGTCGACTGTTGACCCTGACAATTGATGCAATTCCACCAGCATCAATAAGCTTCTTACCCACCTGATTAGCTACAATACTGTAGCTGCTCCCCTTTTTTATGGATGGAGCATGATAAGTAATAATATCCTAAAGTTTAAATGAACACTTTTTAAATAATTTTCTAGAAATGTTTCTTTTTAAATTTATAACATTTTTTGGCAAATGTGATATTGAAATTTGATGGATTTCCCCCAAAATAGATATTCTTCTGTTCACACTAATATGAAACTATATCCCAAAGTTTCATTGAAATCAAATGCAAGCTTTTTGAGTTATTGTCAACTGTGACCTTAAAATTTGATGGATTTCACTAAAAATCAACAGGCTTCTTACCAACCAGATATGTAACAATATCCCATAGTTTTATTTAAATCGGATTCAAGCTTTTTGAATTATCATCCAGAAAACAAAATTGGATGTACAAAGGGACAGTAGGACCACTATATTCAACTGACTCATTTAAGCTGAAAAAAGGCATGTCTGTCTACATATACTACAGTAACAGTAAACCCTTTAAGAAATCTTGGTCTTTACCTTGTATATTCCAACTTAAATCATCACAAAAAATTCTTTATCTTTTCCTTGAAATTTAATTAATATCAGACAAAATAGAAATTTACCATAGCCTCCAACAAGGCTTGGTGCTGATTTCCCATTTTATCAAACTCATCTATGCAACAGCAACCAAGGTCTGCTAAAACTAGAGCACCTGCTTCTAATGCAAAATCTCCAGAACCTCCATCCCTAGACAGTGTAACCTGAAAATATATAATAATCAGAGGCTCAGGAGGGACCTGACCATGTATCATTTACTGTTATCAAGGACAAAAGCCATTAGATTAAATTTTCTTAAATCTTTACATCTGTATTGTGAATGGCAAACAATCTTGACGTCTGATCAGCAGAAAACTAGGGATCATAATAAGAACCTACAATATCTAAAAGTATCAACCTATAAGGCTTTGTAGGTCATACAAATCCACACCAACACATAGAACCTACAATACAGTGCCTGAAATACAGTCGGCCACTCGCCATTGACGATTTATACCTTGTCTGGGCGATTGAAAGGTGCTCAAAGTAGATGAAAAGCTGGCCCAAAGAAAAACGTCTGGGCGATGGAAAAAAAATTGTCAAAAAAAATATTTTATTCGTCATTCCACACTGTGTCTATATTTATGGTACCTAAAGAAACTGATAAAACAGCCATGCTGATTCGTTGAAGTTCCAAACTTAAAGCAATAAAAAAACCAGTTAATATAAATAATCAGAAGAGCTCGGATTTTATCGTAACGATAACTTTCAGTTATCCGCTTTTATCCTAACCTCTATATAGTCCACAGTAAACATGAACAAACCGTGGTTGATGTTTTTTTAAAAGAACATCGACTGCCGATGAAAAGAAACCGTCAAAATATGCCAAGTAAGAATCGTGTACTCGGCGCCATGTAGTGTGTACATTATAACCTTTACCTTTTGTGCAAATTTATTTATATATTTTTTTTAGTTTTGCAGTAAAAAAAAGGTTGGAACAACATGTACAAATGTTTACGTTCACTATTATTAGTCACCTGTGATTTAGTCATCAGTCTAGACGAAGTTTATGTATATTCAGTACATCAAATTTACATTAGACTTTTATCTACATGTTAGTGTAAATCAAACTATTAAAATAGTTTTTTAAAAATTACTTTAGGTATGAATAAAACAGGGGGAAACATAAATTCCAAGAGAATTGTAAACAGTAAAATCCACCGTTTATTTTTTTGAAATGACTGTACCCCAAGTCAGGACCATTCTGGTCTTCCATATCTCTGGTATGCAATTTCCTGATTGGTCTGCTTCACTGTCGCCCATGATATCACAATACTTTGGCAGTCACTATCTCCCATGATATCACAATACTTTGGCAGTCACTATCTCCAATGATATCACAATACTTTGGGAGTCACTATCACCCATGATATTACAAGGCTTTGGGAATCACTATCTCCCATTATATCACAATACCTTGGGAGTCACTATCGCCCATGATATCGCAATACCTTGGCAGTCACTATCGCCCATGATATCACAATACTTTGAGAATCAATATCTCCAATGATATCACAATACTTTGGGAGTCACTATATCCCATGATATCACAATACTTTGGCAATATTATACTTTCGTGACACTTCTCATCTTTTTCAACCATAAGTTCCTATAGAGCGATTTTTAACCGATTGTACATGCACTAGAGATCGGTGTGCGGATTATTTAGACCATTTAGACACGAGGTCACCGTAAAGAGCATTGCGATTTATTGATTGATTGATTGATTGATTAAACTCCACTTCTGTTGAGGCTTTTAGGGCTAGCCGTGCGTCTTGCGACAAGATTCACCCTTTCTCTCTCTCTTTCCGTCGAATCATACCAGTAGTGATTTCTATCGATGTACATTTATACAGATACAGATACAGAGTACCTGAATACCTCAGTTTTTATTACCTTTCAATTTGCTACGAGTAATTAAATGGAAACTTCTTTGACATGAGTAACCAACCCTGTTAAGTAATTTTGTTTTTGCCTTTATTCTGTACTCATTGCTTGTCAACAAACAAAATTGGGCAAGTCATAATCATTTTGGGCCAGTGATTTCAAATTTCTACTCGCCCAAAAAACTTTTTTCGGGCACTGCAATACCCTCAAAGTATCAACATATAAGGCCTTGTAGGTTCAAATAAACACCAACACAAAGAACATACAATATCCCCAAACTATCAACCTATAAGGCTTTGTAGGTCCAAATCCACACAACACAAAGAACATACAATATCCCCAAAGTATCAACATATAAGGCTTTGTAGGTCCAAATCCACACCAACACAAAGAACATACAATATCCCCAAAGTATCAACATATAAGGCTTTGTAGGTCCAAATCCACACCAACACAAAGAACATACAATATCCCCAAAGTATCAACATATAAGGCTTTGTAGGTCCAAATCCACACCAACACAAAGAACATACAATATCCCCAAAGTATCAACATATAAGGCTTTGTAGGTCCGAATCCACACCAACACAAAGAACATACAATATCCCTAAAGTATCAACATATAAGGCTTTGTAGGTCCAAATCCACACCAACACAAAGAACATACAATATCCCCTAAGTATTAACCTTTAAGGCTTTGTAGGTCCAAATCCACACCAACACAAAGAACATACAATATCCCCAAAGTATCAACATTTTAGGCTTTGTAGGTCCAAATCCACACCAACACAAAGAACATCCAATATCCCCAAAGTATCAACATATAAGGCTTTGTAGGTCCAAATCCACACCAACACAAAGAACATACAATATCCCCAAAGTATCAACATATAAGGCTTTGTAGGTCCAAATCCACACCAACACAAAGAACATACAATATCCCCAAAGTATCAACATATAAGGCTTTGTAGGTCCGAATCCACACCAACACAAAGAACATACAATATCCCTAAAGTATCAACATATAAGGCTTTGTAGGTCCAAATCCACACCAACACAAAGAACATACAATATCCCCTAAGTATTAACCTTTAAGGCTTTGTAGGTCCAAATCCACACCAACACAAAGAACATACAATATCCCCAAAGTATCAACATTTTAGGCTTTGTAGGTCCAAATCCACACCAACACAAAGAACATCCAATATCCCCAAAGTATCAACATATAAGGCTTTGTAGGTCCAAATCCGCACCAACACAAAGAACATACAAAATCCCCAAAGTATCAACATATAAGGCTTTGTAGGTCCAAATCCTCACCAACACAAAGAACATACAAAATCCCAAAGTATCAACCTATAAGGCTTTGTAGGTCCAAATCCACACCAACACAAAGAACATACAATATCCCCAAAGTATCAACATATAAGGCTTTGTAGGTCCAAATCCACACTAACACAAAGAACATACAATATCCCCAAAGTATCAACATATAAGGCTTTGTAGGTCCAAATCCTCACCAACACAAAGAACATACAAAATCCCAAAGTATCAACCTATAAGGCTTTGTAGGTCCAAATCCACACCAACACAAAGAACATACAATATCCCCAAAGTATCAACATATAAGGCTTTGTAGGCCCAAATCCACACTAACACAAAGAACATACAATATCCCCAAAGTATCAACATATAAGGCTTTGTAGGTCCAAATAAACAACAACACAAAGAACATACAATATCCCCTAAGTATTATCATATAAGGCTTTGTAGGTCCAAATCCACACCAACACAAAGAACATACAAAATCCCCAAAGTATCAACATATAAGGCTTTGTAGGTCCAAATCCTCACCAACACAAAGAACATACAATATCCCCAAAGTATCAACATATAAGGCTTTGTAGGTCCAAATTCACACCAACACAAAGAACCTACAATACCCCTAAAGTATCAACATATAAGGCTTTGTAGGTCCAAATCCACACCAACACAAAGAACCTACAATACCCCTAAAGTATCAACATATAAGGCTTTGTAGGTCCAAATCCTCACCAACACAAAGAACATACAAAATCCCCAAAGTATCAACATATAAGGCTTTGTAGGTCCAAATCCTCACGAACACAAAGAACATACAATATCCCCAAAGTATCAACATATAAGGCTTTGTAGGTCCAAATCCACACCAACACAAAGAACATACAAAATCCCCAAAGTATCAACATATAAGGCTTTGTAGGTCCAAATCCTCACCAACACAAAGAACATACAAAATCCCCAAAGTATCAACATATAAGGCTTTGTAGGTCCAAATTCACACCAACACAAAGAACCTACAATACCCCTAAAGTATCAACATATAAGGCTTTGTAGGTCCAAATTGACACTAACACAAAGAACCTACAATACCCCTAAAGTATCAACATATAAGGCTTTGTAGGTCCAAATCCTCACCAACACAAAGAACATACAAAATCCCCAAAGTATCAACCTATAAGGCTTTGTAGGTCCAAATCCTCACCAACACAAAGAACATACAAAATCCCCAAAGTATCAACATATAAGGCTTTGTAGGTCCAAATTCACACCAACACAAAGAACATACAATATCCCCAAAGTATCAACATATAAGGCTTTGTAGGTCCAAATTCACACCAACACAAAGAACCTACAATACCCCTAAAGTATCAACATATAAGGCTTTGTAGGTCCAAATCCACACCAACACAAAGAACCTACAATACCCCTAAAGTATCAACATATAAGGCTTTGTAGGTCCAAATCCTCACCAACACAAAGAACATACAAAATCCCCAAAGTATCAACATATAAGGCTTTGTAGGTCCAAATCCTCACGAACACAAAGAACATACAATATCCCCAAAGTATCAACATATAAGGCTTTGTAGGTCCAAATCCACACCAACACAAAGAACATACAAAATCCCCAAAGTATCAACATATAAGGCTTCGTAGGTCCAAATCCTCACCAACACAAAGAACATACAAAATCCCCAAAGTATCAACATATAAGGCTTTGTAGGTCCAAATTCACACCAACACAAAGAACCTACAATACCCCTAAAGTATCAACATATAAGGCTTTGTAGGTCCAAATTGACACTAACACAAAGAACCTACAATACCCCTAAAGTATCAACCTATAAGGCTTTGTAGGTCCAAATCCTCACCAACACAAAGAACATACAAAATCCCCAAAGTATCAACCTATAAGGCTTTGTAGGTCCAAATCCTCACCAACACAAAGAACATACAAAATCCCCAAAGTATCAACATATAAGGCTTTGTAGGTCCAAATTCACACCAACACAAAGAACATACAATATCCCCAAAGTATCAACATATCAGGCTTTGTAGGTCCAAACCACAACAACACAATAACATACAATATCCCCAAAGTATCAACCTATAAGGCTTTGTAGGTCCAAATCCTCACCAACACAAAGAACATCCAATATCCCCAAAGTATCAACATATAAGGCTTTGTAGGTCCAAATCCACAACAACACAAAGAACATACAATATCCCCAAAGTATCAACATATAAGGCTTTGTAGGTCCAAATTCACACCAACACAAAGAACATACAATATCCCCAAAGTATCAACATATCAGGCTTTGTAGGTCCAAATCCACACCAACACAAAGAACATACAAAATCCCTAAAGTATCAACATATAAGGCTTTGTAGGTCCAAATCCTCACCAACACAAAGAACATACAATATCCCCAAAGTATCAACATATAAGGCTTTGTAGGTCCAAATTCACACTAACACAAAGAACATACAATATCCCCAAAGTATCAACCTATAAGGCTTTGTAGGTCCAAATCCACACCAACACAAAGAACCTACAATATCCCCAAAGTATCAACATATAAGGCTTTGTAGGTTCAAATTCACACTAGCACAAAGAACATACAATATCCCCAAAGTATCAACATATAAGGCTTTGTAGGTCCAAATTCACACCAACACAAAGAACATACAATATCCCCAAAGTATCAACATATAAGGCTTTGTAGGTCCAAATCCACACCAACACAAAGAACATACAATATCCCCAAAGTATCAACATATCAGGCTTTGTAGGTCCAAACCACAACAACACAAAGAACATACAATATCCCCAAAGTATCAACATATAAGGCTTTGTAGGTCCAAATTCACACCAACACAAAGAACATACAATATCCCCAAAGTATCAACATATAAGGCTTTGTAGGTCCAAATTCACACCAACACAAAGAACCTACAATACCCCTAAAGTATCAACATATAAGGCTTTGTAGGTCCAAATCCTCACCAACACAAAGAACATACAAAATCCCCAAAGTATCAACATATAAGGCTTTGTAGGTTCAAATTCACACTAGCACAAAGAACCTACAATACCCCTAAAGTATCAACATATAAGGCTTTGTAGGTCCAAATCCTCACCAACACAAAGAACATACAAAATCCCCAAAGTATCAACATATAAGGCTTTGTAGGTTCAAATTCACACTAGCACAAAGAACCTACAATACCCCTAAAGTATCAACATATAAGGCTTTGTATATGAGTGATTGACTTTTACCTGTCAGATTTAAAGCTCCCATTGAATAAACTCCTTTGAGAACAATAGCTATTGTATTTAAACAATGGGTCAGTTCATCTTCCGAAAATTTAAATACCCTGACCATCACCAACTTATACTCAGGAAAGGTTTCATGTGGGCCGCTATAATAGGACTTGTTTCAGAGAACAAGATTTTTTAATTTCAGTTAATTCAATATAAGGATTTCCCAGAAAGACCATGTTGTAAAGTCTTATCACAATGTCTATTTGTCAGATGGCATTTTTTGTCCGTTTATGATTTTTACATTTCAATTATAAATTTTTTAAGATATAAATATTTAATAAGAATTTCTGTAAAATTCTGACATTTTAAAATTTCTTTTAACATTTCATGATACACTTACAGTTAAACCTGATGTTGTAGTGGTATTTCCACATACATACACACTTCTTGGTGCTATACTTGCTGTGGACTGCAACATCTAAAATAATAATGTAAATTAATTGACATAAACAAGTAATTATGGTATATATGTGTGAAACGAGGGAGTTACTAAAAATTTGTAACAAAAATGAAACAGGAAATGACCTAATATTGCAAATAAATGCAGTGAAAATCTTGTATAATGTATAATCCTGCTCTTCTTTTACACATTTATGTCATCTGGCTAAGTTGTTGTCTTATGTGTTTTTTCAATCTATATATGTGTGAGGTCTATAAATATAAGTATGATGTCTAACCTGGCTTTTTCCTAATCCTGGGTCTCCCACAACTAGAATGTGTGGATCACCTCTTACTGGAATTCTGTTCTGGAATAGAAACATATAAACATACTTATGTTTTAGTATTGTGACAACCATATATCCAGTGGATTTCTGAATCATCAGAAATACAAGTTTAATATCAAGTATTTATATACATCTACAAATTAATCCCAACAATGTCAGAATTAGATTTTAATACTGTCAATTTTTTTGCTTATCCTCTGCAGAATTTGAATTTATACCACTGTGACACTGTGGCCCCATTCACCTGCATTATGTCTAGCGCTTTTGATCACACTGCCAAATTTGTTATATAAAAATATAGCTCACTAACCTGGGCGAATCTAGACACACATGTGGTGTACTTGTGCGTGTCAATGGAATTTTAGTAACCAATATGCATTATATATTTATTACTTAATTCAAAAACAACAAATATCTGATAAATGTAAATTGCATATAAGTCTAATGTATAAAAGTCCAATTATTCATTTCCTAGCATTAACTTACATTTCTATACAATAGCTTTAAATGGATAAAATATAGTCAATGCCTGGAAATAAATAAACATCACTTTTGCTCTTACTTCAGAGACATTTCCAAGCAGTAAGTCAAATTTAAAATAGACCTAAATGTTATCCATCTAAAGCTAGTTTTAAACTTAGGTTAACACTTGGAAATAAATAACAGACACTTTGCACTCAATTAAGTGGCATAGTTAAGTCGTCTATTTCTTATTGCAGGAGAAAGACATAGTACCTGGTAAAAATTAGGTTGTCATCAAGCTCACCCTGCCCACTGTAAGGCTGGAAATGACAACCTCAGGTAAAAATAAGGTTGGCATCAAGCTCACCCTGCCCACTGTAAGGCTGGAAATGACAACCTCAGGTAAAAATAAAGTTGGCATCAAGCTCACCCTGCCCACAGTAAGGCTGGAAGTGACAACCTCAGGTAAAAATAAGGTTGGAATCAAGCTCATCCTGCCCACTGTAAGGCTGGAAGTGACAACCTCAGGTAAAAATAAGGTTGGAATCAAGCTCATCCTGCCCACTGTAAGGCTGGAAGTGACAACCTCAGGTAAAAATAAGGTTGGCATCAAGCTCACACTGCCCACTGTAAGGCTGGAAATGACAACCTCAGGTAAAAATAAAGTTGGCGTCAAGCTCACCCTGCCCACAGTAAGGCTGGAAGTGACAACCTCAGGTAAAAATAAAGTTGGCATCAAGCTCTCCCTGCCCACAGTAAGGCTGGAAGTGACAACCTCAGGTAAAAATAAGGTTGGCATCAAGCTCACACTGCCCAAAGTAAGGCTGGAAGTGACAACCTCAGGTAAAAATAAAGTTGGCATTAAGCTCATCCTGCCCACAGTAAGGCTGGAAGTGACAACCTCAGGTAAAAATAAAGTTGGCATTAAGCTCACACTGCCCACTGTAAGGCTGGAAATGACAACCTCAGGTAAAAATAAGGTTGGCTTCAAGCTCACCCTGCCCACTGTAAGGCTGGAAATGACAACCTCAGGTAAAAATAAGGTTGGCATCAAGCTCACCCTGCCCACTGTAAGGCTGGAAGTGACAACCTCAGGTAAAAATAAAGATGGCATCAAGCTCACCCTGCCCACAGTAAGGCTGGAAGTGACAACCTCAGGTAAAAATAAGGTTGGCATCAAGCTCACACTGCCCACAGTAAGGCTGGAAGTGACAACCTCAGGTAAAAATAAAGTTGGCATTAAGCTCACCCTGCCCACAGTAAGGCTGGAAGTGACAACCTCAGGTAAAAATAAAGTTGGCATTAAGCTCACCCTGCCCACTGTAAGGCTGGAAATGACAACTTCAGGTAAAAATAAAGTTTTCATTAAGCTCACCCTGCCCACTGTAAGGCTGGAAATGACAACCTCAGGTAAAAATAAGGTTGGCATCAAGCTCACACTGCCCACTGTAAGGCTGGAAATGACAACCTCAGGTAAAAATAAAGTTGGCGTCAAGCTCACCCTGCCCACAGTAAGGCTGGAAGTGACAACGTCAGGTAAAAATAAAGTTGGCATCAAGCTCACCCTGCCCACAGTAAGGCTGGAAGTGACAACCTCAGGTAAAAATAAAGATGGCATCAAGCTCACCCTGCCCACAGTAAGGCTGGAAGTGACAACCTCAGGTAAAAATAAGGTTGGAATCAAGCTCACACTGCCCACAGTAAGGCTGGAAGTGACAACCTCAGGTAAAAATAAAGTTGGCATTAAGCTCACCCTGCCCACAGTAAGGCTGGAAGTGACAACCTCAGGTAAAAATAAAGTTGGCATTAAGCTCACCCTGCCCACTGTAAGGCTGGAAATGACAACCTCAGGTAAAAATAAGGTTGGCTTCAAGATCACCCTGCCCACAGTAAGGCTGGAAATGACAACCTCAGGTAAAAATAAGGTTGGCATCAAGCTCACCCTGCCGACTGTAAGGCTGGAAGTGACAACCTCAGGTAAAAATTAGGTTGTCATCAAGCTCACCCTGCCCACAGTAAGGCTGGAAGTGACAACCTCAGGTAAAAATAAAGTTGGCATCAAGCTCACCCTGCCCAATGTAAGGCTGGAAGTCACAACCTCAGGTAAAAATAAGGTTGGCGTCAAGCTCACCCTGCCCACAGTAAGGCTGGAAGTGACAACCTCAGGTAAAAATAAGGTTGGCGTCAAGCTCACCCTGCCCACAGTAAGGCTGGAAGTGACAACCTCAGGTAAAAATAAGGTTGGCATCAAGCTCACCCTGCCCACAGTAAGGCTGGAAGTGACAACCTCAGGTAAAAATAAGGTTGGCATCAAGCTCACACTGCCCAAAGTAAGGCTGGAAGTGACAACCTCAGGTAAAAATAAAGTTGGCATTAAGCTCACCCTGCCCACAGTAAGGCTGGAAGTGACAACCTCAGGTAAAAATAAAGTTGGCATTAAGCTCACCCTGCCCACTGTAAGGCTGGAAATGACAACCTCAGGTAAAAATAAGGTTGGCATCAAGCTCACACTGCCCACTGTAAGGCTGGAAATGACAACCTCAGGTAAAAATAAGGTTGGCATCAAGCTCACCCTGCCCACTGTAAGGCTGGAAATGACAACCTCAGGTAAAAATAAGGTTGGAATCAAGCTCATCCTGCCCACTGTAAGGCTGGAAGTGACAACTTCAGGTAAAAATAAAGTTGGCGTCAAGCTCACCCTGCCCACAGTAAGGCTGGAAGTGACAACGTCAGGTAAAAATAAAGTTGGCATCAAGCTCACCCTGCCCACAGTAAGGCTGGAAGTGACAACTTCAGGTAAAAATAAGGTTGGCATCAAGCTCACCCTGCCCACAGTAAGGCTGGAAGTGACAACCTCAGGTAAAAATAAGGTTGGCGTCAAGCTCACCCTGCCCACTGTAAGGCTGGAAGTGGTAGATGACCAACAACTGTAACAACTTGGCCATGGTCATGATGGAGGCCCCAACTATATTGTGTCCATTTTAAGCCATTATTTAATTTTCATTCTAAATTCCAGAAACCGAAGAAACTGATTGCCAGCCCATCAGTCCATGATAAAACCAATTTGCTGAATAAGGTTGGCGTCAAGCTCACCCTGCCCACAGCTATCTAGTACAAGACAATAATGGCAAACTTCTTAATTTGATATATTATTTGACAAATACACGAATAATTTTTATATATTTATTGGGATTTACTGGTGACCTCACCAAAAGATTTTTTTCAAATTTATTTATATTCTTTGTCTATTAATGCCTACCTACCTTGTCATTTGTGAATTTATGGCTGCCTCCAAATAATCCTAGAACAAGGCCTGCCTTTACCAACTGTAATTATATATTGGAATAGCCTTCAAGAAGGTATCACAAGGCATATCACAATTACAAAAGACAAATATTTCTCTTTTTCTAGTGATGGGCAATTGGATAAAGATTGATAACATATTATTAAACAGGAATAATCAATTATTAAATTGAAAAAGTGGCAATTCAATTTTGGTTTTACTAATCTTCCCTTTAAACAGTGTAATAATAAATACTTTTAATATCAGTACTTACCTCATGGCCATATATGGAAGGACAAAGTGACCTGTTGATAAAAACATATTTGTTAGGTATTTGTTGTGAAGATCATCTTGGTGTGACATCAAAATTTCTCCTCAATTCCAAAATAGCATAGAGTGTTATCTATTACCACTTGAAGTTAATCATTTTGATGTTCAAACTTTCAGATGCAAGTGTTTTTTTAAGATTTTCAAAAAACATATTTTATCTATTGTTTATGAAAGAAGTTTGGTTATTACTTTCAATAAGCAAAAGACAAAACTTGGTTTCTCACCACTAGAAATAACAAGTGTGGACACAGAAAAATGTCTCGCCTGCATTCCGCATCAGTAACGAAAATAAATTTCGTCATAAGCATTACGTAAATAGCATTAGTTATCAGCAGCAGCCTGTATACCAAATATTGACACCATAACATGCATAGTTACAGAGGAACTGTCCTAATACAAAAACTTAAACGTAGTCGCTGGACCGTGAAATTGAGGTCAAGGTCAGGCGACACCTACCAGACAGTCATGTACTATTCATCAGCAACCTATATACCAAATATTGTCATCCTACCATGCTTGGTTACAGAGGAACAGCCGTAACCCCAAAACTTTAACATAGTCGCTGGACCATGAAATTGAGGTCAAGGTCAGGTGGCACCTACCAGACAGTCATGTACTAGTCATCAGCAACCTATTTTCCAAATATTGTCATCCTACCATGCGGGGGCCTCGGTGGCCGAGTGGTCAAGGTAATTTGTCTACTATTGATCACGTGGTCTGTCAACACTGAGATTGCGGGTTCGATTCTCACTGCGGGCAGGGTGTACCCGACTCCAATCTTAATTGACAAGGATTGCCAGTTTTCCTACCGCAGGTCGGGGGTTTTCTCCGGCTTCCTCCCCCAATAAAAACTGGACGCCATGATATAGCTGAAAAATTGCTGAAAGTGGCGTTAAACACCATCAAACAAACAAACCTACCATGCGTGGTTACAGAGGAACTGTCTTAACCCAAAAACTTTAACGTAGTCGCTGGACCGTGAAATTGAGGTCAAGGTCAGGTGACACCTACCAGACAGTCATGTACTAGTCATCAGCAACCTATATACCAAATATTGTCATCCTACCATGCGTGGTTACAGAGGAACTGCCGTAACCCAAAAACTTTAACGTAGTCGCTGGACCGTGAAATTGAGGTCAAAGTCGAGTGACAAGTGACTGACTGTCAAGTACTCATCATAAGCTACCTCTGGACCAAATTAGATGGACCTAGGGCTTGGGCTTACAAATATATGAAGCAAGATGTCCAAGTGTTTACGTCGCCGCTGGATTCCCATTCATATGTCTCGCCTCCAGTGACTTTAGTCGCAGGCAAGACAAAAATGTGTTCAATCTTAAAATTTTCAGACTTTCTTTCGTTTTGATGCATAGGCACCGATACAATTATGTCTTCTGTTTATATATCTATACAGGTATACCTACTTACCCTACAAGTAATCTAAACAGATTTTTCTCACTCTGAATTTCTTCAATGGCATATAATTCTTTCATAGTAAACTCCATGGCTAGTCCTGAATTATCTCCAGATTTATTTCCCTTGGCATTGACAACAGAATTGGCATAAATATACAACAGAAACAAACACTTATCCTTGTTTCTACCTTTTCCTGAAACATTTAACATCAAATCTATGTTAGATATAGATTCTCAAAAGGGTAAAATAAATTAAATGGTTAGTTACATTACAAGAACTAGGATGTGTAAAATAAAGAAGTGCAGTTGTTGATCGTACACCTAGAAAAATGAAGACAGGAAATTATTTTTATAAATAGATAAGAAATATGCCCCTGCAGCTGAGAATTTGGAAAATGTGTTTTTAGTAAAGAGTATCTGTAAAACACAAATGATGCCCTGCAAAACCCCAGCCAGGAACACTCAAGACTTGCTTTTATAATTCACCTTTTAACATTGTTAGCTATCTACGTCTTATAGGTAATAATGAAGTGCTCTACTGGACCAAAAATATCATTAAACAGAAATTACTTTCGAAACAAATTTTTACATTTTAGGTAGAGAAAAATGTTTTACAAGTAAAAGGAAAAAAAGGGGGGTTTGCTTAATTAGTGACCTCTAGCATTTAAGTGCTTTACATTTTACTGATGGGCAATTGGTTAAATTGGTAAAAAAAGAGTAAATTATCTGTTATCTATCAACCCATCAATTGTCAAATATGCAATCTGTCAAAATATTCAATTTCTGTTGAATGCATTTCTTGTACTTTACTGCAATGTATTGTAAGGCTTTTTAACACACTAGCCTTTATTGATGTTGTATTGAAATTTTTGTACTTTTCCTAATAACTTAATTTTTGAGATAATACTCTCAGGTCCTATATTTATTGTTCTATTATGACTAGGAGGCTAGACCTTATTCATGTCAATAGCCTTGTATCGAAAAAATGTCATCAAAGATATCTGATATACAATGGTACAAAATACTTATTTACAACAAGTGTCATTTTTGTAAGGGCATGAATGTTTCTGAAACTTAATTTGATATTTACATAATTCTATCAATTATTACAGCATTAACAACATAATTTAATTAATAAATAAATAATATTAGATTTTAAATGTTAATCAATTGAAAACAATAAAAATTTAAAGATGCCAATTGTGTCTGTCAAAATCCCAATGATCAAGGGAGGTAACAACACATTTATTAATTGCTATCATAAAAAACATTTTTCTGCTTATTTTAAAGTTTTTCAAATAATTTTTCTAATTTTAGAAATAAATTTTGTAGTTACATTTTCAAACACAAAAACAAACAACAACCTTCATCTTTAATGAATCACAACAAGGGCAAGTTGCTACATGTAGCCAAATGTTCCCATGCCGCTGCAGTATCAAATTGCCAATGAGGTGTGAGAAAATAAAATGGAAAAAAATTTTTTTGATACATTTAGTTTTAGGACAAAATAATAAGCATGTAATATTAGACAGGGATAGAGCTTAACTTTTATCCTGCATTAGCCAGCTTTTTTGTATTTTAACTAATAAATTATATGATCATGTGTATAAATTTTGTTTATACTATAAGTACATGAATTCAGAAGTTATTGTCTTGTTTTGTTACTACCTACATTGGACCACTACATAGAAGTAACTGGATATTTTAGTCTGTTGTACGCATGTATTTTGTTTCCTGAAATTAAGATTAATTAAAGAATTATCAGGCGGAAAATTATTTTTAATGGATTATCTCTCAGAATTTAGGAACCTACCCCCACCCCCCCTGCCCCGACGCGCAAAGCTACCAGGTATTTGACTCAAAATTCTACATTTCTGGCATTTTTAGCTACCTTTATTCTTCAAAATTTGGAATTTATGTAACGAATTAAATTATTTCCATTGTAATTATGCGGGAAAATGTTCACCCATCTTCATTCTAGATTTAAGATTTGCGAGACAGAAAAAACTGCCACAGATGCTAACAATAGCTATAATTAACACACAAAACATGAAAAATGTATGATTGACATAGCTACAATATACAGTGCTATAGTACTTGTTTAATGTTTTTCATGATTGTTTGATTATTCATACATATTAAAAATATAAACTTGCTATGATAAGGAGTATGTTTTGTCTGTCTTGTTTTGGATTAAACAAAACAATGAATGTTTTCTATATTTAAACTGCACAATACATTTCATATTTCTTTGTGTTTAACTAGATGTAGAAAATGAAATCATTGCATAACAGGTATATTCAATGCAAAATCTGCTATTACAAATTCTTTATTAACAAATTGTAATTGATATGTCATTGTAATTTAATTATATGTTAAAAGTGACTTTCAAAATACTTATTATTGTTATTGTGTTTTAATCTTTACAGTTTTAATTTCAAACAGTTACATCGTATTTGAAATCTATTTTTTTAGGAAAATCCTGTATCATAAATGTCATTGACCTCTGTTACATTTACATTACTTATGTCTTTCATCGATATCCTAGATTTCTATTGGTTCAAACTGCTACAGATAACATAGAATCATTCTTTGCATTTCTCAATAGAACTCTCATACCTTCATCAACACTGTTAACTTTAACAATTCCAGAAATGGTGACTACATCACCTGGAACACAGCTATCAACTGAAAGTGGAAAATGAAAATTGTCTACAGACCCGACATAAAACTATACTCCCTTGTATAATTATATCTAAATTTACAGTCTTTAAAATCCTTGTACTGCAAAGTAAAAGCTGGAATTGATTTTTTTCATATTTCATGTTCTTTTATAATTATGATTTCCACATACATATGTAACCAATTAAATACTCTTAGTATCATCTTAATTAGTTGTATTTTCCAAAATTATCTATGGGATAAAAAGGAAACAAGTTACTGTGAGCATATGTTCCCTGAGCTAAAGGCTAGTAATGGGCATATACACACACACAGAGATCAAAACAGATTACCCCTATCCTCCAAGGAGTGTACGGTTTTAGTTTGGATTATATTGACTATTCTCATAGTGTTCATAAGACAGAAAAATGAATGTTCAAGCAAGGCACCCAAATATTGGTGAAGTAAGGTACAACATATTTTATCTGTATTACAAACCTAAATCTTGTGTCAGCTCACAATCAATAGTTCTTGGTATTCTTCCTGACTCTTTCTGCCTATCTACCATTATTTCTTGTACCCTAAAATACAGCAATTGTTAGTTTTTTTAACCCAGTGATATCTATAGCATTTATTCTGATATAAATTGTAAAAGATAAAATTTATTTGTGAAGCACAGACTACATCAAATTCAGATATTTTACTACGTATATCAGGTGGAATCCTTTATTGGAAAATATTTGATGTACAAGGAACAAACCTTTCTTGTATATTTTAGCAGATTTCTCCCAATTGTTAAATATTACCCATTTTCATAAAAACAGAGAATGCTTGAAAAATGCCCACTGCAGACGAAAAATTGAAATAGTTCACAAATAATGCTGATGTGTACTTGTTGCACGTCATACATTGACTGTTCTAGTATTTTGTCTATGTACCTTATTGTCTGCCAATCAATGGTTCTAGTAAGGTCTGAACTTCTTTTAGGAACAAATGTCTTAGCTCTACATTCCTGAGCAGGACACTGAAAAAAAGGCACATAGAAAAAATATTTTCATAAAACTTAGAGACAGGAACCTACCTTATTATGATGGCTGAAAAATTTCAAAGATTAACAAAAAGAAAAGCTACATGTAATTGCACCTTATGTATTATTACCTGCATTATCTCAAGACCAATGAGCGATCTACATGAGAATACCACAACTAACACTAAAAATGACATATACAGTCAAACTTCAGTAGTGCTTACTCCGATTGCTTGAACACTTGGGATTTCTCTAACACCTTGAAAAGTGCAGAACTTTTCCCCTATATAATCAGTGTTAAAATTTCTTTGATTTCTCTAACACAGATTTCTCGAAAATTCGAACTAAATTAGCAGTCCCAATAGCAAAAATCCATTGAAAAAACTATGATTAACTCAAACTAAAATTATTGATGCTTGGGTGATTAATAGGTCATAAAAGGTGTGAAGATCAAAGGCATACTTGTAAAATGCCAAGCATGATCTTTAATGATTTAATCCCTAATATTTAACAAAACTGACTTCAATTTGTATTAAAGTATGCCTTTGTCCGTAAATTTTTTGAAATAGGTTTTAATTAATTAAAATATGTCCAAAGAAATTGCTATAAAATCCAAATCAAGGTCATTGACAAAATTACCTAATGCAATAATACTTATCAATCCTTGTGCACAAAATTAACAAGAAAAATAACAGTTAACATTTTTATTTTAACAAAAACTTAAGTACGTATGTAAACACAAGATTTATATTGCAATATAATGAAGAAACACAATTTTATTAATCCATTGTGTCAGGAAATTAATTGAAATATATAAACCAATAACAATTCCAGTTCGCTCATGAACCATTTCGGGAAATCAAAAGACCCTATTTTTCGAACACTTTTCGACTCCCCATTCGAGTTTGAGCCATCGAAGTTCGACTGTACCTACAATACTGTGTGAAGTATCATTGTCTTTAAATCAAATGTGTTATTATTACTACATATCAGAACATTAATAAGAACATTTACACCTTTACCTTAGTTGGTACTGTGTATTTACCATCGGGTAATGTAATTCCCTACAATGGAAAACAAGTCTTCAAGGGTCACTATTGTATGCATGTTAATAAATTATCAAAAAGAATCTTAATACTTATTGTGCAATACTTACAGTACACTCTGATGCAGAATGCAAGTATGAAGTATTAACATACCGGTAATTGTATAACGTCCATTATTACTATTCATGTAAAAAACTTTCATTATAATTGGAGTTCTATTATTCTGGCATATTTTAACAAAGAACAAATAGCGTAGTAGTATTATGCATAAGCATATTACATGGCATATTACATGCCATATGCATATAGGCGGGGCTATTTGGCGTTGCTTAATAAACATGTCATGACTGATTTTTTTGGACATCAGCTATGCACTTTATACAATGCGAAAATAATATCTTACCGAAGTTTTGGTTTAAAGTATATAGTCTGCCAACAGGCTGAAGGAAAATGTCAACATGTAGGTTTGGCAATGTTTATTATGTTTATAATGTTTATTAAACTTGTTTAATTTGGGATGAATTTTGTTAGCACATGCCATTGCCTGGTTTGATCTTATTACGATGTTGGAACAATTAACATTCATAGTAATAATAACAATAATACTGTCTTTGTCATGTCATATGCGAAAATATGTCCCAAGGTTAGAAGGCATAATGCACGACCCGAAGGGAAGTGCATTATGCCTTCTAACCTTGGGACATATTTTCGCATATGACATGACAAAGACAGTATTATTGTATAATATGAAATCATGATATAAAATACATATATTGTAAATACAGTTTCTAGCAGAATATAACGAGAAAACAAAAGCAATAAAATATTCTGCTAGGATCAATATTTACAAATAAATCATGCTATAACACCAAGGTACAATTCACATGACCACCACCCAACAAAATCTATACAATTACAACAATTGTATAGTTACAAGTTGCAAGTATGAAATGAGATTCCTGCCTCATGTTTGACAGGCAATAAAACAAACCAATGTAAAATAAATCAGGTAAATTTAGAAACATTTTGATATTAATTAAAAAGACTAGAAAAAACTTTGCAATCCTCATAATTGATAGCCCCAGCTCCCCTATGTCTTGAATGGCAATGTCCAGGGCTTTGCTGTTGGAAACTCCAAAAATCGTTTTGCTCAAACTGTAAATATCAGGTGCAGAATTCCACCATATGACAAAGGATTCTGCAAAAAGTTTCATCAAATCCCACTCAGTGGTGCAAGTAGTTGTGGATAAGAGATAGGTATCCCTTACATCAAAGAATGGCAAGTCAATGTTTGCTATGGGAAATCCTAAATATCATTCCAATCAAAATATAAAATATCAAGTGTACAATAGCACTGTGACAAAATCCAATCAGTGCAACAATACAATTGAAGATGTTTCTATCATAACTTTTATAAATATATTAATAAATAAGACAAAATTGCTGCTGCCCATTTCAGACATAAAAATATGTTATATGGTTGGAATATAACTTGCATCCAATACATGTACATATATGTAAATGTCTCCCTATAAATGTAAGTGATGGCATTAGCTTCTAAAATATTCAAAACTAAAATAATTTATTTATGTAATACTCCAGGGCTTCAGTTGCCGAGTGGTTAAGGTAGTATTCATCTACTATAGATTGAAGGCCTTTGTTTGAATCTTACTGCTGCCAGGGTGTGCTCAACTTATTAAAAGACTCCTACAATCTGGCTTTCTTCTCCAATAAAAACAGGACATTCAAATATAGTTGAAAAATTGCTGAAAGTGGCATTAAACAATTACAACACAGGGATCTGTGCAAATCGATTTAAATGTGCTTTCGAATGATACTGGGTCGATTTTGTTATATCGAGTCCCACACACTATAACAAGATCGACTCAGTATTATTCAAAAGCGCATGTAAATCATTTTTATAAATCCCCCGGATTCAAACAAACAAAAAATTGTAAGACTGTATTAGGCAACATATAATCATTTTTTATAAATCCCCTGGATTCCAACAAACAAAAAATTGTAAGACTGTATGAGGCAACATATATCTTTATAATCAGAATTAATGTCAACTAGTTTGTTTTAAATTTAAACAGGGTGTTAATAGCTTATACTAAAAGACACGATCACATGGAGTGCTTTTCTGCTTGCATTTTGTAAAATTAATATTCAATATGCGATATTGTAACTTTTTATTACAAAAATCCAATAAAAAAATGTCCACTGTACATATTCCATACTATGCTTGTTGTTTACATGTACTTGACTTTTGCTACGCAATCTGACACTTTTTGTTTTCAACAAGTGTCTTACAATGTTTGCTAAAGATCGCCAGATTTCGTGACGTTCTATGGTATTCACGCCTAAACCACAAATGACATTACCCCAAGGTTTTCAAATGGACAATAATCGCTTGATCCAAGTTACACCCGTTCTAATTTTGGTCAAAATTTACCTTGGAAAATCGCTCTATCAAATTAAAAAACAGCATTTCAAAACGCTGAACAAATGTTAAAAAATAATTGCTGATTTCAATTTGGACCTTTTTGGATCTACATAAGGAACATAAGATCGACCATACGTGCTACGAGGTTTTATTTGTCACTCAAAAAACTTCTGCTAAAACACACCGACTTGATCACATCTTCCTTTGTTTTAAGGAACACATAAAATGAAGAAAAAATATATATCGTTTTGACTTTTGTTTAATTAGATACTTAAAGCATAAAAATGCAACATCGTCTGAAACGACGGCAATTTCGTGAGGTAAACATACACGGAAAATTCGTACGTTTTTTGGCTTGTTACGATGGGTGGTGACCAATTTCAACTCGTGTAGCGAGAAATATTAATGGTTCAGCATGAATTACCAATTATAAAAATTAACTAGAGGCTCCCAGGAGCCTGTATCGCTCACCTGAACCTGAAACCAAACAACCCTTTTTTATATAGAATTTCGTTCCTATAAGGAATTGACCAACGCTTCTGCAAAAGTCATTAATTTCGACCTTTTAAGGGAAATAACTCCTATAAGGAGGAGCTTTTGATGCTTAGGAGGGAGGTTCACTTGAAATTTGCTGTACCTGTTATACTTTTTTAACTATCAGCCAAAAACTCCCTTGACCCCCCCCCCCCCCCTTTCTATTTTAAGCCAACGTAGCTATGTAGGTAGTCAGCTGTAATGATTTGCACAATTATGGTAGAGGACATCCTATAGATGATGTGTGCAATGTTTCAAAGCAGTCCTTTCATTGGTTAGAGGAGAAGATTTTTTAAAATCAATTAAAATGCATTAAAAAAAATGTTCTAAGAGAATAATTCCTAAATGGTTAATCAGACAATCTTGACCCTAAGTCATTTTTGTAGCCCTCATAGAGCAGAACAATTAAGCAATGCTAACTTTTTCTCCAGTTCTAAAAATTTTCAAGATTTTGTGGCAAAAATAGCAAAAATATTCAATTTCGACAATTAAAGGGAAATAACTCCTACAAGGAGTCATCATACAACTTCGACACAATGGAGTGTTTTGTAGAGCTTTCGATGCTGATGAAGGCTGGTCTCTTCAGTTTTCCTGTATCTGTCATACTTTTCGAACTATAAGCCAAAAACTGTATTTTGACCCCCCCCCCCCCCATTCTATTTTTAGCCATGGCAGCCATGTTGGTTAATCTGCAGTCATGGTTGGTGCAAACTTGGTTGAAGACATTTGACGGATAATGTGTACAAAGTTTCAAAGCAGTACTTTCAGTGGTTTCAGAGGAGAAGACTTTTAAAACTCAATTAAAACCGATTAAAAAAAACAGTTCAAGGGGAATAACTCTTAAGCGGTTTATCAGACAATCTTGACCCTAAAGCCATTTTTGTAGCTCTCATAGAGCAGAACAATAAAACAATGCTAACTTTTTCTCTAGTTCTAATAATTTTCAAGATTTCGAGGCAAAAATGGCAAAAATCATCAATTTCGACAATTAAAGGGCAATAACTCCTACAAGGAGTCGTCATACGACTTTGACCCAATGGAGTGTTTTGTAGAGCTTTTGATGCTGAAGAAGGAAGGTCTCTTCGGTTTTCCTGTACCTGTAATACTTTTTGAACTATAAGCCAAAAACTGTATTTTGACCCCTCTGTTCTATTTTTAGCCATGGCGACCATGTTTTTTTACGAATCAAAAATCCAAACGATAGTTTGGTAAAGGACATGCTAAGCAACAACCATACCAAGTTTGGTTGCATTCTGTCAAGTGGTTTCAGAGAAGAAGATTTTTGAAAAGTTGAAGGGACAGACAACGGAGGACGGACGCCAAGTGACGGCAATAGCTCACCTGACCCTTCGGGTCAGGTGAGCTAATAAAAAGGACAGGAAACAAATTTTGTCAGCTTTTACTATGGAATAAGTAGCAACATGGTGAGTGCAACTGATCACTGATGTCGAATAATCCATTTACTATTCTTGTGTCACAAACACCAAAGTATCTTTTTCAATATATTTTTATTAGTTAGAAATTGTTATATTTAATTTAACTACTTGTATTTTATTTACAAAACTTCTACATGCCATTCTCCCAACCTTAAAAATTTTTATAGATGGCGCCGCTCTCCAAATCTGTACATCGACAAAGCACACTTTTGTGTTGATTTTCATTTAATTAAACACGTAAAAAATAGAATGCAAAACCGTATGAAAAAATTGAAGAATGTCCATGGGACACGGATGCCCCCGCTAAAGGAAGTCCCAAACAGGAAGTAGTTGTCCAACAGGTCTGAAAGTCGCTTAGGACGTACAACTTGTGATACTTAACCACCCTGCCAAATTTCAAATTGTTCTAATGTACGGTTTCTAAGTAAAGCTTGATGGAAATTTTCATACTCGTGTTGACACATTTTCAAATCGGCCCAGTCGAAAACAGGAAGTAGTTGTCCGACAGGTCTGAAAGTCGCTTAGGACGTACAACTTGTGATACTGAACTACCCTGCCAAATTTCAAATTGTTCTTGTGTACGGTTTCTGAGAAAAGCTTGACGGAATTTTTCATACTCATGTTAACACATTTACATATCGGCCCAGTCGAAACAGGAAGTAGTTGTCCGACAGGTCTGAAAGTCGCTTAGGACGTACAACAAGTGATACTGAACCACCCTGCCAAATTTCAAATTGTTCTTGTGTACGGTTTCTGAGAAAAGCTTGACGGAAATTTTCATACTCGTGTTAACACATTTTCATATCGGCCCAGTCGCAACAGGAAGTAGTTGTCCGACAGGTCTGAAAGTCGCTTAGGACGTACAACTTGTGATACTGAACCAAAATGCCAAATTTCAAATTGTTCTCATGTACGGTTTCTGAGAAAAGCTCGACGGAAATTTTCATACTCATGTTAACACATTTTCATATCGGCCCAGTCACAAACAGGAAGTAGTTGTCCGACAGGTCTGAAAGTCGCTTAGGACGTACAACTTGTGATACTGAACCACCCTGCCAAATTTCAAATTGTTCTGATGTACGGTTTCTGAGAAAAGCTTGACGGAAATTTTCATACTCATGTTAACACATTTTCATATCCGCCCAGTCCCAAACAGGAAGTAGTTGTCCGACAGGTCTGAAAGTCGCTTAGGACGTACAACTTGTGATACTGAACCACCCTGCTAAATTTCAAATTGTTCTGATGTACGGTTTCTGAGAAAAGCTTGACGGAAATTCGTACGGACGTACAGACGGACGGACGGACAGACGGACATGAGTAAAACTTAATGCCCCCCGACATGTCGTCGCGGGGGCATAAAAACAAGCACACGAACACACAAAATAATCATTAAATCACTTCAATCATAATAACGTCGTCAAATATTATTAGACTGATGCCACTGTCAGTACTACATTTGTCGGTTCAGTGAACAGCTGTCAAGAGGATTGCCAAATATTGCGTTGATTTCCAAAAACAAAAAGTGTAACGAGTCTGTCTCTCACGGATGAATATGGAATATTAGTTTAAATCGTAATATTAGTTATCAGTTATACAGTAAATGAGACATAAAATGAAAGGACATGTATAGTAAAGTTGTTCAAGATAAATGTGGTGCACAGATTCATGTAATTGATAGATTCCTCCAATGTGACCTATATTTTACAAGCGTAAGGTTTTATTACACTCCGGTCGCAGTAGTTTCTATATATTTGAGCGTTAGCAACCTTCCCAATAACCTGTGTACAGTTCTACACAAGTCACAACACATATCCGTGTATTCCACAGTCTAAACTTACTGTACAAGTTCCATGAGCAACAATAAATATCGGTAATCTCCACATGTAAATGTATTTTTGTTAAATTATATAATGTCCAGATAATTGTATCTCTACACAAGTCGAACAGATACTTGTGCATCTCAACTGGCAAACAGATACTTGTACATCTCAACTGCCAAACAGATACATGTACATCTCAACTGGCAACATAATTGTACATCTCCACTTCCAAACAGATACTTGTACATCTCAACCAGTCAAACAGATAATTGTATCTCTACACGAGTCAAACAGATACCTGTACATCTCAACCAGTCAAACAGATAATTGTACCTCTACACAAATATGAGTCATTTCTACATCACACAACATACCTGTATAGTTCCACAGGTCACACATTCAAAGGCTAACTTTGTACACAGTGGTTTAATATTACTGACTCTTACAACTGTTCCTTTAACAGATACAAATTTCCCTAAAAACAAATGAATTTTAATATAATGGTTTTTTTTCATCAAAAATTGTTTACATGTTTTTAAGCTAGTTATTTTAATGTTGGTTTCCAATGAGTCTATTTATATTCGATAGAACTAGTGATAATGGAAAGACAGAGTAATATTTTACAAGTAGTGTGCATAGTATTGCATGAATTGCTCAGACAATACCAAGTCCCTACTGGAAAATTTTCGAGTCAAAGGGACATAATTTTGTAAAAAATTTTCTGACTAGAACGACATCCAAACTTCATCTGTAACTCATAATGGTTGACTCAAGAATCAAATATAAGCTCAATATCTGCAAGCATTTAAAAAAAGTGGGGTTTTTTTTAATTTTCTATGTCCAAAGTAATAATTTTGTCTAAAAATCATCAGTTGACTCACATACTGAGTATTATCTGCAAGCCTTAGAAAAAAGTCCCTGGTTGAAAAATCCCAATGCAACCGCAAATCAAAGTCAGTAATTGTTTTATTACATGAATAAAACCAACATGACCTCGTTGATACCGAATCTATTTGCATCATATCTGTCTATGTTGTTGACAAGATTTTTTTGTTACAGATTTGTACATGTGATAAACTGGATGAGTGAGATTAAGGAGGCTGTTTTGATTGGCTACTGAACAATTGTAGTTTAGGGCTTTTCCAGAAAAAAAGGTACAGGGGGGCGAGAACGCAGCTCAAAAAATGGGGTACCACCAATAAAATTTTAATTTTTTTAGAGGCACAACCTAGAAAATGTTTTTATGGAAAGTACCTCCCACCTATAAAATAAAATTGATATATCAATATGATTATTATACCCCCCGCAAACTTGTTTGGGGGGGGAATATAGGAATCACCCTGTCTGTCTGTCTGTCCGTCTGTCCACATCCCTTGTAAGCGCAACTCCTCCTAAACCGCTTGATGAAATTTAATGAAACTTAGCATAAAGGAAGTACATTACATGTAGATGTGCATGAAGGATTTTTATTGACCTCGGATATCATTAACGGGAGATCACTGGACATGAAAGCATAGCGGGGGGTATGGCTTTGTGAGCGTGCTCACAGTCCACACTTGTGTGATTATATTCGAATCCTTCTCGTTTTGCCAGTCGAATTGTGTCACCATTTTTCGTAAAAAGCCACGAGGTTGTTTACCAACATGACCAAAACATGTGCGAGTTTTCAAATGTTGACAAACAGAAATCATGTTTAATCCACGAAACTGTCCTTTTGAAGAAGAAATGTTTGTTTAAATTTGACATTATGCATGACTCGTTAAGTCTAGTATATAACAAATTCCCAAGAATTATTTTGTGCCAAGACATGGTGCATTTTGATAGGAATTGAGGAAAGCTCCATGTGCCTTCGTGTTTGTAGTGAATTTGTATACACAGCAAACGTAAGACGTATAATAGTTTCAAATATGCTGTCTGTTGATAATTTAATGTTGATATATGTTTTTGGCATTTAATAACTCATATTACACCTTGAGTGACATAGCCCCCACCCCCACTTTTAAGAGGGTAAACCTTTAAGGAATGAAAAATTCATATTATGTCATAATGTTCATATTGAATTCCAACAATCACACAGTTTAATGATGCCTATAATTCTATAACCAACCATTTCATATACTGTGGCCTCCACAACTTCTAGTTGAATTAAGATTTTTTTCAGCTGGCCCATACATGTAGATTACTTTTCACAACCGATGAATTTAAATAACATACTTCTTGCATCAAAATAACTTGATAATATTTCTGACATTTATTGCTGTGATGTTAATTTTTTCATTATTTTGCAACTTATTGCTGTTTAAAACAAGTGAGGGTCTTTATTATTTATAACTGGAACTGTTTTACATGTATATATACATTTTGACTACCAAATAAAGTCAAATGTAGCATCATGCAGTTTAAAACAAAGAATTTATTTAATTTTAGAATTTGATGTCATTGCTTAAATTTATTTATATGGAGAAATTTATATACATGTCAAGTATTTTATAAATAGGCTTTGCTTTTTTATGTCTGAAAAAAGTGAGCTTGGGAGATTAAATCTCGAGCAGTAATATAATTTTTTGGACTTCATTGTGATAGTATAAATCCCTTTTTTTACAAACATTATCGAGTTAGCTATTACAGTAGGTACAAAATTTATCTAATGATGGTTTCTGCACATGGTATAGGTTTGCTTCTATGATATTCATTGAATGTGAAGCTGATATTGCATGGCATGATTAACTTTTCTTGATAAACCAATTAGTAAACTTAAGCATCCCTTCCAAAAAATTTTAAGACCTTAAATAAACACTTAAATCAAACTGGTATTTTTAAATATTATTTTATAGTTTACAAAAATGTGATATTAAAATTTATGGAAACTTATCTCCAGCAAGAAGCAAGATTTAAAAAACTGGCAGCTATTAACACAATTAACACAAGTCTGTGATCATCCCTTTAAACAAAAGAAAAAGGGAAATAAAATGTGAATTAAGTTCTGTGTATTAAAGGAACATGCATTTTTTAAAAGAAATTTATAAAAATAATAGTGTCAATAGATCTGTTTTATAGACAGAGATATATTATTAAATCCTTAAAATGAGTTGTTGGCCGTAGCATGTGAGTTTTTATAAAGCAATCTAAAAATTCATCACAGCATTTGGGGTAAGTATAATTTGTTTCTATGGAATAAAATGTCAGTAAATGAGTTTTATAACATGTATTCACTCATTCAATAAGTTAATGTCAGTCTGACCTGTCTCTTTGCAATATATTGCCTTCAGAAAAAATGATAAATTTCTCATTGTAGTATAGACTAATAATGAGAAATTCATGCGAAGAGAAAAAAATGTGTAAACAGGCAGCTAATAACACAATTTCATACCAGTAACTATCCTCTGTTAATTAAAACTGGATGTTATAAGAAAATACCAAGACAACAAAGTCCTTGTAAATTATGTAATGTCTTAAAAGATGAATATAACTTCTTCCTTAATTGTTCATGTTATTATAAATTAAGTTATATTTTTTCATAAAAGAAACTTTTCGATCACTAAAATTTGTATTATTTTGTATTTCTGTGATTTCCATTTTTTTTTAATATAATTTGTATTTTACTTGACCCATGGTTGTTATTATGCCTGAATAAATTAATATAAATTTAATGTTTTGTAAATAACATTATGTTTGAATCTTTCATAGTACATGTAGCAGTTTTATGTAGTTTATGGAGTTTTCTTCGCTATTTATACTGACTGAAATAAGTGTCATGTAGTTGAGTCAATCAATCAATCAAAACAAAAACAAAACAAAAAAACATTGTTTCCATTCTGCTTATGGGTCACTATTGGTCACTGTATTTTGCATTGTGTCTACTAAGTCAATCTTAGTGGACTTTGAAACTCTTGCAAGGAAAATTTGCGACACTGAGAATTTTAAGGGTAGCATATCGACTGATGTGTTTAGCTAGGACAAGGAGTGCAACTTTCCTTGTCTGTACAAACCCTACAAGCTGCTGTCAGTGTAAAAAGCATAGGGTCTTTAATGCTATAACAAAAAAAAACATTTTTTGTCCTTTACTTTTACATTGTTTTCCAATGGCAGACAAGAATATTTGTCTACATGGTTTAATATGGGTGTGACTTTTTACCACACGACACCACAGGTTACCACATGCACCATCAAAATACCACATGCACCATCAAAATACCACAATATACACTTTCTTTACAGTTTTATTGGTTTTTTTACTTTATTTTATGTAGAAATAATATCTTTCATGCGGTTTGTAACTTCATTCAAAGTAGCAGAATCATCTATTTAATCCATTGTACCATTGATAATGAGCCACTTATGATCATGAAAAAACAACCACAGGAACTTACAAAACTGCATATCTGTGTAGGTACCCGCATAATTACATTTGATAAAAAATCCATAGAACAAATTAATTCCTTTTAAAATAACAAAATAACTTAATGAGAGAAATAATAAAACATATCATGTTGCTTTGAAAGTTACTGTGGTTGTCTTTTCATAAAAATAAATGACCCATATCAACGAAACGGACTTAATGTTTATTCTGCTATTAAAAAAAGATGCGTAAAAAAGCAGTAATGACATTATTTCTACATAAAATAAAGTAAAAAAACCTATAAAACTGTAAAGAAGTGTATATTGTGGTACTTTGATGGTGCATGTGGTAGCTTGTGGTAACCTGTGGTGTCGTGTGGTAAAAAGTCACACCGGTTTAATATTCCTGAATTGAAGGTTTAAAAATTTGTTCAGGTCTTGATTATATACATGTATTGAACAATTATGTTGATTTTGGGATTTCTATACTATATTTTAATGATTGTTATGATTATACCACACTTTTTTTCTGTAATGCACACACACCATTACATTGCAACAAATGTATTTCAGCCTCCCCCACTTTTTGTAGAAAAAGCTGACACAAATTTGTTCAAAGCTGCTTCGAGACCCACAAATAACACAAAAGACGCAATACTATTATATATTATATATTTAATAAGTACTGATGCGTTATCTATTTTACTTTGGCAGACAGATGCTAAATATTTGTCGAAGCGTACGTCGAGTTGCTTCCAACACCCCCCTTTTCGGCATTTTGTCACCGAAAAAGCTGACAAAAATTTGTTCCCGGTGGTTTTGAAAGCTGAAAATAGGAACGAAGACGTAATATTATAATTGATTTAATAATTTATAGGTCGCGATTTGTCACCATTCCTATTTATATTTTTAATTTAGAGTTTTCTGTCCGCCGAGTGCCGAGTTCAGATCAAAACATGCCACTTCAAACGGCATTTTAACCTGGTAAATTAAAACTATACGGTACGAAATTTCTATAAATGACAGGTAATTGTCTTAGGACTTTGCTGTATTTCATTTTATTGATGTATGTTACGGCAGTGCTACGTACGATAACGAAAACTGAGACGCTATCACGCTTACAAAAAACCGACAAAAAGTTGACCTTTAGTCACTGCCATGTGGTGTGCATTTTCGGTATACTCGGGCTTTTACAACATCTGGTTAATATAGAGCAGAGCAATATAGAATAACGGCAACCAGTCCCATTCGGAACTTTCGGGCGTTAACCATTCAAAAATTTATGATGATCGGTTATTCCCCTTGCATTCTTTCCGACAAAATCGTCAGTCAAAAATCGCGCGGACGTCGTCGAAAGCACCACGTTTGGCGAAATAGAAACAGAAAAACACCGACTACCGCGATTATTTTAATAAGAACGTACCTACACCCACCAAAATAGAAATACCCTCAACCCCACCTACCAAGGAAAAAAAAATTAACCTGCGTTCTCGCCCCCCTGTACATTTTTTTCTGGAAAAGCCCTTAGAATCTATTTTCAGGGTAAAACAAGTTACTATTTGATTCTGCAAGACTGCTTGTTGTCTATTTTAGCAATAAAACTGAAAAACTGAAAAAAATAACCATTAATCTGATGCAATTTTAGTACTTTTGCAATTAAACCTGACCCAAATGAGGAAAAATCCCTATGAGGAGCGGGGGTATAATTAATCCAACAATATGGCATGATTCTATATAGCTACAGACAAAATTTCGATATTGTACCATTTCTCAGTGCTGAGAAAAATGTGATGGAAAATGGTTACAGACAGCTGAAAATTGTAAATTCCCAATCAAATTAAACAGACACATGGTTCACACCAACCATAATAATTTGCTTTCAAGTTTTTCAGTGGTATCTGTGTTCCATAGTTAACAACTCTAGCAAGTATTATTGGCACTGAATAACCATTGTTGTCTGATTGGTCAATTTGTAATTCCAATAATGCTTCTTGGCATCTTTTGTGGGTAATCAACTATAATGCAGAAAAAAAAACTGTCGTTAAAAATATAATACTGATATATTATTGCAAGCAATAGTTATGTCTGAAGTTTTCTGCTTTTCAGGTTGTCTAAAACCAAGCTTTTAAAACAAGTAACTGCTATTAACTGTTGTATTTTAGTAACTGAACCTGCATATATTTAAATCAAATTATTTTATTCCTCTTCAAAGGATATTACTATGTAAGTAAGAAACATAATATGACAATCAATGTATTGCCAATGATGTACAATTACCTGGAGGAAACTAATTATCCTTAGAAAGTGACTACCGGTAATATCCTTTGAGGCATTGACAAAAACTTTTGTCCCATTGGCTGGGACAAGAAAAAATGTTTGTTGATAAGGGAAACTCTGTGATCACTTGTCTGTTGTGAAAAGTAAAAACAATAACCAACACGGAAATATCATAAAGAATTGAAGTATCTTTTCTAAAAAAATAAGAGTTTCATCAATAGTTTTCCTGAATTTATTATCCATAATCTATTTTCATTGCCAATAACATGTCAACAAATTTATGCATAGCCATAATTACAGACTATGAAGGGACCAGTTCAAATCTAACTCATGATCAAGACAACACTTGGATGAATAGATAGAGTTTATAATAGTTGTAAAACTAATTTCACATCAAAATATAAATATAACGGTATCTTAAGAAATTTTCGAACTAGTGATATTTTCATTTGGACAGGTAAATTTGTGTAGTTACTTGTCCAAAAGGACAATGCAATTCTTCTTTTTTATCTAGCTTTTTACCTCTAAAGAGTTGTCTACAAATTCTGCAAAAATCATTAATTTTTACTTTTAAGGAGGATAACTCCTATAAGGAATTGTCCAACACATATGCTCTAATAATCATACATCTCATCAAAAAGGACCCCAATTGCAACTTTCCTGCAATTATGATTTTCAATGTTTCAGTATTTGTATAAGAAACTGCTCACCATAAACAGCAATTGAAGCTGCAATCCTGGAGTGCCTTTTGTTTTAAATGAGCAGCCCACATATGACAATGGTTATGTATGTAAATGTATAAATTCAAATACATATTCAAACCAACAACTAATGATACCTGATGTACAGCTAGCCCCAAACAAGACAATATTCTGTCTGGCATGTCCTTCATTTCTGTTGACAACTCTGGAATACCTTCTCTAATAACTAAAAAAACAACGAGACATAAACAAACTTTGTTTCATTACAGTGGCCCCGTGCGGGATCCGGGTGGCTAAAAGAATAGACCGCAGTCGCGCTAGCTTGTCGTAAAAGGCGACTAAATAGCGCCCAGTACCCTGACCGGCGTGTCAGGTCGGTTTGCCTAAAGACCGACTGGGATGTGTGCCCCAGGTGGTTGAATGGGGTACCCCTGGCAAGCTGGGGTTGTCAGGCCATAATACGGAAAACCTGACCGCAAACCATATTAGTGCACCGTGTTGGGAAAAATGCCACGTTCCTCGCACGTTAAAGAACGCTGCTGTAGTATTCGCTATGAGTAGGGATTTCGATCCCGCTACAGGAGGCTAAATTGCCCGACCCTATCCATCCTCCCATTTGCCAGTGGCAATCTAAAATCCGTTACCCCTATTTTTCCTTGTGTCCCATCCAATTTTCATTCATCATCATTTCATGTTCATTTTATCATCCATTTCATGTTCATCGCCTGAATATAGCTGAAATATTGCTGCTTGGGCGTTAAACACCATCAATCAATCAATCAATCAATCATTACAGTGCTTTAAATGTAACTGGCTGATAAAGACTCCATGTTGTTTCACAAGATTTGTTCTGCTCCATTTAGATACTTTCACATTTACAGAAATATTCTCATACTTCATTTGACAGCTGACAAAGAATCATAATTGAATTTATTATACTGCATGCAAAAATGCTGTCTTTTTATTGGACAGTGACCATGTGTTTATTTCTACTGATTCCAACTTTAGCCCCACCCCCCTTTATAGCAACGGGTGTTAATTCATCGTGCTTTCCTCTCAACGGTGATATAAAAAAATTAACACCCGCTCCGAGCCAAGATTGCCGAACCGGAAAATTATCACCCGCTCCAGCCAAAGTTTACTAGTGATATAAAAAAATTATCAGCCGCTAAGAACAAAAATTGCCAACATGGAAAATGATCAGCCACATGAAAAACTATCTCGAAAAACAAATCGCAGACAAACAAGCATTTTCCATTTAAAATATAATTCAGTACAGTATCTATATGGTAGTTCAAGTTTCTTCTTAAGCAGTATGATTATAATATGTTACAGAACAAAGGGATTCATATACATAAACAATCTATAAAATGCAACATGGTAATTGCCATTGTTGTATTATTATATTCTACTGCTCTATACTTGATAAAAGTGCGAGCTAAAGATGATCTCAACAAGTTTTGTTTTCAGCAATGTCAAAAATGTGGTAGATATATACAGAAAAAGAAATGTATCCATAAACACTTTTCAGTCTTTTTATGTATGACTGTAAATTAGACAAACATGTTCTTACTTTGGAGGGGCCTCGGTGGCAGAGTGATTAAGGTAGTTCGTCTACTATTGATTACGTTGTCTGTTAACACTGATATTGCAGGTTCAAGTCTCACTGAGGGCAGGGTGTACTCAACACCAATCTTAATTGACAAGGATTGCCAGTTTTCCTACCGAAGGTCGGGGGGTCTCTCCGGGTACTCCGGCTACCCCCCCCCCCCCCCCCCCAAAAAAAAAACTGGACACCATGATATAGCTGAAAATTGCTTAAAGTGACGTAAAACAATATTCAAACAAAAAAAAACATTCTTACTTTGGTCAGATAACAGGTCTTTCATGTCAACCACAAATGAACCCTTTTCTTCTACATCATCCTTAAAAAATCAATATTCTTAAAATAAGCACATACAACTGATCATTTTTAAACACATGGCATGTAATACTTATTTAGTTTAATGCTTTCACCCTGCAGATCCCAGCTGAGGTTATATTTAGCTTATAATTGATCAATTCTGCTATAATAAAAAAAAAAACAATATTCTGAAAATTACTGGTAGATGTTTTAATTTCTGATATATTTTTTAAGGGTTTGGTAGAAATAACATAAGGAGACTAGGGGTTTTCTACTTTGGCTTCTTTCCTCAATAAATACTGGACCCCATGATGTCAAAAAATTGCTGAAAGTGGTGTTTAAACCCATTCAAACAAACACAAAAACATAATGAAGATATTTCTGCAACAATACTCAAAATTGATCATGGTCTTATACATGTACATGTATGGCAAATACCAGGAAAGTCATAATGAAACTGATTTCTTTGCCCAGAAACAACCAAATTTACGAAAAGTGTGGACACAGAAAAATGTCTCGCCTGCATTCCGCATCAGTAACGAAAATCAATTTTTCATAAGCATTACGTAAATAGCACTAGTTATCAGGAGCAGCTTGTATACCAAATATTGTCATCCTACCAATCATGGTTCCCGAGGAACTGCCCCAATACAAAACTTTAATGTAGTCGCTGGACTGTGAAATTGAGATCAAGGTCAGGTGACACATACCGGACAATCATGTACTAGTCATCAGCAACCTATATACCAAATATTGTCATCCTACCATGCGTAGTTACAGAGGAACAGCCGTAACCCAGAAACTTTTAACCTAGTCGTTGGACCATGAAATTGAGGTCAAAGTCAGGTGACACCTACCAGACAGTCGCTGGACCGTGAAATTGAGGTTAAGGCCAGGTGACAGACTGGCAAGTACTCATCATAAGCTACCACTGGACCAAATTTGATGAACCTTGGGCTTGGGCTTACAAAGATATAAAGCAAGATGTCCAAGTGTTTACCCCGCCGGATTCCCATACATATGTCTCGCCTCCAATGACTATCGTAGCAGGCAAGACAAAAACCAGTAGAAGGACTAAATAATGGCAAACTGATCTGAGTTGTACAGTTCAAGGTTGCATCCTGACATGAGTTTTACTGGTACAGGGTCCAGATAAAATAATGATATTCTGACTTTAGTTTTTAAGGTCAAAATAATGATACCCGGACTTACATTTTAAGGCCAAGGTCCTGGCAAAATATTAGCATTCAGACTCAATTTTTACAGGTCCAGATTTCAAGACTATAGGTGTAAATTCTTCAAAATTTAAAAATCTAAAAATGTTAGAATTTAAAACATACAAATAACAATAGGGTCAATCTAAAGTATTAACAGATGATTAAGAATGATTATTTACACAATAAGTCATGTTGATGTAAAATGTTGGATCCCCTGAAAAATGACAGTAAATACAAACCCATTTGTAAGACTGTGACCAGCTCAGGAAGTACTTTTCAAAAACTTGTACTTTTTTCACAGTAGGAGAGTGATCATTATATGCTGAAAAAATCAAATATCAAAGTATAACACATCTGCTGACATTATTATATAATCAGGTAAGTCTGTGACACTTTGAGTATAAATGTTTCAATTGCAAAGATTTTTAAATCTTGAATGATTGATTGATTGTTGTTTTAGGTCCAGCAAGCAATAGTGCAGCTATATTCAGGACTAAAACTCCCGAATTTTATATAAGCTTAAGTGAACCGTAAACACAGCAGGTGACATTGGTTTCTTTTAATTATAAATTACATACACAGGGTTCTCACTAGGATTTTTTTATGGCGAGTCCTGGGACTCATCACTTTTTGAAATGGTGAGTCCCAATCTAGCTTCATGAGTCCATAGAATAGATGAGCCCGGACTATTAGCCAAGTACACTTCCATATAGGGTTTAGCTATTGTATTTTGAAACCATGGGGCGTGTTTGCAGACAAGTAAAATGACATCAATTTTTCATGTTTCTCCATTAACATACACGTTCTTATCCCAGTTCTCTTGTTGTAATAAAAAAGTGTGTATATTTCACCACTGATATTAGTACTACAACCAACTTTATATAAATATAAAAATGTAGCACAATATATTGTTAACAGCAACCTTTTCTGACTTAGAATCATTGATGTGTGAATATTTAACTACTATCTAGTAAATAAAAATCTTCCTAATGCTTGGTGGTCCCCCTCCCCCTTTTACATTTAATGAACTCTGCAAAGCCTTCCTCATATTGTACCTTTTTACTAAATACAAAAATCAAAGCTGGGTAAATGGTGATTAAAGTTGATACCAAAATTTTACTTTTACTCAAGGAGCCTGAATATTTTTTTTCTTCATTTCGTATACGTTTTCTTCTCCACGGTTTGTGGTTGACGCTTACAGTTTTACAGTTCCATACAGAAATGTAACGAAATATGCACAGTGGAACACACTAAGTATTAATGCGTCATTAATTTCTTTATTTTAAAATGACATAATGCCTACTATTAGTAACCAAAAACTTGTCGTTGATTTCATAACTTCTTACGACAGAACCAGTAGAACTATAGAAGGAACACTGAACGAGATCGGAACTGAATCAAACATTTTTTACGATTTATATAGCTATCAGTCACCTCATTTTATTAAAAAAGAATATAAGAATATGTTTTTCATCCAAAATGATTTAATACACGATCACTATGCACAGAATTCATTTGTGTTTATCCATTATGTAATACACACTAGCGCATGTATACTGTACAACTTTTAACAGCACGTGTCCAAATTGATATAATTTCTATGGAAACGTTTACTTATAATCTTGTTTATTTTTCATCTATTATTTTTAATAAGGTTGCTTCAAGTGCACGTTTCTACGATATACTCAATTTGTGTTGTCTCGTAACTGTTGATGATGATGTCCACCCACGTGTGTCTACCTGTTAATCACATTACGTAATTAAGACAGCCACATGTGCCTAAAAATCAAATCAAAAGTGACAGCCTAGGGGTATTTCACCGATAATAAATTAGTCTTTTAATATATTTAGCCATTTTTTAACTGCATACGGGAAACATTCGCCAGTTTAAAAAAATCATTTGTTGATCGTAAAATTTACGATTTCCCGAAAGCACATTTTCAGGACTAAATGATTTGACGAGGATGCGTCCTGTGGATGCACAGAATCCAGTAATGGGGCGTCCTACACTTGGACGCATCCAGGACGCGTATACTCGCCTTAACGATAACCCTGGATGCATGCGTCCATGTCACACTTATTTTTGGAAAACTCTTTTAGTGTGCAGTAGTTGATAAGAAATTTAATTTTTTTATAACATATAATTGAAATTGTGAAAATGTTGGAATTGATTTATTAACAATTCTAGATTATCACCTTCTTCTGGAAAGTAATATCGCCATCCTTTATATGGGGACTGGACCTCAATAATAGTCTGGACCATTGGTGCTGGCCTCCTGTTTGGTTGGGGATCATCCATCATTCGTGTTCCTCTACCCTGGGATTCTAAAAAGTCAAGAAACAAGTTTCTAAAATTTATAAAATTTAAAACAAATAGGTGAAATTTTGTTGCATTAATTTTGTTATTTCTACCTACCTTTTAGAAAAAAATGTATGTGTTATTTAACTGTATATGAAAAACTCATAAAGAATTTAATTTTTTGTTCTTGAAAATGCAATTTTGGTTATTAGTTTTCCTGAATTTATTATCCATAATCTTTTTTCAGTGTCCATTGCCTAAAAAACCTTAGAACTAGTTGGAAACTACTTGTGCATAGCTATAATAATAGGCTGTGTAAGGACTAGTTAATCTTATTCATAATCAAGAAAATTTTTGGATGAACTTTCCTTAATGATAATAGAACATGGGTAAAATTTTTGGACGAGTGATGTTTTCATCCTGACAAATTCTGATGATTACTTGTCCAAACAGACAAGTTAAAAAAAAAGTTATTGTAGAGGCGTGTGGGTGTAATAAAATATGAAAAATTAATATAATGAATAGTCTCTGTGATTTTGTGTTTTAAGTATCAAATGTTCTTATAAATATAACACCAGATTAAATGAGTACTGTGTACTATGGTACATAATTTCTTAATCAGAATAGTAAACTCACGTGAATTTCCTCTCCCTCTATTACCATGGTGACTGTAATATCTTCCACCTCCTCGTCCTCTCCACCAGCCTCTGCCTCTCCCTCCCTGCCAGCTTGCTCCACTTGAGGTACTCGTTTGACTCATTCTATCTTGCTACATTCTGAAATATTCTGCCATATATATTTATGACTTTACAGTCATCCTTAAATAATACCATATAAGTGGTTTTTTTCGCGTGGGGAAATTTTAGCGTTTTTGTTAAAAAATTGTGACTTTATTTTGGCGTTCTGTAATTTTCGCGGTTGGTAATCAGAATGAATGACTCTATCATTTGTCTTAATATTTCGTGCGTTTTTATTTTCGCATTCCAACTTTTACCGCGAATATAGCGAAAATTAAATCACTGCGAAAAATACCACTTATATGATTTCTTGTTTCTCACCCACTATATAAAAATTGGGTAGTTGGGTACTGAATTTGTTTTTTGCTTTACAAATTTCAAAAGGACATATTTGTTTTAGTAAAAACATGCTTAAATTTAATATTACAAAAGTTTTTGTTAATAAAGCAAATAATTTATTTTATTGGGCTGAATTTGATTAGTAAACCAACTGTCTATCTGGATGGCCTAAAATTAGTATGTACATATAGTAAGATATAAAAAAAAATTGTTTGTATAACATGCACTTTTTAATTTTATGTACCCTCATTTTGTTTGAATTTATTGAGGATAAAGTATAAAAGATTTGATTAACTATTCGGTATACTTATTTCACACATTTTCATAAATACATGTATTAAACATAACAATAAAAAAGATTAAACTGTCACAAAACTGTTCATTAAAATAAATGTTTCTTTGTCATTCGGTACACAATTTGATTGAATTATAATGAAGTACTATCAGAACTAGAAGTAGAAAATTACATCATTGTGACACATAATATATGTAAAATGGTAAAATTCACTAGAAAAAGTATTTAAACTTATTTAACTTAAATTTGTAACTGCCAAAATACTTTTTTACTATGTTTCTGTCATTGCAATACTCATTTTATACCTATCAGCATAGTACATTTGCAATCTCTGGTACCAAATTCATATCCTCTCCGTAAAATTTAATGTTTTTGCTCTGAACTGGTTTTTCGGTCGTATTTTAAACCTACGCTTTATATACTTAATGAAAGATATACGGGTACCAGTTGACTTTGTGGCGCGTAAACATAAAAAACATGACGCGGTATCAAAAATACGACAATTCTTACCAAAATGGGAATAGAATTTTAAAGGCGACATTAGGCGATCCAACAGAATGATAGGGCAACTTCACTTCGCTTTGGAAGATGATCAAGGGCAAAGTAGGACCACAATAAAGCGACTTCTTCGCCCGAGTCGCCCTCCAATGTGAGCCTTGCCTTGTATTTCCTGTCACTGACATGTTTATTGACCACCGACCGGTGATTGCGTAATAAGGTCAACAGGTGACAGACATCATTCCACATCGTAAACATACTATTGCAACAACATTTTGAAGCAACAGAGATTGAATATAATAGATTTTTTCTATATCACATTGCTAAGAAAATAAGATAACTTTATAGTACTTTAATGAAAAACATGTGCGGTCAAATTTGTACACTAGGCAAGCGCCAATGTGACTAAACGTTACAAAACTCAAGAGAAAACCAATTAGAAAAAAAAAATATTTAAAAATAATGAGACCAAAATTGTTTATTCATTCAATATTAAAAACTTGTAAAAAGCATCCATCGCCATCGCAGAATAATCCATAAATTCTAGTCCAAACTTGTGGCAATTAGGTGCCAACTTCCTTTTTCGGGTTAATGAAAACTCACCGGGATATTCATCAGAACAAAGTTGTTTGCCATTATTTTGTTGCATAGACAACATGTCATCTTACAATAAAGATCTTTTAGGCAGGAGAATGTATCTCTACTTATACTTTCTTTTTCACACGATGCAGACATCGTAGGAGCCATCCAAATTCCATGGTACAACCCATTTATTCACACTATCATGGCAAAACGACCCTACGTGCAAACAAGTTTCCGTACGAAACTACCCCAGACCAATATTCACTACCATGGAATTTAGTCATTTCTTATGGGGAAAAATGACTGAAATAGGCAGGGGAAACTTCCAGAGCCCTGCATACCGAACATGATAATTTTTTAACAAAATACAAAACTAAAGCTAGCCTTATACCATTCAATTTTAAATAAGAAAATTACCAACTGAAGTGCTAGCTCTGCATTCGTGTCCTAGAAATTTTGCCTAATAGACCAGTGACATGTCCCGTTAGTATAGACTGTCCCTGACATAAATTACAAACTTTAGTCTGATCAAATGCTGTACAGTTATTGGTCAAAGAGTAGTTCTTGCCATTAAAAAGAAAGAAGCAGTTCTTGCCATTATTTGTGACTGTACCATTATTTTTCCATGTAAATCAATGGAAAAGGCATCGTTTAATAGATTTCACCGTCTTCCATCCAGAACAAATTACACCGGTCACTTTTAAAATGCCAATTTTTAACAAAAACTGTCAAAAGATCGGGTGGCGAGAACTACTCTGTGACCAGTAACAAAATAAACATCAGTTAATAAACAAAAACATTATTTTTTACACGACACTATAGATACAACAGACCATAAATTATAGGACAACTCGTACCATAAGGTATAGGACAATTCGGACCGTACTAGTATATGAATAATACGGTCCGCCTTGTCCTATTACGGTCCGAGTTGTCACATCCGAGTTGTCCGCGGTCCGAGTTGTCTCGCATTGTGTGTACAGACAATCCCCATTCAAACTCCAGAAATGTATAGGGAATTTACACCTATGTTCCACAGAATGAATAAAAAATATTATTGGCTTTTGAATTATACCTTCTTGCTATTTTAATCTTCTTATATTTTAACAATAGCAGTTCAACTTCAAGACAACAGCCAAACGACACATTTCAGATTTCTACTTTCACTTTCAACATTTCGCGCGTAAATTTCTAATAACAAAATCATTTTAGTAGTACATAATCAAATATTACGGGTATGGTTTCAAATAGTAAGTGGTGCATAAGCTATCAATTGGATTTTTAAATTAATACAACATGTTTTCTTTTTAAAAATAGAAAGGATGAAAGTGTTTGAAGTGCCTAACTTAAAAATAATAATTTCAGAATATACAGTAATATGTCAACAGGCGCGTTGACTTGCGGCAGGTTTGGCTAATATCAAATCGGAAAAGGGATCTGTGTTTACTACAACAATTACATTTTATAGAAGTTTTCCACGCTGCGTCTAAAATAAAATTTGAATATAACAAATTACGGAAAAATCGCTATATTTGACGATAAGTAAATTATATGGGTTGTAGATATAGGAAAGAAAGTCACAGGAAAAAAAGTCACGGAAAAAGGTCACGGATAAAAAGTCAAAGGAAAAAAAGTCACACAAAAAAAATGTCACAGGAAAAAAAGTCACAAGAAAAAAAGTCACAAAAAAAAAGTGTCACAGGAAAAAAAGTCACAAATAATAAGTTGTATCGGTATTGAATGTGTGTTTTAAGTTCTATTTGTAAGATTTATATTCTTGTGTATAAAAAGTTAAATGGATAGAGGAATCACCCATTCTGCAGCCTGTCGTACAACCAGTCACTGAGTGCGAAACAATAAAAACACTAAGAAACCAGTTATCAGAACTGCAGGACAAAGTAGTTGACCTTCAATGTAGAAGCATGAAAAACAATCTGGTATTTTCAGGCCTTTTTCACATACCAAACGAAAACTGTGAACACTACCTAAGAAACTTCATTCGTCAAGAGTTAGGAATCGAACATTTTATTGAATTTGGAAATGTTCATAGGTTTGGACGTCGCGGAAGAAACAACGCACGACCTATTGTTGCTCGCTTCCTTTATCATAAAGATCTTGAACTAGTACTCCAGAACGCGTGGCAACTGAAAGGAACTCCGTTTGGTATTAGTCAACAATTCCCAGCTGAAATAATAAATGAAAGAAAAAAACTCTACCCGAAAATGAAGGAGGCAAAGCGTGAACAGCGAGAGGTAGTCCTTGTTCGAGACAAACTTTACATAGATGGACAGCGTTTTATTCCACCAACAGAAACACCACGTTGGACCTCGACATCAAAATTGACACCAGATCTGACTAGAGAGGCAGAAGAAGAAAACAGAACTGAACCGTATCAAACACCACGTAACCCCAAGAAAAGGCAAAGACAAAGTTCTTCTCCTCCTGCGGAGGTCTCTGTCATAACTGAATAGGACAGTCAGGAGGACTGTTATTTGCCGAGAAGCAACTTTGTAAATAAAACTGATAAACCTATGTTTAATACTGATAGTTCAAACTGTTGTATAGATTTAAGTAACAATACTGTTAGTAACATTTCTTTTAGCATTGAAAATAATGTAACGTGTTCTAGCAGCACTGGTGACGAAGAGACCGTGACATTACCTAATCCTAAAAATACACGTAGAAATTTTAGTTTAAATGAAAGCATTTTAAATCTCACTTCTGATTATAAAACTGAAGTAATTGAACTCTCAAAAAATACTAAATATAATAATACTTCTTCAAAAGATTCAATATCATCTGAAAATTCTGTATTTAAAAATGTAATAAATCAAGATAAAATTAGAGTACTATCACTTAACTGTTGCGGTGTAAAAAAACGACTCAAATATCCAGAATTTGAAGAACTTGTTAATAAACATGATATTGTATGTCTGATAGAAACCAAAACAGACGACAATGATATAGTTGAAATTCCAGGATATATTGTTGAAATGAAAAACAGAAAAAAGACAGAACAAGTAAAATCCGGAGGTATTATGTTAGCCTATAAAGAAAAATTTGAAAAATATATAAAAACGATAGAAACCGATTCAAAGTTTGTTTTATGGTATAAAGTTAACGGTAAAATACTAGATAGCGAAACAGATGCACTGTTTGGCATTGTCTATATTCCACATGAGTATACATCTTATTCGTCACCAGATGCTATAAGTGAAATAGAAAACGAGTTCCTGTCTTTGTCATTCAAATTTAAAAACGTTGCACTTGTCGGTGATTTTAATAGTCGAACATCTAACGAAAGTGATTTTTTTCAATTTGACGACAAAGATCTGGCCAATATAGCAAATGAATATATAGAAAATGGAACCAACTTTCTAGATTTAGCCGGCATTTCTCACGAACGTAAAAATAAAGATTTAGCTAAAAACAGGTTTGGTTCGTTACTACTAGATTTTTGCAAGGGAAATAACTTTTTTATACTTAAAGGAAGACTCGAAGGTGACAAAGACGGAAACTTTACATGTAGAAACACTAGTGTTGTAGACTATTGTATTAGTAATGGTAATTTTGTCGATAGATTTTGTAGTTGTAATGTATTACATTTCTCCAAATTATTTTCTGATGTACATTGTCCACTCTCCATTTGTTTTAAAACTACTATTAAGAGCCACGAGTGTGTAGACAAAAACAACCACGAAGCTGTTGATCTAAAAACAATAAAAAAATGGGTTGATAGTAAGCGAGAAGAATTTCAAAAAAATATAAACTCTAACCAAAAAGATATTTTGTATAATAAACTCTTAGAGGAACATGTAGATATATCAAAGCAAGAAGTCAATAGTTTTGTTAAACAACTTGGTGAAATCTTTATCGAGAGCGCAAAAACCACTTTTGGAACGTATGGAAAAAATGTCAAAAATGCTAGAAAAGTTAATATTGATAACAAACCGTGGTTCAATGACGAATGCAAATTCGCCAGAAAACATTACAGAAAATTTAGAAGAAAATTTTCGAAACAGCGAACGGAATTAAATAAACTACGACTTATGGAGGCAGAAAAGCGATATAAAACAATCATGGATAAATGCCAAAGAGAATATTCCGATAATCTTTCAGAAAAGCTTAAAGATATGCGCCATAAAGACCCGAAAGAATTCTGGAAAACCCTCCGTCGCGGAAATTCAAAAAAACAACCTAATATCCCTATTGACAAATTGTTTGAATTTTTTAAAGAACTGAACGAGACGCCTATCGATAATGATAATAACAATTTACCCACTCTAGACCACCAAGCATTAAATCAAATAAATAACGAAATTAATCTTTATATAGAAAAGGAAGAAATTCTAAAATGTATTTCAAAACTAAAGAACAATAAAGCTTGCGGGGAAGATAAAATTATTAATGAGTATATTAAATCTACTTCTGACCAATTCATATATATTTATGAAAAGTTATTCAACCTTATTTTTGATACAGGTGTTGTGCCTGATAGTTCGCTTATAGGAAGTATCAAACCAATTTATAAAAATAAAGGGGACAGTCAAGATCCTAAAAATTTTAGACCCATTACAATTGTGAGTTGTCTAGGTAAACTCTTTACAGCGGTGCTTACAGAAAGGCTGAATAAATACTCAGAGGAATTTCGAATACTTAAAGAGAACCAATGTGGCTTCAGGCAAGGCTATAGTGTTACAGATAACTTATTTTCGTTACATGCTTTATTTGAACTTCTCAAACTTAAGAAAAAGAAACTTTACTGTGCCTTTATAGATTTTGAAAAGGCATTTGATAAAGTATGGAGAACGGGTCTCTGGCATAAATTGATTTTAAGTAATATAAATGGCAAAATGTTACATGTTATTCAAAACATGTATAAAAGTATAAAATCAAATATTGTTTTTAACAATGAGAAGTCTGATTTCTTTTCCTGTAATAATGGAGTGAGACAGGGAGAAAATATGTCACCTTTTCTTTTTGCTATCTTTCTAAATGACCTTGAGTCATTTCTTGAAAGTCAAAATAATACAGGATTGTCATCAATAACTGATGATTTAGAAAGTAGTCTAGGAATTTTCTTGAAAATATTTGCACTTTTATATGCAGACGACACTGTCCTAATGTCCGAATCGCCGGATGGACTCCAACAACAGTTAAATAGTTTCTATGAATATTGTAATTCTTGGAAACTCAAAGTAAACATAGGAAAATCTAAAATCTTATGCTTTTCGAATGGAAGGCTCCCTAATAATTTACGATTTGTTTTTAATAACATCGATCTAGAAATTGTAAAAGAATTTAATTACCTAGGAACAAATTTAAACAAAACCGGAAACTTTGGTCCCGCAATTAAAGCTCAAGCAGAAAAGGGAAGAAAAGCCATGTATGAAATTATCAAGCTAGGTCGATATCACAATCTATCAATCTCCTGTCACTTAGACCTGTTTGACAAGATGGTGAAACCAATACTTTTATACGGCTGTGAACTTTGGGGGTTTAAAAACTACCACTTATTAGAAAGAATCCACCTAAAATTCTGTAAACTCCTACTAAACCTAAAGTCTTCTACACCAAATTGCTTCGTATATGGCGAATTGGGACGATTTCCTTTGAGTGTAGATATCAAAACTAGGATGGTTATGTACTGGTCTAAATTACTTATAGGTAAACAAACGAAGCTATCTTCTATTTTGTATAGATTCATGTTAAATCTTTCAAATAATCAAAATAGAAATTTCCCATGGCTTGTCTACATTAAAAATCTATTTAATGAATGTGGACTAACACACATTTGGGACTCTCAAACTTTCCCATCTCTTATGTGGTTAAAACAAAGTATACGACAATGTCTCACTGATCAATTTCGTCAAAACTGGCATGATGAAACCCAAAATTGCTCAAAAGCAACAAATTATAAGCTGTTTAAAGACACACTAGAATTCGAAAACTACTTTGAAATACTAAATAAAAAAACATCTGTTTTATTTTGTAAATTTAGAACGGGTAACCATAAACTCACCATTGAGACAGGCAGATGGAATAATATTGACAGATCTGATAGAAAATGTATGCTTTGTAATCAGCAAATTGGGGATGAATTTCACTATATTCTAGAATGCAATGCATTGTCTCAGGAAAGAAGCAATTTGATCAGTGGGCATCTATTTCGAAACCCAAATATTTTAAAGTTTAAAGAAACTATGATAACCAAAAACAAAGTTAAACTCTACAAGCTCTGTAAATTTATTACAATTATTAATAAAAAAACGAGTCTTCTTGACTAACTGTCTGTCTGTTAATTACACTGTATTAGTGTCTATCTATGTTTATGATGTTTTCGATTGTAATATTGTAAATATTGTATATAGTATTTCTCTGTACCTCTGTAATATTGGTTGATGAGAATAAAGTTATTATTATAGATATTTAAAGACATTTAATTTTAAAATATATATTATAACAATTTAACAAAATTTTATATACAAACAAAGGAATAAATAAGCAATTAGTAGTGCAGTAATTGGTCACACATGTTCATTTTTCACTAAACATTATTTAATAACAAAATTCACTAAAATGTTAAAGCCATGTTTTTGGCTTTGATCTATGTATTAATATAGTAAATGTTGTTTATCATATTCTTTTCTTTGGTATACATATTTTTAACTGTTAAAGCAGAACAAAAAGAGCTGTCAACAGTAATGTGTTTTAACTTAAATGTTTGATAGATTTCGATTGACTAAAATACAATTTTTATTAGTGGTATGAAATAACTAATAAGTAATAAAGTAATATACAAGTTTTTTTACCTAAAAATATGACTATAATTATCATAAACATAAAAATATTTTCCTATTATGACAACATATGTGACCAAGACCAACATATTAATTGTGACTTATTTTCCTGTGACTTTTTTTCTTGTGACTTTTTTTCCTGTGACTTTTTTCCTATCAAAACTGTGACTTTATTTCCTGTGACTTTTTTTCCTGTGACTTTCTTTCCGTTTACCATTATATGAGTATCCCAAATCACGTAAAGAGTCCAGATCATGAGTCCCTGCTTTTACAATATTTGTAGTGTTCTAAGTAGATTCTAAGTAAGTGAAGTAAGTAAGTAAATTTTATTTAGTGTCGGTTAATATATACATATACAAACATATAACATGAGCTCTTTTGAGCCCTTAAACCGACTTAATATTTTTCACAACTGAAACAATAATATGACAGCACTTGTAAGATTAACATACATGTTTAAGGTACATTTCTACCCCTGCATCATTTACGTACAAATAAGAAGAACAATTAAACTACAACCGTTTAATCACTCACGACAAAAATTACGATTTTGGAGGCTCATGCATGAGAATATAAGTATTCGTAAGCCTTTTTACATTGTGAACTTTTGAGTAAATCAAATACATTGATTCGATTAATTTTTTTCATTTTGCTAAAAAAAATAGTGTTATATTTGGTAGCAGGGACAGTCTTTACTAGTATACTAGTATACTCGGACTGTCCCTGTTGGAAGTGATAGTAAATAGATGAAAATCATTCTATTTTTCATATACCATTTTGCATTTTTTATAAATTAAATTAACTGTAGTGTTGATCAGCTGGATCTTGTATAGCAAAGAGTCTTCACATTTACACATGTTTTATGTGTATATGTCCTCACAAGATTGTATGGCCTTGTATGAGATCACATGTGATTATTGTTATTTGTTTAATTAATTACCCTTAATCAAGAGATTTAATTCCTCGCATCATGAATAGCTGAAATGTTGAGAAACAACCAAGCCGTCAATCAATAAATCTCATCCTCCATCATCATGGTGATGGTGATGATCGATGGAGAGAACGTGGAATCAGAACCCCTGACGAGTCTACAGGAAAAATTGGAAACTTGATGTCCTGACATCCATTACACAGTGACAGTAGGCGATAGACGTATAATTAGCATTAATCGCCACAATACCTTATCTGGTAATCGACATATAATTTACTACCACTGGCTCGAAATTTCATAAAATATTCAGTATTTTTTAAAATTAATTGTCGTCTACGGCTTTAGTTAGCCTGTCACAGATCGCCGCCTTAACGATACAGATTCTTAGATAATTAAGCTATGATTTGCCTACCAAACTCGTGTTTAATTGCTGTATTTGTGATGAGATTGTAGTGACTTATGAGAGTGTGAGACAAGGAACAGTTTATCATAGTGGTATGTATGTTTGTATAACTGTACTAAATATATATTTATAACACACGTATAGCTGAAATATTTTAAGTAGAAAATTAAAAAGATATTTGATAGCCGTTATATATTTAGTTTCAAGACCAAAGAAAATATATTACGTATTAAAAAGCAGGAATCTAATAGGACATTAAATAATACCCTGCCACCTTGCATTGTTTTTAATAGAACACATATTACTGAGTTCGAAATCAGCATAGGAACAGCTGAGCATGATAACAGTCGATCTTAGAAGACAAAAATTTTATCCTGACCACGGCCCTATAAAAATACATTTAAATTGGCATAACTCAAAAACTGCAAATGGGATTTGGGATTTGTTGTGTCCGATAAATATCTGTTTGGTTTTGAGATCTTTAACGCTTGAAGAAAGGGTCAATAAACTAGTATTTTAAAACGAGCTGTATATAAATCGCGTTGTAAATTGTAACCAAAAACGCAAGACCAGGTCATTTAAACATTCAGAATCTTTTTTATTTATTCACTAATTTTCCTGAAATTTGCCATGTCCGTAACGAAATCTATGCATGTGAGAAACCAGAGTTTAATAGCACTGAAATAGAAATATTATGGGTAGAAGTTAACATAAATAATACCAAAGCAATGGTTGGAGTTCTATACAGACCTCCTCAGTCTGATGCTCAATACTGGAATAAATTTGAGTCAAATATTCAACCAGTATTGGATTTAAATATTCCTATATTTCTAGGCGGGGACTTTAATACCGATTTAAATAATCCCAATAGTAAGCATTTAAGTAATCTTTTCTCACGCCTTAATTTAATAAATGTTGTTAAGGAACCTACACGAATTACTGAATACTCAACTACATGTATAGATCTCTTTATAACTAACAGACCAAACCTAATAAGTGATGTTGATGTCTCCACTAACTTTTGTAGTGACCACTGTCCAGTTATTGTAGATATCAATATAAAAGTTAACAAACAACAGTGTTTTAAAAGGGTAATTAAAATATATGATAAAGCCAATTATACTACTATTATCAATGAAATGCAGAGTAAGGATTGGAATGTTCTATTCAAAGGGAACCCTGTGAATGAGAATTATTCCAATTTTCTCAGTATTCTAAATGATAGTTGTGAAAAAAATATCCCATCAAAAACTATCACTGTAAGACCCCATGATAAGCCATTCATGAATTCTAATATTAGAAAAGAGATACGAAAGAGGGATAGAGCTCACTATAGAGCAAAAAAAAGTAATAAAATGGAACACTGGGAAAAATATAGAAAACTGCGAAATAATGTAATCAAATTAGTTAGAGAGGCGAAATTATGTTATAGAGAGAAATTGACTTCACAATTGACTGATAAAACTATCCCCCCAGGAAAATGGTGGAGGATAGCTAAGTCAGTTTGTAAATTAAACAAGTGTGAAAAAGTGTCCCAACCCCTGAAGCATGAAGGTAGAATCATTGTTCATCCTTCTGAGAAGTGTGAAATCTTTAATAAATTTTTCAGTGATATTTCTCATATTGATGAAGAACCAGATTTACCAAACACAAATATACATGTTTTTTCTGAAAATATATGTCCTGATCTACAGATAACTGAAATTGAGGTCAGAGATCAATTAGAGATATTAAATTGTAGTAAACCTAGTGGTCCTGATGGTGTGACACCAAAAATCCTACGTAACATCTCAAGTTCTATTGTTAAACCACTTACAATACTATTCAATCAATCAATACAGAGTGGACGCCTTCCTTATATTTGGAAACGCTCACTTGTAACACCAGTTTACAAAAACAAGGGTTCAAAATCTGATGTCTCAAATTTCCGACCAATATCTCTTACTTGTGTCTTGTGTAAAGTAATGGAAAAAATTATAGTTAAACATTTACATAACTATATGCTTGAACATTGCCTTATTACAGAACATCAGTCAGGGTTTCAACCCAAGGACTCAACTATTAATCAACTTCTTAAGATATATCACACTATAATTAGCAACTTAGATGTGGGAAAAGACATTAGATTTGTATTCTGTGATGTTTCAAAAGCATTTGACAGAGTATGGCATAAAGGGCTAATACATAAGTTAAATAAAATGGGGATTTCAGGAAAATTGCTAAATTGGATATCTGACTATTTACAGAATAGAGAACAAAAAGTAGTCCTTGATGGTTTTAATTCAGGGTGGGAAGAGGTTGATGCAGGCGTTCCCCAGGGATCAGTACTTGGTCCTTTTCTGTTCCTTATATATATTAATGATATTACTGAGGGTATTGATTGTGGAATAAAACTTTTTGCTGATGATACATCACTGTTTGTGATAGTGGATAATAATAACTACATAGAAGCAGCAAATAAATTAAATACTAACTTAGCTTCTATACATGATTGGTCTAAGAAATGGGCTTTAAAGTTTAATCCTGATAAAACGGAATCACTTCTTTTTAGCAGGAAGAAAGTTAACCATTCTCCAATCCACTTTGGTAATCCAGACAATATTGTAAAAGATGTAACCTCCCATTGTCATTTAGGTCTTGAATTCCAAAGTGATTGTAAATGGAATAATCATATAAATAAAATATATAACAAAGCATGTGAGCGTTTAAATATACTTAGAATGCTTAAATACCAAGTGAACAGAAAAGTACTAATAACTATTTATATGTCATTTATTCGACCAATTTTAGAATATGCTGATGTTGTATGGGATAACTGTACAACTTATGAAGCTAATCTATTGGAGAGTGTGCAAATTGAGGCAGGCAGAATTATCACCGGTTTAAGAATAAACTCGTCTAAAACTAAACTTTATGAAGAACTTGGTTGGGAGCCTCTTTATAAGAGAAGAGAAAAACATAAACTTATATTATTATATAAGATTATGCACGGCTTAACGCCACAATATTTACATGATATTGTACAACCATTTACAGTCAATATTCATAACTATAATCTGAGAAATGCTATTTCAGAGAGTAATTTTAGAATTCCTTTTTGTAATTCTGTATCTTATGATAAGAGTTTTATTCCCAACACTTTTAAACTTTGGAATAATCTTCCAGAGTCAATTAAAACAAGTCCCTCCATTGAAATATTTAAGAAAAGGTTAAAATCTGATGTAATGGCTTGTCCTGAATATTTCAATGAAGGAAATAGAAAAGAAAATATAATACTCTGTCAGATGCGAAATGATGCCAGTAATCTGAATAAACACTTACTATGTCATCATTTATCTGATAGTTCTGCCTGTCCTCGTTGTAACCATACAAATGAAGATCCCAGCCATTTTTTCATGTATTGCCCCTCTTATAGTATTCAGAGACAAAATCTTCTGAATACATTTGCAACTTTAAATATTGACTTTAACATTCAAAATATTTTATATGGCAGTTCAATTTGTAATAATGAACAAAATAAAACTTTGGTCCTGTCTGTGCATGATTTCATAAAGGGAAGTAAAAGATTTATATAATTAATTGGTTAATTAATTAATTAATAGTAATACAGGTATATAAATGAATAATAATTAATATTATTAATGCATTTATCAATCGAGAGCACTAATGATAATTATGATGACTAAAATATTATGTGTTATTTCTCTATTTTGTTTGTATATATGTTTGTTCTGTTATCTATCATCTATATTTCCTTCCTATTTTTTTTTCTCATGTACTCGAAAAGCCACAGATCTCATATTACATATCCTTGCTTGGAATCTATCTACATTTGGTTATGATATATACATGTAAATTATTAGATAATTCTTCTTTATTTTCCTTATTAATAATTACAAAGAAACATTATAATAACAGATTTTTGGCTTACAATAGAATTTGAGTTGTCTTTCTTTGACTTAATTATGACATGTCTGTGCCATTGTTTGATGCATGGAGAGGATATATATAGGCTTGGTCCTGCTATCCAATCCAATTCATGTATTTCATGAATAAAATATGTTTAAATCAAATTTGCCATGAGTGTTGGGTACTCAAAATTGTGTACGTCATCCGTTTCCCGCCTTCAGTAAGATGACGTTATCATAACTCTGAATTTCTGTAAATATTCGGACAGAAATGAAGGAAGCTAATTAAGGAAGCTTTATTTTGGTACGTTTTTTCTTCCCTTGTAATTGTTAAATTGAAAAATACAATTTTTTTCAAGAATGCGTTTTTCTTAATTTTAATTTTTGCCATGAAAAAAAATTGTTTTCCTGTTTTATTAAAGCGCAAAACATTCAACCACATGTCTAGCTACGAACACATTTTGCCGATTTTTTACCGATTTATTACAACTTTTATTTGCCCCACTTTTAACTCACACTTTGAAAATTCAATAACATTTTAAATATGCATTTTTCTTAATAATTTGTACAACATGTATTTCTGTAAGATTTACACGGGTTGTTCCATGTCAAGTCGTTTTCGTAAGCGCCATATTATAAAAAAAATTCATTTGAAGTCGAGCGATGTTACAGCAAAAAAAAAGTATAAATATATATTCGCTAAGCAAAACATTAATTTGCAAAACGTTGTATGTGTGCGAATTTAATTACGATGTGTGCATAAAATTGTTATTTATTGTGCAATAGACACATAAATCTAGAGACAAGGACCATCTTAAAGTGCGCATGCTCAACACAAAAGCTAAAATGACGTTGCGTTTAGAGGCCCCAATAACTTGCGCTACGACGTCATTTGGAAACCGCCAACAGTTCACCACCAACAATTTTAATTGGCCTCAGGCAAAAAGCAGAACTCGGATTGTACTGAAAATTGAACCTGATCTTCATGTTATAGTAATTAACAACTATGCAAAGTGTAAACAAAATCCGTTGTCTCGTTTTCAAGTTATCATCTGGAAACCCCCGTTTCACGGACAGACGGACGGATGTACAGCGATAAATTAGTCCTGATAAAATTAGTCCGTACAGACCAATATTACTGGGAAAATATATCCGTGGTTCCTAATTTTCCTAGAGTTAAAAAAGTCCTTGTCTAATAAATCTAGTCCTGGGATCAATTTTCCTAGTAAATCTAGTCCTGGTATCAATTTTCCTAGTAAAATACTCATAATACGGACTATTTTTACTATTTAGGAATAATAGTCCGGTACTGAAAATACCAGGAATAATAAACGTGCATATAGAAGAATTAATCAATTATCATATACAATGAATTCTATTCCCCGTAAACATGTACTTCTCACTTATTAACCATATATATATACCACAGGCACTTGGGGTCAGGATAATTTTTTTTTATGGAATAAAACGCTAATAAATGAGTTTACAATGTGTATTCACTCATTGGGTAACTAGTCTGACATGTCTCATTGTGAAATATTGACCTAAGAAAAATAATAAATTTTTCTTTATTATATAAGTTCTTATATAATATAGAAAAAAATATTATTTTTCTGAGATCAATATTTCACCCTGATGATGACGTTGCCAATTTAGCTTATTTCTGAAGACAAAAGAACCTATTTTCAGCCTTTTACACTTGTTAGCCGGGGATAAATCCGTTACCTACGTTATAACCCGGGTGTATGGAAATTGTACCACCTGAAAGTACTTCTGGACAGCCTTCGGCTTCGCCTCAGGCTGAACAGAAGTACTTTCAGGTGGTGCCTCAGGCTGAACAGAAGTACTTTCAGGTGGTACAATTTCCATACACCCGGGTTATAACGTAGGTAACTGATAATACACCACCACTTTGTGTGGCGGGATAAATAAACAAAAATGTCAATTGACAGTATATAATGTCTAAAACAATACCAATTATGTCTACTTCCGTGGATGCTATCAAGATTATATTTTTAATAATCAGATACTGATGTACAAGTCTGTAAGTGAAACTACTATGCGGTGAATAAGATGAAAAACCTACATTAATAATTAAACTCAGTATGTACATTTATATTACATTTTTTTATATATTAACACAGACAAAGGAACTATACTCGTACAGAAGCTGGGGTCCGATAATGACGTCATTCTTTGTATTAGCTCCTGAACATAGTACGAAAAAGCGTTCAAATATACCACACCTAGATTACAGTTTGGAAGAAAGAAAGCTGATGGCTGATATACTTTACGAGGATCTAAATAACAGGAGAAGTAAGAATTGTAACGATTCTAAGAAATGGTAAAATGTTCTGACGAGATTGCTATTGACTAAAATATTATAAACTAACACTGACATTATACGTGCATAAATGTAAGCAGTTAGCACTGTTACTTTGCTATTAGACAAAAATCCCTGCCTTGGTTTGTTACCAAGAAAATGTCTTACATTTGCATTGGTAATTTTTACTCCGTAATACATAATTTTAAATACACGTATTTTAAATGACCACAATGTCATCGTAATCATAATTTATAAGCCATTGTTACAACATTTTCTGTACAATATTGGTTCAAAAAGTTCCCAATTCAGAAAGTATATTACCTTATTTTTTATAAAGGATAGTTTTTTAAAGAATTTTTTTAAAGTTAGGGACATCGTTTGTGCAACATGCAAGGTGATTGGTAGACAAAGTCAGACATAATTATAGTCATTTTGGTAAACATATTAAGAAGGCAAGATTTTGACTTATAGTCGTATGTTAGTTGAACTCACAGTTTGCATCACAGTGGTCTCTTAAATGAAATTTACACACAACGCTTAAAGTTGCAGAATTTCAGCATATTCGTGCCATATAACAACGACAGTTTTATTTGTTAAAATACACAATTTGTTATAGCCACGTTCTAACGTTTTCTTTAATCTAATTTTCAGCAACAGACACTTTTAATAGAGAAGAAAGGCGTATGATCGCTGAAAAAGCTCGTCAAGAGGACTCGGGGGCCAAAGGTAACATCAGTCGACTAAGCCAAGCATTTTACTATCATCGGAACACAGTGTTTAATCTTATGTTACATTTACTGTAGAATTCTGTCGCGTCTCTTGTTTGATATCCCGGTGGGTTAAGCCTTACTGAGTATAACGATAGAGTAACTAACGCGACAAAATCAACCCTGCATGGGTATTAAAGGATGTCATGTCCAACATTGGACTCCTTGATTGATTAATACAGATCTGTATCTGGATGATATGCTACTAAAAATACCAATTTATACATGTTAAAATTTGATTAACGACACAAAATACCTTATGGGAAACTCTAATCAGCAGATTGATAGAGGACTTAAAATATATAAATACCGGAAAGATTAATTGATTGATTGATTGATTTGGGATTTAACGCTCAGGAAGCAATAATTCAGCTATATTCATGACTTTAAACGTAAAAGAAATCGTAACGAAATGGTGTTGTCATAAGAAGCCATTGTATGAATAAAATCTGTCTTTGATATGCGGAATGCTTATAAACAAAAATTAATATGCTGATAAGTTTAGATATTTGTGGGAATTAGGAGTTTGATGTTGATGTTTTACAGTGAACACAATAGTCTACAATGTTTGACAAGGAAAACTTGAATTGCTAAGGTTTTTTTGCAGCAGAACAATCAAAACAATATGAAGAAAAACGTCAACAAATGCAAACAAAGAGGGATGAAATGGATGCCACGAGAATAGCACGTGCACAGGCAAAGCTGAAGCGTGTGGAGACAATAGAAAAACATGATACTTTATCTGATACGGTCAAAATGTATGAAATAAAACGTTCAAAAGTACTAGATAGGATTAACAAAAAGGAACAGGAAAAGAAAATGAAGCTAGAGAAGGCAATGAACAGAGAAAAACCTCATCAGATATCTGTGATAACCAAGAAATATGATGAAAAAAGGGCTGAGGTTTTGGAAAGAATTCAAAGAAAAAATGAGCAAAAGAAATTGAAATATGAAGAAAAAATGAATAGATTGACTACAGAAAGATCGAAACCGGACCTCGCTAAGACTTATGATAAAAGAAGATCAGATGCTGCCATGGGAGGGATAAAGCACAACTGGAAGAGAAAAAGGAAGTGAAGCTTGAAAAGAAAATGGAACAGTTGGAACTGGGACACCTTCAATTTGAGACGGAAATTCGGATAATTCGTGAAAAGTCAACCCTAGGCGATTTATCCGAATTCAAGGACGATGATGCCAACAACGGTGACCGAGATCACGTGTCCGATGATATCGATGGAGACCAAAATAATATGAATACACACAAAAACAAGATAGTGCAGCAAACACTTGATAAGATCATTACTGGAGTAATGTCTAGTAATAACTCGTTCACAATAAAGACTGTATTGCCACCAATAGGTGTCAACTGAGAAACAGTGCATTTGAAAGGGTAAACTGTTAAAAATCATGTACTAGTACTTATATCGTTAATCAAGTTTTTCATAAGCATTTATAAAGGTTATTATTAGTGTATACTCTGATTTTATTATAAATAACATCTAAAAAATACAAAATACAATTAGGTTTACAGATCAGCTTAGTAACATACACTCAGCACATTATGTCGCCTGGATCATACCCTCGAGGGGCTCGGTGGCCGAGTGGTTAAGGTAGTTCGTCTACTATTAATCACGTGGTCTGTCAACACTGAGATTGCGGGTTCGATTCCCACTGCAGACAGGGTTTGCTCGACTCCAATCTTAATTGACAAGGATTGCCATTTTTCCTACCGCAGGTCAGGGGTTCTCTCCGGGTACTCCGGCTTCCTCCCCAATGAAAACTGGACGCCACGATACAGGTGAAAAATTGCTGAAAGTGGCGTAAAAACACCATACAAACAAACAAAACCATACCCTCCATTTAGTATTTGGTAATAGTGGAGTAGACAAGGACATGTACTAAGTGATGTGGTTTGTCAATACTGAGGTTGCGGGTTGGGGTCTCACTGCGGGCAAGGTGTACTCGACTCTAATCTTAATTAACACGGATTTCCAGTTGTACTTTCGCAGGTCGGGGGTTTTCTCCCCCAATAAAAATTGGAATGCATTATATGGCGGAAAATTGATGAAAGTGGCGTTAAGCACCATTCAAACAAAGAAAAATCAAAGACTTCTTCGTAAATAAATGTAACTTTAAAATTATAATAAACCTTTCTTATTGTAAATGAAACACGTTAGTTATGTTAGTACAGTTAACAACCCATGTGAATAACTGAAAATATCCGTAAGCAATACGCTTTAAACAACAACAACAACAACGGCGGGTCGACCCAGCGGACCCCGGGCTCAAGACTGGAGGTCAACAATCAAAGTTATTAAAGAAGACTTTAAAATTGGAGGTCGTGATTTAGAACGTGTAAAGCAGTATAAATATCTAGGAATTGTTATTTAAAATACATGCAAATTTAATGCAGCTAAAACATTTATTCCAGAAAAGCTTAAAGGCATGTTTCAATTTGTCGGATCATTTATAATTTGCTCTAGGCTATATATAAGACGTGCAAATACGTTTTATTTTCGAGTTCCCATTTACTTGATTGTCATTAAAATCTAGTGGATGATCTGGGAGCCCTGGTATAGACCAAGCCCCGTGCACAATATGGCGCCTATATCTTATGACGGTACAGCGCGTCGAGCGTTCAAACTTGCCGTTTTGGACATATAAAACATGTCTGTTAACAAAGAAACGAATAAACGATTCTCACCGATTTGCGCGGGGCTAGTCGGATTATGTAGGTACTCATCTGAAACTAATCCAGGCCAAAAATTACGATTACAACTCATCACATAAGGCCGCAGGACGCAAAAAATGGAGAAACGAAACTGACAAAAACCTCACCAATCGGGTTCTGCTTGGGCGCAAATCCTTCATATTGATGCCAAACTAAGACATGTAAAATATTTCCTATGAATATCAAATACTAAACTGACCAGAAGCGTTGAAAATTTTCTCCCATAGGCTTTAATGTTAATTTTCTATGAACTTTTAAAGGCTCTCACAGCTACATCACCGATCCCCAAATAGGGGAGGCACTGGGAGCCCTGGTATAGACCAAGCCCCGTGCACAATATGGCGCCTATATCTTATGGCGGTACAGCGCGTCGAGCGTTCAAACTTGCCGTTTTGGACATATAAAACATGACTGGAGGTCACCAATCGCCCGTCGGCGGGTCGACACAGCGAACCCCAGGCTCCAGACTGGAGGTCACCAATCAAAGTTATTAAAGAAGACTTTTGGAGTTCATGATTTAGAACGTGTAGAGCAGTATAAATATCTAGGAATTGTTATTGAAAATACATGCAAATTTAATGCAGCTAAAAACATTTATTCCAGAAAAGCTTAAAGGTATGTTTCAATTTGTCCGATCATTTATAATTTGCTCTAGGCTATATATAAGACGTGCAAATACGTTTTTGTTTCGAGTTCACATTTACTTGATTGTCATTAAAATCACTCGTTAATATGACAGTTACATGGGACATAGTTTATTGCGGACTCTATACAGAACGTTCAAATTTACTCCAAACCTCGTTATTGCTATCAGGTGGAATATAAAAGGTACCATAAAAAACCTTTTTTGTTACTTATTTTTAACTGAACCCAAACAGCTTTCTATATCGGTAGATTCAAAGTCAGAGCGCCTAATGGCATTAATATTTCCCTTGACATAAACGATGACTCTTCCCCCTTTTTGGTCCCCACCCCAAGTCTTTCCGAAACGGTTTTTGGTAGTTTATTAGCGCTGTAGAGTCATCCATATCCAAGGATTTCAACCGTGTTTCAGTAAAAGACAAAATATCGAAATCTTTATATTCAGCTATGATAAGGTCTAGTTTTGATAGTGAACTCTGTACATTTAAATGAAAGAAGGATACAGAATTAGAACAAATCTCGTAAATATGCGAAAATTTAGGTGTTCGTCTTTATTGTTATTATATTATGTATTTTTGTTCCTTATACTTATTTATAGTACATGATATACTTGTTGTCATCTTGTGTATTTCGTAATATTATTGATGTGGAGATGAATTGTAAGTTGTTAAACTTGTGTCCAATCCATTTGTTATTTAGACAATAAAAAATGTTTAAACTAAACCCGCGGCGGGTCGTCCCAGCGGACCTCGGGCATAATACTGAGGTCACCATCGCCCGTCGATTATACCTGTGTCCACCTGCGGCGGGTTGTCCCAGCGCACCGCGGGCTCAATACTTGAGGTCACAATCGCCCGCCGGTTCTGCCTTAGCCGGGCCAACGGGCGCGGGCTCAATACTGATCGTCCTGTCATGTTCTGTCGTTTAATTACAGACAATTTCCCTCATAACTAAATGGTTTAAAAGCACAACAGCACTGAACATTTGTAATGGCCTACCGGTATTCGATAAAATGTGTAAGTGAGAAGAGTAGTGACAGACGATAGAATCGTTAACAGCTGGATATTGTACTAACTAAATGAATAGAAAATGTAAGTTTGCCTTTACAGCGGTCTCCTCCAAAAACTTTTCATGAGATTGTCTGTGTATTAGCTCTAACGAGCAGACGAGCTTAGCACTCAAAATGAACATAGATCGGCTTTAATCCAGTATGTGTTCGTGCCAGTGAATACCACATTAGAAGCTAGTATGGTTCGACAGCTGAACAGGAAATGTCGTCTGTATACATATCTAGCATGGGTTAAACAGGGGGAAAATTAGAACATGCTTTAGACCCTGTACTGGTACAATGATAGACATCTATATTGTGCATAGCACATACAATTACATGTCCTATATTTTAAAGAAAATAAACAAACAAGATAAAAGTACCCGAACTACAGTTATACGGCAATAGACTGATACACAGATAAAGTATCCAAACTGTACAGTTATAGTTTCATATATTGATACACTGATAATATATCTCGATATGAAATATGATTTTCTCGAATCCACGCATAAACAGAAAGTAGCAATTTGCTGTATAAGTAATACTAATACAAACATATTCAAACAGTATTTATTTACTTATATCACCGCAAGATAACAGATTAACCGCTAAGTCTGTATGTCATCAATGAACTTTTGCCTAATTAACGTTGTACAGAACAAATATTTCCATTAACACTTTGATCATGAACTTCATTTCATGGAAATGTTTTAAAAAGTGGAGTAATAATGCACACTGCACAATATAAGATAACTTGTACTCCGTTAGTACTTCAACGTACATATTGATCACATTCTTACCAATTTTATTTAAACAAGTGTTAAAATATGAAAGAAACTAGTAATCTTTTTTGCTTTGAAATGATTTATCGTTCCAACTGTCTCATTTGTAGCGATTCTTCAGCGATCAAAATAAAAGGAGTCGCCCATCTTTTCTGATTTAGTCAACTACTATTGATCACGCGGTCTGTCAACACTTAGTTTGCGGGTTCGAGTATCAACTCCAATCCTAATTGACAAAGATTGACAGTTCTTCTTCCGCAGGTCGGGGGTTTTCTCCGGGTATTCCGGCTTCCTCCCCAAATAAAAACTGGACGCCATGATTTAAACTGCATCCCCAACTGACTAAAATTACATATCAAGACTAAAACCCATTTTTTGATCGAGTCTATCAAGTATACATGTTAAATAATTCGAAAGTATAAGAAGAAATTATATAAAAAGGAGATAAATACATGTTTAAATGTTTAACGGTCAAAATTCAGTTCTAGTTGCGGACCTTAGTCGACAGCGAAAGCTGAAAGAAAAATCACGCTCATGTCTAATATTCGGGTAGTGGTAATGAAGCGCATATACGGTTTTATAATTATTTACATAAATATATGTACTGAATTTGTGATGGGCAATCTTTGTTATCAGAACCTTTGGCCGTTCAAAGACGTACCTGTATGTTACAGTTTGATAGCGCAAATTAAAACTACCGTATCTTTATCAATAAGATCACTTTTACTCGAGCAGTTGCTGCTTAGAGTTAAATTTTCATTGTGAATCGTTTAAAATAAAGGAATCGCAGAAATTGGATACAAAACATATGAATTTGTTTTTAAATTTACTTTTGTCCATAGTGGCAGCCGGAATTCCGGGTAAGTTGACGTATTTCTTAACCTCTGAACTTTCAATATATGGTTACAAAACACAGCTGTACCAACAAATACATATTTAACATGCACTAAACTGTTTATTTACAGAATTTTATTGTGTATCATACTACATGTATGAACATATTAATACCCTTGTTTTGGTCGTTAATTGCCGGTATCTGTTCAAAGTCAAATATTTTGTGAAGTCTAAAGTTTTCAATTGAATGTATTATCGATGTTTTAGATCGAGCGCCCTATTTTTTTTTTGGTTTATGCAATGGATACATTCTGAATTATATTTTAAATGTGCCTTTGTAGTAAATCAGAGTTTGACTGATCTTGAACTGTAATATTTTGCAATGTCGATGGAAGGCTTGTGTATTTTTTGTTTTACAACAACAACAATAATAATAATAATAATAATAATAATAATAATAATAATAATAATAATAATAATAATAATAATAATAATAATAATAATAATAATAATAATAATAATAATAATAATAATAATAATAATAATAATAATAATAATAATAATAATAATAATAATAATAATAATAATAATAATAATAATAATAATAATAATAATAATAATAATAATAATAATAATAAATAAATAAATAAATAAATAAATAAATAAATAAATAAATAAATAAATAAATAAATAAATAAATAAATAAATAAATAAATAAATAAATAAATAAATAAATAAATAAATAAATGGGTGAGTCCATGTGCTCCGGAAGGATAAGCCAATCCTGCTCTTTGGTAGTACTTATCGCATATTATAGTGATGTTCAGGGTAGTTATAATCCAGTAAAGTGGGGAATACAAATGCAAAAATTCAATGGTTATTTGTAACACGGATATTTTGTAATGGTCAACTTAGTACAATTAAAGTTTGAGGTAAAAGGTTTAATTTTTAATTAGGTTGCGTCGACTGAAGAACTTGCATTGCTTCATACTCAAATAAATCAAGGTTATCTTAATTGAATATTTATTAATGCTCCGAATGGGTAAGGATTTTTCTATGTCTTCAATATTTCAGGCGAAAACTGAATTTCATCTTGTGACAACAAAATTTTGATACCTTTGACTTTTTTTAGTTTGAAATGTGTTTTATATAGTAATACGTGTCTTGCAAAAATCTATATTCTGATAATTCCCTCTTATGTGTACCCAGAGTAATCGTTGGTGCTTTTTAATGGCCAGTAATTGCAATAATGTCACCAAAGGTACCTCCATGGACTTATCTCTTGTGTATAAAGCTAAATATGAAAAATTATTCTATACTTCTTTTCAACGAATTCCGATGACGTAGCTGCATACTAAATGTAAATAACTTCCAATGTGTTGACTGACTTTCAAAGTCTAATTCCCAAAAGGGGTATATTTAAAATGATATTCTCTGCAAATATACTAGTACACTCGAATTTCGGCGATGAAAGTGTGTCGCTTTAACGGATGTTAATTTCGTTGAAACACACTGTATTTTATTATTTAGGAGTCATTTGGTTAGAGCAATAAATGCACGATATTGTAAAAGTAATTTACCTCGGGTTCACTGTTTACATTGCTGAATGAAAGAAAATCGGCGAAATTCGAGTATGGTCGAAATTCGAGTGTGTGACCATAAAGGTTGCCATTGATGCCATACCTGCAGGGTGCCGTTTCATAAAGCGATCGTTAGCTTAACGTGCACGTTATCCTATTTAAATTGTATGGGATAACGAGCACGTTAATTAGCGATCGCTTTATGAAACGGCACCCAGACCCTGCAACGTATTTATCCAGAGGTATAAATACACACTTGTCAATAAAATTTACAAAAATATTCCTCAAAATAACAAATGGATCTCATCTGTATCAAAAATAATTAGTAAAATAGATTTCAATTACTTAACGTTTAATCTACAAAATATAAAACAGAATTTGACATGTATAAAGCAAAGAATACAGAATCAAGCTATCCAAAATCAACAATCAATTCTTAGAGAAAATAAAAAGCTAGAATTTTACAACTACATGTATATGCACAAGATAAATTTAAGACCCCCTTACGTAGATATCTGCAAATATAAAAGCAGATAGGTCCACAGTATGTAAATATAGGATAAGTGCCCACTCTCTCGCAATTGAAAGAGGGCGGTACAAAAATATATCTAAAAATAACCGAATTTGCCTTAAATGTACAAATTCTGGAATTGAGAATGAGGAGCACTTTTTTATTAATTGTCCATCCTTTATAAATTTCAGACAAGAATTTCTTCTTACAATTAAAAGCAACTGAATAAAAACATCACGTCCATAACAAAAACAACCTGTGTTTGGCTTTTAATACTCTCTAATTTTACTTAAATCTTTAATTGAATATATTAGTTTAACACATTTACAATAAATGGTTATTACCAAAATAACAGACAAAAGAAAATAGATGCGCAATACTTGTTAACAATAAAAAATACACATATAATAAATTGAAACTTATTCTTTCATGTTTATAGAGTGCCGGTGACGTTTGGAACAACTTGACATTTACTAATAAATATTATTATTATTATCAATCTAATTAAAATTAAATCTTTCACTTGCTTCCCCCATTTTTGCTATGGTCGCTTACAACGCAGCGACCTATAACAAAAAGGGGGGAGCAAGTGAAAGATTTAATTTTAATTAGATTGTATTATTATTCCGACGTAGTCGGTATTATATTCACTTTTTACCCTTTGACCTCATGACACTTCACCTCTCGAAAAGCAAGTAACGTGATCCTAATTCTGTTTCTTGATTAGTCAAAAACCAATTTGGACGGGGGTTCGAAACAGGGTAATGAATTGGACAGGGGTTCGGAACAGGATGGTAAATTGGCAATTCTCCTTTCAAATTGTGTCCTATTATTATTAGATTTTGCCGTCTGTTTATAAAATTATTTCATAGTGCAATTTAAGTATTAAGAACGATAGCGATGAGCTGCAGTTTGTACAATTTTAAATTAAACGTCTTGTACAAAAATGTTAAATATTTTTTATTTGAAGTACAGCGCAAATTAAAACGCTGGATTTTTCCGGGATTTTATAGAGTGTAAAAGAAACGAAGAGAAGAAATTTTAATTAATTTCTTTAAAAAATAAAAATTAACAATCATTGTATATTCATGTTGATAGTAAATCAAATGTGTTATTATTGTTCTTGGGCGTCCGTCGTAGTACACACATAGATAGAGAGTTGATCATGGCTCTAATTGTAAAGTATACTTTGCTTAATCAGTAAACTATAAACATTTTATTAAACAATTCTTATATTCAATTTGTTGACATAATTGTATAACTGCTTTTGGTGCTCGCATGAAAACATCATTTCTGTATCTTAGGCAGTGGGTTTCAATACATAATAGCAATAAACGTTCTGGAATACATGTACATGTACAACAAAGTATCAATTTTGAGTTAACTGTATGCTTGGTAAATCTGTTAATATTGAAAACACGTAAATAAAAAAGGGGGGGGGGCGAACACATGTATAAATTAATAATTTCCAACTCGTTTCACCTGGGACCAATGTTAATTTATAGGTTCATGATTTCTTTCACGTAGTAATAAAATTTTGTCCGTCAGTACTTCCCCAAAAAATTGTCCATCAAACATTATGGTCTATTGAAACGGGGAATTTGTATGACAATAATGATGATTCGTAGTTTAATGCATAACTCAATTTATATCTTTAATGCGTCGGTTATCTTTTTTAAAGATAGTACTTGTTATTATTATTATTTGAAATTTCCCGCCATTCGTATTTCGTGAAATTATGATACAGGGGAGATAATTGGCGGGAAATTGAAAGATAAATCTTCCCAGTAGCATAGTAGACATAGTAGAATACATATATGAAGGTTTTACAGGTTCATAGAAACAAATGGATAAATACAGTTGGAATACTGCAAAGATTGCACAACAGAACGTATCTGCATTTCATTCCCTCTGCCCTGGGTCCTGTCTCTGATAAAAAAAATATGTCAATTTAGTCGTAGTGAATGTGCAACAAAGCCAACATCACAATACTTATTATTAATAGTATTGTTGCATGAACCACAAGTTAAAAAGACCTTAAAAAATGTTTTGCATTTCTGATTAGGGGCGTATACAGACAAGACAATTTTATTAAATCAATCATGGTGCCCAATACTGAGCAAATCTGCGAATCATTCAGTGAATGTATAATCATCATATGGGGGTGGACCTGTAGAGATGTAACTGTAGAGCATGAAATAATCACATGTCACCTCCGGTGATCGAACCCGGCATCTCAGTATTGCCAGCCAGCCCTCTAACCAAGTGAGCTAAAGAAGTACTACCTTAACTCAGTCGATTTTGACTGACTATATATCTACTATCTGATACAATGCAGATAGGCCTCCTGTTACAGAGAAAACAGGATTCTATTAATGATGTGGTGGGTGGGTTGGGGTATTGGTGGTGCAATTGTTTGACTAGCTGTCTTGGGCTTTTATATGTGTAAAGCCCTTTAGAAGGTTCCTGAAACTAAGCAAAGGACGCATTTTTTAAAGTTAGGAATAAAGTGTTGAAATCTGCAAACTTTAGCCATTTTATTCTGTGATCTATGGTTTTACATATTTTCTGGGTGTGAATCTGCCCCTGCTGGGAATCATTACAGCAGTGTTTATCTCGGATACAAAATTAATTACATGCAATTCAACCAATTTCAAATGATTTCAAAATCCTAAACTCTTGTGTATCAGATTTTTGGAGAACTAGTCAATGGTGGTACGGGTATTTCACTGATGTAATTGTATATTAGATATGTTTAGTTCATTTGTCAATTGCTTGTTCATTACCTGAAATTGAACTTAAATGATACGTGAACATGAAATGCTAATCAAAGAGTGACGCAATAAGCAAAGAATAGGTAAATTAAGATTATGTTTTTTATACTAAAATTAGATTTGAAAACCTTATCTGTTCTAAAAAATTTTGTCTGAATCAGTTTAAAAATGCAATAGAAAAGATGAAGACAAATAAATCTATAAGAAAAGAATGTTAGAAAAGATATAGGGAATTTTTAAAGAAAAGATTTAAACGTTTTGATTTAAAAAATGCTAACTTTAGTTTTATACATGTAGAATGAGCTCAAACCTACAGTGGACTACATTAAGTCCTTAAGTCAACATAAATTAAAAAAATGTGTATTAATTTAATAAGGAAATTGTACACTCATGTTAGAATAAATGTTGTTAAGACTGTCAAATTGTCATTTGTCAGTATATTTTATTTGATCTCCCGACAATGCTGTACAGAAGGACAGGATAACAGCTGATTGTGAATGGGATTTTCAAAAGATCAATACTAAAGCAGTCAAGGGGGTACATTGCATTTGACAATAGCTTACTGGATTCCAAACACAATTTGAAAAAAATCACATTAATTTACATTGCATGAACAGATCATAAGTACAGTTACTAGTATACTAAGGTTTCTACATAATAAGTTTTGAAAGCATGGCAGATTGTTCTTGCATACACATGGTATCAAGATAACATGTGCCACACAATATTTTTTTGATACCATAGACTATAAGTACAAGTATTCTGAAGAAACATTCATGCATATTGTAATGGTGATAAATCTTCAGAGTTTAAATTAATATATTTTCAAAATTGTTCTGTTCAACACATAATATACCATTTAAATGATATACATGAAGTATCAACTTATAATGATGGCACTTTAATTCTCATTAAATTGTAATGTACATAGTTATTTTAATATTACAGTCAATATGGTAGTAAAATTAATGATGACATTTTCTTGAAATCTAGTTGTTTTAAAACAGTGCCTTATTAGTCCCCTATCAGAATTATTTGCATTTACCAATTATGACTATGCAGCAATGAATTTTGGGGAACATGGGTTAATGTGAAATAATGCCATTAAATAAGCATGTTTGTTCTTTAAGTTTGGATGACTTGATTTACAGTCTTATAAAACAGGCCTTGTTATTGCTGAATTGTCAACTTGCCTGGGTTTGTCTACTCTTGGGCTAAAGCCCTCTGGGAAAGACGACCAACATAAGTTGACATATAAGTTAATATTGATTATTGTATACTATAACCTCACTCACAATATGGTCATATATAATGAGAGTAGGATCCCTATTGATTTTGAGCTCACTATGTCTAAGGTCAAGGTCCTTGTTACAAAAACAGACTGAAATAACAGATTTCTGGATATTAACTTTAACCTTTAACCTTATATAGTATTGTAGTAAAACTTGTCTATATGCATATACATGTATTGTCAGATACAGTGATAGTAGAATCCATATTAAATTGGTATCTCAAGGTCATAGTTGCTAAAACATACCAGTAGTTAGAAATAATTTCAGAGAAGTCTGATCAGTTTCCAGATAATCTCAGAACTTTTAAATGGCATTGGAAAAAATATTTAACAGTTATTAAACAGTTATTTATTGAAAGGGCTATTGTTTCTGAGGTTAATACATCTATTTCATAGATACAAAAAACTAAAATAAGTGCAGAAAACATGCAGATATTTTAAGACCATTACATAACTTTAGAAGCAGACTAATATTTGGGAGGAAGAATGAGATATTGTTAGTTTTACCTAAAAATATAATTTGTATATTTTAACATTATCATTACAGATGTCTTTCATCAATATCCTAGATTACTATGGGTTCAAACCATTACAGATGACGTAGAATCATTCTTTGCATTCTCAATGAAACCTGTAGCCATGAATAGCATGTGCTTCCTTGACGAAGTCCACAGTAAACAAACAAAACAGAGTAGTTTTAATCAACAAAAATACATTGTGCATGATTTATATGAGGACCCCTACATTTCTTAAATGAAATAAAATGTAAAAATAGGAATTGAATGCACTATTTTGAAGTTTCATTGATGTATGAAAGCATTGACAGAGTACATTTTCATCATGAGGTACTACCACACTTCATTGAAAATGTGCTTTGGTCAACACTTTCATACGTCAATGAAATTTCAAAAGAATGCATTCAATTCTTTAAAAACATGTGGCAAAATATTTTGTGTAGCTTTTTTTAACTATCTTTATGTTATATAAAGCTGAACTGTCTTCACGCAAGAATTATCAAGTAGATACCTCAGCAAACAATGAATGCACTTGGAGCTGTCTTAGTTTCAAAGAGCTGTCATATTTCTGAATTATGATTAACAGTTTTGTCACAAACTTTGAAATTGCAGCTGCCCTAGGACAGAACCTCAACTGCAACTTTGATGCCAACATTTGTTCTTGGACACAACTAACTACAGATAGTGGTGATTGGACATTGCAGAGTGGACCAACATCAACCAGTAATACAGGACCACCAACTGACCATTCTGGACGTAAGAATTTCTTATATTATATTTTTTCCGTGGAAATTCAGATCATTTAAAGTATAAGCATTCAAGTTACAAATGATTTTTTTTCAGTCAAAAATTATATTTACTTAGTATATGTTACATACAAACTCAAATGGAGCTGTATGATACTTTAAAGATCTCAACTGCTTTTCTTTTTAAGAGATTGAATCATTTCAGTGGCTATTGATTTTCTAGGGGGTTTAAGGAATGGCAATAACAAGTGTCTATTTTTTTTACAAAAAAAAAAACTATGTATTAACTACTTTGAAAAATATATTATGTCTCCCTCTCTTTCTCTTGTCTTCCTCAATATTGTTTATAATTATATACTATATAATAGAATAACATGCTTACAGAAAGGCTTTTGATAAATTTAGGTGGAAAGTACATCTACTTTGAAACCTCAGTAGGTGCAGCTGGTGCTAAAGCCCAGTTAGCTAGTCCTACGTTTACTGTGGCCAGTACACAAACATCATGTTTTTCCTTCTGGTACCACATGTATGGTGATGATGTCAACAACCTTAATGTCTACCTGCAGACCGGTAGTAACCTTGGTAATCCAGTCTTCACACAACATGGAAACCATGGAAACAAATGGATACAAGCCAATATCAACATACAAAATAGAGCTAATATAAAGGTTTGTTATAAATTGAAATACACACATGTTATGCTGAAAACACAATGAAGTATTCATTTATTTTTCAGTGAATGATCTGGAAATTGTTTTAACATATTTTAGATTTGTTTGATCTCCTAAAGAAATATTAAATAAATGCTTATTCCCTTCACAGTGAAAGATATACAGTCGGAAAATGCAATTTTTTTACTGTATGGTTTTTTTGTACCAGGAGAGAACCCCCGACCTTCAGTAGGAAAATGTTTTTACTGTATTAAGATACAAAATGATTGGGCATCTACATGCCTATAACCGTGTAAACAGTATTTAAAGGGGACGAGATAAATCCAATGTAAAACTTACAATTCAGTTGATGACATAGAGACAAAATAACAAATTACCAAAAATTGTGGAAAAACAAATAACACAAAGGACAATATGAAGGCACAAGCAATTGGTGATACAGTTGTGTTTGAATTAATAAATTACTGTTATAGTGTATGTTGAACTTAATTGAAGATTTTACTGAATGACACCATTATATAGCTGAAAAATGGTGGCATTAAACACCATTCAAACAAACAAATCACATTGTACATGTTGTTTATTCAGACATGCTGTGATTAGTAAAAATAATTTGCGACTGTGAAATACATTAGTCCAGTTTTATTCCTATAATTATGTATAATATTGTAAAAAGGGCATGAATAATTGTAGACTAAAATAGAAAATTTACATCTAGAACAGTATACATGTACCTCTTCAACCTGCCCCAAAAATTAAAATATTAATTATTATATGATAAGCTTTTATACATGTAATGTTGAGTGACACCTTCTTGGAAAGAAACAATTCTGTTAGAAAGCTAGTCATGGTTAGATCTTTGTCTTCTTTATTGAAATTCAAAACAAGAGTAATTAGTATGTGCTTGGCATCTAATGAATTTATAAGCTTATGTAATATGTGGGCAACAACAGTAAGTAGATATTCATATTTCAATATGGTAATATTTTATTATTTTCATTTTGAAAGGTTGTATTAGAGGCTGTTAAGGGACGTGGTTACCGTGGTGACATAGCTGTTGATGACATCACATATACCCCTGGTAAAGGTTGTGTACCAGCAGGTATATATATGTTAAATTTAAGAGTTATAAACATTTTTCAACATAGAGAAAGTAAGAAATGAAAAAAAACCATAGCAATACAGTTCTTAATTTTATTGAATAATAAAACAAGTGTTTTAATTTAGAATTGATCTTGTGTTATTTTTGAAATAAAAAAACACTATAATATTTGATTTTATAGCATGTAATTGGGACCAATTTCTCTAATTATTTAATGTCACAGTATTGGAACCTTTGCCTTTATCCCATATCCCATGTCTACACGATACATCAAATTTCTGAACAGGTTATACCACATAACCTGGTTTGTGTCTGTTTATGCCTAATAAACATTGAAACAATTAATGAATGGTGTAAACAGATCTAGACCAGGTTATTGAGAATAACTTATTTAGAAATTTGAAATATTCCTTATAACTGAATTTTAATGATAATACTTTAAAATTGTAAAAGAAAAATGAACTATTTGAATTTTAATGGCTATAGAATAGGTCATGTGACAAGAGAAAGTTATATCGTATAACCTGGGTTGCTCCGCGTTTGAATTGACCAATCTGATTCAGTTTACAAAGCTTCTTGAATTATTTGGAACCAACATGTTTTTAATAGTAGATGTTGGTTCCAAATAATTCAAGAAGCTTTGTAAACTGAAATCGGATTGGCCAATTCAAATAGAGCAACCCAGGTTATACGATATAACTTGCTTTGGTCACATGACCAATTATCCATTAATTTGTCATTGAACTAATGTGTCATTATTCGTTTGATGTTACAGTATTTTTTGTTACTATAAATAACTATGGATGCACACTTGAATAAATCTTGAACTTATGTTTCCCCCCAAAAAGTGTGTAAAAATTATAAATGTAGTATGGATTAATTTTCTTCTTTTTTTTCAATTTCAAATTAGCTGGAACAATTGCATGTGATTTTGAAGATGCGTCATTATGTGGTTATGTACAAATGAAGAACGACGATTTTGATTGGTCACAGACATCTGGTACCACTGCTACAGCAGGAACAGGCCCTATAAATGACCACACATATGGCACACCTGCCGGTAATACTTCTGAATGATTTATTCAAAATATAATATTTAAGTGGAAAGAAATTATTGCTATATTTTTTGTTTACTGTTTAATTTCCTCTCCTCATATAACTTGTTTTTACTGTCTACTATACGTCCTTCTCCAGTCGACTATACGTCCTTCTCCAGTCTACTATACATCCTTCTCCAGTCTACTATACATCCTTCTCCAGTCTACTATACGTCCTTATCCAGTCTACTATATGTCCTTCTCCAGTCTACTATACGTCCTTCTCCAGTCTACTATACGTCCTTCTCCAGTCTACTATACGTCCTTCTCCAGTCTACTATACGTCCTTCTCCAGTCTACGTCCTTCTCCAGTCTACTATACGTCCTTCTCCAGTCTACTATACGTCCTTCTCCAGTCTACTATACCTCCTTCTCCAGTCTACTATACGTCCTTCTCCAGTCTACTATACGTCCTCCAGTCTACTATACGTCCTTCTCCAGTGTTCTTTTAAGATTGTTAATGTTGTTGTTAAAGCTTAACCCCAATTGATAGTGGACATAATTTGTCATAATTACTTAAAACTAGGAGAGAGCCTGGCCAGACTTTTCGAAACTAACAGCTAACCTTGCTACTGTAAATCAAATTGTATTCATTGTTTTTAATTTTGTTAAATTACATCATATTAAAATGAAATCACCACTAACCTTTGTTAAAATTATTTTTGTTACATTTACAAAAATGAACACAACAAATGTAACAGTCTTTAAAATAAATTATTGCTAAATCAGCATCACATCCCAATACAGTCATGTGACTCACTTGGTTGACAGTAACCTGATTAAATAATCTGTTTTTGGTAATTATATCTATAAAGATTGATGAGAGCCAACTAATTAGAAACCACAGCCATCTTTCTTGTAGGTATTGTCAGTTAAACAAAATTTCTTTTATTATGCAGGCCACTACATGTACATAGAGGCAGACAACAGACTTCCAAATCAGAAAGCTCGGTTGATGTCTCCACCGTTACCAGCTAATCCATCACCAACTAATCCTAGGCAATGCCTTAGGTTTTACTATAACATGCATGGTACTGGAATAGGTAGATTTAATGTGTATAAGATGGTCCGCAACGTTTTAAGTGTTCCAATATGGTCCATGTCAGCTGAGCAAGGTCAGGATTGGAGACTAGCTCAAGTCTATCTAGTCGGACAAGATAATCTGAACTCAAGTGTATGTTTTGTTTTTTTGTTGTTAACTTTCTTAGGAATTGTATTTTCATGTAAACAGTAATGACATTGGTTGAAAAAAAATACACATATATACTTATTTATGGAAAATTTTAATGGTATGCTCTCTACACATTAAAGATCCCAAATAACAAGGCCATTTAAAATGGGCTGAAGTCATATAAAGTTATCTGAGGTCATATACAATGGTCTAAACTTATATAAATTGGTCTGAAGCCATATACAAAAGTTCAAAGTTATATAAAGCCTTGAACAATTGTTCAATGTGTTAACACTAAGACTAAGATTTCATTGAACCATAAAAATCAGAGAATTTAAGTTTAAAAAGAAAAACAATATAAGTCAATTAATTAAAAATTCATAACCAAACAAAACTCTATAGCAAAATGAGATGTTAATGCCTTGTGCATGAACACAAATAAGATGGGAGACTTGCAATCAGTGGGAATACTCTTGCTAGATGGAAATGCATAGTTTTCATATAAAGTTCTGCCTCAATATGTCACATTTTGCTGAAAGGCAGTTTTGCCTGGATCAAAAAGTGACTGTATAACAAGTGTAAACTGTATTTGCTCAGTGTAAAAATAGTCAGTATCCATTTCACATCTTAGATTTCATTTATTTTTGCCATCATTTCTTTTTTTTTTTGTTAGAAAGGAACCATTCAGGTGAAAATGTCTTTTGAATACCATAGAAACAGTAACATTTGGATACTGCCAGAACTGATGCTTATGTTTTTAGTGATTTAGGTGGTATATTTGAACAAAAAGTAAATATTTTTTAGATTGTGTTTGAAGCGTTACGAGGAACATCAAATTCAGGAGACATTGCATTAGATGATGTTTCTTTGACACCAGGAGCATGTGCGCCAATGGGTATGAAACTTTAATTATATAGAATAGAAATGATTTTTTTAGCTTTTTATACAACTTACCAAGTTTTATTGCATAGGATAAGCTATCCAACACTCTTAGCAAATAATCACCCACTCTGGAAAAGTGATAACCACCCTATACAAGTAATATCCAACCCGGGGCACGCATTAACCTATCATTATCCAGAAATCCCCCCTCCTTAGGCAAGTAATTACCCACCATGGACAGGTAAAATCCCACCCTGAGCTGGAATCTCATTCTCTTAGCAAGTTTCACCCATCCTTAGCCAGAAATTCCCACACATGGGCGTCATCACCCAATCTGTCAAGCAAACCTGAAGAATTATGAGGAAAAAATGATTAACCATGTGTAAGTAATCAGCCTCCCTGGGCAAGTAATCACACTTGATCTATCAATCATCTGACTCATGCAACCTGAGCGAGTAATTACACATCCAGGAGAAGTATTAAAATCCTGAGCAAGAAATTACCATTCATGTATAAGTAATCGCCCTCCTGGGGCAAGTAATCATACAATCTATCAATCTGTCAAGCACCTCACCCCCAGCCTGAGCTAGTAATTATTCTTCCTGGAGAAGTATTAACACTCTGAGCAAGATATTACTAACCATATGTAAGTTAGTCCTTGGGCATCTAATAACCCATCCCAGACGATCAAATGTTGTTTTTTTAAATGGAAATTACCATGATTTGTTAGAAACAAGTGAAATATGCATAATTAATGCATACTATTAAGATATGATTTTCAATGTTTTCTTAATTTACAGGTACTTGTACTTTTGAGACAGATTTTTGTGGTTGGACAAATTTAGCATCTGATGATTTTGATTGGACAAGACATAAGGGACAGACGAGCACAGTGAACACAGGACCCCCATCTGATCATACATTAAATAATAACCAAGGTATTGTCTTACAGCATTTTTTTATCTTCGGGTGAACTAAATAATCAACCAATATAATTTCTCTAGCCAAGTGCCTTAGGGTTGATATATTTGTCCTGAGTTGATCCAGCTTGCTATACAGATTTTGCCATATTTATACACTATTGTGAAGGTTTATATTGTTCCCAACAAAACAGAATTGATCTTAACAATAGTTTTACCTGAATTCTGACTATGGGTTTATTGTAGAACCGTATTTTCTGCACGTTTAGTCGACATAGACGATAAGTCGAATTGACGATTTTTGGTAAAATTTGGGTAAAAAACATAGATAAGTCTAATTCGGTCCATAAGTCGAGGTATTCGTTACCATTCCATTCACTTTGGTAAGTATTTAAGCTCTAGAAAGATTCTATGTCATCAACCATATATTGGCAACTTTGTAGTTAATATTTAAAAAAAAAATGGTTTGATAAAATTTTTGTTGAAGGTAGATCATAAAAATGTGTACGAAACTTTAGCTTAAATATCAGCGAAGGAAAGAAGTGCAGGTTTAATGATGTCTTGTGGGCTATTAGCTCGTAAAACTATCATTTCCTGTCAATTATATCAATAAATAAATGCTGTCAGCTATTAAGAGCTGTATTGTTTTAAGGTTTTTTTTTGAGTACATATATGAATTTTTAGTCAACCCAGTTTATGCATATTTTATAAGTTAACCATGTGACAAAAAATGGCAAACACAGCTTTTAAATAATATATTTTAATAAATTCATTTATGATAGAAAGATAAATGTCATATTTTCTCAGGAACCTACATTTATATTGAGACAAGTCCTCCAAGAGTAATAAATGATAAAGCACAGTTACAGAGCGAGACATTTCCAGGCAATAGAATGAATGTTAATAGGTGTCTAACGTTTTGGTACAACATGCAAGGTGTGAATGTCGGTACACTCAATGTATACAGTATTGTGAACAACATTAAAACACTGCAGTGGAGCCTAAAAGGACAACAGAATGGCATTTGGAACCAAGCCAGAATTCCTTTTCCTAATACCCTTAACAGTTTGAGTGTATGTTCTCTATTTATAATTGTTATTAGCAACTAAAAAAATTACCTGTATCCATCATATAAACATTTCATCACTTCATTTATAGTTTTGCAACACTCTAATTAAATCTGTCACAATTTCCCTCGCACCCTCCTTCTCCCATTTTTATTGTCACAGCACAGGTCAGGTCATATTCTGGCGTGACCTTTGCTTATGAATGTTGAGACATTTAGACACAAACCAATCAAATTGCAGCTCTATAATGGGCTTTGTTTGAAAATACTAGTAAGACAAGTGTTGTTTCTGTTAAAAAATCACATTTCTATACTCATCTGAAGATGTTAATTCACTCTGGATAATGGAAAAATCAGAAAACAGAAATATTTATATATATAATGTCATTTTTGATACGCACACTTTTTTGTATTAGGCTTGCTTCCATATACATTCTTATAAATGACCAAGGAATAATACAGATAATAAGCACTTAAGTGGTTGTAACTTTTCTCAATCAAAATTTACATATGTATCTTGATACTAAATTTGATTCCAGAATGATTAATTGATTAAAAAAATTGCATTTTAAATAGGTGTCAGCACATAGTATTATCATTGCATTTTAACACAAATCAAAACAATCAAGAAACTTGACATAAAATCCTTTGTAAATTCTAAAACAGTCAAACCAAAAAATGATAAAGCCGGTCTGTTAACACTTTCATGTTACATTAGGTGGGAAGATTTTACGAACATTGGTTTACATATTTAGAATCTACTGTAACAAATTTATATGAGGATATACATTTTGAATAACAATTACTTAACAAAGTACTTCCCCTCGTGAAACAACCATCCAAATTCCAGAAAGTCACCATTTGTTTGGTCACATGATTTAAGGTTACAGGGTTATGCTAGATCATCCGATATGAAAATGGGAAGCAAGTGATAGATTTCATTTTTAATTTGATTGAATTTGCAATAATATCAGGGGGCCTCGGTGGCAGAGTGGTCAAGGTAGTTCGTCTACTATTGATCACGTGGTCTGTCAACACTGAGATTGCGGGTTCGATTCTCACTGCAGGCAGGGTGTACTCGACTCCAATCTTAATTGACAAGGATTGCCAGTTTTCCTACCGCAGGTCCGGGGTTCTCTCCGGGTACTTCGGCTTCCTCCCCCAATAAAAACTGGATGCCATGAAATAGCTGAAAAATTGCTGAAAGTGGAGTTAAAACACCATCAAACAAACAAACAAACAATAATATCAGATCATCAAGGCTTACCGTATTTGTTATTAGTGACCTTATTTCCACCAGTAGTCTAGTTAGCAGTGCCTCTAATAGGGGGAAAATGAATATAAAACTGTCTTGACCATGTTTTGAAAACTATTTTATTAAGTTGTTGAATAATAATTGCTATGTTAATGAATTAAAACTGGAAGCAATATAATTTTGGAAACTACCAAATAAATATTTATATAAATGTACTTATTGTATTCCATTATTGAAATCTTTATATTTCATAAATTAATTGATTTTTAAAATTGAAATTATACTTACCAGTATTTTGTGTTAGGCAGCAATATTTGTGAAACCTCTTTGAGGATGCAATATTTGTTTGTAAGGGGATTAAGCAGTGAAATTGGAGACAAACATAAATCAGATATCAGATATAGTCCTATTTATAACTTCTAATGTTTAAATACCAGTAGCTCATTTTAAACACTTATTTTCTTTTTATAGTTCCTGTTGGAAGGTGTCCGTGGTAACGGTGCAGCAGGAGATATAGCCATTGATGATATAAATGTTCCTTTTGGTAGATGTACAGGTCAGTTTTTAATGACACAATGACACTAGCTACGATGGTATAGCTGATGTTACAATTTTTTATCTCGGGTGAACTACTGAGAGGAATGAAGCACCCAGGAATTATTTTTCCTATTCTAAATAAAGTCTTTATGACCATATTTAGAAATTTTCATAGGTTATGGGGAAAACATCAAAGTAAGTTTTACGATATTTAGTAAGCCCAGTCTCCTTTGATTCCAGAAATTTTTACATTGCCTGTCATGGCATGGATTTACTACACAATTTTATGACCTAAAGTGCAAAAGACTTTGGTTGACATTGTGAGAGATATCTCTCATGGCAGATACGGTTCACATACAAACACAGTAATTGCGTTGTAAAACTATATCAAAAGTGTATAAATAGACTATATAAAAATAAAAAATAACGTGTATAATTTTACAAACATCATTCTTTGTTTACAAACGTTACAAGCAGACGACAAATTTTGTCCCGCAGTAAATGGGGAATGACATGTGGCAGAGGTTATATCTGGGAACCAGTTATGTTCTCTGTGCTGGATCGCCTGAATATAGCTGAAATATTGCTGCTCGGGCGTTAAACACCATTAATCAATCAATCTCTGTGCTGGAGAGTGGTTTAGATAACAATCCAGGAAATATACATGTTTATTAACCAGTTGTGTAAAATACATGTGAAATTGTCCATACAATACGGATATAGTGAACATGCCCAATACAGAAAAAACACGGCCAATATGGAAAAAACAGGCTCAATACAGAAAAACAGGGCCAATACGGAAAAAACAGGCTCAATACAGAAAAACAGGGCGAAAATGGAAAAAACAGGCTCAATACAGAAAAACAGGGTTAATACAGGAATGTTATTTCCGGTAATTTATATATAAGTATCATTTTAAAAACAAACACATTTGTTTTGCATTACGTAAATTGCAGAACTTTCAGGGGAAAAAACATTTTTATTCTGCAGGTTGCTCATATTAATCTTTTATTATGTCCATGAGAAGCCAATTTGGATCAAGTATAGCTATATTGGTCAATGATAAAATAGTAATGCGTTGCCTCGGGCTAATACAGATATCCTCGACCCAATACAGCTTCCCTTGGACATAATACAGGTCAAATATGAAAACACTATAATATTTTTATGATATTCCAGGTTAATAACAATGTTTTATCCTATTATGCATAAATACATATGCTCCATTACAAGTAATGGGACCTCTTTGCAGCTCCTCAGAGATAAAAAATAGTAACATGGGCTAAATTATTGTAATGACACTAATACCACTAATGACACTCTTGAAACTATCAACACTAATGACTCTTCCTCTAATGTAATATTCAAACTGCTTGACCATTGTGGAAAAGATAAATCTCATAACTGGTTCTCATTTGTTGTTTGGTTTAAAATAACAAAGTCATTGTCATAAACAAAACAACTCAGGTTTACTGTGACCATAAAATTATGAGGTTGGTAGAACTTGTATTTAATTTCGCAAGATTACTTTTTTTAAATTAGAGAAACAGAATCTTACATTAGTACTCTAGGATTATTGGATTTCTCCAATCTTAATAGTAATGTCGCGGACTTAAAATTCTATAAACTATTTTGTTTTGAGAAATCTGATAATCCACTTACACCAATGTAAGATCCTATATATACAGTTAAAATACTTACTGCTGTATATTAATCAGTTTATCCATAAATCAATCGATATAATTATGAGTGCCAGTTAGATTAATTTTCTTTTTCAGTAACACCTTTGTCAGCAAGAGTAACCAGTCAAGGATCAACTACTACAACACAAACAACTGTAACAGGAACGACAAAAACACCAACTAGTAAGTTATGTGACTGTTACAAGATTGATTGATTGATGCTTACAAGATTGATTGATTGATTGATGCTTAATAAAGCTCCTACAAGTAAGTCATAGCACAAAGACAACACAAACTCCTACAAGTAAGTCATACAACAAGGACAACAAAAACTCCTACAAGAAGTCATATGACAAGGACAACAAAAACTCCTACAAGTAAGTCATACAACAAGGACAACAAAAGCTCCTACAAGTAAGTCATACAACAAGGAGAACAAAAACTCCTACAAGTAAGTCATACAACAAGGACAACAAAAGCTCCTACAAGAAGTCATATGACAAGGACAACAAAAGCTCCTACAAGTAAGTCATACGACAAAGACAACAAAAGCTCCTACAAGTAAGTCATACAACAAGGACAACAAAAACTCCTACAAGAAGTCATATGACAAGGACAACAAAAGCTCCTACAAGTAAGTCATACGACAAAGACAACAAAAACTCCTACAAGTAAGTGATATGACAAAGACAACACAAACTCCTACAAGTAAGTCATACAACAAGGACAACAAAAACTCCTACAAGAAGTCATACGACAAGGACAACAAAAACTCCTACAAGTAAGTGATACGACAAAGACGACACAAACTCCTACAAGTAAGTGATACGACAAAGACAACAAAAACTCCTACAAGTAAGTCATACAACAAGGACAACAAAAGCTCCTACAAGAAGTCATACGACAAGGACAACAAAAACTCCTACAAGAAGTCATACGACAAGGACAACAAAAACTCCTACAAGTAAGTGATACGACAAAGACGACACAAACTCCTACAAGTAAGTGATATGACAAAGACAACACAAACTCCTACAAGTAAGTCATACAACAAGGACAACAAAAACTCCTACAAGAAGTCATACGACAAGGACAACAAAAACTCCTACAAGTAAGTGATACGACAAAGACGACACAAACTCCTACAAGTAAGTGATACGACAAAGACAACAAAAACTCCTACAAGTAAGTCATAGCACAAAGACAACACAAACTCCTACAAGTATGTCATAGCACAAAGACAACAAAAACTCCTACAAGTATGTCATAGCACAAAGACAACACAAACTCCTACAAGTAAGTCATACGACAAGGACAACAAAAACTCCTACAAGAAGTCATATGACAAGGACAACAAAAACTCCTACAAGTAAGTCATACAACAAGGACAACAAAAGCTCCTACAAGTAAGTCATACAACAAGGAGAACAAAAACTCCTACAAGTAAGTGATACGACAAAGACAACAAAAACTCCTACAAGTAAGTCATACAACAAGGACAACAAAAGCTCCTACAAGTAAGTCATAGCACAAAGACAACACAAACTCCTACAAGTATGTCATAGCACAAAGACAACAAAAACTCCTACAAGTATGTCATAGCACAAAGACAACACAAACTCCTACAAGTAAGTCATACGACAAGGACAACAAAAACTCCTACAAGAAGTCATATGACAAGGACAACAAAAACTCCTACAAGTAAGTCATACAACAAGGACAACAAAAGCTCCTACAAGTAAGTCATACAACAAGGAGAACAAAAACTCCTACAAGTAAGTCATACAACAAGGACAACAAAAACTCCTACAAGTAAGTCATACGACAAAGACAACAAAAACTCCTACTAGTAAGTCATACAACAAGGACAACAAAAACTCCTACAAGTAAGTCATACGACAAAGACAACAAAAACTCCTACAAGTAAGTCATACAACAAGGACAACAAAAGCTCCTACAAGTAAGTCATACAACAAGGACAACAAAAGCTCCTACAAGTAAGTCATAGCACAAAGACAACACAAACTCCTACAAGTAAGTCATAGCACAAAGACAACAAAAACTCCTACAAGTAAGTCATACGACAAGGACAACAAAAACTCCTACAAGAAGTCATATGACAAGGACAACAAAAACTCCTACAAGTAAGTCATACAACAAGGACAACAAAAGCTCCTACAAGTAAGTCATACAACAAGGACAACAAAAACTCCTACAAGTAAGTCATACAACAAGGACAACAAAAACTCCTACAAGTAAGTCATACGACAAAGACAACAAAAACTCCTACTAGTAAGTCATACAACAAGGACAACAAAAACTCCTACAAGTAAGTCATACGACAAAGACAACAAAAACTCCTACAAGTAAGTCATACAACAAGGACAACAAAAGCTCCTACAAGTAAGTCATACAACAAGGACAACAAAAACTCCTACAAGTAAGTCATACAACAAGGAACATAAAAACTTATACAAGTAAGTCATACGACAAAGACAACAAAAACTCCTACAAGTAAGTCATACGACAAACACAACAAAAACTCCTGCAAGTAAGTCATACAACAAAGACAACAGAATCTCCTACAAGAAAGTCATACAACAATCATCTCTTCACATAAGTCTTCTTGTTTCCATGGTATTGCTGAAAAATTTCTTACATGAAATTAAGAACAAACACTAACAAGTACTCACTTGATTGTCATATTAAATATTTTTGTTTATGTATACATTTTATATGTTAGTTTATTGGTGTGTAGATCTTTGATTCAAGTGTTTGATTATTGTGGTTTTACAGATGGAAATACAGTTTCTTGCAGTTTTGATGCTGGGTTTTGTGGATGGACACAGATGACAAATGACCAGTTTGATTGGACTAGAAATAGAGGCAGCACATCAACAGATGGAACTGGGCCAATTCAAGACCATACTAGTGGAAGTAAGAACTCTATATAAATAAATGTTTTTATATAATATCTTTGATTGTTATCTGCTATATCAGTTAAGCCATTTACCCACATTGTATCTGAAAACCATTGTTGCGGCAACAGTCTTTAATTGTTTACTTAATTGGCAATCATTTTTTGACTATGTAGAGCCTTTTTTCTAAGACACTAAAATTTTGTATTGTATTTTTTTTAAATGCATTCTAATTTTGTATGAACATTACTTACATTTGTGACTGACAAAAGGCAAAATGACAATTGACTTTTTCCGTGTTCTGCAGACTAAAAGAAAGCATTTTCTAGAAAGTTGACAACTTTGAATGCAATTGTACATTGTATTATTTGAAATAGATATGCTGTACTTGTTGTAAAAGGACATACATATTTAAGGAGGCTCATGACACTAACATATTTGTTAAATTTTCATGTACTAAAATTTTCTTGAAACTTGCAATACAGTTAGTATTTTCCAAGAATTCATAATTCAAATAACTAAATAATGACTCTATGCTTATATTTAAGGGGTGGGTGTATAGCAGTGTACAGTTTTCTAATAGATTTAAGGGACAAGAATATTAAAAAGCACAATTAATTAAGAAATTAAAATTTAAAAAAAAGTTAATAGTTTTTAAGTATTTCCGACATTTGCCGAACATGAGCGAGGTCTGCTCCATTTAAAAAACAATGGACATCTGGAACACCAAATATGATCACGTGGTCAATTGTGGTCCGGATGACTTATGTGTACATGCATTATACTTTAGAATGAATTCTATATGGCCATCAAATGACAAGATTTAAGGTGTAAGTGAAATATGCATACATTGTTTTTTGACATGCTTGGTAGATTGTCATGTAAAGAAAAATGTTCTTTTCTTAAGAGTTGACTATGATTTGAATCATCTATGTATTTTAAGAGGTTTCTACTATTTTTCTTTTTATTGTATTTTAGGTGGTTATTATCTTTATATCGAAGCCTCCGGCAGGACCATGAACCAGACAGCCAGAATCCAGAGTACCTTAGTCAGACCAACAATCAGAACATTTACCTCATGCCTGTCTTTCTGGTACCACATGTATGGATCTAATATTGGTGGTCTGAATGTCTACATAAAGAGTGGTTTCTTCATGGGATCACCTGTGTGGTCCAGGAAAGGGACCCAAGGAAATAGTTGGCAAAATGCTGTAATCACTATCACTCAGTTAGCTCCATACAATGTAAGAAAAATGTAGAAAATGATGTATTAATATATGGGATCAGTTATGTCCTAAATATTTTGAACTACACACTGCATAATCGTAGATTAAAGTCAAATGCTTTTCTGCAATCATGTATTTCCTCAAAATACAAGAAGTCAAGAGATAACAGAATAGAATTTAAGCCATATGTGTATTGTAGTTCTAATTCATTTGACTGACAAATCAAAGTCGAATTTATTCTAACCATTATTATATCACAATTAATACTTCCATTTGACTTTCCCATTTAATACAGAGGCTCAGTTCACGGAGTTTGAAAAAAAATATATCTCTTCCCCAGTGTTCTCCAATGTTGTGCATACTTTCAGATTATTATGGAAGGTGTTATAGGAAATGGATTTCTAGGAGATGTTGCTATTGATGATGTTGTGTTGTCCAATGGATCATGCTCAGGTATTGTATTATTGTCATGTGACTTGCTGGCATAATGTATCTTGCTCATGTAATGCATTGTCATGTGACTGCTAAATGAATTGGATTGAATGTGTCAGCTGTTTTTCAGACATATATTGGACACGGTAAAGTAACATAACTGACAACAAATGGATAAACTTAATTTGCTTACCAGTATAGTGTACCATTTTTTTATGTCCCCGTTTAGAAGAAGAGGGGGGTATACTGGTTTATCAATGTCAGTTTTTCCGTCCTTCGGTCGGGAACATAACTTTCATCACAGTTTTCTCAGCAACTACTTATCACAACCACTTGAAATTTTATATGTGACCTTCCCATGTGGTCCTATATTGCGAGTACCGGTTTCAATTTTCAACATTAGTGGTCAATGGATGAAAATTTTCGTAACGTTTTCTCAGCAACTTCTTATCACAACGACTTGAAATTTTATTGAGTTTGTGTCGTCTTTGTCGTATGGCTTACTTGTAGTAGTTTTTGTTGTCTTTGTTGTATGGCTTACTTTTAGAAGTTTTGGTTGTCATCGTATGACCTACTTGTAGGAGTTTTTGTTGTCTTCGTCGTATGATTTACTTGTAGGAGTTTTTGTTGTCCTTGTTATATGACTTACTTGTTGAAATTTTATGTGACCTTACCATGTGGTCCTATATTGCAAGTACCGATTTCAGGTCTGTTGCATATGTACTTTCAGTGTTTTCATTAACTTTTGCAATAGAAGGCAAAAAAATTGGAATAGGGGGAAGAATAACTACGGCGAGGGGTCTGGGAGCCGCTCAAGGCCCCCAGTGGGTCCAGGGCAACGCCCTGGTAGGGGGACCAGGGGGGCAAAGCCCCACTTGCCGAAAACGAAAATTAGCAGTTTTGGATCAAGTTGTAAGCCCTCTAGCTGTATCTAAATCATCCTTTTCATTTGTTATATTTTCTGCAAAACTTGATGAATTGTGACATGAATCTTAATTATTTCTTACCAATTTCATAAATTGACAAAAGCCTCTACTGTTAACCTTCACTTCACTTCACCACAGTCAGGGTCTTTTCGTCTCATTTGAATGAAAACAATGTTTTCACCTAGTTTTCAAACGCACAAGTGATATGAACTGGTTCCCGGGAGTATGCAATACCAAAACAAAGACTGACGATCCCGACCTCGTCCGCGAAAATTGCGAACTCCGATTTTTGAAATCGGAAATGGAATAGCCGGCAAAAAATTGGCAATAAGCGGTTGATTTTGCCGGCTGCCGGCTTTTATTGAAAACACTGACTTTCTGTTTACAGACTTAGTAAATTCAATAATGTGAATAGCGGGGGTATACCAAGTGAGAAATAGCTCACAGGTTGCTAGTTGTTACAGTACATAAGTTAAATAAGTATAATCATTTACACCTGTAACAGAAAAAGAAAAAAAAAAATTCATTCGTTTAACAGTTATCATTAAGACACAAAAGGGTCACTTATTATTTAAGAGTTAATTTTGTCATTTGAAAGAAATGTCATTCTACATAGAACCAACTGGGCAACGTTTTGTAAAAATCTGACAATAAATATCAAGTTATATTTTATATGTTGATAACAGGACAAACAAATTTGCCAGTAGTAACCAAACCCGGTGATACTGTCAGATACTGCACATTTGAAGACGGAGCTAATTGTAATTATCAACAAGATAGGACAGACACCAATGGTTTTGATTGGAGGAGCCAGTCTGGATCCACTGCCACTACAAATACTGGTCCCACATTTGATCATACTTATCAAACACAAAGAGGTAATTTTGTTTGGTAACAGTTTTATCATAGTCTGTTGGTTTGTTCATCTGTCCCACCTCAGGTTTTCTTTGCAGTGAAGCTTTATGAAACCTGATACACAGTAACAACATTTACTGGGAAAATTCGGAAGGGCTGTGCCAAAAATTTCATGCTTGAATGAATTTAGGGGGTCTTTACCGAAAGGTGCCAAGCAGGACATCACTCACTGAGACACATTGTCTTGTTTTAAAATTGTTTGTAGCAAAGACTGAATTATTTAACTATCTGCCTTTTTTCCAGAAGTAAATTGGTTAGTTGGTGTTTTGCAGCATCAGATAAATATTTTCAAATCATTTTTTTTCGGACAATTAACCTATAAAAATTAAAATATATATACACGTCATAATTATACCTTAATTAAAGGTTTCCAGGTGAAATCATTTAAGTTCACCACCCGTGAACGACTGTGGTCGAAATTGGGAACTCACTATGTATTACGCATTGCTAACTGGGATATATCGTGGGTCATATATTGACATTTTAACAGGAAATGTGTATTAAATTTGTTAATGAATTTTTTCTTCAAACTTTAAATATGGATATTTTTATATGCAGATAACATATTTTTATATGTACAATGTAGTAAGAGAATACAAAAAGCTGTTTCTGACATGTTTGTCAGATGATCAATAACTAGTCAAGATTTGTTGACAGATTATGTCCCTTGCTAACAATTTTTTAAAATTTTCTTTGCTTTGCCAGAAGATATGTCAATAAAACTTTCAATTTGTTTTTAAACATTGATAAGTGATCAAGTAGTTCTATGGTAAATATTTTAAATTTATGGCATTAAAAATAATTGCAAGGTTTTAAAAAAAAAATTTCTTTCTTCAATGTGATATCTATTCTTAAATTTCCAGAAAAATGGTTGAACCTTCTATAACCAGGAAAGTCAGTCTTACTGACAATCTGCCTTGTGTTATTTGTTATTTATAACTTTCTGAAAATCATATCTTAACCTGAAGATATTTTTCATTATATGCTGAGTATAATCTCATAGAAAGTTTTTTGTTGGTGTTTATACTCCGTTATCTAGTTTTATATGAAGTTTGTCAACATAGACGAACAAGCATTATACATAAATGCTTGTTATTTATTTTATTAGAGGTATTTTATGTACATTACAAATTTTTGAAGAATTCTTAATAAAAATTAGAAAATATCAACATCTCAAGGACCAATTACTGAACAGACTGAAAAAGTTATACACAATTGAAATTACCTTCCATTATTTTTTATAATAAAATAATTGATTCTGAAAATTTTAACGTTTTTCAGGGCACTATATGTACATAGAGGCAACTGCACGTAAGCAGGGAGATTTAGCTCGTCTTATATCACCTCAGTATATTGACAGACAGGATATTTGTGTCCAGTTCTATTATCACATGTATGGAGCAGGAATAGGAACACTCAATGTATATATAAAGGTAGGTAACTCTGTCTACTCACTATATATGGAGCAGGAATAGGAACACTCAGTGTGTATATAAAGGTAGGTAACTCTATCTACTCACTATATATGGAGCAAGAATTGGAACACTCAATGGGGCTGCAGGATTTTTCTGTCATGGACATGTTTTGGATGTTCTGGCACACATTGCTAACTATGCGTTTACGGGAATGCTTGACAGGAAACAGTTTATTCAGTGATCAGTTTCTTTGGGCTTGAAAAAAAAATCTTTAAATCTTTCTTAGAATCTCTAGCATATTTATGGGAAATAAAACAACACAAGTCCTCCAAAAACAAGCGACAATGGATGCACTGACACACCTAAAATATGTTAGAAGCCATCTTATTACGTTACTGTTCTGTCTGCACTACCTCAGAAATCGGCACAGGTAGAACATGTCCAGAACACTGTTCAGTTTTATCCGATTTCTTTCCGGAACGTTCTGGTTGTGCAGAACAGCAATTTGTGCAGCCCTAAGGTGTATATAAAGGTAGGTAACGCTGTCTTATCACTATATATGTAGCAGGAATAGGAACAATGAGTATATAAAGGTAGGTAACTCTGTCTACTCATTATTGATGGAGCAAGAATAGGAACAATGTGTATATAAAGGTAGGTAACTCTGTCTAATCACTATATATGTAGCAGGAATAGGAACAATGTGTATATAAAGGTAGGTAACTCTGTCTACTCATTATTTATGGAGCAGGAATAGGAACAATGTGTATATAAAGGTAGGTAACTCTGTCTACTCACTATATATGGAGCAGGAATAGTAACACTCAGTGTGTATATAAAGGTAATTAACTCTGTCTACTCATTATATATGGAGCAGAAAAAGGAACACTCAGTGTGTATATAAAGGTAGGTATATATACAAAACATAGTTACTAAGTCTAATCAGTATGTAAACAAAAGGTAAATAACTCATTATGTATACAAAGGTAGGTAACTCTGTCTACTTTCTATGTCAATCGTTCACCTTGGCTGTCAAAAAGTAATCCTTCCCACCCTTGATAGAAATGGCCGAGCAATGCTCAAATTGCTCACTATGTATACAGAGGTAGGTCACTCTGTTTACTCGGTATGTAAACATACTGTCAACTGACCATCCAGCCAAATAGTTCCATAAAAATGTAAAATTTGATAAAACTTCATAGACAGTGTTTGATATTGCTTGAATTATATAAAGTGGCTTAAATAAAAGCTGAAGAGGCATACAGTAAAGTACAAGTGTCTTTTTTGTGATATTTGTATAAATATTGTAATGTTCACTTAGTTATGGAGGTTTCCCCTATGGACATTATTAAACTATTATTTTTGTTGTACAATAATAGAACTCAAAATATCCAAATTGAATACCCGAATAAAAAGATTAATTTGGTTATAGAATTCCAGAGAATGCTGACCTGTAAGATAAAAACAAATAAATGATATAAAAAACTATGCGAGTTTTTGCAATTGCAGTTGATAAATAATTTAAACCAGCACTGTTTTGGTATATGCTTTACCATATTATTACCATTCTGTTTTATTCACTAAATTTGAAATCATCAATTCAAAATCCTCGCTCATCTATGTATATACAATTTTATACATAATTTCCACAATAATTCTATAACTTTATAATTATTTCCATTCCACAAAAGTAAAACTAATTTCATAGATGACCATAGACCGATTTAAACCCATTCAAAAACCTGTTTCTGACATGTTGTCAACCATTGATGTCCACACATATAACATGTTAAAAAATCCAATTTTCTTAAAGTTCAAACTTAAGTTGTTTTAAAATTGACCAGCATAACATTACTTATATAAATCTGCAAATAAAAACAAACCACCATTTTGTTCTTGTTTTAAACATTACAGTTGTTAAACAATTAAAAATAGCTTACTCCTCGTTGAAAAAAAAGGTTATAACAAAATACCAAACACCAATGAAACTGTTAACAAAGACATATGCCAGTGACATATGTATGGCTTTTTAAAAATTTATTATAATAACAATTTATGATTATTAAAATTCAGATTAAGAAAAGTTTTGCCTGCTTTTGGTTTGTTATGTCATAGGCTTTATGTTTTCTTCCATTTAAGACTGGTACCCAACTGGGACGTGCTATGTTTTCATTGACTGGTAACCAAGGAAACAGTTGGCAATCAGCAACAATCACTGTGCCAGCAGCAACAGGTTCAAGAGGATACAGTGTAAGTGGAGATAAGTAAATTAAATAATATTTGATGTATTTATGTCACTTTTAGATTTTTAACTAGTAAGACACATAAATAATTGCATAGAATTCTGCTGTTAACTGTTGATGTATAACAGTGAAAAGAACACATCTTCTTGACTGTTTAACAGTACTGAATTATATTGTGAATACTGCAGCAGTGTAAACCTAATGCTAATTATGTAATAGAACCTTCTATTCAAGGCTATATGAGGATGTACTGACTAGCAAAAACCTGTATACAGACCAACTATCTTGATCAAGTTACAGATCCATAAACAGGTCTTTTGTAGTCCATAAATCCGATTTGGCCCTCAATAGAAGTTTCTATACATTTTATTTCATTGAAATAAATTTTCCAAAAGAAAACATTTTCCTGTAAAAAAAATTGTATTATATTTATGTTAAGCACCTAATAACAAATAACAACAAATAGCTGTAATAACAGTGAGCGGGCTGTATCAATCTAAATACACCATGATGGAGGGATACAGCGAGCTTATTTAGACTGACTGTAGCTGTATCTTGGAACACAATGTACATTGTGATTGACAGTAAACCAATTAAAAAGATAGTTCTATTAAGGATATAAAATAATAATAGTATGGCGATTTTTTGTCAAGATGGTCATACTTAAATTTGGTTTATTATTTTCAGTTAAACATATTCTTATTTTTGTAATTTGTATTATTGTAACATAATGGCATTGAAACGGCAAAATTGATTATGCTAACAATACTTTCTGATTGTAGATGGTATTTGAAGGGATAGTTGGGACAAATGACAGAGGAGATATAGCTATTGATGACATCAGATATATAGCAGGTGCCTGTACAGGAAGTAGTTCAGGTTAGTTTTTATTATTGTATTGTACGATAAATTCAACTACACATATAAGCAGATGCTAGCCTCTGGTCGTTGGGAGAGGGCAATTCTGTTAAAACAAATAGAGTATCTATGAGTGGTACTTTAAAAAAATGGTAACCATTAAAAGAGGTGGCCAAGTGGTTAAGGTAGTTATTGAATATCAGTGTGTTAACCCTGAGATTGCTGTGAGTTAAAATCTTACTGCAGGCAGGGTGTTCTCTCCTTCAGTCTAAATTAACAAGGGTTGTTCATTGTCATGTGGGAGGTCCACCAGATACTCCTCCGCCAAACAAAACTGATGACATGATATAGCTTAAAGATTGACGAGGGTGCCATTAAACAAAAAAACACCAAGCCAATAGAGAGTATTTGTTTAATTTTTTTGTTTTTTATCATAAGAATTAAAACTCTATCTACCAACCCAAAACTGCAAGGTTCAAAGCTTCTTTTTCATGTTGATTTTTGTAGTGCATTTTTTTCACAAAACATAACTTAGGTTTATATTCATTGGCCGGATTTCACAGAGTGAAAATCTGGGTTATGGTATGGTGAATGTTGGGAGGGCGGGCGGGCTGGGAAAAAGTTTTTTGTAACAGTTTTCTCAGCAACTACTGATCACATTCTCTTGAAATTTGGTATGCAGCATTAACATGGCCTCCCATAAGGTAGGATTCGATTTTAGGTCTGTCGCTCACCTACTTCCTGTTTAACGAAATCCGGCCATTTCTGTCTTTGATAAATTTTTTTTTACATTAAGCATAATTAAAATAGTGTCGTGTTATTTTATTTTATTATAATATCGGTGTAAAATGGTTAATTTGTTATTTAACAGAAAACTATTTTTAGGACATTTGTCATGTGCATTTTTTTTTTAATAATGACCACATTCAACCCAATAAAGACAATATCAAGAACAAAATTACCTTTATTCATGTTCAAAAATGACAATAGACTAATTAAAACATGATTAACATTCAATAACAACTACTACACTGTGAGTTACAAGAGTGACCAGTACCAGGAATGTATGGTAGGCTTGTCATGTCTCATACTGTTCATGTGAGGCTAGCATATTTTCCTCCACATTTGGGGGCAATATTACTTTTGTGTTTATATTTTTCTCTGTCCTTTATAATGTTTTAAAAGATATCATGCATCCAGTCTATCAAATCTTGAGTCTTTGGTTTAGCCACATTGATATCTTCCATATCAGGACTGTAAAGTGGTGCAGCTTTTATCTTCTGTCTGCTTGAAAGGGACTAAAATTATTAATATATATTTATTAATTTTGAAGGTGACTGTGACTTTGAGTCGGGATATTGTACTTGGCAAAACACCCAACAAGGCGACCAATTTGACTGGACGCTGAACAGAGGAACAACTTCTACTATAAACACAGGACCTCAGGCAGACCACTCACTGGGTACACCACAGGGTAAACATGTTTAAAACGATACTAAGATTTAAATTTTATCTGTTTCAAGGTCATATTCATTATAGCCTTGCTGCCAACAGTGGAAGGATTTACTGTATGTATGTGTTATCCGTGACCATTTTTAGTCACCTTTTGTCATCAATGATAAATGGTACAATACTGAAATGTTGTCAATAGATTTGTAAGATCAATCCATAGTGTGGCATTTATTTTCACACCTTTATGACTATCTGTATAAAGTATTAGAGCTTTAGTATCATCATGTAGCATTTGTAGTATTTGTTGTCTCATTTCAGTTGACAAACAAGTCCAAATTTTGCAGTTAATATGAAAAAATTACTTTTCAGTACAATGGCTAAAACACAAGAAAGTAATAAATATGTATAAAAATAAAAACCCCATAAATAAACAAAATGAACTTGTTTTGCTACTTTAAGCCAAAAAAAAAAATCATAGAATGTTCAAAATGAAAGTGTTCACTTCTATCCTCCATAATTTCTGTGGTTCCTATTACTTAAAACAGTTTTTTATGCTAATAAATGAAATATGTATCTGAAACCAACATTTTACTTGTTTCCTTTTACATAACTTTTTGGAAATATTGCCCAATCCAGAATATTTTACAAACTTTTTTGTGGAAAAAAAACAGAAACCTATTTTTATCACTGAATCATAAAATTTTCAATTTGCATGTGTATTTTTATTGTTACCTAAAAGTAATGTTTGATATTTGACCTGTCTGCTAGTCTGAACCACAAAAGTGTATATTCTTAAAAATAACAACAAGGAATTTTTAATTTTGACCTTGTTAGATATTGACTTAACTACTGGATTGTTTTCTAGGACAATATGTGTACATAGAATCTGATGGTCAGCGAGGAGGAACCTATGCCTGGTTAGTCAGTAAAACGTTTCCATCGACAACAGGACGCTGTATCCACTTCTGGTATAACATGTATGGTCAGGCTATAGATACACTCACTGTATATGTCAGAGTTCCAGGTGAGGCAACAGTGGGATTGGTTTTTTTTAATAACAAAATGCATTCTTTTTAAGAACAATTGGATTATTTTTTGATATTTTTAGACCTCAAATTATACACCCTCAATAAAAAGAAATTCATAATAATCTTTATTCTGTAACTCAAAGAAACTCTTATGGGGACCATAATCTAATTATATGTTTTATTTTGTTAAATTTTGAATTATGAATATGTTTGTTGTTGTTTGATGGTGTTTAATGCCACTTTCAGCAATTTTTCAGCTATATCATGGCGTCCAGTTTTTATTGGGGGAGGAAGCCGGAGTACCCGGAGAAAACCCCCGACCTGCGGTAGGAAAACTGGCAATCCTTGTCAATTAAGATTGGAGTCGAGTACACCCTGCCTGCAGTGAGAATCGAACCCGCAATCTCAGTGTTGACAGACCACGTGATCAATAGTAGACGAACTACCTTGACCACTTGGCCACTGATGCCCCCAATTATGAATATGTAATTGGGTTATAATATGAAAAACCTGACCACAAACCATAGTATATAACTTATAGAGAGTGCCATGCTCCTCCAACAATAAAGATAACTTATAGAGAATGCCATGCTCCTGGAACAATAAAGGTAACTTATAGAGAGTGCCATTCTCCTGGAACAATAAAGATAACTTATAGAGAGTGCCATGCTCCTGGAACAATAAAGATAACTTATAGAGAGTGCCATTCTCCTGGAACAATAAAGATAACTTATAGAGAGTGCCATGCTCCTGGAACAATAAAGATAACTTATAGAGAGTGCCATTCTCCTGGAACAATAAAGATAACTTATAGAGAGTGCCATGCTCCTGGAACAATAAAGATAACTTATAGAGAGTGCCATTCTCCTGGAACAATAAAGATAACTTATAGAGAGTGCCATTCTCCTGGAACAATAAAGATAACTTATAGAGAGTGCCATGCTCCTCCAACAATAAAGACCCCTTTTGTAGATGTTAAAAATGATAGGTATAATTGTAGCCACTACAAAAGGTTGAATCCTTTATTCCTTTCCAATATACCATGCATTGTTTTCATTGGCAGTCAAAATTTATTTCCATAACTCCATTCTCTTCTGAACATAGCTGAGATACTGCTTGGTTGTAAGCAAACATTACATCATTCAATGTATTTTATTTGTACCATTTATAATCAATATAGACCTCTGTGGCTGAGCGGTTAAAGTAAGTAGTAATCTACCCATGATCAAGTGGTCTATCAACCCTGAGGTTTGAGTCTCACTGTGGGCTTGGCGTACTTGACTCCAATCTTAATTGACCAGGATTGCCAGTTTTCCTACCGCAGGTCAGAGTTTTCTTTGGGTACTCCAACTTCTACTCCAATAAAAACTGAACAAAATGATATAGCTAAAAAATTGCTTGAAGTGGCATTAAACACCATTCAGACAAAAAACTAAACATAATCAATATGTAGTAATAATCAAAATGCTAAAATTTTAATTTCTTCGAGTAATCAAAACTTATACCAAGAATCAATTACTGCAGGAACCTATTTGATCTTTATTTCAATTTTTATAAAGTCGCCAATATTTCAGGACAACCAAACTTTCCGATTTGGCAACTATCTGGTAACCAAGGGCAACAATGGCAGAATGGTCAAGCACCCATTCCTGCCCAGACAAAAAATTACCAAATGATATTTGAAGGAAGGAGGGGCGGTGGATTGACAGGAGATATAGCTTTGGATGACATCACTTTTTCTGAATCAACGTGTGGAGGTAAACACTTTGTTGATATATATTTAAATCTGATTTATTTAAACTGCTGTAAATTTTATGAAATCTTAAAGTTATGTTATTTTCTATTGAACTCTTATCCTATGGTTTTTTGTTTTTAAATTCAATTTTTTGTTATTAAAGGTTTATTCTGCTGAATGGCTCAATGATTTTTTTTATTGTAAACCTGTCACCTACTGGTTTGTCATTTTTTTTTTAAAGAAGTAAAGAAATTTGTCAGCAATCTAGATTTGTTTTCTGGTCAACCCTTATCAATTGTTTTGTGAAATTCAGCTGTCATTTACCAGTAGTCTGATGGTCAACCCTTATCCTCAATTGTTTTGTGAAATTCAGCTGTCATTTACCAGTAGTCTGATGGTCAACCCTTATCCTCAATTGCTTTGTGAAATTCAGCTGTCATTTACCAGTAATCTGATGGTCAACACTTATCCTCAATTGTTTTGTGAAATTCAGCTGTCATTTACCAGTAGTCTAATGGCTGGCTACCTGTTACATTGTATTATGGGAAGCCCAACCCTATTTTTTTGTTTATGAATTTCATTGCATTTTTATGCCCCCGCGACAACATGTCGGGGGGCATTAAGTTTTACTCATGTCCGTCCGTACGTCCGTCCGTACGTACGTACGTCCGAATGAATTTTCGTCAAGCTTTTCTTAGAAACCTTACATGAGAACAATTTGAAATTTGGCAGGGTGGTTCAGTATCACAAGTTGTACGTCCTAAGCGACTTTCAGACCTGTCGGACAACTACTTCCTGTTTGTGACTTCATTTGTACTTAAATACGCCTGTCCGTATGTACGAATTTCCGTCAAGCTTTTCTCAGAAACCATACATGAGAACAATTTGAAATTTGGCAGGGTGGTTCAGTATCACAAGTTGTACATCCTAAGCAACTTTCAGACCTGTCGGACAACTACTTCCTGTTTGGGACTTCATTTAGCATGGGCATCTGTGTCCAATGGGCACATTCTTCGATTTTTTAAGATATAATGCAGTTAAGATGTTACCTGTACTTCTATTTTTCAGTGAACCCTCAACCAGTCGGAATGATTACTGCTTTTTAGAGGTTACATGTACTTTTATTTCTTGTGCCTCCTCAACCTGTTGGAATGATTACTGCTTTTTAGACGTTACATGTGCTTTTTATTTTCTAGTAAACCCTCAGCCAGCTGGAATGTTCACAACACCTTTAGTTACTTCTATTCCATCCACAACAGCAAATACTGGACCTTTTAATTGTAACTTTGAAGTGAATTTGTGTAGTTGGACACAGGACAAGACAGATGGTTTTGACTGGATAAGAAAAACAGGACAAACACCAATAGCAAACACTGGACCTACAACTGGCCACTTGGGAAGTAAGTACATAACAAATTAAATTTATCTACTTCTGCTTTTGTTTTGTGTTTCTTATAACTTTAAAGAAGTTCAATTTTACATTTTTGAATTGGTGTTCTTAATTGCTAACCTTTTAAAAAAATACTTTGAAATTTGGTTTAAAAAACATGTTTTAACATTTTTCCCATTGCCAAATGTTTTTTTTCAATGGTGTTCGTTCCTTAATCTTTTGTTTTTATAAACCCTTTTGAAAAATACCCATGTTACTTTAAGATTTTGTATTTTGTTATGACTGTTCTTTCAATTGTCGGTATTTATATTTATGAATGGTAATAACTACTTAAGATTTTTATTACAAATTAATATATAGCTTAATCTAACCCACTTTACACTTTAATTGAGGCTTCAGTGGCAGTGTGATCTAAGTAGTTATCATGCTCTTGATCACAGCTGACTCTGAGTGTTGTGTTTTGTTTGAGTCCATATTCAGGCAGGGTGTGCTTGACTCAATGTTTACTGACAAGGATTGGTTTTGTTGAGTCAAACTTCAGAGAAGGTGTGCTTGATTCGAACCTTAACTGACCACGCTAGGATAGCACGTTTTCCTTCTGAAAGATGGAGGTTTTTACAGTACTCCAGCTTCATATCTCAATAAAAAGCTGAAAAATTGCTAAAGTGATGAAAAACTTAAACAGTTAAACAGTTTAGTAGTTAACAAATTACCTTAACCAATCTTTATAGACAGATTTTTCATGTTACAATTTCATATTTTCATGCAGGTAGTTCATATATTTTCATGGAGGCCGGCATCCCTGCCCAACCTGGTAACGTAGTTCGTCTAGTTAGCCCACAGGTTTCTCCTAGCAGCACAGGACACAAATGTATGACATTCTACTATTACATGTATGGTCGAAAAGTCGACCATCTCAATGTTTATGTACAGACAGGCTTATCCTTCCCTGGAACCAAAGTATGGACTAGTGTAGGATCACATGGACAGAATTGGATACAGGCAACAGTTGATATTTCATCAAGATCTAAATTTAATGTAAGTATTGCATACTATTGCTATAGAGGAAGATTTTGTCTTAATTTATGAACATGACAGGAGGAATATAATTACTTTTGTGTAAAGCCACTTTTGTGTAAGATGGCTCTTTAACACTTTAACTTAATGTTTCACATCAGACTTTCTATCTAATTTAGAAAAATCCAACATTTTAGGATGACTATATATTGTTTGTTTCTTAGCAACATAAGTATTTTTTCATGTCTGAAATTTATTACATCCCAAACTAAGATGTTTGACATCACTATATAACTCCAGTAAAGGATAGGGTCATTCAATGGTATGTTCCTGTTACACTTTGACCATTATTATTTTCATAATGAGATATAATGAACTCATTAATATATGTAAGGCACCAGTTATAGTGGATTGCATGGTTCAGAAAATTGCAAAAGAAAAGTTTGTTTGATTAACTTTTAGATGTAGAAATTTTGTTATGAAAATAGATTCCTATGAAGTTAGTGCTTTAATAGTAGACATTTTAAAAGACTAAAAGACTTAACCAATCCCATTTCGGGGCCTCGGTGGCCGAGTGGTCAAGGTAGTTCGTCTACTATTGATCTCGTGGTCTGTCAACACTGAGATTGATGGTTCGATTCTCACTGCAAGCAGGGTGTACTCGACTCCAATCTTAATTGACAAGGATTGCCAGTTTTCCTACCGCAGGTGGGGGGTTTTCTCCAGGTACTCCGGCTTCTTCCCCCAATAAAAACTGGATGCCATGATATAGCTGAAAAATTGCTGAAAGTGGCGTTAAACAACAAACAAACAAACAAACAAATCCCATTTCACCAGATGAGAAATATTTCACTAAAACAGAAGTAGTTATATAGTTAGAAAATCTGATTCAAAACCAGACATCATATTCATCTGGAATTCATTATTTTCTGGACCAAATTAATTTTTATTTGTGAGGTTTTCCAGAGAGTAACTTCTGTAGAATTATTAGTCTTAACATTATTTTCCAGTTTATAGTTGTTTCATATTTTCAAAGAGAGTTTTTGTTGTCTGTTAATGTCAACATCTTATGATTTTTATTTATACAATTTACTCCATTTTGGTAAGTTGATGTCAAAATGTAATGATTTTGAGTCCCCTGCCAGCATCCCCAAAGGGGATGATGTTCTGCACTATGTTTTGTCCACCAGACCATTCTGACTTTTTTCCTTAATGCTTTCAGATATTGCACTGATATTTAGTATGAGAGTCAACAGTCTTATGTATAAGATCAACATTGAATTTTGTTTGCTCTAATGAATTTCGACAAAATTATGGACCTTTGACTAAGACAATTGCTTAGACTGTTGCTTAAAATTAACAATTGTCCAGACTTTTTGACTTTTTTTTACAAAATGACTACATTTTAGTCTGTTGATGTCAACTCCTAATCCATCATAGCCAACTTAACTGAATATTAACCTTTGTTTTAGGTAATATTTGAAGCAACAAGAACGATTGGTAACCTTGGTGATACAGCACTAGATGACATATCATTAGCAGACGGACCGTGTAGTCAGGTAACAACACCAGGTGGAAATGTCAGCTGTAATTTTGAAGCTACCAATCTCTGTGGTTTTACACAAGAGCATGGCACTGACCAATTCGACTGGACACTTAGTACAAGAGCTACATCTTCAGCAGGCACTGGTCCCAGTAATGACCACACATATGGTACTGCTGCAGGTAAATAAAAAGAATCATCAATGGGATGGAGTTGGGTTGGGGGGAGGGCAGGGGTTGTGCAGGGTACAGAAGTGTAATAATACTTTAAACAGTCAATATTCAATCACCTCCATTTTAAAATTGCAAGTCTTATGTTCAGTAACTTAAAAAAAGTCAATGTAACATGTGATAAAGACATTAATTTGGTTATTGAAAATTTAGAAATTATTGTTGTGCACCTATTACTATAAAAAAACAATATGAAATAATGAGATATTGTTGTATCTGCATTTGTCAGTTTTGTTAAATGATTGGTTTGTTGTACATAGTTCTTCACCATTAAACTAAAAACACATTTGATATTCTGAATAGGTTATTTGGTTGTGTTTAGTTGTCACATAACACCACATTAATCGTTGACAATTAAAATACTTATCATGTGATGTTGATCATGAAGAGATTTGGATAGAATGGCACACAGCTTGTGTACAAAAAAAGGACATCTATGTCTTAGAAAAAAAAGTTAGTACAAAATCAACCAGAGTAATAATGTTTCAGTGATAAAAAAGTTTGCTTTATAGACACTAAGTACGGAAATTATTTTATAAATCACAATATTTTATGGCATTTTAGGACATTACCTGTACACTGAAGCATCGGGCAAGAGACCCAATGATAAGGCAAGACTACTGTCTCCAATCTACCAAGGTCCTTCTGTTGCCATGTGTATAGTATTCTGGTATAACATGTATGGTGCAGATATAAACACATTGAATGTTTATGTACTGAGAAATGGGGTTAGAGGTCAACCAGTATGGACCAAGAATGGTTAGTATTTATATTCAGTGTGTTTGACTTAGGAATGGGGTTAGAGGTCAGCTTGTCTGGACCAAGAATGGTTAGTATTTATATTCAGTGTGTTTGACTTAGGAATGGGTTTAGAGGTCAACCAGTCTGGACCAAGAATGGTTAGTATTTATATTCAGTGTGTTTGACTTAGGAATGGGGTTAGAGGTCAACCAGTCTGGACCAAGAATGGTTATATTCAGTGTTTTTCGACTTAGGAATGGGGTTAGAGGTCAACCAGTCTGGACCAAGAATGGTTAGTATTTATATTCAGTGTGTTTGACTTAGGAATGGGGCTAGAGGTCAACTTGTCCATCTGGACCAAGAATTGTTAGTATTTATATTCAGTGTGTTTGACTTAGGAATGGGGTTAGAGGTCAACCAGTCTGGACCAAGAATGGTTATACTAAATGCCAACCCCCCTTGGAAAAAATTGTTTGCTAGCATTTTTTCATTATTTTATATTTTACCTTGTTATTACGAAAATTCAGTAGAAAAAATGTAAATACAATAACCTGTCCATGTTTTATAGTATGCCTCTGTTTTTAAGTTGTTACAAATCGTCCTTGACTTTTGCTACGGAAATTTCACATAATAAGTCAGCCATTTTTGTTTCTAAATGGACCTTACGATGTTTACAAATGTTCGTCTGCTTTCGTGACGTTCAATGGTATTCGGACAAACCGCGAGGCTTTTCCCGCCTAAACTGCAGACGACATCACCCGAAGGATTTCGAGTAGACAACAATCGATTGTTCCTAAAGTACAGTTCCGTTCTAATTAAGGTCAAATTTTAGTATAGAAAATCGCCCGTTCAAAACTAAAAAACCGCTTTATTTCAAAACGCTGAATATCTCTGGGAAATAATTATTGATTTCAAAAAGTTCCCTTCTTGATCTACAAAAGGAGCATAAGCTGAACCATATGCGGTAAGCAGTTTTCATTTGTAACGCAAAAAACACTATACACCCTACGTCAACACTTACTATAGTATTTATATTCAGTGTGTTTGACTTAGGAATGGGGTTAGAGGTCAGCCAGTCTGGACCAAGAATGGTTAGTATTTATATTCAGTATGTTTGACTTAGGAATGGGGCTAGAGGTCAACTTGTCTGGACCAAGAATGGTTAGTATTTATATTCATGTGTTTGACTTAGGAATGGGGTTAGAGGTTAACCAGTCTGGACCAAGAATGGTTAGTATTTATATTCAGTGTCTTTGACTTAAGAATGGGGTTAGAGGTCAACCAGTCTGGACCAAGAATGGTTAGTATTTATATTCAGTGTGTTTGACAGGAATGAGGTTAGAGGTCAACCAGAATGGACCAAGAATGGTTAGTATTTATATTCAGTGTGTTTGACTTAGGATTGGGGTTAGAGGTCAACTAGTCTGGACCAAGAATGGTTAGTATTTATATTCAGTGTGTTTGAATTAGAAATGGGGTTAGAGGTCAACCAGTCTAGACCAAGAATGGTTAGTATTTATATTCAGTGTGTTTGACTTGGGAATTGTGTTAGAGGTTAACCAGTCTGAACATATTCTGGTACCCTGACGATGATATCCTCATTAGCCTAAGCGGCCTTGGGATATAATGTCAGGTCAGGAGCATTGGATTTCAACGGTGACAGCGTTGAAATTTGACGTTCTGGTATTCTCTAGACTAACCATTTTGTATCATATAGATAAGTTCAAGTAGACTGAATGTATTACCGTATAGGGGGTTATTTTAGCGGGGTGCAAATTTTGGCGTATTTTAGGGGTGAAACTGAAATCGCAAAAATAAAAACCGCTAAAATTCATGATTTTAGAAACTCTGGTAAAATGTTTTATTATCTGTATTGCAAATTTAATCAATAACAGGGTCATTTGTCAAATATTGGTTTAGTTAATTAATACACTATTCATTAATGTCCTATGGCTAATTTGGTCAATATCTGCGCAAAATGTCTTAAATTATTTTGACTTATCAACAAATCTATTCATCTATGTTACCAGTGTTTAAAGATCAAAGGCCTGATTGTGATCTAGTTGTCAAATTGACAACTCGATTAACTGTCATTTAAACCGTTAAATAAACATACGGATAAACACAACAACAAACCACACAATTAATAATAATTACGAAATGGGTATGCAACATGATTTTACCTGTATATACAAAATTAAAATTATCAATTATAACTTAAAGAAAATTGGTAGACTTGAAAAAAAAAATATGTTTAAAAACATTTAGAAACTAAACACTTGAACATGATAAAATCGTTTTTATTTCAGTGTTTCTTCCTCCTCATGTTATTTATTCATCCTGTATATAAGTTGCCATCCGTAATTAAGTTTCTGTTTTTGAACATGAAATATAGCCCGTGTCTGACCCCTTCCTGTGTAGTCCCCTTGTTTACTTATGTTCCAATTGGAAAATACACAAACACATGTTATCCGAGATTGCTAGACCGACAAATTTTTTTCTATGGTTTTGCCCATTCGCCAAAATTAAAACCACCAAATTTTTTGCAATACATTTTGACCTAAAAACCGCCAAATTTTACACCCGCTATATGGTATGAAGTCATTCTCTTTATGACGTTCAATATTTACATTTCTCAGCTGAGTTTGCATTAAGATTTAATAATTTTAACGTAAAGTTAAATGTAATTTATATTTAAATTTTATCAAGAAAATGTATTCCCAGCTTTAAAAAATGATTGACATGTGCATATGATATTAAATGGCATCATATTATCAACCAATTGAAATGCTTATATGGGAGGTCCTGACCTGGTGTTATATTAGAAGTGAAGCTTGCGTCAATGAAAAATATTGCACCAGGAGACCAGGTTAGTCTGAACAAAGAATGGTTAGTATTTATATTCAGTGTGTTTGACTTAGGAATGGGGCTAGAGGTCAACTTGTCTGGACCAAGAATGTTTAGTATTTATATTCAGTGTGTTTGACTTACGAATGGGGTTGGAGGTCAACCAGTCTGGACTAAGAATGGTAAGTATTTATATTCAGTGTGTGTGACTTAGAAATGGGGTTAAAAAATTTAAAAGGGAATTCTGCTGTATCTACCTTCACGTTGATTGTAGTAATTTAAAATTTTTTTTTATATCTTCAGGCTTTCAAGCAATAAAAGAATATCATGATTTTGACAGTACATAAAATTCAAATAAAAATCCCTGGTTTTTGCAGTCATTGTAAAATCCTACTATGTTTCAAATTTAGCTGGTTAGCTGTTAGCCTGTATGTTAATAAAATAAAATTTTTATATTATTTCAAAAAATAATTTTAAGAGAATTTGGTCTCGTATTAATTTTACTTCTTGTTACAGGTGACCAGGGCCAAAACTGGAACATTGCATCAGTAAATTTACCAGTGGGAAGTTCCCCTTACCAGATAGTGTTTGAAGGCATTATTGGAAAAAGTTACCGTGGTGATATAGCCATTGATGATTTTTCAATGACACAAGGGGCATGTTTAACATCAGGTTAATATTTCAGATTTGTTTTGTAATGTACTGCCTTAATATAAGATGAACATACTAGTAAAAGTATGTTCACCCACTGTATGTTGTGCTATTCATCTTATTTAGATACAATATTTTTTATTATTCCAATGCCATATTTATGGGCTTATTAACAAACCCACAAGTGCTTTGAAACACATGCACACTTTACCGGCCAGAAGCACACAAAATCAGTAGGTATATAATTTTTGAGTTATTTTCGTTCATACTTTAAGTTGGAGTTTGGACATTACAATTTTTTCTCATCTTGGGAAATTCAAGTTGTCCCCTATATAATAATTGGATTGATTCCAGAGCAACCTTTGTTGGTTTCATTGAAACTGACCTACATTATGACATTACAGGTGTCACCTGTTATATATTTTTTGGAATGCTTCCAAAGAAACTTTAGGTGAAACATCAAAATTGTCTCCCTTGGAAAATACAGATGTTTCCTACTGATATATTAATTTCCTAAATACATAAACATTTAACCAATCAGCCTTAAATAGTCACAAATGATAAACAGAAATAAATATAACATATCCACATTTGTTTTTGTTTATGAGTTTGATAAATGCTTTCCTTTTTACAGTTGAAAAATGAAATATATAAAGAGGATTTTTTTTCTTATTTAGGAAACTGTGATTTTGAAAATGGGTTATGTACTTATACCAATGACCATAGTGGTGCAGACAATTTTGATTGGTTGTTACACCAGGGTAGGACATCCACTGTGGGAACTGGTCCTACAACGGACCATACTACTAACAATGCACAAGGTTGGTATATTTATGCATTGATATCATTTCATATGTTTTGATTGGTTGTTACACCAGGGTAGGACATCCACTGTGGGAACTGGTCCTACAACGGACCATACTACTAACAATGCACGAGGTTGGTATATTTATGCATTGATATCATTTCATATGTTTTGATTGGTTGTTACACCAGGGTAGGACATCCACTGTGGGAACTGGTCCTACAACAGACCACATTACTAACAATGCACAAGGTTGATATATTTATGCATTGATATCATTACATATTTTGATTGGTTGTTACACCAGGGTAGGACATCTACTGTGGGAACTGGTCCTACAATGGACCACACTTCTAACAATGCACAAGGTTGATATATTTATGCATTGATATCATTTCATATGTTTTGATTGGTTGTTACACCAGGGTAGGACATCTACTGTGGGAACTGGTCCTACACCGGACAACACTACTAATAATGGACAGGTTTGGTAAAACTACATATTCATCATGTATTTGTTGGAATTGAAATACTACCATGTTAAACTGGGGTCAAATGAATATACAGTCATACCTATTTTAAAGACCTAATATGGGGGAAGGGAGGGGGGGGGGGGTAGGGTGGGGGAAAAATGGTCTCATAAGGCATGCACTCTTTTATGAAGATCCAATAATATCCAGAAAACTAGACAGGTCTAACTTCAATTGATTATTTTATAAAGATGTTCAGCAAGCCTTCTTTTGCAGGACATTATGTGTATATAGAAGCCTCACAACCACAGCAACAAGGTGACCAAGCCAGACTGATCAGTGAAAGTTTAAGTTATGCCACTCATTCCTGTTTGACATTTTACTATCATATGTATGGAAATGGGCTTGGAACACTTCGTGTCTGGACCCAGTTACAGGGATCCAGTAATCCTCTGCCTATTTGGGAGTTAACTGGAAACCAGGCTAACAGTTGGCAACAGGGACGCGTCATGATACCAAAGCAAACTGCAGACTTTAAGGTATATGTAAATACAGTGCTAAAATGTTCCTTTATTAACAATATCTCCTTTATTTTTATTATTACTGCCACATCTCCCTACAAAAATCACTTGGGTAGAACAATATACCAATTGTCATTAGAGGGTGGTATTGTTATTGATCAATAACCCAATGAAAAAAATATAAATGGGCATACTGCTAATTGAAAAAACAAGTTTTTTTTTAAGTACATTTTTATTATTTTTTGGTTAATAAAAATAAAATTCCAGATATATGTGTAAGAGTTTTCCATTTTTAAAGTGCCAAATATCATGTGATCAAAAACCTAAATGCTGGAGTACCTGAATCCCTGCAAAATATTGTATAAGTGCATTGACTACAAAAATATTGTATAAGTGCATTGACTACAACATCAATGCTGATTTGTTTTTAAATAATACATATAATTTGAAAAACAGTTATAATTGCAAATTTTAATTTAGGTAATATTCCAAGGAATCCGTGGAACCTCAGTTCTAGGTGATATAGGTCTGGATGATATCACATTCACAAGTAGTACAAGCTGTTCACGTATGTATCTTATTAAAATTATAATGTTTATAAGCTGCATTTCAGATTAAAAATATTTATTTCAGAATTTTTGTGTACATAAAAAAAATGATTAAGTGTTTGTTTTCATTTGTTCTGAACAAATTATTGTGTACTAAACATTGAAGCATTGTTAATTAACAAGACAGAGATACCTTTTATTTATACTATAGTATATCTATCAGTCCTATAAAATAAATAATGTTCAAAACTTCAGGCATACCAGCTAATGCTAATCCAACTGTTACTCAAGCGCCATCAACAGCAGCACCAACCATAGCTCAACCACCAACACAGTCACCGACGACAACAAAAACTACATTGCCAACAACAAAAGGAACAGGTATTGGGATAATCTTTTGAACCATAACACCCAATATATTCTTTAATTAATGAAGAATGAGTCTTCTCCAATCAGGCAAATTTTTATACCCCCGCTCGAGAGAGTCAAGGGTATATAGTGGTCCTCATGTCCGTCCGTCCACATTTGGTTTCCGGATGATAATTCAAAAAGTTTACATCCGATTTGAATGAAACTTTGGGATATTGTTATGTATCAGGTTGGTAAGAAGCCTATTGATTTTGGGGGAAATACGTCAAATTTCAAGGTCACAGTCCACGAAAAACGTTAAAAATTTTAACAAAAAAGTTGTTTCCGGACAATAACTCAAAAAGTGTACACCTGATTTGAATGAAACTTTGGGATATTGTCATATATCAGGTTGGTAAGAAGCCTATTGATTTTGGGGGAAATCCGTCAAATTTCAAGGTCACAGTCCACGAAAAACGTTAGAAATTTTTACAAAAAATTGTTTCCGGACAATAAGTCAAAAAGTTTGCATTCAATTTGAATGAAACTTTGGGATATTGTTATATATCAGGTTTGTAAAAAGCCTTTTGATTTTGGGGGAAATGGGTTAAATTTCAAGGTCACAGTCCACGAAAAACGTTGAAAATTTTAACAAAAAAGTTGTTTCCGGACAATAACTCAAAAAGTTTACACCTGATTTGAATGAAACTTTGGGATATTGTCATATATCAGGTTGGTAAGAAGCCTATTGATTTTGGGGGAAATCCGTCAAATTTCAAGGTCACAGTCCACGAAAAACGTTAGAAATTTTTACAAAAAATTGTTTCCGGACAATAACTCAAAAAGTTTGCATTCAATTTGAATGAAACTTTGGGATATTGTTATATATCAGGTTTGTAAAAAGCCTTTTGATTTTGGGGGAAATGGGTTAAATTTCAAGGTCACAGTCCACGAAAAACGTTGAAAATTTTAACAAAAAAGTTGTTTCCGGACAATAACTCAAAAAGTTTACACCTGATTTGAATGAAACTTTGGGATATTGTCATATATCAGGTTGGTAAGAAGCCTATTGATTTTGGGGGAAATCCGTCAAATTTCAAGGTCACAGTCCACGAAAAACGTTAGAAATTTTTACAAAAAATTGTTTCCGGACAATAACTCAAAAAGTTTGCATTCAAATTGAATGAAACTTTGGGATATTGTTATATATCAGGTTTGTAAAAAGCCTTTTGATTTTGGGGGAAATGGGTTAAATTTCAAGGTCACAGTCCACGAAAAACGTTAGAAATTTTTACAAACAAGTTGTTTCCGGACGATAACTCAAAACGTTTGCATGTGATTTGAATGAAACTTTGGGATATTGTTATATATCAGGTTGGTAAGAAGCCTATTGATTTTGGGGGAAATCCATCAAATTTCAAGGTCACAGTCCACGAAAAACGTTAGAAATTTTTACAAAAAAGTTGTTTCTGGACAATAACTCAAAAAGTTTGCATCCGATTTTAATGAAACTATAAAATATTGTTATATATTTTGTTGGTAAGAAGCCTATTGATTTTGGTGGAAATCTATCAAATTTCAAGGTCACAGTCCACGAAAAACTTTAGAAATTTTTACAAAATGCGGGGGTGTTAGTGATCGCTAGATCGACTTTGTCTAGTTTTTTTCTAATTTTGAATTAACTGTTTGTTTTTAACAATGTCATTTATGGATTATACTGTCACTTATCAATAATTACTGATTTTACTGTCACAAGTTTTAATGATTTTACTGTCACAAATCAAGAATTACTTATTTTACTGTCACGAATCAAGTTTTATTGATTTTACTGTCACAAACTGAGATTTACTGATTTTACTGTCACAAATCATCTTTTACCGATTTTACTGTCACAAATAGTTTTACTGATTTGAATGTCACAAATAGAGATTTATTGATTTTACTGTCACAACCAAAGATTGCTGGTGACTAAATACCAGATTATTTGATTCTTACATTTTCCAGCCTTGACAGACAATTTTATCACCAATGGAAGATCTCCCGGCCTTTCCCCAATATGCATGAAAAGTACCTCCTGTTTCTGTAAACCATTCAACTTCCTGTTTCTGTAAACCATTCAACTTCCTGTTTCTGTAAACCATTCAACTTTGACATCATGTTCTCCTGTAGGGCCTCCATTGTTTAATATCCAGAATGCTTGAAACAAGAATGTTACCATAGCAATGTTCTTTTTTCATGGATTCTGATGGATGTGACAACAAGTTTTTAAACAGTTTAAATTTGCAATCTATAAAAACGAAATGTGAACTACTTGTGCCATAATGTTTAGAAGTTGAATGTAGATTTTAGAAAACTAGAGATTCAATCAGAATAGATGTGGCATTAGAATGAAAAGATTTATTTCGTCAGTTGTATTGAAGTGCCATTACTGTTTTTTGTTTGTTTGGATGCTTAATGACCTTTATTATGACCTCTGATATTTTGTACAAATTCAGTCAGTGACACTGGTTGCAAACAATTTCCTATCTTAAAATTGACATTTTTTTTCTTAAAAATGATATTTCATCAATACAGATATTTTTTCAGCAGAACAAAGCAAACAATTAGTAACCAATAATACACTGCATTAGAATGTTCAGCCATTGTCAGAAAGTATGTGAAGATGTGTAGAGATATTTTTTGTATTGAGTTCTATCAGTAATAAGTTTGTCATAGTAGTCATGACCTTCGTTTTACTTATATTGGGCTATCATGACCTTGATTTATATATATATATTGGCCTTGTGGATTTGAATTATGATTACACATAAAACAAACAGTTTTAATACTTCTTGATGTTTTAGGAGGCAATAATTTTGCCTGTGACTTCAGCTATGATACATGTGGTTGGACACAGGATAAGACGGACAACTTTGATTGGACCAGATTTAAGGGGCCCACACCATCAACTGGCACTGGACCAACGGCAGACCATACCAATGGAAGTAAGAATTCTGTTGTCAATATTTGTATATCTACTGTTTTAAAAATATGGCTTCTTTCTGTTATGTTCTAGTCAACCTGTCACCTTAAAATAAGGAAGTTTTAGGCAGGAGAGTGTCTCTCTACATATATTTTCTTTTTTACATGATGCACATATATTGTAGGAACTGGAATTTTTTTAATTTCTATGGGGAAAAATGAATGAAATGAGCAGGGTAAACTTCCTATGGAACGCCAAATTAACATATATTCAATTAATTGTACCTATCTTCAAATAATTGAAGATATCTTCAAATAAATTGAAGATATCTTTAATTCAATTGTACCTATCTTCAAATAATTAAAGATATCTTCATATCAATTGAACCTATCTTCAAATGAATTATACCTAGGTGCAATTTAATTGATTCATTTGAAGATATCTTCAATTCATTTGAAGATATCTTCAATTCAATTACACCTATCTTCAATTGAATTGAAGATATCTTTAATTCACTTGAAGATAGGTCTAATTCCAACATCTCCATAATTCATTTGGGGATATCTCCAATTCATTTGAAGATATCTTCAATTCATTTGAAGATATCTTCAATTCAATTACACCTATCTTCAATTGAATTACACCTATCTTCAATTGAATTATATTATAATACAAATTTGATTAAGTGCAATTGAAGATAGGTTTAATTCAATTGAAGATAGGTTCAATTCGATTGAAGATAGGTTCAATTCAATTGAAGATATCTATAATTGAATTGAAGATAGGTACAATTGAATTGAAGATATCTTCAATTGTGCTGAATTGTACCTAGGTACAATTGAATTGAAGATAGGTATAATTGAATTGAAGATATCTATAATTGAATTAAAGATAGGTATAATTCAATTGAAGATAGGTATAATTCAATTGAAGATATCTTCAATATTTGAAGATAGGTACAATTAATTGAATATATGTTAATTTGGCGTTCCATAACTTCCAGCTCCCTGATTCTAGACAGGGTTATGTTGTTACACACATTTATGATAAGCTGATTACTGAGTATGTGGCATGTATGTAAATGATGGGCTAAGCTGACTTAATAAACATAAACTAAGGTAGAAGGATATTGACCACCATTTAAACATAAAATATACACATCATATTTAATACAAGTCATTAAAAATCACGTACCTTAATATAGGCCAATAATAAAAATAACAATCTGAGACATTGTTTCATGCACTGAGGGCAGGGTGTACTTTTCTTTTTCCAAAATTATTAAAGAGATGTTGTATAGATACTGAAGTATATGCTATAAAAAATTTAAAACAAATTTTCAATGCTGAAACACTTATTTGATAGGCTAATTTGTTCGATCAGTCAAGAAACATCAAACCAGTAATTATGTTTTAAATGGCCTTGAAGACTGGATATTATATTGCTATCATTTATTTTTTGTAAGCTGAAATCTGATTAGCCAATTTCATTGGAGCAACAATAACTTGCATTGGTCACAAGACATTTTTATACACACTTAAAATTAAAATAGTTTCATGACATCTTCTCTGTTTTTAACATTATATTGTGAAGTAATGTTAAAAGTATATTATAAGGAAGTTGTCATGAAATACTAAATTTTCATTTTTGACTTTTTGGGGACCTGTTCATACAAATGCTTTGAAAAATCCACAGATTATTTCTTGCAAAATTGTTTAAGTGGGAAGGGAGGTGGTTTTATTGTTATGGGGTGTCTGTGTGTCCATACATCAGTCCTTTCGTCTATTGCACTGTGGGTATCCATAAATTATCTGCAACTCCTTATCTGGTATCTACAACTCTTAACACAACACTAAGTGCAATTTAATTAAAATGTCAATGAATCTTGGTCACATAGTGCCATTGTGCATGCGATATTATACATTTTTTAAGAATGATATATGAAGGTTTCCCTTAGCAAAACATAGATTTTGCCATGAGGAAGCAAGACATATCAATAATCGCCATTGCTTACAGTCTAGTGTATTTTTCCATGAATCATATTCCTTACTATAACAACCAGTTTAAAACCTTGTTACTATAACAACTATTTTAAAACCTTGTTACTATGACAACCAATTGAAAACCTTGTTAGTACTAGAACAACAATTTTGAAACCTTGTTATGTTGATTGCACCAGCAAACATCTTAATATTGAGAAATCATTTTTTTGGTGATGTATTATGCATTGTAATTAATTGTTGGTAACTTAATTATACCCCTGCAAACTTGTTGGGGGTATATTGGAATGTCTGTCTGTCTGTCTGTCTGTCTGTCTGTCTGTCTGTCTGTCTGTCTGTCTGTCTGTCTGTCTGTCTGTCTGTCTGTCTGTCTGTCTGTCTGTCTGTCTGTCTGTCTGTCTGTCTGTCTGTCTGTCTGTCTGTCTGTCTGTCTGTCTGTCTGTCTGTCTGTCTGTCTGTCTGTCTGTCTGTCTGTCTGTCTGTCTGTCTGTCTGTCTGTCTGTCTGTCTGTCTGTCTGTCTGTCTGTCTGTCTGTCTGTCTGTCTGTCTGTCTGTCTGTCTGTCTGTCTGTCTGTCTGTCTGTCTGTCTGTCTGTCTGTCTGTCTGTCTGTCTGTCTGTCTGTCTGTCTGTCTGTCTGTCTGTCTGTCTGTCTGTCTGTCTGTCTGTCTGTCTGTCTGTCTGTCTGTCTGTCTGTCTGTCTGTCTGTCTGTCTGTCTGTCTGTCTGTCTGTCTGTCTGTCTGTCTGTCTGTCTGTCTGTCTGTCTGTCTGTCTGTCTGTCTGTCTGTCTGTCTGTCTGTCTGTCTGTCTGTCTGTCTGTCTGTCTGTCTGTCTGTCTGTCTGTCTGTCTGTCTGTCTGTCTGTCTGTCTGTCTGTCTGTCTGTCTGTCTGTCTGTCTGTCTGTCTGTCTGTCTGTCTGTCTGTCTGTCTGTCTGTCTGTCTGTCTGTCTGTCTGTCTGTCTGTCTGTCTGTCTGTCTGTCTGTCTGTCTGTCTGTCTGTCTGTCTGTCTGTCTGTCTGTCTGTCTGTCTGTCTGTCTGTCTGTCTGTCTGTCTGTCTGTCTGTCTGTCTGTCTGTCTGTCTGTCTGTCTGTCTGTCTGTCTGTCTGTCTGTCTGTCTGTCTGTCTGTCTGTCTGTCTGTCTGTCTGTCTGTCTGTCTGTCTGTCTGTCTGTCTGTCTGTCTGTCTGTCTGTCTGTCTGTCTGTCTGTCTGTCTGTCTGTCTGTCTGTCTGTCTGTCTGTCTGTCTGTCTGTCTGTCTGTCTGTCTGTCTGTCTGTCTGTCTGTCTGTCTGTCTGTCTGTCTGTCTGTCTGTCTGTCTGTCTGTCTGTCTGTCTGTCTGTCTGTCTGTCTGTCTGTCTGTCTGTCTGTCTGTCTGTCTGTCTGTCTGTCCATAAAGGAAGTACATTATATGTAGATGTGCATGAAGGATTTTATTGTTAGTTCTGTGATATCAGAAACTTTATTAATTGTTTCTCATATATTTGTAAAGTTCTTCATGACAATACATTTTTTTGCACACATATATGTTTTGGGGGAAGAAGGTCACATAGTTATTTGATGTTAATAGTTTTTTTAAGATAATCTATCAAATGAATTTGTTTTTTTTTCAATAAGATTACTCCTACCTAGTTTTCATCTGGTACCCTTCCCCAATAAAAACTGGATGCCGCGACATAGAAGAAAACTTGCTAAAAATGGTGTTTAACTCTATTCAAACAAACAAGCATTGAAAGTAAATGAAACAAAAAAAAACTTATTTAGAATTTATTTTTTGTAGATGGCTATTACATGTACATAGAAACTTCAGCACAAACTATGGGACAGAAAGCCAGATTGATCAGCCCAGCAGTCAACATTCAGAGTGGACAACAGATGTGTGTATCATTTTGGTATGACATGTATGGTCCACACATAAATGCACTAAACATTTATGTCAGAAGTGTCAGAACAACTCAACTTGGTAATCCTATCTGGACCCGGCAGCGAACTCAAGGAAATCGCTGGATCTTTGGACAGTTTACCCTTTCAGGAATTGTTGGACCTGTAAATGTGAGTAATGACATTGATCCAAATCCTTAATTTCTGTGATAAGTTACCATGGCTACTTTAGAACAGTTAAATCTCAGTTAAGAACAAGAAAAAAATAAAATATTTTATCTAAATTAAATGTAATTGTCACTTGTCTTTGACCCGTTTATAAATTTTTTTTATATATGGTATCTAATGTAGATCACAAAATTTTGTTGAAAAACTGTTTATAGAAATTTAATTGGATAACAGTTTATAAACCTTGTATAATTAATTTTTCTTTTGTTTGATGTTTACTTTAAACTTCAGTGCTATTTTTATGTCTTTTTATTTTATTTACAGATTTTTCAAGGTCATTTTATAGATTTTAAATAAATGCAATACATGATACTTTACTTAGTCTTATAGTCACTTGTGCTTGACCACATAGATGTTTTAAGTTAGTTATTTAATAAACACTCTTTAGGTAACCTAACTGAAAGTCAGGGTGAGATTTTGCAATCACTGTTTTTTGTTCCCCATCCATCTGCCTTTCAACAGTAAAGGTTTCATATTTTTATCTTTTCTTCTGAAACTGTGTGGCTGATAGCAGCTCACATGTTATTTATACTGAGAACTGATTTGTATGAATTGTCTATTTATAGGTTATTATTGAAGGTACAAAGGGCTTAGGTTTCCAAGGAGATATAGCCATTGATGATATTGGGATACAACAAGGTGTATGTGGAAGTAAGTTGTTACGAAAAGTTAAAAATTAATGCACAGAAAACAAACTTATTTTGCATACCCCATTTTAAAAATTGAAGAGCCTTAAACTGAATACTAGAGGTGTACATTTTATATTTAATTATACTTGTTTACAATTTGTAATTGTTTACAAACTTTGTAAACAATTGTTTCTTTGTTCGGAGCAAACACTTCTGAATAACTCCACTTCATAATTATAATAATTTTCACAAATTTAATGATGTTCTAGTGATTTTGAATTTTCTTCTCTCATGTATTTTATGTGAATTTTCACTGCAATTCCTTCACATGATTTGCTGTGTAAACTTATGACATGTCTAAAATCTAATGGGAGATGGATAAATAAAAGCTAGTTAAGCTTATTTCCAATTCTTCTCATAATATAAATGTGAAAATACGAATATATATGTTTAAACTAATTATGACCATGATTTCCTTTTTAGCAGTTGTTTGCATGTGTTTTCAGATTCTTCAACTGAATACAATTGGTTCAGATTTCAATTAATTCTGTTTATTAAATTTTATCATTTGCTCACAAACATGCCTTTGGTCATAGGTTAATTATAGTTAGTACATCAATTTAGTAAGTTTTGTAAAGCTAAGCAGATTGTTTACTATGCCACAACATTAAAGTGTCATAAGATTTTCTTTAGCACTGTTATTTAATTTGCACATGACTAAGATAAAGCAGTTTAATTAAGTGCATTTATTTCTTTTTTTGGAATGTTAGATCTTTTACAAAGAATTAATAAAAATCACTGTTGAAAGTAGAGCTTAGATAAGCACAATTTATGTGATTAAGAACAATGTTCAGTGATATATTATAAATCAGAACTGGTGTAGCTATTATTTTATCTTTAACAGGTGGGACCACAGTTTCTCCTGCAAGACCTCCATTATCTGGTAGTCCGTCATCTTTAACCTGTATATTTTATCTTTAATAGGTGGGACCACGGTTTCTCCTAAAAGACCTCCAGGATATGACTAAGATAAAGCAGTTTAATTAAGTGCATTTATTTCTTTTTTTGGAATGTTAGATCTTTTACAAAGAATTAATAAAAATCACTGTTGAAAGTAGAGCTTAGATAAGCACAATTTATGTGATTAAGAACAATGTTCAGTGATATATTATAAATCAGAACTGGTGTAGCTATTATTTTATCTTTAACAGGTGGGACCACAGTTTCTCCTGCAAGACCTCCATTATCTGGTAGTCCGTCATCTTTAACCTGTATATTTTATCTTTAATAGGTGGGACCACGGTTTCTCCTAAAAGACCTCCAGGATATGGTAGTTTGTCTTCCTTGACCTGTTTATTTTATCTTTAAGAGGTGGGACCATGGTTTCTCCTAAAAGACCTCCAGGATATGGTAGTTTGTTTTCCTTGACCTGTTTATTTGTCTTTAACAGGTGGGACCCAGGTTTCTCCCACAGGACCTTCAGGATCTAGATGTCTCTCATCCTTCACCTGTTTATTTGTCTTTAACAGATGGGACCACAGTTTCTCCTACAGGACCTCCAGGATCTAGATGTCTGTCATCCTTTCCCTGTTTATTTTATCTTTAACAGATGGGACCACGGTTTCTCCTACAGGACCTCCAGGATCTAGATGTCTGTCATCCTTTCCCTGTTTATTTTATCTTTAACAGATGGGACCACGGTTTCTCCCACATAACCTCCAGAATCTGGTAGTCTGTCATTCTTAACCTGTTTATTTTATCTTTAACAAGTTGGACCACAGTTTCTCCTACAGGACCTTCAGGATCTAGATGTCTGTCATCCTTTCCCTGTTTATTTTATATTTAACAGGTGGGACCCAGGTTTCTCCCACAGGACCTCCAGGATCTGGTAGTGTGTCATCCTTCACACGTTTATTTGTGTTTAACAGGTGGGACCACAGTTTCTCCCACAGGACCTTCAGGATCTAGATGTCTGTCATCCTTACCTGTTTATTTTATATTTAACAGGTGGGACCACGGTTTCTCCCACAGGACCTCCAGGATCTGGTAGTCTTTCATCCTTACCTGTTTATTTTATATTTAACAGGTGGGACAACGGTTTCTCCTACAGGACCTCCAGGATCTGGTAGTCTGTCTTCCTTGACCTGTAACTTTGAGCAAGGCCTTTGTCAGTATAGCCAGGACACAAACGATAATTTTGATTGGACATTACAAACTGGTGGCACGTCTACCATTAATACGGGACCAACAGCTGATCACACCATGGGAACAAGTGCAGGTATACATGTCTAACATAAAAAGGACAGTGGTATGAAGGATCATAAATTCTTTCCTGTCTGTTCAAGTGGAGTAATTTTATATATTTTTTCTGGTTCCTTACTTTCTGTGTTCAAGTTTTTGATTTTGGTTTTGCGTTTGTCTCTATCTGGAGTTGTCCCGTTACTTTTGACTCTTGTTATTCTGTCAGTTTTCTTGTCATTTTTTCTTTATAGAGATCTACAGTTGCAGTTGATATATCTATGTCTTTATCATCAGATATGTTTATACATGTATTGTCATCATTGCTTGCACTTTGAGAACCTTTAATTGCAATCAAATATATCTTACTGTAAAAATCTTTGTAGGGGATACAAAAGGGGTTCGGGTTAGGGTTGCTGTGCACTGCCTCATCTTATATTGGGAAATTAAAAAAAACAAAATTGAAGATTTAAAAAAAAGCCAAGAACAAAAACTGGTGGATAAAAATATCTGAAGATTTATTTTATCAATAATATAAGAATGTTTTGATTAGGTCAGATCCTCGATAACCGTGCATGGTTGGATAACAAAATTGGTGATTTAGGTTGTTAATCAGCAGAAAATGACACCTGACCTTCACCTCAATTTTATGGTCCAGTGTCTTCATTTAAGTTTCTGGATATGTCACTTTCTTTGTAACCATGCGTGAACAATATATATGGTTAGAAGTTAATACAAGGGTACCAGGAGCTTTGCTTAATTCATAGGGTGATATTTTTATAGTTGCAGTGGAGGTTGCAGAATAAATAGAATATTTTTATCTGTGATTTTGCATATCCAATTACCCTTAGTCTACTATATAATGCTATTTATAAGTTGCTCATGATTTTATTTTCACTACTGATGTGGAACAATAGTGTGATATTTTTATGATAAATTTATCTTTTTTGGATTGAAGAAAATGAAATCTATCCAATGATGTCTTTTTCATCAATTTGAATGGGAAAATAATGGCATAATCAGCAAAATAATGAGATTGCTTCTGTCATTTAGATTGCAAGAACTACTCATTTACTAGACATTTGTTATAAAAATAGATATTTTCAGGACATTATATATATACGAAAGCATCTACACAACGTCCTAACGACAAAGCTCGTCTGACGTCTGCTCTTCAATCCTACACACAGTCTGCCTGTCTCACATTCTGGTACCACATGTATGGCACTCAGATAGGAATTCTCAATGTTTACATGAAGAGTGGTGCTAACCTTGGTGCACCTATATGGACCAGGAGAGCAAACCAGGGCAATGTGTGGAGTATTGCTCAAGTTTCACTCAATCCATCCTCTCCTTATCAGGTAATTCTACAGAAAACAGAAATCTGACTAAGTCACTGTACACTATAATTAAGTTAGATGACAGTCCCATGCTACTGTTTCCACCTGCCAAATGTTAGTGTGAATCTTCCATCTTATGATATGCTTACTCAGTCCATTTTACCTGCTTGTGTATTTAATTATCAACCAGTCATGTTCTTTCCAGGTACACGTAATACTCTCATATGGAAAAAAGATATTATATTTTGATATCATTTAATTGATACTTTTCCAACATAAATTTTATCAGTAACTAATCATTTAATTTAAAACTATTATTGATAAAATCTGGGAGTATTTTAAATTTATTTTGAGTTATTCCCTACTGGGATTCCATAATTTTTTGCAGAGACATCATTGTGATTTTCGCACATTCCAAGGTGATGATGTCACAAAAGTAGTTTGTAATTAAGTGCACAATATATTATTTTACAAATCTTCAATAAATTTATCAGTGGTTTTTTCTAATGGTTTAAAACCCAAATTTCAATAGAATACAAATGTGCATATTGTTAGATAATAATAGTTTAAGACATTGCCTAAATCTGTTTTTCTGCATAACATCAGTGGCTATTTACTTTCAAACTTGTCTATATTGAAACCTATGAAAGCCAAACAGAAAGATTAGTCAAATTTACAATTGATGATTAAAGTCCTTAAAAGGATCGTTTACTGCTGTTTTACTGTACTAAGTTATGGAAGTTCATACAGAAAACATCTAAATATTCAAAATTTGTGTGATTTTGCTGTGAATTTTGATTCAGTTTTCCACAAATTAACAAATGTTGTATATTTTTTATTGAACAGGTGGTATTTGAAGGTGTACGAGGAAATGGAATTCTGGGAGACATTGCCATAGATGATATTTCAGTGAAAGCTGGATCTTGTGGAAATGCTGGTAAACATCATTGTCTTACAACATACAGATTTCAGATTGTAGCCAGGTCACAAATCTGTTATTAAAACACATATTTGTGACAGTAGATTATTAAGAAAGAACTGTTTATTATAATTACTGAAAACATAAACATAATAGGTTTGACAACATTTATCAGTTGTAATGATTTTCTATCCTTATTATACTGGTTATAGACAAACACCACTGAAGGTTCACATTTAATCTAAAATCAACTGGATATTTACAAACACATGGATCTCAAAACAAAAGCATGTAAGGGTATTTTTATTTCAAAGTGTATATCTTCTGGACAGGGTGTACTCGACTCCAATCCTAATTGACAAGGTTTGCCAGTTTTCCTACCGAGGGTCAAAGATTCTCTCCGGGTACTGCAGCTTCCTCTCCCAATAAAAACTGGACGCCATATGATATAGCTGAAAAATTGCTGAAAGTGGCGTTAAACAGCATTCAAGCAAACAAATATCTTCTGGCTTAATAATAATCACTAGTGTTTGATATCCGTAGTGTTACTTACTGATTGTTTGTATCTTATATCATGTTTACCATTTCTGTTCCTTTGTGTATTCATTCTTTACATAAAAATGTTGATTTAATTTGAACCAGTTACATTTCTTCAAAATCATTTAAATGTTATATGAATGACTTGGGAAGTGGTCTTTATACATAATTGTCATATCTGCTCAGTGGCTTTGAAAAATGGATGGGGATATTTAAGTATTAACTACACAAATTATTCTCTATCGAGGGATAACAAAATTTCCGTTTTGCACATTGTATAATCTGCGTAGCATATTATATTAAATGTGCACAACGGAAATTTTGTTTTGTAACTGGACATTTTTGAAAAAAGAGATCAACACAAAAAACTGTTAGTTTCCCGTGGAGTAATATATGACGTCAAATGGCGCATGTCTCCATGATGATCAAATTTGTTTTCCATCCTCTGATAGAAAATATTTTCCAGCCAATCAAAAGTCTGTATTCTCGCAAAATTTATTTATTCTGAAAGATAAAGCTTTCTGTTGTATTTGAATAATTTTTTTTATACTGTTTAGATTTAATGTTCTAATGTATTTATTTAAGAAATAGATTATTGCAAGCGGGCTCTATGCGAATTAGAACATGGTCAGACCTTATATTTGTCAATATTTTATACCGAGGTATAAAATGAAGGCAAATATAAGGTCTGACCATATTCTAATTCACATAGAGCACAATTGCAATAATCTATTTTGATTCTAATATGTCTAACTAATGTTTTAAAATTTCGAAGCGGCTCTAAGAGTACGCTTTCATTGGTAATATTGTTTTTTGAAACTAATAAGATATCTCCAGAAACAGCATGTTAAAGCAAAAAATATTGACATAAACATATATTTATTGAAAATACGTACCTTTTTAGCAAAAAATATTGAGAAATCTTAACAAAATTGTATTGTTCCAGTTTGAAATTTTCTAGTTGAGCGTATATGACGTCGGAATTCTAATTGTGACAACATACCATGCTCTATGCTTATTAGAACCCTAATGTGTTCTCAAAGCATATGAAGACGTCATATTAGAATTGCTTATTTAAAATACTAGTATAAAACTTAGGTCAAAATTCAGTAGAAAGTGTAAAACTTCCGGGGAATCAATACCATAGGTTTTTTATTCCAGCCATTCATATTCCGAAAATTTTTTAACTTATTACAACTTTTTAATTTTGATCATGTTTAAATATCCCCCCAAAGTACCATGCTCCATTTTTATAATGATTCCCATTTGAGGAATCTTTTGATAGTAGAGGTATGTTTTTACTTAAGGTATGGAATTAATAACCTTGTGAATTTTCGTCAATGGAAATTTTTGCAATGTAATCACACATCAATATATATAAAGATAGATAACTCTGACAAAACTACAACTCTTCCTTTTCCTATAATTGAAGAACAAAACTTTTAACTAATTCTAATTTGTCTGTCCACATCCCTTGTAAGCGCAACTCCTCCTAAACCGCTTGATGAAATTTAATGAAACAGCATAAAGGAAGTACATAATATGTAAATGTGCATGAAGGTTTTTTATTGACCTCCGATATCATTAAGGGGAGATAATTGAACTTGAAATTGAAGTGGGGGGTATCGCTTTGTGAGCGTGCTCACAGTCCACACTTGTTTTCACTTTAATGTCTTAAATATAAAATAAAGGCCTAAATAAATTTAGTATCTTTCAGATTATCTTAACTAAATTAATATCCTTCATTTATTGAAATCTGAAACTTTAACGTCCATTTAATCCTAACAATCCTACTATTCAGGACAATACATAATCTTCAAACTTGGCTGGCATCCATCTTTTTCTACCTGATGTTCTAATTGTCTCATCATCACCTGTTTCCTTATTCTCTCGATTGTTGGGCTCAGATCAGTATCCTGTATCAGTGTAATCACTATTATCAAGTTCTTCCACCGTACACTCAGAATATTCTGCATTTTTACAATACTTACTTAATCCTCTCCGCTCCGTGAGGAGCATAAGGCACCAATGAGTTTTCTCCAGCCATCTCTATCTTGAGGCAGCCAACTTATTTCGTTCCATGTCTTGCCCGCTGTGGCCATTTCATTCTCTGCTGTCCTTCTCCATGTACCCAGTGGTCTTCCTCTCTTTCTCTTCCCTCGTGGCGCCCATCACAAAGCAGTGTGTGGATGTCTGCTCTTGTTCATACTCAACACATGACCCAACCATCTCCCGCGTCTCTGTTTGACCTCAAGCACAAGCACAATTATTTTTATGATAAGTCTGCTCAAATTTCTTAACATGTGTAATTTCTTCACTAATATAAATGGTATCTGGTTAAAGAGCATAGTTCATTCTGCTTATCTTTCTTGCTTTAGTAAGACTTGATCACCCATGTTTACTGAACTTTGAATGGCATGTCTCTTCTCATCTGCATACTGGTTTCCATTTTCTTTTTTTTTTATTTTGTTATCGGTAGATAATGTCACCGTCATTAATTTCTGTATGTTCGATTTTTTGTCTCGCCTGCGACGAAAGTCGCTGGAGGCGAGACATATGTATGGGAATCCGGCGGCGGCGGCGGCGGCGTAAACACTTGACATCTTGCTTCATATCTTTGTAAGCCCAAGCCCTAGGTCCGTCAAATTTGGTCCAGAGGTAGCTTATGATGAGCACTTGCCAGTCAGTCACCTGTCACCTGACCTTGACCTCAATTTCACGGTCCAGCGACTACGTTAAAGTTTTTGGGTTACGACAGTTCCTCTGTAACTACGCATGGTAGGATGACAATATTTGGTGTATAGGTTGCTGATGACTAGTACATGACTGTCTGGTAGGTGTCACCTGACCTTGACCTCAATTTCACGGTCCAGCGACTACGTTAAAGTTTTGGGGTTACGACAGTTCCTCTGTAACTATGCATGGTAGGATGACAATATTAGGTGTATAGGTTGCTGATGACTAGTACATGACTGTCTGGTAGGTGTCACCTGACCTTGACCTCAATTTCACGGTCCAGCGACTACGTTAAAGTTTTGGGGTTACGACAGTTCCTCTGTAACTACCCATGGTAGGATGACAATATTTGGTGTATAGGTTGCTGATGACTAGTACATGACTGTCTGGTAGGTGTCACCTGATCTTGACCTCAATTTCACGGTCCAGCGACTGCGTTAAAGTTTTTGGGTTACGATAGTTCCTCTGTAACTACGCATGGTAGGATGACAATATTTGGTATATAGGTTGCTGATTAATAGTACATGACTGTCTGGTAGGTTCCACCTGACCTTGACCTCAATTTCACGGTCCAGCGACTACGTTAAAGTTTTTGTATTAGGACAGTTCCTCTGTAACTATGCATAGTATGCTGACAATATTTGGTATACAGGCCGCTGCTCATAATTAATGCTATTAACGTAATGCTTATGACGAAATTTATTTTCGTTACTGATGCGGAATTCAGGCGAGACGTTTTTCTGTGTCCACACTTGTTTAAGTTTGGTTCCGATTTGAGATTTCAGAAATGATAAATAATACTATACTGAAATGTGTCCCTAGCTTTGTATGATCATGCCATATTTTGGCATTTATTTTCAGACCTCTCTTAAAGTTAAAGAGCAGGGCATTGGGCATTAGATTAGAGTAATGCATGTATTAAGGGTGTAAGCAATTCATACATAAGATTCCCCCCAGTTTATTAGTATTTGGCAGTTTTCATCAACCTCACTGCCAACACTATTGCAGATAGGAGTTGCAATGTTACAAACACACAATTTCTCCTATTTGAAAAGGAGCAACAAACCTTGTGCTTTTTGGATAAATTGAAAATTTTCTTGATATGGTTACCAGCGGAAATGCATCAATTTAAGATAAAATAAGTCCCAACCTATAGAAGAAATTAGGTTTTCAATTAACAGTATAGAGTGTCATTTATATTTTTTGCAAAATTTAAAACTTTTTACACTTTTAACAGGTTCTTGCACCTTTGACCAGCGAACTTTGTGCTTATGGACTAATGCCAGAGATGATGATTTTGATTGGACCATACAGCATAATGGCACACCATCTGTTGGAACAGGTCCAGCCAGTGACCACACTCTAGGAAATGCCAATGGATACTATGTATATATTGAGACTAGTGCTCCTCGAGTTCAAGGACAGAAAGCTCATCTTTTGAGTGCGTCATTCCCACCTAATTATAATAATCCTCAATGCTTTAAGTTCTGGTACAATATGAATGGTCGAACCATAGGTACTCTAAATGTCTTCTTAATTTCCAATAGGACTACAACGTCAGTTACTAATACATTATTATGGTCACTCAGTGGGGCCCAGGGAGCATCATGGAATTCTGGACAATTTACAGTTCGAAGTTCAACAGGATTTCAGGTATGTATAGTAATTCTAATGTGATAGATTTCTGTCTGATACACTAATGTTTATTTTTGTTTACCTTTATTCTGCCAGATACTTGCAGTTTGTAAAATGAATTCTCCCAGATACTTGCAGCTAACAAAAGTTGAAAGGAATTCAAGCCATTTAAAATTGCAGCTTCAGAAGGATCACTGTCGTAAGAGATTATTAGATTTATTCTGCATCACCATTTAATCACACAAATACAGGGTAATGAATACAACCTACCTCTACTTTTTGTGCATGTACATTTTAGGCCATGCGCATAATATTTTTTGTTTGTTTGTTTGAATGGTGTTTTAACGCCACTTTCAGCAATTTTTCAGCTATTTCATGGCGTCCAGTTTTTATTGGGGGAGGAAGCCGGAGTACCCGGAGAGAACCCCCGACCTGCAGTAGGAAAACTGGCAATCCTTGTCAATTAAGATTGGAGTCGAGTACACCCTGCCTGCAGTGAGAATCCCAATCTGCTGAAGAAAGTCTTGAAAAATATATACCAATCAGTTAATTTTGATTGTAATTTTACACTTTTGGCGTTAAAATTATTTTTGTAAAAGAAAATTTAATCATTTAATTTTTAAATAAAAAATAACATTAATGTGTTGCCAAAACTATAGCTCTTGTATTTTTCAACAACACAGGGCTATTGTGTATGTACTGCATCACAGTTGTCTGATTAACAGATATTCCTGAATGGTGTAATACAAAATGTCAGTCTGTTTAAATACATAAGCTAGTTATTTAACACTAATGAACATTTATTAGTTAACATCCAATGATTTTTTTAAACTTGTTGGTCTCTCTTGTTTTCTTTTTAATGTTTTTCATTACGAGTATCAGTGTACCTTTTATCCTGAGGTTTGGTTCCGCATCTATTCATAACAGTACAGTGGATTTGCAATTAAACGTTTAGTGACCTGTTAATTGTTAAGATATTTAAAAGCAGAATAGTGTATGTCCTGCCAATGAAAATCATACATGTCCCCCAATTTTCATTGGCTGGACATACACTATTCTGCTTTTAAATATCTTGACAATTAACAGGTCACTAAATGTTTAATTGCAAATAGTTTGATCATTCATCTGTTCCACCTCAGTTTACCTTTTCGATAAGGCTTTTTTTTATGAAAATGACTTACATCTTCATGCAACGGTACACAGTCAAAGCATCTCTTCACTGGCAAAATTCTGCAGGGCTGTGCCAAATATTTCTTGCTGGAGGGAAATTAGTAAAAAGAGGGGTGTTTACCAACATGTGGCAAGTGGGTCACAGAGAAACATTTTCTTGTTTTATTTAAAAAAAAACAAACATTAATATGAAAATAGAATTCAATTTAGGATGAATGAAAATATCACCTATCTTTTACAGATTCAGTTTGAGGGTATAATTGCAGCAATTGCCTATGGAGACATAGCCCTGGATGATTTATCATTGGTTAATGGTCAGTGTGGCACGTCTCCTTCAAAAGCCATTCCGGCATCTTTGTCAACAACAGTGCCACCTACAACAGTAACTACTGCACCAGTAACAGCTACATCGGGTATATCATGATAGACATGTTTAAGAACCTTTCCTTTTTAATGTTAACGGTTTGGAACTAGGAAATAATTAATTGTTTAGTTGTTATAAGTGTTCACCAGTGGTATGTTTATGCTGATTTAATTCATTAAATACCACAAAATTGATAGTTATTGGTTTATTATTACTTTAATTTACTAAATTTAAAGTTTAACATTTTACACTGCATTTGATTATTTTATGTCTTTCAAAGCTCTTAATGGAAAGTAAAATATCTTTTATATTTTCTGTTTGAATTGTAGTTGGTGGAGCTTTTAACTGTAACTTTGAGAGTAATACATGTGGCTGGCTACAAGCAGCAGGAGACACGCCTGGATTTGATTGGACAAGATTTCATGGCAGTACATCTACAATCGGTACAGGACCAACTGCTGATCACACAACTGGAAGTAAGCATTTATTTCCATTATTGACTGTTTCTTTAGTCTTGTTTTTATTAATCTCCTGTTTTTACAAAAATAACAGGGATATCAAATAAGTAACAAATCACAGCTGTTAAGTCATTAAGAAATGAGGACTTTGAATCCAATTTTCTTTCAATTGATTTCACAGAATTAATAGGTCAGAAAACATATGTGAAAATCTTTAAGGAACAAAGTTGCAACAGTAATTTGTTTAAAGTAATATATAATTGTAACTTACTTAGTCCTCTTCATGCTGGGAGCACATAAGGCCTTGACCACCATCTCTGCCTGTCTGCTGTCATTTTTTTTATAATTGTAACACCATTGTTAAATGTTAATTACTTCATTCCTTTAGGATTAATATGGCTACCTCCAAGTGTTTCTGGTCAAAGAAATCTTTTTTTTTTTGGCACCAATAAAACCAAACATGTACATTAAAGCAATTAATGCACATTCTTAATTACTAATTAATATTTTTTTATTGAAACTAGGAGGATACTACATGTATATAGAAACTTCTGGGGCCCGTCGACCTGGAGACAAAGCACACTTAGAGAGTCCTAATGTTTCAGCTGACCCAACCACAAAATGTCTCAGATTCTGGTATCACATGTATGGTTCATCTATTGGCCAACTTAATGTATACGTCAGAGCTGGTGCTGCGCTGGGTTCACCAATCTGGACACGACAGGGAACACAGGGAAATAGATGGATACAGGGACAAGTTGTTGTTAACGTGACCTCTGCTTTTACCGTATGTTTTGAAAAATGTTTCTTCTGCTTAGTTATTATACCCTCGCAAACTAGTTTGGGGGGGAGTCTATAGGAATCACCCTGTCTGTCTGTCTGTCTGTCCGTCCGTCCGTCCGTACGTCAAGCTTTTCTCAGAAACCGTACATCAGAACAACTTGAAATTTGGCAGGGTGGTTCAGTATCACAAGTTGTACGTCCTAAGCGACTGTCAGACCTGTCAGACAACTATTTCCTGTTTGGGACTGGGCTGATATGAAAATGTGTTAACATGAGTATGAAAATTTCCGTCAAGCTTTTCTCAGAAACCCTACATCAAAACAATTTGCAATTTGGCAGGGTGGTTCAGTATCACAAGTTGTACGTCCTAAGCGACTTTCAGACCTGTCGGACAAGTACTTCCTGTTTGCGATTGGGCCGAAATGAAAATGTGTTAACAGGAGTATGAAACTTTCTGTCAAGCTTTTCTCAGAAATGGTACATGAGAACAATTTGAAATTTGGCATTGTGGTTCAGTATCACAAGTTGTACGTCCTAAGCGACTTTCAGACCTGTCGGACAACTACTTCCTGTTGCGACTGGACCGATATGAAAATGTGTTAACACCAGTATGAATATTTCCGTCAAGCTTTTCTCAGAAACCGTACACAAGAACAATTTGAAATTTGGCAGGATGGTTAAGTATCACAAGTTGTACGTCCTTAGCGACTTTCAGACCTGTTGGACAACAATTTCCTGTTTGGGACTTCCTTTAGCGGGGGCATCCGTGTCCCATGGACACATTCTTCAATTTTTTTAACTGCAAATATTATTGTTAAATCTATTGTTTAGTTTTATAATAATTATATTATTATATTTCAAAGTTGGTATTTTACAAACTTTTAATTTCATTTTACAAACAATCATCAAGCTAAGAATTTTTTTTTATATATTATTGTAAATTCTTGTTGAGTTCACCTTTTTTTCAAGGTAAATGGCTATTCTTTTGTTTACAGGAATTAGAGTCATAACTCTATAAGGGAACACCCTTTTCTTTTCTCCTTTTTCATTTTCCAACTTTTCCTTCACTTTTATACAATGTATACTTTAATTTACAAAGAATAATACTCACCCATGCTGATCCATTGATATTGCAAGCAAAAATGTGAGAACTATACACAGCAAACTATGGTAAGTCATACACAGCAAACTATGGTAAGTCATACACAGCAAACTATGGTAAGTCATACACAGCAAACTATAGTAAATTATACACAGCAAACTATGGTAAGTTAAACCATTTTCCACCAATTTGTTTTGTTTTTAAGGTGGTATTTGAAGGTGTAAGAGGAGCAACTTATTTTGGTGATATTGCCATTGACGACATTTCACTGAAAACAGGAGATGATTGCTCAGGTAGGCGTTCTTTATATAATAATAATAATAATAATAATAATAATAATAATAATAATAATAATAATAATACTTTATTTTATGAGGCTAAACTCTGTTAGCTACACCATTCTTCTATGAGGCCCTCAGATCAGATTACACAGAAAATAAAATTTTACATTACAAAATAAAACAATACAAATTCATATTGTTAGACTTTTACAAATATATTTATAATAGATAGAAAAATTACATCAAAATGAATGAAAAGATTGTATCTTGTCCTAGGCCTGATTGTTTGAATAACCCAGTATTTGTCTTATTATTTGTTAGAGCTTGTTACAGTTTGACATTTTTAAGCAGAAAACTTTACTCTCTTGGCTCAGGTTGTGTAAAACTAAAACAAAAACAAAAATTGTTTTTTCTTTTTTAACATCACTGCAAAATTGTTTGAGTGTTGAGGTACTGAGGTCATATGAATTTCACTTAGAACGAAAATTGTGAAAGTAAATTGTCTGTTTAACACTAAAATATACAAATAATGAGACTTCCAAATTAACATTGTAGGAAATATAGTAGGTCCACCAACATCCTGTAATTTTGAGGATTCCCTCAGCAAATGCCAGTACACTCAAGATCAAACGGATGATTTTGATTGGACAAGAATGTCAGGGTCAACGTCTACACAAGGCACCGGTCCCTCTGCAGATCACACTTATGGAACTAATCAAGGCATGTGTGTTTAAGTTTGAAATTTATAGAGATATGTTTTTTGTTAGAAATTTTATCAATTGTTAAATTACCTTATGTTTCATACATTTTAATGTTACCAGCAGCAATTTCATAATAGTGCCTTTCCCCTGTACCTCATGTTTTTGTTGGAAAAGATATTATATATACATATTGTAAAACCTTCACAGGGTATGTATTACCCCATTTGTAAAAGATTTTTGTTTTCAAGTTCATTTGACAGAGGTTTATAAATCTTTACAGGACATTACATGTACATAGAAGCATCAGTACCACGTCAGCCTGGACAGAAGGCACGACTCCTAACCCCTCAGTACCCCGCAGTGCAAACAGCACAGTGTTTAACTTTCTTCTATCACATGTTTGGAACAAATATTGGGTCTCTTAATGTCAAGGTAAGTAGATTTCTTAATGTCAAGGTCAGTAATGTCAAGGGCTGTAGATCTATTATTATACAGGCCAGTAGATTTGTAAACTTCATGGTTGATAGCTCTGGATGTCAGGGTCAATAGATCTCTAATGTCAATATTGGTAGATGTCTTAATGTCATGCATCATCAGTACATTTCTTAATATCAAGGCCATTAGACATGTCAATGTCAGGGTCAGTAGATCTATTACTGTCAAGGTCAGTGTCAAGTGTAGTAAAGGATATGCATATATTCAGTGGGTTTTTTAGTTTACATGAAAGAGGTCATGAAGAGGTATGAGGTTACTGTCTTGCTGTATTTTCTATGTAAAGAATTCAGTTGTATGTTGATATAACTTACAGTGATACTTTTGATAAAAATAATGCTTTTTCAACACACACTTGAGTTGACCTCTGTGAACCTGACATTTGAATAAATCAAGCTTAAAATTAATATTGTGAATATTTTAAACATTTAAATACAATTTTCTTTGACAGCTTTTAGTGAATAATGCATTTGGAAACAATCTCTGGACTAAAACAGGAAACCAAGGAAACACCTGGAACCAGGCTCAAGTTACTCTTCCAGCTAGTCAAATCAATCAAGGTTACCAGGTAAAACTTAACATAATTTGTACATGAAGAGTCATTGGAGTATGGCATTAATGTGATAGATATAAACTTAAAATCATGTCAAGAAGTGTAAATCCCTCAATATTGTAAAAGACACATCATTATACTGAAGTGTTTAGAAAGTAAAAATGTGTACAACATCATTCTTTTTATTCTATAAATTCTGATGCAATGAAAATGTATATATGTAATAATAAATTGTGTTTTTAAAAGAAATTATTAATGAAATCCAAAATCAGCAACAATATAAGCATAGATTCTATTTTTGGTGGAGAGGTTTTCGATATATCTCTACTCAAGATTTAGTGAGCATGATAAAATCCTAGAGGTTTTCGATATATCTCTACTCAAGATTTAGTGAGCATGATAAAATCCTAGAGGTTTTCGATATATCTCTACTCAAGATTTAGTGAGCATGATAAAATCCTAGAGGTTTTCGATATATCTCTACTCAAGATTTAGTGAGCATGATAAAATCCTAGAGGTTTTCGATATATCTCTACTCAAGATTTAGTGAGCATGATAAAATCCTAGAGGTTTTCGATATATCTCTACTCAAGATTTAGTGAGCATGATAAAATCATAGAGGTTTTAGATATATCTCTACTCAAGATTTAGTGAGCATGATAAAATCCTAGAGGTTTTCGATATATCTCTACTCAAGATTTAGTGAGCATGATAAAATCCTAGAGGTTTTCGATATATCTCTACTCAAGATTTAGTGAGCATGATAAAATCCTAGAGGTTTTCGATATATCTCTACTCAAGATTTAGTGAGCATGATAAAATCCTAGAGGTTTTCGATATATCTCTACTCAAGATTTAGTGAGCATGATAAAATCCTAGAGGTTTTCGATATATCTCTACTCAAGATTTAGTGAGCATGATAAAATCCTAGAGGTTTTCGATACATCTCTACTCAAGATTTAGTGAGCATGATAAAATCCTAGAGGTTTTAGATATATCTCTACTCAAGATTTAGTGAGCATGATAAAATCCTAGAGGTTTTCGATATATCTCTACTCAAGATTTAGTGAGCATGATAAAATCCTAGAGGTTTTCGATATATCTCTACTCAAGATTTAGTGAGCATGATAAAATCCTAGAGGTTTTCGATATATCTCTACTCAAGATTTAGTGAGCATGATAAAATCCTAGAGGTTTTCGATATATCTCTACTCAAGATTTAGTGAGCATGATAAAATCCTAGAGGTTTTCGATATATCTCTACTCAAGATTTAGTGAGCATGATAAAATCCTAGAGGTTTTAGATATATCTCTACTCAAGATTTAGTGAGCATGATAAAATCCTAGAGGTTTTCGATATATCTCTACTCAAGATTTAGTGAGCATGATAAAATCCTAGAGGTTTTCGATATATCTCTACTCAAGATTTAGTGAGCATGATAAAATCCTAGAGGTTTTAGATATATCTCTACTCAAGATTTAGTGAGCATGATAAAATCCTAGAGGTTTTCGATATATCTCTACTCAAGATTTAGTGAGCATGATAAAATCCTAGAGGTTTTCGATATATCTCTATTCAAGATTTAGTGAGCATGATAAAATCCTAGAGGTTTTCGATACATCTCTACTCAAGATTTAGTGAGCATGATAAAATCCTAGAGGTTTTCGATATATCTCTACTCAAGATTTAGTGAGCATGATAAAATCCTAGAGGTTTTCGATATATCTCTACTCAAGATTTAGTGAGCATGATAAAATCCTAAATTTTACTATTGAGAGTGGAGTAATATCATAAAGGAACCTGTCTCTCCTATGATATTGTAGCATGTAAGTTAAGAAATTTGATGAATTTTGCCATTGAAAACTCTTTCCAATATATATAATTTCATTTCTGAATAATCACTGAAAACTACTATGCGGGAAGTCTGATTCAGAAATAAATCAACTTAACAAAATATTTAATCACTTTGTTAATTGTGTTGATAATAATTCTGTCATATTATATAACATTAATTTTTCTTCCATGCCTTAAAAAACAATTTTCTCACTGTTGGTGATGAATGCTAAATATGTATTATATTTGTAGTCTATGTACTTTCTGCTTATTCTGCATTAACAGAAATCCTCTGGGCTGACCTGTCTTATAAACAGAAATCCTCTGGGCTGGCCTGTCTGATAAACATATACTCATTTAGTTTGTTTAGAGTACCTAAAATCAAATTCTCATATTGTAGGTGGCATTTGAAGGGGTAAGAGGAAATGGTTACCTTAGTGACATAGCCATTGATGATGTAAAGATAGTATCAGGATCATGTGACTCGCCAGGTTTGTAAAGTAAATTTGTTAAATGCTTATTTAATCTATTCACAAGTTTTTGTTTGTTTAAATGGTGTTGTTTAACGCCATTTTCAGCAATTTTTCAGCTATATCATGGCATCCTTTTTTTATTTTGGGAGGAAGCTGGAGTACCTGGAGAAAACTCCCAACCTGGGTAGGAAAACTGGCAATCCTTGTCAGTTAAAAATGGAGTCGCAAGTACACCTTGTCTGCAGTGAGACTCTTTTGAAGCATTCTACGTGTTATATATAAACTGGGTTACTGGACACAAGTTATCTCTTTGGAACTTGCAGTTTACTAAACTTTGTGATACAGGGCCATACACTTTGGTAACAAATCTAATCTATACATGTTATCTTTGATATATAGTATGTATTTGTAATGGTTTTGTTTCTAAGTTATAAATATTTTTTTGTAATTTTTAACCTCTAGACCCTCGTGTTTAGTGAATAAAACATTTTTATTTCTATTTTCCCCAATTTTATTTCTATTTCTATTGCAGGTATCTGCAGTTTCGAAAATGGTTTATGTTTGTGGAAAAATGTCCAACAAGGTGATGATTTTGATTGGGTGCAAAGATCTGGACAGACTCTATCTGCAGGAACTGGTCCATCTAATGACCACACACTTGGAAATGCTAGAGGTAAGAAACCACAAAAATGTGTTGCTCTACATGTATTTTGTTTCTTAATATTCATCACACCATCTTTAAGAAATGAATTAATTGGTACTTGTTATTTTACCAATTCTTAATAATATATCTTTTATATTGTCTAATACTTTAACATTATATTAAATATTTAGTACATAAATGTACTAACAAAGTTAATGAAGAAGACATTATGTTCAATTTGCAGTTTAAATCTTGTTAGAGTTCATAATAACTTTTCTGTAAACAAAGGTATGAAATGGTCAGTCAGACTTTTGTCGCATTAATATTAATTAATTTTAAATGAATTAAATATAAAAGATATTAAATGTTGAATATTATTATTGATAAGGGGCTCAACTTTGTGGTGGATGCCCTATAGTGATCAGTCTGTCTGTCCGTCGGTGCCTTGTCAGAAATTGTCTCTGGCCTATAACTTTTTTGACTTTTAAAGTAGGCTTTTGATATTGGTGTGTGGGTAGATAATTTTAATATGATTTGCAATATGAAATTATTTTTCTTAATGAATGCAATTTAAAAAATTATGTGGATTAAATACAATTTCAATAATTAATCAGTATATCAACAAGACCACTCACAAATATATCATAAAAGTCCTGTGGACTTTTATTTGTTAGTGGGTGAGTTGATCTTGTTGATATACCGAGTAATCCATTGAAAAAAGTGTTTAATCCTATAATATTATCAAGACTATGTGCCTCATACCATGGCTGATGACCTTCGACCTTGAAATTTGATCTCAAGGTCAGCAGGACCCACAGAGCTGGACAGCATCTCACTGATATCTAGTTAAATTAATTTATATTATTATTAATATTAATTTGTCACATTGACATTGGTATCGAGTTACTAGGTAAACAATGAATTGTGTGCCCTTGACATTCACTTTAAGGTAATGCTTGGACTTTTACAAAACAAAACTGGTATGACACTGTGAACAATCAACACTTTGAAATACTGATGCAAGTCAAGTTAACAGATTTAATAAACTTTTTATAGGAAATAAAACATGATTCTCTCTATGGGAAACATAGTCTTCTATTAATTACTCAGCAAAAATTAAATTTTTCAATTACACTTCTTAACATTGAAACATTTTAGCAAGATTTAAATGGTTCCTGTCACTTACAGCAATGTAGATAGGATAAACATAGATTCAACCAATCTTTAATTGTGGCAACTTGGCATATTTACAGGAAAGTATATCTACCTAGAGGCATCAGCACCCAGAGTTCAAGGAAATGTATGTTGGTTACAGAGCCAGACCTTTGATCCCACCCAAGGCTCATGTATCTCTTTCTGGTACAACATGTATGGTGCAAACATTGGAACATTGAATGTATATGCTGTGTATTCCACTGGAAGTAATATGACTTTGTGGACACTCAGTGGAGATCAAGGAAACACCTGGAAGAATGGACAAGCACCTATAGTATCCGGAGTTTCTTACACGGTAAATTGTATTTTATATAGGAATAAAAAAATGCCAGTCTTAGGAATGTTTATTAATGGGGACATATGTACAAAGATACAAAGGCACATGGTGGAACCAGGAAATAGGTCATAAGGTTTTAAAGATCAGAGTGACACTTACTTAATGATTGATTGACTGATTGCTTAACATCCAGTGAGCAGTTATTTCAGCTATAGTTACTATGACAAAAAGTTAACAAACAATACATCAAGAAATGAACAGGAAATATTAATGCCACTGGATGGAAATTTTAACACCTTCAGTACCATGTACACCCTTCTGTTTTGCCTCCAGACTGTTTGATTAGAGGGAGACAAAATGTAATAATGCTTATTGTTTGTTTTTTTAATGATGTTTAACACCACTTTCAGCAATTTTTCAGCACCATCATGGCATCCAGTTTTTTTTTGAGAGAGGAAGCCGGAGTAAAATGTAATAATGATATATGATACCAATAATAGAGGGAGATAAGAGTATACTTAAATATTTGTTTTTATTACAGATTATATTTGAGGGAGTCAGAGGGAATGGTTTTGCTGGAGATATAGCCCTGGATGATTTGAGTTTCTCTAGGTCACCTTGTGGAGGTATATTTAGATTATTTGTCACCTGTCTGTCCTATGATTTGTAGTGATTCTGCAGGTTAAAACATGTGATAGAAGTTAATTTGGATGGTTGTTTTACTGATTTTTGTTATGCAGAGTAAATTAAACTTTATCACCAAACGATCACCACTTCACCAAATGCTAACCATAGGTAAAAGTGGCAAGTGAAGTCATGGCTGTAGTGAAGGAAAATTAAAAAGTGTAATATAAAAAAGACGCAAAAGTTTGGTATGGTCATGTTTTGTTTCTGGATTTTATATAGTTCTGATTGGATAATTTGTAATTCCATAATTTGAAAGGTCATTGTCCATATCATTCTCGGAAACCCATGTCCAGTCACGTTCTTGCAATGCCAACACTTACCGACTGTGGGCACACTGGTAGATATTTTCTCGTTTTCATGAATATTTAACGTCCTATTTTGATTGGTTGCTTGTACTTCTGGCAAAGCATTTACAACTAATCAAAATAGTTTTATCCAATTAACATTGTTACCATTGGCTATTTAAATTTAATGAATATTCATGAAAACGAGAAAATATCTACAAGTGTGCCCACAGTCAGTAAGTGGTAGCAGATGTGTATTTTCGACGATATGTCCATATTTCATTTTGGAATTATTCTATTTAACTTGTTTCCATGTTAGTTCATGGCAGCATGGCTAATCGACAAATGTTTACAATGTCATTTAAAAAACTTTAAGTGGCTACCAAGTTCCATTTTTACCTAAAGACAACTGTAATGAATAGGCCACATTAGCTAATGAGAATTTATTGATACCACTAACACAGCTACACTGGTATCTCAACACTAAGTTCCAAGTTTAAGCCTAAAATAAAATAACTGTTGGCAGGGTATGCTCGACTCCAACCTTAATTGATGAAGATTGCCAGTTTTTCTGACAAAGGTCCAGGATTTCATTGGGTACTCGGGCTTCTTCCACCTTAGTTATGATAAGCTGCACTTCAAAAAAAAAAAAAAAAAATATAATTTTGGAATTTATACCTCATACAACTATATTATTGATTCTTTTTTTTTTATTCATAACACATCAATTACTATCATTGCTTTTTAATTTGTAAATGAAATCTTCCTGAAAAATATGTTTAATAAAAACTAATAACCATCTTGTTTTTGCAGTTCAACCACCTAATGCCAAGCCAATAAACCAGACAGGCACTGTGCCACCGCCATCTACAACCGGAGGCCCCACACAAGGTAATGATTTAATATAATACAAAGTTATTTATACGTTAATACAATGTCTTATCTTTCGTTCCCAATTCAGTGCCATTCAGATGTCACAAAAACGTTTGTTTCCAACAGATAACAAGCTAATACACAAAAATTACTTTATTTTCAACAGGTCCTAGTTCATTAGACTGCCAATTTGATTTTGGACCATGTGGATGGACCCAGGACACAACTGATATCTTTGACTGGACAAGAAGAAGTGGAGGGACAGATACAGTAGGAACTGGCCCAACAGCAGACCATACTTCAGGATGTAAGACTGCAATTTTTTTGTAACCTTGGTTTCTGTAAGAAGAAGACAATTTTTTTATCTGTCTTTATAGTTTTCATAAGATTAACTTAAGTTTCTATATGCCTGTCATAGAGGAATTTATTATGGCTTATGTCTATTTTGTTCAGTTTACGTTTGATCCTGCAACCTGAGAAAATTTCATCTCCCTCTACTAGTTTCTAAGGACATTTAAGTAATCAACATGATGTTATAATATTACAATACAGTGATTTTCTTCTTCAATCTCATAATCCATCTTTCTGTAAGCAGCTTATTTGGAAATAAAACTAACACTAATCTATTGCTTTCCATCTATGTGTGAACTTAATTTCATGAAAGTTGCCTGGAATATTTATTTGAAAAAATATGACTACACTACTGATTTGGTTGTACCCAAACAAGAGGGAATTGGAGTTGTGTTTTCACTATTATGTTGCAACATGGCTTTTTGAAAATAGTCAGATATTTGCTTTCAACATGTTTAATTTAAAAATATTTGTTCCTGATAATTTATTTTGATTGACACAGAACTGAAAATACCCTCATTAGCAAATGTATAATTGTTATTTACTCAGAAATTGGTTAAGGGAAGTCCACTTTATGTTGTCAAGTAATTTGCTACTTTTATTTATACAAGTTTTGATGTTGTAGCGGGATCCTACTACTACATAGAATCGTCAGCTCCACGTAGAAATGGGGATATAGCACGATTTGTTAGTCCTTTGCAATTGGCCTCCAGAGCTACTGGACCACAATGTTTTTCCTTCTGGTACAACATGTATGGTGCACATATCGGCAAACTAAATGTGTATTTGAAATATGGAAGCAATTTAGGTACACCCATATTCTTCAAGCAGGGCACACAGGGGCAACCATGGAAACAGGGACAGATAACTATTCAACCTACAGCACCATTTAATGTAAGTGCAAAATTTTAACAAATCAATGATGTTTTTGGGGGAAAAAAGCTTTCATTACAAACAAATTTGGTGTTGTGTAAACAAGTTAAAAAAGGGAATATTTGTTTATTATTAAACATTTTAGCTGTGATGTAGAATTTGGCTGCTACTTAAATTCTGCCAACAGCAGATGAACTTACAAAAATAAATGACAATATCCATCAATCAGACTGTCTAAAAAAAGTGTGCTAAAATATTTGTCTTGCAAGAATTATATATAAATTTTCATGCACAATATCTAACATGTTGTTTTTCTTCCTGAGATAAATTCTTATCATTGATCTCTAAATTTATTTTGTTGTATTACAATGACAGCAATGAAATACCGATATTTCTCAGTGAAATAAATTCTGGTAAATCACATGTGAAATAAATTGAGTTCTTTCACTCCTTGGATGTGACAGCACAATGAATGTCCTTGTTATCAATGACATCTGTAAATTTTTGTTTGTTTACATTTTGTGGCATTTCTATGTATTTTATCCAAATTACAGATTGTTATTGAAGGAGTGACAGGAATCAGTTTCCTTGGTGATATAGCAATCGATGATGTTCAGCTGACTTTAGGACCATGTCAATGTAAGTACTTTGATGTCTAAATTAGAATAAGATTTAAAAAAATAATTTAATTGACCTTTTCAATGATAATATAAAAGTTTTATTTACATTTGAAAGAAACTGAATGTTTTATGTAAATTATAAATTAATTACAGGTAAGACAGCCTGGTATTTCATTGCAAGAACACAAATCAGGAATAATGTTTTGTAAACCTAATTTAATAAATTAATTGATTACAGCTGCCAGTAGCCAACCTGCAACATGTGATTTTGAGAGTACCAACATATGCAGTTATTCTCAAGATAAAACCATGGATAGGTTTGATTGGACAAAAAATTCTGGTTCTACAGCATCACTTGGAACTGGGCCTACCAATGATCATACATATGGAACTAGAAATGGTATGTTAGGTCAAGGTCAAGTACTGTACATCCTTAATTAGAAGGACAACTGCTCATAATGGGTGTAAAGCTCACCTAATACATTTCTTTTCACACACAACTTGCATCCATTGTTACAGGGCAATAAACATTGCCATCTTGTTTCATGACAATATAAAAACAAAATATATGTAATGAAATTGTTCATGTGTCACTTACAAAAGTCATTCAAAAACAGTTGAATGATCTAAAAACACCTCATAACATTTGTAAAAACAAAACCATACAATGTGTGATAAAATAGGTTTTTTATTCTTATTAAAATTTCTTTTGTTTATGACAAAATGCTAAAAAAATTAGTACCAGTAACACTATCTGCATTTATGTCTGCACAATAATAAATACAGGAAATATTTGGTACTATAATATAGTTACTTTCATTGTATACTTTTAATAAATATTCTTGTGCCTCTCATGATAAAGCACTTCCTGTGTTTCTGGTGTGGTCGGTTGTGAAGTATTTAAAGGATATTATAAAAAAGAATAAAACATTGTTGTTTTTTTTTCCATATTTGTTCTGGTATCATCCCTCAACTGCATTATGGGATGATAACAGGGCAAATATTGAAAAGATCATGTATTATTCTCTGTTTATCATATACTTATTGTAAATAACTTATATTTTTTACTGTATGATAAAAGGAATAAATGGGCAAAAGTTTTATATTTTACTAGATTGGCAAAGCGGGCTGATATCAAAATGTTATTAACTGCTTCCTAATGTTATTACACGCTTTTCCGTAAGTGTTATCACATGCCTTTCCGTAAATGATCGGAAATTACTGGAATTGTTTACAAATATGACGTCGAACGATAAAGCAGACGACATGCATGATACGAATGCATGGAGATGGACAATACTTTGGATTATCTTAAGTCAATGAAAACTTACACACAAAAAGAAACAAATCGTGAGTGATCTGAAAATATTATCTAAATGACTTAAAAACAAATTCGGAGCACATAGCGGTACCGAAACTCGATAAGATTTTGATTAACCAAGTCTATTTCATTTTCCCCTGCTGAAGCATATGATAAAAAGACCATTACATGACATTTTTGATATCATATGTATAATAAGCCCTCGGTTGATATTGGCCCGCGTGCCTGCGGCTCTTGGGCCAATATCAAACCTTGGGCTAATAATGCATATGATATCAAAAATGTCATGTAATAATCTGATATTATTATAGCCATAAAAGTAAATAAGTTTTATTATTAAACATCACTTAATAAAACACTTACTGATTGGCTCAAAATAATATCATGTGACTTTTATAAATGAGATGTCTTGACTGGAAATGGGGAGTACTTAGTCAAAATCGAAATCACATGATCTGCAACCTGAAACAAGGTGACAATACTATTCAGTGACCTGGACAATCCTAATTCATTAAACTCACATAATCAACAATTGGAAACAGTTTGTATTATTTAAATTTGCAATAATGGATGGCAAGGAAGTTTTGATAACACATAAGTCCATTAAAAGCATATAAGGTCTTTGTTGATTTGCTGGGTTTAATAAACCAATTGTGGCCTTCTTCATCGGTGGACATCCAGAAGTGTCAACTTGCATGGGCTTTCTTTCCCAAGGGCTTAAGTCAATTATGGATGTCCACCTCTTAAGAATGCCATAATTCTATAATATGAACTACAGTTGAATTCTTTAGCTAATAAATATACTATATGATTCTGCTTTAGGTCATTACATGTATATAGAAGCATCTGGCAGACAACCAGGAGACAATGCTCTTTTGTTATCACCACCTTCATCATCTCCGACCACCGATCTATGTGTGGAATTCTGGTATAATATGTATGGTACACAAACAGGAACTCTAAATCTGTATGTGAAAACCAATGGTAACCAAGGAAACCCAGTATGGACAAAACAAGGTAAGATAAAAAAAATTATTATAGTGCTAGTTATATAGCAATATTGTTATTTGTGTTCAAAACAAAAATGGCTGCCTTGTTGGCAGAGTAGGTAGTGGAATGTAGATCAATAGCATGTCATCACAGGGGTAATGGGTTAAAGTCTGACTTCAGGCAGTGTCCTTGGTCTTCATGTCGTCTGTAACAAAATTAAATTATTGTGTTATTACAGCAGACTGATATCAGTACTAATTGGTGTTCTGATTAAACTAGGATTTTATAGGTTTCAGAACACACTGAGTCACCTTTTTCCAGAAGTAAGGGATAGCAAAAAGTACTGTACAATTTAATGGGTAGAGGCGATTTTGGAAAATCTGCATGTAGAAATATAACATAAAGTAATTACATTTTATGTATGATCGGGGTAAAGATAAAAGAAAGGATTGCCAGTTTTCCTAACGAAGGTTGGTTTTTCTCCCCGTACTCCAACTTCCTTTCCCAATAAAAACTGGATACCATGATATAACTGAAAAATTGCTGAAAGTGGAGTTAAACATCACTCAAAGAAAACAAACAAAAGATAAAAGGGGCCTCGGTGGCCGAGTGGTTAAGGTAGTTCGTGTACTATTGATCACGTGGTCTGTCGGCACTGAGATTGCGGGTTCAAATCTCACTGCAGGCAGGGTGTACTCGACTCCAATCTTAATTGACAAGGATTGCCAGTTTTCCTATCGCAGGTCGGAGTTTCTCTCCAGCTTCCTCCCCCAATAAAAACTGGACGCCATGATATAGCTGAAAAATTGCTGAAAGTGGCGTTAAACACCATTCAAACAAACAAAACAAAAACAAAAGATAAAAAAGGCTTGTAGCTCCCATACCTTTAGTTTTGGAATAGCTTTTAAATTATACTCTTAGTTGAATCAATATATTATAATCAAAATACAATGACCTGTCAGGTACTTTCTACCTATTGGTCAACCAATTCTTAATACAGATAACAGCTGTTTAGAAAACTGCTTAATTCTGTTTTCTTAAAAGATCTTCATCAGTGATAGCTTGGACATTTAAATTGCAGCTATTCATGCATGACTCAGGTAACTTTTAAACTTCTAAGGTGTTTCATCTACATTGTACTCTATGGCCAGATTGAAGTTACATGGGTCATGCATGAATGGCTGCAATTTAAATGTCCAGCTCTTTCTTATTAAGAGCTTTCAAGAAAACAGATTGAAGCAGTTTTCTAAACAGCTATTATCTATTTTCGGAATTGATTGAGCAATAGGTAGAAAGTACCTGACAGGTCATTGTATTTTGACTATAAAAGAAACATTTTTGTTTCAGTTTTTTAGCTGAGTTGCAACGAAGTTGAACTCGGCTATTGTTATGATGATGGTGGGCGGCTGGGCGGGCGGGCGTCAACAATTGGTTTCCGGACAATAACTCAGAAAGTTGTGAACCAGTTTTAATGAAACTTTAGGATATTGTTACATACCATAAGAGGAGGAACCCTATAGATTTTGGGGTAAATCCGTTCAAGGTCAAGGTCACAGCGACAGAAAAGCGTTAGAAAATGTCTTGAATTAGTGGTTTCCGGACCATAACTCAAAAAGTTCTCAACCAATTTTAATTAAACTTTGATATATTGTTACATACCATAAGAGGAGGAACCTTATTGATTTTGGGGTAAATCTGTTCACGGTCAAGGTCACAGCAACAGAAAAACGTTAGAAAATTTCTTTAATTAGTGATTTCCGGACCATAACTCAAAAAGTACTCAACCAATTTTAATTAAACTTTGATATATTGTTACATACCATAAGAGGAGGAACCTTATTGATTTTGGGGTAAATCTGTTCACGGTCAAGGTCACAGTGACAAAAAACGTTAGAAAATTTCTTGAATTAGTGGTTTCCGGACCATAAATCAAAAACTACATCAAGTACATATCTGAAATTTTACATAATGGTTCAATACTGTTAGAGGATTCACATATTCATATTTTATGCAACTTTGAAAATTTGTTGATAAAGCTTACATTTTTCCTGCTGAAACCCTTTCTCACTTTGTCTCCAGTTTACATGTAATGCCTGTAATAACCAATTATGTTAAATCTTAAAATGAAGACAAGAAAAGTTTTGGTTAATAAAATACGGCAACTCGGCTTTTGCACCCCTGTGCATATCGATTTTTTAGAACTTAACATAGTTATATTTATACAACATGTCCAACAAGGAATGTCAACAGTAAACAATTTGCATAAAAAATTTAGTTTGAGCAAATCTGATATTTAGATGTAAATTCAACCCTTATATGAATGAAAACTTTCATTCATGACATATTATAGAAGTTTATTACATATTTATTGTGTATACAGGTAACCAAGGCAACAGATGGATTCGTGCCCAATATGGAATTGCTGCCAATTCTCCAGGTTTCCAACTTGTATTTGAGGGAATAATAGCCAATGGTTACCTAGGTGATATTGCAATTGATGATGTTAATGTGAAACCAGGAACATGTGGGACTAGCAACAATGGTATTATTTGTTATTAAATTGACATGTTGTGTAGGGTTTTGGAAATAAGGGTTGCTTCTGTTAGTTATTAAATTGACATGCTGTGTAGGGTTTTGGGAATAAGGGTTGCTTCTGTTAGATATTAAATTTACATGGTGTGTAGGGTTTTGGAAATAAGGGTTGCTTCTGTTAGTTATTAAATTGACATGCTGTGTAGGGTTTTGGAAATAAGGGTTGCTTCTGTTAGTTATTAAATTGACATGCTGTGTAGGGTTTTGGGAATAAGGGTTGCTTCTGTTAGATATTAAATTGACATGCTGTGTAGGGTTTTGGGAATAAGGGTTGCTTCTGTTAGATATTAAATTTACATGGTGTGTAGGGTTTTGGAAATAAGGGTTGCTTCTGTTAGATATTAAATTTACATGCTGTGTAGGGTTTTGGGAATAAGGGTTGCTTCTGTTAGATATTAAATTTACATGGTGTGTAGGGTTTTGGAAATAAGGGTTGCTTCTGTTAGTTATTAAATTGACATGCTGTGTAGGGTTTTGGGAATAAGGGTTGCTTCGGTTAGATATTAAATTTACATGGTGTGTAGGGTTTTGGAAATAAGGGTTGCTTCTGTTAGATATTAAATTTACATGGTGTGTAGGGTTTTGGAAATAAGGGTTGCTTCTGTTAGTTATTAAATTGACATGCTGTGTAGGGTTTTGGGAATAAGGGTTGCTTCTGTTAGATATTAAATTTACATGGTGTGTAGGGTTTGTGAAATAAGGGTTGCTTCTGTTAGATATTAAATTTGCATGGTGTGTAGGGTTTTGTGAAATAAGGGTTGCTTCTGTTAGTTATTAAATTTACATGGTGTGTAGGGTTTTGTGAAATAAGGGTTGCTTCTGTTAGATATTAAATTTACATGGTGTGTAGGGTTTTGTGAAATAAGGGTTGCTTCTGTTAGTTATTAAATTGACATGGTGTGTAGGGTTTTGGAAATAAGGGTTGCTTCTGTTAGTTATTAAATTTACATGGTGTGTAGGGTTTTGTGAAATAAGGGTTGCTTCTGTTAGATATTAAATTCACATGTTGTGTTTATGGTTTTTGGGAATTAAGTTTGCTTCCGTTAGTTATTAAATTGACATGGTGTGTAGGGTTTTGTGAAATAAGGGTTGCTTCTGTTAGTTATTAAATTTACATGGTGTGTAGGGTTTTGTGAAATAAGGGTTGCTTCTGTTAGTTATTAAATTTACATGGTGTGTAGGGTTTTGGAAATAAGGGTTGCTTCTGTTAGTTATTAAATTGGCATGCTGTGTAGGGTTTTGGAAATAAGGGTTGCTTCTGTTAGTTATTAAATTGACATGCTGTGTAGGGTTTTGGAAATAAGGGTTTCTTCTGTTAGTTATTAAATTGACATGCTGTGTAGGGTTTTGTGAAATAAGGGTTGCTTCTGTTAGTTATTAAATTTACATGGTGTGTAGGGTTTTGGAAATAAGGGTTGCTTCTGTTAGTTATTAAATTTACATGGTGTGTAGGGTTTTGGAAATAAGGGTTGCTTCTGTTAGTTATTAAATTTACATGGTGTGTAGGGTTTTGGAAATAAGGGTTGCTTCTGTTAGTTATTAAATTTACATGGTGTGTAAGGTTTTGGAAATAAGGGTTGCATCTGTTAGTTATTAAATTGACATGCTGTGTAGGGTTTTGGAAATAAGGGTTGCTTCTGTTAGTTATTAAATTGACATGCTGTGTAGGGTTTTGGAAATAAGGGTTTCTTCTGTTAGTTATTAAATTGACATGCTATGTAAGGTTTTGGAAATAAGGGTTTCTTCTGTTAGTTATTAAATTGACATGCTGTGTAGGGTTTTGGAAATAAGGGTTGCTTCTGTTAGTTATTAAATTGACATGGTGTGTAGGGTTTTGGAAATAAGGGTTGCTTCTGTTAGATATTAAATTCACATGGTGTGTAAGGTTTTGGAAATAAGGGTTGCTTCTGTTAGATATTAAATTCACATGGTGTGTAGGGTTTTGGAAATAAGGGTTGCTTCTGTTAGTTATTAAATTGACATGCTGTGTAGGGTTTTGGAAATAAGGGTTGCTTCTGTTAGTTATTAAATTGACATGCTGTGTAGGGTTTTGGAAATAAGGGTTGCTTCTGTTAGTTATTAAATTGACATGGTGTGTAGGGTTTTGGAAATAAGGGTTGCTTCTGTTAGTTATTAAATTGACATGGTGTGTAGGGTTTTGGAAATAAGGGTTGCTTCTGTTAGTTATTAAATTCACATGGTGTGTAGGGTTTTGGAAATAAGGGTTGCTTCTGTTAGATATTAAATTTACATGGTGTGTAGGGTTTTGGAAATAAGGGTTTCTTCTGTTAGTTATTAAATTGACATTCTGTGTAGGGTTTTGGAAATAAGGGTTGCTTCTGTTAGTTATTAAATTGACATGGTGTGTAGGGTTTTGGAAATAAGGGTTGCTTCTGTTAGTTATTAAATTGACATGCTGTGTAGGGTTTTGGAAATAAGGGTTGCTTCTGTTAGTTATTAAATTGACATGGTGTGTAGGGTTTTGGAAATAAGGGTTGCTTCTGTTAGTTATTAAATTTACATGATGTGTAGGGTTTTGGAAATAAGGGTTGCTTCTGTTAGATATTAAATTGACATGGTGTGTAGGGTTTTGGAAATAAGGGTTGCTTCTGTTAGTTATTAAATTTACATGGTGTGTAGGGTTTTGGAAATAAGGGTTGCTTCTGTTAGTTATTAAATTGACATGCTGTGTAGGGTTTTGGAAATAAGGGTTGCTTCTGTTAGTTATTAAATTGACATGGTGTGTAGGGTTTTGGAAATAAGGGTTGCTTCTGTTAGTTATTAAATTGACATGCTGTGTAGGGTTTTGGAAATAAGGGTTGCTTCTGTTAGTTATTAAATTGACATGGTGTGTAGGGTTTTGGAAATAAGGGTTGCTTCTGTTAGTTATTAAATTAACATGGTGTGTAAGGTTTTGGAAATAAAGGTTTCTTCTGTTAGTTATTAAATTTACATGGTGTGTAGGGTTTTGGAAATAAGGGTTGCTTCTGTTAGTTATTAAATTTACATGGTGTGTAAGGTTTTGGAAATAAAGGTTTCTTCTGTTAGTTATTAAATTGACATGGTGTGTAGGGTTTTGGAAATAAGGGTTGCTTCTGTTAGTTATTAAATTTACATGGTGTGTAGGGTTTTGGAAATAAGGGTTGCTTCTGTTAGTTATTAAATTTACATGGTGTGTAAGGTTTTGGAAATAAGGGTTTCTTCTGTTAGTTATTAAATTGACATGCTGTGTAGGGTTTTGGAAATAAGGGTTGCTTCTGTTAGTTATTAAATTGACATGGTGTGTAGGGTTTTGGAAATAAAGGTTGCTTCTGTTAGATATTAAATTCACATGGTGTGTAAGGTTTTGGAAATAAGGGTTGCTTCTGTTAGATATTAAATTCACATGGTGTGTAGGGTTTTGGAAATAAGGGTTGCTTCTGTTAGTTATTAAATTGACATGCTGTGTAGGGTTTTGGAAATAAGGGTTGCTTCTGTTAGTTATTAAATTGACATGCTGTGTAGGGTTTTGGAAATAAGGGTTGCTTCTGTTAGTTATTAAATTGACATGCTGTGTAGGGTTTTGGAAATAAGGGTTGCTTCTGTTAGTTATTAAATTGACATGCTGTGTAGGGTTTTGGAAATAAGGGTTGCTTCTGTTAGTTATTAAATTAAAATTTTGTGTAGGGTTTTGGAAATAAGGGTTGCATCTGTTAGCTATTAAATTGACATGCTATGTAAGGTTTTGGAAATAAGGGTTGCATCTGTTAGCTATTAAATTGACATGCTGTGTAGGGTTTTGGAAATAAGAGTTTCTTCTGTTAGTTATTAAATTTAAATGCTGTGTAGGGTTTTGGAAATAAGTTTACAGCAATTTGTGTAATTATTGTATACCTAGGTAACTGTAATTTTGAACTGGACATCTGTTCATGGAGTAATGTTCATGGATCTGGTGATAACTTTGACTGGGTAAGAGCTAGCGGAAGTACAACCTCTTCAGGAACTGGCCCCTCCGCAGATCATACAACTGGCAACGCTACAGGTATATAGATAAGATAAATATATTTCAGAAAGCAACAAAAATCACAAATTTAAGTCATAATCAGCTACCACCATTTCCTGTTTATAACTTGCTGTTATTTTTTGTGTGGAACTATTTCTCATTGTGCATATTTTTATACCCCCCCCCCCCCCCCCCGCAAACTTGCTTGGAGGGGGTATATAGGAATCACCCTGTCTGTCTCTCTGTCCGTCTGTCTGTCCACATCCCTTGTAAGTGCAAATCCTCCTAAACCGCTTGATGAAATTTAATGAAAGTTAGCATTAAGGAAGTACATTATATGTAGATGTAGATTAAGGATTTTTATTGACCAATAAGGGGAGGTAATTGGACTTGAAAGCAAAGTGGGGGTATCCATTTGTGATCGTGCTCACAGTCCACACTTGTTTATACTGTTTTGTATGACATCTGTATGGACAAAGTGTCTTATTGGAATATTAAATCTACGAGGACTAAAGGTCTATAATGCATTGATTTACAGCAGGAAAACCTGGAACTATAGTCAGAAAATTGTATTATAAATAGTATTCCTTATTTAACAAAGAAATTACTTGTACCGATAATTAACATTTATACATAACACCTTTTTTGGTATGAATCTATGTTATAGTAAACTCAGTGTACATTTTTTTGGTACAAATTATCATAGTTACACTTATTTATACATTTGCCATGTATTATATTTTGAAATTATACAATGCCTTAATTTAATGTCTTTTAGGTACATATCTGTATATTGAAAGTTCGGCGCCACGTCGTCCTGGTGATTTGGCCATACTACAGAGTGCCATGTTCCCACCAACAACTGGCATGTGCTTTTCCTTCTGGTATCACATGTATGGAGTCACGATTGGAACATTACGTGTTCTTATACAACCATCAGGGTCCAATTCTACCAGCATTTGGGAACTTTCAGGGAACCAAGGCAATACATGGTACCAGGCTCAAGTACCATTTACCAGTAACTCCCAGTATCAGGTAAATATCAGGTCCAAGTACCATTTAACAGTCACTACCAGTATCAGGTAAATATCAGGCCAAGTATCATTTACCAGTAACTCCAAGTATCAGGTAAATATCAGGCCCAAGTACCATTTACCATTAACTCCCAGTATCATGTCAAAATCAGGGCTAAGTACCATTTACCAGAAACTCCCAGTATCAGATAAATATCAGGCCCAAGTACCATTTACCAGTAACTCCCAGTATCAGGTAAATATCAGGCTCATTAGGTAAATATCAGGCCCAAGTACCATTTACCAGTAACTCCCAGTATCAGGTAAATATCAGGCTCATTAGGTAAATATCAGGCCCAAGTACCATTTACCAGTAACTCCCAGTATCAGGTAAATATCAGGCTCATTAGGTAAATATCAGGCCCAAGTACATTTTACCAGTAACTTTCAGTATCAGGTAAACAACGGGCCCAAGTATCATTTACCAGTAACTTCCAGTATCAGGTAAATAACAGGCACAATTACCATTTACTAGTAACTACCAGTATCAGGTACAAATCAGGCCTAAGTACCATTTACCAGTAACTACCAGTATGGGGTAAATATCAGACCCAAGTACCATTTCCCAGTAACTCCCAGTATCAGGAAAAAATCAGGCCTAAGTACCATTTACCAGTTACTCCTAGTATCAGGTAAATATTCAGACTCAAGTACCATTTACCAGTAACTCCCAGTATCAGGTAAAAATCAGGCCTAAGTACCATCTACCAGTAATTCCCAGTATCAGGGAAATTTTTAATGTATAAATAACATACACTATCACACATTGATTGCCCATGATAAAGACAAAGATTTGTTGTTTTGGGGTAGGGTGAAGCATGGCATGTGCACATAGGAAATATATATATTTATCCCTGTTTTGATTATTGTTGATTTTTAGGCCCTTGCCGCACTCTGGTATATCAGTATCTGCATAATATATCAGGTATCTGGTGATAAGATTAACATTGGATATAAACAGTGTTTTTTATATCTTTATTGGATATTTCTGTTTACATGTATGTAAAATTGTCCCCTTCTTTGTCTATTTCTCCACCTCCATTTTCTAAAATCTGCAAACCTTTTTAAATTTTAGGACCTGGGTTCTTAATTTGGCAGATAAAGTAATCCAGCAGGGGGTGCTATGTTTTAAAAATGGTTGCCATAACAGAGCTTCAAATTTTTTAGAAATTGGTCTGAATATGTCACAGAAAAAACCAGTTAAGGATATACTTCTAATCTATGTTACAAACTCTTCAGATTTTAATGGATGGTATTCGAGGAAATGGTTTCCAAGGTGATATAGCCATAGATGATTTAACATTTAACCAAGGACAAGGAAGTTGTATGGTTCAGCCACCTCAAGCTGTGCCAACTACACCAACACCATCTACAACACAGGGAGGTTTCGGAGGGACAGGTCCAATGCCGCCAGGTATGCCATCTTCTGTTATTACTTTTTTGTTTAGCTCATGCAGACATATATGTTTGAAGTGTAATTTACATGCTATCAGTTATTGTAACTATTAACAAATGCTGTCACTGCTCATGTGCAAGATATGTTCTGCACTCCACTTAAAATGCAGTGTGGTAAAGTATATCAGTTATTTGACAAGGGTTGCTTCTCTTTGGGTCATCTGGCTTATCTAGAGTTTTACAAAATATTGACTGGCATTAAATCCATCAATTCAATCAACCTAACAAAGCCATTTACAGATGATCTGAGCCATGGTATCAAACAAAATGTGGAGATTTTACCAGCAATCCATATCTAAATGGCATCTACTATGAGGAATACAAATGAACTTTAACAAGTTATGATTTTAAAAGAATTTAAAATTAATTTATTTAATTTATCATTTGTAATATCCACAACATTATGTATTACCATTTATCAACAGAAATTAAAAGTTAACCTCTGTCTTACAGCAAATTTCAACTGTAACTTTGACACAAATTTCTGTGGCTGGACCCAAGATAAAACAGACAATTTTGACTGGTTAAGATACCGTGGTTCGACAACGACAGCAGGAACTGGTCCTACTTCAGATCACACTTCTGGCAGTAAGTTTTGTCTCTATCTTGTTATGACACTGAAGTAAGAAAATTCTTCAGTTACTTGCTGGTTTTATACTGTCATAAATCAATCTATTTATTTAGTGAGGTTTCTCTCAACTTTTTTCCTTCAATCATAACAGCTCGTCTTAAAATTGGATTCAAGCTTTCGTTTTAAAATTGGATTCAAGCTTTATGTTAATGTCATATCTTGACATAAAACACTATGGAAAATATTTATACAGTCTTCAAAACTGTTACTTGATATATTAGTGACATTGTGATCATAAGAAAAATATTGTAGACAATATTTAAATAATTCAATTATTCTACACATTACTACAAATCAGACATTTTTATATTGCATACCGTACTTGGATGTGTATAGTACACATTAATGTATTATACCCACCCAACTAATGATCGTACAAGTGTTTCAGTTCATATAACTTTAACCCAATAGATTTCTTGTGTATAATACTCACCTAGGTCAATCAGAATATTGTAAACTAAACAGTGAGTGTGGTAAACAACTGATTACATTTATAAACTGCAGGCCCATTCATGGCAGTAATAATATTATTTTTCAGCCAATGGATATTACATTTATATTGAAACATCAGCCCCTCGTCTACCAGGAGACAAAGCTCGATTGATAAGTCCTCAAATCAATGGAAATTTTCCGTGGTGTGTCACTTTTTACTATCACATGTATGGTGTCCATATCAATGCACTGAATGTATACCTTTCTACTGGTTCCAATACAAATTTGACATCACCAATATGGTCAAGACAGAGAACTCAAGGAAACCAATGGAAGATGGGACAATTCCAGATTGCAGGAGATTCAACTACACAATCAGTGACTAATGTAATTCAGGCTTCTTGTTATCTTATTGTTTTGTAAAAATGTTTTGCAAGTCAATTTCAGTAACAAGATTTTTTAAAATTTGTATCTTATTATACAATTACTTACACTTTGATATAGGTCGTTATCACAATTTCTTAATCAGAGAAAAGGTAATATTTATCGAGCTTCTAGGTGGGGGTAAATATACATTTTTGAGGGATGAGACCACATATAAAATTCAGTAACTGTTTTTTACATGAATAAAATCAACAAATCTTCATCTATCATAGCAAATCAAACCCATCCATTGTTGTTGACAAGATTTTTGTGTTACAAACATGTACATGAATCAGATCAGAAAATTATAAATATTACATTGTACACAACGAAAAAAATTACACACTTTAAAAAGATTATCACTCAAGACATGCTAAATACTACATGTTTTTTACTTTTTATGTCTCGTTTTCTTTGTTTTCATTTGTATTAGATTAGAGTAGGTAGCAATTTGAAAATTGATTAACATTGTTTTATTAATTGGTTTACTAAAACCGACATATAATAAGGCTCCAATATACTGTAATACTTAATATTCTTAATTTGTGTCGCCTTGGAGTTGGACTTAATCATCATGCTAATGTGATTAGTCGGGGATAGATCCATGTTGTCTGAAAAAATCCTCTAATTGTCTGAAAAAAGGGACTAAATCATCATTCTAAAAAAGGGGTCCACTACTATTTGAATTCCAAAAGGTAGGCCTGGAAAATTTCTACTATTTATAACAGATATGGACTTCTAAACTAATTGTTGGCAACAAAGTATATCTTTAGTGTGTATATATAATTGACAGAATATGGACTGATAACTAATGCTTGTATATTTACAGGTGGTATTTGAAGGTGTTAGAGGAACCAGTTACCTAGGTGATATTGCAGTGGATGACGTGTCAATAACATCTGGCAGCTGTACTCTAGGTGAGGCATGAGGTTTATCTGCAATTGTTAAAATCTAGTTACACCGTAGTTGTTTTTGTTTTATTCATTCCTGCAGTAGTTGATAAAACCTGAGAGTGTTTGATTTAAGGAAATTAAATTGATAAAATTTGTTGTGCTTCATGTTTAATGGAATATGACAATTAGCTGAACTTGTTTGGAGATTTTCAGTTCATATGTTATAAACATTTTTTATTATTACACAGTGCTAAAAATATCTTACAATAGTACATACATGTATCAAGACTTCAATCACTCAGCAAGGTTTATTCGGGTCAAGGATTCCTAGAAAGTTATGGAATCCTAAAATTATGATAAAAGTCATAAAAAGTAATGAAATCCCCTGTCATACAACATTATTTTCATGTTTAAGCATATCTTACAGGTTTTTATTATTTGGAGGCAAAATTTCTACTGCACCATATATCTCATATTCTATGTGAAATCGCAATTGTAAATGACACTGTCATGCTAATATCAGTGATGGAAAATGGTCAAATGGTTCTTGAGATGTCATGACATTTTGAGACAGAAAAATATAAACTAGTTCACTATCTTCATTGAAAAAGGGGTTGGCCTCAGGTATTTAGTCTAGATGCACTATATAAAAATATTTGTTGTGGCCATCAGACTTGCTTATGGTGAAAAAGGCCTTCAAAAGAGAGAAACAACTGTAATAAAGGTAATTTGAAAATGGCTCTTTTTGTGTTGGTATTACAAAGCATATCTCACAATTTTACACAAAACAAAGTATGTTATAATTACACCTTTTAGCGTTCATCAGAATCTGTTATACAAATCAAATTATGTTAAACTTACCTTTAGGGTTTGTCAACAGCTATTTTTACAGTCTTATACTTATATAGCTACTCAGTCCCCATCAACTGTATCATCACCAATCAACTGTAACTTTGAGGATCCTCAAATCTGTGGTTATGTCCAAGATAAAACAGACAGATTTGATTGGACTAGAAATAATGGTCAAACATCATCTTCTAATACTGGACCTACAGCTGATCATACATATGGAACAATCATGGGTCATTACATGTACACTGAAGCTTCTGCACCAAGACGAGTCCAGGATGCAGCAAGGTAAGAAATCATACCTCAGGAATAAAGATAAGATTTCTGGAGTCTTTTATAGGGAATAATTCTTAGATTTCTATTGTCTTATATAGAATGAAGTTGAGATTTCTACTATTTCATTTTGGGAATCTAAGGAATAGTAAGATGAATTCCCTCTCCAAGGGAGCCATTATCCCACACTATCAGCTGAAGTAATCAGTTCATTTAGGTCATAACTGAACACATTTGTATTGTTGTTATGATAAAGTTTAACAAATGCTTTTTTGTATTTTAACAACAACTTAAACACACTCATTCATTTGTTGTTAAATTTGTTTGCTTTTCAGTTTTACAATAATAATGTTTTTATAGTCAAATATACAATAATCTGTCAGGTATTTTTTACCTATTGGTCAATCAATTCTAAAAACAGATAACAGCTGTTTAGAAAACTGATTCACTATGTTTTCTATAAAGCTTTTCATCAATAATAGCTGGACATTTAAATTGCAGCTATTCATGTGTGACTCTGGTAAACTAAAAACTTCCAACTTGGTTCACCTGCAATATACTCACCTAAGCATGCATGAGTAACTGCAAAATTGCTGAATGTAGTACAAGCATAAGCATAAAAGCATAAAAGTTTTATTTAAAGTGGGATAGTACAAGAAAAAGAAACATTAATACTGTAAAGATTTTAGCCGACTAAAACAAAGGTGTAAAACAAAAGTCCTATACAAACAAACAAAACATAAATTATAGACACAAGTGACAAATAATGAGAAATTTCTACATAAATAGTACATGAAAAGTATGTTGTTTTATTTTTAGATTGTGGACACCACCATTCCTCCCTCAGGATGGACAATGTTTGTCTTTCTTTTACAACATGTATGGAGCTACTATGGGAACCATGAATGTGTATGCTAACAGTAATGCTACAGGAACTCCTCAGTTAGGAAGTCCAATCTGGTCACTTTCTGGTAACCATGGATCTGTCTGGTATAAACAGTTTGTCAAACTACCAACTGGAGGTCCAATAAATGTATGTTGATAATCTTTTTCTAGAATAATGTTTAATAGTAAGCAACAAACTAACTTTTGTATTATACCTCTGTTTTATTAGTTAACTATTATGCCTTTGTTCTCTAGAGAGCCATTATACCTCAGTATTTTTAGGGGGTTAGTGTATATTTTAATCAGCTATTGTACATATGTTTTTAGGGAAGTAATGTACCACTGTTTAAAGGAAGGTATTGTATTTGTAGGGAGCCAATGTAATTTTATATTGTAAGGAGCTATTGTTCCTCAGTATTTTGGCTGAGCCATTGTAACTGTTGTATGGAGATAACTTTTTGAAGGAAGCTATTGTACCATTATTTTTTAGGAAGCCATTTTACTACTGTTTTATGGAGCTTTTGAACCTCTTCTTTACAGAGCTATGCCTATGTCTTTTTAGGGAGCTATTGTTTCTGTTTTTTTAGTGAACAATTGTCTCGTTTGTCCCAATTGTCTGTTTCAGTAATACAATTAATAATATACTCCTCCTATTAAGGGGCTGTTGCTGATTTAATTGAAACATTGAGTTGTTTCCCTTTGTATGGTACAATATATCATAACTAAAATCAACATGCCTTATGGCAGACATTTATTTTTTTATTTGGGCAGTAAGGTTACTTTCATGGTAGTCCAGAAAATAAAAAATACTTTGAAAATGCAGATGTATATTTAATTATTACAAAATCAGTGTTAATTTTATACCATTAATTTTGTGTATTTGTAGGTTGTATTTGAGGGTATTATTGGAAATGGTTTTGCGGGTGACATGGCTATCGATGATGTTCAGCTGTCTAATACCTGTCCAAGCCCAGGTATGGTTAGCTTACTACTAAGACAGCTGTCTGCCTAACGTCTCATATGTTTAACTTTGTTTACAAGTCTTGTATATCAATTAGTTTTAGTCTTGTATGTCTTTATAAGTGTCCAATTCTTGTATTTCAAATAGTTTGTGTCTTGTATGTCTTAATATGTTCCAAGTCTTGTATGTTTTAATAAGTGTTCAAGTCTTGTATGTTTTAATAAGTGTTCAAGTCTTGTATGTCTTAATATGTTCCAAGTCTTGTATGTCTTAATAAGTGTCCAAGTCTTGTATATCAAATAGTTTGTCTTGTATGTCTTAATAAGTGTCCAAGTCTTGTATATCAAATAGCTTGTGTCTTGTATGTCTTTATATATGTCCAAGTCTTGTATATCAAATATATTGTGTCTTGTATATCTTAATATGTTCCAAGTCTTGTATGTCTTAATAAGTGTCCAAGTCTTGTATATCAAATAGTTTGGGTCTTGTATGTCTTAATAAGTGTCCATGTCTTGTATGTCTTAATAAGTGTCCAAGTCTTATATATCAAATAGTTTGGGTCTTGTGTCTTAATAAGTGTCCAAGTCTTGTATATCAAATAGTTTGTGTCTTGTATGTCTTAATAAATAAATTTTGCGAGAATACTGACTTTTGATTGGCTGGAAAATATTTTCTATCAGAGGATGGAAAACAAATTTGATCGTCATGGAGACGCGCGCCAATTGACGTCATATATTACTCCACGGGAAACTAACAGTTTTTTTGTTGATCTCTTTTTTCAAAGATGTCCAGGTACAAAAATAAAATTGTTGAGTTTATTCTATTGTCTGAATTTATTTATAAGTATTAACTACAAAAAATATTTTCTCCATCGAGGTATAACAAAATTTCCGTTGTGCACATTTAATATAATCCGCTACGCGGATTATACAATGTGCAAAACGGAAATTTTGTTATCCCTCGATGGAGAAAATATTTTTTGTAGTTAATCCTTAAATAAATGTCCAAGTCTTGTAATGGCTAAATAAGTGTTTTGTATGTGTAACTATGTGCCCAAGTCATGTATATCATAAACCAAGTCTGATATGTCTTAATAATTGTAAATGTCTTGTAACAGCTAACTATGTGTTTATGTCTTGTATGTCTAATTAACTACATTTTCTGAGTATTACAAGTCTTAATAATTGTCAAAGTCTTGTAATGTCAATGTATTTATATTTTGTATGTCTAAATATCTACCTTGTCAAAGTCTTGTTTGTATAAGTAAATCCTAGTTTATAGGTAAGACATTCTGTTCCAGTCTGACGTGTTACATCAGATACCTGATCTATCAGCTGTCATGATGCCTTCTTGTTATGTTTACTAAGCAGGCATCTTGACTGTTGGAATATCTTGTTTCCATGACAACATTGTTTATCGTTGTTTTATTTTGTTAGCAGTATTTGGATTTTTTTCAAGTTTAAGAATTGTTTATAAAACTAGTGGGTTTGGAGATGTACAGTGAAGACACAGTAGTGCATATGATAAGGGAGAGTAACTATGTCATGTTAATTCAAAAAGTATACCTTATGTCAGCCATCTTTGAAACAGGCAGATTTGGTGGATTGTCATGATTACAGTGAAATAATATTTTATCGTTATTACAGGTGACTGTAACTTTGAAGTGTTTGGGAATTGTGCATGGAGTAATGCAAGGACTAATAACTTTGATTGGATATTATGGGATGTAGCTCGTGGGGGTAGTGGACCACACCCTAGTGGAGATCATACCTTTGGTGTAGGAAAAGGTAAATATTTTATGTTATTTATAGGTTATTATCTATAGTTAAGGTTTTTTAATATTAAAACATACAAAATATCTTTCTTTCATACTGTTTAAGTTTTTATTGTTATAATATTACTGTGTATACATAATGGACCATTAGGTCAAATGTTCATATTCTAAAGCTGTATATAGATATTGTGTCAAAGTATATTCGTGCATTATTATGAGTGATTTTTACAGGTCATCTAATGTACACTAGTATGGCAGGTCAACGTAGTGGTGCCAGGTCTCAATACGTGTCACCCAATCTAGCTGCTACAGGGGTCAACGGTCAGTGTGTCCAGTTCTGGTTCATTATCAGTGGAACCCAGGCTGGAAACCTGACAGCCTATGCTAAAATTGTAAGTAATATAGTATTGCCCGTCAGGATATCACATCCAAGTCAAATTGACTGCTGACAAGTACTGAAAGGCTTGTTTATCATACAAATAACTTAGAATCATCTATTTGACAGCTTCTAGACATATATTACATACTAATCCTTTTGTAAAAATTCATTCCAGTGTTTAAATTGCTTGGATAAATTACCATTGAAACAGGAAATGAATTATGAACTTCTGATTTTTTAAAGTATATAATCTGTATGGGGGCTTCGGTGGCCGAGTGGTTAAGGTAGTTCATCTACTATTGTTCACATAATATGGTTTGTCAATTTTGAGATTGTTGGTTTAATTTCACTGACGGCAGGTTGGGCACGACACCAATCTGATTGACAAGGATTGCCAGTTTCCTACCAAAGGTCGGGTTTTATTGGGAATGCTGACTTCCTTCCCCAATAAAAACTGAAAGCCAATAAATAGCAGGAAAATTGCTGAAAGTAAAGTTAAACATCATTTAAACAAAAGCTTACCTCTGTTACATGTTGTAAAAGCTTCTCTAGGTTTGTTACAAGTGTGAGAGATAAAGTCTTATTATTGACCAAATTAATTCTGAAAAAAAACATCAACAACACATAGTGTTTATGACTTTCTATAGGGACAAAATTCAGTGCCACTATGGACTAGGACTTACTCAGATGATCCAACAAAATGGCAAATTGGACAATTCTCTGTCATCAATACAGCTAGCTCCTACCAGGTCATAATACAAGCAACGTCCGGTGGTCAAGCTAATGGTTTTGTTGCACTGGACGATATAGTCATGACACCTGGCCAGTGTTCAGGTGAGTAAATACATGTACATAAAGTGGACTATATAGTAATGACACCTGGTCAGTGTTCAGGTGAGTAAATACATGTACATAAAGTGGACGATATAGTCATGACACCTGGCCAGTGTTCAGGTGAGTAAATACATGTACATAAAGTGGACTATATAGTCATGACACCTGGCCAGTGTTCAGGTGAGTAAATACATGTACATAAAGTGGACTATATAGTCATGACACCTGGCCAGTGTTCAGGTGAGTAAATACATGTACATAAAGCATTTCAAAATGTGAGAAGAAAACAATAGAAAATGAAGTAGTAATTAAACTGAGTCACAGATTGGAACTAATATCAACATTTTTATTTACAACCACAAATTAGATTTTAAAATTTATTTTGATAAAACCAGAGGCTAGTAGGGATAAAACTGCCCACAGTTCTTAATTCTCAATTCATATAAGGGATACTACAGTTACAGCCCCCAGGTGGACAAGCTGGTTGTGGATTATATCCTATTAAAATAAATGGAAAGTGCATTGTTAACTCTGTAGGAAAACACAAAACAGTAATTGTTTAAAAGTGTTTACTAATGGAACCTTTGCAATGAAATTATCATTGTCAGTGAAACATCCAACAAGAGGTGTTAAAATAGTTAAGCCATTCATATATATATATATATATATTAGTGGCAGTTATTGAATATACCACCTTACACAAATAGTTTATCTTACAGAGAATGCTACCACTCTATTGATTGTCTCAATAAACAAAGAAATAATGGTTGATTGCATTGCTTGAATTGTTATGTTGTAGTGTTACCAGTAGATGCCATGACAGGAAGCACCTTAGCCCCAGTTCCTACCATTACAACTGCAATACCTCCATCAACTGGTGAGAAATATCTTATACAATCACAAAAATAATTGTTTTCTTATGAATTATAATGTTGTTATAATTTGAAACCAAAACACCTACAACATCAGAATGTTGAATCCTACTACACAGAACTGCACATTAAATACTCATTAGCACCAAAATAAAAATAAATAAATGTTTATTGTTATATATGAGTACTAATATCTTTATATGCACATGTGCACATAAAAAAACTCCAAAATGTAAGTAAATGTAAGTATAATCGGTTCTTTCATACGTTTTTGGGAAAGACCGGTTGATCTTTCACGAGTGATAGAAATTTTATGTCTTTTCACGAGTGGAGCGCAGCGGAACGAGCCAAAAGACATAAAAATTTCTATCACGAGTGAAAGTTCACACGGACTTTCCCAAAAACTTATGAAAGTACATATTTCTTCCGTAAACCAACAACTTTTACATCGCTATAACATATAGACTCTCCATTGTTGTAGACTCCATTGTCTCTGACGTCCAATCAGAACGGCGGAGACAAGAATGTCATAGAAGAATGTTGTTATGCTTCCATGACAACGTTCTTGTTTCTGGCGTTTTGATTGGATGACGCAGCAAGTACAGATGTGTGCGTGTGAGCTCATCTGTACTGGGTCATCTGTACCAGAAATCGGCCATTTACAGAAGAAAATAAAATCTGTTTCTAACATATCAGAGAACTATATGTACATATCAGAGAACTATATGTTTACAAGTATTTAGTGTAGTTATTTATTTTGTGCTTAATGTACATTTTGTGATTATTTTTTAAATATATGTTTTTATATAAACATACTTTAGTCCTTTTAGTTTCTGTGATTTAGTGCATAACTGGCAACTAGCACAGTATTAGTTCCTCCTTTGTATAAATAAATTAGTCTCAGACTTTCAGTATTTAACAAAATTCATTACAGTATACACATATTTGTTATGCTAAAGTAAATGACATCCTTACTACTAGAAATTTTGTATTAATAGCTCCTTCTCAGTATGACTGCAACTTTGAACAAAACCTGTGTAGCTGGTCCCAGGTAACTAATGGTCAGGACCAGTTTGATTGGACCAGGTTTAAAGGAAGTACAGGCACACCAGGAACCGGCCCAACTACGGACCACACCACAGGAACTTGTAAGCTTTATATATATTGTGAAACACAAGAAAGCTTCCAGTTGTTTGAGAAAAAGTTTTATCACATGCAGAACTGTTAAAAATTCTATCTGGTAGACATCAGATTAGCTCCTGTATGCATGTACTTATATTTGAAATTGGTTTTTGGTTGATAACGTAAGAAAGCCTTGACCAATCATTTTAAATTTGGAAATTTTCTTGGTCACACTAATCACAATAATAAAATTTAAATTTTAAAAGTTTCACTTTTGGCCATCTGGATTAATGACCCATTATATAGCTGAAATAGCAAAATGTGTAGTTCCTCCAGATGACTCAAAAAAACCTTGATCAAATTATTTGAACTGTGAGAATGTTTTGGGGAACAACTCAACACAGATGAAGTTACAATTCCACCAATTTTTATTTTGCAATACTGAAGTGATGGCCCTTTAGTAATGTGCTCAGGGTGTGGCATCCTTAATTTTAAAATATGGAAAACAGAAACATAATTTTTGCTGATAAAATATTGTTAAATCCTGCATTTATAGAACCAAGATTTAATGCAAGTGAAGAGAATGAAACATTAAGTAATATCTACGTCAGTGTATCATAGGTTAAGATGTTGTTTTATTTAATTTTTTTTTACTATAAATTGATTCATTTCTCATTAAAGCCTTTGTAAGAATGCTAATGTGATCTATAAGCCCAATACACTTATAGTCAAGAAAATGTGGTAATTACATAGTAGTCGTTGTTTTATGAGTTTTTATAATTTGATATTCTATATTTTGATTAAACTACCGTAATGTTATGTGTTTTTTACAGCAGCAGGATGGTATATTTACATTGAAACATCAAACCCACGTAGACCCAACGACAAAGCTCAACTTGTTAGTACAAACATTGTATCCACTACCACAAAATGTCTGAGTTTCTGGTATCACATGTATGGAACACATATAAGGACACTAAATGTTTATCTGAAGAGTGGATCAGTGGTAGGAACGCCAGTCTGGACACACACTGGTACCCTTAGTAATAAATGGTACCAGGCTCAGGTGTCTATACAAGGAAATTCAACCTATCAGATCATGTTTGAAGGTGTTCGTGGAGTCAGTTACATGGGAGATATAGCTGTTGATGATATTTCTGTCGCTGAAGGATCATGTCAAGGTAAAGTAAAACAAAAACATATCAGAATTTTAGGAATCGAATATCTATAGTCTGTATCATGTCAAATCTGATTGGATGTCTGTCAATACCAAGCCTACAATCCTCAATTTTCTGATTGAATATTACAAAATAAATGCATGTTCAAAGTAGAAATGGAAGCTTTATAAACTATTGGGAGTAATACTTTAATGAGAAGTAATTCTTTTGTATTTAAGTTGTTAAGATCAATGATTTTTACCCGCATAAACTTCCTTTTAACTAGCTGTGATAACATGTCTCTGTTTTAAAGATCATGGATTGTTTGTGACCTTTACAATGACCTTTAACATGGATACAACTGTGATACAAAACAGTTATATCATATTTTTTTTAGTCCTCAAAAAAAAAAAAAAGAACACAGTGTAAAATTAAGCTTGTATCTAATTGCATTGTTAAGCACAGAAGTAACAAGTATAAATATCAGACAATACAGTTTTTCAATAAGATTTTACACAATTTTATATTTAGTGTTTTTTTTATATTGGTTAAGTATACTTTTGTTTAATTTGTGAAAATTTAAGTTCAACATAACAAATCTGCTTTTGTTTCCAGGAACTGTAAACGGAATGTGTACATTTGAAGACCCGAAACTGTGTGGTTATACCCAAGATACATCAGATAACTTTGATTGGACAAGAAACCATGCTAATACATTGTCAATCAACACTGGTCCAGATAATGACCATACATACGGCACATCTGTAGGTATGTGATTGTTATATGAAGTGAGGCACAATAGAGGCACGCAGAGATCTGACATTTGGACATTTATAACATCTCTAATTCTGCATTCTGTGATGCACCAGTTATGATCGACCTAATGGTAGTGATGTCATTGTTTGAGACCTTAGATAAATTTAAAGAAACAGTTCCTGTTGATAAGTTACCTTTATAGAATGTGTCAGTTACATCAAATAATTTTTGGGAAGGTTGCGTAGCAAACTTTCCCCGTGCTAACGCTCTAATACATAGAAACTACTGCGACCGGCGTGTAAAATATAGGTCACATTTGAGGAATCTATCAATTTCATGAATCGGTGCACCACATTTATCTTGAACAACTTTACTATACATGTCCTTTCGTATTATGTCTCATTTACTGTATAATTGATAACTAATATTACGATTTCAACTAATATTCCATGTTCATCCGCGAGAGACAGACTCGTTACACTTTTTGGTTTCGGAAATCAACGTGATATTTGGCAATCCTCGCGATAGCTGTTCACTGAACCGACAAATGTAGTACTGACAGTGGCACCAGTCTAATAATATTTGACGACGTTATTATGATTAAAGTGATTTAATGATTATTTTATGCGATAGTGTGGTCGTTGTTTCATACGGTTTTGCATTCTATTTTTTACGTGTTTAATTAAATGAAAATCAACACAAAAGTGTGTGCTTTGTCGATGTACAGATTTGCAGAGCAGCGCCATCTATAAAATTTTTTAAGGTTGGGAGAATGGCATGTAGAAGTTTCGTAAATAAAATACAAGTATATTTAAATATATAACAATTTCTAACTAATAAAAATGTATTGAAAAAGATATTTTGGTGTTTGTGACACAAGAATAGTAAATGCATTATTCGACATCGGTGATCAATTGCACTCACCATTTCGCTACATTATTTCGTAGTAAGCTGACACAATATTTGTTCCCGGTCCTTTTGATTAATTTTTATAATTGGTAATTCATGCTGAACCAGTAATATTACTCGTTACACGAGTCGAAATTGGTCAACACCCATCGTAATAAGCCAAAAAACGTACCAATTTTCCGTGCATGTTTACCTCACGAAATTGCCATCGTTTTAAACGATGTTGCATTTTTATGCTTTAAGTATCTAATTAAACGAAAGGCAAAACGATATATTTTTCTTCATTTTGTGTGTTCCTTCAAACAAAGGAAGATGTGATCAAGTCAATGTGTTTTAGCAGACATTTTTTGAGTGACAAATAAAACCTCTTAGCGCGTATGTTCGATCTTATATTCCTTATGAGATCCAAAAAGGTGCAAATTGAAATCAGCAATTATTTTTTAACATTTGTTCAGCCTTTTGAAATGCTGTTTTTTAATTTGATAGAGCGATTTTCCAAGGTTAATTTTGACCAAAATTAGAATGGGTGTAACTTGGAGCAAGTGACTATTGTCCGTTTGAAAACTTTGTGGTAATGTCGTTTGCGGTTTAGGCGCAAATGCCATAGAACGTCACGAAAGCTGGCGATCTTTTGCAAACATCGTAAGACACTTGTTGAAAACAAAAAGTGTCAGATTGCGTAGCAAAAGTCAAGTACATGTAAACAATAAGCATAGTATGGAATATGTACAGTGGAAATTTTTTTAATATCGCATATTGAATATTAATTTTAAAAAATGCAAGCAGAAAAGCACTCCATTTGATTGTGTCTTTTAGTATAAGCTATTAACACACTGTTTAAATTTAAAACAAACTAGTTGACATGCATTCAATTTCTGATTATAAAGATATATGTTGCCTCATACAGTCGTTTTTGTTTGTTTGAATCCGGGGGATTTATAAAAATTGATTTACATGCGCTTTTGAATAATACTGGCTCAATCTTGTTATAGTGTGTGGGACTCGATATAACAAAATCGACCCAGTATCATTCGAAAGCACATGTAAATCGTCATGCACAGATCCCCGTGTTGTAATTGTTTAATACCACTTTCAGCAATTTTTCAACTATATTTGGGCGTCCTGTTTTTATTGAAGGAGAAAGCCGGATTGTAGGAGTCTTTTAATAATTGTCAAGATTGAAGTTGAGCACACCCTGGCAGCAGTAAGACTCAAACAAGGGCTGACAGGCATTCGATCAATAGTAGATGAATACTTCCTTAACCACTCGGCAAACTGAAGCCCTGGAGTATTACAGAAATGAATTATTTTAGTTTTGAATATTTTAGAAGCTTATGCCATTGCTTACATTTATAGGGAGACATTTACATATATGTACATGTATTTGATGCAAGTTATATTCCAACCATATAACAGGTGCGATTTTTATGTCTGAAATGGGCAGCAGCAATTTGTCTTATTTATTAATATATTTATAACATTTGTTTGCCATTTTTTGATGTAGGGGATACCTATCTCTTATCCACAACTACTTGCACCACTGAGTGGGATTTGATGAAACTTTCGCAGATCTTTGTCATATGTTGGAATTGTGCACCTGATTATTTAGAGTTTGAGCAAACGATTTTTGGAGTTTCCAATAGCAAAGCCCTGGACATTGCCATTCAAGACATAAGGGAGCTGGGGCTATCAATTATGAGGATTGCAAAGTTTTTTTCTAGTCTTTTAAATTTATATCTAATATGTTTCTAAATTTACCTGATTTATTTTACATCGGTTTGTTTTATTGCCTGTCAAACATGAGGCAGGAATCTCATTTCATAATTGCGAAGCAACCTTTCCTTCGGTGCATTCTGCACTTTGATTAAACTTTATTATTAGGGCCACACCACATAGGGTGTGACAGACACCCTTTAGTTATCAGTCTGTTCGTCCATCAGTTGCACTGTACGTGCGTAGTGTCTTGCATCCCTCCAAACTAATTGTCTCTGGGCTATATCTTTTTTATCTTTTGAGGTATGCTTTTGATATTTGGTATGTGGGTAGATAATATCAAAATGATGTGTTGCATACCATGGTTGATGACCTGTGTGACCTTTTAATTACCTTTTAAAACATACCAAAAATTATTTGTCTATTGTAGGTTATTATATGTACATTGAATCATCAGCTCCAAGGATAGGAGGTCAAAAGGCTCGTTTGATTGGTCCTACTAACCCACCAACATCAGGGGCATGTTTGACTTTTTGGTACCACATGTACGGCAGAACAATGGGAACACTGAATGTGTATGCCATGGGAGGAGGTGCTTTAGGCAGACCAATATGGTCACAGACAGGAAGTCAACCAAATAAATGGATATCTGCCCAAGTTACTGTAGTATCCCAGAGTTCTTGGCAGGTAATTTGTGAATGATGATGTTATTATACTTTATAGAATATAAGGGATCTTTAATTAAAATACTAGAAAGACCGATTATTTAAACCCATGGTATTGATTCTGGTGGTTACTTTTATGATAGCAATATAAGGAACACAACTGTAGGTTAATATGACAGGGATGGGTTGCTTTGCATAAATTTGGGGTCATTGTCTCTCAGAAATTTACCATAATGTTTATCATCTATACTACTAAAATTATAGACCCCTTTTTTAAGCATGCATCATTTAATGTGCAACATAAACTGCATGTAACGTGTAATTTTATAAAAATGAAGTATTAATACACAGCTGGAATGGGTTTTTTAAATATTGCTGTGTGGTGTTCATGTTGCCAACGTAAATAGTAGACAATTAATTAATTGTTGACATGTCTGGCCAATCATAACCAGCCAGAGCAATTTGTCCTTGTTGTATCTCGTTCTTAATTGATATGCGAGATTTCAGCTATCATCCAATATCTGCAGCCTCCTGCATTTAAAATTATCCAATCATATTGTTTTATCTGGGGTTTTAGGAATGCGCGCCTCCTTTCAGCATTCAAGCTTTTGTTCTTGCCTCTTGCAGACGTTTTTATGCAGCTTTATTAATTTTTAAATTCCCACCCACATCCTCCCTAATTTGTTTAGCTATTGGCCAAGTTTTTCTTTTTTTTTTTTTGTTTATATTTCTGCAACTGGTTTTTGTGTAATTTTTAATTTTTGATTGCCTTATATTGTAGAGTAGGTACTTTATTGAACTCACAGTTTATTGGTATTATGTATGGAATACCACAGATTTTAATCATTTTCATTTTTGTCTTACATTTGTGTCATTTAATTAATTGCATTGCTCTGCTTTGTAAAATTTATTATGCATTAAACTGTGGTTCTTTTCCCAAACCTGTCTTGGTTTTACAGGTCTGAGTTTTATGGAATTTTAACTGGGTCTTAATACATGTAAGGCGTTTACGCATTATATCAAGACTTGGTTTTTATTCCTTTTTCCCTATGCCCAAGACCTTTATGCTGGTTCACCTGCAAAACATAAAACATTATACAAAAAGATGCTTTATATGCTAAACACTGGAAAAATCACATTGTAGTTCAAGCTGGATTCAATGCGACCTAACAAAACAAACACCAAAAATACATACTGTTGCAATGAAATAATAAAATTACATATATTGGTGCTAATACCTAGTTCTGAAGAATATAAGTCATGATGCATTTCTTCTGGGCGAGGTCTGGTTGCCTGTTTAAAATTATACAATTATGAGCAAAGGAAGGGCCTGGGGGGGGGGGGGGTAAAATATAGGGGATTAGGGGAGGGGGGTGCATACACATGTAATCTGTGTATTAATCTTATACATATTGAAGTACGAACTACAGCTATAGATTTCCGTCATGTGAAGCAAGCGAACAGTTCGTTCTTGTTTAAAATTCAGCCGGGTCACTTCAAGAAAATGATTGGAATCGAAGAGATTTTCACCAGAAATGTCTGGTAATGTCCTACGAATTTTGTTTTCACTGTGATCAGGACTAATATGACATAAAAATGAACTAAAGTTATGCTTTCACTGATTAAAATTTTAATAAATGCCTTCTAATTTAACAGTTGCCAGTTGGGTAGGCATACGTTTGTTTTGTACCCCTCACGGGTTGCCCCGGAAATAAATTTTTAAATGTAAAGGATGTCCATATCCGGTACAAATTTGTCGAGGTAATTAATCGTTAATTGCTAATTATTTAAAGCAATAATCGATATAAAAATTAAATATTTTACATTTGCAACATTAACTTCATGTAATCTTATATGCATTAATACTGCGCTATTTCTCTAACATGATTTGTGATGTGTGCTTAAAAAAATAGGTCCATCATTTTAGTAGTATAGATGGTTGGATTTCTTTCATTTAAGATCTGTTGAAGTATACCCTCTCATCACAGACCAATAAATCTCACCATACACCACATTTGTATGGTGCTATCCCTCTCACCAGAGGTCACTCCTATCACAAGGCCGATGTTTTCAGTGGCCGTATATGATAGGTACTACTGGACTGTAGATGTGTTATTTCTATGAGTAGTCTTAAAGAACTACTAGCATATAAAGAAAGAAACAATGTAATTTGTATTGTACCTTTGGAACTTTATTTTGTACAATTTGAATAATTGTCATGTTTTTATGCTTAATAATTTAGAAAATGGTAATAAAAGATAATAAATTATAAATATATACTAAAGTCCAACTAAATTGTTTCAAGTTGTTTTAAATGATGATGTCCATTTTTTTTCATTATTTAAAACACAAACTCCTGAACTATTTAATGTAATTTAATAGTGCCACTGTGCACCTGATAATTTACTTTTTTGATTGGAATGATATTTAGGCTTTCCCATAGAAAGACACGGATCACCGTTGGGAAGTAGGGCATATCAATTTGTGACTATGGCTTGCTGTTTCTAGTTTACTGGTAATTGTATTATGTGAGACTGCCTAAATCTTAAAGAGAATGAATATTTGAAATAACTTGATCATGTATGACCTTAAAGCCTGTCACATGAATGGCTTTAATATGTTTGACTGTTTAAATATTTGCATTAAGAAATTATTTTGTCAATATTTTATAGATTGTATTTGAAGGCGTTATTGGAAACCCCATTTACAGTGATGCTGCAATTGATGATGTCAGTATTGTTCAGGGTTCATGTGGTAACCTTGGTGACTGTAACTTTGAACAGGACACTTGTTCCTGGGTAAACACTCAAACAGGAGACAACTTTGATTGGTTGAGACAGCAAGGTCAGAGTGCAAGTGTCAGAACTGGACCCACTTCTGATCATACACTTCAGTCTCTATTAGGTATACGAGAAACAGAAGTTATTATTACCTGATACCTTATATAAACGAAATTTGGTATTTTTTACTGTTTTCTGAAATTCTGAAAACGTCCACGTTCGCGAACTGTTGACCGGTCAATAGTTTCGACTGTTTCCCATCGTGTACTCTGACGTCATTTTTTCCCGCTAATTTCACGAGGAACAGCAAAGAAACAAAATGACTTTATTCTCGTTGTTTGGAAAGAACCCCATGACTATTTCTCCATAAATAAAATGTGTTGAAGTATTTAAACAAAGTACAATTTGTCAGTTGAAAATAGCAAAAATTTTCTATTTCCTTTTTTTCTTCTGCAAGTACTGTTAAAACGGGTAATAAAACAGTTATTTCATATGTGATTTTGGAACAGTCAAACAGTTGTCCCTCGGTGTCCGGAATAATGTTTTGAACTGTTGCCCTTGGCCTATGGCTTCGGGCAACAGTTCAAAACACTATCCCCTCCACCTCGGACCAACAGTTTGACTGTTCCCAAATCACATATGAAATAACTGTATACTGTTAAACATGTTTTAAAGGGAGTTGTATACAGTTAAACATATTTTAAGAGGTCACTGAAGGGGGAATTGTATACTACTAAACATGCTTTAAGAGGCCACTAAAAGGGGAGTTGTATACATGTTACTTTCTTTTATTTGGTTCAATACAATATGCAAATGAAGTTGAATGTTAACATCTTACAGTTTAAGACCTAAAATAAACATGTATTCACAGATAAAATGTGCTGTAGTTAGCTGTGTATAATATATGTAGATTTAATATACAGCCCAATCTAATGGTCTAACAAATAAAAAATTTATATGCATAAAAAAACTATTGTGGATATTGCTTTCTTTGGTTCTTAAACCTCATATTGACTTATACACAAGTAGTGTTCTAGATTAACACTCAAACAGGAGACAGTATATACTACATTAACTCCTTTTTCAGGTTATTACATGTATATTGAGACATCGGCCCCACGTGTACCAGGTGATAAGGCGTGGTTTATCAGTACAACCTTCCCGTTCTCTCAGAATTCTGCATGTATGTCGTTCTGGTACCACATATATGGAAATGGTGTCGGTATGCATTAATATATACAAATATTTATATCAACTATTGTCTGATTGATTTCTAAAGCTTAAATTTTTTTTAATTTTTTTACTCAACTTGCAATTTTAAATCTGTATTTTCAAATTTTAATATCTTTAAATACATAAATATAGCAATTTCTTATGGGCAGTCTTAGTTTCTAATTTTTGGAGACCATTGAAAGTTCATTGTTTTTGCTTTTGAGAATTTCAAGAATTTCTTTTATAACGATTTTCCATGTTCAAATTTTAGGCTCAGAGCTGCATATATTGGCAAATCATTGAAACTCATCTTTTGCTAGCTTCTAATACATTTTATTGTATTTTCATTAGGAACATTGAATGTTTATGCCAATGACAGTTCTGCCCAAACATGGCTGTGGACTCTGTCTGGGGATCAAGGTCAGCAATGGATTCAAGGTCAAGTCCCAATCCCAGTACAAACATCAGACTACAAGGTAAATTTGGGATTAACATACTGGTTTTTACCATTTTTTCTATGCTAGCAATCCAAATCATACATATGTCTCCCAGCATAAGGCAGTAGTGTTGGATCTATAGAAGCTTCCTTTTGAACTATAAAACAGATTCCTTGATACATATTGTTATAATAATTTTAATTTATAATTAGCCTATTTTGCACATATAGGGATGATTCCTCAATTGTCAATTGTTATCATTGTCACCTGAAACTATATTTAGCTATTAGTAGTCTCGCCTATATTCTTAATTAAGGCTTTAAGAGATCATTCATGGGGCCTGTGGTTTATCATTGTTTTACCATGGGATGGCCATTTATGTTGCTTTACTATATACAATAATGACATAAATTGCCAGACAGTGATAAATAATGATAAACCACAGCCTCTGAATTACTGTGATTTAAATATGATAGTTAGAAAAACCTTGCATAATTTTATTTTACTTTATTTTGTTTGCTTTGCAGCTTATATTTGAAGGAATAAGAGGATCCAATATCCGTGGAGATATTGCTATTGATGACATCACTGTCACTCAGTCTGCTTGTGGATGTAAATATAAGCTTCTTGATTTTATTCTATTTATGAAAATCCTAATATTGTGTCCTTATAAAGCATTTTGAACATTAAATATTATTTATTTATATTTTTATGATGAATAAAATGCCCATTTGGCTACAATCTTTAGTATAAGAAAAAGTCTATTATTTGTATTTTCTGTAATTATGTTTACTTTCTACAGATATTTAAGCAAGATGTGTCCATTTCAATGTGTATCAGTCACACTTTCCTTACCTTGACTATTGAGTCTTACTTTTTTATGTCTTGTTAACATCTTAAACTTGTTTTTTCAGACCGACCAGCTACAGCAGATCCCAAGATTGCACCAACAACTTCACCTATGACCACAGCATCAACAACTGCATTCGGTATGTCACACTGATAATTCAGATATTTCCATGTCGAATGAAACATATCTGGTCTAAGTTATAAAAATATATTTTGTTCTGAGATAGTTGTGACCCTTTTTATATTAAAGGAACCAGAAATATATTCATATAAATGTATTCATTCTGTTGTACCCACCTATTAAAGGTACCAGCCATTTTATTGTGCCCTCCATATACCTTGTTCTACTAATTATTTTGTTTTTGACTCTTTACATTGAATAATTCACCACAATTCGAAAATGAATTTTATAAATCAATAAAACAAATTAAAATAGGCATTCCTTATAAATAAATTGGAAATAAAAATCAAGGCTAAAAATGAAATCAAAACAACATACATGTAATTCTATATATATTACAAGCAATAACACACAGATACATACATGAATACACTAAAGAGTAGTCTGGTAAAGGTGGCTGTTTCACAATAATAATTGACAACATTGAAAATAAAAGTAAACATTTAGACCAATCAGAGAAAGCAATTATCTTTAATTTATTGATATTGAAATAATTTTCTCATTACACACAGTATCCCAGTCTGTTTATGACTGTTCCTTTGAAATAAACACTTGTACATGGACGAACCTGAATGATGATATATTTGATTGGACCAGAGCCCAAGGACCAACAGGAACTCTTTTAACAGGGCCAACAAATGACCACACAAAGGGAACAGGTAATTCCCTGTCATTTCAATTTTGTGTGTGCTTTTACTGCTGTTGTGAATGTCATTTCAAGTACTACAGAGCCTTAGTTTGTTTTAGTAAATCCAGAATAATCAAAATTTATATTTCTTTGAGTATTTACAATAGAAGTCAAAATACCTGTCAGGTATTTTTTACTTATTGGTCCACCAAATCTGATTCATCAATCTGACATTTAAATCGCAGCAACTCGTGCAGGACTCAGTGGGAATGAAAACTTGATTCACCTGCTGTATACCCTGTGGAGAGCTTAAATGAAAACAGATTGAAGCAGTTTTCTAAACTGACAAGTTATTGTATTTCGACCAAAAGAAGAAAAAAAAGTAGATGTATAGGACTAATACATCTTTACAATTTATTGAAGTTTGTACATGTATGTTATTAAAATAACCAACTGAATTCTGAAAATGTTTTAATAAGAGTTTCTATTTTTAGGTCAAGGATGGTATATGTATATTGAATCCTCTGCTCCAAGGGTTTACAATGACAGTGCCCATTTGGCATCAGCTAACATCCCAGCCAATCAACAGCAATGTTTACAGTTCTGGTATCATATGTATGGTGCCAACATCAACATGTTGAATATCTACATAAAGGTAATCAGGTGTTAATATTTCCACACATTAATATTCTTTATTACATAAAATATATGTTTGCCTTTTTCCTATTGGCCTAAACCAATACACGTGACTTTCCATTTCCTATCATATTGGTTTGCAAAACACTCATTCTACTCAATAAAAAACCATATTGCACTCTCGTGAGAAATTTATGAATGAAAATACCTAGCACGTGCTGTTTCCCCCATCGGAAATACGATAGCCAATCAAATCGTCCTTCTTTAATCCCCTTAACCAATCAAAATTGACGTTCTGACTGATGTTCGGATTATGTTGTTGTTTGTTAACATGGTAACGTCATCGAGTGAACGTATTACGGATAGTTCTGGTGCTAATAAGCGAAGATTTGCAGATATTACTAACTTGGAAATTAATGAAATCATTAAGAAAAGAGATGCTGTAAACACTCAGATATCGAAAGATCAAGTGATGAGTTATTGTACGAAATATTTACGTGTAAAGGAGATGTCAGTTGGTTTGCAAATGGCAGACCCTCGGAATTGTACTCAAATCTATGTACATTTTATGCAGAAGCAAGGACTGAGGATGGGACATTATACAAGAAATAATCACTGCAAACATTTCGTCATGGATTACTGTCGATATTATATCGATTTTAAAGAAATAACCATTATGAAAGACAGTCACTTTCGGGAATAAAAAAATCGTGTATATTCCATTTCATGACTTAATAAATTATGTAATAAAACAATTACTACACTTGAACTTGATCAATATGAGGTTTTATGGAGCAGGGTAGAATAATATTGAACTCGTCTTCGCCTCGTTCAATATTATTCTACCATGCTCCATAAAACCTCATATTGATCTCGTTCAAGTGCAGTAATTGTATAATATTAACAGATATGTCCTTATTTATAGCTTTCCATTTTTTTTAACAAAACCATTGAAGTACCAGCTTTATAATATCAATTCAAATATAGTCAATACTTTAGAAAATGAGTAAATTGGTTAATTTCTACAAAACATGAACCCAGTCTTTAGGTAGTTTTATCTGGAAGCTTTACATAAAAGATAATGATCTTATTACAGATAATGCTCTTATTACATTGTATAATAAGTGTTTTTCACCCATGTTTTGTTTTGTTATTATGCCTGTCTTCTGCTTTCTACAGACACAGACAATGTGTGCAGATTAGACTGTTTCAGTTTTTATTATGTTGCTATACCTCATTAAACACCAATCAGTAAATCAATCTCTGTATTTCTGATTATATTAGTCAATCACTTTATATCATATCAAACACTAACCAATGAATTAATCTCTGTATTTCTAATTATATCAGTCAATCAATTTATATCATATCAAACACCAATCAATGAATCAATCACTGCATATGCAGTTAATCATCAACCAATCAACTGATCTTATATTTGTGGCTATTTATAGACTGGTGCCAATTATGGAAATGCTATCTGGAGTAAATTAGGTACTCAGGGTAACCAATGGATACAAGGACAGCTACAAATCCCACCACAGCCATCCCAGTACCAGGTAGTATTTGAAGGACTTGTGGGATCTAGTTACCGTGGTGATATTGGACTTGATGATATTAAATTAATAAATGGAGCCTGTCCTTCAACAGGTAAGATAATTATTAACCCATAAAAAAGTGTCATCCCAGTGTATGGATTACAGACTTAGAATTGATTTAATGATGAACAGTTCATGTTTTTGCAAAGCCTTATTTAATCTAACCATGGTTTGATTGGATTATAATTTGACAATAAAATTAAGAACAAGATATAGCTGAAAACCTCCATACTTTTTTTTGGTGTTACACAACATAGAATTACTTCTAAACTAAATTCAGTTAATCCGGTTTGTTTATTTTCGGCTGGATTTCACAGAGTGAAAATCCGGGTTATAAAATGGTGAATGTCGGGCGGACGGGCGGATGGCGTGCGGGCGGGGAAAAATTTATCGTAACAGTTTTCTCAGCAACTACTTATCACAGACTCTTGATATTTGGGATGTAGCATCAGCATGGGGTCCCATACCGTGGGATTTAATTTCAGGTCTGTTGCTCACCTTCTTCCTGTTACCGACTTAGTTAATTTTTAATGAAATCCGGCCATTTTTGTCTTTGATCGATTTTTTATTCTATTGAAGGAGGTTTAGCTTGCAACTTTGAGGGTTCTGGTCTGTGTGCTGGGTGGACACAGGATAAAACAGACATATTTGATTGGACACAGCAAAGTGGATCAACATCATCTGCTAATACTGGACCTACATCTGACCACACATATGGAACAGCTACAGGTAAATTCAGGATCTAAATGTCATCTATGTAATGGTTTCAGTTAAATACTGGATCTAGATGTCATCTGTATAACGGTTTCAGTTAAATACTGGATCTTGATGTCATCTATGTTACAGTGTCAGTTAAATACTAAATGAAGATTTCATCTATGTGACGGTTTCAGTTAAATACTATATCTACATTTGACCATTCTTATTCAGTGGTGATTTGATCACACATATAATACAATTTTAGGTACATATATCAGACCTACATTTAATCACACATAGAGAATGGTTTCAGGCAAATTCTGGAGCTACATTTAATCACACAAATAGCATGGATAAACCATTCAGAGACTATTATTTTAACCTTTTTAATTTCTCCTATATTTACTTTAGTAATTTGAATAACTGTAATTTTTGTGACCTATTGATATCAGTGTTTATTAGAGTTGTTTTATTAACATTTCTTTATTTTAGTTCTCTAAAAGCTACTATGCGAATTGACATGAAATTAGAATAGAAAATTTGCTTTGAAAATAAATATGGCTTCCAGAAATATTTGGTTGAATTGGTCTGACATTCATGGCTGAAACTCTCAGCAGCAGATTAGAAGTGTGACTCATTGATAGTCCTTTCATTGTCTCTGCAATTGAATCTTATAACACTAAATCAACTGTTGTTTTTAATTCAGGAAAGTATGTATATATAGAAACGAGTGCCCCTCGTCGTCAAGGAGATAAAGCCAGGCTAATTAGTCCTCAAGTGACCAATACTGCTCCTCAGTGTTTACAGTTTTACTATCACATGTATGGTGCCCAAATTGGTAGATTAAATATCTATCTGAAGACTGGAACAGCATTACCTATAAACGCAGTGTGGACCAAAGCGCTTAACCAAGGCAATATGTGGATAATGGGACAGACAACCATACAGGGATCACAGCCTTACAATGTGAGGTTCTGTTACCATGCATTGCATTATATATAAGATAAGACATGTTTTTTATGGTGATGTTTATAGCTTTTACTCATTTCAAGATCAATAGGTGAAAAAAATCACCTGTCCTAAGTTGTATTTTTCATGCAGCTAATGGGGTGTCTTGGTGACCAAGTGGTAGTTAGTCTACTATTTATCACGAGAAAGTTGTACCCTACTCCAATCTTACCGTATAAGTGGTATTTTTCGCGGTGATTTAATTTTCACTATATTCGCGGTAACAGTTGGAACGCTAAAATAAAAACACGCGAAATATTAAGACAAATGATAGAGTCATTCATTCTGATTACCAACCGCGAAAATTACAGAATGCCAAAATAAAGTCACACAATTTTTTAACAAAAATGCTAAAATTACCTCACACGAAAAAAACCGCTTATACGGTAATTGACAAGACAGTTTTCTAACAAAGGCCAGGGTTTTTTTGAGTATTATGTCTTCCTCCCACACTGGATGCCACAATATTGCTGTAAGATTGCTGAAAGAGGGGTCGAAAACAATATACAAACAAATGATTATGCAGCTAATGTGTAGTTAGAAGTGTCTTTATATCCTTAACACTTAACAGAGTTATAGGGCAAAATCAAGATGGAGTTATTTTTATGTTTACTAGTGTCTCTGTAGCTAGCTAGTTAAGGTAGTTAGTCATCCTCTTTTGATCAAATGACAGAATTTCTCAATTAACTTTTATAGAAGATTGCTATTAAATTGCTATTATGTTTGTTTGACTGTTATCTGTTAAACTGTTATATATGTCATCCCTATGTTGTAAAGTGTTGACTATCTGTGATTGATTGTAGGCTCCTTAAAGCCTCTATGTTATTTAACCTGAACAACTTCTTGACATTATAAACTAATATAAACTTAAATTAGAAACACGATATTTATTTATGTGTTTTTGTTCTGTTCTTTCATTCATTCATTCATTGATGACTTCCTTGATACTCAGTTACAACATAATGAGATCTCCTCAATGGCAAATTCTATAGGGCTGCGCTCAACACTTCATAGTTACAACATAATGAGATTTCCTCAATGGCAAAATTCTGTAGGGCTGCACTCAACACTTCATAGTAACACCATAATGAGTTCTCCTCAATGGCAAAATTATGTAGGGCTGTGCTCAACACTTCATAGTTACAACATAATGAGTTCTCCTCAATGGCAAAATTCTGTAGGGCTGCACTCAACACTTCATAGTTACAACATAATGAGATCTCCTCAATGGCGAAATTCTGTAGGGCTGTGCTCAACACTTCATAGTTACAACATAATGAGATCTCCTCAATGGCAAAATTCTGTAGGGCTGCACTGAACACTTCATAGTTACAATATAATGAGATCTCCTCAATGGCAAAATTCTGTAGGGCTGCACTGAACACTTCATAGTTACAACATAATGAGATCCCCTCAATGGCAAAATTCTGTAGGGCCGTGCTCAACACTTCATAGTTACAACATAATGAGTTCTCCTCAATGGCAAAATTCTGTAGGGCTGCACTCAACACTTCATAGTTACAACATAATGAGATCTCCTCAATGGCAAAATTCTGTAGGGCTGCACTCATCACTTCATAGTTACAACATAATGAGATCTCCTCAGTGGCAAAATTCTGTAGGGCTGCTCTCAACACTTCATAGTTACAACATAATGAGATCTCCTCAATGGCAAAATTCTGTAGGTCTGCCCTCAACACTTCATAGTTACAACATAATGAGATCTCCTCAATGGCAAAATTCTGTAGGGCTGTGCTCAACACTTGATAGTTTCAACATAATGAGATCTCCTCAATGGCAAAATTCTGTAGGGCTGCGCTCAACACTTCATAGTTACAACCTAATGAGATCTCCTCAATGGCAAAATTCTGTAGGGCTGCGCTCAACACATCATAGTTACAACAAAATGAGATCTCCTCAATGGCAAAATTCTGTTGGGCTGCGCTTAACACATCATAGTTACAACATAATGAGACCTCCTCAATGGCAAAATTCTGTTGGGCTGCGCTTAACACTTCATACTTTAGTGAACTTATAGAAAAAACTATTAGACACCTGCTTGTATGATTTTAATTACAAATCATAACCAATATGTCATTTTAGGTTGTTTTTGAAGGAGTTGTAGGAAACGGTTTCATGGGTGATATAGCTCTTGATGACATAAGCACAGTCCCAGGACCATGTCCGCTGCAAGGTAAATCTATTATTAAGAAAGAGTCTATTAAATAATTGGAAGTCAGTCATGTTTTTTTGCAAGAATTGCTTGTATGTATATGACCTTGACATTCCGTCAGAAGGTCTTACTATGTTATTGGTTCTTACCAATTTAATAAATAATTATGTATACTCTGGAATGTTTTAAAAGAATTTAGGCCAAGTGTAAAGTTAACATTTTAATTTGTATTATTTGAATATCACTTCTACAATTCATTTTGATGGCAGTTAGAATTATAGAATATAACTATTTGTAAGTTCTTGTTCTCACCCAATCTACAGTTCAACCTGCCTAATCCAAAACATCTGTGAGACTGAAGTGTTTGTTTGGAATAAACAGGTATTTGGTTTACCGGTAAACAGGTTAAGTATAAAGTTATGTCAAATGTTGTGCCAAATTTTATGTTCTGTGCTGTGTGTCACAAAATGTCATACCCTTTACTAGTCATGCATCTTGTAGTTATATAAAATAAATTGCAATACATGCCTTATGTTATTCTCACAAGATGTTTAAAGATTTAATAGAAACATATTAAATGATCTTTACAGGGAACTGTGACTTTGAAAATGGACTTTGTACCTGGACTCAAGTCCATGATGGTGGAGACAACTTTGACTGGACCTTAGGAAGAGGTTCAACATCTAGTCAATTCACTGGACCAAATGCTGATCATACAAAGGGAACCAGTTCAGGTAAGAAATAATTATTCATTCAGTTACCAGCATGAATGGAGAGAGGTGAACAACTAATTTAAACATCTAGGTATGTTGAACCTTTACATCTAAACACACAAGTCATCTTCTATAATACAGGTAATTCGACATCTTGTAACATGACATTTGGGTGGTTTTTAGACATCTTGTAACATGACATTTGGGCGGTTTTTAGACATCTTGTTCCTTGACATTTGGGTGGTTTTTAGACATCTTGTAACATGACAATTGGGTGGTTTTTAGACATCTTGTTCCTTGACATTTGGGTGGTTTTTAGACATCTTGTAACATGACAATTGGGCAGTTTTTACACATCTTGTTCCTTGACATTTGGGTGGTTTTTAGACATCTTGTAACATTACAATTGGGCGGTTTTTAGACATCTTGTTCCTTGACATTTGGGCGGTTTTTAGACATCTTGTAACATGACAATTGGGTGGTTTTTAGACATCTTGTAACATGACATTTGGGCGGTTTTTAGACATCTTGTAACATGACATTTGGGTGGTTTTTAGACATCTTGTAACATGACATTTGGGCGGTTTTTAGACATCTTGTAACATGACATTTGGGCGGTTTTTAGACATCTTGTTCCTTGACATTTGGGTGGTTTTAAGACATCTTGTAACATGACATTTTGGCGGTTTTTAGACATCTTGTAACATGACAATTGGGCGGTTTTTAGACATCTTGTAACATGACATTTGGGTGGTTTTTAGACATCTTGTAACATGACAATTGGGTGGTTTTTAGACATCTTGTAACATGACATTTGTGCGGTTTTTAGACATCTTGTAACATGACATTTGGGCGGTTTTTAGACATCTTGTTCCTTGACATTTGGGCGGTTTTTAGACATTTTGTAACATGACATTTGGGCGGTTTTTAGACATCTTGTAACATGACATTTGGGCGGTTTTTAGACATCTTGTAACTTGACATTTGGGCGGTTTTTAGACATCTTGTAACATGACATTTGGGCGGTTTTTAGACATCTTGTAACATGACATTTGGGCGGTTTTTTGACATCTTGTAACATGACATTTGGGCGGTTTTTAGACATCTTGTAACATGACATTTGGGCGCTTTTTAGAAATCTTATAACATGACATTGGGGTGGTTGTTGCATTTGTGTTTAATAATTAGATATTAATTACGAAGTAGTGGTAAATTTAATGAAAAATGTTACTAAGTTTTATTATTACATGAATGGAATTTTGCCTCTTTTTGATTGGTCTAAAAACAACTTTTGGGTCACGATAAATCGCAACAGTAAGATACGATATCGACCTGGTTTTTATGTTCTAGCCAATCAGAATAGCCGTCTTAACAAATTCATTCATCCAATCAAATCAATTGTATTAATTGTACGTCGTGCGTGACAACAACAAATGGCAGAAACGTCTGCTCTGCGATATGTTGATTCATTTATATTCTTCTCAATATTTGAAACTGGAATTTCAGGATTACCAGCAAACTGATATCAAAATGCAGTATTAAATAAACAAATTTAAGTGTAACAACAATTACAAAATGTAAGCAGTCATCCTCTGTTTTTCTGATCAAGGGGAGATGGTGGTTTTATTCATGTAATAAAACAATTAATAACTTTGATATACGGTCGCTATCAGGATTGATCAGCCCAAAAAAATGTATATTCACCTCGCCTAGCGGCGTGGTGAATATTACATTTTCTCTGGCTGATAAATCCTGATAGCGACCTATATCAAAGTCATTAATTGTATAATATTTTCTTTATACCGTCAAATGATAAGAATTGTTATTAGGGATCTGTCTATCCAACTGAAACTAATGGTGTCAGGGCTATAACTTTTTTTATCTTTTGAGGTAGGCTTTTGATATTTGGGATTTGGGTAGAATATCAAGGCATCATATATCATGGTTGATGACCTTTAACCTTGACCTCAAGGTTGGATGGATACCATCTCACTGATATTTTTGAATTGCTATAAAATTAGGGATAAGAATCCAGTAGTTAGGGTGTCATAAAACTAAAGAATTATAGTAAAAAAATGTCTTAGAATCCACATTAGTAATACACATTGATTGGTTTACAGGACAGTATTTATTCATTGAGGCATCATCACCAACACAACCAGGTGACAGAGCTCAGCTTCGTAGCCAGCTGTTTATTCCAACGTCTGCCCAGTGTATTAATTTCTGGTACAACATGTATGGTGCGGACACTGGAAATCTTAGAGTATGGATACAACCTGTTAATGGGACAAACATCAAGATCTGGGACCTTGGTGGGGATAAAGGAGCCAATTGGCTTCAGGGAAGGACAACATACCTTAGTAATGTTCCCTTCTATGTAAGTTTACTGTTAGTGGGGATAAAGGAGCCAATTGGCTTCAGGGAAGGACAACGTACCTTAGTAATGTTCCCTTCTATGTAAGTTTACTGTTAGTGAGTGCTTCTTGAAAACATTCTTTTAAGATTACATTTATTCCAAAAAAATGAATTCAAATTACTTTTGTTTGTTTTGGATCAAAAGTTTTTTCTACTTTGTTTGTTTATAGGTTAACTCTTGTTTTAGGAGATTCAAGGCAGAAACATAAGCATTTCTTCAATTTATTATGGAGTGAGCGGTATATTTTAAAATTTTGCCAATTACTCATAAATTGCCATGATGCAATTTAATGTCATGAAGTTGATTGCCCATTCTGAATGCTAAAAACCTTGTCTTTTAATAAAACTGTTCACTGAACTTCAATATTGCTGAAAGTTTGCTTAAGTTGTGTTTAATCCAGTCATTCCTTCTGAATATTTCAGTTGGTTATAGAAGCCCAAAGAGGAAATGGGTACAGAGGAGATATATCCATTGATGACATCACACTAACAACTGTTGGTTGTCAAAGTAAGTTATTTTAATTTTCTTCAGATTAAGTGTGTGAGTAAATTATGTGTTAAAATGTGTATAATTTTATTCTATTTAAAACATTTTCATTCCATGAAAATGATTGGAATTTTGTTTTATTTTCTAGCACAGAAATTATAATGAAGATGTAAATCATCATTTACCGAGTAAAAATCTCCCAATTTTTTTTTTATCTACCAGTATATTTTATTGTAGTTTATTTTGACTTTGTTGTTTGTAAGCGCAGATTTGAGTATTTTTATTTTAATTAGTAATCCCGAGGTTTGAATTGGCGCAGCACACATGTTTTAGTGCACCCCAGGTTTAAGGGAGTTTCAGTATGTGTAAGTGCACCAAAGTTGTGATTTAGTGGTGGGTTTTGAATTAGTGCACCAAAGTTGTGATTTAGTGGTGGGTTTTGAATTAGTGCACCAAAGTTGTGATTTAGTGGTGGGTTTTGAATTAGTGCACCACTTTGCCAGACAATAAAAAATGTATATACAAGCAGACTGATTAGATACAAGAAGGTAATCAGTTACATTCCCAGTAATGTTGGTTACCTTGAAAGTCCTGCTTTATCCTCCTCAATAGGACTGGTTGCCATGGTAGCTGTTAAGGAAAAACTAATCCCTTTGAAACCAATGCAGTGGAGAATAATTGTAAGATATAATGTTATCTTTATAGCAATGCCACCAGAGGCCAGCACTCCTGGACTGACAACACCTATGCCTTCAGTCACTACCGTGAGCACACCAACAGGAATTCCCTCACCTTATGATTGTAACTTTGAAAATGGATTGTGTCGATGGACCCAGGACCAAACTGATATATTTGATTGGACTCTTGCTACTGGTCCAACTGGTACCGCAAACACTGGTCCCACAAATGACCACACATTAGGAACTGGTAATTTTCCTTTACAATGAATAATTTTTAGACATGTTTCCAAATCATAAATTGTTAGTCTGATGCAGTATTTATTTTAGATTACTTTTAAAATGTTTTCATGGTCCAGAAAACAAGACTGGTTCAGGAAATTGTATAACCTTCGACTCTTTGATGATTTTTTTAGTATTTTTACCAGGTTAAGAATTAAAAATTATGAGCATTTATTTGCTACTGTAGATTCATACTTATTTTGATCTTTTTATATCTCTGCATTTCATAGCCCAAGGACACTATGTTTACATAGAGAGCTCCTCACCCAGAAGAGTCAATGACACAGCCAGAATCATTTCACTGAACAGCACTCCCACAACTGGATCATGTCTAACATTCTGGTACCACATGTATGGAGCACACATCAACACCCTAAACTTATATCTCAAACAAAATGGAAACCTAGGACAACCAATATGGCAGCACACTGGAACATTAGGGAACCAGTGGAACCAGGCCGTGGTGAATATAGTTAGCCAGAATAACTTCCAGATGGTGTTTGAAGGTGTCAGGGGTACCAGTTATCAAGGAGATATTGGGCTGGATGATATATCATACTCGTTTACTCCATGCTCAGCAACTACATGTATGTATTCTTACACTTAGTTTGGTAAAAAAATAATGATAAATTAGAAACTTTCCAGAAATTATTATATAAAGAATAGATAAATTAAACACAATCCTTACAAATCATTAATACCTTAAAAACAGACGAAATCACCAAAACAAAGGACAAAAAAATATAAAACTACATGCTTTGAACAGTCACCTGAAACATTATGTTGCATGGTTTAATCAGTAAATGGGATCAATAGACCCTCTTATTTATGCCCCCCACAATGCAGATATGCCTACTGACACCCAGATCACCACACAATACAACAGAACAATACTAATGTATATATATTATCTGCAGATTGTTAGATCACAAATTTAATTGGCTGGATTTCACGGAGTGGGCGGGGAAAAAAATTCGTAACAGTTTTCTCAGCAACTACTAATCACATTCTCTTGAAATTTGATATGCAGCATCAGCATGGCCTCCCATAACATGGGATTTGATTTCAGGTCTGTCGCGCACCTACTTCCTGGTTAACAAAATTTTTAGTTATTTAAGTTTATTTATATCTAAAAAATTATATATTTTACATTTTACTTTCAGCTGCATCTATGTGTAATTTTGAGGATTACAAGATATGTGGCTACACACAGAGTAGGAATGACACATTTGATTGGACACGATATTCTGGTGCTACTAGTAGTACTGGGACTGGTCCCCCATCAGATCATACTTATGGAACCAACAGCGGTAATAGAAGCTTCTGCCATCTAATTTGTCAAATGATTTTTTTGTCTGTTTTAAAGATAGTTTTGATTATTTATTATATTTTAAATTAGTATTAATGTGGAATCTTAAACTGAATACACATATGCAAATATATAAACAAATATGTAGCAATTTTTTAAATTATTGTTATAGTAAAAATACAATGACCTGTCAGGTATTTTCTACCTATTGGTCAATCAATTCTTAATACAGATAACAGCTGTTTAGAAAATTGCTTCAATCTGTTTTCTTTAAAGCTCTTCATCAGTGATAGCTTGGACATTTAAATTGCAGCTACTCAAGTGTGTGACTCGGGTAACTTTTAAACTCCTAACTCACTATACCCTATGAAAATCTCTCCAGTAAAGTTACCTGAGTCGTGCATGAATAGCTGCAATTTAAATGTCCAGCTCTTTCTGATGAAGAGCTTTAAAGAAAACAGATTGAAGCAGTTTTCTAAACGGCTGTTATCTACTTTTGAAATTGATTGAGCAATAGGTATAAAATACCTGACAGGTCATAGTATTTTGACTATAATATCATAACTTATGACATTAAGGTTTTAATTTGTAATTTTACTTCATCATGTTTTGTGTTAGAGCTATTAATGTGCTCTTTTGCTCTTAATTTCAAAGGACATTACATGTATACTGAGGCCAGTAGTCCAAGAGTAGCGGGAGACAGAGCTGTATTACTGAGTCCATCATATCCTTCCACAACAGGCTCTTGTTTGTCATTTTACTATCATATGTATGGCACAGCTATGGGTACACTGAATGTGTACATGCAGCAAACTGCTGTAAATAGGATGATCTTTACTAAATCTGGTAACCAAGGTAACAGATGGATCCTGGGACAAGCTACCATACAATCTCCCTTGAGCAATTATACCTTGATGTTTGAGGGTATAATTGGTAGAAGCTTCAGCAGTGACATTGCTATTGATGATGTGTCCATCACCAGTGGAAACTGTGCTTTGCCAGGTATTTTATTGTTTTCACACTGTATTACATTGCTTTCTTTGCATATTTAGCAAAAGGTTATTCACTACTTCTCCAGGAGGGAGGGATATCCTTACTTAAATTTCTGGGAATTTGAAAGTGTTTTCATATTACATTACTGGGTATTTGGTAGAAGATAACACCTAGAAGTTATTCTACCAAGTACAGAATCATCAAACTCTTTTGTAGAAGACCTTTTGTTAGCCTAACACTGGACTAAAAACATCTCCAAAGTAAAGGTTTTGTAGCATGTTAAAGTTCTTAAAAACCATCACCATAGTTAAAGGTCTGACAATGTATAAATAGCAAAACAATTCACAATCATAACTGTAGTGTGTGACAATGTATTTGAGAATGGAAAATTCAGCTAGACTGTTAAAGTTCTGAAATTTTTGTTTTATTAGGAGATTGTGACTTTGAGACTGGTACCTGTGCATGGATCAATATTCAAGGAGACCAGTTTGACTGGTTAGTTGGAACTGGGCAGACATCTTCCCAGTTTACTGGACCCTCTGATGATCATACAGTAAATGATGGATCAGGAACAGGCAAGTTATTTACTTCTGTAGAAAGAAGCATTGTATCTTTTAAAATTGTTGAATCATTGTGTGGAATTGATGTGCTTTAATGGTGTTTCCCAGTTGAACTGCTGAACATGAACAGAAATATAACAGGTGTACAAAATAATGTGTACACTTTAAAACTGTAATGTTGGAATTGTTTATAAGTATACTTTATATTAGGGTTGTTCCATTGGAAATATTGGGGTTAAGACTTTATTACATGAGTATATCTGTGACTATGATATGTCTCAATATAAAAGCTCCCTTCACTTTCCAGGACCAGCTAGGTGGTAATAAACAATATTTTCATATGTTTCTGTGTTTTTTTTCTATCAGGAACTCTTGTTGATAATTTCTCTTTTGCTTTTAGGACACTATGCTTTTATAGAATCGAGTGCTCCAAGGGTACAAGGGGACAAGGCCTGGCTCCAGAGTCCAAGGTTCAGCCCAACAACCAGTAAATGTTTACATTTCTGGTATCACATGTACGGATCAGGAATTGGATCACTGAATGTCTACGTTAAAACTGACACTTCTAACACAACTGTGTGGAGCCTGAGTGGTGATCAGAAAAATCAATGGAACTCTGCTCAAGTGAATGTTATAATGCCATCGCAACCTTTCTACGTGAGTAGATATAAAGTACAATACAGTGAAGATATCTGACTATGGTCACTACTCATTCTTTTTGGTTCTAATAAAACAATAGCTACATTTTTAAAGCATATTTTGATATATTAAGAATACGTAAAAAATGCAAAATAAATTATTTCATTGTATGTATATTTATTATATTTAAACTATGTAAATAGAGCATCAGTGCATTTTATACAATGTGTTTTGCATTCCTCTTAACTTTCTGTCTCTGTCTTTATGTGATGCAGACATGGGTGCCTTTAATATTTTTAAGGAAGACATCAGATTTGCAAATATATTTTTGTAATTAAGGTCTTTCCCACTTCCAGTGGGAAGACCTTACTGTATTTCTTCTGATTATTATTATTATTATTATTATTCTTATTCTTTTTCTTCCGCCACATTTCAAAACAGTCTGTGAAAAAGACTTCGCGACATATCATTTTGATCTTTTAAACCAAGTATCGAACTCTTAAGACCTGTTCGGTGTTCACCCTGCGACACCGAAAACTTTTTCTTTACGGAGTTATCTGCCCCAACACCGAAAACCTTGTTATCAGAACAACTCAGAAACTATGAAATTTAGATAAAAACTGAAAAGTGACAAATGTTAAGGAACTTTTGAGACAACTTTGTGCCATAATTTGGCCAAAAAATTTTGTCGAGCGAAAGCGAGCGGTATACCTTGAATGTTTCAATCACTCCGGCCATCACCAAAACTCACAAACCGGAAGTCGAAAACACCTTGGTTGTTCACCATTTGTTGTTTTGTGACATGACCTTAAGGAAAATCTCAAGGTTAAAGTTGAGATATGACCTCAACCTTAGGCCTCGAATCTTGTTATGATAACAACTCGAAAACCGTAAAAGATGGAAGCAGACAATAAATTGGAAAAGTACTCCTCTCATTGAGACCTACATTTGGTCTTTAATGTCCGAAACTGTTCAATTTACCGTTTAAGAGTTATTGCCCTTGACATGTTTCGATTGATTGGTTTTTGACTTATAAATTGAAAACGGTTAGAGATAATATAGTAAACATATAGGTTTAAAGTGATCAGTATCAAAAGAGCTTCAATTTGAGCCAAAGGTCAAAGGTCATAGGTCAAGGTCATACCCTAGCAACAAGGTAACTGTTATAAAAAGTCCTTAGCAACCATATATTTTTAGAATCAGAATGATGTTCTTTACTGAAATATATCTTATCACGACCGGAAGTGGCATTTTGTCCATAGCAACCAACTAAATGTCCTTAGCAACCATACATTTTCTGACTAAGGACGACTTGCTTTGTACATTAAAACCATAGTAACTGACCGTTACGTCATTAGCAACTATATACCTAGACATAACACTAACAAAATGCCGGGAAAGACCTCACATTTGTTCTCTGAACAAATGGCCTATCTTTCTGAAAAGTAATTGTTTTTAAAATGGATTTGTTAATATTTCCTAGGAAGTAGTTTTCCTTGATATATTGGTCCTCAGTTAGTGTAAGAAAGAAATTATTTATTTTCAGGTTGTCATTGAAGGAGTAAGGGGAGCTAATTATGCTGGTGACATTGCCATTGACGATGTCAGTTTCACTTCAGATTCATGCAGTTGTAAGTAATAAGAATTCTTTAATCTTCATTTTTGGAGTCTTTATTTATTTTCTCACAGAACCACAGAGTCATCGATCTTTTCACAGCTCAGAGTACTTATCATTTATAAAAGATCTAGCTTGGCCATCTTGCCTCAATTTTTTGCAGTGCCAAATATTATTGAGTTACTGTGTTACTAGTTTGAGTGAATAAAATAGATGTACTTATGGTTGATCAATACTAGTGGTATATGTTGCTTGGTCATTTACCTGTGTATTATACATTTTAAGTATTTAATTAGGTACAGAGACCACTCTGAAAGAACATTTAGGAGATAACTGTATTTTATTTGAAGATTTGCCAACATCAGTTGGTGATTTGATGGTTGGAAATTGAGTTTACTGGCTACACATAAGCAGACCCAGTAAACTGATATTTCTGACCATCAAATCACCAATTGATGCTGGCAAATCTTCAGATACATAACTGTTATCTCCATTCTTATGCTATGGCATTAAAAAACTAAATTAACTAATTATAATGGGATTTTTTATTTACCCGAAATAACATCTGCGCTTGCATTTATTTCTGACCGCATCAATCGTGGAATTGATGCCATGAAATTATTTGTGTTCTCCAATCAGAATTGACATTACATCAAGAATTGCAGTAGAATGATTTTTACCATCAATTTAAAAAATGATTTGTAAGGGGAGACTTTTTTTGTGTCAGATGCAGTGGTCTTTCCTGACGAAATTCATGTTTAAAATCATTATTCATGAATTTTTTTACATTGTATGCAAATTACCTGCACATCACTGAATTTGTTTAAGTTTGTATCTTTTGGTTACGTAGTGAAAAATTGTTGCCCTAAGAGATGAAATGTTTTTTTCAGTAATACCAATTAATGCTAACCCAGCAACACAATCATCAACCACGGTAATAACCACAGTGCAACCATCAACACAACCAACACCACGTAAGTTCTCAAGATGTTTTATGGAACTAATGTCCGAAAATGTTAAACATCATACCATAAAACATAAAAATGGCTTATAGCTTTTGAAGTTACTAAGAGGTTAAATTTTAGATATTACAAAATATTAAAAAAAAAATTATTTTAATGGCATTAGAAATTATCCTTTATTGTGAATAAATTTTATTGTAAATAATTTAAAGGTTTAATTACTACTTGTAATGGAAGTATAAATTCTTGCAGCTGAGTTTGGATGTTTGTAAAATTAACTTATAATTATCGATAAACCAGATAAATAGATGGTGGAGGAGCAGACTAATTTTGTTTTGGAATCAGGCTTAATGCAAGTAATAAATTTTTCAACTATATCATGGCATTCAGTTTTTATTGGTAATGTAGACATGGTATCCAGTGAAAATCCAACCTGTGCAGAAAAACTGCCAATAATTGTTAATTCAGGTTGGAGTCGAGCACACCCTGCAATCATCCAGGCTCAAACTCGCAAACCCACAGACACATTGGTGATCAATAGTAGATAGCTAACTGCCTAGACAGCTCAACCACTGAAACTTCTATACTAAAGGACCTGAACCAGTCAAATAGTGGTTGCAAATGTTGTTACAATAGACAGTGGCCTGCATACTGAATTTATAAAGAATATAGAAGATTCACTTTAATATTACTTTGTTCTCAGCTCCAACACAGTATGACTGTAATTTTGAAAACAGCCAACAACCATTATGTCTGTGGCAGCAAGATAAGACAGACCAGTTTGACTGGACTCGTGCTCAGGGACCAACTGGTACCACAGTAACAGGTCCTACTGTTGATCATACCTCAGGAACAGGTATGTATTCCAATTCTTTTTAACAAAGAGGAACTTGTTTGTAATCTGAATTCTAATTTCATTCAAATAAATCAAAATGCATGCTATTGGTGTCATTATCGTAGTCCCATTGGTGTCACTATCTTAGTCCCATTGGTGTCATTATCTTAGTCCTATTGGTGTCATTATCATAGTCCCATTGGTGTCATTATCTTAGTCCCATTGGTGTCATTATCTTAGTCCCATTGGTGTCATTATTGTAGTCCCATTGGTGTCATTATTTTAGTTCTATTGGTGTCATTATCGTAGTCCTATTGGTGTCATTATCTTAGTCCTATTGGTGTCATTATTTGAGTTCTATTGGTGTCGTTGTCGTAGTCCCATTGGTGTCATCATTTGAGTTTTATTATTGTCATCTTAGTTCTATTCTCTACTAACACATTCTTTTAAATTATACCCCCACTCATAAGAGGGAGGCTATATTGCAATCACCTTATCCGTCTGTCTGTCCATCTGTCCATCCGAGGTTTCATAAAGGGAAGATTTATAGGTGAGAACATGCGGCTTTTGTATGATTTAATGCATTATCTTGAACAACATAACAAAACAGGCCTATTACTTCTGGTAGATTTTGAAAAAGCCTTTGACTCAATTGAATGGAAATTTTTGAAAAAGGCACTTTTAAGTTTTAACTTTGGACTATCTATTTGTAAATGGTTTGAAATATTTTATTCAAAAGCAAAAAGCTGTGTTATCAATAATGGTAACTTGTCAAATTTTTTCTCTCTTGAAAGAGGCTGTCGGCAAGGCGACCCCCTTTTACCCTATCTTTTCATTATTGGTGTAGAACTCCTTTCTTTAAAACTGAAGGCACATAAAAATATTCATGATATTCTTATTAACGATGTTAAATCACTCATAAGTCAATATGCTGACGATACATTTCTTATGTTAGATGGAAGTGAAAACTCATTGAAGGAGGCACTGAGGTGTTTTGAATCTTTTCATAAGGTGTCTGGTTTAAAAATGAACCCAAATATTCAAATCTCATTCTTTGCCCAAATTTCTCACTAAACTGGTCACAGGAAAATTTTAAACTTTTGGGCATAAATTTTTCACTTGACCTAAACTGTCTTACAAACATAAATTTTTCCCAAAAAATTAAGGAAGTTACATCAATACTAAAAAGTTGGCTACCCACTCTGCTTGGTAAAATAACAGTTATTAAAACTCTGGCACTGCCAAAACTAATTCATCTATTGACAGCCCTACCTAATTTACCTGAAGCAAAAATAAATGATTTAAATTCACTTTTTTACAGTTTTATTTGGAATGGAAAATCAGATAAGATCAAAAGAAATACATTAATTGGTGATATATCCCAGGGAGGGCTGAAGATGGTTCATCTTCAGTCTTTCAACACTTATCTTAAATTTAATTGGATAAAAAGACTAGCTTCCAACTAAGATGGCACTTGGCAAAAACTATTCTTATTGAGTATTCAAAATTTTGGCAGCAAAAGAATTTTAACCCTTCAGAAAGAAAAGCTTAAGGAAGTTGCAGTGAAAATAACCAATCCTTTTTGGAAAGATGTTCTTTTTTGCTATCATGTAGTAAAACCTTCTACAAAAATGAATATTAATGAAATATTGTCACTTGATATTCTTAATTTTCTTAACCAATTTTTTATACTACATTAGATGGATTCAATATAATGTGCAGTATTTATGTGATCTTGTTGATCCACTTACTGGCAGCTTTTATAGTTTTGAACAAATTAGACATAAACTACAAACAAATAATTTTTTAAAGTATTACAGCCTTATTGAAAGTGTTCCCAAATACATTAAACATCAGATAAAAGACAATTTTTCAAATGTAATCTTTGAAACAGTGAGTAAGGTGAACACATATCTTGTGAAAATAGTTCAGAGTAGAAAGATTAAATGGGTGTATGAAAATCTTGTAAATGATATAATTTCTTTACCAACTGAAAAATTTTCAAAATGGGAAGAACTGCTGAACTGTCAAATAACAGACTGGTCACAACAATATTTTATTATTCTAAAAAAATCCTGCAAAAACTCACATCTTCAAAATTTTCAGTTTAAATTGTGGCATAGAATCATTCCTACCAATTCATTTTTGTATAAAATAAAGCTCAAAAACACAGACCTATTTACATTTTGTATAATTCAAAGTGAAACCATTGAACATTTATTTTTTGACTGCAAAGTGACACAGGATTTTCTCATTTCTTTGTCAAACCATATAAACCAGTATTACCAAAATTTTAGCTTTGACAAAAAGGAAGTCTTCTTTGGTTTTGAAGCAGAGGATCTTCTTGTTAACTTGATTTTTATTATTGCTAAATATTATATCTTCAGGTGTTAACTCAATGAACAAAAACCAAATATAGTTGAATTTAAATATAAAGTCATGTGGTATCGGTCACTCGAGCAGTATGTGGCAAAGAAAAACAATACTCTGTCTTCACTCGAAAGACATCGACCCCTTTGGATCATATTTTTACTGACATTAACTGTTACTAGTATATCAATCAATCAATATTATTGTGTATTTTTAAAACTTAAAATTTAGGATCAAAGTGTTTTTAGTGAACAATAGTGAAAGCAAATAGGAGTGAATGGTGAGTGAAAGTTATTGTTACTAGTAAGTAAATACTATACTAAATGTTGTGCCTTTTCAAAAAAGTTAAAAGCATGTAGTCAGTGTGTTTTTTATTTTTTTTTCTTTGTTTTATTTGAATAACCCTGTCACACCCTGGTCAGGTGGTGTTGTAGGGGGATTGTAAAATCCTGACTATTGAAAAACAAATTAAAAAAAAAAAAATCTGTCTGTCCGACTGTCCGTCAGGTGCAAACTTTTGTACTAGATTTCTCGGCTTCTACTAAGGGGATTGATTTCAAATTTTGTGCACAGCTTTAGCATGATGAGTTGTACCATGTCTCTCCTTTCCAGGTCAGTAAGTTATCTACTTCCAGTTTTCCGAGCTGAAAAATAGTTGAGTGGGGTCTTTCTTGTACCATAGAATTAGTTGATTACTGCATTTAACCTTTTTTATGATGCAATTATTTTCTAAAGTAGTTGAAAATAATAAAAACTTGAATGTTAATTGATTGTTTTTTTTCTTAAAGGAAATGGATGGTACATCTATTTACAGACATCAGGATTTGGAATATTTAGCAAAGCTAGAATTATCTCCCCCAGTATTTCTGACAATCAACCAAGATGTCTCACTTTCTGGTACAATATGTATGGAACACAGATCAGTGCCCTAAATGTGTATGTTCAGGCATCTGGTACTGTTGGACCAACTCTCTCCAATCCCAAATGGACACTTCGAGGAACACAGGGTAACCAATGGAAACAAGGAACAATACCCATAACACCAACAGGATCATACCAGGTATAAAATGTGTTTGTTTGAATGGAGTTTAATTTCTCGTTCAGGAATTGTTCAGCTGTATCATGGTGTCAAGATTTTATTTCATAGAAGAAGTCAGAGAACCTCGACCATTGTCAGGAAAAAGTAAACAGTATGGAATCTTACAGATTGTAATCTCTATTCTTAAAATTAGTAACCATGTGTTTCTATTTTTGAAATATTTATACCCCCCCCCCAAACTTGTTTTAAATGACTTATTAGTTGATATACTATCAGTGATACTTAGTTTTTACCATTTAATCTGGTATTGGTCCAAGATTCACTTCCATCATCGGACACTCAACACAAGTTGAAAAATATCCTGTGCTCTCTGCAAGTTAAAGTTGTTTCAGAGATTACGTATGGTCATTAGTGCCCCATTATCTTGTAGAACTGCCTTTTTCTTATGAAATACATATATTGTTTTGGTGGCATTCAAACCACAGCCTGCATCTCTATCTCTTGCCATGAAACAGAAACTCAATCTCGGTAAATAGCTGTGTACCATTTTTTGTCAATTGCTACTTTATTATCATTTTTATTATATGTGAGGACATCTTAATAATAGACTTGACATGTGTGTGGTTTTTCAGTTGTTTTTGAAAACACTATTTTGACATTTACACAATGTCCAGTAACTACAGAGGTCACCAATGTCTCATTGTGATATATAAATGTAATCTTTTACAAATCCAGAACAATCACTACATATATACATGTTTACATTGATAAATGAAAGTTGACAAATTGTTTTGGTTTCGAAATGTGTGAGTATCCGTTTTAACATCGATCAAAATAGACGCTATGAGAATGCACTATTTTGTATTTAATATATTACAATCACTAGAAATGAATAAAACTATAAACATAAATGATATTTTAAGAGAGAATAAATTACATATAACAGTAAAAAATTGTTAAAAAAAGCGTGACCAAGTCTGACTCTATGTCTTCATATTGAGACATTTTTTTTTATTTTTAAAGTGCGGATTGTACATGCATATACAAAATTTTTCCCAATTTTCTGGCCCAAGAAAGGGGTGCAGACAATACGTAAATGCGGACTATACACAGCTTTTTACGGTATATTATTTTTCAATGTTGCCTTGTTTTTAGTCCACAGTACACAGTACACATGTAGTGAAACTTGAATTTTTTTCATTTTCAGATTATTTTTGAAGCATTGAGAGGAATTATATACCGTGGTTATATAGCTGTTGATGACATCAGAGTATCTCTTGGCTCCTGTTCAGGTTAGTGCTATCAGTAGTCAGACTGTCCTTCCTCTGGTTTGGTAGAACAGGCATGTAAGCTTTTGTCGTCAGTTTGCATCAGTTGTCATGTAGACCATTTATTCCTTCTTTTGTTTGGTAAAGCAGGCATGTGAGCTTTTTTCATAAGTTTGCAGTCAGTCATTCTGACCATTCAGTCCTTACTTTGGTTTGGTAGAACAGGCATGTGAGCTTTTGTCATCAGTTTGCATCAGTTGTCACTGCTACCATCCTTCATGTTGACCTGTGGTTTGTGAGACGATTTTTAAAATTCAGCAAATCAGAATGCATAATGTCCCTGGATGCAATGTTGAATTTTCGGCCGAATTTCATGGAGTGAAAATCAGGGTTATAATATGGTGAATGTCTGGCGGAGAAAAAATTTTTGTAATCTACTACTAATCACATTCTCTTGAAATTTAGTATGCAGCATCAGCATGGCCTCCCATAATGTGGGATTCAATTTCATGTCTGTCGCTCACCTACTTCTTGTTAAACAAAATCTGACCATTTCTGTCTTTGAAGGATTTTTAATTCTGTAAACAACTAGTACCTACAACTAAGCAAGATTTGTAGAAAAAAATTTTATTTTGCAGTGTTAAACAAGATATTATGGCACAGAAATAAGTCTCAGTATATATTAATTTCATAAAAAATGGAATTCATATCAATCTGTTGAGAGTTTTTTTTCACCAGGAAATAACTGAATTGTCAATGTCGATATATTTTTATATCAGAAACCTGCCTGAAGTTATAGAGCATCAGGGAGCATCATCTCGCAGTAATACTTGTTTAGATATGCATATTGTTCCCGTAAATTTGTATAATAATTATCTTATGTTAAGTTAAGATATGTTTGTTTTTGAATATATGATACTAATAGTTGTTGTAGAACCATTTAGCCAAGGTGTATCCTTCTAAGGCAGAAACTTCTCAAATCTTCTCACAAACTGCTTGGCAGATGTATTTGAAATATTGCAGAAATGTACTTTAGATGGTCCTCTACAAAGTTTGAGTTTTTTTTGTACTGATCCAAAACACAAGATGGCCACAATTGCAGGACTTAATAAAACATAGGACCCTATGGCAAAAAATACAAACAGTTTCTCAGAAATTGTTCCACATAATGAAACCAAATTATGCAGAATAAACACATTGAACTGTAATTATGTAGGAATAAAGCCAAAATAGTTCATATATTATTTTAAGATTTTCAAGGTGATTGGAAATTTAACATACCTGCCAGGGCGCTATTGTGTTCAGATTGACTGAAATTTCAAAGTTTGTGCTTAACATAAATCTTACAACATGTTGCCATGTGCACAATATTTATTTTGGGATTTCTTTTATAGCCAGTACATCAACATGTACATTTGAGAGTGACAAGTGTGGCTATACAGACAATGCCACAGACACCTACCACTGGCAGAGATATGCAGGAGGTACACCTAGTGCAGGAACAGGACCCTCAGCAGACCACACCTTGAAAACCCCGCAGGGATATTATATGTACATGGAGTCCTCCGCTCCAATGCAGACTAACCAAACATCTCATTTGGTCAGTCCCACATACCAGGCCTCCACACCTCAGTGTTTGACATTTTATTATCACATGTATGGACAGGATGTAGGAGCTTTGAATGTTTACCTGATAAATTCTGGTTCTCAGCAAATTGGCAGTCCTATCTGGGGTAGAAACTTTAACCAAGGAAACAGTTGGCATGTAGGACAGGTCTCATTGTATCCTACAGGATCATACCAGGTATGTAGGAGTGTCTTCACAGGTAAATCTAATTTGTCAGAATTTTGTTTGTGTGTTTCTAAGACTTAAAAAATGTATTGTTATCAGTGCAAGTACATATCATATTAATATTAGTTTTAAAAATGTCAAAATGCTCTGGAAAATGTATTTTATTATATATTTCTGGAAAAAAATTGCACATGGTGGCCCATGTATCAAATTTTAATTGATAGTTACTATAATTTTCTCTTTTATCTAAAACAAACTAAAAACAAAACACCTTTTTAATACATTTTATACCCCACATAAAATAAAAGACAGAGGTATACTGTTTTTGGTCTGTGTGTTTGTGTGTGTGTGTTAGTTAGTATGTGTATGTGTTACCTTTATTCCATTACATTGTTCTCAGCAATGATAAATGATAAAACACTGAAATTTTGTCAGTTAGCTTTGTATTATTGCCATATTGTGGTATGTATTTTCAGCCTTCTTGGAAGGTATTGGTTATCATCATGGAGCGGGGCTTCGGTGGTCGAGTGGTCAAGGTAGTTTGTCTACTATTGATCACGTGGTCTGTCAACACTGAGATTATGGGTTCGATTCTCACTGCAGGCAGGGTGTACTCGACTCCAATCTTAATTGACAAGGATTGCCAGTTTTCCTACAGCAGGTCGGGGGTTTTCTCCGGGAACTCCGGCTTCCTCCCCCATTAAAAACTGGACGCCATGGTATAGCTGAAAAATTGCTGAAAGTGGTGTTAAACACCATTAAACAAACAAACAATCATCAGGGAGCAACAACTCACAGTAACTTCTTTTGTTAAACCCACATTTTGTTGATTCTAGTATAGTACTAAGAGTAGATATGTATTATATTTAAATATATTTATTGATGTAGATTATGTTTGAGGGTGTTAGAGGGAAAGGTTACATGGGAGATGTTGCCATTGATGACCTGACAATTTCTGCAGGACAGTGTAATGCACCAGGTAATGTACATTTTTATTCAGATTGAGGTATTTCAGATCATTTTCTATAATTTTTTAGCTATATCTTGGTTTTTAATTAAAAGAAAATTTGGTCAATCACTTGCTTCAGTTTTTTATTTATTTTATTTGTCCTTCCATTGGAGCCCATTCTGTGACAAATCATAACAAAAAAAATTAAACTGGAGGTAGTGAGAGGTCAAATTTATTTAGATTGTTAAGTGTTTAGCTTTATTTAGGGTATAAAGCCACAGTATCAAGGGACAATTCAATCTTTGAAGAAACTGTCAATTGGTGACAAGTAAGGGGCAGTCAGGAATTTTGACCCAACTTATCCAGTAAGGACATGTGGGTGATCAGTTAGAACATGACTTTAAAAATGAATAATGAGAAGACTTTAATATAACTTAAAAATTCAAGAAATTTGTACAGTGTAGATATACAGCATATCAAGAAAGATCGTATGGAGTTTTTTCTCCAATTCCTTTAGAAGTCAGATGCCTGCAGTATCAGGAATTTAGATTTCCTAAATTTGGATGGCTCTTGATAACTGTATAATTTATAATTTAATTAAAATATACTTGTAAGGTTTAGATAATTGGTAAGCTATAATAAGTCTGATTTAAATAACGACCTCTTTTGTAGATTGTGAAAAGGAGTAGGCTCATTGTAACTGCTACAAAAGGATAAATTATCTGCCCCTAACCATGACTCCATACTTTTCCAGTGGCAGTCAAAACTGTGTTCCTGATGCCCAACTAATTTTTCCATTGATTTTTTCTTTGTTAACTTGTTCTTGTCCTGAATAAGTATGACATATTAGACACTGGACATTTAGCAGAAAATCAATAAATTTATCTATCTATAAATCAATCAAAATAGAACAGTCATATTTTCTTGCATCTTATGTTTTTAATAAGCTAGGCTGTTACAGTTAACAAGTACAATAATCCTGAATAAATATACAATATGCGTACAGTGTCAGGAAATATATAATTTATTTGTACTAGCATTAGAAACGGATTGAAATGCGAGGCTCTGACGAGCATTTCTCAAATGTTTCGCAGCGAATACGAATAAACTTTATATTTTCTGACGCTGTATGAATATTGTATTTATCCTGCAACCCTAAAATACATTTTATAATACTGAAAAACCTTTCCTTCTAGCCGATTTCTGAGTTAACATTTTATGGCAAGTATTCTAGTGATACTGACATCACAAATGTCGTAAACCATAACAGAATACTAAGTATGGTAAAAGTAAGGTCAAAGGTGCCAGAAGATTTTATTCGACAGTGCCGAATAAAGCAAAAATTTATTTGGCTACCTTTGTTAAATAGTAAATGTACTGATTGCAGGATAAACTAATTTATTTAGATTTTTTCAGAGTTAAGATTTTAATCTTTTAACTTTTCCTGAAATATTTATTAAATTGTTAATTCATATGCTTTGAAATAAATCTGTCAATTTATATGCTTTGAAAAAAAATTAGTCAGCAAAATGTACTAAAGGGATTGTCTCTGATGGGATCATTTTTCTCTTCTAGGATTCTGTGACTTTGAACAGGGTACTTGTAACTGGCAAAATATTCAAGGAGATGATTTTGATTGGCTTAGACACAGAGGAGCAAGTCCTACTGCTTCTACTGGTCCCAATACAGACCATACCAAACAAAATGCTTTGGGATATTACATGTACATTGAAACCAGTGCTCCTCGTGTGCCAGGAAACAAAGCCAGACTGGCTAGTGAAATATTCCCTGCAAAGCAAACTGGTTCCTGTTTTGTATTCTGGTACCACATGTTTGGCCAGGACGTAGACAAGCTGAATGTTTATATTGTTCTCAATCAGTCATCAGATACCATGTCAACTGAAGCATTACTATGGCAACAAACTGGTCAGTCAGGAGATATATGGCTGAATGGACAAATGAATATTCCTTCAAATTACACAGCAAACCCATATCAAGTAGGCTTTAGTTTTTAGTTGAGCTGGTTATTGTAGAACATTGTAAATGACACTGTAGTTAGCTTTAATATTTTTGTTTTCAAGATTTACAAGTGAGGCATTCAGACGTTTTTTTATGCTCAGTCTACAGAGTCGGGGGTATATAGTGTCCATCCCTCCGTCCTTCTTTCCATCTGTCCATTTGTCCAGACAATAACTCAAACAGTTTACATCCGATTTGAATGAAACTATGGGATATTTTCATATATCAGGTTAGTAAGGAGCCTATCAATTTTGGGGGAAATCTGTCTAATTTCAAGGTCACAATCCACGAAAAATTTTAGAATTTTAACAAAAACTTGTTTCCGGACAATAACTCAAAATGTTTGCATCCGATTTGAATGAAACTTTGGAATATTGTTATATATCAAGTTGGTAAATAGCCTTTTGATTTTGATGGAAATCCGCCAAATTTCAAGGTCACAGTCCACAAAAAACGTTAGAAATTTTTACAAAAAAGTTGTTTCCGTACAACAATTCAAAAAGTTTGCATCCAATTTAATGAAACTGTAAAATATTGTTATATATTTTGTTGGTAAGAAGCCTATTGATTTTGGTGGAAATCCATCAAATTTCAAGGTCACAGTCCACGAAAAACGAAATTTTTACAAAAGCGGGGGTATCAGTGATCACTAGATCGACTTTGTCTAGTTTTTTTAAACAAGACTTTAATTATAATAGATAATTAAACAATTTATTACTAATGATTTAAAAAAATATGTAGATTAAATTTATTGAAATTAAACTTTGAAAATTAATTAATTGAGCTGGTTCCATTATTGTAGAAATTAGGTGGTAAACATTATAAAAATGTCAACTGATTTTTGTGATCAGTGAATTTTTCATCCACCTGAATGACTATTGTAAGAAATGTAAAACAATATAAGGGTACAATGTCAATTTAAGTAAGAAAACTTCTCTACTTTAGAGGTAAAGAAATTATAACCATTTCTGGAGCATATATCTCCTTAATGTTGACTGATTTGATAATTGATTTCTTTCTCTGTATTTTAAGGACTGTATCATTATTTAGACATTTTTCTTAAATAGATCATTATTGAAGCTATCAGAGGACAAAGTTTCCATGGAGATATTGCTATTGATGATGTTTCTGTGAATGATGGAAGCTGTGTCACAGTTCCCTCTGGTGCTGATCAGATTCAGTATGGTAGGTCACCATGTTGGGACAGTTCACATTTCTGATACCAGAAATTTAGAACAACTTTCTAAATGAACAAAAACATTAAATTAAGTGTTAAGGTATGTTAAGGTCAATTGTGTTTCATGCAGATTTTTCAATATTTTAGTTTTAATTGATTTCTTTAAATACTAATTTCAATAAACTATTGCTGGTTGCTCAAAAAACAATCAGGTAAAACTTTGTTAACTTTTCATAGGAGCCATAAATGTGAACTGTGGTTTTGATTCGGATTTGTGCACCTGGACCCAGAGTCTTACAGACCAGTTCAATTGGACAAGGAGTACTGGAGCCACCCCGAGTTCTGGAACTGGGCCTATGGGAGATCACAGTGGAACTGGTAGGGATCTTAGTGATTTGTTCCACACAGTAATTGTATCAGTATACAGTGATTTTGTTACCTTAAATTTGCCTCAGAATTTCGCCTGTTTCCCCTGGAACAAATTTACCAACTTTTGTGTAAATATTTCCCAATTTATGACAAAAATCCCAACAGGAATCCATAAGAACAGGTCTACATTATTCATGGCTTCCGTCGGAAGGCTACTCGCCGTTCAATTTTGTTAACATTTTAATAAGAAATCTTCGTATTTTTGTCCTTCCATGTTTATTATGTTTACGCGCCATATCAAAACAGTAAAAGCTGATTCTAGTCTGACTTTTACCTTGTACAAATTGCACAATGGCAAAATAATACTGGAAATCAGTTGAAAGCAAAAAAAGCTTAGAAAAACTCCAGAGCGGATACGTACTCTGTGCCGGAAATTGCACAGTACCAAGCTGCCAGTGTTTTGCACTGATTTAAACATAATAATAATTAGTATTTTGGCAGTCATTTTAATTTTTTTATTTAAAAATATGTTAACATACTTGTAAAAGTGCATTTTACATAAAATACATATTATTTTTTATAAGATTCACAGTCTTGAAATTTTTAACATGTACTGCATTTATAATTCTAGCAACTTATTTAAACAAATTATTCTAATGTAATGTATTTTTTATTGGTTTTTCAGTGATACATTATCCTTAAAAATTTAAACTGCTCCAAATAATTCCATAAATTCCAAACATCTTGATAATATAAATCTTTTTTATGTGTAAAACCATTACTTTTTTCCCAATTTCAAGAAAAACATTGATAAATTTTCCCAATTGAAAAGGAGGGGGCTGTTTTTAAAAAGGCAACAAAATCACTGGTATATAAAGCCTTAAAGAAGGAAAGTAATTTTTCCTTATGACTATTTAGTTTAGTTTAAAAGACAAGCATTAGATATTAAAATCTTTTTTCTTTTGAATCCCTGGAAGGTTGTTGTTTAAAACAAATGTTTACTTTATACATATTAACTTACAGTTAATGAACATTGCAAGGTTGAGCTCAACTTCAGGCATGGTGTGATAGACTGTGACTTCATTCCCCATTAAAGACTAGATACTATGATACAGCAAAAAACTAATGAAAAAACTTTAAAAACCATATATGCAAATAATACAATTCATGTAATACCACTTGTTTCCTTTAGGCTATTACATATACATTGAGGCATCAGGTCAAAGACAAGGCAGTACTGCTGTGCTGAACTCAATTGTCAATCCACCGACCACACCTGCAGGAAACTGCTTCGTCTTTTATTACCACATGTATGGTCCACAGATTGGTCGTCTGAGTATATACACATTGTCCCAGGGTAGGAGCACCCTGAGGTGGACAAAAACTGGTACGCAGGGAAACAAGTGGCAGCAAGCTAGCTTTACATTTAGTAGCACTACTGATTATCAGGTATGTCTTTATGTACTATTAAGGTATATATTCTAGGTGTTCTGTTGAGGTATATCTTCATGGTGTAAAGTTCAGGTATATCTTCATGGTGTAAAGCTCAGGAATATCTTCATGGTGTAAAGTTCAGGAATATCTTCATGGTGTAAAGTTCAGGTATATCTTCATGGTGTAAAGTTCAGGAATATCTTCATGGTGTAAAGTTCAGGAATATCTTCATGGTGTAACATTCAGGTTTATCTTCATGGTGTACTGTACAGGTATTTTAATGATGTATTGTTCAGGTATTTTTATGTTGTACTATTCATGTATTTTCATGGTGTAAAGTTAAGGAATTTCTTCATGGTGTTAAGTTCAGGAATATCTTTATGGTCTAAAGTTCAGGAATATCTTCATGGTGTAAAGTTCAGGTTTATCTTCATGGTGTAAAGTTCAGGAATATCTTCATGGTCTAAAGTTCAGTAATATCTTCATGGTGTAACATTCAGGTTTATCTTCATGGTGTTCTGTTCAAGTATTTTCATTGTGTTCTGTTCAGGTATTTTCATAGTGTACTGTTCATGTATCTTCATGGTGTTCTGTTCAGGTATTTTCATGGTGTTCTGTTCAGGTATTTTCATAGTGTACCATTCATGTATTTTCATGGTGTTCTGTTCTGGTATTTTCATGGTGTTCTGTTCAGGTATTTTCATGGTGCTCTGTTCAGGTATTTTCATGGTGCTCTGTTCAAGTATTTTCATGGTGTATTGTTCCGGTATTTTCATGGTGTATTGTTCAGGTATTTTCAAGGGTGCTCTGTTCAAGTATTTTCATGGTGTATTGTTCCGGTATTTTCATGGTGTATTGTTCAGGTATTTTCATGGTGTTCTGTTCAGGTATTTTCATGGTGTATAGTTCAGGTATTTTCATGGTGTATTGTTCAGGTATTTTCAAGGGTGCTCTGTTCAAGTATTTTCATGGTGTATTTTTCCGGTATTTTCATGGTGTATTGTTCAGGTATTTTCATGGTGTTCTGTTCAGGTATTTTCATGGTGTATTGTTCAGGTATTTTCATGTTTTAGTGTTCAGGTATTTTCATGGTGTTCTGTTCAGGTATTTTCATGGTGTATTGTTCAGAGATATGTGGTGCACACTTTGGGTATATTGTTTGTTTGTTCCAATTGGTTTTAATGCCATTTTACGCTATATCATGCTATCCAGGTTAAAATGGTGGAGTAACCTGTGGAAACCACTGACCTACCGCAGGAAAAATTGCAATAGTTAAGGCTGGAGTTGACCACACTTTCCAGCAATGAGACTGGAACCTGCAAGCTCAGTGTTGAAAGGCATGTGATCACTAGTAAATGAGTAGCTAACTACCTTTATCACTTGTCAACAGAGACACCTGTTTGGGTATATCTTTGTATTAAAACTGTTAGGTATAACTTCATTGTGTATTGCTCAAATATATCTTTGTGGTGAATTGTTTAAATTAGATAAAATAATTTTTTTTATTCTTGTCTCGTTTTTAGCTATTGCTGTCACTTGGCGTCGGTCGTCTGTCCGTTCAACTTTTCAAAAATCTTCTTCTCTGAAACCACTTGACAGAATGCAACCAAACTTGGCATGGTTGTTGCTTAGCATGTCCTTTACCAAACTACTGTTTGGATTTTTGATTCGTAAAAAACATGGTGGCCATGGCTAAAAATAGAACAGGGGGGTCAAAATACAGTTATTGGCTTATAGTTCAAAAAGTATTACAGGTACAGGAAAACCTTCTTCAGCATCAAAAGCTCTGCAAAACACTCCATTGGGTCAAAGTCGTATGACGACTCCTTGTAGGAGTTATTGCTCTTTAATTGTTGAAATTGATCATTTTTGCCATTTTTGCCTCCAAATCTTGAAAATTATTAGAACTAGAGAAAAAGTTAGCATTGTTTTATTGTTCTTCTCTATGAGAGCTACAAAAATAGCTTTAGGGTCAAGATTGTCTGATAAACCGCTTAAGAGTTATTCCCCTTGAACTGTTTTTTTTAATCGGTTTTAATTGAGTTTTAAAAATCTTCTCCTCTGAAACCACTGAAAGTACTGCTTTGAAACTTTGTACACATTATCCGTCAAATGTCTTCAACCAAGTTTGCACAAACCATGGCCTCAGATTGCCCAACATGGCTGCCATGGCTAAAAATAGAACCGGGGGGGGGGGGGGGGGGAAAGGGGGGCGAAATACAGTTGTAATGTAACCTGCCTCGCCTTTCAAAATAAATAACTACCTCTGTTTTCCAACCTGACTTGGACATTTTTATACCCAATTCAACAAAGATGCAAACAGTATAACAGTATGTTTTGACTGAACCATCCATCTGTGATATAAGTTTCTGGAAGTAACTCCTCTGAAACTACTACACAAAATTTAACAATACTTGCAACAACAAAAGTACACCATATGAAGTGCATATTAGATCTGCCAATTTTTGTAACAAATATGGTCCTTTCGACTTAGAAATCTACCTAAAATCCTGATAATTAAACTTTTACACTAACGTTCTGACATGTGCACTTGTACCTTAATTTCACATTTGATTACAATCAGTTTTGAAATTTTCCATAACAAAACTAAATGCTTTAATGTCTGTTTCTTTCTTTACATAAGATTTACAACTGGTAGTATCTTACCTTAAATACCAGGTGAGCCATACAGGCTCCTGGGAGCCTCTAGTTGTTTAAGCAATTTCTAAAATAAATAAAATATATTATTTCTTACTGTAGATTATGATACAAGGTGTGGTTGGTACAGGATGGGCTGGTGATATAGCAGTTGATGATGTTGGCATGGATAATGTGCCTTGTGCAAACTCTTCAATGGTCAATCAGCCTTCATTTAGTAAGAATATGGGGTTTTTAATTATCTGAAAGTGAACTACTTGTTTAATTATAGAAGACAGCATGTTTAATGAATTAAAACTGTTCTAAAATTTTATCTGTACAAGAATAATTGACATCAAAGAATTTTTTTTACAAATGCTGAACTTTGAACCCCATGTGAAAGGAAGGTCTTTTATATCATAGGAATACTTTTTACAAAGATGTCTTAAAGAAGATAACACACACCTACTATTGGTAATTAAAACTTATTTTTTGTCATCAAAATAAACCAATTAAATGACCAGCTGTGAAGCCCAATTCATTTAGTAAGTTACAGAAAGTCTGCTTTCAAACAAACAATAAAATCAATATCTTATTGAGTTCTTCAGACAAATCTGTTCTTATTACAGCTTCTTGCAATTTTGAGAACGACTTCTGCAGTTGGACACAAGATACCAGTGATGATTTTGATTGGCTGAGGCATGCTGGTACTACTGCAACTGTAGGAACCGGCCCTAATGCAGATCATACAACAGGATCTGGTGCAGGTATGATTTTTAAGCATGTTTATTTGCAGTGATACATTGGTCCAAATTAAAATAAATGCCTCATTCTTAATAGATTACTTAAAGTCTCCTTTTAATATATTTAACCAAAAAAAATTCTTTGGATGATACAAAAAAAATAATATGTGACAACACATTCTATTCAAAAGATGTAAATTTTGAATATTTAGGATACTATATCTACACTGAGGCGTCAATGCCAAGGAGACCTAATGACGCTGCAAGATTAAAGAGTCCATTTTTACCACAGACCAGTGGGGAATGTCTGAAATTTTATTACAACATGTATGGCAGTACAATGGGAACATTGAACATCTATACATCTGATGTCAATGGCAACAGAGGAAGTCCAATATGGACTAGATCTGGTAATCAAGGCAACCAATGGTTATTAGGACAAGTTACTTTGCAAACCAGTGCAAGCTTCCAGGTAAATATTATTATATTTTAAAACAGTTTCTTTCATTTTCATAAAAGGAGTAAACAATTGATCAAAACCTATCAACTGTAGCAAGTGCAAAAAAAATGGTTGCCTGTAGTAGGTTATCATCACAATGATTGTCAATCAGCCACATCTTTAGGATTATTGAGATAAGAGTAATCTTTATATAAAAAGGTATAAGCCCTCGGTCATTTTTGGCCAGATTTCACGGAGTGAAAATCCTGAATATAATATGCTGAATGTCATCTTTAGCATTTGTATCTAACTGATACTTATGCCTTTGCGACCTTTGCTCTATATAAAACCAAGATTTACAAACATGGGGACCATGTTATGGACTAGTGTTCTGATATCTCATACCATTCATTTAGGGCATACTAAATTATTGGTCTGGTCCATATTGTAATGTTATCACAGTGTATAAATCGTGATCTTGCCCTTTCTATTAGCAATTATTAAATAAATATTGAATTAAGTAGGTAAAAAATATGTTATTTGACCTTGAATACTTGATTTGTTGATAGTTGAATTCCATGATTATTTGCATATTTATACGCAATGTATTTGTTTGTAGATTATTTTGGAGGGTCTAATTGGTTCAAGTTATTATAGTGACATAGCTGTAGATGATGTATCAATAACTGCTGGACCATGCCCACAACCTGGCTCTTGTAACTTTGAACAAGGGCTATGTGGATATTCCAATGTTCAAGGGGACCAGTTCGACTGGACAAGAGCAAACGGTCAAACACCATCCTTTTATACTGGACCCCAAAGTGACCATACTACTAACACAGCACAAGGTATTGTATATTCCACAGTGTGGTAAAATAAAAGTTCAGAAACATAAAGACATATTTTTATTTTCATATATTTTTAAATCTTACAACCCATTTTGTTGAAATAAAGATACTATTATTTTTGATTGCTTATGGTCCATGACCTTATTCAGCAGTTTATAATTTTTTGTTTGTTTTATTATATGGCCTAACAATTCATGGCCTCAATAATGAGCTCAAGGTTGCTGTAGACTGTAAAAATCTATTTTCACATCGAATGGGAAAAAATACATAACCTAGCTTGCAGAAATGAGAGACATTAAGTTGCTAGGCTTTGCCCAAATTTGTATGTTTCTTTGAACTGCTTTCAATGATATATACACGTCTGATATTTTGTAGGTTACTACATGTTCATTGAGAGTAGCAATCCCCAGAAACAAGGAGACGTAGCCTGGCTTGTCAGTGAACAGCTGCAGCCATCCACAGGAGTCTGTCTCACATTCTGGTACAACATGTATGGAACAGGTAAGACATGGTTCATACATGTCATGAATTCCAGGAAAAGTCATGGAATCCCAAAACTATGATAAAAGTCATGAAAAGTCATTAAATGTTTGTCATTGTATAACGAACATTTATGTCATTTGTATATTTTAAACAAAAATTGCAACATTGATCCAGGTCAGAAATTTCTATTGTGCTATTATATAAAGTTACAAGTGTCAATGACAATATCGTGCTATTATCAGTCATATAATTTGGTCACAAAGTCCTTGAAAAGTTGTGCAGTTTTGAATCAAAAAGGTGTATGAACCATGCAAGAGTTAAACAAACCTGCAATGTTTATTTAAACTTACCTTTACCGTCTTTTGGTGTGTATAATGCGCATTTGTGTATAATGCGCACCCCCTTTTCTGCTTTAATAATTTTGAAAAAAGTCTAGTTCGTATGTATAACAAGCACGAACTTTACTGTCAATTTGTCAACAGGAAGTTCGTCATGTAACTATAAAATGAGACCATTTCCGGTAACATCTATACGGAAAGGTATAAAATATTGAACAAAAGCTACCAAATGTGATAACATCTTATTAAAAAAAAATAAAAGAATTGTTTTTCTTACTAATTAAAACATTTTTGCAATTTCGTTTTAAGTGTATAAACATTGTATAAACAATGAGGTCAGCTTTGTCATGAATCTCATGCAATCATTGCAAATGAGACCAAGTTACTGTTAATTAATACATTATTAGTGATCAAAGAATTAATTATTTTCTTTGAAGTATACTCAGTTGTATAAGCAAAGCTGTAAGAGATGTATATAACGTTCACCCACTGTCGAAGAAATTAACCAGCGAATTTTCGTTACCAGAAGATGGGTCAAGTTAGAAATTCATTCACTGCGAAAGAAAAATTAAGAGTCGTTGCTAATGCAGAAGCTCATGGCAACCGAGCAGCCGGTCGAGAATTTAGCGTTAATGAATCAAATGTCCGTCTCTGGAGAAATCAAAAAGATCGTTTGAAACAGATGCCTAAAACTAAAATGGCAAACCGAGGTAGTGCAGTACATTATCCAGAAATTGAGGCCGATCTTTTAAAATGGGTTACCGACCGTAGATTACAAGGCTACGGAATTTCTACAACTGAGTTGAGACTTAAAGGTTTACATGTAGCTAAAAAGAGGGATGAAACTCAGTTCCGGGCATCTGTAGACTGGTCATATGCCTTCCTTCGACGAAACAATCTATCAATCCGTCGCAGTTGACAAAATTCCAGTCTTTCATAATAAAACTTAGAAAGAAGGAAAACTACCACCTATCACAAATAGGGAATGCTGATCAAACGCCTCTTACATTTGACCTCCCTTCAGAGACCACAATTGCACCAACAGGATCTTCTTCGGTCAGCATAAAAACTACTGGCAACGAAAATAACCGCTTTACCGTCATGTTAGCGTGCACAGCAGATGGCGGTAAACTACCTCCATATGTAGTTTTTAAGAGGAAGACCATACCCAAACTTCCATTTCCAAAAGGCATTATAGTGCAAGTGCACGAAAAGCGTTGGTTTGATGATCGCATCACTAAAGATTGGCTGAATCGTGTATGGGGACGACGACCAGGAGCAGGCCTTACAAGAAGCCTTTTAGTGCTAGATGCCTTCCACTGTCATCGTAGTGACAATGTAAAGGCCATACTATGTGACCAGAGAACAGACCAGGCTATTATTCCTGGTGGTACGACATCCATACTGCAGCCACTAGATGTCAGCATCAAAAAGCCGATGAAAACAGCCTTGAGACAAAAGTGGAACACCTGGATCCAATCAGACGACCACTCCTTCACAGCTGGTGGCAGAATGAGAAAAGCAGATTTACACACCATATGTGCATGGATAGTTGAGGCATGGCAAGAGTTGGATCCAAAGATCATCGTCAATGCATTCAAGAAATGTACGATATCGAACGCATCAGATGGCTCCGAAGATGACATCGTTTGGAAAGATCTGGTTGCGGACTCAACAGTTAGCGTAACCGAAGGAGATGACGACGAGCAGGATCTTTATTACCATGATGAAGAAGATACTCCTTTGTCAGTTCTTCAGCATATGTACCGTCTCTTCAAAGATGATAGCGAAGACGAAAGAAGAATTCCGGGGATTTTAAATTTTAAAATGACAATTCAGAAAATTGACAAATATTGTTTAATTTTGTAACAACATATTGCTGAATAATGTATTTTATTTTTTTATATTCGATTGTGTTTATTGAACTTCTGTAATTAGTGATAATGAAATACCAGCATTGTTATTGTTTTGATAATTATTAAAAATTTTAATTAATCTTTAATACTGTTTTTATTGTTTATACTCGAAACAAAGGTATCTGTTGACATTAAACATTTTCACACATACTTAATTACCGACAAGATGCTTTGAGAAAATCACACAGGTAGAACGATTTTAAATATATATCACACCAATTGTCTCTAGAGGGTGGTATTGTTATTGATCAATAGCCAGGCAAAGGAAAAAATCACGTGTTACTGATACCAAAATGGCGATCGAAAATGAATCGTGGATTTTTCGTTGTGTATGGGAAATTAAACAATTAACAGTATGTACTATAAAAAAACACGGCTGATACCAATAATAAAATCGTCCCATTTCCTTTGTCATTATTCTGCAGAACACATTTTCTTTAGCCGAAGTGGGGAAAATGTCCATACAACACTAAATTACAAAGGCATAAAGAACGAAACAAAAACACTTTTTCTACCAATTTTAATCAGTTTAATGTTAAATTATAATTGTTATTCACATTTATTATACAAAAATACGTTGCACACACAACTTGAATACGCTTGGCCAGAACGGTGATGGAAACGAAGTTACGTTCCGGAACTCTGGTTGTACCTGAAAAAAAGTGAAAAGTACATACTCGTATGTATAATGCGCACGTGGATTTAAAAAAATGTTCCAGAAGAATAAATGTGCATTTATAGACACCAAAAGACGGTAATAATTTTTATGCATAATGCATAGAGTTTTATGATTTTTAAACAAGGTTTGCTTTAACTGAAATTTTATTATAGCCTGTGAACAAGTTCATTATGTTTTTTTTAGGAATTGGAACTCTGAATGTATATTACAATGATACTATGGGCAACAAGACACTGTTCTCTGATAGTGGCAACAAAGGACAATCATGGCTGAAGGGACAAGTCACAATCACACCTACCAATCAGTACAATATAATATTTGAAGGTGTAGTAGGGGCCAGTTACTTGGGTGATATTGCTGTTGATGATATTAATGTGTTACAAGGAATATGTTCGTTACAGACCACTGCAGGAGTTACACAGCCAACTGTTGGCCCTACATTGGGTAAGTTTGCCATCCTGCAGGAGTTACACAGCCAACTGTTGGCCTAACATTAGGTAAGTTTGCCATCCTGCAGGAGTTACACAGCCAACTGTTGGCATAACATTGGGTAAGTTTGCCATCCTGCAGGAGTTACACAGCCAACTGTTGGCCTAACATTAGGTAAGTTTGCCATCCTGCAGGAGTTACACAGCCAACTGTTGGCCTAACATCAGGTAATTTCGCTATCAAAACATAAGTCATTATTTGATTATCCTTTGTTTCATGTATAAATGTTATTTTGTTATTATTCTATGTTTACTTTTATACTTGAGAGCCTATGATAAAATTAGCTTGTATATAATTATCTTTGTACTGTAACCATGTATAATATTTATCTAAGTAATAAACATTTATGAATCAGTTCCTTTTTGCTGTTTTTACAAGGTCAGCATGTCTTTTACTGAAAACATGTTTTTTGGCTTAGCTAGGTAGTTTTTATTGCGATAAAAGTCTTACTTTTGGTCTATAAATATTTAAAATATTTTTTTAATTTAGCAATTTTGTGTGTTTTTTTACAGCTTCTTTGCAGTCTTGTACTTTTGAAACTGGACTATGTGGTTGGACCCAGGACACTTCGGACACTCTTGACTGGACCAGAATACATGGTGGTACCTCCAGTGTAGGAACTGGACCTATGTTTGATCACACCACTCAAAGTTATTCAGGTTTTTATATCTTACATATTTTTATGCATTAAAGACCTATAAATTGGGAAAGGAAATACTTAAAAAACCAAACATACATATCATTTTGGCAGGTTTTAATTAACTTCTTAAGAAATTTTTCAGTTTTGTACATTTTGAGATGTACATGTTAATATTACTTACAAGATTATTAAAGTAATAGTGAAACATTGTTATCTTTGTTTTTCTTGCAAATAGTTGTATATTTTTATCATATAAAGGTTTCAAAAACTGTAAAAGTCAGTGCTGAAAAATAGCATTTTTATATTATATTAAGAACAGTTTGATGGTTATTTTGTATAGGCTATTATATTTACACTGAGGCTAGTGGTAACAGCAACAAAACTGCCAGGATTATTAGTCCAGCTATAACAACATCTGGTACCCTATGTGTATCATTCTGGTACCATATGTACGGTGCTCACATCAATACGCTCAACATGTACCTACAAAATGGACAACTTAACAATATCTGGACAAAGTTTGGTAACCAAGGTAACAAGTGGATTAATGGTTTGGTAGATATCAATGCAGTAAATGGAAACCAAGTAAGTTTTACAAGTACAACCCTCTGTATACATGTAATTTACAATAATTCTATTCATGCTATAATTTATTTTTATTAAGTGTTTTGATTGGATAAAAACACTTAAATGGCATCTTCCCAGATAATTTATATATCGATATTTCCTCTGAGCGGACTACTTTCAGTATCCAATGTAAACAAGATGGCGTCCTCCTAGCGTATCATTAGGGAGAGGGGATAGTGTTTTCTCTGCCCCATTTGATTTCCAATTAGATCGATTGAGATTTCAAATAAAATATAATATAATTACAATTTAGTATTTCATTTTTTTTTTTCCTATCAATATCTACAGAACCGCGATTTCTGTGGTACTATATTTTGCAAATACCTACGCTTTCCTGTCAAGATGGGTTTCTGTAACTGTTTTTGCTGTTTTAAAGATCGTAACGATTATTTCACAGAATTATACATTATTTGTGCAAATGATAAGTGAATTAGTAATTTAACATACAATTAAAATGACCCATATTTTTACAAATACTAAAAAAAATAAAAATAAAAATTCAATCCTCCCAAGAAATAAAGAAGCAACAAAATGAAGTTATTAACTGGTTTGTTTTATTCATTAACTTGAAATCAAAGTATGATACTATAGGATTAAACACTGAATTTTAAGAAATTATCAATGTGTAAACTCCGGCGACTCACTCACAAACTAAATAAAGTCCGAAGGACTTTATGTCAAGTTTGTGAGGGAGTTGCCGGAGTTTACACATTGATAATTTCTTAAAACTCAGTGTTAATATGGGTCATTTTAATTGTATGTTAAATTACTAATTCACTTATCATTTGCACAAATAATGTATTGTTGTCATGGTTTGCACGACTAGTTCTACAAGTTAGGTTTATTTTTAGGTTGTGTTTGAAGGATTAACAGGAATTAGTTACCAAGGAGATATTGCACTGGATGACATCAATATTTTAAATGGACCCTGCCAGAATGCAGGTACGTGTTAAGTTGACAGTAAATTTCCTTGTCTTTCTTTAGCTTTCTTCTTATTAACTTAAATTTTGATCTCATTCCAATCATTGTTTGTTAAAGTTGAATTATTTCATGTATATTTTATCTAAATGTTTAAAGTCTGCATTATGTGGCATCAATACCTGTAATATAAAATGGTTTTGTATAAAAAATAGCAAAATGACATTATTGATATCAGCAGGTCATGAGTTATATGGAAGTTGAACACAAGGAGTTTTCAGCAGCCCATATTAAACATTTTTTATATTGATCTTTTGTTAGGAGATAAATGTTTTGGATGTTTGTAAAATAAGTCAGTTATTTAGATTGACATTCAATATGTTTGAAGCTCAAAACAAGTTACTTCCATTTCAGTGAAAAGAAAAAAACTCTTTTTTTATTCCAAAAATCTGTGCAAATGTCAAGAGAGTTCAACTTTTATATTTTTAAAATATTGTCCAATCAAAGCTCTTTAAAAAAAAGGAATTTTTTACTTTTTGTAGCCATTTGTGATTTTGAGAGTTCAGACATTTGTGGTTATCAGCAAGCCATCGATGACACATTTGATTGGACAAGAGGATCATTGGGTACATCTTCCTCAGGCACTGGACCCCCTGCTGATCACACATATGGAACAGGACAAGGTTTGTTTTATTATTTTATATAATGTCTAAATTAATTTATAATTTTTCTAAAGAAATAATCCTGCAAATTAAATCAGTTTTTGTATGAAGTATAAAGATAACCTATATTTTGTGGACTAGGCTTATAAAATTTCTAGACCTAAATTGTTTTTTCTAAGCATAAAAGGCAAAAAATTTTAAAAAGTAAAGAAGGTAAGATGATTCGAACTTGGTCCTTAGAATCCATCTACACCTGATCAACATAGCAACCTGGTCCAGTTAGCTGTGGGGCTGTAGATTCCATCTACACCTGATCAATGTAACTACCTGGACCCAAGTATCTTTGTAAGCCTGTTCCACTTATAGTAAGTGTTGACGTATTCTGTAGAATGTTTTTAGCGTGAAAAATTAAAACTGCTTACCGCGTATGGTTCAGCTTATGCTCCTTTTGTAGATCAAGAAGGGTACTTTTTGAAATCAATAATTATTTCCTCAAGATATTCTGCGTTTTGAAATATGACAGTTTTTTAATTTTGAAACGGGCCATTTTCCATACTAAAATTTGACCTCAATTAGAATGGAAGTGTACTTAAGGAACAATCGATTGTTGTCTACTTGAAGTCCTTCTGGTGATGTCATCTGCAGTTAAGGCGGGAAAAGTCTCGCGGTTTGTCCGAATACCATTGAACGTCACGAAAGCAGACGAACATTTGTAAACATCGTAAGGTCCCTTTAGAAACAAAAATCGCTGACTTATTATGTAAAATTCCCGTAGCAAAAGTCAAGGACGATTTGTAACAACTAAACAATTAGGCATATTATAAAACATGGACAGGTTATTGTATCTACCTTTTTTCTACTGAATTTTCGTAATAAAAAGGTAAAATATAGAATAATTAAAAAATGCAAGCAAATAAATTTTTCCAAGGGGGTTTGGCATTTAGTATAGTTACCTGTGTGGTATGCTTTTAAAATCAAACTATGTGGTAAGCCTACATAGCTACAAGGTAGTTAATATTGATCACACTAAAATTTGCTGGTTCGAGTCTCGTACTTGACATCCATCTTAATTGACAAGGATTGCCAGTTTTCCTACCAAATGTCAATGCTTTTCACCAGCTACTTGGTTTCCTTCCCAATAAAGTTACATGGGAACTTCAAACAAGTTTTCTATGGTCCAGATAGCTAAATAGCCCCTATAATAGGTAAAGAGGGTTGAATGCCTTGGTCAGTAACCAAACGTGTGATTATACCTGGTCAATTTTTACCTATCTTATGCAATACACCATTATTATTACACATAGAAAATGTGCTCTGTCAATATATTCTTATTTTTATAGGACATTACATGTACATAGAATCATCAGCACCCAGGGTACAAGGGGACAAAGCTAGATTGGTGTCCCCACAGTACCCTCCAACAAATGCTAAATGTCTGAGTTTCTGGTATCATATGTATGGTGGTGACATTGGAACCCTCAATATTTACATCAGTACATACAATAACCTGAATAGTCCAATATTAACTCTACAAGGAAACAAAGGAAATGCCTGGAGAATAGCCCAGACCACAATACAGTCTCAACTGAACTACAAGGTTTGTATGAGAATAGCCCAGACCACAGTACAGTCTTAACTGAGCTACAAGGTTTGTATGAGAATAGCCCAGACCACAGTACAGTCTCAACTGAACTACAAGGTTTGTATGAGAATAGCCCAGACCACAGTACAGTCTCAACTGAACTACAAGGTTTGTATGAGAATAGCCCAGACCACAGTACAGTCTCAACTGAACTACAAGGTTTGTATGAGAATAGCCCAGACCACAATACAGTCTCAACTGAACTACAAGGTTTGTATGAGAATAGCCTAGACCACAGTACAGTCTCAACTGAACTACAAGGTTTGTATGAGAATAGTCCAGACCACAGTACAGTCTTAACTGAACTACAAGGTTTGTACGAGAATAGCCCAGACCACAGTACAGTCTCAACTGAACTACAAGGTTTGTATGAGAATAGCCTAGACCACAATACAGTCTCAACTGAACTACAAGGTTTGTACAAGAATAGCCCAGACCACAGTACAGTCTTAACTGAACTACAAGGTTTGTATGAGAATAGCCTAGACCACAATACAGTCTCAACTGAACTACAAGGTTTGTCTCTTTTACGTTATTAAAGTTTCAGACATGGCAAAATTAATGGGAATCAATCTTTGTTGGAGAAATGTCTTTTTCATCTTTGAAAATGCTGTTTGTAACCTCCACGATACAATGAGTCGTTGATAATTTTTCCATATACCGGTATGGATAATGGTGACCTAATTGTAGTAAAATCGTGCTAATTTACAAACATTCCATATTAAGAATTACCATATATAGAACATAATTTACCTAATAAAAATTACTAGTCATTGGGAGAGTACTAGCTCGTTGAATAAGAGGTCATATCTTGTTTTGGTTATTTATAAAATTAAGATTCTATAGCACACATCATTTTGCAAAAATCTCTCACAATAAAAAAATACACAAGATGTATTATAAACTTGTCTTCACCAACTTTATAGAGGATAAATACACAGCATTTCAAGAACTTGTATTGTGACCCAAAACTCATTTATTTAAGACTTATTTTATGTTGTATTTTATAATGTTGATAAAAATGGTAGCTTCCATAAGTATCAATTATCCACAGTAACAGATTTAATCCAGCTGTTGAATTTCTGTTAATAGTATTACTACATCTATACATGTTTCTTAAAAAAATATAAATATCATAAATGAAAAGAAAGTTATATATTTTATGTTTTCTGTATTTTCATTTTTGTTCAAAAATATTATGAAAGTTTTTATAAAAGAAGTAGATTTTACCAAACTAATTTTGTTTGTGACATCTTGTTTTAGGTTGTGTTTGAGGGCATACGTGGATCTGGTTACCAAGGAGATATTGCTATAGATGATGTCAAAATATCTAATGGAGCTTGTGCAGGCTTAGGAACATGTAATTTTGAAAAGGATCTCTGTGGTTGGACACAAAGAACAGACGATGTCTTTGATTGGATCAGAATGAAAGGAAGTACCCCATCAGTTGGCACTGGTCCAACAACTGATCATACTCTTGGAACTAATTCAGGTATATGTTTTATATTCTCGTTTGTCTGACATTTGAAAAGTGTTTGTGCAGTCTGTCATATTTGCAGATATTTTTATTTATACATTACTTGTTCTGTTTTAGTTGATAAACGTAACATCTTTGTTGTAGGCTACTACATGTATATTGAAACAAGCAGTCCAAGGAAACAAGGTGACAATGCCGTCCTTCAGTCTCAGAGCATACCAAATGCTCAGTATTGCTTTAAGTATTGGTACAATATGAATGGAGCTACAGTAGGCTATCTTAATGTGTCGTACAGTTATAGTGATGGAACCAAAACTCTTTTGAAATCTATATCCGGTGCACAGGGAGCAAGCTGGCAACAAGCCCTGGTTGATATCTCAACAGCTTACCAAGACTTTACAGTAAGTTGTGGTTACACCGATGATTGAGTCCTCCATTTACATCACAGTGATGCTGTTGAAGGGTCGACACATCATTTGAAAAACAGTGGGTAAATAGTGATGGGTGTGTCATCCATTTCACTTTGGAGTAGCCATCTTCAACTCCTTTTACTCCAGTGCATGGAAATAATTGAACTTTTACAAAATCTTTATCACATAGTACCGTATTGTGCACCTGATATTTTTCTTTTTAATTGGAAATTTTGGGGCTACCCATGGCAAAACATGGACTTTGTCATTCTTTCTCTAGAAAATAAAAACACATTTTTATGTATAAAAACCAACAGTGTTTTTCATTACTTAATTGAATATTTTGTTTGTTCGACAGATTTTAGTAGAAGCTTCAGTAGGAACCAGTTACCTAGGAGATATTGCTGTAGATGACTTTGTACTGGACCCATTTGCTTGTAGTACAGGTAATGTCAACCAGGCTAAATATTTATATTTTGCCAATTTTGTTTTACTTTAATTCTTGTTTGTTCACAGTCATTAAAGTTGAAATTATGAAAGTCATATTTTAATTATAAACATACACGATTTTTTTTATTTATCTAGAAGTACCTACTAATGCTACCTACAACTGCCATGATAGAGCTGGAACAACTATACCACAGGTCAAAGTCTGTGATTTCATTAATGACTGTCCTAATGCCCAGGATGAAACTAACTGTGGTAAGTATAATTCTGTGCTGTATGTGGCTGGAGGTGAAGAAACCATTCAGGTACTATAGCTTCCTCTCGCAAACAAAAAAATCTGGTGCAATACTATACCTGAAACATTGTTGGAAATTAACATTCAGACAAACAGGCAAGAATACATTTATGAGACAAGAATATTTTGTGGACAAAATTTTTAAGTTTGTTTAATGGCATGTTTAGGCTGTATGTAGGAATAAATAATTGTTCATGGTTTGATATGTTTGTGTAAACCTTTTACATCATTTTACAGGAGCCTGTGATTTTGAGAGTGATTTCTGCTCCTGGACAACACTTGGTACTGGATCCTATACCTGGAGTAGGGGAGGTAATCTGTCAACATCTGTTGGACCACCATTTGATCACACTATAGGAAACAGACAAGGTGGGTTCTGGTATTGCCATGTTATTGGAATTCTTTTTTTTTTAGTCCTTTCCTTCTTGCCTTCTTTATTTTATATGATAAATATAAAACGTATGCAAACGTTTGATTTACCTTAAATGTCATTACTGTACATCCTTACAACCAGGCAAGCTTTGGATAATGTGTATTAAGTACACAATTACATCCTTGTTGATTCTGGCCACAGAGTCTTCACATGATGGTCAATATTTAGATAATTAACCTTGTAGGCAATATTGCTTTTTTATCCTTCACACGATGTGTAATAATTAGATTATCAACCTTGAAGGTCATTGCATATTTGATGATGCTAGTTTGGTAACCTTCACAGGATGTGCAATAATTATATTTATTTACATTGTAGGTCATTATGTCTTCGTTGATCCCAGTCAGGGGACTTTCACCAGTTCGGCAGAGTTGGATGGAACACTTCTACAGCCCTGTAGTGCTACATGCCAAATCAACTTCTGGTACCACATGTACAGTCCAAGTATGTTACATCACTTGGTGTGAAATAGATTATGTTTAGCTATTTTTAGAATAAGGAATAAATACTTTTGTACAAATGTGGTAGATAGTCATACAAATGTTGGATAAATAATTATAAAATTACCACTTTTCAGCAATAGTACTGTCTGCCATTTTAAAGATAGAAAAGGTGTCAAACTTCACATTTAAGATTATAATTGATTGGTTACAATCAAGGCCCTGGAAATTTTCCCGAGTCATGTCGGACATTTTACCGGTCATCATATAAAAAATATTGTGTTTGCTTAAGCTGGGATGTGTATGTGCTTTTCCTTAAAGTCCAGAATAAAGGTCTTTTAAATTTTTTTCAAGACCGTGGTAGATATTAGTTGTTTTGTATGGGTTCCTATGATATATGCACCGTGCAAGAAAGGAACTATACGTAGGAAAACATTCTGCTTCCTAAAATGTCGGAAGTAGGAAGTTGTTTCAAAATTACAAGTGCGGAACAGAATTGAATTTTATACGATACTCTCCGATGGACCACGTTTTTTGCAAGTTATTATTTATTGAATTTCATTTCATCATTTCAATAGAATTTAATTTGAATTGATTTTCCCAAGATTTATGTACGTCAGGTATATTGGCCCATGCGTGATATACAATTTTGACCACGCATGTTTTTCCATCAAGTTCATATTTTCTAAGCAATATAACGTACAACCACTTCGTTCCTATTGTTTCAAAATACTGTTGCCATAACATATTCTACAGAATGGATGAAACAGATCTGTACTCATAATTAGGTTATCACCTGTTGTGTTAACCATTACGTAATTAACACTGTCCAAGTTAAATATCACTTTTTTGGATGTCCGATTTGACTAAACCTTAGTCGGACATTTTAATGTAAATGTCGGACATGTCCGGCAAATATGACCGTTTCCAGACCCTTGGTTACAATTATTGTTATGTTAATAATATGAAATGTATATATTAAAATATTTTATATGCTTTGCCTTTGCAATTTTGCATTTGTTTGGAAATACTCAGACTGTTTATATGATGTGACTTTATTTGGAAATACTCAGAACTGTTAAAATGATATTGTTTATGGTGAACTTTATTTGGAAATGAATGTTTGTCCTAAACGTTAATTGGCTGACAAAGTTTTTAAATTTATAAATTGTTTCTAAACCTTCAACAGGTTTTGGAACTTCAGTTGGAACTTTAAGAGTCTTAATTCAAGAAGGCAACAGATACACCGAAATATGGCAAACAACTCAAAACCAAGGTAACAGGTGGATCCAAGCAACTGTGAATATAGGACGAGTAGCCAGACCATTTAACGTAAGTTACCATAAAACCTTATTGTATATGATAGTCATACTTTACCATTTACTGGCTAAATGTATTATTCATTACAACAATTGCTAGAATCCTGTTTAGGGCTAAAAAGGAGAGGGGAGGGTTGGAAGGCACTTGAAATAGTTCTGTTAATTGCTAAATTCTTATCATTGGAAATTCAGTTTTCTGATTTAGCACTTCATATTAGAAAGTACTATCACTGCAGATAGGTTTTCCTACACTCATGTAGTAAATATATTCATTTAAATGAAATTTGAAATCTTTTTTTTTTTAAATATATCTTTACCAAACAATAACCTCATGTGCTTAAAAATTTATTCGCCACTGCCGAATAAAGCAAAAATTTATAGGGCTGTCTTTATTGTACAGCAAATGTAACTACCGTAAAACGGTGCGTATAGTCCGCATTTACGTATTGTCCGCACCCCTTCCTTGGACTAGAAAATTGCGGAAAAATTCTTATATGCATGTACGATCCGCACGTACAAGTTTTCACAAAACGTCTCAAGATGAAGACATCCAAGTCCAACTTGGCCGCGCTTCTTTACAAGATTTTACATTAATATGAAATTTATTCTCTTTTTAAATATCATTTATGTTTATACATTTATTAATTTCAAGTGATTGTAGTAAATTAAATTAAAAATAGAGCATTCTCATATCGTCTATTTTGATCGTTGTTCAAACGGAAAATCACACATTTCGAAACCAAAACAATTTGTCAACTTTGATTCATCAACCAAACAATGAAAACAAAAAGATAACACGTTTTATTTTAATCCCTGAATGATTGCAATCAAAACATCGATCTTCAAACACATGAGGTTACATAACGACGCCATTTGCATTTTACGCAATACAGGTTACACATCTACTATTTTCGTATCTGTTTTAATTTTTATTCATCGTATAGAATTAATATAATATTACTAAAAATAAACTAATTTAAGTAAAAATTAAGATCATAATAACATATACATATGGCAGTTTGTAAAAGAATTATGTTAGAATAGTACGACAATACCGCGTATGACACTACAACAAAATGGCGACCGCCATTGACAACAATCAACGGGACGAAAAAAACTCGATCGAGTCTGTATTTATGTATAATCCGCACCATTCCTTTCCAACTAAAATTAAAAGAAAAAAACTGCGGACAATACGACCCTTATTACGGTATTGCAGGATAATTATATTTATTTTGATGTTTTATATGCATAGAAGTTATTTCTTCAGTAATAATTGTGTATTTCAGGTTGTGTTCCGAGCAAGCAGAAATTATAATAATCGTGGTGATATAGCATTAGATGATGTGCAGTTGATGAACTGCAACTTCCCACGTAAGTATTGGCATTGAATATGCCTTTGCAAAAAATGTGTAATTTCAAAACAATTTCCAATAAATGATTCATTCTTTTGAGTACACTACTAGAAAATCAAGTTTTAATTACAAAAAAGTTTGAAGTCACAATCAACACGATTTAAAACTCTTCCTCTTTACAAACAATATCACAGATATCAAAGAATATAATACCATGATTTATCGAAAAAAGATCCAAAATCTAAATGGTTTTTTATCTAATTAAAATAGAATTTATAAGGAAGTAATGAAAAATGTTGTTATTTTTCTTTTCCCCAAAATGGGAAGCATATAGTCACCGCTTTGTTTTAGATGGAAGATAGTGAGATCACTCAAATGAAACCTTTGCCATTGATTTTAATGGAAAAACAACAGCACAGTCGCCAAAATGGTGAGAAATTCTTCTGTCATTTTAATGGCGAGAACTACTCCCTGACCAGTAGTTCTTCAATAATTAGTTAATCCTTACAGTGCAAGTTTTTCTTTGAACAGCTGTACAACAGTCCTGTCTGTCATCTCAGTTCAGATGTACCAGAGGAGCATGTGTATCCCAGAATGCTGTGTGTGACTTCACTGATGATTGTGGTGATAGTAGCGATGAGACAAACTGTGGTAGGTTACTTCCCCTTACTGTAGTGGTAATGCAAGAGTGAACATAAATGATGTAAAAAGTTTAACTGTCTTGGTTACTGCAACATACTTTAATTAAAAAAATTAAATTGCATTACCAGTGTAAAAAGGATTTAAAATATTTATTTATAATAAAGATGACTTAGTTATAGAAGTGTGCAGTCTAAAAATATTTGTTCAGTTTTAGGTAGTATCTCACACATATGTTATACTTAACAAATAATTCAGTGAGTCACGAATATATAGTGATTTTACCACCAGTTGGATCTATCAAAATACATGTACAAACAAACACTATACATTCATTACAAATACATATATATATTGAATGTACATTACATACATTACTTCCTTATGAAGTGACTAATAGCTGTGCTCTCAACTTTGAGAAAGTTCAAGAGTCGATAAAATCAAACACGATTACGTCACCATGAGAGCCATATTTACCAAAAACAAACTTTTAACACTTATTCATAGATTGATTGTTTGTTTGATGCTGTTTAACGCCACTTTCAGCAATTTTTCAGCTATATCATGGCGTCCAGTTTTTATTGGGGGAGGAAGCCGGAGTACCCGGAGAAAACCCCCGACCTGCGGTAGGAAAACTGGCAATCCTTGTCAATTAAGATTGGAGTCGAGTACACCCTGCCTGCAGTGAGAATCGAACCCGCAATCTCAGTGTTGACAGACCACGTGATCAATAGTAGACGAACTACCTTGACCACTCGGCCACCGAGGCCCCTATTCATAGATTGATATTTGACATTACACATACATACTTAACACTGAACGTACATTACATATTTCAGCTAACTTCCCAGGAAGGTGCGATTTTGAGACCAGTATCTGTAACTGGAGCCAGGATACCACTGACAACTTTGACTGGACCAGGAATGCAGGCAGCACCAGTACTAGTTCCACTGGACCATCTAGGGATCACACCAGAGGAACAGTAAATGGTAATTGTAATTTATAATCAGATGTTAAAATGGACCATCTAGAGATCAAACCAGAGGAACAGTAAATGGTAATTATAATTTATAATCAGATGTTACAATGGACCATCTAGAGATCACACCAGAGGAACAGTAAATGGTAATTATAATTTATAATCAGATGTTATAATGGACCATCTAGAGATCACACCAGAGGAACAGTAAATGGTAATTATAATTTATAATCAGATGTTAAAATGGACCATCTAGAGATCACACCAAAGGAACAGTAAATGGTAATTATAATTTATAATCAGATGTTATAATGGACCATCTAGAGATCACACCAGAGGAACAGTAAATGGTAATTATAATTTAAGATGGTAACTATAATTTACAATCAGATGTTAAAAAACAAACTTTTTAATGATATTGCAAAAATGCATTATAAACTGTTTTACAATATAAAATGGATTCATTTTGTTTGTAAGTCATGTATTTTATGGTTTTTTTTTCCAACAATTTAGGTTTTTACATGTATATTGAGTCATCAGCACCCAGAACACAGGGTGATACAGCCAGACTTGTCAGTCCAACATTGACAACTAATACCAACAAACCGAATGCTGTTTGTACAGTAAGTACCTAACAGTTCTTTGAAAACAATACTGCTCTAATATATTGATATTAGAATACAAAGTACTAAATGTTTTGACTTCTGTTCATTTCCAGGACAAAAATGTATAAAAGATGAGCTTGCATTACTAGGCAAAAAGGCATGCTTTAAACTGTATAGAAATATTTACGAATTGTCATAAAAATAGAATAAAGGCACATAAATATGCTTGTAATTTAAAATATTTATTTTCAACAAATTCAATCATAATAGAAAAGAAAATTGAGTTGACTGTTTCAGCTCTGTGTAATGAATGAAATTGAGAGTAAAGAAATATAAACTGATTATTTTTGAGTTATTTCCAACCGAAGATACAACTGTATACTTGTGTCATTACATCACTTTTAATTATAATGTTAAATTACAACTACATTTATATACTTTTATTCCAGCTCCGCCTGTACTATCACATGTTTGGTAGCATGATTGGATCATTAAATGTTTACACTCGGACAGCCATTGGAGGACCTCTTAAACGCATCTGGACCAAATCTGGAAATGTTGGAGATTTCTTTGAAAGAGTTGACATACAAATCTTTGAAACCAGTTCATTCCAGGTAATTATATTTCCACAGTTTCCAACCTCAGGTCGGTGGTTTTCTCCTGGTACTCCGGCTTCCGCCATTTATAAACTGGACAACATGTAGCTTGGCATTAAACCCTATACAAGCAAATAAAATTTTACTTAAATGGCTGAAATCAGCTAGCAAAACTTACCTTTACTGTCGAACAGGTTTTCTCAGCTGATTGTGTGCTGAGTTGCTGACTTGATAAAATGTGATCACCCTTATAATTCCAGATAATTACTGGGTAAATTAATATCTAGACCTCATTGTGTGATTCGGTCAAATATCCTTTAAACATGTGTATTTATTGTTGAATACATGAATCACAGATGTTACACCAATAAAATTATAATGGTTGATTTCAAGACAACAAAATATCAACTGATACAAAGAAACAGACTGATTTTCATCTCTTTTACAATATAAAATATGATTTTTTCCGATTTGACAAAATTCCTAAAATAGCTTAATTAATTCTGCCTTTTTTAGGTGCTAGTAGAAGGTGTTGTAGGTGGCTATTTTGGAGATATTGCTATAGATGACTTGTCATTCTCAGATGGATGCATACTGGTGCAGTGTAAGTTATTTTATTTATATTACATAAGAAAACTATGATAAGTATTGCTATCTGTAGGTTAACAGCACAGGTCACTAAACTGTGTACATGTAAAACCTAACAATAAAATTTAATTTTTACTGAAATAGTAACACTACTATACTATATGTTGATGTATTTTTGTTATTGTTTTTGCGTGACAAATGAAAACTACTTACCGGGTATGGCCCAGCTTACGCTCATTTTGTAGATCACAAAATGTGTAAATTGAATTCATCACTTTATTTTCCACAGTTATTTAGTGTTTTTAAATGCGGCGTATTTTTCAATGTGATAGAGCTATTTTCTATAGTAAAGTTTGACCTAAATTACAAAGGAAGTGTATGTTTGGAAGAGTCCATTGTCGTCTGTTCGAAATCCTTCGGGTAATATTGTCTGCAGTTGAGGCGGGAAAATCCTCGCGGTTTGTCCGAATACCACTGAACGTTACGAAAGCAGACGATCTTTTTGAAAACAACGTGAGGTCCCTGTAGAAACTCAAATGGCTGACTTCCTATGTAAAATTCCTGTAGAAAATGTCAAGGACGATTTGGAACTTGTCAACAACAAAGGCATATATAAAATATGGACGTGTTATCGTGTAGAAATTTTTTAAATTGGATTTTAACACTACAAAGGTACAATATGGAATAATAAAAAAATGCAAGCAAAACACCTAGTGCAGCGGGGTGTAACATTTATTATATGTTTATTTTACATTTAGCAAGCACTTTACCAACTGGTACCCCAGGACCAGGAACCACTCCTAATCCATGTGGAGCCAACAATACAAGGTGCGTCAGTGACGGGTCATGTATACCAAACTTCCAAGTCTGTGATTTCATCAACCAATGTAGTGATAATTCTGATGAGGTCAACTGTGGTGAGTTATTTCCCTTTGATACTAGGGAGACATACATAGTTTATAATTTGTTACAGTATTCATCATTAACTATATGTTGTTAAATTGTTAATATTTCAGAAAAAATGTTTTAATTAATTTTGAATTGTAGACACCAAAAAATATTCAGGAAACTTTCTTTAAAAATTTTTGATTTTTTTAAAAGTTAATAGATGTCATGTGGGCTTACTATTAGCTCATTTAGCTCATAGAAACAATCATTTTGTGCTAAATTATGTTATTTATTGAAAGTGTTATACATACTTGAACACCTGAACAGGTATCAGTCCACCCCTATTAATTCATTAGTTGACAGAGCGTTCCTGTTAATTATCTCATTTTCAATTCAAATCTAGCTTCAATCACCGTGCCAAGAAAAATATGAATTTGTATACCTTTAATTAATAAATTTGACATTGATTCAAAATGAAGGACCGATATAAATAAATGTAAACCTTGCTGTAATATGTCCACCACTTTTATAAACCAGAAATATATAAACTATTTCACATGTTCAGGATGTTCCTTGGCTTGTTTGTTAACTCCATTAATAGAAGCACTAAAATTCATGACTAGCAGGAATAGTTGGATTGTTCTGTTTAAGTTTTTTGGTCGTGTTTGTGGGGATGTCCAATTTTTGTTTTTAAACAACACTCATAATATTTATTAACCAATTCATTCAATATAAAAAAAGCAATATATTTGCATATGACCCATAATTTTTCTGGTTTCATTTCCTTTTCTTATAAAAAGCAGAATAAACTTCCTGCTACCAAAATGCTATATGATACTGATATAATATAGTCATTATCACAGTAGACAATATAAGAGAAGATCCTGTTGGAGAATTTCTGAATGTTTTGTTTGTTAATTTATGTTATCTTAATTCGGATTCACGTAACATTTTTAAACATTGCAGGAACATGTAATTTTGAGAATAATCAGTGTGGATGGACAGATGGCAGCACAGGACGTTACAACTGGCATATTTTCCAGGGTTCCTCTCCAGGAACAGGTGGACCATCAAATGATCACTCCCTGAATACACCACAAGGTAGGAAAACAGATGATGTAGATTCTATTAGGTAATGTAAAACAAAGGTTGTTAGTTATCTATTATAGATTACTGTTGTGTCAACAGTCAACACTGAAGTTGCTGGTTTAAGTCTTATTTTAGGGAGAGTGTGCTCGACTCCAACTTTTATTTGCAAAGATTTCTAGTCTGCCTGTCCATGGTCAGGGGATTTTACAGGCTTCCTCCATCAATAAAAAATTGCCACCTTGATATAGCTGAAAAGTGCTGAAAGTGGCATTAAATGCCATGGAAACAAACAAACAATACACTTCACTGACACAATAGTAATACACATATTCCAGTACTTTTATATTGAAATATTTTCATTTTCATCATTAAGAGGGTGACATTTGAATTTTTCTTTAAATGCACTCTTTTACAGGTCATTACATGCTGGTAGAGGGAGCTAGTGGTAACTTTTTTAGCCGTGCCATGCTAAACAGTGCTGTGTTCCAGTCGACTGCTCCCAGTTGTCATGTGACGTTCTGGTACCACATGTACGGAGCTCTAGCAGGTAGGATCCACAATTTTTCCTATTTTAACACAAAGTATGTTTTATTTTATTGAATGGGAATTCATGGTTTATTTTGCTATTGTAATTAATGAATTTTGAATGACTTATATCTAAATCTGTTCACTTCAGAGTCTGTCTATACATCAAAGTTTGTGAGGGTCACATTTGCTTTTATGTAAACATATTGTAGAAATATTTACAAATGAATTGTAATACTTTGTAGGAAACATACAGCTGTTTGTAGTGAACTCCAATAACTCACGTGACTCAACTTTAATCTGGTATAAAACTGGTAACCAAGGTAATGGATGGCAAAATGCATCAGCTGATATTGGTCAACTCCCTCCTGGATACAAGGTAATGTGTACTGTAACAAAGCACATGCTCCCTGGACATTATCCAATCAGTATTCATGTTACCAGCCCTGTTTTAAACACTTTAAGCATCATTATTCAAGTTTTATGTGAGTTGCCTTTGGTGAGAAAGGCCTCGTTAGGGGAGACTGCAGTTCCATATACAGTAGAGTTAGTTTATAATGTACAGGTTTGTTACAAAATCAGATTTGCAATGTGGTAAAATGGAATCCCCAGTCCCAATTACAAAAATAATAATGTTATAATGAAATGATAAGGACCTGTTATCAGCACATCATGTCAAGTATTGATTTGTATGACACTGTCTTCAATCTAGTGATTGACAGGTTATAAAACACCTGTAGGGAAAAAATCTTACCTATTATGTGTTAACATAATTTAAATTTTGTACATAAACTTTTGCAGATAATTATACAGGTTATTTTACATGCTTCAGATGCCATAGCCTCGCAATAGTATAACAAGATAATTTCAGAGTAAATCGTTTCATTAAGAATGGGTTATTACTTTCATATTAATTATGGTAGTTAACTTTATTCATTTTGTTCATAATTTTTGCTTTGTCTACTAAAATTAAAATTAGCTACTCAAAATAATGTTTTTTATCCCCCACAAGCTGAAACAAAAATATACAAATAGGTATGACATAAACTGTCAATATTAAGTACTCAGTGTTGCTGGTAGAATGAAAAGCTATAGATCGTAATATGAAATCAAATCAAATAACGTACATTTACCATAGTTTTAACAAACAGTCTATTACATTATCAATTTGTTAAATGGAGAGTTAATACGACTTTCACACAGAATTTCTCATTAAATGAAATAGCCTTATAACGAAATGCAGAAATTTGTTATCAACGAACTGTTCTGTAGTCAGAAAGTTTTGCAGTACAAAATTTGTATAATTTGAAGGTAAAACAATAAATTTAAATGACCTATAACACTGTCACACAGTGACCTACTTACTGCCTTTTTACTGTTGTATAATTTATAAAATTTGAATGTTCACTATGTGACAGAATAAAGGTACTTTGGTCTTGACAATATTCATATACTTCAGCTGAGTTTCCAGGCCATCCCAAATAAAGGATTTGGTTCTCTGTCCAATATCCCCAGTTCTGATGTTGCCATTGACGACATCACATTTGTTGATTGTGCTCCTACACAGCTCTACAAAGATACAAGTAAGTGTATTGGATATAAACAATTTAATTATATATTAAACATTCTCCAGTAAAATGTTATCATTGATGACAGTATATAATGATATTCCTGTTTAGTAAGCAAGTCCTATAGTTTGTAAATTGTCTATAGTACTATGGAATATATTACCTGTTATTGATAACCTGTCATTTAAATCACACATCAGTTTAATGGTTTATAATTTTTAGTATTTTCTTGCAAATTCTATGATTTTACTTATATAAAAATTAATTAACGCAAATACAGACATAAAATGTTCAGAACTTGGATTTTAAACATGAAGGATGTTGTTTCTTTAGCTGTGAACTGCACTTTTGAGACTGGGTTCTGTGGATTCTACCAAGACACCAAGGATGATTTTGATTGGACAAGAACAAACCAAGCTTCACCAACATTTGGAACAGGGCCAGATAGAGATCATACCACAGGATCTGGTAAGTTGGAACAAGGTCAGATAGAGATCATACCACAGGATCTGGTAAGTTGGAACAGGGTCAGATAGAGATCATACCACAGGATCTGGTAAGATTATTATTCTGCAGATCACACTACACGATCTCGTAATATTTATATTCTGCCGATAAAAATTTAAGCACTACATTTATTTGACTAGATTTTCATACTATAAACATTTTGAATATCTGTACAACAATAATTTTTGCAGTAAAAAACCCTAGATAGAAAATAAATTATTATGTTTGCACGTGATTTACTGGGATTTCTGTAATGAGGAACATATGATATTTCATTCCTATCTATATAATCACATTGTGTAATTGTTCGTTGATTCCTTTATCTTATCTAATCTTAATCCATAATCAATTGCTTTTTTATCATTTATCCAACACTATTACTGTTACATCAATTATAGGATACTATGTCTATATTGAGACATCCCAACCAAGGCATGCCGGAGACAGAGCTGTTCTATCATCTGGTCTGCAAACACCTACACCAAATGGAGTCTGTCTGACATTCTGGTATCATATGTTCGGGGCTCATGTCAATACCCTAAATGTATATAAAGAGACACCTAGTGGTAACAGGACAATGATTTGGACGACATCCAAAACACAGGGCAATGTATGGAAGAAAGGACAGAGAACTATTACAGAATTGCTTCCTTATAGGGTAAGGAACTTACGTTTTAATGATTATTTTATTACAAAACAAGATTAATATTTTCAGTTCAGTAGCACAAGCATGTGCCTATTGTTTAAAAGGTGTTGATGAATTTTCTTCTAATCATTATCCTGGATAAGTCAGCTTAATGTAATTAAGATCATTTACTGTTGATCAATAGTATGGTTGTGTGTTCCAATCTCACTGCGGGCAGGGTGTACTAGACTCTAATCTTTATCGACAATGATAGTCAGTTTTACTTCCAAATGTTGGGGGTTTTCTCTAGGATTTCCCAATTTCTACTCAATAAAAACTGGACACGACATTATTGCTGAAAGTTGAATTAAACAACACTCAAACAATCTAATTGGATAAAGGCCTTTAATTAGGAGAAGTACAAAGCTTGGAAATATTATCACTTTAGAGTTGTGTAAAACACAAACCCAGGGAAGGCAACATCCATGGCTGTGTGCTTAAACCTCCATTAATGAATAAAATATGGCCAGAATAAACAAAATGACTGTTTTCAAAGGTTCTGAGTACCTTATGTTTATATGAAACAGTCCTTATTAGGACAGAACCATACATTGTTTATTGTTGTGACTCTGTTTTCTGTATAAACAAGCTCAGCATTACAACTCCTATCAAAGAGAGCAAATTGTTAATCAAGTCACACATTTTTACTCTTAACTTTTCATTTACATAATAACAAATATATTAATAATTACATATCTTCTGTTTAAATTTTCCAAATTGTTGACTTTGATAGTAGCATACATTTTTCATACCATGTGTATAGTTGTTATCTTTGGATGTTACTTCTTTTCTAGGTACTTTTTGAAGGCATAGTTGGAGCTAGTTGGCAAGGAGATATTGCCATAGATGACATCAGTATGATTGATGGTCATTGCCCTCCACAAAGTAAGTTAGCATTCCATAGTCAATACTTTCAGTTCTGGGGCCTCAGTGGCTGAATGGTGTAAGTAGTTAGTCATATCTCCTAATGGATGACAGGCCTATCAAGACTTTGCTGCTTGTTGCCTCCAGAAAAGTTTTGTGCTCCACTGCTATCCCAAAGTAATTACCACCTGCCAACTGTTAAGGGTTCTCTCCAAGAACCCACTCCCCTTCCAATATAAATCAGAAATCATGATAAAGATGAAATCATTTCTGAAAATGGCAAAAAAACCTCAAAACAAACAACAAAACAGTCATTATAACATTTATTGATATGGATGTTAAAGTATAATTTAAAGGTAGGTACCCTTTGTGACATAATTATTGATTTACTTAATATCACAAAACGTTTAAATTGATGGAATTTTCTGATATGAATCAATTTGAAGAAACATGCTGTTCTATTGTTTTAATAAATTAGTAATATGGCCTGTGGCCATTGGTTGAATGAGACAGTTGATGTATTAGAAATTTTATTAAAGTCAAAATTATTTATGGCTTTTGCAGGAGTATGTGATTTTGAAGCTGATTTTTGTGATTGGACACAGGACACAACAGACCAGTTTGATTGGTCCAGGGACAGAAACGGTACATCCACCACTGGAACTGGTCCTATATATGACCACACAACAGAGAGTCAATACGGTAATGATTTCTGCTATTCTAATTTAAGATAAAGGTAATTAAAGAATTGTCTTCCTTATGATTACAGAGCAAACCTCACTGACTCCTCTACTCTCCATCTATCCTCTGATGTATGATTACTGATCAAACCTCACTGACTCCTCTACTCTCCATCTATCCTCTGATGTATGATTATTGAGCAAATCTCACTGACTCCTCTACTCTCCATCTATCCTCTGCTGTATGATTACTGAGCAAACCTCACTGACTCCTCTACTCTCCATCTATCCTCTGCTGTATGATTACTGAGCAAACCTCACTGACTCCTCTACTCTCCATCTATCCTCTGCTGTATGATTACTGAGCAAACCTCACTGACTCCTCTACTCTCCATCTATCCTCTGCTGTATGATTACTGAGCAAACCTCACTGACTCCTCTACTCTCCATCTATCCTCTGCTGTATGATCAGTGAGCAAACCTCACTGACTCCTCTACTCTCCATCTATCCTCTGCTGTATGATCAGTGAGCAAACCTCACTGATTCCTCTACTCTCCATCTATCCTCTGCTGTTTGATTACTGAGCAAACCTCACTTACTCCTCTACTCTCCATCTATTCTCTGCTGTATGATTACTGAGCAAACCTCACTGACTCCTCTACTCTCCATCTATCCTCTGCTGTATGATCAGTGAGCAAACCTCACTGACTCCTCTACTCTCCATCTATCCTCTGCTGTATGATTACTGAGCAAACCTCACTGACTCCTCTACTCTCCATCTATCCTCGGAAGTATGATCAGTGAGCAAACCTCACTGACTCCTCTACTCTCCATCTATCCTCTGATGTATGATTACTGAGCAAACCTCACTGGCTCCTCTACTCTCCATCTATCCTCTGCTGTTTGTAGTATATTCACCTTGATTCGGCTGTCAATTTACTCTTTGTTCATTAATAATGCTTTAAGAGTGACATGACACACATCTCATTAACGTAAAACAGGTTTTTTTTAAACACAATTGCTTACCAATAAGTTTCTAAGAAAGAATCATTTTTAATATTTTAATAATACATAACTTGCTACATTGATCAATACAATTTCTTTGCCAACAAAGCATTGAATGAAAAATAGTAAATAAAAAGAATAGACTGCTTTAAATTTAATATGTTTCCTAGTTCATATGTCGTATGACTTTTTGTGAAATGGGGCCTGCTTCTCAAGTTTTGTATGCTTGATGTTTAAAGCTTAGTAATTAATCAAGTTTAACTCTCTGTTATGAAAAAAGCAGACCACTTAGTTACATTGGAATACAATGTGTAACGATATATCTCTTTGTTACTCTTAGTTACATTGGAATACAATGTGTAACGATATATCTCTTTGTTACTCTTAGTTACATTGGAATACAATGTGTAACGATATATCTCTTTGTTACTCTTAGTTACATTGGAATACAATGTGTAACGATATATCTCTTTGTTACTCTTAGTTACATTGGAATACAATGTGTAACGATATATCTCTTTGTTACTCTTAGTTACATTGGAATACAATGTGTAACGATTTATCTCTTTGTTACTCTTAGTTACATTGGAATACAATGTGTAACGATTTATCTTTTTGTTACTCTTAGTTACATTGGAATACAATGTGTAACGATATATCTCTTTGTTACTCTTAGTTACATTGGAATACAATGTGTAACGATATATCTCTTTGTTACTCTTAGTTACATTGGAATTTGATGTGTATATCTCTTTGTTAATCTCAGTTGCATTGGAATTTGATGTGTATATCTCTTTGTTAATCTTAGTTGCATTGGAATTTGATGTGTATATCTCTTTGTTAATCTCAGTTGCATTGGAATTTGATGTGTATATCTCTTTGTTAATCTCAGTTGCATTGGAATTTGATGTGTATATCTCTTTGTTAATCTCAGTTGCATTGGAATTTGATGTGTATATCTCTTTGTTAATCTCAGTTGCATTGGAATTTGATGTGTATATCTCTTTGTTAATCTTAGTTGCATTGGAATTTGATGTGTATATCTCTTTGTTAATCTCAGTTGCATTGGAATTTGATGTGTATATCTCTTTGTTAATCTTAGTTGCATTGGAATTTGATGTGTATATCTCTTTGTTAATCTTAGTTGCATTGGAATTTGATGTGTATATCTCTTTGTTAATCTCAGTTGCATTGGAATTTGATGTGTATATCTCTTTGTTAATCTTAGTTGCATTGGAATTTGATGTGTATATCTCTTTGTTAATCTTAGTTGCATTGGAATTTGATGTGTATATCTCTTTGTTAATCTTAGTTGCATTGGAATTTGATGTGTATATCTCTTTGTTAATCTTAGTTGCATTGGAATTTGATGTGTATATCTCTTTGTTAATCTTAGTTGCATTGGAATTTGATGTGTATATCTCTTTGTTAATCTTAGTTCATTGGAATTTTAATGTGTATATCTCTTTGTTAGGCTACTACATTTATACTGAAGCTTCTTCACCGCAAAGAGTGGGAGACAAGGCACGCCTCATCAGTCCAATGTATGTCCCAGGACCAAGTAATCAGGAATGTCTAACCTTCTGGTATCACATGCATGGGGATGGAATCGGTAGGCTTAATGTATTCCTCCGACAGAATAACCAGCCTGACAAGTTTGTATGGGCTCAAGTAGGAAACCAGCCAGACCTGTGGTACTATGCTACTGTACAACTGAATGCTACAGACACTTACTTTGTAAGTTAATCTGCAGTTTACTTCTGTAGCTTTAACCTTTTATAATATCAGTGAATGTGAAGGACTTGAATGGGATACAGTAGTTGTATTTGATTTGAAAAAATATATAAATTACGTAGTTAGGTAAATTATAATAAATGAAATACTTTGTCATGTATGTAAAAAACGATTATTTTTAAAAAGAATTTTGATATCGAGGTGAATAGCCTGCCATCAGTTCATTAATATAATTTCACTTATGATGAGGATTGTTTGTCAAGTTTAGTAAAGTCCATTATACTTTGTGAATGTTACACAAGAGGAATCGTAATGTGTTTTTTTTTATCAAAAAGATCCTTAGAACGGTAGAATGAGATGTGCAGTAACTTATAACGGTTGACCTAAATCTAAAATTTTACCTTCACAAATACCTATTTTGTTGGCTCTGCCAACATGTAATCTGTATATAAATTTGCAAAAGTAAAATCCCTAATGGACCTCTGCAAATGTCTCTGTTCTAAATAAGAATTGTTTGTATGTTGGATTTTTTCCCAAACAGTTTCATTTGATTACATCCTTTTTGATAGATATTGTATTGAGGTAGTTCAGTCTTCCTTCCTTTTAGGTTATATTAGAAGGTGTGATAGGTAATAGTTACCAAGGAGACATCGCTGTAGATGATGTTGCCGTGTTGGCTGGAGCATGTCCACCACCTGGTAACTGTGACTTTGAATCTGACACTTGTGGTTATCTGAACACTCGTATGGGTGATCAGTTTGATTGGCTAAGATCTGCTGGTGGAACAATAACACCTAACACTGGACCATCTGTAGACCATACAACAAATTCAGATCAAGGATTTTATATGTTCATAGAGGCATCAGGTCGTAACCAAGGTGACAGAGCATGGTTTTACAGTCAGTATTTCCCTCCTACTGCTGGTTCCTGTTTTACATTCTGGTACCACATGTATGGAGCAGGTGAGTAACAGTCTCGAGATAATAAAGTTAATTAATTTGTTTATCTGAATAAACTGTCATGCTTTATTGCATAATCATTTATATAGAACATTAACAAAAGCTACAAATATTTAGTCGGGCCTCGGTGGCCCAATGGTTAAGGTAGTTCGTCTACTATTGATCACGTTGTCTGTCAACACTGAGATTGCTCCGGCTTCCTCCCCCAATAAAAACTGGACGCCATGATATAGCTGAAAAATTGCTGAAAGTGGCGTTAAAAAACCATTCAAACAAAAACAAAACCAAAAAGTTAGAAATCCCCTGATATGATATCTTTAACATAAACAATGCTTGGTACTATCCAATCTGCATGGGTCAGTCTATTTAAACCTACTTGCTACCAAGTAAGGCATTTTAAAAAATGTGACAACTCATGTAGAAATTTTAATTCTTTTGATGAACATCTAACCACAGTAGTGAATTTAATGTGATAAATCAGTATGGAATTCCATATTGAAGATTTATAATTTACTTATCTTCAAGAAATGTATTTAGAAATGGCCAATTTGCTGGAGTTTAAATTCTTGGTTTTACTAACCTTAGTACACAAATATCAGACGAGTGATACAATATTTACTGGTTATTTCTTTCCAAATTGATGAAATATAAGCATATTTTTGAACAGATGTAGGAGTTCTGAGGCTTTACAAACCAGACACTGTAAAGACTGAAATGTTGTGGAATGCTACTGGTAACCAAGGAAACGTTTGGAGAGTGGCACAGGTGTATATAACTAGTCCTGTCAAATATTGGCAGGTAAGATAACTCAGATTTAGTGCTTAGACAGATTTGGCACACTACTTACAATTTAGAAAACACTCAATGAGCCTGGTCAAATTAATATCTAATTGTAAGTTTAGTCTTTGATAAAAGTGAAACAAAGTATTTAAAAACCCCATGAACTGCTTGAGTTAAAAACACAAGAAGTCAAAACTCATTAAAATAGCACGTGTTCTGTATTTCATAAATGTATAAACCAAAGGTCGGGGATTTTCACCAGGTACTACGGCTTCCTTCCCTAATAGGAACTTGACACCATGACATCTCTGAAAAATTGCTGAAAGTGATGGTAAACACCATTCAAACAAACAAACACAAATGCATAATTTTAACCATCAGATTTTTGTCACGTACATCTGTACCATAATACAGCTTATTTGCTGACATACTTTATATGTTTGAAGGTGACCTTTGATGGAGAAGTAGGAAAGGGATATGCAGGAGATATTGCCATTGATGACATTCAGTTATATCCAGGAGTCTGTCAAAGTCCTTATGTCACAACGACCATCCAACCATTTACAACTGTTACATATCGTAAGTAGTCTGTCAATTATTGGCCAGTTTGTGGGAGATTTCTGGTGTTTCTAATGTCAATCAACCACGAACTTATGCAGTATGTATGTTTAATTCTTCATTTCTTGTTGATGTAATATTGTTGAAAAAAGTCTTTGTAATTGATTGGCTATAGCTCATGAATTTTGTTGAATTTTGCAATACTTCCTGCTAAAATTTGTCATATTCCAGGCTTAGGGGCATTAATAGGTTAAAGTTTACTGTATGATTTTAGTTATATTTTTCATTATTTCTTTGGGGTCATGATATCTTTTTAGATGTTTATAGCTTTGAAGACCTGCCTTTTCATTTTAGCACCAACACAATGGGATTGTAATTTTGATTCTAACAGTTTTTGCCAATGGACTGCAGACCCAACTGGTCAATTCAACTGGAGCCTAAACCGAGGATCAACATCCTCTATTATGACTGGTCCATCATATGACCATACAACCCAAAGCTCAACAGGTACCCTATATAATATAAAACTTAATTAATTCCTTATTCTAATTATGTAGAAAATCTTGCATAATTTCCAAGTTGTTTTCTATCATTGTGGGTGTGATATAGATTTGTGATGTAAATAGTAAGTATTATAAACTTCATTTAAAAAAAAACACTACAGATATCTTGTGACTTTTATAAGTGAGATATCTTGGCAGACAATGCCAAAATTAGTTTGCAGAGGGTGACAACCTTGAACTGGAAATGGGCAGTCAATACTATTGTCTCCCTCTAAATCACTTGATCTGCAACCCTTGACAATCCTAATTCCTTAAAAACTCATGTGATCAACAACTGGAAACTCTAGTTTGTCAATTATTGGCCAGTTTACAGAGATTTTGGGTGCTTCTCAGTTTGCTCAATTTAATAAAACAATTATGGCCTCCTTAGTTGGAGGACATCCAGAACTTTAAACTTGCTTTTCAACCCATGCACATTGACAATTCTGAATGTCCACCTACTAATACATCTATAAATACTCCCAAACAGGGTTATACCCATAATATAAAAATTAGGATACCAGTAGGCGAAGAGAAAGATGTGGGATACCAAGCCCTGTACATGTATAGTGTTTGAGCTTTTTGCAGTTTCACAATGCAAATCGGGAAGGGGGGGGTCACCTCACTTTATAGAAAAAAATTATTTTTAGTGCTATATGTTTCATTAAAACAATTGGAAAGCTTTTAATGGTTGGCAATAAACAATATTTTACACTTGACTTTGATATAAACACAGCAGAACAAAGTGGGATAAAATTCACAGTGTTTAGATTTTGAGAAAATATCTAAAGTAAATTTGTTGCAGTCAAAATTTCTATTTTCTGTTTAGGGTACTACATCTACACAGAAGCTTCTTCAAGAAAAGTCAATGATTCAGCAAGAATAATCAGTCCAAATATGGACTTAATGGACAATGGCAAGTGTGTCAAGTTCTGGTACCATATGTATGGAGAGAGTATCTACCAACTGAACTTGTATGCAAAATCAGGTATGAATTCTTCTGTCAACAAAAAGGAAAGGTAAAAATTATACTATCATCAAAAAAGACAGGTATGAATTCTACTGTCAACAAAACAGACAGGTATGAATTTTACTGTCGACAAAAAAGACATATATTGATTCAACTGTTGACAAAAAAGACAGATATTGATTCTACTGTCAACCCAAGACAGGTATGAATTCTACTGTCAACCCAAGACAGATATGAATTCTACTGTCAACAAAACAGACAGATATTGATTCTACTATCAACCCAAGACAGATATGAATTCTACTGTCAACCCAAGACAGGTATGAATTCTACTGTCAACCCAAGACAGATATGAATTCTACTGTCAACCCAAAACAGGTATGAATTATACTCTCAACAAAAAAGACCATAATAACAGGGTTGTATGTTAAGTCATTTTGTCTGTGATTGAGTCGACCAAGTTTACTCATCAAAAACTTCTTCAAAATAACCTGATTTTACTATTATATACATCTTTTGGAACAATCTTTGGCTTAAATTGTTTCAAGTATGAAGCATAGCATTGTTGGATTCGGTGGTCTTAAGGAACGAGTACATCATTTTTACTTAAATAAGAGGCCTCGATAGCTGAGTGGTTAAAGTAGTTCATCTACTTTTGATCATGTGGTCTGTCAACACTGAGATTGCGGGTTCGAGTCTCACTGCGGGCAGGGTGCACTCAACTCCAATCTTAATTGACAAGGATTGCCAGTTTTCCTACCAAAAGTTAAGGATTTTCTCTGGGTACTCCGGCTTCCTCCCCCAATAAAAACTGGATGCCATGAGATGTACAAAAAATTGCTGAAAGTGGCATTAAACAATATTCAAATAAACAAACTATTTACTTAAATACATTTCAGGATCTGCATTAGGCACACCATTATGGACAAAGCAGGGAAACCAAGGCAACCAGTGGACCTATGGATCAATGTATTTGACACCACATTCACTGTCGTCAGTTACGCATTCTACCATGGCAACAGTACAGGTATGTTATATAACATAATTCTTGTCGTAAGGAATATTTGGCTCAAGTCAGTAGATATGAAAACTTTAGCAATTGAAAATTGTACATATTCCAAGGATGAAATTACTGCCATCCTAAAATCTGACAAACAGACAAGAAACAAACATGCAAAGCACACAACAAACAATTAAGTAACACAGACCTCCATTAACAAAGGGATTATATCAAATGTTCTGGAATCCTGAGGATATCTTGGGATTATATCAAATGTTCTGGAATCCTGAAGATATCTTGGGATTATATCAAATGTTCTGGAATCCTGCAGATATCTTGGGATTATATCAAATGTTCTGGAATCCTGAGGATATCTTGGGATTATATCAAATGTTCTGGAATCCTGAAGATATCTTGGGATTATATCAAATGTTCTGGAATCCTGAGGATATCTTGGGATTATATCAAATGTTCTGGAATCCTGAAGATATCTTGGGATTATATCAAATGTTCTGGAATCCTGAAGATATCTTGGGATTATATCACATGTTCTGGAATCCTGAAGATATCTTGGGATTATATCACATGTTCTGGAATCCTGAGGATATCTTGGGATTATATCAAATTTCTGGAATCCTGAAGATATCTTGGGATTATATCACATGTTCTGGAATCCTGAGGATATCTTGGGATTATATCAAATGTTCTGGAATCCTGAAGATATCTTGGGATTATATCAAATGTTCTGGAATCCTGAGGATATCTTGGGATTATATCAAATGTTCTGGAATCCTGAGGATATCTTGGGATTATATCAAATGTTCTGGAATCCTGAAGATATCTTGGGATTATATCAAATGTTCTGGAATCCTGAGGATATCTTGGGATTATATCAAATGTTCTGGAATCCTGAAGATATCTTGGGATTATATCAAATGTTCTGGAATCCTGAAGATATCTTGGGATTATATCACATGTTCTGGAATCCTGAAGATATCTTGGGATTATATCACATGTTCTGGAATCCTGAGGATATCTTGGGATTATATCAAATGTTCTGGAATCCTGAAGATATCTTGGGATTATATCACATGTTCTGGAATCCTGAGGATATCTTGGGATTATATCAAATGTTCTGGAATCCTGAAGATATCTTGGGATTATATCAAATGTTCTGGAATCCTGAGAATATCTTGGGATTATATCAAATGTTCTGGAATCCTGAAGATATCTTGGGATTATATCACATGTTCTGGAATCCTAAAGATATCTTGGGATTATATCACATGTTCTGGAATCCTAAAGATATCTTGGGATTATATCAAATGTTCTGGAATCCTGAAGATATCTTGGGATTATATCAAATGTTCTGGAATCCTGAAGATATCTTGGGATTATATCAAATGTTCTGGAATCCTGAAGATATCTTGGGATTATATCAAATGTTCTGGAATCCTGAAGATATCTTGGGATTATATCAAATGTTCTGGAATCCTGAAGATATCTTGGGATTATATCAAATGTTCTGGAATCATGAAGATATCTTGGGATTATATCAAATGTTCTGGAATCCTGAAGATATCTTGGGATTATATCAAATGTTCTGGAATCATGAAGATATCTTGGGATTATATCAAATGTTCTGGAATCCTGAAGATATCTTGGGATTATATCAAATGTTCTGGAATCCTGAAGATATCTTGGGATTATATCAAATGTTCTGGAATCCTGAAGATATCTTGGGATTATATCAAATGTTCTGGAATCCTGAAGATATCTTGGGATTATATCACATGTTCTAAAATCCTGAGGATATCTTGAGATGATATCACATGTTCTGGAATTCTGAGGATATCTTGAGATGATATCACATGTTCTAAAATCCTGAGGATATCTTGAGATGATATCACATGTTCTGGAATTCTGAGGATATCTTGGGATGATATCACATGTTCTGGAATTCTGAGGATATCTTGGAATGATTTAGCATATTCTGGAATCCTGAGAATATCTTTGTAATAATATCACAGGTTCTGGAATCTTGAGGATATCTTGGGATAATATCGCATGTTCTGGAATCCTGAGGATATCTTGAGATGATATCACATGTTCTAAAATCCTGAGGATATCTTGAGATGATATCACATGTTCTTGAATCCTGAGGATATCTTGGGATAAAATCACATGTTCTGGAATCTTGAGGATATCTTTGGTTGATTTCACATGTTCTGGAATCCTGAGGATATCTTGGGATGATATCACATGTTCTAAAATCCTGAGGATATCTTGAGATGATATCACATGTTCTGGAATTCTGAGGATATCTTGGAATGATTTAGCATATTCTGGAATCCTGAGAATATCTTTGTAATAATATCACAGGTTCTGGAATCTTGAGGATATCTTGGGATAATATCGCATGTTCTGGAATCCTGAGGATATCTTGGGATGATATCATATGTTCTGGAATCCTGAGGATATCTTGAGATAAAATCACATGTTCTGGAATCCTGAGGATATCTTGGGATAAAATCACATGTTCAGGAATCTTGAGGATATCTTGGTTGATTTCACCTGTTCTGGAAACCTGAGGATATCTTGGGATGATTTCACATGTTCTAAAATCCTGAGGATATCTTGAGATGATATCACATGTTCTGGAATTCTGAGGATATCTTGGAATTATTTCGCATATTCTGGAGTCTTGAGAATATCTTGTAATAATATCACAGGTTCTCGAATCTTGAGGATATCTTGTAATAATATCACAAGTTCTGGAATCTTGAGGATATCTTGGGATATCACATGTTAGGATATTTTCACAAGTGGCATCCATCATGGTCAAATATAATGTTGACTTCAAGCTTGTCATTTTAATGTAGCTCTTTATCTGTTTAAATCAGTGTTGACTTCAAGTTTTCATTTTATTGTAGCTCTTTTTCAGTTTAAATCAGTGTTGACTTCAAGCTTCACATTTTAAAGTAGCTCTTTATTTGTTTAAATTCTCCTTGTGCTAGCATATTATCAGTTGAAATGGCACCTTACTTAATAATTTTTCTAGAAAACAATCTAAGCTAAGAAGGCTACAAGTCACATATAATTACCTTAGTATTGAAAAGTTGTACATGTACTTGCTCAAGAGCAGAGTTGTTACTCTAAACATTTGAAATTCTTTAACTGAAACAAATTTATAGCATAAAAATTCCAGTATTAATATATCTGTTGGAGGAATTGATTGTGATATTATTATTAGGATGAAAATGCTGAAAGAACAGCAGTGTAACTTCATAAAAACTATAATTACCATTGTACTATGTTAACAGCTGGTGTTTGAAGGCGTGTTAGGAGTGGGATATAAAGGTGACATGGCATTGGATGACATCTCTGTCAATGATGGACCCTGTCCACCTTCAGGTAAATCTTAACATATTGTGTTAGGACATGGCAATAGTTCTCATCGGCTGAATATAAAAATGTTTGTTTATCTTGGATAAATCAATTAATGTGTATGACAAGGAATTTTGTATCTCTGTCAATGATGGACCCTGTCCTCCTTAAGGTAAATCTTAACATATTGTGTTAGGAGTAGGATATAAAGGTGACATGACACTGGATGACATCTCTGTCAATGATGGACCCTGTCCACCTTAGGTAAATCTTAACATATTGTCTTAGGAGTAGGATATAAAGGTGACATGGCACTGGATGACATCTCTGTCAATGATGGACCCTGTCCTCCTTAAGGTAAATCTTAACATATTGTGTTAGGAGTAGGATATAAAGGTGACATGACACTGGATGACATCTCTGTCAATGATGGACCCTGTCCACCATAGGTAAATCTTAACATATTGTGTTAGGAGTAGGATATAAAGGTGACATGGCACTGGATGACATCTCTGTCAATGATGGACCCTGTCCTCCTTCAGGTAAATCTTAACATATTGCGTTAGGAGTGAGAAATAAAGGTGACATGACACTGGATGACATCTCTGTCAATGATGGACCCTGTCCTCCTTAGGTAAATCTTAACATATTGTGTTAGGACATGGCAATAGTTCTCATCTGTTGAATATAAAAATGTTTGTTTATCTTGGATAAATCTATTAATGTGTATGACAAGGAATTTTGTACCTCATTTAATAGATGTATGTCTATACTTCACTTTTTGCTGTTCATCTACAAGTCTTGATAAAACCAGGTATATGGAAGGTAATGTATCAAACCATGTTTCTCAGGCATATGGAAGGGAACATATCAAACCATGTTTATCAGGCATATGGAAGGTAATGTATCAAACCATGTTTCTCAGGCATATGGAAGGGAACATATCAAACCATGTTTCTCAGGCATATGGAAGGTAATGTATCAAACCATGTTTCTCAGGCATATGGAAGAGAAAATATCAAACCATGTTTCTCAGGCATATGGAAGGTAACGTATCAAACCATGTTTGTCAGGTATATGGAAGTAAACGTATCAAACCATGTTTTTCAGGCATATGGAAGGGAATGTATCAAACCATGTTTGTCAGGTATATGGAAGGGAACATATCAAAACATGTTCCTTGGGTATATGGAAGGGAACATATCAAACTATGTTTCTCAGATATATGGAAGGGAACATATCAAACTATGTTTCTCAGATATATGGAAGGAAACCTGTCAAACCATATTTCTTGGATATATGGAACAAAAACTTTAAAATGTGTTTGTAAATTTTACGTTTAAGTGTAAAATTGTGGTTTTACAGTATATAAACTAAAATGAAATTTAATCTAGGTTCTTGTGACTTTGAGACACAGAACATTTGTGGATATACTCAGGATGGAACAGATGATTTTGATTGGTCAAGAGCATCAGGATCAACAGCGTCATTTAATACTGGTCCATCATTTGATCACACATATGGTACCAATGCCGGTATGTATTGTTGAATCTTAACATGATTTAATACTGGTTCATCATTTGATCACTCATACAGTTCCAGTGCTGGTCTCATTTCATCACTCTTCGGCACAGAGAATAAAACTGGTTCCCAGATATAAATTCTGTCACATGTCATCCCCCATTTACAACGGGACTATATTTGTTGTCTGAAAGTGACGTTTGTAAGCCATGAATGATGTTTGTAAAATAATACACGGAATCTCATTTATTTTTTATATAGTCTATTTTATGTGCTTTTGATACATTTTTTCATTAAAATTAGTGCGTTTGTATGCCAATCTTATCTCCAATGAGAAATATCTCTCATCGCGTCCACCTATGTGTGGAAGAGGTGATTGTAGTCTAGATCATCCAGACGCTTTCATTGCATTTGTGTGTCTGGATTCATCTCTTTATTGATCTCGTTGCTATTTCGTCCAAAAATTGGTGAAAGTTTTTGATGGATGATGTTTTTATTGTCTACAAAATTACTTCCTCTCATATCAAGAAGTGTATAAAATATTGTACCAAACATTTGATTATTGAATATTTTTATAAAATATTACTTTATCAATTAATTAAACAAATATTATTGATATGCACAATCAAGAGAGAATCTAACTGTGATGTCATTTTATAAGTACAGACATTTTTTCATGGTTTTCCTGGTCTAAACAGGGCCCTATAAATAGAATGATTGTTTTGTCCACCTATTGGTAGCGAAATTACAACATGGTGGTCCCAGACGCAATTAGATATGTGTCTGGATGATAGAGACTATTGTAGTTGTGATTGTTATTGATGTAGGATACCCAGAATCCTTTGCATAGAGAGTGTCAGTTTATATGATCTGACATATGGTACCAGTGCTGGTATACTGTTGAATCGTAGCATTATTTAATATTGGTTCCGCATTTGATTACTTATGGAACCAGTGCTGTGCTGTTAAGTACTGTTGAATCATGGCATCATTTAATATTGATTATCACTTGATCACACAAATGGTAACAGTGCTGGTCTCATTTATTAAATAATTATTTTGAAATAAATGCATAATTGTTAAATATAATTACTATTTCTTGTCTTCAGGCTACTATATGTACATAGAGACTTCCCAACCAAGACTTCCGGGAAATAAAGCCAGATTGATGTCACCAACATACCAACCAACAAATGGCAAATGTCTAATGTTTTACTATCATATGTATGGTGTGGGTATTGGTACATTAAATATTAGACTGCAACAGCAAGGCCAACTGGTCCCACCAATCTGGTCTAGAAGTGGGAACCAGGGCAATATTTGGAGGATTGGACAAGTTAATTTGGTTACACCATCACAATTTCAGGTAAAAATTTGAAGCTTTAAATTTCATGAACTTTCTGATATGTACTTGCAACTTTTTTATGTAAATAGTTTGAAAAATGTTTTAAATTGTATTATTATAGGAGTTATATACAGCCACTGTAGAGAAAAAGTAAAATCCAACAATATGTAGTGTATAAGTCATATTATTGAGCAACACAGATATGAATAATAATATTTCTGTTGACAGGTTGTATTTGAAGGCATCTGTGGCCAAACGTACACGGGAGATATTGGAATTGATGACATAAGTATCATTGATGGAAAATGTCCGCCACCAGGCAATTGCAACTTTGAATCTGGACTATGTACATGGTCTAATGATATAATTGGGGATGATTTTGATTGGATCAGGAATCAGGGACCAACCTCCAGTTTTGGCACAGGACCAAATGCAGATCATACAGTTGGAAATGCTAATGGTGGGTTGATTAAATTGTTTAGAATTAAAACTACATGCATAACAAGTAAGAGGACCATGACCTTGATTATTTACCCTCAAAGTTGTAATGTTTTTATGTCTACAAAACTTTGTTTCAACAGAAATATTGAACAGATTTTCATACAACAACACAACTAAATATTCAATGATAGATAATAAAAAAATTACAGAAACTTGAAGTTGAAAAAAGCCCTTCTTTATATTGTAGTTTTTTATACAACCGATTCACCATAACATTATGGTTGGAAGAATTTGTACAGTAGATTTCACATATTTACTACTTTTTAAAATTAGAGAAACATAATCTTACATTAGTACTCGAGGATTATTGGATTTCTCCAATCTTGATAATTATGGTATGTTGTCCTCGCGACAGGATTGGACTTAAAATTCCATAATTTAACTGTCTCAGTTGGAGAAATCTGAAAATCTTCTGATATCAATGTAAAATCGTATATTTCATGTTCAATATGCCATTAATTTTATTATTACAGAATAAAAACAATATCTATACATTGTCAGATAATAGAAAGTTTGTACATGCTGTGAGGTTCTTACAAATAAACTTTATACGTTCTAACCCTGTATGCAAATGAAACCTTCTGTCAACTTAAAGTTTATACTGTCATTGAAGCGACTTTCCAATGTTGTATGTCATGGGATTATGACAATTATTTTTGTAATCACTTGGTTGCTAATCATATGCAGAGCTTCAATAAAACATTGTTTTACTTATAGCCATTCTGTGTGAAATTCATTAATTTTTGTAAGTCAGTGAATATTGATACACTTCAATTTTCTTCTTTCAGGATTCTATTTGTACATGGAGACATCTCTACCACAATTACCTGGTCAGAAAGCTCGACTAAGATCTGAAGTCCTTCCACCAACCACGTCCAGCTGTTTTACCTTCTATTACTCCATGTATGGAAAGACAATGGGAACACTTAATCTCTACATGGACACAATTGCTTCACTTATCAGACCAAACCAACATTCTAGTTTATTCCAAGTAACTGGCAACCAAGGTCCGAACTGGATACAAGCCTCCGTTAATATAACCAGTACACAGGAGTATACATTAGCTTTTGAGGGCGTGATAGGCAGTGGCTATTACAGTGATATAGCAATAGATGACATTTCACTTCAGAGTGGCTTCTGTCCTCCATCCACTGCCAATCAAGTATTCCAATGCTCTGATGGAACAACCATTCCAGCACAGAATGTGTGCAACTTTGTCAATGATTGCCCACAAGGAGATGATGAAATGAATTGCGGTAACTGTACTTTTGACCAATCACAGTGTGGATGGATTGATTCTAGTGATGGATCATTCCGGTGGGAAAGACACAACAATGGAACAGAAACTGCTAACACAGGACCTTCAAATGACCACACCATAGGCAATCCCACTGGATTCTACATGTATGTAGATGCTAGCAATGGAAATGCTTATGCATATGCAACACTGCAAAGTCCTGCATTGAGTCAAACTTCCTCGACATGCCAAATGTCCTTTTACTATCACATGTATGGCAGTACTATTGGGTCTTTAATGGTTTCCAAGGTGATCAGTGGTCAATCTACTGTTCTTTTCATGAAATCAGGTAACCAAGGAAATGCATGGCAACAAGCAGTAGTCAATATTGGAAGAGTAACTAGGGATTTCACAATTCAGTTTAAGGCTCGAAGAAGTTATTCTGTTCTGGGTGACATTGCCATTGATGATGTGACCCTCGTCAACTGTGAATTTCCACCAATTCAAGGCCCATGTGGACCAAATCAATTCCAATGTCAGAGAGGATCATGTGTTGACAACGATAGACTTTGTGACTTTACAGATGATTGTGGTGACAACAGTGATGAATCACAGTGTACCAATTATCCATCACGCTGTTCATTTGACCAGTCATTATGTGATTGGACCCAGGACCATGGAGATCAATTTGATTGGTTGAGAATTAATTCTCCAACACCTACAGCAAATACAGGTCCAACCAGAGACCATACAACAAGTCTGAGTAGTGGAGGGTTTATTTACATTGAGTCATCTCTTCCAAGAAAAGTGGGAGATGCAGCTAGGCTTGTCAGTGCACTCTGGAATCCTGTTTCTTCTGGTTGTAGCCTTGTTTTCTACTATAGTTTGAATGGTGCAACAATTGGCAATCTTAATGTTTACATGATGTCATATACCAATACTGGAGCTTATGCAATACAGAAAATTTTGTCCAAAACAGGAAATCGTGGCGACATCTGGGATAGAGCTAGCATTAATTTAATATCCCAGAATCCTTTCTGGATTATAATTGAAGGAACTGTGGGTGGCATATTTGGAGATATTGCAGTAGATGATGCTGTGTTCAGTAAGGGGTGTGTTAAATCTGTTGCAACCGTGCCTCCTACTTTTACTATACCACCAACACAACCTACATACAACCCGTGTGGAGCCTCTAAATTTACCTGTAGTAGTGACAATAAATGTATAGATGCTACAGCTGTATGTGATTACAACAATGACTGTGCTGACAAATCAGATGAGGCTATGTGTGGACCATGTGACTTTGAGACTGGACTTTGTGGTTGGACAGATATGAGTAATGGAAGATACAACTTCAGTAGGCATGCAGCAGTTCAAAACCAAGGAGCAATATGGGGCCCACCAAGTGACCACACTTCTGGTTCAGCAACAGGATATTATGTATTCGTAGAAGGGTCACAGGGCGTGTTCTTCAGTAGAGCTCTTTTCCAGAGTCCATCCTTACCTCCAGCCGCTAGTACTTGCGAGATGTATTTCTATTACGATATGTTTGGTCCAAATGTTGGCACTTTGATGGTGACGGCCATTGTGAATGGAACAAGAAATGTTTTGAAAACAATCCGAGGTGACCAAGGTAGAGGGTGGCATAAGGGAACAGCATATATCGGACAGCAGCTTGGAGCAATCAATTCAAGATTTACCATTCAGCTTAGTGTTCAGCCAACCATATCATTTATAGCATCAACTACAGATGATGTTGGAATCGATGATATTTCATTTGTCAATTGTAACCCCAATGGATCCCTACTTAATGCTAGCTGCAGCTTTGAAAATGGACTATGTTATTGGACACAAGCTTTAGATGACGACTTCCAATGGACCTTCATGAATGGCTCCACACCAACTCCAGGTACAGGTCCATCACAGGACCACACTACTGGAACAGGTCAGTACATTTACATTGAGACATCCTATCCAAGGAGGAGAGGAAACACAGCCACTTTGAATAGTCCCATCATGCCTCCTACACAACCACAAGGCAACTGTTTCTCCTTCTGGTACTATATGTTTGGACCCACAATTGGTAGCCTTAACATCTACTTAACAAATTCTCAGGGTAGAACATTGTTCTGGTCAAAATCAGGAACCCAGGGTGATCAATGGATCCAAGCTTTCAGAACTGTTAACTCAACTATAGACTTCAGACTGTCCATATCTGGAGTTGTAGGAAATGGTCCACAGGGTGATATTGCACTTGATGATTTAATGCTCACATCAGGCCCCTGTCCATTACAGCCAGGTTGTGATTTTGAATCTGGTTTCTGCGACTGGCAGCAAACACAAACAGATGATTTTGATTGGTCAATAGGTGTAAATGGAACACCAACAGCCGGTACTGGTCCCCCATATGACCACACATTTGGTTCTAGTTCAGGTCACTATGCATATATACAAACATCACTTGGAAGACCAAATTACAGGGCCCAGCTTATTAGCCCTACCATCCAAGGACAGGCCTATAACTCTAAATGTATGCAGTTCTGGTATCACATGTATGGAAATACAATAGGCTCATTGAATATATACATCCAGAGAAATGGGTCTACAGCTCAGCAGCTCTGGACCAGAAAAGGAGACCAGAAAAACATATGGAGACATGGACAGGTCAACATGTATATGTATGGTCCATACCAAGTAATCATAGAAGGGGTAAGAGGTCAAGGCTATCAAGGAGATATAGCAATAGATGACATTGTAATCACAGATGGAATGTGTTCTCCTGCTGGTACATGTGATTTTGAACAGGGTCTGTGTGGATGGACTAATGCTATTGTGGGAGATGATTTTGATTGGCAGAGAGATTTTGGAGGAACACCAAGTTTAAGGACTGGCCCAAAAGTAGATCACACACTAGGAACCAGCACTGGTCATTACATGTACATAGAAACATCTGGAACTGGCAGAAAAATAGGTCAGAAAGCATGGCTAGTGAGTGACATCATGCCACCAACTGTCAGTAGCTGTTTGCAGTTTTGGTACCATATGTATGGAGCTGGCATTGGAACATTGAATGTGTACCGTAATGGAATAACATCTAATACAAGTACACTATTGTGGACTTCCTCTGGTGACCATGGAAACGTGTGGTTAACAACATCATTAACATTTGACTCAACATCAGAAGAGTTTACCATCACCTTTGAAGGAACATATGGAGGAAATTACACAGGTGATATTGCCATTGACGATATTAGTGTCCTTCCCTATCAGTGTTCATTAATACCACCAACAACTGCCTTGTATCCAACAAAAACAACACCCAGTTACCCCAGAACAGCAATAGACTGTGACTTTGAAAATGGAATATGTCTTTGGACACAAGACACAACTGACACATTTGATTGGACGATTAATACGGGTAGCACATCATCAGCAGGAACAGGACCTACGACAGATCATACACTGCAGAACAATGCTGGACATTATATTTATATAGAAGTTTCAGCAAAAAGTCCAAATAGTACTGCAAGGATTATCAGTTCTAATGTCAATATACAGTCTGCAGGAGTGTGTTTGAAGTTCTGGTACAGTATGTATGGGGCGAATGTAAATACTCTGAATCTGTATTCTAGTATGTCTGGTACCCTGAGTAAAGTATGGACAAGAAGTGGAAACCAGGGACCAAACTGGAAATATGCTCAAGTCCATATAACTAATCAAGGACAGAACCAACAACTTGTATTTGAAGGCGTTGCAGGATTAAGATATGATGGTGATATTGCCCTTGATGATGTTTCATTCAACCAAGGTGACTGCCCTCCTTCAACTTTGTGTGATTTTGAAGACGGACTGGACATTTGTGGTTTTGTTCAGGATAAGAGTGATCAGTTTGACTGGATACTTAACTCAGGAAACACCCTAACAAATGTTATAGGACCTAGAATAGATCATACATTTAAGACCAATGCAGGAAAGTATATATACATTGATCCATCATTCCCTAGGCGTAGAAATGACAAGGCAAGATTAGATTCTGGTGTTTATCCACCAACAACTGGGTCCTGTTTGACCTTCTGGTACTTTATGAGTGGACCTAATAACTCGGTGGGATCACTGAACATTTATCAGAGAGGTGTTGGCATCTCCAGCTTAGGCTCTCCACTGGTTACAGTGACTGGAAGTAGACCTCCATGGTGGCTTCGAAGACAGTTCACAGTTCAGAGTACACAACCATTCAGATTGACATTTGAAGGTGTTGTTGGCAATTTGGGCATTGCTCTTGATGATATTCAACTAGTAACAGGAAGCTGCCCACCTCCAGGAAATTGTGACTTTGAAAATTTTGCTTTCTGTACATGGCTAAATTATCAGCGTGGAAATGATACCTTTGATTGGGAACTAGGCAAGGGTGAGACTCTTTCCAGTAACACTGGTCCCCCAAGTGATCACACACTTAATTCTCCCTATGGAACATATATGTTTATAGAAGCTTCAGCACCAAGGAAACAGGGAGATAATGCATGGTTAGTATCACAGTTCTTCCCAAGTATCAGTGGCCCACGATGTTTGAGATTTTGGTATAATATGCATGGATCTGGTATGGGCACTCTAAATGTCTACAGGTGGAGTGTACGGGCCCAACCAGTAAAACTATGGTCTATATCTGGAGAACAAGGTACTGCCTGGAAACAAGCCATGTTGGATATAACCTCAACAGACATATATTCAATTATCCTGGAAGCAGTTGTAGGTAGTAGTTACCTAAGTGACATTGCTGTTGATGACATCTCTGTACTGGACAACAGCTGTTCAATGTTTCCACCAACTACACCGTCTTCATCATGTGCTTACAAGTGTTCCAACAATGGCCAGTGTATAAGTAGTGACAAACTGTGTGACTTTGTCCGAGATTGCACTGATGGTAGTGATGAAATCAGCTGTGGATATGACTGCACATTTGAAGATGGTCAGACTTGTCAGTGGACTAACACTTCACAGTCCTCCTTCACATGGATGAGATTTAGAGGAGCTACACCTGATTCTAACACAGGACCATCTACTGATCATACAACACTTGGTCCTAATGGATACTACCTGTATGTGGATGCCTCTGGTGGATCGTTTTATAGCCATGCATACTACAACAGCCCTATACTGAAACAATCCGCAAGCACTTGTCAGATGTCATTCTGGTATCATATGTATGGTACAGGTATAGGGACATTATTTGTATATCTCAAAACTCTAGGAAGTTCAACAAACACAAGACTGTGGAATTTAGCAGGTAACCAAGGAAACGTTTGGAATAATGCCATTGTAAGAATCGGCAGAATTGATGCAAATTTCCAGATGATAATTGATGCTCGTAGATCGTTCAGTACCCTAGGTGATATAGCTATAGATGATATACAATTCCAAGGATGTGGACTTCCTGCTGTTGGAACATCATGTGATGCCACTCATCAGTTTAAATGTAACAGAGGAGCCTGTGTATCTCAGAACCGAGTGTGTGACTTTACTGATGATTGTGGAGACAATACAGATGAACAAATTTCAACATGCCAAGCTTACATAGGATGCACATTTGAATCTGGTCTTTGCAACTTTTCTCAAATGACAGATGATGATTTTGATTGGACAAGAAGAGCAGGAAGTACCCCAACGTTAGATACAGGCCCAGCACGTGACCATACAGTTAATACCAATTCTGGTCTGTACATGTACATAGAGACATCAGCACCTCAACAACCAGGACAAAAAGCCAGACTTGCCAGTCAGTTCTTCCAGGCAGTGACACAACCTCCATATTGTACAATGAGAATTTACTATTTCATGTTTGGTAAGGATGTGGACACATTATCTATTTACACAAGGTCAGTTATTAATGGGCCATATACCTTATTGTTTAGGACAACAGGAAATCTGGGCGAGTACTGGGAACGCCGTGAGATCACTGTCTCATCGTCTGCACCATTCCAGTTCATCATTGAGGCAACTGTTGGAAAATCTTACTTAAGTGATATTGCCATTGATGATATATCTTTTTCAACCACCTGTCAGCCATATCAAGGAACAATATCAACTATTCCCCCAGGATCAGGAACAACAGTCGGACCAACAGTTAATGTCTGCGGTGCTGGAAAGTTTCAGTGTAATAACGGAAAATGTATAGATGCAGTCCTGAAATGTGACTTCATAAACCATTGTGATGACAACTCAGATGAAGTAATGTGCCAGACGTGTGACTTCCAGCAATCAACGTGTGGTTGGGTTGATAAGAGCTCAGGACGATATCAGTGGGACAGACATAATGGTTCCGCATCCCACTCAGGTCCAGTAAATGATCATACATATGGTACTTCACAAGTTGGTAACTACATGTATGTTGATGCTGGCAGTGGCCAGACGTATGGAAAAGCTGTCTTGGTATCTGCTCCTTTCGGTAGTTTGGCCGGTACATGTAAACTGACATTCTTTTATTATAAGAACAGCAACTTAGGTGGAACTATGGTTCTCTATCTGGTACCCTCAAATGTTCCATACAATGCACTTGTAGGAAGGATACGTCTTTGGTCTGCTTTTGGTAACCGAGGTAGCACGTGGAACAATGCTACTGTAGGAATTGGACGACGCCAACCTGGATATTATCTTGTGTTGGAAGTTATTCGTTCAGGCCAAGCATCGGATATGGCTGTAGATGACTTTACATTCCAAAACTGTGGACTAGGTGCTCAAACTATCTGTTTATCCAATCAGTTCTCTTGTACGAGAGGCTCATGTGTTGACTTGGCTTATGTTTGTGACTACTCTGATGACTGTGGTGATCGATCTGATGAGCAAAACTGTACAAATTATGTCGAACGATGTAACTTTGAAACTGATCTATGCAACTGGATACAAGATGATACAGACAACTTTGATTGGTCTTATGGACAAGGAACAACTGCCACTATTGGCACAGGTCCTAGTTCTGACCACACCACTGGTACAGCTGCAGGCCATTATCTTTATATTGAAACTTCATTACCAAGAAAATTAGGTGATAAAGCCAGATTGAAGAGTCCAGTTTTTACAGCAAACTCTCAGAACTGTCAAATAAGATTCTATTACCATATGTATGGTCTTGATGTTAATGCACTTAATGTGTACATAGAAAATTATGAAAGTGGACCAATGAGCTTAGTATGGAGTCAAAATGGTTCCCAAGCTGACATGTGGACAAGAGCCGTTGTATCCCTTTCAAGCTCTTTACCTTTCAGAGTCATTTTTGAGGGAGTTAGAGGATCAGGCTTCAAAGGAGATATTGGTATTGATGATGTGTCCTTCACCCCTGGTTGTCAAGTTACACTCACAGCAACACTTCCAGCTGTGTTTTCTACACCAGGTCCATGTGGGGTGGGTAAATGGCAGTGTGCTAATCAGAACTGTATTGACAGCAGTAAAGTGTGTGACTTTAACTATGATTGCTCAGATCAAAGTGATGAGGCTGTATGTCCAACTGTTTGTTCCTTTGACAACAATAATATGTGCGGTTGGACCAATGATTATCAAGGTGCTCAAGGAAATTGGACAGTGACAGGTAATGGCAACCCAGCAGCAAATACAGGACCTACAAATGACCATACACAGTCATCACCTAGTGGAAAGTATGCATTTGTCATGAAAGCAGCTAATGATACCAGTAAGATCTTCCGTATAAACAGCCCATTGTATAATCAAGCTGGAAAAACTTGCAATTTTTCTCTGTGGTACAATGTACATGGTCATAGTTTTAGACAGTTCCGTATATTGGTTCATACTGGTGGAAGTGAAAGTACTCTGTTTGCTTTGTATTACACAAGTTTATATCAATCAGTTGACCAATGGCAGCAAGCTATGGTCTCATTACCAGTTTGTGTTCATCAGTTCTACATTATAGTAGAGGCAATAAGTTACTATGGAACTCCTGGCTATATTGCAATAGATGATCTTCAGTTGAACAATTGTCAAGCACCAAAAGCCACTGCAGTATGTACACAAAACCAGTATACTTGTTTGAGTGGTAACTGTGTGCCCTTGAATTTACAATGTGACCTTCAGAATGACTGTTGTGATGGATCAGATGAGATGAAATCCCTATGTAGTCAATATAATCAGTGCACATTTGAGTACTCTTTGTGTGGCTGGCAACAACTAACTACCGACAACTTTAACTGGACACGACATAGAGGTCCTACATCGACAATAAACACTGGACCCACACAGGACCATACAACAGGTACGAGGTCTGGCTACTACCTGTATATAGAAACATCAAGTCCACAGAAATATAATGACACAGCTAGTATTGGTCTGTATTTATCACAACCTACAGCACAATGTTCATTAAGATTCTGGTATCATATGTATGGCTCAACGGTAGGTTCACTAAATGTGTACAAGAACACTCTGGACATGGGTAAAACTAAAGTGGATACAATAACCTCACAACAAGGCAATCAGTGGAAGAGACGGGAAGTTTTATTGACAAGCACATCACCATTCCAGGTCATCATAGAAGCAGTTGTAGGTCCAGGTGTGTCAGGTGACATTGCAATTGATGATATCAGTTTTACTCCTGGTTGTGGAGCACCAAGTGTTGTCACTCCCACATATATTCCTATGACAACTCCTAGACCAAACCTGTGTCAACCAGGGCAGTTCCAGTGTGATGATAACTCATGTATTGATAAAGGAAAGGTATGCAATTTCAACAGAGACTGTAATGATGGCAGTGATGAATCAAAATGTCCGACATCGTGTACATTTGAGGGTCAGCAAGGAAACTGTGGATATAATGAAACTACTATTGATGGTTTTGACTGGCAAGTTGGTACTGGTGGAGACACATCTAGATTAATGGCTCCGCCTGTAGATGCAACCATTCAAGATCAGAATGGCCACTTCCTGTACATAAATGATGGAACAAGTGGTCATCCAGGAGGAAAGAAAGCTGAGGTAATGAGCCCAACATATACTGTTGCAAATGCAAACTGTAAAGTGACATTCTCTTACTACTCATATGGACAAAGTCTAGGACTGCTTACCCTGTTCATAACAGAATTAAATGTGAAAACACAACTATGGCAACTGCCCAGATACAGTAGTAAATCGATCGACCAATGGCAGAAGGTGACAGTTGGTATTGGTCGTCGTGGAGCACCTTTTAATCTGATCATTTCTGATTCGTCCTTTACCTACAATGGTGCAACAGCTATAGACAACATCCAGTTCACTGACTGCAACATGAATCCACCTGTACAGCCGGGCTCTTGTAACACAAACACACATTATTCCTGTAAAAACAAGGCATGTATCCCAGTCAACTTTATGTGTGATTTAACCGATGATTGTGGTGATAATAGCGATGAGATCCCATCAGTATGCGGAGGTTACGCTGAATATAATTTCGAGTCTGGAATTGGAGATTTGATCCAGGGTACAAATGGTGTAGACGACGATTTTGATTGGACCCTTTATTCAGGATCTACTAGTACAGCGTACACAGGGCCTCTGTGGGACCACACCATCGGAACCAGCCAAGGACATTATGTCTACATGGAAGCTTCAGGCAAGAAATACAACCAAAAATCTTGGTTGTTGGTGAAACCATTCTATGGTACAAATGGTAAAGACTGTAACATGAGATTCTTTTCTTACATGTACGGTGAAAATGTCAATAGTCTTACTGTATACTACAGAATCTACAATTCTGGTCCACCAACAAAAACCCTAATGACAAGAGTAAATGAACAAGGAGCTTACTGGGAACGCCATGAAATTTCATTAAACGTCAGCCAAAGTTTCCAGATAATCATTGAAGCCAGAGTTGGAGATAATTACGTTGGTGATATAGCTATAGATGACTTGACCTTTACCCCTGGCTGTCAGTATGCACAAGGATCCTTACCCAATCCACCAGGGACCATACCTACATCTCAGACTGGTACCACAGCTACTCCAGTTTGTAATACTAATACTCAGTTCCAGTGTATTGGGGACAAGACATGTGTACCCAAATACCGTGTTTGTAATTTTGCCAATGACTGCTCAGATGGCTCTGATGAATACCAGTGTGGTAAGTTACTTTATATTTGTTCAGGGTGTTAATACAATCATTTTAAGAGTTTTGTCAGGGAATTTTGGGAAAGCAGAACAAGATTCTGACAAGTTATTGTTACTAATTCTAATCTGACATGCTTAAAACACTTTGATTGCACAACCATTGTAAACTGAGAGTTTATTACTCAATAAACTTTTATAAAATTGGCATTAATTGGTACATCTCAATAAAAAGCATGATCATATCATTTTTATCGTATTTGTTCCATTAGAATTGAAATAATTCATTGGAGCACACAAGTAGACTATTCTACCATTGGTTAGCCCTTTATGCTCACATATTATGGGATAAAGAGCCAATGGAAAATCAGTATAGGTATATATGTGTCCCAGTGAATTATTTCTTAAATGTTCATATTTGGGAGTGTGAAAAATGTGTATAGCAGGACTATATATTTTGTATTTTAACAGTAAAAAGCTCATGTGCATTTGGAATGGGTGAGATATGCAATTGGATGATCAACTCCTCATTGACCGCACCAGCAGATCAAACTTATAAGTGGAAGGTAATACATCTCTTAGAGGGTTCAGTGGGGAATCGCTTAGAGTGTTCAGTGGCAAATTGGTTTGAACATTTAGATAAAATGAACTTTAAACTAATTGAAAGACTTCAATTTTAAAAACTTACTCACATTATATTCATTCCTTTAACAATTCCCTAATTATGAGCTGTTCAAGAGAAACCTTAAAATAACTTCCAGACTTAATTTAACTGTTTACTTTGAAAAAACCTTACTGTATAGAGCCATTTTTATAACAAGTGACAAAATTATTACCTTAATCAAATAAGGTTGAAACTGAAAGATAGTCACTTTTAAATTTTTGGGTTTAATTAACCACAAAATAAAAAAAAAGGATCTTCACTATTTACTTATATCTCTGTATAACCCAGGAAAACTTACAGCAACAGTTATCTCAAATTACAGTGAAAACTGACAATCCAACCCGTATAAGGCCTCAAATGTTTTGTTTATAATAGGATGCTATTCAGTGTTAACAGGTTTAATATACTGTGACTAAAATAAATGTTCCAGGTATACACAGTACCAATTTATGTAGGGTTAGACAAGTTCCACTTTAGTTGGGTACAACTTTGTTGCCATTTTTATACTATTTGTATTTGAAAACTGAAAACAGAAAACTAGTTTTAGGATATAAAAAGTAGATGGTTACTTTGAACACCAGTACAGTTTTATTTCCTGAAGATTGTAAATTGATGGCAAGTTGAGACCTAATTTATTAATCACTTAATTCTCCAAGGTAACCACAAATTTTGTGTATATTTTTAAAGGTGGACCAAGGCATAACAAAGACATCAAATGACTACAGACCAGGAACAGATCAAGATGGATCGGCACAGGGATATTACATATGGGCCGACAGTTCTCCTGGTACCTTCAACAGCCACACAGAACTCTACACTCCAGTTATAGGCCAGACTGGACCTCAGTGTTCATTAAGTTTCTACTACTCCATGACAGGACCCTCTGCAGGTTCCTTGGAGGTCTACACCCTATTCAACAACCAGACCGATCACTTGTGGTCAGTCGAAGGCCCACATGTTAAGCAATGGAATCGTGCAATGGTATTTATTGGATCAAGATCAAATTTCCAACTGGTTATCCAGGCCAGACGTGGCTTTTCATTTAATGGTGACATTTCTATTGACACTCTTCTGTTTGTGAACTGTATACCACCAGAACCATCAATCAGTGGATGCTCATCTGACCAGTTCACATGTGGAAATGGTTTCTGTATTAGCCAGGATCGTAAATGTGATTATGCTGATGACTGCGGGGATCAGTCAGATGAATTTGTAAGTCGTAAATTTTAGATACAATGAGCCCAGGAATGTACGTTCAGATGTTTGTTTGTTTGAGTGGGTTTTTGCCACTGTTAGCAATTTGTCTGTATCATGGAGCAGCTTTCTTAAATTAAACCTCCAAACTTTGTCAGTAATACTCTTGTAAATTAACATTGGAGCATACACTGCCTGCAGTATGTTTGGAAACCACAATCACAGTGCTGACTGGCTTGTAATCAATAGACTAACTACCTTAAACTGGGGGCCTCGGTGGCCCCTTGTTAAGATAGTTAGTCATCTACTATTGATCATGTGGTCTGTAAAACTGAGTTTGCAGGTTGAAGCGTCACTGCATGCAGGGTGTACTCGACTCCAATCTTAATTGACAAGGATTGCCAGTTTCCCTACAGCAGGTCAGGATTTTTGGTTCTTCTTCACCCAGTAAACACTGGCCACCACAATATGGCTGAAAAATTGCTGAAATTGGTGTTAATCACATTTCAAAAAAACAGAACATTAACTTCTTGGCTGACCAGTAATATTTTATAGTAATTTGTTAATATATTTACAAATATGGTTGAGAAGAAAAATAAATCACTTTCTTCATTACGTTCATAGATATTAGCACTATAAATGGGACTAGGTTACAGTGCTCACCAATCCCGGTGGCTAGGTTTCAGTGCTCACCAATCCCAGGGACTAGGTTACAGTAACTTATCTCTTTAGCTGGTTATAAAGCTTCTTGCAAGTCTTAAGTGCTGACCAATCCCTGGGGCTGTGTTACTTTGCTAACCTATGCCTATAGCTGACCTATTCTTTTAGATGGGTTATAACTCTTACTCTATCTTACTCTTTACAGCCTGAGACTTGCGACCAGGTATACAAAGCCAGATGTGACTTTGAACATGGAATTTGTCAGGCTTGGTTTAATGACATCACAGACAACTTTGACTGGAAACTGTCGTCAGGAGCAACCACTACCAAAGGAACAGGACCTGTTACAGATCACACACTAAGATCTAGACAAGGTAAGATTGTTACCTATAACTCAAGAAGTGAACACATTAAAATGTGTTCATGTCGCTTTTCCCCCAATTACACAATTAGGACAATGAAAAGATTCAGAATAATGCTTTAACCTTCAATGTACAGACAATGAAATATCCGTTAAGCATCGTATATCTATAGTGATGTTAACTTTGATTGGAACTGAAGTGGCAGGTGCCTTGTAGTTGGTACGTTATTACTTTTATTAAAATATTTAGATCAAAATTGTAAAATAAAAAAATGATTTTTCATGTTTTTGATATCAGATATATTACATTGCATGTTATGATGTTTTAGTATGCTTATTAAAATTCTTGTCAATTTACAACACCTGATGCTTCATTAAAATGTCATGTTAATTTTTGTTTTCAGGAACCTATCTGTATGTGGAGAGTTCAGCACCACAGAAGCCAGGAGATGTAGCTAGACTGGCATCATTTATTCTCAAAGGAACCTCATCTAATTGTCATGTATGTATATCTTTACAATATTCATTTTTACATCATTTTTATTGGTGGATCATTGTTTATTTTTTGATAACTGATCTAGTGTTTGAATTAATTAGTTATGCCTTTCTTTTTTTTGTTAGGTTTTGGTGATTATTTGTCATTATATACATGTACATTCAAATCATGTTATATAGTATCTTAGTTTGCATGTATTTTAACATAATTCTGATATTCTTGTTGAATACAGCAGTGAATTTTGTGCTTAACATTTTCTATAGTCATGTTTTACTTAGGATTCTATTATATTATCAAGTATCTTTGTTCATTTTCTCCACATTGTGTGCATGGATACACCTTAAAACACATTAAAGATTAAATATAAAAAATAAAAAGGTCAATATACCATATGTATAATTGTATTTCATGTTCTACGACTTTTATTAGGTTTCTGCTGTTTTTGCAAGAAAAGTATTTTAGGAGATTGTCTTGACTTATTTGGATTTGTTTTGTTTTTTTATTTGTCAAAATAATTCATAACATCCCATTTATCAATTTTGTATTAGTGGCATTATAAGTATACTCACATACATACATCTACAGCAGAAAAAATGGAAGTCATGATATTCTAGGGACGTGGTACAATGTACACGATCAGTTTCCTGTAATCATATTTCTGTGTAATACATGACATTATGTTTACTTTTGCAGCTAAGAATCTGGTACAACATGTGGGGTCAAGATATTGGATCTTTAGCCATAGTAAAGAGAACAAGCTATAATGATGGTGGCTTAATAACAGTAGGAAACATAACAGGGGACCAGGGTGACAACTGGCTTCGAGGAGATTATGACCTTTCAGGAACCATTGGATACTTTGAGGTAAAGATTTATCTATTTTTACTAGTATATTTGAAGGTGTTGCTTATTCATTATTCAAAATTGTGATGATGGAAGGTCTCGTCTTAAACTGCAATTTACAGAATAACAAATGAAATAAAAAGGTACTCAAGCATTTAAGGCAATATCAAAAAAACATACCATAAAAATGTATGGTACAAAGTGAAATTTTATTTACAAAAACTTAATACCTTCCAAATATCATACCCTGAAAATAACATTTTTTATATGGTTTTCAGACCTATATATATCTGAGAGACTGGGTTATGCTAGAAGACTTCTAGTAATTAACAATTAATCTGATTTGTTTATTATATTTGAAAATTGTTGTATTTTGTGATTTACTACAATTTATTTTATGTTAGGTGGTAATTCAAGGACAAATTGGAAATGGTTTCCATGGTGATATTGCAATTGATGACATTTCTTTAACACCAGGATGTGAACTTGCACCTTTTGGAAGTAAGAACCAGATTTTTATTATTATAATTTATTAGTAAAAAAACTATAGAATCTAGTAACAAAGTGATATTGGTTAAAAGTCACAACTAAAAAATATATCTTCAAAATTTTGTTAAAAGATTTTTTATCCAAGATGGATTTGTTGTCATTATATCTGCGTTGTTTTTTTAGAACGGTAAATTTTCCATAGAATTTTTTTTATCCTGAGGCTACCATAGGTTATAAAATGTACTTAACAAGTAAAAGTTCATTACAAACATCCACTAATTTTACAGCTGCACTACCAGGGCAACCATCACGACCCCCCACAACTGTTGGTACATGTGGTGCAAACAAATTCACTTGTACAAATGGAAACTGTTACGGAATTGTTGATAAATGTAACTTTGTGGATGACTGCGGAGATGGCACCGATGAACAGTCATGTGGTAAGTCATATTGATAAATGTAACTTTGTAGATGACTGCGGAGATGGCACCGATGAACAGTCATGTGGTAAGTCTTATTGATAAATGTTACTTTGATGATGACTGCAGAGATGGCACCGCTGAACAGTCATGTGGTAAGTCATATGATAAATGTAACTTTGTGGATGACTGCGGAGATGGCACCGCTGAACAGTCATGTGGTAAGTCATATGATAAATGTAACTTTGTGGATGACTGCGGAGATGGCACAGATGAACAGTCATGTGGTAAGTCATATTGATAAATGTAACTTTGTGGATGACTGCGGAGATGGCACAGATGAACAGTCATGTGGTAAGTCATATGATAAATGTAACTTTGTGGATGACTGCGGAGATGGCACAGATGAACAGTCATGTGGTAAGTCATATTGATAAATGTAACTTTGTGGATGACTGCGGAGATGGCACAGATGAACAGTCATGTGGTAAGTCACATTGGTAAATGTAACTTTGTGGATGACTGCGGAGATGGCACAGATGAACAGTCATGTGGTAAGTCACATTGGTAAATGTAACTTTGTGGATGACTGCGGAGATGGCACCGATGAACAGTCATGTGGTAAGTCATATTGATAAATGTAACTTTGTGGATGACTGCAGAGATGGCACAGATGAACAGTCATGTGGTAAGTCACATTGGTAAATGTAACTTTGTGGATGACTGCGGAGATGGCACAGATGAACAGTCATGTGGTAAGTCACATTGGTAAATGTAACTTTGTGGATGACTGCGGAGATGGCACAGATGAACAGTCATGTGGTAAGTCACATTGGTAAATGTAACTTTGTGGATGATTGCAGAGATGGCACAGACAAACAGTCATGTGGTAAGTCATATCCTAAGATAAGAACAAGCATATTTTCTAGACTACAAATTGCTTCGAAATGGAAAACCCATGAATGTTTTTATTCATATGTAAGTTGTGTTGGTCACATCTGTCGTATTCACTAGAGTTTGTGTCAATGTCACAATTCATGTTTTTCCAGTTCGAAATTACTAAAAGGTCACATACAAGTGTCACCCTTGATTTATTTGAAGTAAAAGTATTTTAAAGATAATCATTTTTAATTTAGATAAATATTGAGTTGTATTCAATTTGAATTTATAACTTTAATATGTTATTGCAGGTTTGCTGTCACATGCATATAGACCTATCATTACTTTTTGCTTATTTTGTTTCAGTAACTCATAATAAACTACCAGTTGAAAACCTTGTTACATGTTATATTGTAGGAACAACATGTAATTTTGAGAATGGTATGTGTGGTTGGATAAACTCAAAGAGTGACAACATTGATTGGATATCTCAGACTGGACAGACACCAACCTTTAACACTGGACCTGCAGCTGACCATACTATTGGAACATCACAGGGTAAATCTTTTACAGATATCTCAGGGATTTTTTTTTGTCCACATTTAAATAGAATAAGTAGAAAGCAACAAAATAACAAGTGGCATGAACAATTGAGTATTTAGTTTTCAAAATAATTTGTAAAATTTTATTCAGATAGTGTGTTATTAAAACATATTTTGAAATGGTTGTTAAGAATAGACTACCTTAATTTGTTATCTTACTCTAGATTAATATGCTTCAATGGATTTCAAATAATATTGGCATTAATGTTGTGAAAAATTCTCCAAAATTTACTTATAGTCTTGGGTAAATAAACCAAATTTTTATGAACAAGAATCATTTGTCACCCATATTTTAGGTTCTTACCAGATACCCTACCTCACGCTTCCAATAATAGGTGCAGAAAAATATATAGCTGAAAAATAGCTGACGTTGGTGTAAAACCTCAAACTGATAATCATAAAGCTTTTTTTTACAATTTGTTGTTCATCAGACTATCAGTAATATTGTACATCTTTAAATTGATATAGTTTGAAGAAGGTAGAAATGGAAGCTTTGAGGGAGTTTTGAACTTTGTAAGCAAGGGGGGGATGAACTTAGCACTATATTTCACCTTCCTATTAAACAATTTAAAAAAAATAAGTTACAAGAATTATGAAGTTGATATCATTATCTATCGTAATTAGTATTTCTTTTTTAGGCCACTATCTGTATGTGGAAGCAAGTGGCAGCCATCTCGGATACAAAGCAATCTTAATGAGTGATTTATACTACCAGTCAGGACCGGCTTGCAACATGACATTCTGGTACAATATGCATGGACAAAATATTGGAACACTAAATGTTATCCAAAAAACAAATGGAGGACAAAATGTGATTTTACAGTCCTTGACAGGAGAGCAGGGTGTAGGATGGAAACAGATGACAGTACTTTTACCCAGTTTGTACCAATTCTCAATTTTGTTTGAAGCTGTACAAGGAAATGGTTACCTTGGTGATATTGCCATTGACGATATAAGTTTCAATAACTGTGCTCCTAGTAAGTAGTTTATAATAATTTTTCCAAATATGAATGACTTTGTGATTTAAGTTTTGCTTAATCTGATATGAGACATATCTGATAAAAGTAGTAATATTTACTGTGTCATATGGTTTTCTATTTGACCTTCTCAGCCCATGTTACTGTGTCATATGGTTTTCTATTTGACCTTCTCAGCCCATGTTACTGTGTCAAATGGTTTTCTATTTGACCTTCTCAGCCCACGTTACCGTGTCATATGGTTTTCTATTTGACCTTCTCAGCCCATGTTACTGTGTCATATGGTTTTCAATTTGACCTTCTCAGCCCATGTTACTGTGTCATATGGTTTTCTATTTGATCTTCTCAGCCCATGTTACTGTGTCATATGGTTTTCTATTTGACCTTCTCAGCCCATGTTACTGTGTCATATGGTTTTCTATTTGACCTTCTCAGCCCATGTTACTGTGTCATATGGTTTTCTATTTGACCTTCTCAGCCAATGTTACTGTGTCATATGGTTTTCTATTTGACCTTCTCAGCCCACGTTACTGTGTCATATGGTTTTCTATTTGATCTTCTCAGCCCATGTTACTGTGTCATATGGTTTTCTATTTGACCTTCTCAGCCAATGTTACTGTGTCATATGGTTTTCTATTTGACCTTCTGAGCCTACGTTACCATGTCATATGGTTTTCTATTTGATCTTCTGAGCCCACATTACTATGTCATATAGTTTTCTATTTTGATCTTCTGAGCCCACGTTACTGTATCAAATGGTTTTCTATTTAACCTTCTCTGCCCAAGTTTCTGTGCCATATTGATTTTTACAGGCTCTTTATGTATTTAGTCAAAATGTATTATATACCAAAATTAATTAGTCAGATTCTAAAGACTTATTTATAATCCTTGAAAACCCTAGTCAGGCGGTATTGTACAGGGAATTGTCAAATCCTGACTTCCGAAAAACAAATTAAAAAAAAAAGTTTCTGTGTCATATGGTTTTCTAATTGACCTTCTCAGACTACATTTTGAAAATAATAATGGGTAACTTATGTTTTGCTATTACATTTATTTAAGTTTTTATGACTTATAATAAATCCATTTTAATTGTAGCCACTGAGGTGAAGTCTTGTCCAAACGCTCAATTCCAGTGTGCTAGTAAGACACAATGTATACAGCGACAATATCGATGTGACGGAAAAACAGATTGTAATGATGGAAGTGATGAAGACAACTGCAGTAAGTTAAAAGATTCAATAATCAGGACGAAACAGATGTTTACTTTGATTGATGTATACATGTATAGCAAAAAAATCTGTAGAAAACTTATCATATTATTACATACACACAAAGTGAGCTCATACCCGAAATTCAAGAAACAACTAAGACAGTAAGATTTTGCTTAAGTAAAACGCCTTTACCTTTTTAAATTCATACCAATGAAACACAATTTTTTTTTGTTAAAACATAATTTTTCTATATTTAATTGATCTTATACAATGTTTGTTATTTTTAGTACCAGTCGTAGGGGATTGTAATTTTGACATACCAAACTTCGAACAAGTCTGCAGATGGAAACAAAGAAAAGATGATGACTCTGATTGGATACAAGGGACAAACACACCCAATCAGAACACAGGACCATCTGTGGATCACAAGGGAACAGCTAATGGTTGGTTTTGTTAAGCAGAAATTAAACTATAATAGAATCAGGTTATCAAGGCAATAACAGCAAAGGCTAATGCTTTTGTAGTTTTTTTTTACATTAAACATATCAACATTAGTTTAAAAGGTAAAATGGTCTAAACTCAGGTTGCCAGTTAAAGCAGACTTCAGTCAAATACTGCTTGATGCCAACTTCAGTTCACATGGATTTCCAGCCAGTTTTTCTTCCAAAGATCTAGTGTTCTCATTGGCTGCCATGAATTAGCTGAAAAATGGTTGAAATATTATAGCTGAAAAATTGCTTAAATTCAAACAAATTTATAATACAATAGTTACACAGAAATAGAAAGCCATTTTTCATAACATTCAACTTAAATAGTTGCTTGATAATAGATATTTTGATGTGTGGAGGTCAAAAAGAGGTGTTTAAATTAATTAACCCACAAATTGGAAACATTCAAATGCTAAAAAGTTATAACCAAAGAAATACTTAATTGTAGGTCAGTTCCTGTATATCAACAGTGCCCAGATGAGACCAGGAGATGCAGCAAGGATTGCATCACCAATGTACCCAGCCAGTCGTGGTGTTTGTTATTTCCGATTATGGTACTATTTGTATGGATCATCTACTATGGGACCTCTTAATGTAAGTGTTCCAGCCATATTTAGACATAAGTATTAGTATGTTAATTAGAGAATGATTTGTTGTTGAACTTAGCCATGCTGATTTCTATATAAGTAATGCAGAATAAACTGAAGTTCTTGAATCAACTTTTTTACAAGGAAATTATACTTAAACCCCAAACTATATATCACAGATATAAGGACTTCTGTATGGCAAATGTTCTATTATTATTTTTGTCTCGCCTGCGACGAAAGTCGCTGGAGGCGAGACATATGTATGGGAATCCGGCGGCGGCGGCGTAAACACTTGACATCTTGCTTCATATCTTTGTAAGCCCAAGCCCTAGGTCCATCAAATTTGGTCCAGAGGTAGCTTATGATGAGTACTTGCCAGTCAGTCACCTGTCACCTGACCTTGACCTCAATTTCACGGTCCAGCGACTACGTTAAAGTTTTAGGGTTACGACAGTTCCTCTGTAACTACGCATGGTAGGATGACAATATTTGGTGTATAGGTTGCTGATGACTAGTACATGACTGTCTGGTAGGTGTCACCTGACCTTGACCTCAATTTCACGGTCCAGCGACTACGTTAAAGTTTTTGGGTTACGACAGTTCCTCTGTAACTACGCATGGTAGGATGACAATATTTGGTGTATAGGTTGCTGATGACTAGTACATGACTGTCTGGTAGGTGTCACCTGACCTTGACCTCAATTTCACGGTCCAGCGACTACGTTAAAGTTTTTGGGTTACGACAGTTCCTCTGTAACTAAGCATGGTAGGATGACAATATTTGGTGTATAGGTTGCTGATGACTAGTACATGACTGTCTGGTAGGTGTCACCTGACCTTGACCTCAATTTCACGGTCCAGCGACTACGTTAAAGTTTTTGGGTTACGACAGTTCCTCTGTAACTACGCATGGTAGGATGACAATATTTGGTGTATAGGTTGCTGATGACTAGTACATGACTGTCTGGTAGGTGTCACCTGACCTTGACCTCAATTTCACGGTCCAGCAACTACGTTAAAAGTTTTTGGGTTACGACAGTTCCTCTGTAACTACACATGGTAGGATGACAATATTTGGTGTATAGGTTGCTGATGACTAGTACATGACTGTCTGGTAGGTGTCACCTGACCTTGACCTCAATTTCACGGTCCAGCGACTACGTTAAAGTTTTTGGGTTATGATAGTTCCTCTGTAACTACGCATGGTAGGATGACAATATTTGGTATATAGGTTGCTGATGAATAGTACATGACTGTCTGGTAGGTTCCACCTGACCTTGACCTCAATTTCACGGTCTAGCAACTACGTTAAAGTTTTTGGGTTATGGCTGTTCCCCTGTAACTATGCAGGGTATGGTGACAATATTTTGTATACAGGCCGCTGCTGATATTAAATGCTATTTACGTAATGCTCATGACGAAATTTATTTTCGTTACTGATGCGGAATACAGGCGAGACGTTTTTCTGTGTCCACACTTGTTTAAGTTAAAGGGAGGTAATCAAGATGAAAAAGAAAAATCTATCTGTATAGTTCAGTGTTGCTTTATTGTCTCGCCTGCGACGAAAGTCGCTGGAGGCGAGACATATGTATGGGAATCCGGCGGCGGCGGCGGCGGCGGCGGCGGCGGCGTAAACACTTGACATCTTGCTTCATATCTTTGTAAGCCCAAGCCCTAGGTCCATCAAATTTGGTACAGAGGTAGCTTATGATGAGTACTTGCCAGTCAGTCACCTGTCACCTGACCTTGACCTCAATTTCACGGTCCAGTGACTACGTTAAAGTTTTTGGGTTACGACAGTTCCTCTGTAACTATGCATGGTAGGATGACAATATTTGGTGTATATGTTGCTGATGACTAGTACATGACTGTCTGGTAGGTGTCACCTGACCTTGACCTCAATTTAACGGTCCAGCGACTACGTTAAAGTTTTTGGGTTACGACAGTTCCTCTGTAACTACGCATGGTAGGATGACAATATTTGGTGTATAGGTTGCTGATGACTAGTACATGACTGTCTGGTAGGTGTCACCTGACCTTGACCTCAATTTCACGGTCCAGCGACTACGTTAAAGTTTTTGGGTTACGACAGTTCCTCTGTAACTACGTATGGTAGGATGACAATATTTGGTGTATAGGTTGCTGATGACTAGTACATGACTGTCTGGTAGGTGTCACCTGACCTTGACCTCAATTTCACGGTCCAGCGACTACGTTAAAGTTTTGGGGTTACGACAGTTCCTCTGTAACTATGCATGGTAGGATGACAATATTAGGTGTATAGGTTGCTGATGACTAGTACATGACTGTCTGGTAGGTGTCACCTGACCTTGACCTCAATTTCACGGTCCAGCGACTGCGTTAAAGTTTTTGGGTTACGATAGTTCCTCTGTAACTATGCATGGTAGGATGACAATATTTGGTATATAGGTTGCTGTTTAATAGTACATGACTGTCTGGTAGGTTCCACCTGACCTTGACCTCAATTTCATGGTCCAGTGACTACGTTAAAGTTTTTGGGTTACGGCTGTTCCCCTGTAACTATGCAGGGTATGGTGACAATATTTTGTATACAGGCCGCTGCTGATATTTAATGCTATTTAAGTAATGCTTATGACGAAATTTATTTTCGTTACTGATGCGGAATGCAGGCGAGACGTTTTTCTGTGTCCACACTTGTTGTTAAAATGAACCCACAAGTTTGTGACCTGCTTTTATGAATACCCCCAATAATGTACTTTCATTCCTTGTTTTCATGGGTGCACAATATAGACCCATTCTGTAAAATTCATAAAAGAGCAGGCTCATTGTAGCCACTACAAAGGCTGAATGCTTTGTTCCAAGACATTACAATTAACTTTTTTTAGTGGCAGTCAAAATTCTGTTCCCCATTTCCTACCCCTTAATGGCCTGAATTATTGTTTGTTATATTTTAAACATAAATATAGCTGATATATGCTCACTGGGCATAAAGCTTATGTTAAATTAATCAATCAATCAAATTCATTGGTTGGCGTAACAAATGCCTCCTGAATTTTTGCCCATCACCCTACTTTTGACTGTTAGACAGCTGTCTTTGAAATCTTGTTACAAGGAGGCAGAAACAATTTTCCTTCCAAACAGGAGTTGGACAATGGTACTGTCCTTTGGTTGGCCAATCAGATAAGTTCTTGAAATGAAGATTTAAGTATAGATGAATTAGGGGGTGATGGAGTAAGGAACTTTATGAAAACACTCCCGAGGTTACTGATAAGTAGGGTTTGTGTTCCCAGGCAGTAATACTCAAAATTGAAATTATTTAATTCCATGTAAATTTAATACAATAATATTGAAACTTTTAATATTTTAGGTATACGTTCAAAATGCTAATGAAACCAACAATCAATTATGGTGGACCATCTCTGGCAATCAAGGACCCGGTTGGAAGAATGTCAACTTGTTACTGGGCAGCACCCAGCCTTTCCAGGTGGTAATTGAAGGTGTCCGTGGAGATGAACCAACATCAGATGTAGCTATTGATGATGTGTCGTTTACACCTGAATGCCAAACTGGACGTATGTATATGTCCATTTTCCATTTTTAGATAATATTGTGATGTAAAAGGAAATTAAAGTGGAAAATTGCAGGAAAGTGCTGTGGCTTTGATTTATGGCTTTTAACAAAATACCACAGCTATTGATTTATTAAGGTTTAAACAAACATTTAAAAACAATCCCTACAATCAGTTTCTAGGAACTGAAAAAAATTGTGTTAAATTTTTACTGCCTTTTATTTTATTTCAGAGCCGTACAAACCAACGACAGGACTATTCTGTGGAAGGGACAGCTTCCTGTGTACCCCCAAAAATCAATGTTTGCCTAATGCCTGGAAATGTGATTATGTAGCTGACTGTCCCGATGGCAGTGATGAATTTGGATGTCCTACAATGCCCCCATCAACAGGTATGTATTTATATTGTTACAGTATGATGTTAAGACTTGTTCATGTGTAAACTATTAGAGAGGAATCCTTTGCTTTCAGTTAATTAATTGAACTGTGCCATTGGCAACTTTTGAAATGTTATTAATGAGATTTGGATGGGAAATTGAAATTTTTGTATAGATAAATATGCCTTTAATATTTGTATTGTTTTCCTTGATGAAATGTCTATAAATAAAAATAAGAAAGCAAGTTTTATCAAATATTCTTCCCTGCTTACACATTAGATGTAGACTTATCAGACATGGTCTTTTAGATTTTATTTCTCCAAAACCAGTCCTTTCAGGTCAGCACCTAATTTTTTTTTAAACCAAAACAAAACATAATCGATATGAAAATAACTTCAAATAACTTTGAAATAAAGTTTGGAGGATCTTTTAAAATACCATATTTGAAATTTGTGTTATAAGCTTTTTCTAAATCTAAACAGACAGATACAAAAATGTTTATTTTCTGCACATATGTTTTAAATATTTGTTTTGAAATGTACAAGATTATCTAGGTATTCTTCCCTTGTTAGAATTAATGTCCAAAATAGTCTCCATGTATGGTTTCATTGGCCTTGTTTATCTTCAAAAGTAAAATTCCAATAACCTTGTAACATGAACTGTTAACCAGATAACCTTGTAATATGTGATATATGTCACCTTTAGATTTAAAGTTGGAAATATTTTTTTTATCTCTGTTAGGTTAATCCCATTTGCTTAGAAATAACTGTTGACCAAGCTTAATAAAAAAAACCTAATAAATCCTATTACACTGTTACTTCAAGGAAACTATGAAACAATTAAAAAGTGGGATCCATATTACATAACAAAAATTCTGTCCCAATATTTCAATTATTCATTCAGCATAGAATATACAGGGTAGCCATGATGTAATTTATACTTATAAATAAGACAAAATTCACTGGTTCTTGTAACAGATATTTTTGATATTGTAGGCCCTACATTAAACCCACCAACAACTCAAGCACCAAAGACTTTGCCTCCAGCCACACTACCACCGACAACAGTTAATCCCCCTCACCAATGCAGAAACACTGAATTTGCATGTAGTAGCAATGGACAGTGTATTGCTAAGCTGTACAAATGTGATGGAGTCCAGGATTGTCCAGATGGATCTGATGAACCAGTTAACTGTTGTAAGTATTGTGTCCATGTTATAAAGGATCTACTTTAAAACTTTACTTAAGCTTTTGTTTTAATTTAGTGTTTTGAGTTTTTTTTGTCAGGGACCTTGGTGGCTGAGTGGTTAAGGTTGTTTGTCTACTATTTATCATGTGGTTTGTCAACACTGAGATTGTGGGTTCAAGTCTCACTGCAGGCAGGGTGTAATCGACTTAAACCTTAATTGACAAACATTTATATCTACCACAATTAATATATTAGCTGTTTTATGGTTGTTTTTGTTTCGATCATATGCATAGCAACACGTTTAAAGTAAACATAAAATGGTATTATTTATATCTTAACATCTTAACCATTAACCATGTAGGTCTAAATAAAACTGTGATTTCCATTAACCTACCTTAAATATTTTATTGGCTGTTAGAAAGAAAAAAATCATTCTGTTGTTCATTTTAATCCCACAATCTGCCATGTAAGTTTATTTCTCTTTTTCTTTTTCTTTTTTTTGTTGTTGAAAATATTGTATTTTTCAAGAATTTGTTTTTTACTTTTCTTTGGGGTTATATAACAAGAAATGAAAAATTGATGACTTTCCAATTTTAAAATGCCACCTATTGTCCACTTCCGGTACTAAAAACTGCGGCTGTAGCTCCAATTAGTCATGTTGAAAACTTTTCAAATGAACATTTGTTTTTGATAAATTTTCAGGCTTCAGGTGAATGACAGGTGTCAATATCTGAGTGAGGATGTTATTGAAAACCCCTGATGTGTAAGCGTGATGGCTAATTAATTAACTGATGTTTATTCCCCCATTTTCCTGATATTAATCTCAGGTAGAACCCCAGCGGTTATATAGCTTGATTAAAGAAGGTTACCAGTGACATCCATGTTCTAATATTCAAACTCACCTGTTGCCTATAGCTGTAGTAACATCTACTTATGAGGTTAATTAGATGAAAATTTAATTGGCATAGACAGATTATACAAAAACAAACCAAAATCTTTATTTCAATATCATAGTCTTTTAGTGATGATAGCCGTAATTTTTTTAACCCGAAGTAAAAGGGGCGTAAAATCATGTAAAACTGAAATGGGTCAGTTATAAATCCTGGCATTAGATTGTTAAGGAATAGATGTAAATGTAAGTTATATGTCATTCAGCAATTAAATCTTACTACTTTAAAAACAAATTGTATATTGAAAACACTAGGTATGAATATATAAGTGATTAATATCACCTGGTGTGTCACCTTGTAACTCCCAGTTGCTGATAATTAATGTATCTTAAGTGTGACTTAAGAATGAAGTGTATAATGTGATAGTTATATGTAAAATGATTGTACGCTTCAGTGAAATGCCATGCTGGGTATTACTGGTGTCAAAAACAGAGACAGTGTATCAACAGCCCTCGATGTGACGGAAACAATGACTGTGGAGATTTAACAGATGAAAGTCTTTGTGCACAACCTGGACAAGGTATTATTAAAATATATATATAGGCCAAGTTTGTCTGCTGATGTTGACAAAAAAGAATGAGTTTTAATTATTAAAGTCATAATCTATCTACACACATTCCAGACAAGGACTACCCATTCATTGGTTAGCTAGTTTGACATTTTTATTTTATGTGTTTTTGTTATATGTAATACATACATAATTAAAACAAATATATGTGTTTTATCTGCTATCCAATCATATTTATTTGTACATTGTATGTAGTTTCATTTTATACACAAAACACCTATTGTTTCAGTATTTGTATGTCCTGCTGGGTTCTGTCTGAATGGAGGAGCCTGCACTTCTATGGTAACAAACGGAGCCTCTTGCAAGTGAGTATCTGTGAAATACGAGTAGAATCTCACAAAGAAATCTTCATGTCTCTATGTTCAGCATTCTTGATAGATTTAAAAACTACTTCAATCTTTTAATAAAAAAAATTGATTATATTATTAGAACATATTTTAAATGACTTAAAAGATAGTGTATAGCCAATACAAAGTTGACTATAAAGGGATTTAAAAACAATTATCTTATTAGAAAGGTTTATTGCAGTAAACAGGTGGTCTCTTGAGTAAGTCTGGTGGTGTTCATGTTCCTCTGTATCAAAATTGAATATATCTCTATAGCCTAACTCAGAGTTGACAACAAGGCATAAAGGATGCACTCTATTTATCTCTGTAGCCAAACTCAGAGTTGACAACAAGGCATAAAGGTGCACTCTATTTATGTCTGTAGCCTAACTCAGAGTTTACAACAAGGCATAAAGGTGCACTCTATTTATCTCTGTAGCCTAACTTAGAGTTGACAACAAGGCATAAAGGATGCACTCTATTTATCTCTGTAGCCAAACTCAGAGTTGACAACAAGGCATTAAGGTGCACTCTATTTATGTCTGTAGCCTAACTTAGAGTTGACAACAAGGCATAAAGGATGCACTCTATTTATCTCTGTAGCCTAACTCAGAGTTGACAACAAGGCATAAAGGTGCACTCTATTTATCTCTGTAGCCTAACTTAGAGTTGACAACAAGGCATAAAGGTGCACTCTATTTATGTCTGTAGCCTAACTCAGAGTTGACAACAAGGCATAAAGGTGCACTCTATTTATCTCTGTAGCCTAACTTAGAGTTGACAACAAGGCATAAAGGTGCACTCTATTTATCTCTGTAGCCTAACTCAGAGTTGACAACAAGGCATAAAGGTGCACTCTATTTATCTCTGTAGCCTAACTCAGAGTTGACAACAAGGCATAAAGGTGCACTCTATTTATCTCTGTAGCCTAACTTAGAGTTGACAACAAGGCATAAAGGTGCACTCTATTTATCTCTGTAGCCTAACTCAGAGTTTACAACAAGGCATAAAGGTGCACTCTATTTATGTCTGTAGCCTAACTCAAGAGTTGACAACAAGGCATAAAGGTGCACTCTATTTATCTCTGTAGCCTAACTTAGAGTTGACAACAAGGCATAAAGGTGCACTCTATTTATCTCTCTAGCCTAACTCAGAGTTGACAACAAGGCATAAAGGTGCACTCTATTTATCTCTGTAGCCTAACTTAGAGTTGACAACAAGGCATAAAGGTGCACTCTATTTATCTCTGTAGCCTAACTCAGAGTTGACAACAAGGCATAAAGGTGCACTCTATTTATGTCTATAGCCAAACTCAGAGTTAACAAGGCATAAAGGTGCACTCTATTTATCTCTGTAGACACACTCAGAGTTGACAACAAGGCATCTAGGGTCCATTCTATTTGCAGTCAGATCCTGTAATCTGCCCTGTTAGCATCTTCTATCACAAATTACGACTGCTTCTTCAGTGGTAACTAGTAGTCATGAAACAGCTGAAATATATATATGATTTGACAAAATATATATATACCATTAAGACTCTAAAATTAGACCCTTACAGGGTTCAAGCTGGTAACTCTGTGTTTACAGGGGCAAGAGTCTAAGTGTTTCGTTAGTGTTATGAGATGTTATATTTTGCCTTTTGTAAGAACTTACATATTTGAAGTATCAATACTGTTACCCATCTTTATTATGCAGGTTCTTTCTGCACATTTATTTTTAAAGTTTACATTCTTTCCTTTGGTATAAGGTAACAGGGTGTATTATGTCCCATTATATAGGAGATAACTATAATTTTAAAGTCAGATTGGTTCCAGAAAGGTAATTGGCAACAAGCCATATTGTATCAATCTGTAAATGTGGCTAATATTTCTTGTTTGATGATAATTTTTAAATGACAAGAACAAGTTAATTATATCATTAAAGTTGTTTACTTTGTTTTTTTATTTCATCAAATAGAGAGCAACATTTAAAATCAGAATAAATACTTTAAAGTTTTAATCTTATTCTTCAGTTGCTCATCAAATAACTATGGAGACAGATGTCAGTTCCAAACTTCAGCTGCAAGATCATCACAACCTAACACATCGAGCAGTAAGTTACAATAGTCTATGTGCTATTTCTCTGACAAGTTTTTGGTAAATTCTTATATCGCTTTAATTGATATCCACTTTAAGTCTTACCAACTATTGTAAATGCTTGCTCATTTCCCACTGCCATCGAAAACAATTAAGTCTTTGGTTGAGGGTAACCTTTGGGTAAGTAGTACATTGCTGTAATTTGGTGAGACTTTATCTATTGGTCAGACTGTAAACGGTCATGAAACTGGTCTAATATGTTGACTTGTTCATTATAATGATTGTCTAAATACATGTCATTTCATGTTAAATATGTGGGTAATTGAAATTTGTGCAGGTTCATAAAAATCTTTGTCATCTTATTTATGGCAAGTCTGATTCTGAAACATTATGGAGCCCTATATTTAGGTTAAGTTTTATATTGTTTGTAATTTGTCTGTATGTTCATTTGGTAAGTTTGGCTATAGTTAAGATAAGACTTGGTGGCAAGTTTGTTTATAAACTAAGGCTGCAGAAGCCCTTATGGCAAGTTTCTTCATCTTACAATTGTTCTAAGTTCAACCATGCAATATGTTTTGACGGTAAAGATATCCTTCCAAAGTTTTTTCAGTTTTTTCAGTATGTTGGACTTTTTTCTTAAATACTGTTCTGTGTGATAATATCCATCAAGTCTGTTTTGGTATGGTCTTTCATCTTATACTTGTTGTGTGATAAGTTTATCCACTCATTACATCTGTCTGGTAAGTTCATTTACTCATTAAATTGTGGTAGGTTCATCCAACCATCAACTTTCAAGTCAATGTGTTAAGTTCATCCTCTCATCAAATCTGTCGTAAGTTCATCCACCCATTAAGTCCATGTAGTAAGTTCATCCTCCACCCATCAAGTCAGACGTGTGCTAAGTTATTCCACTCATCAAGTCTGTGTGGTAAATTCATACACTCATCAAGTACATGTGGTAAGTTCGTCCACCCATTAAGTCCATGTGGTAAGTTCATCCACCCATTAAGTCCATGTAGTCAGTTCATCCACCCATTAAGTCCATGTAGTCAGTTCATCCACCCATTAAGTCCATGTAGTCAGTTCATCCACCCATTAAGTCCATGTAGTCAGTTCATCCACCCATTAAGTCCATGTAGTCAGTTCATCCACCCATTAAGTCCATGTAGTCAGTTCATCCACCCATAAAGTCTGTGTGGTAAGTTCATCAACCCATCAAATCCATGTGAATTGACAAGGATTGCCAGTTTTCCTACCGCAGGTCGGGGGTTCTCTCCGGGTACTCCGGCTTCCTCCCCCAATAAAAACTGGACGCCATGAAATAGCTGAAAAATAGCTGAAAGTGGCGTTAAAACACTATTCAAACAAACAAACAAAAATCAAATCCATGTGGTCAGTTCATCCACCCATCAAGTCTTTGTGGTCACTTCATCCACCCATCAAGTCTATGTGGTAACTTCATCCACCCATTAATTTCATGTGGTAAGTTCATCCACCCATCAAGTCTGTGTAGTACGTTCATCCACCCATTAAGTCATTGTGGTAAGTTCATCCAGCCATGAATTTTGTGTAGTACGTTCATCCACCCATTAAGTTATTGTGGTAAGTTCATCCACCCATCAAGTCTGTGTAGTATGTTCATCCATCCATTAAGTCATTGTGGTAAGTTCATCCAGCCATGAAGTCTGTTTAGTACGTTAATCCACCCATTAAGCCGGTGTAGTAAGTTCATTCATGCTTAATGAAAGCCAATGCTATGTCATGGTTTTACAATTAAAGTATATTAACACTACTGATAAAAATATCACTCTTACCTTTTAGGCAACAGTTTTCAAACACGGTAAAGAAAATTTAAACTCTCACTTGCACTTTGTTGACTATAGGTATGAACAAATCAATTATATTGCAGTTGAGGATGGTTAATGTTTAAAATATATATTTTACAGATAAGACAAAGATTGCAGTAGGTGTAATTGTAGGAGTTCTAGGTGTTATTGGTTTATTGGTTGGTGCATACATCTTTACCAAGAAACGCCAGGCCAGGTATAGTGATGGTGACAGTTTGGGTTTCCCCTCAATTGATTGGATCAGTAGTATCAAAATGAAAGCGAAGTAACAAAATATCAATTATGATGTTAAATGAAGACATTTTGAAATGTTTAAGCTTTGAATGGGTTTCAGAAGGAAAGAAAAGAGAGATGATTTTGTTTTACTTTAATATTCTAATAATTTAGCATCATTTGTGTCAATGCAAGGTAGATTATACATCAATTTGTTATTTGATCATATTGATGCATGCTATTTGATCAAATTGTTTTTTCCAGATTATTTTCGGAACGCCTTGGATTTGGACTAGCTAACCCAAGCTATGACGGAGGAGACGGAAGAGAAGTAAGTTTATACAGTCAGATATCATTACAAATGCTCTTTTTTTTAGTTTATAATAAATAAATTATTTAATTTTTTGTGTTTTTCACTTAAAAATTGTACATACCTGATTAATTTAATACTTTATTATTTTTTCAGTTTACAATGAATGATATGGACACACCATTTGCAGATGTAAGTTTCTTGTATGCATTTAAAGTTGTATAACAACATTAGCTACATACATGTAATTAAAGCAAAACAAAGTTTTACACTAAAAATTGCACAAATATTTCACCTGACTAACAGCTTCATCAGTGTAGGGCTTCATCAAAAATGCAAAAATCATTAAAATTGTTGATTCTTCTTTTTCTCTTCTTTGGTTTAAATTAATTTTTTAACTAAACATTTTTCAACATTATTTAAAAGAAAATAGAATTTTAGCATTAGAAAAGTATTTTTTTATACCCCATGCAACAAAAGATGCAGAGCCTATGTTTTTGACTGGTCTGTCAGTCCATCTGACTGTCTGCCAGTCCTATTCTTGTAAGTGCAACTCATCTGTAACTACTGATCAGAATTTTATGAAACTTGGTAGAATGAAGGACACTATCAATACTGTATTTAATAATGTAGTTGTGCATATCAGTGGTAAAGGATCTGATAGTTTTGGTGGAATTATTCCCATTTTTAATTCAGCAATTTCTCAAAATTTGTGTATGAATCAACTTGTAACTTTTCCTATTAAACTATGTTTCAGAATTATTTTAAATTTGGTAGGAATAAAGGACACCATATGTAGTTGTTCATTTCAACAGAAAGTTATGATTTGATCATTTTTGTAGGAGTTATGCCCATTTGAACTAACACATTTCTCAAAATACAAGTATAAAACAACTCATAAGTGCTTTTTCTCTTAAACTACTGATCAGGATTTTATTAAACTTAGTAGGAAGGAAGGACACTTACCATATGTAGTTATGCGTATCAACAGGAAATTATGACCATATAGTTTTTGTAATATTTATGCCACTTTGAACTTAGAAATTTCTCAAAATATATGTATGAAACAACTCATAAGTGCTTATGCTCAGAAACTACTGATCACAATCTTATGGAACTTATGTATGATAGGTAGGTGGGAGCATGCTCACTAAGGTTCTTTAACGAAAATTCTATGTCATATCTAAATATTGCTGAGAATCAGTTTGATATGAGTGATAACCATTTCAGCATTGATTTGCTCTAGGCTATTTTTATTAACATTCAAAAAGACACCAGAATCTGTGGCTATTTTTCTATTCATGATGGCATTGAGCGGACAACTTTTTAAATATGTTTCACCATTTACTTGCCGAAAAGTCAGATGGGAGGAACAAAAGTAGATGAAAAGAAAATACATTTTAATGATTTCTTTGAACTTTGTAATTTCATTGTTTGGTTTTGTTTAGTTGATCTTGTTTACTTATGTGATATAATTTAATACTTGTTTATTTTCCAGAAAATGTCCTCAGTTGTGACATCCATAGATAATCCTCTATACCAAGACTTGTAATTACAAACTGTGATAGACAATTAACTGTGATAATTAAGTGCAATTTATTTTTTAAACAATAATTTGCAATATATTTTGTAATGCAATAATGTGCAATATATTTTGTAATGCAATAATGTGCAATATATTTTTTAATGCAATATTATGTTCCATTCCAAAAATATTTATTTTTGTTATAAAATTATGTTTTGAAATAAATTCTATGAATTATACACATTTGTAAGTTTATCTTTACATGTTAATATTTGAGGGTTCATGGTGCTCGACCCACAGAGCTGACCAGGTGTCAGATAGTAGATGCAATCTTGTTTTGGGGGTGGATTCAGGTTATAACATGGAAAGCCTGACCATGGACCACAGTGGGCAATGTGTTTTGAGAGTGCTGTGATGCTTTCACAATGAAGACCCCCTTTTGATGATGTTGATTAAAAAAATCTTGTTGTAGCCACTACAAAAGACTTTTTCTTGTCCTGAATATAGCTGAAATACTACTCACAGGGCGTATTGCAAATGTGCTAGGAATCAATCAACATATTTATATGTGGCTATTGTTACCACTGTTTTTATACACCCGGAATTTTCTCACAAAATTTAAACAAATCCCTTTAAGTCTACATTTGATTTTGCACATCAGTGTGACTTCACCATGGTGACCTGGGTAGCCAGGATGTATTTGGCCTTATCAATTGTAGCTTATTGCAGTGTGCACTCAACTTGCAAACCTATGTAATAAACTATCACTTGTCCAGTGTTTGTGGTTTATATAGGTACTAATTTAGTACAACCCAATCCAAGGCCAATGGCTGTAACAAGGCACTCTGGTTGTCCAGGGTTTGTGGTTTATATAGGTACTAATTTAGTACAACCCAATCCAAGGCCAATGGCTGTAACAAGGCACTCTGGTTGTCCAGGGTTTGTGGTTTATATAGGTACTAATTTAGTACAACCCAATCCAAGGCCAATGGCTGTAACAAGGCACTCTGGTTGTCCAGGGTTTGTGGTTTATATAGGTACTAATTTAGTACAACCCAATCCAAGGCCAATGGCTGTAACAAGGCACTCTGGTTGTCCAGGGTTTGTGGTTTATATAGGTACTAATTTAGTACAACCCAATCCAAGGCCAATGGCTCTAACAAGGCACTCTGGTTGTCCAGGGTTTGTGGTTTATATAGGTACTAATTTAGTACAACCCAATCCAAGGCCAATGGCTCTAACAAGGCACTCTGGTTGTCCAGGGTTTGTGGTTTATATAGGTACTAATTTAGTACAATCCAATCCAAGGCCAATGGCTCTAACAAGGCACTCTGGTTGTCCAGGGTTTGTGGTTTATATAGGTACTAATTTAGTACAATCCAATCCAAGGCCAATGGCTCTAACAAGGCACTCTGGTTGTCCAGGGTTTGTGGTTTATATAGGTACTAATTTAGTACAACCCAATCCAAGGCCAATGGCTCTAACAAGGCACTCTGGTTGTCCAGTGTTTGTGGTTTATATAGGTACTAATTTAGTACAATCCAATCCAAGGCCAATGGCTCTAACAAGGTACTCTGGTTGTCCAGGGTTTATGGTTTATATAGGTACTAATTTAGTACAACCCAATCCAAGGCCAATGGCTCTAACAAGGCACTCTGGTTGTCCAGGGTTTGTGGTTTATATAGGTACTAATTTAGTACAATCCAAGGCCAATGGCTCTAACAAGGCACTCTGGTTGTCCAGGGTTTGTGGTTTATATAGGTACTAATTTAGTACAATCCAATCCAAGGCCAATGGCTCTAACAAGGCACTCTGGTTGTCCAGGGTTTGTGGTTTATATAGGTACTAATTTAGTACAATCCAAGGCCAATGGCTCTAACAAGGCACTCTGGTTGTCCAGGGTTTGTGGTTTATATAGGTACTAATTTAGTACAATCCAATCCAAGGCCAATGGCTCTAACAAGGCACTGGTTGTCCAGGGTTTGTGGTTTATATAGGTACTAATTTAGTACAATCCAAGGCCAATGGCTCTAACAAGGCACTCTGGTTGTCCAGGGTTTGTGGTTTATATAGGTACTAATTTAGTACAATCCAATCCAAGGCCAATGGCTCTAACAAGGCACTCTGGTTGTCCAGGGTTTGTGGTTTATATAGGTACTAATTTAGTACAATCCAATCCAAGGCCAATGGCTCTAACAAGGTACTCTGGTTGTCCAGGGTTTGTGGTTTATATAGGTACTAATTTAGTACAATCCAATCCAAGGCCAATGGCTCTAACAAGGTACTCTGGTTGTCCAGTGTTTGTGGTTTATGTAGGTACTAATTTAGTACAATCCAATCCAAGGCCAATGGCTCTAACAAGGTACTCTGGTTGTCCAGTGTTTGTGGTTTATATAGGTACTAATTTAGTACAACCCAATCCAAGGCCAATTGCTCTAACAAGGTACTCTGGTTGTCCAGGGTTTGTGGTTTATGTAGGTACTAATTTAGTACAATCCAATCCAAGGCCAATGGCTCTAACAAGGTACTCTGGTTGTCCAGTGTTTGTGGTTTATATAGGTACTAATTTAGTACAATCCAATCCAAGGCCAATGGCTCTAACAAGGTACTCTGGTTGTCCAGGGTTTGTGGTTTATATAGGTACTAATTTAGTACAATCCAATCCAAGGCCAATGGCTCTAACAAGGTACTCTGGTTGTCCAGGGTTTGTGGGTTATATAGGTACTAATTTAGTACAATCCAAGGCCAATGGCTGTAACAAGGTACTCTGGTTGTCCAGGGTTTGTGGTTTATATAGGTACTAATTTAGTACAATCCAATCCAAGGCCAATGGCTGTAACAAGGTACTCTGGTTGTCCAGGGTTTGTGGTTTATATAGGTACTAATTTAGTACAATCCAAGGCCAATGGCTGTAACAAGGTACTCTGGTTGTCCAGGGTTTGTGGTTTATATAGGTACTAATTTAGTACAATCCAATCCAAGGCCAATGGCTGTAACAAGGCACTCTGGTTGTCCAGGGTTTGTGGTTTATATAGGTACTAATTTAGTACAATCCAATCCAAGGCCAATGGCTCTAACAAGGTACTCTGGTTGTCCAGGGTTTGTGGTTTATATAGGTACTAATTTAGTACAATCCAATCCAAGGCCAATGGCTCTAACAAGGTACTCTGGTTGTCCAGGGTTTGTGGTTTATATAGGTACTAATTTAGTACAATCCAATCCAAGGCCAATGGCTCTAACAAGGTACTCTGGTTGTCCAGGGTTTGTGGTTTATATAGGTACTAATTTAGTACAATCCAATCCAAGGCCAATGGCTCTAACAAGGTACTCTGGTTGTCCAGGGTTTGTGGTTTATATAGGTACTAATTTAGTACAATTCAATCCAAGGCCAATGGCTCTCACAAGGCACTCTGGTTGTCCAGGGTTTGTGGTTTATATAGGTACTAATTTAGTACAACCCAATACAAGGCCAATGGCTCTAACAAGGCACTCTGGTTGTCCAGGGTTTGTGGTTTATATAGGTACTAATTTAGTACAATCCAATCCAAGGCCAATGGCTGTAACAAGGTACTCTGGTTGTCCAGTGTTTGTGGTTTATATAGGTACTAATTTAGTACAATCCAAGGCCAATGGCTGTAACAAGGCACTCTGGTTGTCCAGGGTTTGTGGTTTATATAGGTACTAATTTAGTACAATCCAATCCAAGGCCAATGGCTCTAACAAGGCACTCTGGTTGTCCAGGGTTTGTGGTTTATATAGGTACTAATTTAGTACAACCCAATCCAAGGCCAATGGCTCTAACAAGGCACTCTGGTTGTCCAGGGTTTGTGGTTTATATAGGTACTAATTTAGTACAATCCAAGGCCAATGGCTCTAACAAGGCACTCTGGTTGTCCAGGGTTTGTGGTTTATATAGGTACTAATTTAGTACAATCCAATCCAAGGCCAATGGCTCTAACAAGGCACTCTGGTTGTCCAGGGTTTGTGGTTTATATAGGTACTAATTTAGTACAATCCAAGGCCAATGGCTCTAACAAGGCACTCTGGTTGTCCAGGGTTTGTGGTTTATATAGGTACTAATTTAGTACAATCCAATCCAAGGCCAATGGCTCTAACAAGGCACTGGTTGTCCAGGGTTTGTGGTTTATATAGGTACTAATTTAGTACAATCCAAGGCCAATGGCTCTAACAAGGCACTCTGGTTGTCCAGGGTTTGTGGTTTATATAGGTACTAATTTAGTACAATCCAATCCAAGGCCAATGGCTCTAACAAGGCACTCTGGTTGTCCAGGGTTTGTGGTTTATATAGGTACTAATTTAGTACAATCCAATCCAAGGCCAATGGCTCTAACAAGGTACTCTGGTTGTCCAGGGTTTGTGGTTTATATAGGTACTAATTTAGTACAATCCAATCCAAGGCCAATGGCTCTAACAAGGTACTCTGGTTGTCCAGTGTTTGTGGTTTATGTAGGTACTAATTTAGTACAATCCAATCCAAGGCCAATGGCTCTAACAAGGTACTCTGGTTGTCCAGTGTTTGTGGTTTATATAGGTACTAATTTAGTACAACCCAATCCAAGGCCAATTGCTCTAACAAGGTACTCTGGTTGTCCAGGGTTTGTGGTTTATGTAGGTACTAATTTAGTACAATCCAATCCAAGGCCAATGGCTCTAACAAGGTACTCTGGTTGTCCAGTGTTTGTGGTTTATATAGGTACTAATTTAGTACAATCCAATCCAAGGCCAATGGCTGTAACAAGGTACTCTGGTTGTCCAGGGTTTGTGGTTTATATAGGTACTAATTTAGTACAATCCAATCCAAGGCCAATGGCTCTAACAAGGTACTCTGGTTGTCCAGGGTTTGTGGGTTATATAGGTACTAATTTAGTACAATCCAAGGCCAATGGCTGTAACAAGGTACTCTGGTTGTCCAGGGTTTGTGGTTTATATAGGTACTAATTTAGTACAATCCAATCCAAGGCCAATGGCTGTAACAAGGTACTCTGGTTGTCCAGGGTTTGTGGTTTATATAGGTACTAATTTAGTACAATCCAAGGCCAATGGCTGTAACAAGGTACTCTGGTTGTCCAGGGTTTGTGGTTTATATAGGTACTAATTTAGTACAATCCAATCCAAGGCCAATGGCTGTAACAAGGCACTCTGGTTGTCCAGGGTTTGTGGTTTATATAGGTACTAATTTAGTACAATCCAATCCAAGGCCAATGGCTCTAACAAGGTACTCTGGTTGTCCAGGGTTTGTGGTTTATATAGGTACTAATTTAGTACAATCCAATCCAAGGCCAATGGCTCTAACAAGGTACTCTGGTTGTCCAGGGTTTGTGGTTTATATAGGTACTAATTTAGTACAATCCAATCCAAGGCCAATGGCTCTAACAAGGTACTCTGGTTGTCCAGGGTTTGTGGTTTATATAGGTACTAATTTAGTACAATCCAATCCAAGGCCAATGGCTCTAACAAGGTACTCTGGTTGTCCAGGGTTTGTGGTTTATATAGGTACTAATTTAGTACAATTCAATCCAAGGCCAATGGCTCTCACAAGGCACTCTGGTTGTCCAGGGTTTGTGGTTTATATAGGTACTAATTTAGTACAACCCAATACAAGGCCAATGGCTCTAACAAGGCACTCTGGTTGTCCAGGGTTTGTGGTTTATATAGGTACTAATTTAGTACAATCCAATCCAAGGCCAATGGCTGTAACAAGGTACTCTGGTTGTCCAGTGTTTGTGGTTTATATAGGTACTAATTTAGTACAATCCAAGGCCAATGGCTGTAACAAGGCACTCTGGTTGTCCAGGGTTTGTGGTTTATATAGGTACTAATTTAGTACAATCCAATCCAAGGCCAATGGCTCTAACAAGGCACTCTGGTTGTCCAGGGTTTGTGGTTTATATAGGTACTAATTTAGTACAACCCAATCCAAGGCCAATGGCTCTAACAAGGCACTCTGGTTGTCCAGGGTTTGTGGTTTATATAGGTACTAATTTAGTACAATCCAATCCAAGGCCAATGGCTGTAACAAGGTACTCTGGTTGTCCAGGGTTTGTGGTTTATATAGGTACTAATTTAGTACAATCCAAGGCCAATGGCTGTAACAAGGTACTCTGGTTGTCCAGGGTTTGTGGTTTATATAGGTACTAATTTAGTACAATCCAATCCAAGGCCAATGGCTGTAACAAGGTACTCTGGTTGTCCAGGGTTTGTGGTTTATATAGGTACTAATTTAGTACAATCCAAGGCCAATGGCTGTAACAAGGTACTCTGGTTGTCCAGGGTTTGTGGTTTATATAGGTACTAATTTAGTACAATCCAATCCAAGGCCAATGGCTGTAACAAGGCACTCTGGTTGTCCAGGGTTTGTGGTTTATATAGGTACTAATTTAGTACAATCCAATCCAAGGCCAATGGCTCTAACAAGGTACTCTGGTTGTCCAGGGTTTGTGGTTTATATAGGTACTAATTTAGTACAATCCAATCCAAGGCCAATGGCTCTAACAAGGTACTCTGGTTGTCCAGGGTTTGTGGTTTATATAGGTACTAATTTAGTACAATCCAATCCAAGGCCATTGGCTCTAACAAGGTACTCTGGTTGTCCAGGGTTTGTGGTTTATATAGGTACTAATTTAGTACAATCCAATCCAAGGCCAATGGCTCTAACAAGGTACTCTGGTTGTCCAGGGTTTGTGGTTTATATAGGTACTAATTTAGTACAATCCAATCCAAGGCCAATGGCTCTAACAAGGTACTCTGGTTGTCCAGGGTTTGTGGTTTATATAGGTACTAATTTAGTACAATCCAATCCAAGGCCAATGGCTCTAACAAGGTACTCTGGTTGTCCAGGGTTTGTGGTTTATATAGGTACTAATTTAGTACAATCCAATCCAAGGCCAATGGCTCTAACAAGGTACTCTGGTTGTCCAGGGTTTGTGGTTTATATAGGTACTAATTTAGTACAATCCAATCCAAGGCCAATGGCTCTAACAAGGTACTCTGGTTGTCCAGGGTTTGTGGTTTATATAGGTACTAATTTAGTACAATCCAATCCAAGGCCAATGGCTCTAACAAGGTACTCTGGTTGTCCAGGGTTTGTGGTTTATATAGGTACTAATTTAGTACAATCCAATCCAAGGCCAATGGCTCTAACAAGGTACTCTGGTTGTCCAGGGTTTGTGGTTTATATAGGTACTAATTTAGTACAATCCAATCCAAGGCCAATGGCTCTAACAAGGTACTCTGGTTGTCCAGGGTTTGTGGTTTATATAGGTACTAATTTAGTACAATCCAATCCAAGGCCAATGGCTCTAACAAGGTACTCTGGTTGTCCAGGGTTTGTGGTTTATATAGGTACTAATTTAGTACAATCCAATCCAAGGCCAATGGCTCTAACAAGGTACTCTGGTTGTCCAGGGTTTGTGGTTTATATAGGTACTAATTTAGTACAATCCAATCCAAGGCCAATGGCCCTACAAGGTACTCTGGTTGTCCAGGGTTTGTGGTTTATATAGGTACTAATTTAGTACAATCCAATCCAAGGCCAATGGCTCTAACAAGGTACTCTGGTTGTCCAGGGTTTGTGGTTTATATAGGTACTAATTTAGTACAACCCAATCCAAGGCCAATGGCTCTAACAAGGCACTCTGGTTGTCCAGGGTTTGTGGTTTATATAGGTACTAATTTAGTACAATCCAAGGCCAATGGCTCTAACAAGGCACTCTGGTTGTCCAGGGTTTGTGGTTTATATAGGTACTAATTTAGTACAATCCAATCCAAGGCCAATGGCTCTAACAAGGCACTCTGGTTGTCCAGGGTTTGTGGTTTATATAGGTACTAATTTAGTACAATCCAAGGCCAATGGCTCTAACAAGGCACTCTGGTTGTCCAGGGTTTGTGGTTTATATAGGTACTAATTTAGTACAATCCAATCCAAGGCCAATGGCTCTAACAAGGCACTCTGGTTGTCCAGGGTTTGTGGTTTATATAGGTACTAATTTAGTACAATCCAAGGCCAATGGCTCTAACAAGGCACTCTGGTTGTCCAGGGTTTGTGGTTTATATAGGTACTAATTTAGTACAATCCAATCCAAGGCCAATGGCTCTAACAAGGCACTCTGGTTGTCCAGGGTTTGTGGTTTATATAAGTACTAATTTAGTACAATCCAATCCAAGGCCAATGGCTCTAACAAGGTACTCTGGTTGTCCAGGGTTTGTGGTTTATATAGGTACTAATTTAGTACAATCCAATCCAAGGCCAATGGCTCTAACAAGGTACTCTGGTTGTCCAGTGTTTGTGGTTTATGTAGGTACTAATTTAGTACAATCCAATCCAAGGCCAATGGCTCTAACAAGGTACTCTGGTTGTCCAGTGTTTGTGGTTTATATAGGTACTAATTTAGTACAACCCAATCCAAGGCCAATGGCTCTAACAAGGTACTCTGGTTGTCCAGGGTTTGTGGTTTATGTAGGTACTAATTTAGTACAATCCAATCCAAGGCCAATGGCTCTAACAAGGTACTCTGGTTGTCCAGTGTTTGTGGTTTATATAGGTACTAATTTAGTACAATCCAATCCAAGGCCAATGGCTGTAACAAGGTACTCTGGTTGTCCAGGGTTTGTGGTTTATATAGGTACTAATTTAGTACAATCCAATCCAAGGCCAATGGCTCTAACAAGGTACTCTGGTTGTCCAGGGTTTGTGGTTTATATAGGTACTAATTTAGTACAATCCAAGGCCTATGGCTGTAACAAGGTACTCTGGTTGTCCAGGGTTTGTGGTTTATATAGGTACTAATTTAGTACAATCCAATCCAAGGCCAATGGCTGTAACAAGGTACTCTGGTTGTCCAGGGTTTGTGGTTTATATAGGTACTAATTTAGTACAATCCAAGGCCAATGGCTGTAACAAGGTACTCTGGTTGTCCAGGGTTTGTGGTTTATATAGGTACTAATTTAGTACAATCCAATCCAAGGCCAATGGCTGTAACAAGGCACTCTGGTTGTCCAGGGTTTGTGGTTTATATAGGTACTAATTTAGTACAATCCAATCCAAGGCCAATGGCTCTAACAAGGTACTCTGGTTGTCCAGGGTTTGTGGTTTATAAAGGTACTAATTTAGTACAATCCAATCCAAGGCCAATGGCTCTAACAAGGTACTCTGGTTGTCCAGGGTTTGTGGTTTATATAGGTACTAATTTAGTACAATCCAATCCAAGGCCAATGGCTCTAACAAGGTACTCTGGTTGTCCAGGGTTTGTGGTTTATATAGGTACTAATTTAGTACAATCCAATCCAATGCCAATGGCTCTAACAAGGTACTCTGGTTGTCCAGGGTTTGTGGTTTATATAGGTACTAATTTAGTACAATCCAATCCAAGGCCAATGGCTCTAACAAGGCACTCTGGTTGTCCAGGGTTTGTGGTTTATATAGGTACTAATTTAGTACAACCCAATCCAAGGCCAATGGCTCTAACAAGGCACTCTGGTTGTCCAGGGTTTGTGGTTTATATAGGTACTAATTTAGTACAATCCAATCCAAGGCCAATGGCTGTAACAAGGTACTCTGGTTGTCCAGTGTTTGTGGTTTATATAGGTACTAATTTAGTACAATCCAAGGCCAATGGCTGTAACAAGGCACTCTGGTTGTCCAGGGTTTGTGGTTTATATAGGTACTAATTTAGTACAATCCAATCCAAGGCCAATGGCTGTAACAAGGCACTCTGGTTGTCCAGGGTTTGTGGTTTATATAGGTACTAATTTAGTACAACCCAATCCAAGGCCAATGGCTCTAACAAGGCACTCTGGTTGTCCAGGGTTTGTGGTTTATATAGGTACTAATTTAGTACAATCCAATCCAAGGCCAATGGCTGTAACAAGGTACTCTGGTTGTCCAGGGTTTGTGGTTTATATAGGTACTAATTTAGTACAATCCAAGGCCAATGGCTGTAACAAGGTACTCTGGTTGTCCAGGGTTTGTGGTTTATATAGGTACTAATTTAGTACAATCCAATCCAAGGCCAATGGCTGTAACAAGGTACTCTGGTTGTCCAGGGTTTGTGGTTTATATAGGTACTAATTTAGTACAATCCAAGGCCAATGGCTGTAACAAGGTACTCTGGTTGTCCAGGGTTTGTGGTTTATATAGGTACTAATTTAGTACAATCCAATCCAAGGCCAATGGCTGTAACAAGGCACTCTGGTTGTCCAGGGTTTGTGGTTTATATAGGTACTAATTTAGTACAATCCAATCCAAGGCCAATGGCTCTAACAAGGTACTCTGGTTGTCCAGGGTTTGTGGTTTATATAGGTACTAATTTAGTACAATCCAATCCAAGGCCAATGGCTCTAACAAGGTACTCTGGTTGTCCAGGGTTTGTGGTTTATATAGGTACTAATTTAGTACAATCCAATCCAAGGCCAATGGCTCTAACAAGGTACTCTGGTTGTCCAGGGTTTGTGGTTTATATAGGTACTAATTTAGTACAATCCAATCCAAGGCCAATGGCTCTAACAAGGTACTCTGGTTGTCCAGGGTTTGTGGTTTATATAGGTACTAATTTAGTACAATCCAATCCAAGGCCAATGGCTCTAACAAGGTACTCTGGTTGTCCAGGGTTTGTGGTTTATATAGGTACTAATTTAGTACAATCCAATCCAAGGCCAATGGCTCTAACAAGGTACTCTGGTTGTCCAGGGTTTGTGGTTTATATAGGTACTAATTTAGTACAATCCAATCCAAGGCCAATGGCTCTAACAAGGTACTCTGGTTGTCCAGGGTTTGTGGTTTATATAGGTACTAATTTAGTACAATCCAATCCAAGGCCAATGGCTCTAACAAGGTACTCTGGTTGTCCAGGGTTTGTGGTTTATATAGGTACTAATTTAGTACAATCCAATCCAAGGCCAATGGCTCTAACAAGGTACTCTGGTTGTCCAGGGTTTGTGGTTTATATAGGTACTAATTTAGTACAATCCAATCCAAGGCCAATGGCTCTAACAAGGTACTCTGGTTGTCCAGGGTTTGTGGTTTATATAGGTACAATCCAATCCAAGGCCAATGGCTGTAACAAGGTACTCTGGTTGTCCAGGGTTTGTGGTTTATATAGGTACTAATTTAGTACAATCCAATCCAAGGCCAATGGCTCTAACAAGGTACTCTGGTTGTCCAGGGTTTGTGGTTTATATAGGTACTAATTTAGTACAATCCAATCCAAGGCCAATGGCTCTAACAAGGTACTCTGGTTGTCCAGGGTTTGTGGTTTATATAGGTACTAATTTAGTACAATCCAAGGCCAATGGCTGTAACAAGGTACTCTGGTTGTCCAGGGTTTGTGGTTTATATAGGTACTAATTTAGTACAATCCAATCCAAGGCCAATGGCTCTAACAAGGTACTCTGGTTGTCCAGGGTTTGTGGTTTATATAGGTACTAATTTAGTACAATCCAATCCAATGCCAATGGCTCTAACAAGGTACTCTGGTTGTCCAGGGTTTGTGGTTTATATAGGTACTAATTTAGTACAATCCAATCCAAGGCCAATGGCTCTAACAAGGCACTCTGGTTGTCCAGGGTTTGTGGTTTATATAGGTACTAATTTAGTACAACCCAATCCAAGGCCAATGGCTCTAACAAGGCACTCTGGTTGTCCAGGGTTTGTGGTTTATATAGGTACTAATTTAGTACAATCCAATCCAAGGCCAATGGCTGTAACAAGGTACTCTGGTTGTCCAGTGTTTGTGGTTTATATAGGTACTAATTTAGTACAATCCAAGGCCAATGGCTGTAACAAGGCACTCTGGTTGTCCAGGGTTTGTGGTTTATATAGGTACTAATTTAGTACAATCCAATCCAAGGCCAATGGCTCTAACAAGGCACTCTGGTTGTCCAGGGTTTGTGGTTTATATAGGTACTAATTTAGTACAACCCAATCCAAGGCCAATGGCTCTAACAAGGCACTCTGGTTGTCCAGGGTTTGTGGTTTATATAGGTACTAATTTAGTACAACCCAATCCAAGGCCAATGGCTCTAACAAGGCACTCTGGTTGTCCAGGGTTTGTGGTTTATATAGGTACTAATTTAGTACAATCCAAGGCCAATGGCTGTAACAAGGTACTCTGGTTGTCCAGGGTTTGTGGTTTATATAGGTACTAATTTAGTACAATCCAATCCAAGGCCAATGGCTGTAACAAGGTACTCTGGTTGTCCAGGGTTTGTGGTTTATATAGGTACTAATTTAGTACAATCCAAGGCCAATGGCTGTAACAAGGTACTCTGGTTGTCCAGGGTTTGTGGTTTATATAGGTACTAATTTAGTACAATCCAATCCAAGGCCAATGGCTGTAACAAGGCACTCTGGTTGTCCAGGGTTTGTGGTTTATATAGGTACTAATTTAGTACAATCCAATCCAAGGCCAATGGCTCTAACAAGGTACTCTGGTTGTCCAGGGTTTGTGGTTTATATAGGTACTAATTTAGTACAATCCAATCCAAGGCCAATGGCTCTAACAAGGTACTCTGGTTGTCCAGGGTTTGTGGTTTATATAGGTACTAATTTAGTACAATCCAATCCAAGGCCAATGGCTCTAACAAGGTACTCTGGTTGTCCAGGGTTTGTGGTTTATATAGGTACTAATTTAGTACAATCCAATCCAAGGCCAATGGCTCTAACAAGGTACTCTGGTTGTCCAGGGTTTGTGGTTTATATAGGTACTAATTTAGTACAATCCAATCCAAGGCCAATGGCTGTAACAAGGTACTCTGGTTGTCCAGGGTTTGTGGTTTATATAGGTACTAATTTAGTACAATCCAATCCAAGGCCAATGGCTCTAACAAGGTACTCTGGTTGTCCAGGGTTTGTGGTTTATATAGGTACTAATTTAGTACAATCCAATCCAAGGCCAATGGCTCTAACAAGGTACTCTGGTTGTCCAGGGTTTGTGGTTTATATAGGTACTAATTTAGTACAATCCAATCCAAGGCCAATGGCTCTAACAAGGTACTCTGGTTGTCCAGGGTTTGTGGTTTATATAGGTACTAATTTAGTACAATCCAATCCAAGGCCAATGGCTCTAACAAGGTACTCTGGTTGTCCAGGGTTTGTGGTTTATATAGGTACTAATTTAGTACAATCCAATCCAAGGCCAATGGCTCTAACAAGGTACTCTGGTTGTCCAGTGTTTGTGGTTTATGTAGGTACTAATTTAGTACAATCCAATCCAAGGCCAATGGCTCTAAAAAGGTACTCTGGTTGTCCAGTGTTTGTGGTTTATATAGGTACTAATTTAGTACAACCCAATCCAAGGCCAATGGCTCTAACAAGGTACTCTGGTTGTCCAGGGTTTGTGGTTTATGTAGGTACTAATTTAGTACAATCCAATCCAAGGCCAATGGCTCTAACAAGGTACTCTGTTTGTCCAGTGTTTGTGGTTTATATAGGTACTAATTTAGTACAATCCAATCCAAGGCCAATGGCTGTAACAAGGTACTCTGGTTGTCCAGGGTTTGTGGTTTATATAGGTACTAATTTAGTACAATCCAATCCAAGGCCAATGGCTCTAACAAGGTACTCTGGTTGTCCAGGGTTTGTGGTTTATATAGGTACTAATTTAGTACAATCCAAGGCCTATGGCTGTAACAAGGTACTCTGGTTGTCCAGGGTTTGTGGTTTATATAGGTACTAATTTAGTACAATCCAATCCAAGGCCAATGGCTGTAACAAGGTACTCTGGTTGTCCAGGGTTTGTGGTTTATATAGGTACTAATTTAGTACAATCCAAGGCCAATGGCTGTAACAAGGTACTCTGGTTGTCCAGGGTTTGTGGTTTATATAGGTACTAATTTAGTACAATCCAATCCAAGGCCAATGGCTGTAACAAGGCACTCTGGTTGTCCAGGGTTTGTGGTTTATATAGGTACTAATTTAGTACAATCCAATCCAAGGCCAATGGCTCTAACAAGGTACTCTGGTTGTCCAGGGTTTGTGGTTTATAAAGGTACTAATTTAGTACAATCCAATCCAAGGCCAATGGCTCTAACAAGGTACTCTGGTTGTCCAGGGTTTGTGGTTTATATAGGTACTAATTTAGTACAATCCAATCCAAGGCCAATGGCTCTAACAAGGTACTCTGGTTGTCCAGGGTTTGTGGTTTATATAGGTACTAATTTAGTACAATCCAATCCAATGCCAATGGCTCTAACAAGGTACTCTGGTTGTCCAGGGTTTGTGGTTTATATAGGTACTAATTTAGTACAATCCAATCCAAGGCCAATGGCTCTAACAAGGCACTCTGGTTGTCCAGGGTTTGTGGTTTATATAGGTACTAATTTAGTACAACCCAATCCAAGGCCAATGGCTCTAACAAGGCACTCTGGTTGTCCAGGGTTTGTGGTTTATATAGGTACTAATTTAGTACAATCCAATCCAAGGCCAATGGCTGTAACAAGGTACTCTGGTTGTCCAGTGTTTGTGGTTTATATAGGTACTAATTTAGTACAATCCAAGGCCAATGGCTGTAACAAGGCACTCTGGTTGTCCAGGGTTTGTGGTTTATATAGGTACTAATTTAGTACAATCCAATCCAAGGCCAATGGCTCTAACAAGGCACTCTGGTTGTCCAGGGTTTGTGGTTTATATAGGTACTAATTTAGTACAACCCAATCCAAGGCCAATGGCTCTAACAAGGCACTCTGGTTGTCCAGGGTTTGTGGTTTATATAGGTACTAATTTAGTACAATCCAATCCAAGGCCAATGGCTGTAACAAGGTACTCTGGTTGTCCAGGGTTTGTGGTTTATATAGGTACTAATTTAGTACAATCCAAGGCCAATGGCTGTAACAAGGTACTCTGGTTGTCCAGGGTTTGTGGTTTATATAGGTACTAATTTAGTACAATCCAATCCAAGGCCAATGGCTGTAACAAGGTACTCTGGTTGTCCAGGGTTTGTGGTTTATATAGGTACTAATTTAGTACAATCCAAGGCCAATGGCTGTAACAAGGTACTCTGGTTGTCCAGGGTTTGTGGTTTATATAGGTACTAATTTAGTACAATCCAATCCAAGGCCAATGGCTCTAACAAGGTACTCTGGTTGTCCAGGGTTTGTGGTTTATATAGGTACTAATTTAGTACAATCCAATCCAAGGCCAATGGCTCTAACAAGGTACTCTGGTTGTCCAGGGTTTGTGGTTTATATAGGTACTAATTTAGTACAATCCAATCCAAGGCCAATGGCTCTAACAAGGTACTCTGGTTGTCCAGGGTTTGTGGTTTATATAGGTACTAATTTAGTACAATCCAATCCAAGGCCAATGGCTCTAACAAGGTACTCTGGTTGTCCAGGGTTTGTGGTTTATATAGGTACTAATTTAGTACAATCCAATCCAAGGCCAATGGCTCTAACAAGGTACTCTGGTTGTCCAGGGTTTGTGGTTTATATAGGTACTAATTTAGTACAATCCAATCCAAGGCCAATGGCTCTAACAAGGTACTCTGGTTGTCCAGGGTTTGTGGTTTATATAGGTACTAATTTAGTACAATCCAATCCAAGGCCAATGGCTCTAACAAGGTACTCTGGTTGTCCAGGGTTTGTGGTTTATATAGGTACTAATTTAGTACAATCCAATCCAAGGCCAATGGCTCTAACAAGGTACTCTGGTTGTCCAGGGTTTGTGGTTTATATAGGTACTAATTTAGTACAATCCAATCCAAGGCCAATGGCTCTAACAAGGTACTCTGGTTGTCCAGGGTTTGTGGTTTATATAGGTACTAATTTAGTACAATCCAATCCAAGGCCAATGGCTGTAACAAGGTACTCTGGTTGTCCAGGGTTTGTGGTTTATATAGGTACTAATTTAGTACAATCCAATCCAAGGCCAATGGCTCTAACAAGGTACTCTGGTTGTCCAGGGTTTGTGGTTTATATAGGTACTAATTTAGTACAATCCAATCCAAGGCCAATGGCTCTAACAAGGTACTCTGGTTGTCCAGGGTTTGTGGTTTATATAGGTACTAATTTAGTACAATCCAATCCAAGGCCAATGGCTGTAACAAGGTACTCTGGTTGTCCAGGGTTTGTGGTTTATATAGGTACTAATTTAGTACAATCCAATCCAAGGCCAATGGCTCTAACAAGGTACTCTGGTTGTCCAGGGTTTGTGGTTTATATAGGTACTAATTTAGTACAATCCAATCCAATGCCAATGGCTCTAACAAGGTACTCTGGTTGTCCAGGGTTTGTGGTTTATATAGGTACTAATTTAGTACAATCCAATCCAAGGCCAATGGCTCTAACAAGGCACTCTGGTTGTCCAGGGTTTGTGGTTTATATAGGTACTAATTTAGTACAACCCAATCCAAGGCCAATGGCTCTAACAAGGCACTCTGGTTGTCCAGGGTTTGTGGTTTATATAGGTACTAATTTAGTACAATCCAATCCAAGGCCAATGGCTGTAACAAGGTACTCTGGTTGTCCAGTGTTTGTGGTTTATATAGGTACTAATTTAGTACAATCCAAGGCCAATGGCTGTAACAAGGCACTCTGGTTGTCCAGGGTTTGTGGTTTATATAGGTACTAATTTAGTACAATCCAATCCAAGGCCAATGGCTCTAACAAGGCACTCTGGTTGTCCAGGGTTTGTGGTTTATATAGGTACTAATTTAGTACAACCCAATCCAAGGCCAATGGCTCTAACAAGGCACTCTGGTTGTCCAGGGTTTGTGGTTTATATAGGTACTAATTTAGTACAACCCAATCCAAGGCCAATGGCTCTAACAAGGCACTCTGGTTGTCCAGGGTTTGTGGTTTATATAGGTACTAATTTAGTACAATCCAAGGCCAATGGCTGTAACAAGGTACTCTGGTTGTCCAGGGTTTGTGGTTTATATAGGTACTAATTTAGTACAATCCAATCCAAGGCCAATGGCTGTAACAAGGTACTCTGGTTGTCCAGGGTTTGTGGTTTATATAGGTACTAATTTAGTACAATCCAAGGCCAATGGCTGTAACAAGGTACTCTGGTTGTCCAGGGTTTGTGGTTTATATAGGTACTAATTTAGTACAATCCAATCCAAGGCCAATGGCTGTAACAAGGCACTCTGGTTGTCCAGGGTTTGTGGTTTATATAGGTACTAATTTAGTACAATCCAATCCAAGGCCAATGGCTCTAACAAGGTACTCTGGTTGTCCAGGGTTTGTGGTTTATATAGGTACTAATTTAGTACAATCCAATCCAAGGCCAATGGCTCTAACAAGGTACTCTGGTTGTCCAGGGTTTGTGGTTTATATAGGTACTAATTTAGTACAATCCAATCCAAGGCCAATGGCTCTAACAAGGTACTCTGGTTGTCCAGGGTTTGTGGTTTATATAGGTACTAATTTAGTACAATCCAATCCAAGGCCAATGGCTCTAACAAGGTACTCTGGTTGTCCAGGGTTTGTGGTTTATATAGGTACTAATTTAGTACAATCCAATCCAAGGCCAATGGCTCTAACAAGGTACTCTGGTTGTCCAGGGTTTGTGGTTTATATAGGTACTAATTTAGTACAATCCAATCCAAGGCCAATGGCTCTAACAAGGTACTCTGGTTGTCCAGGGTTTGTGGTTTATATAGGTACTAATTTAGTACAATCCAATCCAAGGCCAATGGCTCTAACAAGGTACTCTGGTTGTCCAGGGTTTGTGGTTTATATAGGTACTAATTTAGTACAATCCAATCCAAGGCCAATGGCTGTAACAAGGTACTCTGGTTGTCCAGGGTTTGTGGTTTATATAGGTACTAATTTAGTACAATCCAATCCAAGGCCAATGGCTCTAACAAGGTACTCTGGTTGTCCAGGGTTTGTGGTTTATATAGGTACTAATTTAGTACAATCCAATCCAAGGCCAATGGCTCTAACAAGGTACTCTGGTTGTCCAGGGTTTGTGGTTTATATAGGTACTAATTTAGTACAATCCAATCCAAGGCCAATGGCTCTAACAAGGTACTCTGGTTGTCCAGGGTTTGTGGTTTGTATAGGTACTAATTTAGTACAATCCAATCCAAGGCCAATGGCTCTAACAAGGTACTCTGGTTGTCCAGGGTTTGTGGTTTATATAGGTACTAATTTAGTACAATCCAATCCAAGGCCAATGGCTCTAACAAGGTACTCTGGTTGTCCAGGGTTTGTGGTTTATATAGGTACTAATTTAGTACAATCCAATCCAAGGCCAATGGCTCTAACAAGGTACTCTGGTTGTCCAGGGTTTGTGGTTTATATAGGTACTAATTTAGTACAATCCAATCCAAGGCCAATGGCTCTAACAAGGTACTCTGGTTGTCCAGGGTTTGTGGTTTATATAGGTACTAATTTAGTACAATCCAATCCAAGGCCAATGGCTCTAACAAGGTACTCTGGTTGTCCAGGGTTTGTGGTTTATATAGGTACTAATTTAGTACAATCCAATCCAAGGCCAATGGCTCTAACAAGGTACTCTGGTTGTCCAGGGTTTGTGGTTTATATAGGTACTAATTTAGTACAATCCAATCCAAGGCCAATGGCTCTAACAAGGTACTCTGGTTGTCCAGGGTTTGTGGTTTATATAGGTACTAATTTAGTACAATCCAATCCAAGGCCAATGGCTCTAACAAGGTACTCTGGTTGTCCAGGGTTTGTGGTTTATATAGGTACTAATTTAGTACAATCCAATCCAAGGCCAATGGCTGTAACAAGGTACTCTAGTTGTCCAGGGTTTGTGGTTTATATAGGTACTAATTTAGTACAACCCAATCCAAGGCCAATGGCTCTAACAAGGCACTCTGGTTGTCCAGGGTTTGTGGTTTATATAGGTACTAATTTAGTACAACCCAATCCAAGGCCAATGGCTCTAACAAGGCACTCTGGTTTGTGTGGTTATCAGTAGTTAATCACAGTTCAATTATTTTCTAAGAAATTGTTTTTATATAGTTCCAAAATAAGTTTTTGTTCATTTCCAGTTATTTGCTTATTTGCTCATCTTCTAATGATGCAATAGTTGCCATCTTGTATTTTCAATTAGCACCAAATAACAAAATTGGTATAAAACCATTATATGTTTGTGAAACGGTTGCTTGGTTTTTTTTAATGGTACTTAATGCCGTTTTCAGCAAATTTTCAACTATATGGAGGTGTGGAGTTTTATTGGAAGAGAAAGCTGGAGTGCCCAGAGAAAACCCCTAACATGTGTATGAAAACTGGCAATCCTTGTCAATTAAGATTGGAATTGACATCCTATCCCAGTAAGACTCAAGGCCACAGCCTCACTGTTGACAGACAACGTTATCAGTATAAGATGACTACCATAACAACTTGGCCGCTGAGGCCCCCTATGAAATGGTATCTGATATAAATATAAAACAATGCATGTAAAATTTATTACAATTAAATTTATAAACTTCAGCAAGTGAAAGTTGACCCTGTGCAATAATATTGGTGTCAAAGTGAATGGCACTTGGCCAGAACTACAGGAAAGATTCACATAAATCTTAAGATCTACACATAGTTAGCTTAAAGCTTATGGAGGAAAAATCCTGACTTTCATATCAAGTGTGTTCATAATAGACCTGTTTTATGTCTAAGAAAAGCCATATTGTGTAGAGGATAGCTGTATTGGCTGAAAACAAACTGGCACTGTGCTTAACTGGTTAAAAAAGTGTTGTTAAATGGGTTAAAACTGGACATGTATTAAGTTTTGTGACATCTGTATTGGGCCTGGGACGAGGCAAACTCTAGCCTGGACCCAATACAGCTGGTAACTAACAGAGGAATGTATAAAACCAATTTGGAAGTCAAAGATGGCCAATACATTATCCAGTCTTTGGAAGACTAAAAATCTAAATTGAAAAACAAGAAATCTGTAAAAACAAGATTTGTAACAACTTTATTGATGCATAAAACACATCATACAAGCTACCACATAGAAAGTTCTAAAAAAATGTTTATTGCACAAATAACACCTTCTTAAGCCCTCCTTTGTATGAAGAAAGCTCAGATTTCAACTTTAAAATCATATATATAAACATCATTGCTGAAAGACTTCCTAAGATCAAGAATGTTGTTCTAAGTCCACACAGTTTGGCCACATAACTTAATGGTAAACCAGACAGAAAAATACCAGCTGAAAATAAAGAGAATTTTAACATCAATTCAAATCAACAATCATTTAACATGTTTATTAAACCTAGGGAATTATTTAAATTCTTTCAAAACATTTCTATCATGGAAAATGTTTACATGAATAATATATTAAGAGTTATACATTTAAACAAAATAAAGGAACATATCAAAATAGGTAGAATATGTATTATTGCAGACAGCCAATTTAAATGCTTATAAATACTCTGATCACTGTATCACCTAATTTATACAGGCAGTAAAGGTGACATTTCCATAATATTAAACAAGTCCTGAAAGTTTTTTTTCAATTGGTAATGGTTAACTTGTTTCAGAAGCCTTTTTTAAATTTTCCCCACAGAGCCCTATGTCAAAATTAATCCTACAGGGGCCATTTTTGAATTTCAAATGAACATTGGTACCAAGTTTTGTTTGAACTAGCACAGTGGTTCTTGATAGAAGCCTTTTTAAACATTTTCCCATAGGGTCCTTGCTGTGGTGGTCATTTTGAACTCGGGATCAGCATAAACTTTATAGAGGACCATCCAATTAATGCTAGTGATAAGTTTGTTTTCAATTGTTTATCTGGTTTCAGAGAAGAAGCCTTTTAAATCATTTCTGTTTAACATTTTGGTTTTCTGGTCAGAATAACAAACACAAACATTGTAAAGGACAATACAATGACACTGTGAATTTGTTCGGTTTCAGCCGCATCAGTGGTTTCAGAGAAGAAGGCTGAAATGTGATAAGTTTACATAGGACATCAACAATGAATGCAAAGTGATGAGAATAGTGGGCCAATTGAACTAAAAGAGATAACCTATTCTACATAAAATACACTTGGTAGGGGCAGAAAGTTGGCAAAACCATCTACCCTGTCAACTAATAAGAGTAGACATGCTATTGTCTCTTCTTTCAATCCAATGAGAATATATATAAAGTATTATTTTCCCTTTACATGACATCAAAGTACTGGTAAAAAAACATGACCCAAACAAGATGTAAAGGTGTTAAGGTCAGGGGTATTCAGGACGTTATTTTAATTCACTTTTAAAAGACAGTTTCAGTGATCATAGGTTGTCAAAATGTTGCCATTATGTGACCTGGGTGCATGTGAAAAACGTAAGATAAAAGTACTTTTTGATCACTTACAACAATGAACTTCTCACCATTATACTCGACATCAGTGGCCAAGTGGTATTCTACAGATCAAGAGCCCCTCAATACTGAAGGTGAATGTTAGAGTCTCACTGAAGACAGGGTGTGCATGAATCCAATCTTACTGGCGAGGATTGCTACTAAAGGTTTAGGGTTTACTATGGGTACTACAGCTTCCTTATACAATTAAATCTTGATACCATGATATAGCTGAAATATCACGCAAGTCAGAAAAGTAAGTGCCTTAATAAATGGAGATTTGTTTACAATTTGTTGGAATGAGGTTTTAGGTCTGTGTAAATAAAATGTAGGAAAAGTTGATAACACAAAATAGGCACACTATTTTCATTGCCCTGTCCAACTGTCCCACTTTACCATACTATAACACTGCTAAACAACCGATAAATAAGCACCCAAGAGGTTTCAAATAAATTTTAAGCTGATTCAACATTTAATGTTTTGTTCATAGATTGTTTAAGCAGCAAAATCAAAATAAGGTGAATTAGACATTTAGTAAGACTTGTATTATAAGATTGAACACCGTTTTCAATGGATTTATCAGTATATCAACAAGACCAACTCACTCACAAACAAATAAAAGTCCAAAGGATTTTAAATTGCATTAAGAAATAAATTTTCCTATTAAGGTATTCTCAATTCCAGGTTTCTTGTGTATTTTGGTAGCAGGGATCGTTGACCTCACATACTAAATGTTATTCATAAACCATCTTTGATTTTAATAAATACAACTAAGTTTTAAATTAAATCTATAACTTTATTTTCTTTATCGAACACAGAATCCTTTAAATTTAATAAATCGTTAACGTCAATTTATAATACAAATTATTTGTCATCGCAATCAATGTTGAATGCCGCCATCTTTGTTTACATTGGTTACAATAAAAATAGTTTGGTCAACGTCATCTATCCTAAAATAAATTGAGTCAACTTCATTTATCAAAAAATAAATTTCATTAAAACCCTCAACCGGAAGTAATCTAGACCAATCAAATAACCTTATTTCTAAATATGCAAATCATATTAGAATTATAATATAAATAAACCGTACCATTAGCAAATAGACCAGCTAAAGCATGTGTGGTCCCTGACATATTTTTTGGTGCTGATTCTATCGCTATAACTCCAGCAATTGATATTGGTCCATAAATACCAAAGCCTATGATAAAACCGATCATAGTAATTATAACCTGAAATATGCAAAACTGTATTTAACAAATAGTCCATGGCAACTAAAATATCAAAACTGTATTTAACAAATAGTCCATGGCACCTAAAATATCAAAACTGTATTTAACAAATAGTCCATGGCACCTAAAATATGTAAAACTGTATTTAACAAATAGTCCATGGCACCTAAAGTATCAAAACTGTATTAAACAAATAGTCCATGGCATCTAAAATATCAAAACTGTATTTAACAAATAGTCCATGGCACCTGAAATATGTAAAACTGTATTTAACAAATAGTCCATGGCACCTAAAATATCAAAACTGTATTTAACAAATAGTCCATGGCACCTAAAATATGTAAAACTGTATTTAACAAATAGTCCATCGCACCTAAAATATGTAAAACTGTATTTAACAAATAGTTCATGGCACCTAAAATATGTAAAACTGTATTTAACAAATAGTCCATCGCACCTAAAATATGTAAAACTATATTTAACAAATAATCCATGGTACCTAAAATATTAAAACCCTATTTAACAAATCGTCCATTGTGCCTGAAATATGCAAAACTGTATATAACAAATGGTCCATCTCTCCTGGAATATCCAAAATTGAATTTAACAACATGGCAATGTCACATCATATATTAATACATCAGCAGGACCCAGTTAGTAATGCTCCAAATAAATGATTTAAACCTAAGTGGAACTATCTGAGGTCAAGTCTTACATTTTGAAGGTGATTAACTTATCCAAAAATTTCTGTTGCATGTTACAATTAAGATTTTAATCTAGTAACATTTTTGTAGATCCTCAGTGATTTCAATTCACACTGTTGAGTCACTATGGTACCTACATTTGAAAAAGAATGACCAGTCTAACGATATTATATTGAATACTACGTCAATCAGAATTAATCTGTATTATTTATTTTTTGTTTGTGACTTAAAGAAGTAACCATAGAAACACCTTGTAGCTTGTGAAAGTATCCATAAATGCAAATTACAACATTGCTGTAACAAAAACCAAGATAAACATGATACAATCTAAATATCTGTATCTAATTATCATAAGGGATACTCCTTTAAAAAGTAGATGGTAGGGTGGGATGACAATCCTTTGTGCAGAATAAATATCAACCACTAGTATCCCAAAACGCATCTGATTAAACAAGTGCACGGAACTTGTTTTGTGCAAATGTTTTATCTTGTGTGTTTGGCAACAATAATCATAATGATAAATTGAAAAAAATTTAATTCATATAGACCTACATGTATGACACAAATACTATTTCTCCAGTTTCTACGAGGCTTATGATTAAGACTATTTATGACCATAACACATGTCCCAAAATAAAAATATCTGCATAACTCACCAATGAATTGGGATATTTTGGCAGACATAAAAGACATGTTTTATTTTGGTGTAATTTTCGTGTCAAATTGTTTAACTTTGGTACTCCTGATTGTATGATAAGGCAACCCAATTTAAAATACATGTATTCTGTATTATTTTCCTTTTTTACTTTTAAGATCTACAGACGGTGATAGATCAGATTGTAACCCTTTCGTCTATATGTTATTTATATAATAATACACTATCTTTAAGTTACCTTAGATGAATCTTTATCAATTACAAGGACAAAACTACAGAGTGCAGCAGCTAATATAATAAGAAAATGAATCCATAATGTTTTCCTGACTAAATACTGAGGAATTCCTGAATTCTGAAAAAAAGCAAAAATTAATATAAGTTATATGATCTTCATTTACTTTGAAACTGAAAAAATGTCTTTATTAAGATCTGATTGATTATTTAAAACTATTTAGGATATTTTTTTAACTAAATGTCGTCCCTCAATATATAACATGCGACCATTCTTAAGCAAATTTAATGTTTTCATTCATGTGTAAGTAGCATATTTATAGTTCCTATCTCAAGTTACAAGGGCTTCAATACATGTCAGATTAACTGTTATTCTGTCAAACAATTTCTAAAATATTAAGAAGCTGTTTCTTAATGCTAGATTTATAATCCATAATATATTTGTAACTTTTTGCAGATGTGTTTTCCAGCAGGTTATCAAATTCCAATGGGTATAAACTGTACCCCACTCCTTGCCATTTTTTCTGTATTTAATGAAACTGAATTTCTTTAACCTCGTATTAAAGACAAGAAGATAGCAAAAACTAGATCCTTTAATTTGCATATAGATATATTGATGGTGTCCTTTCAATTAACAACCCTCACTTTGAACCTTAAGAACAGAAAATTAAAGAAACCACAGAAACAGCTTCATCTACATCACTTTTAGACTTACACGTCAAATATGACACCAATGGTCATCTCAGCACAACAGTTTACAACAAACAGGACAATTTTAATTTCTCAACTGATCAGTTATACAATAACTTACAGAGTATACTGATTTTTGCAAACATCACCAATTTCTCTGGGATACACTTATAAACCAGTTTTAAAAGAAAAAGGACTCATCTGCGCCTTGTTGAAAAGTTTTGTTTGTTTGTTTGATGGTGTTTAACGCCACTTTCAGCATTTTCCAGCTATATCATGGCGTCCAGTTTTTATTGGGGGAGGAAGCCGGAGTACCCGGAGAAAACCCCCGACCTGCAGTAGGAAAACTGGCAATACTTGTCAATTAAGATTGGAGTCGAGTGCCTGCAGTGAGAATTGAACCCGCATTCTTAGTGTTGACAGACCATGTGATCAATAGTAGACGAACTACCTTGACCACTCAGCCACCGAGGCCCCTGGAAAAGTATTCTATCTCATTTGAAAATATGATTGCAAATAGTTTTCCCAATTTTTGAATTCAGTATACAGTGATTGTGATGCAATGATTATTGGATACATCTAGAGGTGTAAAATGCTGAACCATTTTCATCAACATACCAATTTGCATACTACGGTGATGGAAGTGGGAATTTTGGCATGCTCTAAAACCTGGTTTTACCCATCACTTTTTGTACATGCCTGTACCAAGTCAGGACCATTGCTGTAGTTGTAATATATTTAAGTCGCCAAAAACCAAGGGACGTATTGTTTTGCACATATTCCACTTTTTCTAGATCGTGAACTTGTCCGATACATTTCTCAGAGATGCCTTAATATAATAAAATGAAACTTGGCACAGTTGTAGATCGACATATTTAGGGGTGCAGTCAATAGTCAGAGTTTTAATAATGGCCACCACTTGTCAAAACGACCCAAAAATGGCAAAAATTTTCCCATGGTCCAATTTCAACAAAATTTGGTATGGACGTAGATTTATGTATTTCGAGTGAAACACTACCTCTGAAATTTTTTTCCTACATTGCGTTTTAAAATGGCGGCAAAAGTGTATAATTTTCAACATTATCCAATCTCAATGAAATTTAACGTGCTCCGCTGCAACAAAATTTCATGTGGAGGTAGATTTAAGTGTCAAGAGTGGAACTCCACATTCAGAATTTTTTTTTCTATGCTGGGTTTCAAACAACCGCCAAAAACGTGTCAAATTTTCAAAGTTGTCCGATTTTTATGAAATTTAATGTGTAGGTACATTTTAATGTCCTGAGTGGAACACAATACTATCTATTGGGATTGAAGGCGACTTTTGTGTGGGCATCCTAACACATTATTTTTAAGTAGTTATTGGTTCTCAAGTTTGCTGGTTTCTTGGACCTCGATTTGTGGATTGTCTCTTTTTAACCTTTCCTTGTGTTCTGGATTTTGTTATTACCTTTATTTCTAATGGTTTTTTTGCTAAAAAGTTTGAATTTACTTAAATCTTGCATTAAAGTTACCCATTAACTAAGACACATTAACGCATTATTGGTAAAATCAGGGACTTATTTTAAGACAGGTATTGTACTTGTTGGTCAGCATTATACATTTTAAATATTGCCTTTAATTAAGAATCTGGAAATTTATAACTCTAATTTCCAACATATTTCATCTCTAGAGAATGTGGGAATTGTGTCTTTTCTAAACTTGTGTATGTACAGAAATCACTGATTTTAAATCAATACAAACATCCAAAATGCATCTTCTTATGTTCCAAATTGACACAAAACTAACTTGGTAGTGTAATACCATCATTATATAGAGAGCATCGGTGGTTAAGGTAGTTGGACTGCTGTTGATCATGTGGTCTGTCAACACTTAGATTGAGTGTTCGAGTCTCTCTGTGGGCAGGGTGCACTCGACTCTAATCTTAATTGACAAGGATTGCCAGTTTTCCTATCGAAGGGGCGGGTTTCTGAGGGTACTCCTGCTTCCTCCTCCAATAAAAAATGGACACCATGATATAGCTGAAAAATTGCTAAAAGTGGCGTTAAAAATCATACAAACAAATCATTATTTAATTAAATCAGTCTACAAAACATTCATTAATAATTTCATATCTGCATTTGCCTCTAGGTGTTGTGTGGTGGTTCTGATCAATATCCAAAATTAGGCAAGTGAAATAGTACTTTAAAGTATTCATTCTCAAACTATTTCCAATATTTAAGCAGATGTTTCTCTATATTCTAACTATGAACTGTGATGGCAGCCATCATGAATGTCCGATCTGCACCAAAATGATAAAAGTGGTACACCTCTCTGACATGATCCTTCTAGCATATTATCAATTCAATTCTTATAAACCATTTGCAAGAAGACCTTTTTTAACATTGACATCAACAATTAAGGGATTGACAACAACACTTCGTAGGATGCAAAGTCAATGTTTATTTTGATCGACTAGTTTCGGCAGTTGCCTGCCGTCTTCAGGACCTGAAACTAGTCGAACAAAATAAACATCGACTTTGCATCCTACGAAGTGTTGTTGTCAATTCCTTAATAGTTTTACTTGTACTACGACGACCCTGCATACCTACAGGTATCCACTTCCTAGGAGCATCAACTAAAGATCAACCTACACAGTGTTGGTTCACCTCTTCCTCTTTAGATTGACATCAACAGTAAAAATATAACTATTTCAGACATCTGTCACAGTAAGCAGATAAAATCATTATGAAATAAACAATTGAAACATTTATACATCAAATACACCAAAACATTTACCTTTGAGATCATAAAGTCTGATAAATATCCTGCAACAAAACTACCCACAATGCCACCAACCTCAACACTGCTTACAAAACCACTTCCTGTAATAGATAGAAACACTATACATAACATGCAGATGTCATATCTTCTAACAAATGAAAAGTAGATGGAACTGTCTTCAGTTTAGTAACAGTTTATGTTTCCCTGACAAATAAAATATGATATAATATATGGCAATGATAATATTTATTAATGATGTGTATTTCTACAGTATTTACATTTTCAGGGTTTCTCCATTTGTTCTTTCTGTGCAGTGCATAATGTAAATTAACCTTTTAATTTGCAGGGTACCAGTTTTTGTGGTTTTACTGGGTGCCTCAGACCACTAAATGAGGATTCCATGAAGAATGAAACCAGTATTCAATTTTTATAGTATCATGATATAATAGACTCTTTACTTCAAGTGACTAATAATTTTACTTTAATTTTTAACAAATAACTTGGCTAATCTGGTCCCAATTTCATAAATAATCAATAATTTGAGAATTTGCTCATCTGATTGTCTCAAATATTGACTAGCTTGATGGGTGCCCATTTTGTCTAGAAAAAAAACTCTATTTGGGATGATGTACAAAACTGGGCCCTGGAGTTAATGTGTTATTTCTGGGAAGGAACAAGGTTTCGATATCAATGACCCGGAGTTAATGTGTTATTTCTGGGAAGGAACAAGGTTTCGATATCAATGACCCGGAGTTAATGTGTTATTTCTGGGAAGGAACAAGGTTTCAATATCAATGACCCGGAGTTAATGTGTTATTTCTGGGAAGGAACAAGGTTTCAATATCAATGACCCGGAGTTAATGTGTTATTTCTGGGAAGGAACAAGGTTTCAATATCAATGACCCAGCAAATGACTAATCAATGTGGGGGAGGGAGGGATAACGGAAACTAAAAAAGTTCAAGTTGTTAATTTAAATGTATCCATATATATTTTAATATTATACTGTAAAACAATAAATATTTGTGTGATCAAACTGATTCATGGATACAAACTATCGGGAAACTGACATTTATGAAAATAATTACGGATTTACTGATTGTTACCTCATTGCAAAAGCTGCAAAGATTATATCACATGAAATTTTATTGGTTTATAATATATATATTTTTATTAGCACAGCAGAGGAAGACTCAGACGGTCTATGACATTTAGTATAATTCACAAATTATGTCAAGTGTATATGTCTGAACTGTTTTTGAACCAATACAAAATTTGTTTTAGACAAACTTGTAATAAGAATAATTTACATTACTGCAGCAATAGTTTAAATGTTTTAATACCTATCAGGATAGGAAGTCTATTATCTTCTATTAAATATAACTGGCCCCATTGTAGGACACCATACAGTGTTAATGACATTGCCATATCACAGATGCAGACACCAAGAAACCCTGGTAACTTTAAAATCTTCCATCTGGAAAAATGTTCTGATTTATCTATAAAAATATGTAAACATTGTTATTATATGTAAATCAATATAATTACATTCCTTCTGTTTAGTATACAATGCATTGCTCTTGGTGGGTTAGGCATACTTCGTGTCTATGACAAACTTTGGTTTTATAATTGATTGATTGATTGGATGTATGCTTTACGTCCAGCGAGCAGTATTTCAGCTATATTCAGGACGGAACAAGTTAACAATTGGTTTTATATGTTGATAAAAACACTCGATTCATTAACGAAGGCCAAAACACACAAATGACATGGAGTAACAAAACACCATTGCAAGACTGCCTTGAAATTATCTTAAATTAACATTAATTAATATTACTACACTTCCTACAGCTTTTACACCCCCACAAACTAAAATCTTTCATTCAAGCAAAATTTTAAATTTCTAATTAATTTTACCTTTTTTATTTCCATTGATTTTCTCTTCATTTAAACTTGGTTTGTTTTTAACAAACACATAAGTGAGACAGCCAACAGCTACAGATACCATTCCTGACAAAATACAGATCTGGTTGATTCACATGTTTACATGCACCACAACATTATATCAGAGGGTGATCTATGCTGACATTTATTAATACTGCTGACTTAAAACTCAAGAACTGTTCTGAGTTACTAAGCAAATTGCTTGAACAATAATAAATATGCTTTTCGGTGTAAACACATCAAGCTTTATTCAATAAATTTTAAAAGTTTATTTACAAAACAAACAATAAAGCAATAAAAACAAAAGCCCAAAACCCTATTATGAGCTAGCTCTGTATTAAACAACTTTTCTTTCTTTTCTCATTTTCAATTAGATTTTACAGTTGGGGGACAGCCAACAAAATATTTATTTAAGTTTTTGTAAATTAGGATCAATTTTTGTTTAAGGAAAGGTGTAAGATTGATAGTAATTAAGAACCCAAAATCATGAATCACAGATAAATAAAAAGGCCAGATCGCAGATCATCAAAAAAAACCTTGTCTCTCCCACCCCAATAGACTGCACTGAGAAGGTGATTGTTTTTTTATTTAAATTTAGTGAAGTCTCTGTCTGTCTGTACTGTTAAGGCATTTACCTAGTTCCACTCATCCACATTTTTTCCGCTTGACTGTTCCAGGTCAGTAATTTATTTTTTTCGTTTTAGTTTAGTATAGTTATTAGTTAATTTTTTTGTGCCTTTAGGAGATTCTAAAAAATTTTATATTTCAATTTTTTTGAAGTTAGCATTTGTTCTAACAGATTATTTACATGCACTACTGTAAAGGTGATGACCAACAAACAAAGCATACACATGGCCACACCAAAATAAAAAGTAAATTATTGTAAAGCTGTGAATACAAAGGGGAAGCAAGTCAAGAAATCTTAAGGTAGCAAGGCATGGTTTTATAGCTTAGTTTTCTAATGTCCCCTTGTGAAATTTCTAAATATAGTAGTATAGTCCAGTTGCAGTTTACTCACATCTATGATAAATGAAATGCAATAACTTTTTGAAGTGTCAGTAAAAAGTGTCATGTTTATAGAAAAGAAATATATATAATATTTGGGTGTCATCCTTGTTATAGTATAAAAACCCCAATACTACCTAAAGACCATTTGACCCCTAGCTTTAGCTCTTATGCATTAAAATTGCAGGTTCCTTGTCAACAAAATTGTGTGAAATCGAGGTGGATGACAGGTATTTTGCCAGTGTTTTTCTGCTTGGAAATTGATTTAAATAAACAAATATATATGTCACATTGATGTTCTGTTAGGCGTTACAGTGTTAGAATTTTTCAAATGAAGGTAAATGATAATGATATGTCTGATTTTCCACATAAAACAGCTGATTTTTAATGATTTTATAAAAATCTTATCAAATTACCATGAAACTGAAAATGCATAAGACAAATTAGGTATATATACCACATTTCCATTACATTTTGATCTATGAAAAAATGTCACAAAACAGGACCACAGCTGATTTTTAATGATTTTATAAAAATCTTATCAAATTACCATGAAACTGAAAATGCATAAGACAAATTAGGTATATATACCACATTTCCATTACATTTTGATCTATGAAAAAATGTCACAAAACAGGACCACAAACTCTGTTGATAATATTTTAATGCAAAAATATGTATATTGCATGCTAACATGCACTATCTACTGCAGAAACCAACAACTAAAGCATAAACATGACCACACCAAAATAAAAAGTAAAATATTGTAAAGCTGTGAATACAAGGGGGAAGCAAGTCAAGAAATCTTAACATGCAATGTCTACTGCAGAAACCAACAACCAATGCATTAACTTGACCACAAAAAAATAAAAAGTAAAATATTGTAAAGCTGTGAATACAAGGGGGAAGCAAGTCAAGAAATCTTAACATGCACTGTTCTACTGCAGAAACCAACAACCAATGCATTAACTTGACCACAAAAAAATAAAAAGTAAATAATTGTAAAGCTGTGAATATAAAGGGGAGGCAACTCAAGAAATCTTACTATGCACTTGTATGTGATAAATAAGTCCTGGTAAAATTAATCCGGGCAGACCAATATTACTGGAAAAATATATTTATCAATGGTTCCTAGCTGTCCTAGTAAATCTAGTCCTTGTATAAAGTTGTGTAAAGCTAGTGTGGTAGTAAAATGAGGACTATTTTTACTGTTCAAATAATTCTAGGCTTTAACAGTAAAATTAGTCCAGTTGTAAATACCACACTAACTTTACACTAGTATAATTAAAATTGGAATTGATTTAAGAGTATTTTTCTTTTTTTATTTTGCAATTAACTCCAATGACCAAAAATTTAAAATATCAATTAGTGTAGTTTTATGTTTACAAACCAAAATCAATAAATCAGTAAATTAACAAGTCAAGTAACCGATTTTCATAGGAAAAAAATGTACCAGACTTAATTTACTTGGGAGTATTCTAAATAGGAAAAAAGTCTGAGGACCTATTTAACTAGGAAATTGAGTAACATGGACTGATTGTACTAGCAACAAAAGTCTGGGGGACTAATTTTACTACAGGACTTATGTTACTGTTACACACTATCTACAACAGAAACCAAAAACCAAAGCATTAACCACACCAAAATAAAAAGAAAAGAAATTATTGTAAAGCTGTGAATACAAAGGGGAAGCAACTCAAGAAATCTTAACATGCAATGTCTACTGCAGAAGCCAACATCCAAAGCATTAACAAGACCACACAAAATAAAAAGTAAATTATTGTAAAGCTGTATAAATGGATGCAACTCAAGAAATCTGCAACTTAAAAATAACATTATAAGAACAAAATCAGCAACAAATAAAAGCAATAAATGGTAAATACATAAAGCCAGATAAATGATTATCTTTAGAGAACAATTGACAGGTACCAGATAATCTCATGCCATCCCTCCATCCAACACTAGAAATAAAGAAAGCTGTCACCAAAGGACCAAAGGTTCCTGCTACATTCATTGACGTTGACAGAACACTCCATACTGTTCCAAATATACTTGGGGGACACCACTAAAAATACATGTATTTAGTATTTATGTTATTTTCAGTTAAGTAGTAAATTTATCATTAATGTTTCTAAACAAATACAAAAAAATAAATCTGAAATCCACACCAACAGGCAATATAACTGTAGCATGGGTATTTTACCTCTTTAAATTTCAACTTGTAAGTTGTATTGACTCATTAGGTGATCATAATGATATCTACATCGCAGAGCTACAGACAACACAAATAAAAAAATCGAAGATGCCCCCGCTAAATGAAGTCCAAAACAGGAAGTAGTGGTCCGACAGGTCTGAGAGTTGCTTAGGACGTACAACTTATGATACTGAACCACTCTGCCAAATTTAAAATTGTTGGTTTCTGAGAAAAGCTCGTATATACGGACACACATATTTACGTACAAATGAAGTCCCAAACAGAAAGTAGTTGCCTGATAGGTCTGAAATTTGCTTAGGGCATACAACTTGTGATACTGAACAACCCTGCAAAATTCCAAATTGTTCTCATGTACTGAGAAAAGCTTGACAGAAATGTCATCGCGGAGGCATAAAAAATATCAAGATTCTTGTTGGCGTCAAGCTAATATTAATAATTATAAAGACAAAATACTCTTGTACATTGACTTATATGGAATATTTGTATAATAAACAAACAAATATAATTAGTTTTTTGCAAATTTCCCTGCTACATTTAAAAATTGTGCTCTGTACATGTAAACATATTTGGTAAATGTTCATTGATATGCTTTAAAGCCGTCTCCTACACTGTATTATATCTCAACAATTAAAAGATTAATTGATGAAACGGTCACTTAATGTCCAGTCAGCAACCTTTCTATATTCAGGACAAGAATTAATTAACAAATAATACATAAATTATGAAAATGATATGGACTAAAGAGCAGAAAAATTTGACTGTCAATGGAAAAAAATTTGTTTGTTTAAATGGTGTTTTATGCCAGTTTCAAAATTTTTCAGTTTTATTTTGGCATTCAGTTTTTATTTGGCGAGGAAGCTTAAGTACCCGGAGAAAACCCCAACCTTCAGTAAGAAAACTGGCAATCCTTGTAAATTAAGATTGCTGTCCAGTACACCCTGCAAGCAGTGAGACTCGAACCCACAACCTAAGTGTTGACAGACCACATGATTTAAAAGTAGACAAACTACCTTAACCACTCAGCCACCGAGGCCCCCCAATGGAAAGGTATGATATTTTAGGTAGAGACAAAAAATTTAGCCTTTTGTAGTGGCTATAATGAACCTACTCTTAACGACATCTTAAAGGAGGATTACTTTACTAAGAAATGAGTGTGTCAATGTCCAAAAATGTCACCCACTATGGCCCAGGACCAGGAAACCCATATAATGACAACCACAACAAAAATCACTAAAGTCTTAAATGGCTGGGTTGCAAAGAAGTATATTTTCAACACCATACTAAAGGAAAGTTGTGAAGGTATTTTTATTATCTTCAAACATGCTAAAATTGCACACTTGTTATATTGTTTAATGTCAAAATATAATGCAAACAAATAAATTTGTCTTATTTTGCCCCAAAAAGTGATTTTTTTTAAATGCAGTATACTGAAGTGATTGATTACTGATTTATTGGTCAATAGCAAATGCACAACTTCAATACATGTGCAATCTTTCTGTGAAGTTTCAGAGATCTTGGTTGAAAACCGTAGGAGGAGTTGATCACACAAAATAGATACCATATTGGTAAACCCCCTCCTACAGCAGCATACCTTGTTATGATGGTGTATAAATACATAACCAATGTCTTTAAATTTGGGGACTGATAAGGGGCTATTTATATGTGATAGATTTGTTCTTTGCATAAAAAATATGTAGTAGGTTAGTTACACGTGGCCTGGGTCACGATGAAGTTGTATGACATTAACAGCTAATGTACCTTCCAAGTATGTGGCAATAACTTCTTCACATTGGCCTACCCCATTTCTCTGTTCAATTGCCACTATGTATGTGGCAATAACTTCTTCACATTAGCCTACCCCATTTCTCTGTTCAATTGACACTATGTATGTGGCAATAACTTCTTCACATTGGCCTACCCCATTTCTCTGTTCAATTGACACTATGTATGTGGCAATAACTTCTTCACATTGGCCTACCCCATTTCTCTGTTCAATTGACACTATGTATGTGGCAATAACTTCTTCACATTGGCCTACCCCATTTCTCTGTTCAATTGACACTATGTATGTGGCAATAACTTCTTCACATTGGCCTACCCCATTTCTCTGTTCAATTGACACTATGTATGTGGCAATAACTTCTTCACATTGGCCTACCCCATTTCTCTGTTCAATTGACACTATGTATGTGGCAATAACTTTTTCACATTGGCCTACCCCATTTCTGTTCAATTGACACTATGTATGTGGCAATAACTTCTTCACATTGGCCTACCCCATTTCTCTGTTCATTGCCACTATGTATGTGGCAATAACTTCTTCACATTGGCCTACCCCATTTCTCTGTTCAATGCCACTATGTATGTGGCAATAACTTCTTCACATTGGCCTACCCCATTCTCTGTTCAATTGACACTATGTATGTGGCAATAACTTCTTCACATTGGCCTACCCCATTTCTCTGTTCAATTGACACTATGTATGTGGCAATAACTTCTTCACATTGGCCTACCCCATTTCTCTGTTCAATGCCACTATGTATGTGGCAATAACTTCTTCACATTGGCCTACCCCATTCTCTGTTCAATTGACACTATGTATGTGGCAATAACTTCTTCACATTGGCCTACCCCATTTCTCTGTTCAATGCCACTATGTATGTGGCAATAACTTCTTCACATTGGCCTACCCCATTCTCTGTTCAATTGACACTATGTATGTGGCAATAACTTCTTCACATTGGCCTACCCCATTTCTCTGTTCAATGCCACTATGTATGTGGCAATAACTTCTTCACATTGGCCCACCCCATTCTCTGTTCAATTGACACTATGTATGTGGCAATAACTTCTTCACATTGGCCTACCCCATTCTCTGTTCAATTGACACTATGTATGTGGCAATAACTTCTTCACATTGGCCTACCCCATTTCTCTGTTCAATTGACACTATGTATGTGGCAATAACTTTTTCACATTGGCCTACCCCTTTTCTCTGTTCAATTGACCCTCTGTATGTGGAAATAACTTCTTCACGTTGGCCTACCCCATTTCTCTGTTCAATGCCACTATGTATGTGGCAATAACTTCTTCACATTGGCCTACCCCATTTCTCTGTTCAATTGACACTATGTATGTGGCAATAACTTCTTCACATTGGCCTACCCCATTTCTCTGTTCAATTGCCACTATGTATGTGGCAATAACTTCTTCACATTGGCCTACCCCATTTCTCTGTTCAATTGACACTATGTATGTGGCAATAACTTCTTCACATTGGCCTACCCCATTTCTCTGTTCAATTGACACTATGTATGTGGCAATAACTTATTCACATTGGCCCACCCCATTTCTCTGTTCAATTGACACTATGTATGTGGCAATAACTTCTTCACATTGGCCTACCCCATTTCTCTGTTCAATTGACACTATGTATGTGCCAATAACTTCTTCACATTGGCCTACCCCATTTCTCTGTTCAATTGACACTATGTATGTGGCAATAACTTCTTCACATTGGCCTACCCCATTTCTCTGTTCAATTGACACTATGTATGTGGCAATAACTTCTTCACATTGGCCTACCCCATTTCTCTGTTCAATTGACACTATGTATGTGGCAATAACTTCTTCACATTGGCCTACCCCATTTCTCTGTTCAATTGACACTATGTATGTGGCAATAACTTCTTCACATTGGCCTACCCCATTTCTCTATTCAATTGCCACTAAGTATGTGGCAATAACTTCTTCACATTGGCCTACCCCATTTCTCTGTTCAATTGACACTATGTATGTGGCAATAACTTCTTCACATTGGCCTACCCCATTTCTCTGTTCAATTGACACTATGTATGTGGAAATAACTTCTTCACATTAGCCTACCCCATTTCTCTGTTCAATTGCCACTAAGTATGTGGCAATAACTTCTTCACATTGGCCTACCCCATTTCTCTGTTCAATTGACACTATGTATGTGGCAATAACTTCTTCACATTGGCCTACCCCATTTCTCTGTTCAATGCCACTATGTATGTGGCAATAACTTCTTCACATTGGCCTACCCCATTTCTCTGTTCAATTGACACTATGTATGTGGCAATAACTTCTTCACATTGGCCTACCCCATTTCTCTGTTCAATGCCACTATGTATGTGGCAATAACTTCTTCACATTGGCCTACCCCATTTCTCTGTTCAATTGACACTATGTATGTGGCAATAACTTATTCACATTGGCCTACCCCATTTCTCTGTTCAATTGACACTATGTATGTGGCAATAACTTCTTCACATTGGCCTACCCCATTTCTCTGTTCAATTGACACTATGTATGTGGAAATAACTTCTTCACATTGGCCTACCCCATTTCTCTGTTCAATTGACACTATGTATGTGGCAATAACTTCTTCACATTGGCCTACCCCATTTCTCTGTTCAATGACACTAAGTATGTGGCAATAACTTATTTACATTGGCCTACCCCATTTCTCTGTTCAATGCCACTATGTATGTGGAAATAACTTCTTCACATTGGCCTACCCCATTTCTCTGTTCAATTGACACTATGTATGTGGCAATAACTTCTTCACATTGGCCCACCCCATTTCTCTGTTCAATTGAAACTATGTATGCGGCAATTACTTCTTCACATTGGCCCACCCCATTTCTCTGTTCAATTGACACTATGTATGTGGCAATAACTTCTTCACATTGGCCTACCCCATTTCTCTGTTCAATTGACACTATGTATGTGGCAATAACTTCTTCACATTGGCCTACCCCATTTCTCTGTTCAATTGACACTATGTATGTGGCAATAACTTCTTCAAATTAGCCTACCCCATTTCTCTGTTCAATTGACACTATGTGTGTGGCAATAACTTCTTCACATTAGCCTACCCCATTTCTCTGTTCAATTGACACTATGTATGTGGCAATAACTTCTTCACATTGGCCTACCCCATTTCTCTGTTCAATTGACACTATGTATGTGGAAATAACTTCTTCACGTTGGCCTACCCCATTTCTCTGTTCAATTGACACTATGTATGTGGAAATAACTTCTTCACATTGGCCTACCCCATTTCTCTGTTCAATTGACACTATGTATGTGGCAATAACTTCTTCACATTGGCCTACCCCATTTCTCTGTTCAATGCCACTATGTATGTGGCAATAACTTCTTCACATTGGCCTACCCCATTTCTCTGTTCAATTGACACTATGTTTCTGGCAATAACTTATTCACATTGGCCTACCCCATTTCTCTGTTCAATTGCCACTATGTATGTGGCAATAACTTCTTCACATTGGCCTACCCCATTTCTCTGTTCAATTGACACTATGTATGTGGCAATAACTTCTTCACATTGGCCTACCCCATTTCTCTGTTCAATTGACACTATGTATGTGGCAATAACTTCTTCACATTGGCCTACCCCATTTCTCTGTTCAATTGACACTTACTTTATTATTTGTTTCTAAACATATCTCAAATATTGCTTCTTTTGTATTAAATACTGACCAATACACCAATCTATCAGTTCTTTTATTCAAGTCTTTTTTTGCAATACTTTCTCCTGAGGTTAGATTTAAGATAACTAAGTGTGATTTGTAAGTTTTATACATTTTTGGTCTCTAGAATTTTGTATCCACCATGTTTTTTATTGCAGGGAAATAGATCATTATAATTACAATGCTATCAGAAAAAATGAATTGTAATTTACTGTTATACTAATGTGAATTTTTAAATAGAATCTCACGTCAGTGAAAGAGAAAAAGAAGATACTGAAATAAGTATATTTAGAAAAGTTCCGTCAAAAAAACTACCTATTATAATAAAATAATAAATTATTATAATAAACGTAATAACCATTATAATCATTGTGTATTGATTATATAATTAGATTGTAAAGAAAAATCTTATTCTTTAATCATTTCTTATCTTTCCTAATTAACTAATGCAGGATATTCAAAGGATACCTGTTTAATAGACATCATAAATAACATATAAAACGAATAATCGTACCCTCGAGTTTTTTTTTGGCGAGGGTACGAATTTAGTCCCATTACTCGTAATATAGCAGGGCAGGTGTGAATCACTCCCGGCACTTTGATGTCAAAAAGAAACTGCATATATAATCAGTTTTGATATCTTTCAACAGTGTCACCATTTTTTATCGGTTTCGTGTTTTAAGATGGATCATCATTGATACGTGATGATAGTTATTGAAGTTTTTAATAACCCGCTGTACGTTGTGTATTAACTGACATTAATTTCTCTGTTTAATCACGTTTACTACACGAAAAACATTGAGAAACCCGATACTGAATGGTGTGTTGCATCTTGGGGGAGAGTATATGTAAATTACTGGACTCTTACTTGGTTGTTACAGTGCAAATTAGCAGTATTATACTAAAATTGGGCTTGTTATCCATATACGGAAAAATGATCAACATAGCATTTTCCACGTGCAGCTTCAAAGAAGAAAATGGAAATTTCTTCAATAAAGATCATTTCCCGTTATTTTCGCGATAACCGAATGTTCAAATTTTGTTTAAAAAGACCAAAGGTAGAATTGATTATTTGCTTCATTACTAGCATAAGGAATAAATTCTGCAGTCAATCCAACAAATCACGAAATAAACTTCGGATTATAATGGCAGTAAAATTCGGCCTAAAGAACATAATGATGCGTCACATGTCATTATGATGCATCCCAGGTCATTATGATGTATCACAGGTCATTATGATGTATCACAGGTCATTATGATGCATCACAGGTCATTATGATGCATCACAGATCATTATGATGCATCAGGGGTTATTATGATGTGTCACAGGTCATTATGATGCATCACAGGTCATTATGATGCATCAGGGGTCATTAGGATGCATCAGGGGTCATTAGGATGCATCACAGGTCATTATGATGCATCAGGGGTCATTAGGATACATCAGGGGTCATTATGACTCATCATAGGTCTTTATGATGTGTCACAGGTCATTATGATGCATAACTGGTCATTATGATGCATCACAGATCATTTATGATGCATCACAGAGCATTATGATGCATCAGGGGTCATTATGATGCATCAGGAGTCATTATGATGCATCAGGAGTCATTATGATGCATCAGGGGTCATTATGATGCATCAGGAGTCATTACGATGCATCAGGAGTCATTATGATGCATCACAGGTCATTATGATGCATCAGGGGTTATTATGATGCATCACAGGTCATAAGAATACATCACAGATCATTATCATATATCAGGAGTCATTATGATGCATCAGGGGTCATTGTGATGCATCACAGATCATTATGATGCATCACAGGTCATAAGGATGTGTCACAGGTCATTATGATGCATCACAGGTCATTATGATGCAACACAGGTCATTATGATGTGTCACAGGTCATTATGATGCATCACAGGTCATTATGATGCATCAGGGGTCATGATGCATCACAGGTCATTAGGATGTGTCACAATTCATTATGATGCATCACAGGTCATTAGGATGCATCACAGGTCATTATGATGCATCACAGGTCATAAGGATGTGTCACAGGTCATTATGATGCATCACAGGTCATAAGGATGCAACACAGGTCATTATGATGTGTCACAGGTCATTATGATGCATCACAGGTCATTATGATGCATCAGGGGTCATGATGCATCACAGGTCATTAGAATGCATCACAGGTCATTAGGATGCATCACATGTCACTATGATGCATCACAGATCATTAAGATGGATTACAGGTCATTATGATACATCACAGGTCATTATGATGCAACACATGTCATTATGATGCAACACAGATCATTATGATGGATTACAGGTCATTATGATACATCACAGGTCATTAGAATGTGTCACAAGTCATTATGATGCATCACAGGTCATTATGATGCATCACAGGTCATAAGGATGCAACACAGGTCATTATGATGTGTCACAGGTCATTATGATGAGTCACATGTCATTATGATGCATCACAGGTCATTATGATGCGTCACAGGTCATTAGAATGTGTCACAAGTCATTATGATGCATCACAGGTCATTATGATGCATCACAGGTCATTATGATGCATCACAGGTCATTTATGATGCATCACAGAGCATTATGATGCATCATGGGTCATTATGATGCATCAGGAGTCATTATGATGCATCAGGAGTCATTATGATGCATCAGGGGTCATTATGATGCATCAGGAGACATTATGATGCATCAGGGGTTATTATGATGCATCACAGGTCATAAGAATACATCACAGATCATAATCATATATCAGGAGTCATTATGATGCATCAGGGGTCATTGTGATGCATCACAGATCATTATGATGCATCACAGGTCATTTATGATGCATCACAGAGCATTATGATGCATCATGGGTCATTATGATGCATCAGGAGTCATTATGATGCATCAGGAGTCATTATGATGCTTCAGGGGTCATTATGATGCATCACAGGTCATTATGATGCATCAGGGGTTATTATGATGCATCACAGGTCATAAGAATACATCACAGATCATAATCATATATCAGGAGTCATTATGATGCATCAGGGGTCATTGTGATGCATCACAGATCATTATGATGCATCACAGGTCATAAGGATGTGTCACAGGTCATTATGATGCATCACAGGTCATTATGATGCAACACAGGTCATTATGATGTGTCACAGGTCATTATGATGCATTACAGGTCATTATGATGCATCAGGGGTCATGATGCATCACAGGTCATTAGGATGTGTCACAATTCATTATGATGCATCACAGGTCATTAGGATGCATCACAGGTCATTATGATGCATCACAGGTCATAAGGATGTGTCACAGGTCATTATGATGCATCACAGGTCATAAGGATGCAACACAGGTCATTATGATGTGTCACAGGTCATTATGATGCATCACAGGTCATTATGATGCATCAGGGGTCATGATGCATCACAGGTCATTAGGATGCATCACAGGTCATTAGGATGCATCACATGTCACTATGATGCATCACAGATCATTAGGATGCATCACAGGTCATTATGATGAGTCACAAGTCATTATGATGCATCACAGGTCATTATGATGCAACACAGGTCATAAGGATGTGACTCAGGTCATAAGGATGTGTCACAGGTCATTATGATGCATCACAGGTCATAAGGATGCAACTCAGGTCATTATGATGTGTCACAGGTCATTATGATGGATTACAGGTCATTATGATACATCACAAGTCATTAGGATGCATCACAGGTCATTAGAATGTGTCACAAGTCATTATGATGCATCACAGGTCATTATGATGCATCACAGGTCATTTATGATGCATCACAGAGCATTATGATGCATCATGGGTCATTATGATGCATCAGGAGTCATTATGATGCATCAGGAGTCATTATGATGCATCAGGGGTCATTATGATGCATCAGGAGACATTATGATGCATCAGGAGTCATTATGATGCATCAGGGGTTATTATGATGCATCACAGGTCATAAGAATACATCACAGATCATTATCATATATCAGGAGTCATTATGATGCATCAGGGGTCATTGTGATGCATCACAGATCATTATGATGCATCACAGGTCATAAGGATGTGTCACAGGTCATTATGATGCATCACAGGTCATTATGATGCAACACAGGTCATTATGATGTGTCACAGGTCATTATGATGCATCACAGGTCATTATGATGCATCAGGGGTCATGATGCATCACAGGTCATTAGGATGTGTCACAATTCATTATGATGCATCACAGGTCATTATGATGCATCACAGGTCATAAGGATGTGTCACAGGTCATTATGATGCATCACAGGTCATAAGGATGCAACACAGGTCATTATGATGTGTCACAGGTCATTATGATGCATCACAGGTCATTATGATGCATCAGGGGTCATGATGCATCACAGGTCATTAGGATGCATCACAGGTCATTAGGATGCATCACATGTCACTATGATGCATCACAGATCATTAGGATGCATCACAGGTCATTATGATGAGTCACAAGTCATTATGATGCATCACAGGTCATTATGATGCAACACAGGTCATAAGGATGTGACTCAGGTCATAAGGATGTGTCACAGGTCATTATGATGCATCACAGGTCATAAGGATGCAACTCAGGTCATTATGATGTGTCACAGGTCATTATGATGGATTACAGGTCATTATGATACATCACAAGTCATTAGGATGCATCACAGGTCATTAGAATGTGTCACAAGTCATTATGATGCAACACAGGTCATTATGATGTGTCACAGGTCATTATGATGCATCACAGGTCATTATGATGCATCACAGGTCATTATGATGCATCAGGGGTCATGATGCATCACAGGTCATTAGAATGTGTCACAAGTCATTATGATGCATCACAGGTCATTATGATGCGTCACAGGTCATGATTAGTCACATGTCATTATGATGCAACACAGATCATTATGATGGATTACAGGTCATTATGATACATCACAATTCATTATGATGCATCACAGGTCATTATGATACATCACAAGTCATAAGGATGTGTCACAGGTCATTATGATGCATCACAGGTCATAAGATGTGTCACAGGTCATTATGATGTGTCACAGGTCATTATGATGCATCACATGTCATTATGATGCGTCACATGTCATTATGATGCATCACAGGTCATTATGATGGATTACAGGTCATTATGATACATCACAGGCCATTAGAATGTGTCACAAGTCATTATGATGCATCACAGGTCATAAGGATGTGTCACAGGTCATTATGATGCATCACAGGCCATTAGAATGTGTCACAAGTCATTATGATGCATCACAGGTCATAAGAGGTGTCACAGGTCATTATGATGTGTCACAGGTCATTATGATGCATCACAGGTCATAAGGATGTGTCACAAGTCATTATGATACATCACAGGTCATAAGATTTGTCACAGGTCATTATGATGTGTCACAGGTCATTATGATGCATCACAGGTCATAAGGATGTGTCACAAGTCATTATGATACATCACAGGTCATAAGGATGTGTCACAGGTCATTATGATGCATCACATGTGATAAGGATGTGTCACAGGTCATTATGATGCATCATAGGCCATTAGAATGTGTCACAAGTCATTATGATACATCACAGGCCATTAGAATGTGTCACAAGTCATTATGATGCATCACAGGTCATAAGGATGTGTCACAGGTCATTATGATGCATCACAGGTCATAAGATGTGTCACGGGTCATTATGATGCATCACAGGCCATTAGAATGTGTCACAAGTCATTATGATGCATCACAGGTCATAAGGATGTGTCACAGGTCATTATGATGCATCACAGGTCATAAGATGTGTCACAGGTCATTATGATGTGTCACAGGTCATTATGATGCATCACAGGTCATAAGGATGTGTCACAAGTCATTATGATACATCACAGGTCATAAGGATGTGTCACGGGTCATTATGATGCATCACAGGCCATTAGAATGTGTCACAAGTCATTATGATGCATCACAGGTCATAAGGATGTGTCACAGGTCATTATGATGCATCACAGGTCATAAGATGTGTCACAGGTCATTATGATGTGTCACAGGTCATTATGATGCATCACATGTCATTATGATGCGTCACAGGTCATTATGATGCATCAGGGGTCATGATGCATCACAGGTCATTAGAATGTGTCACAAGTCATTATGATGCATCACAGGTCATTATGATGCGTCACAGGTCATGATGAGTCACATGTCATTATGATGCAACACAGGTCATTATGATACATCACAGGCCATTAGAATGTGTCACAAGTCATTATGATGCATCACAGGTCATAAGGATGTGTCACAGGTCATTATGATGCATCACAGGTCATAAGATGTGTCACAGGTCATTATGATGCATCACAGGCCATTAGAATGTGTCACAAGTCATTATGATGCATCACAGGTCATAAGATGTGTCACAGGTCATTATGATGTGTCACAGGTCATTATGATGCATCACATGTCATTATGATGCATCACAGGTCATTATGATGCATCAGGGGTCATGATGCATCACAGGTCATTATGATGCATCACAGGTCATAAGATGTGTCACAGGTCATTATGATGCATCACAGGCCATTAGAATGTGTCACAAGTCATTATGATGCATCACAGGTCATAAGGATGTGTCACAGGTCATTATGATGCATCACAGGTCATTAAGATGCAACACAGGTCATTATGATGTGTCACAGGTCATTATGATGCATCACAGGTCATTATGATGCATCAGGGGTCATGATGCATCACAGGTCATTAGGATGTGTCACAATTCATTATGATGCATCACAGGTCATTAGGATGCATCACAGGTCATTATGATGCATCACAGGTCATAATGATGTGTCACAGGTCATTATGATGCATCACAGGTCATAAGGATGCAACACAGGTCATTATGATGTGTCACAGGTCATTATGATGCATCACAGGTCATTATGATGCATCAGGGGTCATGATGCATCACAGGTCATTAGGATGCATCACAGGTCATTAGGATGCATCACATGTCACTATGATGCATCACAGATCATTAGGATGCATCACAGGTCATTATGATGCATCACAGGTCATTATGATGCAACACAGGTCATAAGGATGTGACACAGGTCATAAGGATGTGTCACAGGTCATTATGATGCATCACAGGTCATAAGGATGCAACTCAGGTCATTATGATGTGTCACAGGTCATTATGATGAGTCACATGTCATTATGATGCATCACAGGTCATTATGATGCGTCACAGGTCATTAGAATGTGTCACAAGTCATTATGATGCATCACAGGTCATTATGATGCATCACAGGTCATTTATGATGCATCACAGAGCATTATGATGCATCACAGATCATTATGATGCATCACAGGTCATTATGATGAGTCACAGGTCATTATGATGCATCACAGGTCATTATGATGCATAACAGATCATTAGGATGCATCACAGGTCATTATGATGCATCACAGATCATTATGATGCATCACAGGTCATTATGATGAGTCACAGGTCATTATGATGCGTCACAGGTCATTAGAATGTGTCACAAGTCATTATGATGCATCACAGGTCATTATGATGCATCACAGGTCATTTATGATGCATCACAGAGCATTATGATGCATCACAGGTCATTATGATGCGTCACAGGTCATTAGAATGTGTCCCAAGTCATTATGATGCATCACAGGTCATTATGATGCATCACAGGTCATTTATGATGCATCACAGAGCATTATGTTGCATCACAGATCATTATGATGCATCACAGGTCATTATGATGAGTCACAGGTCATTATGATGCATCACAGGTCATTATGATGCATAACAGATCATTAGGATGCATCACAGGTCATTATGATGCATCACAGATCATTATGATGCATCACAGGTCATTATGATGAGTCACAGGTCATTATGATGCGTCACAGGTCATTAGAATGTGTCACAAGTCATTATGATGCATCACAGGTCATTATGATGCATCACAGGTCATTTATGATGCATCACAGAGCATTATGATGCATCACAGGTCATTATGATGCGTCACAGGTCATTAGAATGTGTCACAAGTCATTATGATGCATCACAGGTCATTATGATGCATCACAGGTCATTTATGATGCATCACAGAGCATTATGATGCATCACAGATCATTATGATGCATCACAGGTCATTATGATGAGTCACAGGTCATTATGATGCATCACAGGTCATTATGATGCCTCACAGATCATTGGGATGCATCACAGGCCATTAGGATGCATCACAGGTCATTAGGATGCATCACATGTCACTATGATGCATCACAGATCATTAGGATGCATCACAGGTCATTATGATGCATCACAGGTCATTATGATGCAACACAGGTCATAAGGATGTGACACAGGTCATAAGGATGTGTCACAGGTCATTATGATGCATCACAGGTCATAAGGATGCAACTCAGGTCATTATGATGTGTCACAGGTCATTATGATGAGTCACATGTCATTATGATGCATCACAGGTCATTATGATGCGTCACAGGTCATTAGAATGTGTCACAAGTCATTATGATGCATCACAGGTCATTTATGATGCATCACAGAGCATTATGATGCATCACAGATCATTATGATGCATCACAGGTCATTATGATGAGTCACAGGTCATTATGATGCATCACAGGTCATTATGATGCATAACAGATCATTAGGATGCATCACAGGTCATTATGATGCATCACAGATCATTATGATGCATCACAGGTCATTATGATGAGTCACAGGTCATTATGATGCGTCACAGGTCATTAGAATGTGTCACAAGTCATTATGATGCATCACAGGTCATTATGATGCATCACAGGTCATTTATGATGCATCACAGAGCATTATGATGCATCACAGGTCATTATGATGCGTCACAGGTCATTAGAATGTGTCACAAGTCATTATGATGCATCACAGGTCATTATGATGCATCACAGGTCATTTATGATGCATCACAGAGCATTATGATGCATAACAGATCATTAGGATGCATCACAGGTCATTATGATGCATCACAGATCATTATGATGCATCACAGGTCATTATGATGAGTCACAGGTCATTATGATGCGTCACAGGTCATTAGAATGTGTCACAAGTCATTATGATGCATCACAGGTCATTATGATGCATCACAGGTCATTTATGATGCATCACAGAGCATTATGATGCATCACAGGTCATTATGATGCGTCACAGGTCATTAGAATGTGTCACAAGTCATTATGATGCATCACAGGTCATTATGATGCATCACAGGTCAGTTATGATGCATCACAGAGCATTATGATGCATCACAGATCATTATGATGCATCACAGGTCATTATGATGAGTCACAGGTCATTATGATGCATCACAGGTCATTATGATGCCTCACAGATCATTGGGATGCATCACAGGCCATTAGGATGCATCACAGGTCATTATGATGCATCACAGGCCATTAGGATGCATCACAGGTCATTATGATGTATCACAGGTCATTATGATGCATCACAGGTCATTATGATGCATCACAGGTCATTTATGATGCATCACAGAGCATTATGATGCATCACAGGTCATTATGATGCATCACAGGTCATTATGATGCATCAGGGGTCATGATGCATCACAGGTCATTAGGATGTGTCACAATTCATTATGATGCATCACATGTCATTATGATGTGTCACATGTCATTATGATGCATCACAGGTCATTATGATGCATCACAGATCATTGGGATGCATCACAGGCCATTAGGATGCATCACAGGTCATTATGATGCATCACAGGCCATTAGGATGCATCACAGGTCATTATGATGTATCACAGGTCATTATGATGCATCACAGGTCATTATGATGCATCACAGGTCATTTATGATGCATCACAGAGCATTATGATGCATCACAGGTCATTATGATGCATCACAGGTCATTATGATGCATCAGGGGTCATGATGCATCACAGGTCATTAGGATGTGTCACAATTCATTATGATGCATCACATGTCATTATGATGCGTCACATGTCATTATGATGCATCACAGGTCATTATGATGGATTACAGGTCATTATGATACATCACAGGCCATTAGAATGTGTCACAAGTCATTATGATGCATCACAGGTCATAAGGATGTGTCACAGGTCATTATGATGCATCACAGGTCATAAGATGTGTCACAGGTCATTATGATGCATCACAGGCCATTAGAATGTGTCACAAGTCATTATGATGCATCACAGGTCATAAGGATGTGTCACAAGTCATTATGATACATCACAGGTCATAAGGATGTGTCACGGGTCATTATGATGCATCACAGGCCATTAGAATGTGTCACAAGTCATTATGATGCATCACAGGTCATAAGGATGTGTCACAGGTCATTATGATGCATCACAGGTCATAAGATGTGTCACAGGTCATTATGATGTGTCACAGGTCATTATGATGCATCACATGTCATTATGATGCGTCACGGGTCATTATGATGCATCAGGGGTCATGATGCATCACAGGTCATTAGAATGTGTCACAAGTCATTATGATGCATCACAGGTCATTATGATGCATCACAGGTCATGATGAGTCACATGTCATTATGATGCAACACAGGTCATTATGATACATCACAGGCCATTAGAATGTGTCACAAGTCATTATGATGCATCACAGGTCATTATGATGCATCACAGGTCATAAGATGTGTCACAGGTCATTATGATGCATCACAGGCCATTAGAATGTGTCACAAGTCATTATGATGCATCACAGGTCATTATGATGTGTCACAGGTCATTATGATGCATCACAGGTCATAAGGATGTGTCACAAGTCATTATGATACATCACAGGTCATAAGATGTGTCACAGGTCATTATGATGTGTCACAGGTCATTATGATGCATCACAGGTCATAAGGATGTGTCACAAGTCTTTATGATACATCACAGGTCATAAGGATGTGTCACGGGTCATTATGATGCATCACAGGCCATTAGAATGTGTCACAAGTCATTATGATGCATCACAGGTCATAAGGATGTGTCACAGGTCATTATGATGCATCACAGGTCATAAGATGTGTCACAGGTCATTATGATGTGTCACAGGTCATTATGATGCATCACAGGTCATAAGGATGTGTCACAAGTCATTATGATACATCACAGGTCATAAGGATGTGTCACGGGTCATTATGATGCATCACAGGCCATTAGAATGTGTCACAAGTCATTATGATGCATCACAGGTCATAAGGATGTGTCACAGGTCATTATGATGCATCACAGGTCATAAGATGTGTCACAGGTCATTATGATGTGTCACAGGTCATTATGATGCATCACATGTCATTATGATGCGTCACAGGTCATTATGATGCATCAGGGGTCATGATACATCACAGGTCATTAGAATGTGTCACAAGTCATTATGATGCATCACAGGTCATTATGATGCGTCACAGGTCATGATGAGTCACATGTCATTATGATGCAACACAGGTCATTATGATACATCACAGGCCATTAGAATGTGTCACAAGTCATTATGATGCATCACAGGTCATAAGGATGTGTCACAGGTCATTATGATGCATCACAGGTCATAAGATGTGTCACAGGTCATTATGATGCACCACAGGCCATTAGAATGTGTCACAAGTCATTATGATGCATCACAGGTCATAAGATGTGTCACAGGTCATTATGATGCATCACATGTCATTATGATGCGTCACAGGTCATTATGATGCATCAGGGGTCATGATGCATCACAGGTCATTATGATGCATCACAGGTCATTATGATGTGTCACAAGTCATTATGATGCATCACAGGTCATGATGATGTGTCACATGTCATTATGATGCATCACAGGTCATTATGATGCATCACAGGTCATTATGATGTGTCACATGTCATTATGATGCATCACAGGTCATTATGATACATCACAAGTCATGATGCATCACAGGTCATTAGAATGTGTCACAAGTCATTATGATGCGTCACAGGTCATGATGAGTCACATGTCATTATGATGCAACACAGATCATTATGATGGATTACAGGTCATTATGATACATCACAAGTCATTATGATACATCACAGGTCATTATGATGCATCACAGGTCATAAGGATGTGTCACAGGTCATTATGATGCATCACAGGTCATTATGATGCATCACAGGTTATTATGATGTGTCACAGGTCATTATCATGCATCACAGGTCATTATGATACATCACAGGTCATTATGATGAGTCACAGGTTATTATGATGTGTCACAGGTCATTATGATGCATCACAGGTCATTATGATGCATAACAGATCATTAGGATGCATCACAGGTCATTATGATGCATCACAGATCATTATGATGCATCACAGGTCATTATGATGAGTCACAGGTCATTATGATGCGTCACAGGTCATTAGAATGTGTCACAAGTCATTATGATGCATCACAGGTCATTATGATGCATCACAGGTCATTTATGATGCATCACAGAGCATTATGATGCATCACAGGTCATTATGATGCGTCACAGGTCATTAGAATGTGTCACAAGTCATTATGATGCATCACAGGTCATTATGATGCATCACAGGTCATTTATGATGCATCACAGAGCATTATGATGCATCACAGATCATTATGATGCATCACAGGTCATTATGATGAGTCACAGGTCATTATGATGCATCACAGGTCATTATGATGCCTCACAGATCATTGGGATGCATCACAGGCCATTAGGATGCATCACAGGTCATTATGATGCATCACAGGTCATTAGGATGCATCACAGGTCATTATGATGTATCACAGGTCATTATGATGCATCACAGGTCATTATGATGCATCACAGGTCATTTATGATGCATCACAGAGCATTATGATGCATCACAGGTCATTATGATGCATCACAGGTCATTATGATGCATCAGGGGTCATGATGCATCACAGGTCATTAGGATGTGTCACAATTCATTATGATGCATCACATGTCATTATGATGTGTCACATGTCATTATGATGCATCACAGGTCATTATGATGCATCACAGATCATTGGGATGCATCACAGGCCATTAGGATGCATCACAGGTCATTATGATGCATCACAGGCCATTAGGATGCATCACAGGTCATTATGATGTATCACAGGTCATTATGATGCATCACAGGTCATAATGATGCATCACAGGTCATTTATGATGCATCACAGAGCATTATGATGCATCACAGGTCATTATGATGCATCACAGGTCATTATGATGCATCAGGGGTCATGATGCATCACAGGTCATTAGGATGTGTCACAATTCATTATGATGCATCACATGTCATTATGATGCGTCACATGTCATTATGATGCATCACAGGTCATTATGATGGATTACAGGTCATTATGATACATCACAGGCCATTAGAATGTGTCACAAGTCATTATGATGCATCACAGGTCATAAGGATGTGTCACAGGTCATTATGATGCATCACAGGTCATAAGATGTGTCACAGGTCATTATGATGCATCACAGGCCATTAGAATGTGTCACAAGTCATTATGATGCATCACAGGTCATAAGGATGTGTCACAAGTCATTATGATACATCACAGGTCATAAGGATGTGTCACGGGTCATTATGATGCATCACAGGCCATTAGAATGTGTCACAAGTCATTATGATGCATCACAGGTCATAAGGATGTGTCACAGGTCATTATGATGCATCACAGGTCATAAGATGTGTCACAGGTCATTATGATGTGTCACAGGTCATTATGATGCATCACATGTCATTATGATGCGTCACGGGTCATTATGATGCATCAGGGGTCATGATGCATCACAGGTCATTAGAATGTGTCACAAGTCATTATGATGCATCACAGGTCATTATGATGCATCACAGGTCATGATGAGTCACATGTCATTATGATGCAACACAGGTCATTATGATACATCACAGGCCATTAGAATGTGTCACAAGTCATTATGATGCATCACAGGTCATTATGATGCATCACAGGTCATTAGAATGTGTCACAAGTCATTATGATGCATCACAGGCCATTAGAATGTGTCACAAGTCATTATGATGCATCACAGGTCATTATGATGTGTCACAGGTCATTATGATGCATCACAGGTCATAAGGATGTGTCACAAGTCATTATGATACATCACAGGTCATAAGATGTGTCACAGGTCATTATGATGCATCACAGGTCATAAGGATGTGTCACAAGTCTTTATGATACATCACAGGTCATAAGGATGTGTCACGGGTCATTATGATGCATCACAGGCCATTAGAATGTGTCACAAGTCATTATGATGCATCACAGGTCATAAGGATGTGTCACAGGTCATTATGATGCATCACAGGTCATAAGATGTGTCACAGGTCATTATGATGTGTCACAGGTCATTATGATGCATCACAGGTCATAAGGATGTGTCACAAGTCATTATGATACATCACAGGTCATAAGGATGTGTCACGGGTCATTATGATGCATCACAGGCCATTAGAATGTGTCACAAGTCATTATGATGCATCACAGGTCATAAGGATGTGTCACAGGTCATTATGATGCATCACAGGTCATAAGATGTGTCACAGGTCATTATGATGTGTCACAGGTCATTATGATGCATCACATGTCATTATGATGCGTCACAGGTCATTATGATGCATCAGGGGTCATGATACATCACAGGTCATTAGAATGTGTCACAAGTCATTATGATGCATCACAGGTCATTATGATGCGTCACAGGTCATGATGAGTCACATGTCATTATGATGCAACACAGGTCATTATGATACATCACAGGCCATTAGAATGTGTCACAAGTCATTATGATGCATCACAGGTCATAAGGATGTGTCACAGGTCATTATGATGCATCACAGGTCATAAGATGTGTCACAGGTCATTATGATGCACCACAGGCCATTAGAATGTGTCACAAGTCATTATGATGCATCACAGGTCATAAGATGTGTCACAGGTCATTATGATGCATCACATGTCATTATGATGCATCACATGTCATTATGATGCGTCACAGGTCATTATGATGCATCAGGGGTCATGATGCATCACAGGTCATTATGATGCATCACAGGTCATTATGATGTGTCACAAGTCATTATGATGCATCACAGGTCATGATGATGTGTCACATGTCATTATGATGCATCACAGGTCATTATGATGCATCACAGGTCATTATGATGTGTCACATGTCATTATGATGCATCACAGGTCATTATGATACATCACAAGTCATGATGCATCACAGGTCATTAGAATGTGTCACAAGTCATTATGATGCGTCACAGGTCATGATGAGTCACATGTCATTATGATGCAACACAGATCATTATGATGGATTACAGGTCATTATGATACATCACAAGTCATTATGATACATCACAGGTCATTATGATGCATCACAGGTCATAAGGATGTGTCACAGGTCATTATGATGCATCACAGGTCATTATGATGCATCACAGGTTATTATGATGTGTCACAGGTCATTATCATGCATCACAGGTCATTATGATACATCACAGGTCATTATGATGAGTCACAGGTCATTATATGCATCAGGGGTCATTCAGCAAATATATTCATAAGAAATCGTTCATTAAACAACGGTTTTGTTTTCATTAATGTGATGAAGAATAATTGAGTGTGAATTTTTAATTCCGTAATATTACATACTTTAATATTCATCATCTTATGAAGACATACTGATAGTGTTTGCCCATTTTAATTAGTTTGGTAGTTCTATATTCCTGTTAACTTCTTTAAAATCAGCTCTTTGTAAATAATTATCTAGATTTCCATCATGGCAACTTAACTACACTTCATATACGATATATAAGTACATGTCATAAGTAAATGCAGGGTAGGATAATACTGGAATGGTATCAATCCAGCCAAATAAAAAAATATACTAGAACCATATCTGGTATATTCTTGATACATTTGTAAAAATTTGACAATAACTTTAGAACTATTGTATATGTGTTATCTTGTATGGAATGTACACATAATGTATATGTACCATTTACTGTATTTACCTGTTTGAGTATTACTGCAGAGGCCGGCCATCCAGCTCCTTGAGACAACCCATTAAGAAACCACCAAAAACATAAAACAAAACCTGAGCTAAAACCTACAACGGAAAACAACTTTTAAACAATTAAATCAGATACAAATAAATTGACAAAGAAAAACAATAAAAATTTTGAACACTAGAATGCTGCTTATTTACTATTATTAATTGATGCATTTTTCAACAAAATTATTGAATTGACTAATTAAACTATTTTTAGATATGCTCAGTATGGATCAGAAAATAAATATTATTTTAAAAGTAATAATAATAATAAGGAGCACAATTGTTTATCCACAAATTAACTAAAAGGCCTGCAGCAAATCAATGTACAATTTAAAAATAAGACTTGTGGACTTGTGTCTTCCTAAATTAAAGGAAAAGCAGACCTCCAATAATTAACACAGGTATAATTTGAGTCCCAACAGGTGTATGCCCAAATAGCTGAAAACATCAATTGATCACCCTGGGTGCATATTATACAGAAGAAGTTAAGTAGATTAAACAAAGGATCAATGTATATTATACACAGTTAAGTATGGTAAACAATTTGTAAAAACAGGCATGTTCACCTACCAGTGAAACTAATAGCTGTTATACCAGAGAGGATCAATCCACCACTTAGGAGAGCTTTAGGACTTACTATGTCTACTAAAATACCACATAAAAATTTACTGCCTGTATAAGCTATAGACTGGCTACTTGTGATTAAACCTGAAAGTAACAAAAGAACAACTATGGTACATATAATACTTACATATTTTTTCAGAATTTAATGGGATTGATTGATGGGATTGATTGATTAAATTTTTGCACCACCTGGAGACGCTCTGGCCAGCTCTGTGAACCCTAATAGTATTGTCTGAGATATTTAAGGGTTAAAGGCGAAAGGCGGCAAAAATTTTAGAACAAATTAAACACTTAAAAATTTCTTGATCTTAATTAAACCTTAGTTTTCAACTTATTTTATTTCAACAAACAAATGGTTCTGTGGGGGGTCTAATCAGCCGTGAAACACATATACTTAATCCATACTACATACCAATCTGACTTTTATCAAATCCTTCTGAGCCAACTAATGCTGGTATTGAGAAAGCAACAGACCTTCTTACATAGACATATAGTGTGTAGCTGATGTATAAACTGGTAAAGATTAATACTTGTCTGCTGCTGATCTCCATGGTAAAAACTATCTTAACCTGAAAAATATCAACACAATTAACTTTAATATTATGTTTTGATGGTAAGTTAGGGTAAATGTAATGTATGGTGACTGGATGAAAGCTATGCTACCTATATATGATGCACAAGACGTGTTTTTGTTGTGAAGTGACACACCAAGATGGATTTTGATAAAGGTGTTACTCATCGGCCATCCATTCATTTTTGTGTTTTGTACAATGCATTACATCACAATTTTGTTTGTATGGATTAAATCCCTCTATTTTGTTTTCATAAGACAATGCATGTAAAGAATATCTGAGTTTGGTTACTATGACAGCAATCACAAAATAGGTCAATCAAGTTCATAACATGTCACTTCTACAAGTTTTTATGAACAAACTCTTATTTCTGACAACTGTTCATGTTCATTATCAGTGGACTGATAACAGAAATTCTACAATCCTACTAATATGTTCTATTACATTCATTAAACTAAACAATATTCTAAACTAAAAAAAATTGCCAATGTAAAATAAATTTAAAGATGTGCATTAAAACTTAACAGAACCTTATAATTTCAATTATAAAACATTTTAATTTTTTTTTAAATCAAATTTTAGACTTTTTATGAAACTAATTAGAGGCTCCTAGGAGCTTGGATTGCTCACATGACTCAACTGCTAAACATAGGCGTAAAAGCATATATAGAATTACACTCTTTGAAAAAAAAAGGCACAGGTTCCTGTACATTGTTGCAGGTAAATTTTATAAATTTTTATAGCAATGTATTTTTTTAGCTTTTACTGGTTACAAGATCTTTAGGAACCTGCAATCTCAGTGTTGACAGATCATATGATCAATAGTAGACTAACTACCTTAACCACTTGGCCCCCATTTGCAATTGAAATCATTTTTGGTAGATGTTGAGCAGAATAACTTTCTTATGTAAACATTTTTGTTGCTGTCTTCTAGTTAAGATATTGAGGAAAAGCAGTGGAAAACATCAATTCTGATTGTAAAAGGGGAATAACTCCTGTAAGGAGTCATCATACAGCTTCCACACAATTGAGAGTTTGTAGAGCTTTTGACACTGCAGACAGTCACTTTGCTTATAAATTTTATTTTATGACCAACAAGCAATTGTGTCTCAAAGACACAGATGTCCTGCTTGGCACATATATTCCTGTCTCTACAAGTTTCACTAAGATCCATCAAGGTATATAGTAGGAACAATTTCTGCACAAAATGATTCTTTTACACGTTTTGTTTGCAAGGTGTATAACAAAAATCAGTCAAAGGACCAGAACTGCAGTGGCATACATGATCTAAACTCAAGCAGTATGGTTTAGGTGCACCTTCAAACCAAATTTTGCAAATGGTGTTTTGTTATTTGCAATTCTTCATTTTTATCTTGCTTTATTTTCTTAGTATAAGGAATTTAGTCCACCATTGTAATGTATTAAAGGGTACAACTTCTATAAGGAATAGTCCACCACTATGATGTTTTTAACTGGTACCAACTTCTAGTCCACCACTGTGATGTTTTAAGGGGTACACCGTATAAGTAGTGGCCTGAAAATATGGACTGAAATAATTTTTGTAGATCTTAATGAGCTGAATAATTTTGTCTCCAGCTTTACAAAAGTGGCAAAAATCAACATTTTTATTATTATGGGGCAATAAATCCTAGGTACTAGTAGCATCCCAGATTGCTGATTCCCAAATTGCCGAGTCCAGTTAAACGATTCACAAATTGCCAACAATGAAAAAGTCAAACTTTATGTTATTAATGATTTTAGAAAAAAATAATGTTTTGTCGAAGAAGTTGTTTATTAATATATAGATTTCATGAAAATAGTTTCATGAAGATCTTTGTATTGTTTCGTATAGACGTAATTATTTAAATAAAAAAAAAACAACAATAGATAGACCTCTAATTTTTTTTCATTAATTTGCCATCAAGCACTAGATCTCAAGTTAGTCTGTTGTACACCTCTCTCACTGGAATCGTCAGATTATCTGCAGCTCTTTGACAAAGCATTTTACACCAGCATTTCCAGTTACTCGTTGAACTTGGAACATCAGCTTGTGTTGCGAAAAGGTTGTGTTTTCAGTTACACAAAATTAATCATTTTTTGTTTTTACTATCAGTAACCAATTATAACTGTTATATTCCCGAACAATAAAAACTTTTTTCGAATAAGTTGTAAGTAATTCATCAAATAAACAATATTTTAGTATAAATTTGTTATATTCTGCAATTTGGGAATCGGCAAAATAGACTAGGCAAATTGGGATTACAAGTTATATTTTCATACATATAAAATGAGCTCAAAATTGTATATGAAGTCCTGTATTAAACTAACATTATAAAGTAAAAGAAGTGATGTTTGTTTGAATGTTGTTTAACTCCACTTTCAACCATTTTTCAGCTATATCATGGCATCCAGTTTTTATTTGGGGAGGAAGCCGAAGTACCCTGAGAAAAACCTGACCTTCGGTAGGAAAACTGGCAATCCTTGTCAATTAAGATGGGAGTTGAGCGCACCCTGCCTGCAGTGAGGCTGGAACCCGCAATCTCAGTGTTGACAGACCACATGATCAATAGTACTACTTAACTACTCTGCTATCGAGGCCCCTAAAAGAAGTAATGTGAAAAATGTATTTAATAATATTATTAATAACAAAATTATTAAACAGTTACATTAAAATGAATATCATTAGAATTTATTTAGTTTTGCCAGGGACAGTCTTTACTAATTTTTTTTATAGACTTTCCCTGGTTTAGCATCCTTCGGGTACATCGAAGTACTGAAATGCACATAATTACTGAAATGCCTCCGAAATTACCGAAATGCCCAGAATTTTGATAGATAAATCTTATTTTAACACATCCTTTGTGTCATAGAGGTAAAAAAAATATTAAATACATGTTCTTATGACAATAATAGCGTTTTAAAATTCAGATATAAATATCATAATAGACTTGTATATTAACGATTTTGTTAATTGTCCATTATATATATAAAATTATCACTAGTATATGACTGAGAGTTGGTTTATTAAAGGATTGTTTTCAATTTATATCCAATAATCTAACCAACAATTGAAAACAAACCTTATATTTTAAATTCCATAGTAAAAAGGAAATAACGAGAACAATATTTTACAAGTAATCAAATAATATTTGCAATTCAATGTTTTTAGCGTCGTCACTTGTTGTGTGCGGAAGAATTCATGTATATTCAACATCATCAATACATCTTATTATGATGTCACAATCAGTCACGTGCTGAAGCCCCAAGTTAGGTTATAGGAAATAACTTTGCTCATGTATTGAGTATTTAAACGAAATTAAAATATTTTATAATATTTTTCTAACAACTTTTTTTTTGCCTTTCTATAAAATTATTCAGAATAAATTGCATCTAACAGGCAAAAGATTAAGGAATGTCTGTGTGAAAGTTTCATTAAATTTGGTTGAGAAATAAACCTTTTATGGAAATTAAAGTGAAAACTTAACCAAACTCAAAGTATTTAATGAAGGATTAACTACAAAAAATATTTTCTCCATTGACACTGATTGAGGGATAACAAAATTTCGATTTTGCACATTGTATTTTTTGTAGTTAATACTAATAAATAAATTCAAACAATAGAATAAACTCAACAATTTTATTTTTGTAACTGGACATTTTCGAAAAACAGATATCAACACAAAAACTGTTAGTTTCCTGTGGAGTAATATATGGCGTCAAATGGCGCTTGTCTCCATGATGACGATCAAATTTGTTTTCCATCTTCTGATAGAAAATAGAAAATATTTTCCAGCCAATTAAAAGTCAGTATTCTCTCAAAATTTATTTATGAATGGATGTGAAAATTATTCATGTAAAATCTAATCAATTGTTTTCTTAATCTAATTAAGATAATAATTTATTATACAAAGAAAACAAATGTACAAAAATATATATATATATATATATATATATATATATATATATATATATATATATATATATATATATATATATATATATATATATATATATATATATATATATATATATATATATATATATATATATATATATATATATATATATATATATATATATATATATATATATATATATATATATACCGCAAACAGGAGGTAGAGCCACTCTGCATTTCAAGGCTTGTGACTTGCAAGATAAAAATATCTTGGCTGCATTAACCCCCCTCCAAAAATTTATAATTTTTAAAAATTAAATATACTTTAATATACTTTCACTGTCAACATTTACCACAGCGGATGCGAAGGCGACGACAAAGTCCACTTCAGTGATGCCGGCTACATCACGTTGTTGCGAGCGATCCAGAAAGGTCTCAGTTGGTTTGTCAACTATTTGAACAGATTTAAATAATGACACTTCTTCTACTTGCAAGTCACAAGCGTTAAAAGCCCTTTAATGCATAGTAAAAGCCATTTTCCGGTTTACATAGTTTTTCTAATGTAAAAAAAAAACAATTCAAATGCAAGAAACAGTTGGGAATCATTTTGAAAAATATCAAAATATATACTTAAACATACTCCAAACTGTAAGAAAAAATACACCAAATATACAAGAATAGTATACGAGTTTATTGGCCAATTAAATACTACAACATATATGATCAGTACAGCTTACATTAATAACAGTGATAATCCAATTCAGTGGCAAATAATATTTATTAAACATATAAGAAAACATCTTCGCTAGCCAAGTGTTACGATCAGGTCCCCCCTGAAGATAAGAGTATCGGATCGTAACCCTTGGCTAGCGAAGATGATAAGAAAAATGGGGCAGCTATTAGTGTACAAGATTTAATCAGTAGTTTTACAATTCATGATTAAATTAACCCTGTGACATTTTGTTCATCAGTTTAACCAATAACATCCTTTCATCGTTAGAAACTTTTTAAATCGCCAAAATCAACGCCAATACTAATAGTAGTTATTAAATATACCTCTATACTACCAAAAAATGGGCATTTCTTTATTTTTATTGGGAATTTCTGAGGTATTTCTGTAATTATGGGCATTTCAGAAATTTGAAGTACCGAAAAATTACAAATATAATATAACAATCATTTGCTAATTAACTTTTCATTTAACACTATTTTAATCAATAAAACCGTTAAGTAAAAAACCCTCAGAATTGGCACAAATGGGTATTGTTTAGCGACCAATTTTTTGCCAATATACCAAGATGCAAGAAATCTTTGAGGAACTTGAGCTGTGCATCACTCATCTTCATCTTCATCATTTATAGGGGGTGCTACATCAGACACTATAAAAAATGTTTTTCTTGTTTTCTGGGGAAGTATTGTTTCCGGGTTTAGTTTGGGAAACTGTTATGCGCTTTTTTTCAGTTGATATGATTATTACCCTAGTTATTTGTTACGGACAAAGTAACATTTTCCATTAAGATTTGAATGTGATGAGGAAATGTAAATATCGGCTAATCGTTACATTCCACGTTGGGTTCGGGAATCGAAGTAGGGTAACAGTCGTGAAAGGGGAACCAGATAGTCCCATATCCGGCCTGAGTGACAGCCAGGTGCGTGCTCGGATACCACGGTATTATTTTTGTGTTATTGTATCTAAACACAGACAGTGAACCAACGATTTTTCAGGAATGAGCAGATTGTTACCATTAATTTACAAGCAATTTGTAAGTGCTAGATCCTTGTATTTGCATATGTTTGTTGTATGTATTTGTGTACATGTTCGACCAAGACAACCATGTCAATATATATACTGTATTATACATCTACATAACGGGTTTGTATAAGTTTTTGATGATAAGCTAATGGTATTAAATTTATTCCTAAAAGGTCATTGTATCCATACATGTGCTTGAATGGTATCAGGTCACTTCGCAGCTACAATAATGTAGCTCCTTTTTTTTTAAATTTTATTGGCAGGGGTACACTACAAAGAGGTCACATAATTACTCGTAATGGAGCAACCTGAGAGTGATTTACACCCAGGGGTTTTATGCTTATAATAAGCTATTACACTGTTTCTCTATTGCTACATACTTTTTAATCTTTGAAGTTTAACTGAAATTTATAGATCACCTAATTCGTTAGTTTTACACTTACTAGTAATTCATAATCATCACATTGTTGGCAAAATATGAATTCAGGAAGTGCATTATTTCTGAATCGATTTGGTAAAAATTGTCATCCAGATCAAAAAAAAGGAGCTACATTGTTGTAGCTAGTCACTTCGGTACTGACATACTTAGTAATTGGTCACTTTTTTACTTGGTATTGGACACTTCAGTTCTAGGTGTTGGTCACTTTGATACCTGTTTAATTTTCGGTAATTTGAAGTAATTGTTTAAGTGTTTTGTCAATAAAAACAAAAAAATGAGTTGTATATACAGACAATTAATGCTACGAATATTTACTGTTTTCACTATTTATAATTAACTAGTTAAGGAAATTTATTTACTGATCCTATGTTTTAATGATTGGTTTTGTTTGTAAGATCATCAAAGTTAATTAATAAAACTAATTTCCTTTAAAAATTAATCTCTTTTGTGACGACTACAAAGAAAACTTTCAGTTGGACCATGACTTCATTGACTAACATGCCCCAGATTTCCTTAAGAAATACATAGTTATTGGTGAGCACCGCCACCTTCTATTCTCTACAAGACAGCTCAACCTCCCATTTTACCTCCTTATTGCCAAATAATTCAGAGAGGTACATGTAGACAACATTCCAAGGGTAATAAAGATGGAGACTGACGGGAAGTTAAAGCAGTATCAACGAAAGATGACCAGACAGACACTGTAAAGTTTTCAAACTTTGGCGAAAATACATCAACAGAAAAATATCTACCAGCCTCCTCTTACCTAGTTGTGCAGCTCTCTACTGACCTCCAGTGAGTGACTTAAATAAATATATATTAATATTGACACATTTTGTATTTTGTCCTGTAATTTGTATCTATCCATATTGTTGTCTGTATATATTTATTATTATTTGTGTTATGTTTCAATATATTAAGATCTGTTTATATCAATAAATTGTAGATGAACGGTGAAGTTCTTTGTTTCATTCTTGACAAGAAGACAATCAAAATGGAAGAAGAAATAACTATACAAATGTTTACATATGACAATTTATATCAAACGCAAAACATGACAATATATACATATAAATATACAAAACTAAGACAATATAATGAAAAATTTAAACCATGTTTAAACTACAAAGTTTGACAAAAAATTTAATAATTCTGTTACAATTGACAATTCTCGGTACCGAAGTGTCCAAGTATGGATATGACCAGGTACCGCAGTAACTAGCATTCGCTTGAAGGATGACACTATAAATAGTAAAAAAATTATAAAATTAATTCCCATAGCTAAACTTATTAGGGTCTTTAATAAGTTTTAAATTGTAAGAGTTCCAAATAACACCACACTTCAAAATAATTTGGGTTTTGGTCATATTGATCAACATTTAAAAAAAACTGATTTGTTTTTGCTTCTTTGAATGTTGTTATCATGGTGTCAGTTTTTATTGGGGGACAAAGCCATAATACCAGGAGAAAACCCTGTACCTTCAGTAAGAAAAACTGGCAATCCTGGTCAATTAAGACTTGAGGTGAGCGCACCCTGCTACTATTATATTTCATTACAAAAGTTACATAAAGATATCTCTTTATATTCAGGATTGTTTTTGGTTTTTTTTGGAGTGGGTGTGCGATATGTATTCTTTTTAATTTTGTACCTGTACCCATTAATTTTCTTGTACATTTCAAATTTGATTTATCTTGTGCTTTGTTTTGTTTTCTTAAACAGACATGTGATGTACATGTTATATGTTGTTTGAACTAAAAACCATCATTTTCAGGTGATTTTTAATTTTGAACACATTTATTATTATGACTTAAGAACATTAGATGAAAGGACCCTAGTAGTTTAATTTGTCAGCTGTGAATGACTATAGTCCAGATAAGGACCCTAGTAGTTTAATTTGTCAGCTGTGAATGACTGCAGTCCAGATAAGGACCCCAGTAGTTTAATTTTTCAGCTGTGAATGACTGCAGTCCAAATAATTATTCCATCTGAAAGGATTAATGTTTAAAAAATTTAAATGGCAATTGTTACATCAAAACCATTGTTGAAATTTATTTTAAACTATCATGGATACTACATGAAAAATTTCTTTGGAGATCTTTAGAGATACAGTAACTACACATATTTGTATTGAAAGTGTGAGGGGGAAATATAGCCTAAATTATATCATGTTTATTTTCCTGATCAAATGACATCATCGTAACATGTACATGTCAAGTGAGCCCTTTGCAGTGTTGGTGGAGTGTGTTTTCTACTAAATGTATTACAAGACTTTGATGACAGAAGGATCTAACATTTGAATTCACTCAAATTATGTCCAAAAGATGAAAAAAAGAATTTTTTTTTAATATGAGTGTGACAGGGAACTTTTTCCTAAGGTTATAACTGTAGTATGTTCATAACCCCTCCACTAGCTGCCTTACTAAATTCTTTTTTATCATAATAGGAATAATTTAGAATCGAGCAGATCTCCTATATATGAAGGTATGTCATGTCACATTTCATGTCTAATGTTACACCAGCTGTAGACAAATTGATTTTTATTCATTAATTTGGTTCGAATTCATCTGATAGATATGTCATTTATTTATAATAATAGAAATCAATGGAATAAAAAGAAAGAAAATCAGTTCAGGAAATGTCATCTGGAATACATGTACATTAAATTTAATTAGGCCAAGTTAAGTTACAAAGACTTGTATCCCCACTCAACCCAAGTCCCTATGTTTTTTATCCCAAATAGTTTGCAACATTGATTTTATTTCTGCAGATCATGGCTATATTTATAACCACCCTATATTCACCTTTTTGTTAAATTTTGTTTATCAATGGCAAAACAGTTTTCATAACTAGTCACATTCTTATTGATTAGTGATCCATTGTAGGTTCATGTATCAGCCGAGTACATGTAAAGTCTCAAAACCTTTTATCATTTGTTTCTTTAAATGTTGTTAAACACCACTCAGCAATTTTTCAGCTACAGTTTATCATGTTGTCCAGTTTTCATTGGAGGAGGAAGCTGGAGTACCAGCAGAAAACCCCCTTACTGGAAAATTTTTGTAAATCAGAAGTTAACTTATATAAACTCGAACCTGAAACCTCATGTGGACAGACCAGGTGATAATAGTAGATGACGGTTGACCAACTATTTTAACCATGGCCTACGAGGCCCACTTGACCTTTATGAGTTATCAGACAAATTGATACCGTAAAAAGTCACATATAGTTCGCATTTAGGTATTGTCTGAACCCTTTCTTGAACCATAAATTTGTGGAAAAATTCTTGTATGCATGTACAATTCTCACAGACAAGTTTTCACAAAATGTCTCTAGATGAAGACATCAGAGGCTGACTTGGCTGCAAATTTAAAAAAATTGTTATTGTTATATGTAATTTATTCTCTTTTGAAATATAATTTATGTTTATAGTTTTGTTTATTTCTTGAGATTGTAATAAAAAAAAATAAAAAAACAGTGCTTTGTCATATGTCTATTTTGATAATTGTTTAAAAGAATACTCACATATTTCGAAACCAAACTAATTTTGTCAACTTTCATTTATCAACAAAAGCAAAAAAAACAAAAATAATTACACATTTTATTTCAATCCCTCAAAGATTGCAGTCAAAACATTGATCTTCAACAACTTAAGGTTACATAACGAAGCCATTTGCATTTTACGCAAAACAGGTTAAACATAATTTTGTATTTGTCCTATATAATTAATATCATATTACTAAAAATAATTTTAGTAAAAATTAATAGCATTACAACGTATACATATGGAAGTTTATAAATGTTAGAATAGTACGAAAATACTGCATATAACGCAACAACAATCGACCGCCAGGGACAACAATTAATGGGTCGAAAAAAACTACAGAGTCTGTATTTACGTATAATCTGCACTATTCCTTTCAAACTTGGATTAAAAGAAAAAAGACCACAGACAATACAACCTTTTTATGGTAAATACAGAAATATTGAAAAAAGATAAAAATCTCACACATCTTCATTTGTCAGAAAATCAAGAATTGATTTGTCAATTTTCCAGCATTCATCATAGATGTTTTCTGTATACAAAGTGTGTGCATTTTGTAATGACACATTGCTTGTAAAAATTGGTAGTCAATGTCACTGTCCTGGGCTTTGCTTCATATTCATTATTTTCAATTTAGTATTTTATGTAGCAATCTTATAATGCTTATGGTTATTTTGTCGTTTCTTAAGTTGCAAACTCATCATAATAAATGGAAATGAATCATATGAAAATTAAAACAGCTACTTCATCAGTCTTAGTATTCTCTTGTTTTTGAAAATTTCAAATTAAGTTGTTGAAAAACCATTGCATGAACCTGTGATGATTCTGTGTACTGAAAAGGCCCACCAGGAAATCCTACCAGCTGTAGCTATTTCTAGTGATATTTTGACCACAAAATTTTTTTGATTTTAGATGATTTTATAATTGGTTTTGTTAAATCCCAAACATACTTGTAAATGTTACTAGTACTTGTAGAAAATTCATTGATAATAGTGGTCCTAGACAAACAAGCATCATCAGAAACAATGGCAATCCTCGTCAGTTTACCGAGTCGAGCACATTCACATCCCCTTATACCCTTGTTATCGGCTGCCAAATGCAGCAGATATTAATTCAAGACTTGCTTCTGTACCACAGTATGTCTTCTTACAACCAGTTTGTGATTAGATTCGCAGTGTTAAGTTGTTATTTTTTTCACCAACCGGAATAGACTGAGATTGTTTAGAATTCAAAACAGCTGTTGATTAAGTTGATTCATTCTATCTATTATCTTTGATTTTAGTATGAAATAATATGGTATTGAAAAACATGTTATTCATGTTATACAATATAAATTGATTATGTAATGAAATTTTGTTCTTATTGGGAAGGTATATGAATTGTTCATTCAGAAGGGTCACTTTATGTGCAGTTTTTTTTTGGAGATAAACTTTGGGTTCCATTAAGGAGAAAAAATGGATCCATCTTAAAGACAAAATCATATACATGTAACCTTTCATAGGATGTTTAACCTATTTTTAAAGTTTATCATGATTCCTACTAGTAAATTGAATGTTATCTAAAATATATAGGAACTCAACACTTATCGTCAGTCATAAATATCTGTAAATAATCTTCAAATCCTGACTTCTTGTCATAGATATCATTCAAATTTGTGCTAAAGTTGAATGTCATTTAAGTTTATTAAAATTCAAAATGGTTGATTGTTGTAAATAATTTTGCAAGGACGATGCTCAGAATTAATTATTGGCCATTGATAATATAACAACATTGATTGATGCTTGGTCCGTCAAGCAATACTTCAGCTACAAGTTAGGCAAAGCCTATCAGATTATTATCCCACTTTGTATAAGTTAGGCAAAGCCTATCAGATTATTATCCCATTTTGTTTAAGTTAGGCAAAGCCTATCAGATTATTATCCTATTTTGTTTAAGTTAGACAAGTCCTATCAGATTATTATCCCACTTTGTATAAGTTAGGCAAAGCCAATCAGATTATTATCCCATTTTGTTTAAGTTAGGCAAAGCCTATCAGATTATTATCCCATTTTGTTTAAGTTAGGCAAAGCCTATCAGATTATTATCCCATTTTGTTTAAGATAGGCAAAGCCTATCAGATTATTATCCCACTTTGTTTAAGTTAGGCAAAGCCTATCAGATTATTATCCCATTTTGTTTAAGTTAGGCAAAGCCTATCAGATTATTATCCCACTTTGTATAAGTTAGGCAAAGCCTATCAGATTATTATCCCGCTTGGTATAAGTTAGGCTTAGCCTATAAGATAATTATCCCATTGATATAAGTTAGGCAAAGCCTAATCAGACTATTGTTCCACTTTGTATAAGTTAAGCCAAGCCTATCAGATTATTCTTTTATACTCTGTCACGTTGCACATGTTGTTTTGTCCTTTCGATCTACTGAAGGTGTTCTTGATTTTATAGGTCAAGCATGTAATTTGTTATGTAATCACTACATTTTTTTTATTTTTCAGGTGAGAGAATCAAGATCTCTCAGTAAAAACGTTTTACCATTAATTTTACAGAGAGGATTAAGAACCAGTCCAGTTGTCCTGCAGAAGGTTGAAACAGAGGGACAGTTTCAGGTATATAAAAATCTTTATTGTTATGTTTTGTCACACTCTTTTTGGCAAGTCCCACTGTAAAGTATTTTCAGACATACACATATCATTATAAATTTCTGTAGTCCTTATAAGGCTGAAACAGGAATGAAATGTGCTAATAAGCAGTTTAAACTAGTTGTTTACCTTAAATATAGAATTTTTAGTATACGTAAGTGTAGGATAAGCATGTGATAAATGTTTAATAGCATGTCATGAAATAACAGCTTACTCTACCCCACAAGATTACAATGCTTTAAATTAAAATTGTTTCCAGTTTCAGTTTGCTGAAGACTATTTGTTATAATTCAGGTATACAGAATTAACTATTGCATCAGAATTTTTAACATAATTAGTTTTGCAAACCTGTTCATTACAGCTGCAGTAATCTTAGGGAATACACAATTGCCTATGTTTTTATGAATAATAAGTTTTCTAGTCAACATACTAGTAAACATTTACATTATACTGATTTTTATACATGTATTTTTGTCTCGCCTGCGACAAAAGTCGCTGGAGGCGAGACATATGTATGGGAATCCGGCGCCGGCGGCGGCGGCGTAAACACTTGACATCTTGCTTCATATCTTTGTAAGCCCAAGCCCTAGGTCCATCATATTTGGTCCAGAGGTAGCTTATGATTACTTGCCAGTCAGTCACCTGTCACCTGACCTTGACCTCAATTTCACGGTCCAGTGACTACGTTAAAGTTTTTGGGTTACGACAGTTCCTCTGTAACTACGCATGGTAGGATGACAATATTTGGTGTATAGGTTGCTGATGACTAGTACATGACTGTCTGGTAGGTGTCACCTGACCTTGACCTCAATTTCACGGTCAAGTGACTACGTTAAAGTTTTTGGGTTACGACAGTTCCTCTGTAACTACGCATGGTAGGATGACAATATTTGGTGTATAGGTTGCTGATGACTAGGACATGACTGTCTGGTAGGTGTCACCTGACCTTGACCTCAATTTCATGGTCCAGTGACTACGTTAAAGTTTTTGGGTTACGACAGTTCCTCTGTAACTATGCATAGTAGGATGACAATATTTGGTGTATAGTTTGCTGATGACTAGTACATGACTGTCTGGTAGGTGTCACCTGACCTTGACCTCAATTTCACGGTCCAGCGACTACGTTAAAGTTTTTGGGTTACGACAGTTCCTCTGTAACTACGCATGGTAGGATGACAATATTTGGTGTATAGGTTGCTGATGACTAGTACATGACTGTCTGGTAGGTGTCACCTGACCTTGACCTCAATTTCACGGTCCAGCGACTACGTTAAAGTTTTTGGGTTACGACAGTTCCTCTGTAACTACGCATGGTAGGATGACAATATTTGGTGTATAGGTTGCTGATGACTAGTACATGACTGTCTGGTAGGTGTCACCTGACCTTGACCTCAATTTCACGGTCCAGCGACTACGTTAAAGTTTTGGGGTTACGACAGTTCCTCTGTAACTATGCATGGTAGTATGACAATATTTGGTGTATAGGTTGCTGATGACTATTACATGACTGTCTGGTAAGTGTCACCTGACCTTGACCTAAATTTCACCGTCCAGCGACTACGTTAAAGTTTTTGGGTTACAACAGTTCCTCTGTAACTACACATGGTAGGATGACAATATTTGGTGTATAGGTTGCTGATGAATAGTACATGACTGTCTGGTAAGTTCCACCTGACCTTGACCTCAATTTCACGGTCCAGCGACTACGTTAAAGTTTTTGGGTTATGGCTGTTTCCCTGTAACTATGCAGGATATGGTGACAATATTTTGTATACAGGCTGCTGCTGATATTTAATGCTATTTACGTAATGCTTATGACGAAATTTATTTTCGTTACTGATGCGGAATGCAGGCGAGACGTTTTTCTGTGTCCACACTTGTTAGACAGATTTGTAATGCATAGTTTTATAACTAACAATATACTTCTACAAGAATACAATGTTAAAGTGTTCAAAATGGGCACTGTTGCCATTGAAATGGAAAAAATTATTTTGAAAAAAACTGGACTTAAACATTGAGAGTGACTTCTGGACCAAAATAAAAAAAGAACCTTAACAAGTTGTAAGGGTCATGACCCTATATAGCTAGGTGAATATTTAAGTTCAGTTTAAAATTAGTGTACTAAGGATTTACTATAGGAGCCTATACAAAAATGACATGTCAGTAGAAACATGCTTCATTATTATTATTATGTTTCATTATATAAACTCTTCACTTATAGTGGACACAACCAAGATACTAGTTTAATGTGGTATGTTATCCAGTGTTTAATATTATATATGGAATATTAATTGTCCGTCCTTACAATACAAAGCAGTTTAATAGAATAAATGTCAACAATTGGGGAAAACTACTGTTTATACATGTTATGATCCATAGAAAAAGTTTGATTGAGAAAAAGATTTTAATTTGCTGTTTCGTGTAATTGCTATTTTTGTTGTGTGGTTTAACCAGTTAGTGAATCAATCAAGATCAAAGGTTATTATGGTGTCATGCTGTTGTCTATAGGATTTGTTGCTGTTCAAATTGTGTTAAAATATGCATCAGTAAATTTGTCAAGGTTGTAGAGAGCAGACAAGGTCACAAAAACACAGTTAGTGTGATCACCATTGGGAATATGATAAAACTTGGTTAATAACAAAATATGTTAGTTTTACATGATAACTAATGTAAAAAATGTGATCACATTTAGGTGAATTAAAATATAAAAACTTTCAAGTGTTAATTTGTGTTCAACTAGAGACTATAGTTATTGATATTTGATAATAAAACTATGATGCTGTTTGTTATGTTATATTTATAGCACGGACTTCTGAGTTAGACAGATACACCTTCGAGCGCTTTAGCGCGAGAAGGTGTATTTGTCTAACGAGGAAGGCGGTGCTATAAATGATTTGTAACATGAATAAGCCCCTAGATCCCGCCCATTAATAATTGGTTATAAATAAAGAGGGCGGTGTTAATTATGGTGCGACCGATATTCGACTAATCAAATGAAAAGCTAATATTGGAAGCTCGTGCTATCCTTTTGCAGTGAAAATCAATAAAATTTGACATAATTAAGGCGGAGTTTTACTGTGCATTATCGGATAATTGTAGTTGGTTATTGCATGGCTATTTTCCCTCGAGTTTAACAGGCACATGTGACCTTTCATGCAATATTATACAAGTGCTTTAATTTAGAGCATACCTACTCGTCGTCTCTTGTTTATTCGTAAAAAAGAACAAAGGATTCATGTTACAAGATATAATATAACACTGGTTTTATGGTTAAACTGCTTTTTGGTTAAAATATAATGCTGTTTTCTATGGTTATAATAGCAGTTTCAAAAACTGTATGTGTATTTGCTGTAGTTTTTGCTCTTTGTCAGTTTTGGGTTTAATATAAATATGGCTGTGATTGCAATGCCATCTTTATTGGGCTGGCAGGAAAAACCATTTTCTGTGTAGTTGTAAGTGAACCACAACATTTTTTTGTTTGCTTGTTTTTTCATTTAATTTTAATATGTACCACTCTTTAATGATTTTCAGCTGTATAATATATAATCAAAGATACATGTGCTTATCATCTAATATGAATGATTGATAGAAACTGCAACAAACATCCAACACAAAATAAAATGGACCATTCAATTCTTCTAGAGCATTGGCTACTTGAATGGTTTTGATTAGGTAAAGACCTTTCAAATGAAATGATGGGTTGAAGCAGATTAAACAATGCTCGAAACCTATCCCCTCCAATCCAATTAAATTCTCAAGGAAGAAATAAAAATAAGTGGAAGTCCTATGTTGACTGATAAATGGTCTTTGTATTCTAATTTGTAATTAGCAGGTTCACTGTATCATTGTATATTTATTTAACAGATTACTTTTTTTATCAAAAAAGAAAACCTTATCACTGTAATCCCTATCACTAATAAAAAATATAACCGACAGGAAATTGCTAGAATCCTGTATTATGCACCATTTGTTCCAGACCCCTTGCCCACTTTGTTGCACCACTCTTTCTTTGCTCATTGATTTCTTTCGATCTGATACTTGACAAGGTCTAGTGATTGCCATGGCAAGTCTTTCCGGTTCAACGAATTTAAACCATGACATTTTTATATATAGTTTTATTAAGGATAGAAATTAAAATTATATATAAAAATCTGGTACAATGTGACTAAAACATGAATTGAAAGTAGAAAAATGGTTCTTATACTGTATGGTTCAATTTCTTAAAAACCTTCATGGACAACTTTATTTTTTGTCAATTTTTATTAAATTTAACTTGATATGTGTTGCTCCATAAGTGAAATTTAAGTGAAAGAAAGAGTTTCAGGAAGGTGGTCAGGTTAGATGATTTATTTTCAGCCTTTTTTTCACCTCCCTACAAATTTACTAAAAGTTTGTAATAGAATATAGATTATTTGCGTTTTTTAAACGAGATGCGTTTTCTCGTCCATATCTCATCGAAGGGCTACAGCCCTGAGATGAGATGATGAGAAAATGCATCGAGTTTCAAAATACGTAAATAATCTGTTTATCTCTGTTTTGTAACATTGTGACATCACAGTGTTTACTTAACGACGTCTTGACAGCGAGCTGAGATGGGCCTATCTCACGTTAGTAGAGTGAGATGGAATAATATCACACACAACGATCAAAGGAAAATACTGCAAAATAGCGATAATGCATTCATATTTTTATAAAGCATCTTCTATTATTAGGAAAAAAATGTGGATTTATTTAAATGCTTCCTTTTTTTTTTCCATGTGACCTCTCTGGTTGCTGATGAAAATTAAATATAATAGTCTCAAGAGCAGGTAAGGGAGGCTTCATTGTAGCAGTTTGCATTACAGTGTTGATGTTATGAGACATTTGGTGGACAGAAAAGCAATTCATTTAAATAATTTTTTATTACAATATTTGTTATTCTCTGTTGGATTGTGTAATTATCACAAATATTTTGGATTCGTTTCTTGTGATAAACCAATTGAATTTCTTGTTTATGTTAGGGTCCCACCACTTTGTGGCTGACACCTAATAGTGAATAGTCTGTCCGTCCGAAGCTAATCGTGTCCAAGCTATAACTTTTTTATCTTGTGAGGTAGGCTTTTGATATTTGGTATATGGGTAGATATAATCAAGGTGATGTGTCACATACCGTGGATGATATTATTTGACGTTGACCTCAAGGTCAGTGGATGGGCACCATCTCTCTGATATCTAGTTGTATTTCATATCATTTGTGGTGTGAGTTCATTAACTTTAATGATTACAAAAAGGATTGCATTTGACTAGCAGATTAAAACAATAAACATTTTGCAGTAAATTGACAACCAGACAATTCTTTGTCTCTTTTTTAAAACTTTGCTGTAAGCAACAACCCCCCTCCAAGCAAAGTTTAATAAAGAAGACCATAGATGGCAGAGGATTTCAGGACTACACTCCTGGGAGTCTAACATTAGATGGCATATGATGAGACTAAAAATGTTTAAATGTGTGTCTCAACTGTATACAGTTAAGTACAGTAAGTTATAGAAGTAAAAAAATATCAGCTTACATTCTTGAAACGGTTTAGGAAAATTGAAAAATTAAAATTAATACAAATATAGAGGTTCGTCGCTATAAAGTATTAACAAAAATATTGGCTAATAGTGGAGTGGGGAGGATGTTTTTTCAAATTAATACTGTATACAGCACTCCTAAATTTCTGTACAAACTATCATTCCTTAAATACTTATATGCATAACAAATATTGTATTGCCTAAGAAGTGGCAAATTCTGAATTAATACAAATTACATTTGATTGGTTTAATTATCTGTTAAATAAAGCTACAAATTTTGCTTTTCTGTCCATCAAAGTTGACAGTCAAGTATTTTATGCATAAATGGCCCAGATAGATATCCATATGACCATGTATGCAGACTAATATACAATTTACATTTACCTAACGTAACTGTAACCCTAAGGTATATGTATTATGATGGTGAACTAAAACACAAGACACTGCTTATGATTAATGGTGCATGTCCAGCAACCTTGTCCGTAGTGGGTCACTGGTATATCATAATTCAGTAAATTCACTGCATTTACTTAACAGTAATAGCAATGCATACACCAATATGGATATAGAGTTTATGTTATATTTTCAAGTGCTTTTTGGATGAGCTTATCATTACATCAGCTCAACATTGACTTTGCGTATTACCCAATTGATAATTTCATACAAAAAGCATTTCAGTTTTTCCTAATTTAAAGCAGATTTTTTAAAAGTTTACATGCAAATATAAAAACAGGCTTTTTAGCTCACCTGACCCGAAGGGTCATGTGAGCTATTGCCATCACTTGGCGTCCGTCGTCGTCCGTCGTCGTCGTCGTCAACTTTTCTTAAAAAATCTTCTCCTCCAAAACCACTGAAGGGATTGCTTTGAAACTTTGCATACATCATCAGTAAAATGCCCTCTATCAAGTTTGCCCAAATCATGGCCTCAGACCAACCAACATGGCCGCCATGGCTAAAAATAGAACAGAGGGGTCAAAATACAGTTTTTTGCTTATAGTTCAAAAAGTATAACAGATACAGGAAAACCGAAGAGACCATCCTTCTTCAGCATCTAAAGCTCTACAAAACACTCCATTGGGTCAAAGTTGTATGATGACTCCTTGTAGGAGTTATTGCCCTTTAATTGTCAAAATTGATGATTTTTGCCATTTTTGCCTCAAAATCTTGAAAATTATTAGAACTAGAGAAAAAGTTAGCATTGCTTAATTGTTCTGCTCTATGAGGGCTACAAAAATGACTTAAAGGTCAAGATTGTCTGATTAACCGTTTAAGAGTTATTCCCCTTGAACTGTTTTTTTAATCGGTTTTAATTGATTTTTTTAAATCTTCTCCTCGGAAACAACTGAAAGTACTGCTTTGAAACTTTGTACACATCATCTGTCAAATGTCCTCAACCAAGTTTGCACCAACCATGGCTGCAGATTAACCAACATGGCCACCATGGCTAAAAATAGGATGGGGGGGGGGCGGTAAAATACAGTTTTTGGCTTATATTTAAAAAAGTGTAACAGATACAGGAAAACCGAAGAGACATGCCTTCATCTGCATCAAAAGCTCTAAGAAACACTCCATTGGGTTGAAGTTGTATGATGACTCCTTATAGGAGTTATTGCCCTTTAATTGTCAAAATTGATGATTTTTGCCATTTTTGCCTCAAAATCTTGAAAATTATTAGAACTAGAGAGAAAGTTAGCATTGCTTAATTGTTCTGCTCTATGAGGGCTACAAAAATGACTTAAAGGTCAAGATTGTCTGATTAACCGTTTAAGAGTTATTCCCCTTGAACTGTTTTTTTTAATAGGTTTTAATTGATTTTTTAACATCTTCTCCTCTGAAACAACTGAAAGTACTGCTTTGAAACTTTGTACACATCATCTGTCAAATGTCCTCAACCAAGTTTGCACCAACAATGACTGCAGATTAACCAACATGGCCACCATGGCTAAAAATAGGATTGGGGAGGGGGGGGGGGCGGTAAAATACAGTTTTTGGCTTATTTTTAAAAAAGTGTAACAGATACAGGACAACCGAAGAGACATGCCTTCATCTGCATCAAAAGCTCCATTGGGTTGAAGTTGTATGATGACTCCTTATAGGAGTTATTGCCCTTTAATTGTCAAAATTGATGATTTTTGCCATTTTTGCCTCAAAATCTTGAAAATTATTAGAACTAGAGAAAAAGTTAGCATTGCTTAATTGTTTTGCTCTATGAGAGCTACAAAAATGACTTTAGGGTCAAGATTGTCTGATTAACCGTTTAGGAATTATTCTCCTTGAACATTTTTTTAATCAATTTTACTTGATTTTAAAAAATCTTCTCCTCTTAAAACAATGAAAGGACTGCTTTGAAAAATTGCACACATCATCTTTAGGATTTCCTCTACTAAAATTGTGCAAATCATGACACCTGACTACCTACATAGCTACGTTGGATTAAAATAGAAAAAATGAAAAAAGGGGGGGGGGGGTCAAGAGAGTTTTCGACTGATAGTTAAAAAAGGTACAGCAAATTTGAAGTGAACCTCCCTTCTCCCTCTAACCATCAAAAGATCCTCCTTATAGGAGTTATTTCCCTTAAAAGGTCAAAATTAATGATTTTTGCAGAAGTGTTGGGCAATTCCTTATAGCAAAGAAAAGCTGGATAAAAAAGGGTTGTTTGGTTTCAGGTTCAGGTGAGCGATACAGGCTCCTGGGAGCCTCTAGTTAAAAATATATAATGCATGGAAACATCACACTAGTACAGGTATATGTACTAGTACCATACAACTAACCAAGCATGAAAACGTCAAACTAATTCCCAGAATGTATTGTCATCTGTAACATGCATGCAGTTGCTTGAAGTTGCATATAAAATTACATGAAGTCAATAATTTGCTACTATCACTTATCACAGATTAGTGTCATATTTGTTCAAAAACACAGTCACTTATATTTGTTTATTATTGTGAAAGAATTCCATTTAGATTGACAACTTAGTTACTGAATTGGTCTTTGTTTTTTTAACCTATATTTTTCACCTAATTCAGTCTTTTGCTCTGCTTTTGATGGCTTGAGAAACTGCACTTTTTAAAGAATAAGCTTATAATATGTAACATATTATGTAAGTGTCATTTATAGCTGACCTTTCTAATTATTTGAAGTATTACAGTTTGGGGACAGAGTTTATGTAAAATCCTCTGACTTGTCTGGAAATTTTTTAGATCAATTCGACAATCAGTTATTATAATATCAGTTATTAAAATATTACCCCCGATTGCCAGATAGATATATATATATATATGTGGAACAAATAATAGAATATGCTGTAGATTAAGTTATGTGAACACAGAATCTAATGCAACAATGCCCTGGTGTATTTTTGAATTGGATTGGATGTCAAGTTGATTAAAATTACTTTCTGCTGTAAACATGTTGAAACTAAACAAAAGGCTCTTCATGTTCTAAAAAAATGATTTAAGCTATCTGTTTATTTATTAAAAAAGCTTGAACATAAAGTATACATGTTAGATTTTAATACAGCAAGTATTTGTTTAACATTTTAGCTTATATTTCATCATTAAACTCAATTTGTATGTGTAATTGTAAAATCTACTGTTGACGCTGATAACTTGTCAATTACATGTTATCTTCTATTTATTATACGTTGTCATTTTTACATTGTATTTGTGGCAGTATGAGTACCCTTCAATATTAAAGACAATTATTAGTCAAACAGATTACTAAGAATATTTAAAAATATTCGTCTGTATTTGATGCATTGTTATAGCTTTGGTTTTTTAAGTCCTGCAATCAAAATATAAATATCCTTGTAGTATAAATATGACAACCCTGGTACCTTGGTCTGTTGAGCAACATAAAACAACCCAAACATACATGTACTGTTTCCCAAATTTTAACTTCATTATGTTAATTAAATTATGGAATTATTGGACACTGATTTGAACGATGAATTATTAATTAATTCATTGCAGACCTATGTTGAGTGCAGTATAAATATAATTGTCAACAACAAAGACAAAACAAGTTAGCTCATGTCAATATTTTTATACTTACTGAATATAAATTTATTAACAATGTATTTCGCCTCAAAAATAAGCTTTAAGTAACTTTTCCAGGCAATGTTTTTGAAATTAAATACATGTACACAAATGTAAATTCAGATCTGCAATTTTAAAAATCATTATTAGGGATATAGGGAAATTGCCGTAGTTACCTTACTTCTAACAATCTATTCTATATTTGGGTTCATGTAAAAGAAGAAACAGAATGTAAAAGAATGAAAACTCGGATAGCAAACTGAAAATAGAATAGATTGTCTATAGTTTTGTCCAAACGATTGTCATTTTACCATTATAACATGTACTACTCTCGGTGATATTTTGAAATCAAAGGTCTTTTGTTATTATGAGATAAGTTTCCATCTAAAAGACCATTTTTTGGCCCTTTTCTGTTGTGTCAGTTAAGTTTTCAGTTAATGATAGTATGTTTTTTAAATATTTGTTTGAAATAAGAAAAGGTGTGTCATATTGTCTGTTATATAATGTTGTATAGTACAATAAATGGAAAAATAGATAAATTAAGGTTTCCAAATATTTAAATAAAACATATGCATTTATGCATCTCATAGCAAAGAATGCAGATGATTTAACAAAAACATTTACTCTTCTGGTTAACAGCTGTAAATAAGTTTGTGAGAAAAACATGGTTAATGTAATTCATTTTATTTTAGAAGATATACACATGTAAGGACATATGTAGATTACTTGATAAGAGATTCACTTCTAGATTGTTGGTTCTTAGTACAATTAGGTCATTTTTATCAGTCGTTTTATCTATGTACTTGTAGTGTCAAGTTTTTAGTAAATTTGTGTTATTTATAAAATTTTAATTGATTTTTTAGAACACATGCTATTTCTTTTAAGAACAAATTAATTAATGATGCTTGATCCAGAAGGATATCATTATTTCTAGAATATAACAGTACTGTTTTTTTTACAGCAATATGTTGAACAACAAAAAAGAAATCAAGAAGCAGAGTTTACTGAGTTAGTTCGTGACTTTCTGAGCCCTGCTGAGTTCTACAATGCCTGTGTTGGTATAGGTGTTGACTATTTCACTGGGGTACCAGACTCACTGCTTAAAGGTAATCAAATCAATATAGTTCTACAATGCCTGTGTTGGTATAGGTGTAGACTATTTAACTGGGGTACCAGACTCACTGCTTAAAGGTAATCAAATCAATAGAGTTCTACAATGCCTGTGTTGGTATAGGTGTAGACTATTTCACTGGGGTACCAGACTCACTGCTTAAAGGTAATCAAATCAATATAGTTCTACAATGCCTGTGTTGGTATAGGTGTAGACTATTTAACTGGGGTACCAGACTCACTGCTTAAAGGTAATCAAATCAATAGAGTTCTACAATGCCTGTATTGGTAAATGTGTAGACTATTTCACTGGGGTACCAGACTCACTGCTTAAAGGTAATCAAATCAATGTAGTTCTACAATGCCTGTGTTGGTATAGGTGTAGACTATTTAACTTGGGTACCAGACTCACTGCTTAAAGGTAATCAGATCAATAGAGTTCTACAATGCCTGTGTTGGTATAGGTGTAGACTATTTCCCTGGGGTACCAGACTCACTGCTTAAAGGTAATCAAATCAGTATTTTACCTTTGTTCTTGGCAACAAGATTTAAATGATTAATTTAATTAGACAGTTTTAATTTACTGAGTTGGTTTGTGAAATTTTGAGCCATGCTGAGTTCTAAAATTCCTATGTTGGTATAGGTTTGTACCATACTGTCTGAAGGATAATACAATACATACAATTGGAATGAGTTCCAGGGAGCAATATTTCAGCTATGTTCTGAAGAACAAGATTTAAAACAATTAACCTATAGGCCAAGAGGTTAGGGTCAGACAGCAGTGTTACAGGAAAAAGGGGACATAAATGACAGGGTACACAATTTCAGACTACTCGTTACAGTACTGATAGTTTTCTTTGAAGCTTAAGTACAGATTGATATTTCATTAAGTTGACAAATGTTTAGGAGGAGATTTGTTTCTGTAGAATTTCAAAAAGTTACGAAATCAATATTAAAATATATTTCATACATGGCTGAATTTATACAGTAGACAAATTTATATTGTTCATGTAGCGTGTCCATTTAGATCAAATGTCAAGACAGAAGTAAATATGGTCAGGTATGGCCAGAAGCAATATTGATGAAGATATATGTTGAGAATTCCAGAATTGCCTTTTAGGCTCAACTGACCCAAAGGGTCAGTGTGAGCTATTCTCATCACTTCGCATCTGTCGTCATCGTCTGAAAACTTTCCACATTTCAATCTTCTTCTCTAAAACCACTTGGCCAATTAAAACCAAACTTGGCAGGAATGCTTATTGAGTGGTTTTTAACAAAGTTTGATACTTATCAAAAAGGAAACATGGCTGCCACTGCCATTAATGCGCCCTGTTTGGCTAAATTTAAAAAATCTTCTTCTCACAAATTGCAGAAATGTACTTTAGATGGTCCTCTACAAAGTTTGAGTTTTTTGTGCCGATCCAAAATAAAAAATAGCTGCCATTGCAGGACATCGTTTAAAATAGAATCATATGGGAAAACATTCAAACTACTTCTCAGAAACTGTTGTACACAATGAATCTAAATTATAAAGAAATGAAGGTTGGATAGTTATCTTATTATTTTTATTTTTCGAGCCAATTGCAAATTAGACGTGGCTTCCAGGGCCACTAATGTGTTCTGATTGGCTGAATTTCAAAATTCTTCTTCTTACAAACTTCATAACAGATTGATTTGAAATATTGCAGAAATGAACCTTAGATGGTCCTCTACAAAGTTTGGGTTTTTGTGCCGATCCAAAATCCAAGATGGCCACCATCGCAGGACTTAGTTTAACATAGGACCCTATTGCGAAAAACATATAAACATCTTCTTCTCAGAAACTGTTCCACACAATGAAGCCAAATTATGAAGAAATGGTGGTTGAATATTTATTTTATTATTTTGAGTTTTATAAGCCAATGTCAAACTGAACATGCCTTCCAGGGCCACTAATGGGTTCTATGGGCTAAAATTTCAAAATTTTTTTTTTTGCAAACTGCATGGCAGATTGATTTGAAATATTGCATGAATGTTCCTTAGATGGTTTTCTACATAGTTAAGTTTTTGTGACGATAAAAAATTCAAGATGGCCGACACCATGGTGTCACACAGCTTAACATAGGACCCTATGGGAAAACCATACAAACAGCTTCTTCTCCAAAACTGTTGCACACAATGAAACCAAATAATGCAGAAGTCCATCTTGGATAGTAATCTTATTATTTTGAGTTCTTCTAGCTGATAGGAAATTCAACCTGGCTGCAAATGCGTTCTGAATGGATGAAATTTGAAAATTTGTGTTTCCTCACAAACCGCTTTGCAGAAGGATATGTGATATTGTATGGTCCGCTACTAATTTTGAGTTTTTTGTTTCAATCCAAAATACAAGATTGCTGCCACCATGGAACATCACTCAACATACTAACATGTGAAAAAAAATTAAACAGCTTCTTCTCGGAAACTGTTCTACATATTACTGCAGATTGGAAATTCAACATGGCAACATAGACAGAAACCGCATCTTCACATAAACTCTTTAGCATTTAACATGAAAATTCGCAAGAGAAGTCGTGTCTCTTAAAAAGGTTTTTTGTAAGTCAGGTGACCGATACAGGCTCTCAAGAGCCTCTAGTTTTAATCTTAATAAGAGTTATTGTTATTATCACAAATTCACCATGTACGGTCGTTGGGCATGACTACATTATTTATGTTTTGTTCCTTTCAGATTTCTGTGCCTGTGTACGGTCGTTGGGCATGACTACATTATTTATGTTTTGTTCCTTTCAGATTTCTGTGCCTGTGTACAGTCGTTGGGCATGACTACCTTATTTATGTTTTGTTCCTTTCAGATTTCTGTGCCTGTGTACGATCGTTGGGCATGACTACATTATTTATGTTTTGTTCCTTTCAGATTTCTGTGCCTATGTAACAGCAAATGCACCAAAAGACAAACATGTTATTGCAGCTAATGAAGGCAATGCTGTTGCCTTGGCAACTGGTTATCACTTAGCAACAGGAAAACATCCCATGGTTTATCTACAGGTTGGTAAATATGTCCCAACAGATCTAATTTTATTTTAAAAATTATTATTTCTAGATATCCAGTTCAGTTTTGTTAATTAAAGTGAATTGGTTAAAACACCAAAAGTATTAAGGTAGTCCTCTACTATTGATCACATGCCACAAACACTGAGGTTCGGGGTTTGAGTCTCAATGCGGTCAGTGGGGCCTTGGTTAAGATAAATAGTCATCTACTATTGATCAGATGCCTGTCACCACTGAGGTTGTAGGTTCGAGTCTCACTGTGGGCAGTGTGGCCTTGGTTAAGATAGTTAGTCAGTTACTATTGACATAGTTTAAGCTAGGATTTTTTAACCATTAGTCACTTTTTGCCTGCGACGATTTTTAAGAGCTAATATGTGTGTATATTTTTTTATATGTATAAATGCATGCAAGATTATTAATTAATGAATATATTAAACATCAATATATCAGGCCTGTCAAGTCTCACGCAACTCGCGTGAGACTCACGCATCTAGTCCACAATTTGGCAGCAAATTTCTTTGATGTTTTTATTTTTTCCTTTGATCTTTCAATTTTTAGGCAAATCTCACGCGAGCAGCTCATCAAAACTTGACAGCCCTGATATATAATTAATATTTTCCAGCACCATTTTATAATATATATTATGTATTAAGTGTAATATTGCCAAAGAACAATTATTTAAACAGATTGAAATTAAAATCTTTAAAAGTGATTGCCAAATGTTTAATTTTTGCTATAGTCATTTAAATTCTATCAACATCGTATTTTGCAATCTTCGGTGCCGAGTTCATATCTGCTCAGAAAACTGTCGGTATTATCTTTTGCTTTGAACTGGTTTTCGCTAGAATTTTAACCTATGCTTTATGTACAATGTAAAATCATGTGGAAACCAGCCTTAACAAATGGCACGTAAACATGATAACCATGAGGCTATGACAAAAATATGAGGATTTCTGACGAGAATAGCAATAAAATTAAAAGGAGACATAAAACGACTTGTCAAATGACAGGGCGACTTTCACTCCCTTTTAGTCAATGTTGAACCACAGTAAGATGGCCCGAGTTGCCATCCAACTGGCTATGCTTGATCGGGTGTGACAGTGTGTACACAGTAATTAATTGATTAATTATCAAATACAATCAGGTGGCCTGTCTATTACATAATTACTTTGATAGCCTTGGGTCATAAACTTGTACGTAGTAATATGTTTGGATTTACCTGTGCTAATTTTGACGATGACAATTTTGAAATTTCATAATTTTAAGTGGCGAATTACCGTCAAAATATTTTGTTCATTTCTGAAAAGCATTCACCAATTGCGAAAGTGGCGAGCACTAGCTAAATCACTGATTATGGATCACGTGCCTGTGTACACTAAGGTTGGGGCTTCGAGTCTCACTGCAGGCAGTGGTTCCTTGGTGAAGGTAGCTAGTCATATACTATTGATCACCTGCCATCAACACTGAGGTTGGGGGTTCGAGTCTCACTGCAAGCAGTGTGGCCTTGGATAAGATAGCTAGTCAACTACTATTTATCATGTGCCTGTCTACAATGAGGTTGCAGGTTTGTGAGTCTGACAGCAACAATGAGTGCTTTAACCCAATCTTAACTGACAAGGATTGCCTTCCATCTAAAGGTTGGTGGTTTTTGACAGGTACTCCAGCTTCCTCCCACAAAAAAGCTACAATATAGCTGAAAGTAGCATTAAGCAACAGTTAAAAATAAACACTGCTGTCAGGGTGTACTCCTTTACTGACATGGATTACCAGTTTTCCTATCGAAGGGGATTTGCCATTTAATCCTTCCCAATAAAAACTTGTGCCATGATATAGCAGAATAATTGCTGAAAGTGGCATTAAACACCATTTAAAGAAACAAACACTGCAGGCAGGGTGAGCTCTACTCCAATCATAACTAAAAAGTCTAGCCAGTTTTCAAACTGAAGATTGGGTGTTCTCCGGCTTCCTTTATGAATATAAACTGGATGACAAAATATTGCTGAAAAATTGCTAAAAGCTGCATTAAACACTATTAAAAAAACTAAAATGAAATGTAAGCATGCAGTTTATTTATTTTTAACTCTGGTCTAGATGATATAGTTAACGCAGTAATGTCTAATCTCACAGTCTGTATACTGTATACCTTAGGTTTTATTTATTTGTGTATGTGATGTGTATACATTCTGTTTTATTAATTTCAGAACCTTTGGATAGGTAATATAAGGAATCCTGCGATGTCTTTATACTGTAAACCTGAGATTTATTTATTTCAGAACTCTGGGCTAGGTAATATAAGGAATCCTGCTATGTCTTTATACTGTAAACCTGAGGCATACATGTGATATTTCTCTCAGCCCAATGTGTGAGACTAGACTAAATTTTGTGTGAGATTTGATGATTTTGGGTGAGATTTTTAGTCGACCCTGATTTTGCGTTATTATTAGCGTTTTATTCTTTGATTTTGTTTGTTGTTTTGTTGTTTCATTTAATTGTTTAACCATGTTTATGATTATTCTCTGATGTTCTTGGTGGAGCCTGTATTGGATATATTTGTCCCCTCTTGGACTGTACCTGATACTCATGAAATGAATAAAAGTTGAAGTATTTCAGCAAGTTTTAGCTCTTTGAAAGTTGTAAATCTAGAACTTTGTAATATTTGTTATGTAAAAATTATAGCCAGCATTATGTACATGAATGTTCCCATTTAGGTGACCTTACAAATCTATCATTAGTTAATAGTAGAAATTGTTGTACAAAATAAACTTTGAAAATATTATTTTCTTTGAACTAATTCTTAATTTATTAATGAACAAATATTATGTTTGTCTTTGAACTAATTCTTAATTAATTAATTAACTTGTATTTACCCCTAAAAAAACATTGTCACTTTATTTCCAATTAATTTTGACCATATTCCTTAATTTAGTAACACCCAAAATAAATCAATAGGTGTAATTTCGATAATCTCGGGATTTATCTACCGCTCAATGAAAAATCTATTGTAAACAAAGATGGCGGCTTACGAAATAGCAAAATGCTTCGTGCTGAAATAATATCAATTTTCTTTTACTTTACATTATTTGTTTTGCGTGAGATCGTTGTCTCACGCCGTGAGAGCGTGGGGACCTTCAGAATTGCGTGAGTTTTTGTCTCACGCCGTGAGATATCACATGTATGACCTGAGGTTTATTTATTTCAGAACTCTGGGCTAGGTAATATAAGGAATCCTGCTATGTCTTTATACTGTAAACCTGAGGTTTATTTATTTCAGAACTCTGGGCTAGGTAATATAAGGAATCCTGCTATGTCTTTATACTGTAAACCTGAGGTTTATTTATTTCAGAACTCTGGGCTAGGTAATATAAGGAATCCTGCTATGTCTTTATACTGTAAACCTGAGGTTTATTTATTTCAGAACTCTGGGCTAGGTAATATAAGGAATCCTGCTATGTCTTTATACTGTAAACCTGAGGTTTATTTATTTCAGAACTCTGGGCTAGGTAATATAAGGAATCCTGCTATGTCTTTATACTGTAAACCTGAGGTTTATTTATTTCAGAACTCTGGGCTAGGTAATATAAGGAATCCTGCTATGTCTTTATACTGTAAACCTGAGGTTTATTTATTTCAGAACTCTGGGCTAGGTAATATAAGGAATCCTGCTATGTCTTTATACTGTAAACCTGAGGTTTATTTATTTCAGAACTCTGGGCTAGGTAATATAAGGAATCCTGCTATGTCTTTATACTGTAAACCTGAGGTTTATTTATTTCAGAACTCTGGGCTAGGTAATATAGTGAACCCAATTATGTCTTTATACTGTAAACCTGAGGTTTATTTATTTCAGAACTCTGGGCTAGGTAATATAAGGAATCCTGCTATGTCTTTATACTGTAAACCTGAGGTTTATTTATTTCAGAACTCTTGGCTAGGTAATATAAGGAATCCTGCTATGTCTTTATACTGTAAACCTGAGGTTTATTTATTTCAGAACTCTGGGCTAGGTAATATAGTGAACCCAATTATGTCTTTAACATCACAGTCTGTATACAGTATTCCAATGTTACTATTCATTGGATGGAGAGGTGAACCTGGGAAAAGAGATGAACCTCAACATACAATACAGGGACAATCTACTCCAGGACTCTTAGGTACGTGTATTATTTTTAATACAGGGACAATCTACTCCAGGACTCTTAGGTACATGTATTATTTTTAATACAGGGACAATCTACTCCAGGACTCTTAGGTACATGTATTATTTTTAATACAGGGACAATCTACTCCAGGACTCTTAGGTACATGTATTATTTTTAATACAGGGACAATCTACTCCAGGACTCTTAGGTACGTGTATTATTTTTAATACAGGGACTATCTACTCCAGGACTCTTAGGTACGTGTATTATTTTTAATACAGGGACTATCTACTCCAGGACTCTTAGGTACGTGTATTATTTTTAATACAGGGACTATCTACTCCAGGACTCTTAGGTACGTGTATTATTTTTAATACAGGGACAATCTACTCCAGGACTCTTAGGTACATGTATTATTTTTAATACAGGGACTATCTACTCCAGGACTCTTAGGTAAATGTATTATTTTTAATACAGGGACAATCTACTCCAGGACTCTTAGGTACGTGTATTATTTTTAATACAGGGACAATCTACTCCAGGACTCTTAGGTACGTGTATTATTTTTAATACAGGGACAATCTACTCCAGGACTCTTAGGTACATGTATTATTTTTAATACAGGGACAATCTACTCCAGGACTCTTAGGTACGTGTATTATTTTTAATACAGGGACTATCTACTCCAGGACTCTTAGGTACGTGTATTATTTTTAATACAGGGACTATCTACTCCAGGACTCTTAGGTACGTGTATTATTTTTAATACAGGGACTATCTACTCCAGGACTCTTAGGTACGTGTATTATTTTTAATACAGGGACAATCTACTCCAGGACTCTTAGGTACATGTATTATTTTTAATACAGGGACTATCTACTCCAGGACTCTTAGGTACATGTATTATTTTTAATACAGGGACAATCTACTCCAGGACTCTTAGGTACATGTATTATTTTTAATACAGGAACAATCTACTCCAGGACTCTTAGGTACGTGTATTATTTTTAATACAGGGACTATCTACTCCAGGACTCTTAGGTACATGTATTATTTTTAATACAGGAACAATCTACTCCAGGACTCTTAGGTACATGTATTATTTTTAATACAGGAACAATCTACTCCAGGACTCTTAGGTACATGTATTATTTTTAATACAGGAACAATCTACTCCAGGACTCTTAGGTACGTGTATTATTTTTAATACAGGGACTATCTACTCCAGGACTCTTAGGTACATGTATTATTTTTAATACAGGGACAATCTACTCCAGGACTCTAAGGTATGTGTATTATTTTTAATACAGGGACTATCTACTCCAGGACTCTTAGGTATGTGTATTATTTTTAATACAGGGACTATCTACTCCAGGACTCTTAGGTACATGTATTATTTTTAATACAGGGACTATCTACTCCAGGACTCTTAGGTACATGTATTATTTTTTAAGATTTGAATTAAATTTGTATGGTCATTTAGTGCAGTTCAAAATATATGAAAGACCAATATATACATGTATATAGTAAAAGTCAGCATGTTTTAGTGGAGGTTTTTGCCTGACAATTTAAAGCTGTTTACCGTGTATGGTTGACCATATGGTCCTTTTGTAGAACCAAAGAATTAGAGTTTGAAATCAATATTTCTTCAAAATATTCAGCGTTTTGAAATTTTGATGAAATTCATTTTGATAAGGCATTTTTCCATAGTCAATTTTGAAATTAATTATAAATAGAATGGAAGCTAAATCTAGTCGAGGTAGATTTTGTGTATTCGAAACTCTCCACGCTGCTTTGTTTGCAGTTAAAGCTGGAGAAGTCTTGCGGTTTGTCCAAATACCATTGTATGTCATGAAAGCAGAAGAATTTTTGTAACATTGTTTGATCCCTTTAGAAAAAAAAATGGTAAACTTACAATATAAAACACCTGTAGCAAAAGTCAAGGACGATTTGTGACATGCATGTAAACAAGAGAGGCATAGTGTTAAATATGGACAGATTATCAGGGATACATATTTGCTATTGGTTTTGCATAATAAAAAGTACAATATGGAATAAGACAAAAATTCAAGCAAAAAAAATTATCTCCTCAGGGTGTGACATTCAGTATAGTTGAATGTTTAGCTTTCCTGTCTGAAACTAGTTTGTCCATGCTAAGGGAAATAACTCTTGTCAAGAAAGAGGAAAATGTGGTAACAGACTTCTGAAAAATATATAAAATTGTAGGTTTAGCAAAGTTTTGTAAAAATTGAATTTCATTACTGTCATGATGCACTAAGATCTATTTTATGTTTACTGTTCACAAGTTGATTTGTTCATTCATTGGTTAAAATTCATTGTAATTACATACCCCATGTTGGAGGCTATTGTAAAATTTAAAAAGTCTCAAAGTATCAAAGGTCTTTAAAATACTGTTTGTATAAACACAGGTGCTCATTTATTTCATATTTAAATTGTTAGTGTTAATCTTTACAGTTTTCACCATATACAACATCAAACATTTTCAAGAACTTATAGTATAACTGTGTCACTTGTGCGTAAATAGATGGTGTATGTATTACTGTTGTTTGATTGAATATCTTGTCCTTTATTTTCAGCTGCCTTAGGAATACCATTCCAGCCACTACCAGATTACCAAGAGGGAGCTGAGCAGGTTTGTCAATTCTGTCTCATATAGCTTTGTAGTAAAAATATTCTAAATCTTTTATCTCCATCTTTTTGAAGGTGATATAATGGACCCCAATATTATTTTACCCCTTGCTAGGGTAGTTTATAGTGATGGGTATGTGCATCTGTCCATCTGTTGCACTTTCTCTTATGCTCATCTTCTCTCACACCGCTGAATGGAATTTGATGAAACTTACGCCGAATCTTTGTCACATATTGCCATTGTGCACAAATATGTCATATAAAATGATCTAACTTTACCCTGTTCCAGATCATTTCACACTGTGTATTGACCAATCAGTTTGTTTGTTTATTTAAATATTGTTTAATGCCACTTTCAGCAATTTTTCAGCTATATCATGGCTTCTAGTTTTTTTATTGGGGGAGGAAGCATGAGTACCTTGAGAAAAACCCCGACCTTTGGTAGAAAAAACTCTGTCGGGGGTTTCTCCCGGTACTCCGGACCAATCAGAACACAGCCTTCTAATGTATTGAACTTTAATATTACATAGTGTTTGATATAACTTTACCCTGTTCCAGATCATTTCACACTGTGTATTTTCCAATCAGATATATTGAACTCTAATATCACATAGTGTTTTCCTTTAGCATGTTAGTGATGCTGATTGCAGCTAAAGGCAATATAAGATGGTGTTAGATGCTATAATACTGTCTGTGAGAGCTTCAGTCATGAAAAATCTAACTTAAGATTGAGTTTTGTGAAATGTATTATTTACAGTAATTTTTTTCTTTAGGCTTTGCTGACAGCTAAGCAGCATATGAAGAGAGCCAATGCACCTTATGCATTATTGGTAAAAAGACAAACATTCTCTCCATATAAACTACCAAAGACTGAATCAGCACAGCCGTAAGTATAAAGATATGTAGTCAAATTTGTTTAAATCAATGCAGTCTCAGTATGGTCATGAAGATTACAAATATGGTGAAAACAATTTGTTAGGATTCAATAGATTCTAATTGATTCGGGTTTGGTTGGGACATGTTTCACTGTATATGCTGACTTTCTGTTACCTGTTAAATGAGTTTTTCTTAAAACAATAGCAGTCAGATTGCACATTTTGTGAGAAGTTTATTCTTTAAAATACCAGTCAGATGTAATTACCTTATACATGAAAAGAAACAATTTTTACTGAAAATCTTTGAAATTTATGTATGCATATAATTGGTATATTTTCAGATTTCCATTAAATAGAGAAGGTGCCTTAAAAGTCATAATAGACACATTAGCACATAAAGACGTTGTTGTTAGTACTACTGGCATGACATCTAGGGAGTTGTTTGAATACAGGTATCAAGGCATTTTGTAGGAAGGTTGCAGACAACAATAGTTCTAATTTGGATATTCTATATCACAAGACTTAGTGTACTCTAAACAGATACGTTCTGTTTTATATTGTCATTTACTCCATAATTTTATTAGCTCACCTGACCCAAAGGGTCAGGTGAGCTATTGTTATCACTTTGCGTCCGTCGGCGTCGTCGTCGGCGGCGGCGGCGGCGTCTGTAAACTTTTTACATTTTAATCTTCTTCTCTGAAACCACTTGGCCAATTGAAACCAAACTTGGCCATAATGTTCATTGGATGGACCTTTACAAAGTTTGTGTTTTTTATTTTGATTGTTAAACCAATATGGCCGCCACCTCAAGACTTAGTTTAACATAGGACCCTATGGGAAAAAAAGTTAAAAAGGGCTTCTTCTCTGAAACCGTTTAACCAATCAAAACAAAACTTACTAGCAATATTGTTTAGATGGTCCTCTATAAAGTTTGTGTTTTAGATGGGAATTGGAAATTCAAAATGGCCGCTACTGCAGGACTTAGTTTAACATAGAACCCTATGGGAAAAAGTTTTAAAAGGCTTCTTCTCTGAAACCGGTTAATCAATGGAAACAAAAACTTACTAGCAATATTGTTTGGATGGTCTTCTATAAAGTTAGTGTTTTTTTATGGCAATTGGAAATTCAAAATGGCTGCCACCACAGGACTTAATTTAACATAGGACCCTATGGGAAAAAGTTTGAAAGGCTTCTTTTCTGAAAACAGCCAACCAATGGAAACAAAACTTACTAGCAATATTGTTTGGATGGTCCTCTATAAAGTTAATGTTTTTTATCCCAATCTGATATTCAAAATGGCCGCCACCGCAGGACTTAGTTTAACATTGGAGCCTATGGGAAAAATGTTAAAAAGGGCTTCTTCTCTGAAACCGGTTAACCAATCAAAACAAAACTTACTAGCAGTATTGTTTGGATGGTCCTCTATAAAGTTTGTGTTTTTTATGGCAATTGGAAATTCAAAATGGCTGCCACCGCAGGACTTAATTTAACATAGGACCCTATGGGAAAAAGTTTGAAAGGCTTCTTTTCTGAAACCGACCAACCAATGGAAACAAAACTTACTAGCAATATTGTTTGGATGGTCCTCTATAAAGTTAATGTTTTTTATCTCAATCTGATATTCAAAATGGCCACCACCGCAGGACTTAGTTTAACATTGGAGCCTATGGGAAAAATGTTAAAAAGGGCTTCTTCTCTGAAACCGGTTAACCAATCAAAACAAAACTTACTAGCAATATTGTTTGGGTGGTCCTTTATAAAGTTTATGATTTTTATGCCAACTGGAAATTCAAAATGGCCACTACCGCAGGACTTAGTTTAACATAGGACCCTATGGGAAAAAGTTTTTAAAGGCTTCTTCTCTGAAACCGGTTAATCAATGGAAACAAAAACTTACTAGCAATATTGTTTGGATGGTCCTCTATAAAGTTTATGTTTTTTATGGCAATTGGAAATTCAAAATGGCCAACTCCCCCGCAGGACTTAGTTTAACATAGGACCCTATGGGCAAATAAAAAAAATCTCTATACAACTGGTTAACCAATGAAACAAAGCTTTCTAGTAATATTGTTTGGATGGTCCTATTTAAAGTTTATTGAAAATTACAGGACTTACTTTAACATCAGGGAAATGCCATCTTGCCTATAAAATCAGGTGAGCGATACAGGCTCTTAAGAGCCTCTGGTTATGATTCAATTCAGTAGTTTATTTTCATGCATCATAGATATAAGCTGATGAAAATTTGGAACTAGAGGGCAGCACTAAAATAATGCCACATCAGACCAATCAGCAAAACATTATCTACGAATCATTAAATTCTGCCATAATTGTCAACCGATTCCTTACATAATTGTCAACCGATTCCTTACATAATTGTCAACCGATTCCTTACATAATTGTCAACCGATTCCTTACATAATTGTCAACCGATCCCTTACATAATTGTCAACCGATTCCTTACATAATTGTCAACCGATCCCTTACATAATTGTCAACCGATCCCTTACATAATTGTCAACCGATTCCTTACATAATTGTCAACCGATTCCTTACATAATTGTCAACCGATCCCTTACATAATTGTCAACCAATTCCTTACATAATTGTCAACCGATTCCTTACATAATTGTCAACCGATTCCTTATATGAGTTATTGCTCTAATATGACTTCTTTTCTTTCTGCTTAAAATAGAGAAAAACTGTTAACAAAAAAAATATAATCTGCAAAACAAGATCTACAAATATATCAATATATCTAAAACTGCTAACTGACTCCTTATAGAAGTTATTGCCCATTAATGACTTTTTTTAAATTGACATTTTTAGTTGTATTTGTTTCTCCTGTGGCATCAACATTTGACATTTTGCTTTACATCTTTGGAAGCTTAAGAATTAGGTCCATCAAATTCGGTCCTGATTGTGGGAGCTGATGATGAGTACTTGCTAGTCAGTCACCTGTCACCTGACCTAGACCTCAATTTCATTGTCCAGTGACTACATTGGTTTTCGATTGGGGCAATTTTTCTGTAACTATATATGGTAGGATGACAATATTTGGTATATAGTTTGTTGATGAATAGTCAATGACTGTCGGCTAGCTGTCACCTGAATTTGATCTCAATGTCACTGTAGAGCCATTATGTTTAAGTTTTTAGATTATGGCAGTTTCATTGAAAACATGCATGGTAGTATGACAATATTTGGTATATAGGTTGCTGATGAATAGTACATGACTGTCTTGTAGGTGTCACGTCCTGAATATACCGGTAGCTGAAATATTGCTTGCTGGACATAAAACAACAAACAATCAATCAATCAATCAATCTTGTAGGTGTCAACAGACCTTGACCTCAATTTCATGGTCCAGCGACTATGTTAAAGTTTTTTGATAAGGTCAGTTCCTCTGTAAAACATGCATGTTAGGCTGACAATATTTGGTATATATGTTGCTGATGAATAGTACATGACTGTCTGGTAGGTGTCACTTGACCTGGACCTCAATTTTACGGTTCGCTGACTATGTTCAAGTTTTTGGATAAGGGCAGTTCCTCTGTAACCATACATGGTAGGATGACAATATTTGATATATAGATTGCTATTGAATAGCACATGACAGTCTGGTAGGTCTCACCTGACCTTGACCTCTATTTCATGGTCCACCAACTACATTAAAGTTTTTGCATTGGTTCGTTTTCTCTGTAACCATGAATTGTATATTTTAATGATAACAATTTAATGGTATTTACATGATGCTCATGACATAATTTTTTTTTGGTTACTGATGCGGAATGCAGGTGAAACATTTTTCTGTGTCCACACTTGTTTGTATTTTATGTAATTCCCACAATGATTGACTGTACAGCATACAACATATATTTACAGTATTGGCATGAAATATTAATGTTTTTGTACTTTTTGTGAAACATTACCACTGTGCATGCAAGTGAGAAGGGGCTGGTCTAACACTTTTAAAATGTGGTGTTGGGGGCCAATAAAAATGGCTTTTCCCAATGAAGTGAATTCGATTCTTATTCCTATTGCTTGGTTAAATTAACATAAAAGCATACACATGAATGCTTGCTAGAAAGGCTGGTGTATGGTGTTCCATATTATACACACAGACAACATTCTGATTAATATGATGTTTAAATAACATATACCAGTATAAATGGTATCAACATACAGTTATACATAAAAGTACATCAGGACTTTTTTTCTATTACAGAGTACATAAAGATATGGGACATGAGAAAGATTTTTTGACTGTTGGATCTATGGGTCATGCTTCCTGTATAGCATTAGGCATAGCTCTGCAGAAACCTAAAAGACAGGTAATTTAATCATTATTACACTGATTTTACACCTTTACTAAAGGAATTAATGACTTATTAGTTAAGCATAGGTCAGATATTTTATAAGTTATTCTCTGGGTAATATTGTGTATCCAATGGTCGGAGACAATATTGAATTGCTTTATATAGCCAACAATTACACAAGACTATTACTTACACTTAGTCCTCTTCGTGTTGGGAGCACACAAGGCCTTGACTGAGGACCTACATCTCTGCCTGTCTGCTGTAATTTTCTGTAGCATCCATCCGTCTTCTTTCATCTCCCATTCTACAGACCTTCTCCACATCTAATTTAGTCAACATCTGCTTCTTTTACAAGGTGGTGTCCATGTGATTGCCACTTTAGGAATATCTGTTGTACCCATTCTTAAAACATGTCCTATCCACTTTTATCTTCGCTCTTTGATCTGTTCTGATATTGGGACTGTTGAAGTTCTTTTGTACAGTTCTTCATTTGTTATTTTGTTGGGCCAAAATATTTTTAGAATTCTGCGAGGACACTTTGTCTGAAAGGTATCAAGTTATGTATGATGTTTGTATTAACTTTCCAATACTCTGCTTCATAAAGAAGAAAAGCAATAACAGTTGGTCTTGAAAACGCAAGGCTATAGATATATAGAATATGTTGGTAAGTCTGTACTAAATAAGATGCCCCTGACACATTTTTATCTTGTTATCAGAGCTTCACTGGTGGCTACTTTTAACAAGAAATAATATTAAACATTTCAGCTCTCTTCCTTAACTTTGTTGAAATGCTGTGACAAATATGTGTCACATGGAAAGAATAAATATATAAATATAAATGCCAAGATGACAAAACTTTTCAAGGCACAGTATTTGGTTTTGTAAACAGTAATGTCTACTTTATGACATGTGCCAATGGTCAGTGGTTTGTTGGAAGTGACATTAAACACCATTTAAACTAACCAACTTTTTGAAATGATAACCTCTATCCTAAAAATTTACTTCTGTATCATCCTGTACAAAACTTATACAAGACAAAGAAAGACTAAAATTGTTTTTTTCTCTTAGCTGAGCTGTAAAAATTAGAGCAATAAAAAATGTTTAAACATTTGTTATCTTCACTTCGCAGGTGTTTTGCCTAGATGGAGATGGAGCTGTTATTATGCATATGGGATCCATGGCAACCATAGGTCAGAATGCTCCTTCCAATTTTAAACATGTAATCATTAACAATGGATCACATGATTCTGTTGGAGGTCAACCAACAGATGCTAAGAACCACGAAGACTTCTCATTCATGAAAATAGCTGAAGGCTGTGGCTACAAACAGGTATGTAACATGACAAGATCAAGGACATATCAGATGATCATTGATGATTTCAGTTGTAATCATTACTAGCATTAGCTTAATATCAATCAAAGTCTTTCAGGGGGGCCTCGGTGGCCGCATGGTCAAGGTAGTTTGTCTACTATTGATCACGTGGTCTGTCAACACTGAGATTGCGGGTTCGATTCTCACTGCAGGCAGGGTGTACTCGACTCCAATCTTAATTGACAAGGATTGCCAGTTTTCCTACCGCAGGTCAGGGGTTTTCTCCGGGTACTCCGGCTTCTTCCCCCAATAAAACTGGACGCCATGATATAGCTGAAAAATTGCTGAAAGTGGCATTAAACACCATCTAACAAACAAACAATCAAAGTCTTTCATAACTAGCAAACAGGGCCCAGTGCCATAAACATTTTCTTTGCTGAGAATTTTTTTATTTTCTATTTCATCCAATCAAATCTTTCCTTTTCCCTTGTTGTCATGGTAATTTAGAAAATGCTGAGCAAAACATTTTTACTCAGAATTGTTTTATGGTGCTTGGCCCAGGTTTTTCCAGCTGTAGTAGTGAATATGCTAGCAAAAAAGAGCATGTTGATAACACCTTCTTAAGAAGGTTACAGCATTCAGGTCACATCAGCTGTTGTAGATACAAAGATGTATATTATTGCACAAACAAGATGCAGGTAACAGCAGAGATAGCAATTTTAACTTGCTACTTTACTTGTGGTAGGGTGTAGCATGTGTCACACATTACTCATTGAAGGCACTAGTATGGGTATGCAAAAAGATCTCTCATATTGATAACACCTGCTTAAGAAGGTTGCAGCATTCAGGTCACATCAGCTGTTGAAGATACAAAGATGTATATAATTCAGTTTTTGCACAAACAAGATGCAGGTAACAGCAGCAGTAGCAAGTTCTAACTTGCTACTTTACTTGTGGTAGGGTGTAGCATGCCTCACACATTACTCGTTAAAGGCACAAGTATAGGGTATGCAGATAGCTCCGCTATAGATGAATTTAAGATGAAGATAACACCACCTGTTGTGAGATCTACATGCACAACTGATTATCTGACTCAGCTGTTGCATTGTCTAGTATACAATTCACACCACTTGTAGGATTCTAGCATGCATGTCCAAGCGTCTATCGCAAGTTCAGTCATGCATGTAATATCACCTGTAGTAGGGTCAAGCATGAAGTGCAAGTGACTTGTTTGGATTAAAAATGGCTATTTTATCTGCGCTTCTTGAACATGTTTATGTTTTGTGAGGTAATAAATTTACATACAAAGGTAGTTATCGAGTTCATCCATTATATATCATTACAGAGTCTACTGTCTTATCGTTGAATACTCCTTAATATATCTCTATTATGTTGTATATTTCAAATAGACCATCCTAGCAATAACAGAAGAGGAGATCAGTGCAGCCATTACTGCAATGAGAACTATGGAAGGACCTGTCTTACTGGAAATTAAAGTGGAGAAAGGTCACAGGAAACAGATCGGCAGACCTACCAGAACTCCATTACAGAATAAAGAAGACTTCATGCATTTCTTGGCTATTGGTTAAATTCCAAATAAAACTTAGTATTATTTCTTCAGGGATTTCTTTCTACTTAATGATACCGGTTATTCTATGACTGATGTGGACAATCATATTTAACTATCTACTTAGCCTACTTTACTCTCAATATAGTTTAGACTGGAACCAAATACAGATTTTGTTGTTAATTTATGGTCTTAGCATTGGATCATTCCATTAAATATTTTAAAATAGGGGTTTGGTTGGTTATTTCTTTAGCATTGGATCATTTCATTTAATATCTAATATTTAGAGTTGTGGTGGTTTTTATTTCTGAAGGAATGTGAAAAGTTCATTCTAAATCCAGAAGTGCATATATGTGCATAACAGTTGTTTATATGGGGATTATTAACACATTTATAATAACAGATTTCCATTAACATTTGTAATTGCAAACATGTAAAATCTGCATTCCAAAGGGTCGAAATAAAAATATAAAAATATGTATACAGCTTAAAGTATTTAATTTGGAATTTATCTTCATTGGTGTTACAAAATGTATAACAAATATTTTTTCATGCTAAGATTTTAAATGGACTTTTATTCTCTCAAAAAATTAAGATAAATTGAATATAAAATGATTTTATATTTTTTACTGGGGTTCCTTGTTGGTTGCTTGTAAGTTTTTAGTGTTTGTTACTTTGTGGTGAATGTTAAATATATGTGTCTTATTTATGACAAATGCTTGATTATATAATATTTGAATGAATAAGTTTATATGAGGTAAAAAGTGAAATCTTTTATTTCATTTCATGTGAACAGTCTTGAATACATTTTTTATTGAAACAGTTTTTATTTCTGTTATATCATACTTTTAAAACCATTCTCAGATCAGTTTGTTAAAGAAAATTACAAAAATTTTGTCTGTAATTCTGCAAAAATATTTATTTAGAGGTGCCATAAAAGAGTTTTATATTTTGCTTATAAAATTATGTCGTATATTACAACATTTGTTTATCCGGTGAATTTTGTGGGAGTTACATCCATTTAAACTTTGAAATTTCACATTAAATTCCACCAAACTAGCTTATCAGTACAACTCCTCTGAAACTGCTCAATAGAATTTTAAGAAAATTAGAACGCATGGAGGACACAATATTTAGCAATATAACCAACCATGTCAACTTGTGATTCCAACTTATTTGAAGCTACTCATTGAAATTTTATGAATTTTAGTATTTTATTCGTGTATAGTGCATTATATTGAAGACTTTTATTATCATACTGCAATTCTCAATAAATTTTAATAAATGAATGTTATAATTAAAGATTATTATCAATGGGGCAGAGTTAATATAGAAAATATGAACATAAGGGCCACAGATTGCATCAGATCAAACATGTGTACTGAATTTGTTCTGTCCATGAGTTGAATCTGATTGTGCTTCGGCTCATGTTATCAGATTTCTATATTCACAATGCTCCGTTGATTATCCTTTTCATTACATTGACAAATATTTTATGTGTTTGAAAACTAAGAGGAACTTTGTTTTGAATGTTCTTCACATCAATGTTTGTGGGCACATCATTAAGGGCATACATTGGGCCGTCACTTCCCAGGATTGAAAGAACTAAATTTAATTCCCACATGATTTACCAGATTTTTTTTTTCAGGGAAATCTTTATAAGTTCATCGCTGTCAATGTATTAAGTGAATTTAAGTTGTCAGTTTTAATTGCTTTATAGAATGGATCTGGAAGGTAAATATTGAGTTCACTATCATCCTTGTAGTCAAATTATTTTCCTACTGTGGTAAAATTTACAGAAGAACATCTTTGACAAGACAGCCAGAATATTATTTTGGACATTAAGATACAATTTTTAATGAAAGATATTATTGTGCAAAGAACTTTAACACCTAATACTAACTATGCCTTGTAAGTCTAATTTAATACCATAGAATATTACATTACCATTCAAAAATTCTCCTACCATACGATCAATTGTAATTCCAGCTACTATGATTACCTAAAGAAAGTCTGATAAACTGACACATAAAACATTAGCAGGAAAATGTATTGGTAGGTTTTGATTTTACCAAAATATGTATTGTGATAGTTTAATCTTGGATGTGGGATGTTGTATTATAAATTTTATCTGTATTTTAATATTTACAATCAATATAATGCATTGATGCAATTATTTATATTAATAATTTGAGTATTATCATTTTTTTATTATCAAACATTTATTTATATACTTAGTGTTTTTTATATTGCCAGTATTTAGTTTTACAATCATATATTACTATCTATGTACTCCGTCTTATACCTGTACTGTTAATTAACAGATCTGAATTGTAAACTTACAGTCTTTGTGTGATAAAAAAAATTGGCCAGAATTACACTCAGACATGGCAAAGCTTCTTTAACAGTAAAATTGGTGGCTGTTATTTAGTTTTAAATTTTAGTTCCCATCCCACAATGCAACATATTTTTCAAATTAATCCTGTGAAATGATTTTTTTATGTTGTTTTATGGCCAGGTGATGTAGTATAGTTTACTATTGATGACCAATATGTGTCTGCTCTAGTGTTGCTCAGATTTGGTCAGACTTTACTCCATCTTCAGTTGACTAGGATTGTCATTCTTCCTAAATCATTGAAAACTAACCAACACCATAACACATGAAAAATTGCAGAATCTAGCATAAACCATTCTTCAAACAACCGCTTATTTACACCATCAATTACACATAGCAAGAGTTATTGCCCTTGTTAATTGTTAAACTGTTTTTCTGACATCTTCAAATGCAATAAATATTTATATTTTTTTTATTTTCCATTGTGCTTTAAAACTGCTGATGTTAGTGTTGCATGTAGGATTATCTGAAGCTGAAAGATTGTATGCTGATTTTTCTGAAATTTTCAGAATTTTTACGCAAGTAGTACTTGATGGTGTACATGGACCGTATAATTGTATTTCTTAATTCCAACTTTAGTCCTGTAGATAGTTTGAGACCGTGTTGTACTGTGTTTTTTAGTTTTTTGCAGTTAGATTTTTAGGACTATACCAGAAATGAGTAAAGGGGGTCTACTGGCAATATTATTCTATTATGTACTTTTCCTCTGTAGGAACTTTCATTATAGGAGAACTATTTCCAAAGAAGAAATTTATATCAGAATTATGACATATATTTAACAGTCTTTACTATAGCTACAATAATGTAGCTTTCCTTACTCCACTTTGACTACAGGTGATCATACTTAGTAAATAGGACTATAAATTATCAAGTATAGTCCCATAACTAAGTATGGTGACCCATAGTCAAGGTGGAGTAAAGAAGTGAAGACTTGACAACCAATGAAAGGTATAGATTCTGACATTTGATTTACAATGCAAATATAGGTTATGGAATTGGGATTTTTTTATAAGTTAAGAGAACACCTCAGTAAAGGAAGTTGACATAGACCTACAAAATAGTCCTTCCATGTTGGGACAATCAATTATTTCTGGAATAGACTGTAATTGAATTTTTTTTTAATTATTAAATATGTTTAATTATATTTGCACACTGTATCTTCCATTTGTTTTAAATTAAAAGAAATTTTTCAGCATATAATCATACTATTATTTTGAATAATTAGCAATTAATTGTATTTTATTGGATATCATTGTTCAGTGTTCATGTGTACACTATCATTTTGAATAAAACCATAATTTATTTGTGTTTTTTATGAGCTGAAAGAGATCATTAGTTGTCAGCATGTGTGTCGTTAAATGTGGAGACATCATTGGGTTAGAATTCAAAATCATAAACTTCATAGTACACATTTATACCATAGATTGTCTTCAATACTGTTTAAACTGTTTAATTTTCTTTTGTTGTATGCATAAACATGTTTATTTATTGTCTCATACTTAGAGTTCATCTGGAAACATTTTTTTAATAAAGGGACTTAATTTACAAATCACCACTCCATGCTAAGTACTTAAAATTTGCCAAAATAAAGCTTGATATCAATTTAGGCCAGGGCTTGCATATAAGAAGTGTTGTAGTTATCATGTGGGTTAAACTGTTAATCAACTTTACGTAATTCACTTTTTAATGAACATAATAAGGTAAAATATATTTTTTAATTGTTTCATATTCAATGTTTTTTGCTCTATTCTGTATATGTCTTTTAGTGATCTTTTTTAAGACCATTATGTCATTTGGCTTTTAAATATTTGTTAGAAATATGTTTTTACATATTGTTCAAGAGAACTTTTGCTTTAAAAATTAAGAACATTCCTTTTTTTTAAATTTCATCATGGAAATGAACTGAATATTATGAAGAATACTAAGAAAAAATTTGAATATATGATCTCGGAATAAAACAAAATAATAATTTGTATTGCATAGTTTTCTCATTAAATATCAATGTAGTGACACACGTTTTTCTGTTCACATTTAACTTTATGTAATTACTACACAATATGCATTGTTTTTATGCAGGTGTATTTTCTTGGTTTATGCATTTTCTACATTTGGAGGGAATAATAAAACGTAAATAATACAAATATTGTTATTTGTTTTTTAGCTCACCTGGACTGAAGGTCCATGTGAGCTTTAGCTATTACTTGGCGTCCTTCGTCTATTGTCCGTCATCCGTCGTAAACTTTTTAAAAAATCTTCTCCTCTGAAACCACTGGGCCAATTTTTTTCAAACTTGGCCACAATCATCCTTAGGGTTCCTATTTTCAAGTTTTTACCCAGGGTGTTGATCAACAGACAAAGATGGCTGCTGTTACTAAAAATAGAACATGGGTGTCAACACAGGTTTTTGATCATTATCTCAAAAATTATAATAGCTATAGAGAAAACCATTACTTCAAATTGTTCAGCAAATTAAGGTCTACAATAGTTGCTATTAGTGTGAAGTTGTGTATTGACTTCTTGTATGAGTTATTGCCCTTTATTGACGATTTTTGACAAAATTTTTGGTATTTACAATATAACTTGAAAACTATAAGAGGTAGAGTGAAACTGTTAAAAGCAAAAATGATCAACAATGCAAGCCCTAAAATTCACCATATAAGTCTGAAATTGTCAGATGACTCCTTATAGGACATTTTCCGTTTTTGTCTTGTAACTTGAAAACTATAACAGCTAGATTGAAACTGTAAATTGCACAAATGATCAGCAAAAAAGGCCTTACAATACACTTGATTAGTCTGAAATTATCAGACAACTCCTTATATTAGTTATTGCCCATAAATGGCAATTTTTTATGAAATTATCTGTTTTCATCCTGTAACTTAAAAACTGGAACAGCTAGAGTGAGACTGTAAATAGCAAAAATGATCAGCAATAAAAGCTCTAAAATTCACTTATTTGGTCTGAATTTCTCAGATGACTCCTTATAAAAGTTATTGGCCTTAAATGAAAATTGTTTACGCAATTTTCCCTATTTGTCCAGTAACTTAAAAACTGTAACAGCTAGAGTAAAACTGTAAATATCAAAAATGATCAATAATACAAGCCCTACAATTCACTTTATTACTCTGAAATTGTCAGATGACTCCTTATAGGAGTTATTGCCCTTCAATGCAAATTTTTCATCAAATTTTCCGTTTTTGCCCTGTAACTTGAAAATTATACAGCTAGATTGAAACTGTAAATTGCACAAATGATCAGCAATAAATGCCCCACAATTCACTTGATTGGTCTGAAATTGTCAGACATCTCCTTATATTAGTTATTGCCCATAAATGGCAATTTTTTATGAAATTTTCGTTTTTGTCCTGCAACTTGAAAACTGTAACAGCTAGCGTGAAACTGTTAAAAGCAAAAATGAAAAACAATGCAAGCCCTATAATTCACCATATAAGTCTGAAATTGTCAGATGACTCCTTATAGGAGTTATTGCCCTTAAATGGCAATTTTTTTATGAAATTTTCCGTTTTTGTCCTGTAACCATAACAGCTAGAGTGAAATTATACCTAGCAAAATGATCAATTTTTCGTCCTGTAACTTGAAACCTTTAGCAGCTAGATTAAAACTGTAAATTGCACAAATGATCAGCAAGAAAAGCCCTACAAATGATTGCTTAATCCAAAATTGCAAGATGACTCTTTATAGAAGTAATTGCCCTTTAATTATGAATATGGACAAATGAACAGTTTTTGTATTATAAATTAGTCTATAACACACCTAGAGTACAACTGTAAATTTCTTAATTTCCATGAAGGACAAGGCCTACAAAACCATTTAATTTTCAGAAATTGTCTGATTGCACCTGATAGGAGTTATTGTACTTAACTAAAATTTTTGAAGAAATGTTTAGTTTTTGCACAGTAACTTAAAAGCTATAACAACTAGACTTAAACTGTTAATTTTAAACATTTAAATATAGTTGAAGTCACTTGGGTTCCAGGTGAGCGATTTCTGGCTCCTGGCAGCCTCTAGTTAACAGAATTTCATTTCTAAAATAATTTAATGTCGTCATTCCAATGGACTCCAGGGGCCTCTGTGGGTAGTTGAACTTGCAAAAAGAGAAAGATCATGTCAAACAAATTGAAACTTTATAAAAGTGTAAAAAAAAAGCTCAGGGAAGACATCGATGAAAACGTCGAAAATTTGCACGCATTGTGCGTATCATACGACCGAAAGTGTACCCAATATGATGCGAGCATAAAAGAGTTTAACTACAACGAGTATACCGCGTACGATAGACGCAGTGACTCGGAGACCGACTGACGCGGAAAATTAATTTCAAATTTACTGAAAAGCGTCAACGATTCGAAATCATGCAGCTAGTTCTCGTACGCCGAAATTACCCAAAGAGAGCCCCGTAATTTAAAACCGGTGACTAATACTGAACATGATATAGAAAATCGTAGCTATTGTGTGGTGACCACCCATTGAAGTCAAAACAAACGGTCAACCACACGTGACAAATGATATTAACTCAGTTGAGATCAATAAGCCGTCATCTGTACTCATCGACAACAAGGTAACTTCACATAATGGTAAAAACGTAGAAAAAGTACCGAACGCCGAGAGGGACCTGAACGATTCTGTTCATCGTATCCCTGTGAGAATCATGTGTTAGACAATGACCAACAGAGAGGTCAATGTGGACGTTGAAGAATGTTTCACTGGCGTAAAAAGACGACGGGCAGTTAGATATTACCTGTCGGGTATAACTTCGAATTCAACGATTCAAGGGATACTTTCGTCTAGAAAAGAGAAACGTAAATGTGACATATCTAAAAGTCTTTATCAAACGTGTTCGGCAACGATATATCTCTGCTAAATTAAATATAGACGAGAGTTGTGCTGACATCTTTAACCAAAGAAACTTTTGGCCTGCCGGCTTGTCCTGTCGCGAATGGTTAAGTGAACAAGAGTGGCAACATTGTATTTCTGAGAACTCATATGAACCTTACTATCGCACCTCCTACAACAACCAATCATGACGATGAAAACCCTAATGAAAAAATTTCTATTCATTGTATACGTACTAGCTTATTGTTTTATAATGGTGCGTAGTAGCCTTAAAATTGTATTGTTGAATGTTCGGGCATAATGTCATCCACTCTTTGTCTTAGTAACCTTATTAGTTTAACAAAATGGGACGCTTGTATATTGTCAGAACATAAATTGAAAGAAACCTCGCTTGATTTCATGAATAGCATAGAGAAACGTTACCGTTGTGTTGCAAAAGCAGATCCTTTACCACCTTGGTATAGAGCTTACCATGGCAAAGGAGGTATAGCCATTCTGTACAAAGTCTCTACAATTTTCTGTACAAGAGATTTACGAAACTAACTCAAACAGAATAGTGGGCATTGAATTAAAAAACCTTTCTATAGGATCATTATATATATATTTGGTGTATATTTGCCTTCTAATGATAACATAAATGATTATTGTTTGTATTAGATGCTTTAGATGCTTTTTATAGAAACTACTGTCATATTATAGGTGGTGACCTAAATGGTAGTTTATGAGAAAAAGATAAGTGTATTTCTAATATAAGAAAAGGGCAAGAACTTTTAAAATTCATTAATAGGCATGGCATAATGTATGCTGGTGTTAGAATTAAGTATAAAGGTCCTCATTATACGTTTATAGTGAAACAGTCAATGTTAGATTATATTTACCTGATGAAATTGTTCTTGATCAGTTGAAGTGTTATGAAATTCTGGATAAAGGGACTATACGTTCTTACGTCCGATCATTTACCTCTAGTCGTTACAATTAAGTTAGACAGCAGCCCTCAGGTTTTACTACCACAGTGCGATCCCCTGCCTTCATGGCACAAAATTACAAGTAATAAAATCGAACTTGATCAACGTCTGTTAGATGAACCACTAAAGATTCTTTCATCAAACATTGAAAACTGTAGAATCGACATTGACAGTGCATATGACTCTCTTGTTTTAAACTTATAAAATGAATTCCGCAATAGCGAAAAATGGTTTTAACCCACAAACCAAACCGTATTGGACTGCAGAGGTGAAAGAAGCTCACGAAAAAGTACGAACTCTTCGAAGAATTTGGATTTCAGATGGTAAACCACGTGGTATGCAATATGACAGCTATAGGGAATACAAACATGCTATTATTTTAGACGCATACAAATAGCTGCGTGCGAGGAATACGAACAGAAGTGATACGATGATCTGAATAGCGCCGCCGAATGCGACATTCGTATGTTTTGGAAGTCTGTAAAATGTTTTTCTAGAAATAAAACCAAAGTTTATCCAGAAATAATTTATTCAGACCAACTGTGGAATACACCAGAAACTGTAACGAATGTAGTTGCGTCCTAATTACGAGGACAGTTACAAAGAAATTGAATGCGATAGGTTTCATGCTATTATGCAACTTGATAATGAATCTAAATATTCGGACATTTTACGAACTTGTAGTCAAGCCAACGAGAGCTTACCGGGTGGTGTTATTACCGAAGCGAAGTTGCGAAATTGATTTATATTCTTAAACTTAAAAAAGCTCCAGGCCATGACCGAATCCAAAACGAACACTTGAAATATGGCGGTAAAGATCTGGTTAAAACTATTTGTAATTTATTCAACTACACAATCAGAATCGGTAGAATACATAAGATATGGAAACTCGGACTAGTAATTCCTATTTACAAAGGTGGCACGAAAAGGAAATCCGCATCTGAGAGTTATAGACCCGTCAGTTTACTGTCAGCAACACTTAAATTGTTTGAGGGCTTACTTAAAACACGTACCACAACATTTGCATTTAGTGATAATGAAAAGTTTATAAATCCCCAGCAACAAGAATTTCAAAAACATCTCAGCTGCTTAACTGCTTCGTTTAATCTGCATGAGAAATTTATCACAATATTGAAAGGTCTAGTAAAGTATATGTTGCGTTTCTTGATATTAAACAAGCCTTCGACTCCGTATGAAAAACAGGTCTTGTGTACAAGCTTTTTAATTTAGAGGTAAACTTTGGTGTAAATGATTTACATTGTAACACATATAGTGCTGTTTTTGCTAACTAATCATTGACTTCTTTTTCCATGTTTCACAAGGAGTATGACAAAGAGGAGTTTTATCTGGCCTTTCATATTTAGTATTTATAGATCAAATGTTAAACGGATTGGCAAATGTTGATAAATGTGTTGGTGTCATTAACACTGTCAGTTGTTGTCCTGTCCTAGAAGGTGATGTTTGCTGCACTAGCCTTTCTCCCTCAGGGCTACAAGATATGATAAACGTATGTTCAAAATACGCGTGCCAATGGCGTTTTCGATTTAATGCTAGGAAATCGGCAGTTGTACAATTCACAAAAAGCTCCCGCAAACCTCAGTTAGTTTATCCATGGTCTGTAAATGGAGATCTAATCCCGATTCAAGAATAGTACTCTCATTGGTGTGCAGATGAATCGATCTTTTAAATCGTATGATCGTACTGTTAGTGCGTGGCGGAAAGTACTAAACTCATTTTTTGCTCTGAATAAACTAAAAAGTAAATCTATAAATCCAATTGTTCTATCAAAGTTATACAATACAGTTGTTTTACCATCCATATTATATGTCTGTGAAGTTTGGACTAACCTAAAATCTGCTGATTTTAATGCACTTAACAGATTCCAACATCTCGTAACAAAACAGATACTCGATATAAGAACCAGATCAAGATCAGACATGTGTTAATCACTGTTAGGACTTTACCCAATATCGGTGGAAAATGAAAAGAAGAAACTCTTATTTTCACAGTAACTGATATAATTGCAGGACTTTTATAGATCAAAACAGATATTTTTTGTTCTTTTATTTTCTTTTTAAATTGACAACAACCGTAAACATTTTGGATTTGTGCCTGATGTGTTTGAAATCCTACTTTCATATGACCTACATGACTTTTTAAAGGAATATTTATTGTCTGGACACTTTCTGTCTAAACACAAAGGAAATCTATTGTTAAGCAATCAATTCATAGTATTCAGGACAGTAACTGGAAAAAACGCACCAGCTCAGATAGTGACTTCCGTAGATTTGAACAAATAGTCAACCGAACTGAAATGGTCTGCCTAATAACAAAAGTCAAAGGACCTGAAGAGCTACGGTTCCGCATCTAATCCAGCACATGCTAAATGACGTGTGCATTCTTATTCTGCAGATAACACATTTTTTAAGCTTCTCTGAAACTCCGGGACCAATTAAGTTGTGTAATTAGCTTTTCAGGGAAAAGTTGTGGGTATGCTTGGAGTTTGGCAATAACAACACAAACAATACGGTCCTTATCTCTCATTCACTTTTAGGTCTTTCTTGAGCATATATTCTAACGTTGTTTCCCTTCATATTCGTTTCCTTCTGTTGCCTGTACGTTCCCCGAATAGCACCATATTCGTTTTTGGTTAAAGAAGCCTCTTTTATTTAGTTTATAGTGGCAGTTTGTTTCATAATTGGACCTATTCAGTGTCATTATTCTCATTAAGGCATATATACAGTGTTTATTTCTTTCATCTAAGCCTATACAGTGTTGTCTTCCACACTTTTGTGTAACGCCTTGGGAATATTTAGGTAGAGATGTCAATTAAGGAAATGGGAAGAGACATTTGGGCATGCAATTTTGCAATTGACTTGAAAAATTTAAGAGGGAAGAACTCTAAATTCAACGCCCAACGTCATTTCACCTCAGTTATACCTTCTACTTTAAAATATCACAGGGTAAGTTCTAATACCGTTGAGATGAAGCAATAATTTGACAGTTTTTTTTCTTGTTAAAAAAGCTTCACTTTTATGCAATATGCGCTCATAGTCTGTAGGTAACTAGTTATTTCAACGGAGAATTGAAACGTTTAGGCTTTTTTTACTTTTCTTGATTTAGAATTTTTATTGCTTGTAAAACGCCTATATAATTGTATGTTTTATATTTCTTTTTGGCTGTTCAATATGTATGCCTTCTCAATCTTTTTGCTTTTTTGATACTGTGAGTGTCTTAAAATTTTCTTACGGGAATGTCTGTTTACTGTCGTTTGAAAATAGGGAGGAGTTATATAATGAGGATGTGTAAGTTCGTAACACTTGGTAACAATTCTCTTTTTCCCCAAGTCCTCTTATTCTACAGATGATATTTGATGAATCTTTCACATAATCTGTCATTACACAGTTTCACTGTGCACCTGATATGTTACTTTTTGATAGGATTGATTGATGTTTTTGTTTCTTTCTTTGTTTCGTTTTTGTTTGTTTGTTCCTAATATTCATAACTTAATTTCCAAATGATGTATTGTGTCGCGTATCTTTCTTCTCGTCTTGTCTTGAACTGAAGTATACATACACTTTGTATTGCTGAAACTTGTATATTTGATCATAGTAGTTAATCAATTTGTACATGGAATAGAAATATAGAGTTGTAATGGAACTTAGATATTTTTTGTTTTCACAAAATAATTACAAAGCTGAGAAGTAATTATTAAAACTCGATTTACAGATGCATATATATGTAGTGTCAATATAAATAAATAACGTAAACAAGTTTCATAAAATATTGATCTTGAATTTTCTCACTCCAACTGAACTTAAAACGTCTATATATTGCCTTCACCATCTTGTTTACGTTATTTATCTATAATTTATTTATATTGACACTCAATTACTAAGGCCATTCGTTGGTCAGTCTGTGTCTATAATTTTGACAAAATCACCGTCATTTGTGTCGTTGCATAATCTTTTAGACTTTTATATTATTTTTTTGTTTATGCTGCATCGTCATGTTTGTCGATCCGATACTTAATAAGTGTACTGGTTGGTATCTTTCTTTAAACCCTTTATATAATATTTTGAACTACATTTATTATGTATTTACACGATCCCAGTGGACTTATATTATTCCATCTCCCAAAGAAGAATACTATTATTCCAACTCCCAATGAAGAATATCTTATGTGTTCAGAGTTGAACGCCACTGATCAGTCTTGAATAGACGAAACGCGCGTCTGGCGTAATGAATTTGTCACCTTGCTAATTTTGATATCATTTTGTTCGAATATTTGAGCACAGCCAAGTAACGGCTCGTTCTCGGGCGGCAGACGGTGAAGGCAATATATAGAAGGTTTAGGTTCAGTTGGAGTGAGAATAGTCAAGATCAATATTTTGTTACTTGTTTACGTTTTTTATTTATATTGACACTCAATGATTAAGGCCATTCGTTGGTCAGTCTGTGTCTATAATTATAACAAAAAAAACTGTGTTTTAATGGCATTAAACGACAGCTATGGTTGTAGGCTTCTGCTGGTCCTTCGGCCCTTCACGGTCCGTTTATTTAGATTTGAAGATTTGCATATCGTTTTCCATCCTCATCAAACTGGCGTTGAAGATCTTAACGTACCAAAGTCCCCCTTTCCAACGTTCATGCAATCATGTTTATGGCTATAAATGTAGGTGCACTTGTCTCTATGATTTGTTCCGCTTCCGTCCTTTGTCTATTATTCGTAACTGTCATATCTCTTGTTTCCTCAATTTTTATCTGGTACTCATCCATTGCTGGTAACAGGTACAATGTGACTTTGTTTTATCGGTTTCGGGGAAAATTTCTATACTTTAACCTATGTTGGAGTATGTGTTTTGCTAAGAAACATTAAATCGTTTGCAAATGGAAAGACCAATATATTAGAAAATTTTGACTGCCACAACACTACACAGTTGTGTAGGGACAGAGAGTTTTGTCGTTTAGAAGCGGCTACACTGTAACTTCTATTATTCGACAACCACAAAAATATAAGCCTATCACAAAAATCCTGCTTCCCGACGTTCCTGGTCCGTTATTTAAAGATGCAAATGGAATTGCATCTATCTCTATGATATCTGACAAATATTTCCTTTATGTAGTATTCTTAGTTGCAATATCAGTTGTATTCTCAAATTTTATCTGGTACGTATACCTGGCCATTGCTGGTAACAGAATAGGTACAACGTTAATATGTTTTATCGAATGGAACAAAATTGTTCAATACTTCAACCCATGTAAGAGTTTAGGTGTTTTGCAAAAAGAGTATCAATGGGATAAATAAAGGGTCCATTTGGCAGATTTTTGTATACATTCACAAACCTCAGTTTATGATAATAACTTAATAACTATAATAATTTTAAATCGGAAATGATAACATCGACAACACTCAATAACCAATTATTGTGTCAAGAACGTTTGTTTCTTATTATGTAATACATACGTTAGTGAAAGAAAAATACAACTTTTCTTTATTACAAGAATTGTTTAAACGCAGCAAAAATCTTCACAAGCCCAGTGTTTATATAGTTTTCCTCCACCCTTATTTTACATTTGCACTTATATTTGTAAGACGAACAAAGGTAACAAAAGAAACCTCTTAGTAAATAAGGGAAACATAATAGTGCAAATATACTTTAATCATTTAAAACAATCATTATGGCTGTTCCTGTAAAGAACTTGGACCGACACAGACCGTAATTCGCCATAGTTATTTCATTATAAAGTAATAAAGTCACAAACTATTATTAAAGTTTATTAGTTGAATATGGTTTACAAAGGATCATATTTGATATGTTTATAACTCTTGTTGTTGTTGTTTGCTGTTCACTTTAAAATAACCTAAGGATATTTTCAACAAAACATCTCTTAACAGTGTCAAATATCTTGGACTTGCTCGAACATCTAATCATGTTCTTTTTAATTCTTGGATTTGTAATGAGAAAATGTTATTAATTTTCAATCTTCTTTGCATAAAAATTTTATACAAAGTTTTTTATTCCTGTTTTATTTTTATGCATGGTTCGAAATGATAAGATATTTCTGAGATCTTAGTTTTGCTTTTACACACAAATAAGTTACTAATTTTCCTTCTTTCTTTCATGCGCTTACAGTCTGATTTTTATGCCTTTTATGGGTTGTGCCAGAGTTAAAGCCAAATGTGTCTTAATTCTTAATGACAATACTAAGTTGTTATTTATAATAGATGGAGAAAAATCATTTTTAAACATTATTCTCGTGAAGATTTTTGCTGCATTTTAAAGTATCTGGCAGTAAAGGAAACTCGTTTTCTATACTTTTGTTTTAATGGTAAATGCATAAATACTGTTCCAAACGATTTAATGTTTTTTTAACTTGTTCTCGTCATGGATTCGCTAGAAAAACTGCTTGTTATATTCAGTTCAAGCCATTTAATTAGTAAACAATAGGACGATTCTTATAGTTTGTAGTACCAAAGTAGTACCAATCAAGCTACCTGAAAGATTTAAATAAATAGTCGTTACATAGGGTACCTCGATAAATTTCCCACTAAAAATGTACTTAATTTATTCTTTGTTACGTAATAAATATCGTGACTTGTTTTACAAACAGGAAACAAACATTCTTGACATAAATTGCAGTGATAAAGGGTCGTCTATATAGTCATTTAATTTGATTAAATATTAGATAATGAATGATGTTTATGCTTTTGTGAATGTCAAGTTATTCAACTTATTCGTCAGTTATTATCTTGAAGAGAGATTTGTAATTTTATTTAAGGCTTTCATGGTTATTTTCCTTTTGGTACCCTTTGTTAGAAAGCCCTTAAACTCTTACTTGGTTTAAAATACAGAACAATTTAGTTGAAGCCGATAAAACATATCCTCGTCTGTACATATTCAGTCAGCAGCAATGTCCGAATTCAAGATTAAGTTTGAGGCATCTAGCGATATAATAGATCCTAATAATAAGCAAAGGAGCGAAGCAACCACAATCGTAGAGGATAATGCCGAAAAATTTAACTTCATAGAGGAAAATAAAAAACCAGGAACCTTGGTAAAAGGAACATTAGTACGCTTAGATCTGCAAGGCCTGTTTAATAATAAAGATCAGCATGAAAGACGATACGCAAATATGCAAATCCAACTAAATGCAACGAAAATGGGCGAAGAACACGGAGATGAAGCGGATGCGGCCGAAGTCGACGCGCTTAGGAAACCCAAATCTACCATAGCATGCGTTTTGATGCCAGCTGGTGTACCAATTCCGGTAGACACATGGAAAAACGCTTTTAACGGAAGTTTAAATGGCAAAGGGAAAGCAACAATTTTTCAATAAAACTGACATGTCTTTGAGCAATAAATGCAGCTTTTTCCTGTTCAAACTTGATAATTATAAGGATTTAATATGAAGGATTTTAAAACAAGAACAAATAGACGTAAGATGCGATGTACCAATTTCTTCTTTTTCGAATAAAATAAATATACGATTGTACCTGTAAACAAACTATTTTTATTAACTTATTTACTTAGTCTTGCTTAGTCATTATTTTTTGTAATTAGTTCAAAGTCAAACTCTTTGACATGGTCAATCCATTAGCCTTAGAAGTGTGTTTTAACTTTGATATTGTTATTCCATGAGCTAAAGAAGTCTGCTTTAACTTTGATATGGTCATTCCATGTTCTATAGAAGAATGCTTTAACTTTTATATGTTTATTCCACGAGCTATAGAAGTGTGTTTTAACTTTGATATAGTTATTCTATGAACTAAAGAAGTCTGCTTTAATTTTAATATGGTCATTCCATGTGCTATAGAAGTGTGTTTTAACTTTGATATGGTTATTCTATGAGCTAAAGAAGTCTGCTTTAACTTTGATATGGTCATTCCATGTGCTATAGAAGTGTGCTTTAACTTTGATATGGTTATTCCATGAGCTAAAGAAGTCTGCTTTAACTTTGATATGGTCATCCCATGTGTATTAGAAGTGTGCTTTAACTTTGTTATGGTCATTCCACGTGCTATAGAAGTGTGCTTTAACTTTGATATGGTTATTCCATGAGCTAAAGAAGTATGCTTTAACTTTGATATCGTCATCCCATGAGCTATAGAAATGTGCTATAACTTTGATATGGTCATTCCATGAGCTATAGAAGTGTGCTTTAATTTTGATATGGTCATTCCATGAGCTATAGAAGTGTGCTTTAACTTTGATATGGTTATTCCATGAGCTAAAGAAGTCTACTTTAACTTTGATATGGTCATCCCATGTGTATTAGAAGTGTGCCTTAAATTTGATATGGTCATTTCATGAGCTATAGAAGAGAGCTTTAACTTTGATATGGTCATCCCATGTGTATTAGAAGTGTGCTTTAACTTGATATGGTCTTTCCATGTGCTATTGAAGTGTGCTTTAAAGTTGATATGGTCATCCCATGTGTATAAGACGTGTGCTTTAACTTTGATATGGTCATTCCATGAGCTATAGAAGTGTGCTGTAACTTTGATATGGTCATTCTATGTGCTTTAGAAGTGTGCTCTGACTTTGACATGGTCATCCATGAGCTAAGAAAGTCTGCTTTAACTCTGATATGATCATTCCATGTGCTATAGAAGATTGCCTAAACTTTGATATGGTCATTCCATGTGCTAATAGAAGTGTATTTTTACTTTGATATGGTCATTCCATGTGCTAATAGAAGTGTATTTTAACTTTGATATGGTCATTCCATGAGCTATGGAAGATTGCTTTAACTCTGATATGGTCATACCATGAGCTATACAAGTTTGCTTTAACAAATTGAATTGTATATTGAGATACGATTACATCAGATTAAATAATTTAAAGTTGGCATGTCAAAAACAACTATACACCACGAGCTTTTGACTGACATACAAACCATTTAGACACACGGTAATACGTAAAAACGTGCATGTAATACGTTAATTTAAAAGTAATAATAGTTTAAAAAAAAACAAACGGGTTAAAAGGCGCACATATAGCACAGCCAAACAGAAATTAACGACTTAGATCTATTCGTTCTTGTTTTTAAGTATCCTTCGTACTAAATCTTTGACAGACTTCAACTATAAATATCCAGGTTGAAACGTTGCTTACATATAACTCGAAAAGGCATTGTTATTCAAATATTGTTGCCTTACCCTTCTTTTACAGATTCCGTTAAATGCATTTTCCAATATGTTTTCTGGAATTAAAATTCAGGCTATTGTTATTTGTTCTTCCTAATCTCGTAGATTCGGCTGCATCCACTTTTCTTCGGCCAATTTTGTTGCTCTTTAGTTGGGTTTAAAGATTTGCGTATTGTCTTCCAAACTGATCTTTATTATAAAACTGGCATTGAAGGGTACCAATATTACAGTTTTCAATGTTACTGGTCTTTTGTTTTTATTGATGTAAGAAATAACTTTTAAATTATGCAACAAACACATTACTCATTACAATTTAAATATTTATTAATTACAGTTAATTAATACCAAATTAGCAAATTACAATAATAAAGAATAATGTTAACTGTTTTTCGAACTGATCTCCAAAGTAAAATGCCCAATCAGTAAACTGTTTTTTTATGATGTCGTAGTTGAACATTTTTTTATTATTCTTTGTAAACAAATAACAATCAGTGAAAAGAAAACAAAGTAATTATTTTACAAAGATTTGTTGTAACAAATAAAATGCACCTATAAGGCCAAGCAAATATTAAATACAAATTTAAGGCAAAAATAAATACCTCATAAAATTGTCTATAGAAAATTCCTTTTTGTGCATTATCGACTTCTTACCTCATGTGTTTATTATTTGAAGCAATTTTATCGCTAATCGCCTAAAACTTGATCTTGAATTCAGGCATTGCTGATAACTTAATAGATACAGACGTGGTTATTTATCATCTGTTTAAGGGTAATTTTAAACCATGAATAAGTTTAAATGCTTTGTAATAAGGAAGCTTGAAATAAAACCACAAATTTCTCTGCAAGTTAACAGCTGAAGAGTTCAATCAGAAATCTTACACTCATAAAACCATAAAAATCATTAATAATCTAATATTGATTCTTACAAGTCACTTTTCTTCTCACCTAACACAGTAGGTCATTAAACAATGTTGTATAAAACAGATGAAGTCATTTCCAATATTCATTTTAATTGTTCTTGTAACTTGATTGGTACTCGACTTATTGTCAATGTTCGTAATCCAGAAAATTGATTGACTGTCTAAAGTTCCTCAAGCAGTTTTTAGGCTTCTTCAGACAACAATCTTACAAGCAATAAATTGTTAGAATACGGGATATATAAATGTACAGAAACGTTTTATTATTCGACATCCACAAAAAGGGTCTTTAACGTGTAATACAGTCAAACATTATGACCTATGTCGGTTGAAAAACCTTAATACACCATCAATTAAAAGGGCATACATTATATGCCACGTACAACTTTCCGTATGATGAGCCTTAGGACTGTCCAGTTGTCAGTTAATTCGCATCACTGAAGACCAAGACTATTGTTTTCTCAGTTACTAAACTAAAACTAGTTTAAATGTAATGACCAGGTAGCAACAAGGATTTTGGACTTCTAAGAATACCGCAATATTCAAAAAACGGCTTCTAAATAAAACATACAAATGTTGTTTTACAGAAATGTTGCAATCCTATTGTCCACTTATAAGCCAATATATGAAATACAACATAAAAAACACTCTTATTTTACAGTATTTACAATGTTTAAGGAACAATTGCTGTAGCAGGTTTAAATGGTTACACTATAACATATTATAAGATAGGAAAAATTGTATATAAAGTCGGGTTTATAACAATGAACATAAGCTCTGAAGATCTTGTATACCGACACACATATAATAAATACAGCACAAAGACATATAGTAATAGTAAAATATAGCGCATAGACATAAGTAAGACAGATACACAAATGCAAAATTTGGCATAAAACATAATATGTAGTCTAACTAGTACACTACATATACAAGACACATATATATCGAACATAACAAGTTAAGTAAGAAGTTAAAAATTGAAATAAAACAAAAACTGACGAGGATCAAGTAGGCTTGTTTTTCGTTTTTCGTTTTTCGATAATCAAAAATTTGATATTCATTTTGTTTTTCGTTTTTCGTTATTCATTTTGTTTTTCGTTTTTCATTTTGTTTTTCGTTATTCATTTTGTTTTTCGTTATTCATTTTGTTTTTTGTTATTCATTTTGTTTTTCGTTTTTCATTTTGTTTTTCGTTATTCATTTTGTTTTTCGTTATTCATTTTGTTTTTCGTTATTCATTTTGTTTTTCGTTTTTCGTTATTCACTTTGTTTTGCGTTATTCATTGTGTTTTTCGTTATTCATTTTATTTTTCGTTTTTCGTTATTCATTTTGTTTTTCGTTATTCACTTTGTTTTTCGTTATTCATTTTGTTTTTTGTTATAGATTTTGTTTTTCGTTTTTCGTTATTCATTTTGTTTTTCGTTATTCATTTTGTTTTTCGTTTTTCCTTTTGTTTTTCTTTATTCATGTTGGTTTTCGTTTTTCATTTTGTTTTTCGTTATTCATTTTGTTTTTCGTTATTCATTTTGTTTTTTGTTATTCATTTTGTTTTTCTTTTTTCATTTTGTTTTCGTTATTCATTTTGTTTTTCATTATTCATTTTGTTTTTCGTTTTTCATTTTGTTTTTCGTTATTCATTTTGTTTTTCGTTATTCATTTTGTTTTTTGTTATTCATTTTGTTTTTCGTTTTTTATTTTGTTTTTCGTTATTCATTTTGTTTTCCGTTATTCATTTTGTTTTTCGTTATTCATTTTGTTTTTCGTTTTTTGTTATTCACTTTGTTTTTCGTTATTCATTGTGTTTTTCGCTATTCATTTTGGTTTTCGTTTTATCGTTATTCATTTTGTTTTTCGTTTTTTGTTATTCATTTTGTTTTTCGTTATTAATTTTGTTTTTCGTTATTCATTTTGTTTTTCGTTTTTCGTTATTCATTTTGTTTTTCGTTATTCATTTTGTTTTTCGTTATTCATTTTGTTTTTCGTTATTCATTTCGTTTTTCGTTATTCATTTTGTTTTTCGTTATTCATTTTGTTTTTCGTTTTTCGTTATTCACTTTGTTTTTCGTTATTCATTTTGTTTTTCGTTATTCACTTTGTTTTTCGTTATTCATTTTGTTTTTCGTTATTCATTTTGTTTTTCGTTATTCATTTTGTTTTCGTTATTCATTTTGTTTTTCGATATTCATTTTGTTTTTTGTTTTTCGTTATTCATTCTGTTTTTCGTTATTCATTTTGTTTTTCGTTTTTCGTTATTCACTTTGTTTTTCGTTATTCATTTTGTTTTTCGTTTTTCGTTATTCATTTTCTTTTTCGTTATGCATTTTGTTTTTCGTTTTTCGTTATTCATTTTCTTTTTCGTTATTCACTTTGTTTTTCGTTATTAACTTTGTTTTTCGTTATTCATTTTGTTTTTCGTTATTCATTTTGTTTTTCGTTATTCATTTTGTTTTTCGTTTTCGTTATTCATTTTGTTTTTCGTTATTCACTTTGTTTTTCGTTATTCATTTTGTTTTTGTTTTTCGTTATTCATTTTCTTTTTCGTTATTCATTTTGTTTTTCGTTTTTCGTTATTCATTTTCTTTTTCGTTATTCACTTTGTTTTTCGTTATTAACTTTGTTTTTCGTTATTCATTCTGTTTTTCGTTATTCATTTTGTTTTTCGTTTTTCGTTATTCATTATGTTTTTCGTTATTCATTTTGTTTTTCGTTTTTCGTTATTCATTTTGTTTTTCGTTTTTCATTTTGTTTTTCGTTTTTCGTTATTCATTCTGTTTTTCGTTATTCATTTTGTTTTTCGTTTTTCGTAATTCTTTTTGTTTTTTGCTATTCATTTTGTTTTTCGTTTTTCATTTTGTTTTTCGTTATTCATTTTGTTTTTCGTTATTCATTTTGTTTTTCGTTTTTCATTTTGTTTTTCGTTATTCATTTTGTTTTTCGTTATTCATTTTGTTTTTTGTTATTCATTTTGTTTTTCGTTTTTTATTTTGTTTTTAGTTATTCATTTTGTTTTCCGTTATTCATTTTGTTTTTCGTTATTCATTTTGTTTTTCGTTTTTCGTTATTCACTTTGTTTTTCGTTATTCATTGTGTTTTTCGTTATTCATTTTGTTTTTCGTTTTTCGTTATTCATTTTGTTTTTCGTTTTTTGTTATTCATTTTGTTTTTCGTTATTCATTTCGTTTTTCGTTATTCATTTTGTTTTTCGTTTTTCGTTATTCATTTTGTTTTTCGTTATTCACTTTGTTTTTCGTTATTCATTTTGTTTTTCGTTATTCATTTTGTTTTTCGTTTTTCATTTTGTTTTTCGTTATTCATTTTGTTTTTCGTTATTCATTTTGTTTTTTGTTATTCATTTTGTTTTTCTTTTTTCATTTTGTTTTCGTTATTCATTTTGTTTTTCGTTATTCATTTTGTTTTTCGTTTTTCATTTTGTTTTTCGTTATTAATTTTGTTTTTCGTTATTCATTTTGTTTTTCGTTATTCATTTTGTTTTTCGTTATTCATTTTGTTTTTCGTTATTCATTTTGTTTTTCGTTTTTCGTTATTCACTTTGTTTTGCGTTATTCATTGTGTTTTTCGTTTTTCGTTATTCACTTTGTTTTTCGTTATTCATTTTGTTTTTCGTTATTCACTTTGTTTTTCGTTATTTATTTTGTTTTTCGTTATTCATTTTGTTTTTCGTTATTCATTTTGTTTTTCGTTATTCTTTTTGTTTTTCGTTATTCATTTTGTTTTTCGTTTTTCGTTATTCACTTTGTTTTGCGTTATTCATTGTGTTTTTCGTTATTCATTTTATTTTTCGTTTTTCGTTATTCATTTTGTTTTTCGTTATTCATTTTGTTTTTCGTTTTTCCTTTTGTTTTTCGTTATTCATTTTGTTTTTCGTTTTTCATTTTGTTTTTCGTTATTCATTTTGTTTTTCGTTATTCATTTTGTTTTTTGTTATTCATTTTGTTTTTCTTTTTTCATTTTGTTTTCGTTATTCATTTTGTTTTTCGTTATTCATTTTGTTTTTCGTTTTTCATTTTGTTTTTCGTTATTCATTTTGTTTTTCGTTTTTCATTTTGTTTTTCGTTATTCATTTTGTTTTTCGTTATTCATTTTGTTTTTTGTTATTCATTTTGTTTTTCGTTTTTTATTTTGTTTTTCGTTATTCATTTTGTTTTCCGTTATTCATTTTGTTTTTCGTTATTCATTTTGTTTTTCGTTTTTTGTTATTCATTTTGTTTTTCGTTATTCATTTTGTTTTTCGTTATTCATTTTGTTTTTCGTTTTTCGTTATTCATTTTGTTTTTCGTTATTCATTTTGTTTTTCGTTATTCATTTTGTTTTTCGTTTTTCGTTATTCACTTTGTTTTTCGTTATTCATTTTGTTTTTCGTTATTCACTTTGTTTTTCGTTATTCATTGTGTTTTTCGTTATTTATTTTGTTTTTCGTTATTCATTTTGTTTTCGTTATTCATTTTGTTTTTCGTTATTCATTTTGTTTTTCGTTTTTCGTTATTCATTTTGTTTTTCGTTATTCATTTTGTTTTTCGTTTTTCGTTATTCACTTTGTTTTTCGTTATTCATTTTGTTTTTCGTTTTTCGTTATTCATTTTCTTTTTCGTTATTCATTTTGTTTTTCGTTTTTCGCTATTCATTTTCATTTTCGTTATTCACTTTGTTTTTCGTTATTAACTTTGTTTTTCGTTATTCATTTTGTTTTTCGTTATTCATTTTGTTTTTCGTTTTTCGTTATTCATTTTGTTTTTCGTTATTCACTTTGTTTTTCGTTATTCATTATCTGTTTCGTTATTCATTTTGTTTTTCGTTTTTCGTTATTCATTTTCTTTTTCGTTATTCACTTTGTTTTTCGTTATTAACTTTGTTTTTCGTTATTCATTCTGTTTTTCGTTATTCATTTTGTTTTTCGTTTTTCGTTATTCATTATGTTTTTCGTTATTCATTTTGTTTTTCGTTTTTCGTTATTCATTTTGTTTTTCGTTTTTCATTTTGTTTTTCGTTTTTCGTTATTCATTCTGTTTTTCGTTATTCATTTTTTTTTCGTTTTTCGTTATTCATTTTGTTTTTCGTTTTTCATTTTGTTTTTCGTTGTTTATTTTGTTTTTCGTTTTTCGTTATTCACTTTGTTTTTCGTTATTCATTTTGTTTTTCGTTATTCATTTTGTTTTTCCTTATTCATTATGTTTTTCGTTATCCATTTTGTTTTTCGTTATTCATTTTGGTTTTCGTTATTCATTTTGTTTTTCGTTATTCATTATGTTTTTCGTTATTCATTTTGTTTTTCGTTATTCATTTTGTTTTTCATCATTCATTTTGTTTTTCGTTATTCATTTTGTTTTTCGTTTTTCATTTTGTTTTTCGTTATTCATTTTGTTTTTCGTTCTTCATTTTGTTTTTCGTTATTCATTTTGTTTTTCGTTTTTCGTTATTCATTTTCTTTTTCGTTATTCATTTTGTTTTTCGTTTTTCGTTATTCATTTTCTTTTTCGTTATTCACTTTGTTTTTCGTTATTAACTTTGTTTTTCGTTATTCATTTTGTTTTTCGTTATTCATTTTGTTTTTCGTTTTTCGTTATTCATTTTGGTTTTCGTTATTCACTTTGTTTTTCGTTATTCATTTTGTTTTTCGTTTTTCGTTATTCATTTTCTTTTTCGTTATTCATTTTGTTTTTCGTTTTTCGTTATTCATTTTCTTTTTCGTTATTCACTTTGTTTTTCGTTATTAACTTTGTTTTTCGTTATTCATTCTGTTTTTCGTTATTCATTTTGTTTTTCGTTTTTCGTTATTCATTATGTTTTTCGTTATTCATTTTGTTTTTCGTTATTCATTTTGTTTTTCGTTTTTCGTTATTCATTTTGTTTTTCGTTATTCACTTTGTTTTTCGTTATTCATTATCTGTTTCGTTATTCATTTTGTTTTTCGTTTTTCGTTATTAATTTTCTTTTTAGTTATTCACTTTGTTTTTCGTTATTAACTTTGTTTTTCGTTATTCATTCTGTTTTTCGTTATTCATTTTGTTTTTCGTTTTTCGTTATTCATTATGTTTTTCGTTATTCATTTTGTTTTTCGTTTTTCGTTATTCATTTTGTTTTTCGTTTTTCATTTTGTTTTTCGTTTTTCGTTATTCATTCTGTTTTTCGTTATCCATTTTGTTTTTCGTTTTTCGTTATTCATTTTGTTTTTCGTTTTTCGTTATTCATTTTGTTTTTCGTTTTTCATTTTGTTTTTCCTTGTTTATTTTGTTTTTCGTTTTTCGTTATTCACTTTGTTTTTCGTTATTCATTTTGTTTTTCGTTATTCATTTTGTTTTTCGTTATTCATTATGTTTTTCGTTATTCATTTTGTTTTTCGTTATTCACTTTGTTTTTCGTTATTCATTTTGTTTTTCGTTTTTCGTTATTCATTTTCTTTTTCGTTATTCATTTTGTTTTTCGTTTTTCGTTATTCATTTTGTTTTTCGTTATTCACTTTGTTTTTCGTTATTAACTTTGTTTTTCGTTATTCATTCTGTTTTTCGTTATTCATTTTGTTGTTCGTTTTTCGTTATTCATTATGTTTTTCGTTATTCATTTTGTTTTTCGTTTTTCGTTATTCATTTTGTTTTTCGTTTTTCATTTTGTTTTTCGTTTTTCGTTATTCATTCTGTTTTTCGTTATTCATTTTGTTTTTCGTTTTTCGTAATTCTTTTTGTTTTTTGTTATTCATTTTGTTTTTCGTTTTTCATTTTGTTTTTCGTTATTCATTTTGTTTTTCGTTATTCATTTTGTTTTTCGTTTTTCATTTTGTTTTTCGTTATTCATTTTGTTTTTCGTTATTCATTTTGTTTTTTGTTATTCATTTTGTTTTTTGTTTTTTATTTTGTTTTTGCGTTATTCATTTTGTTTTCCGTTATTCATTTTGTTTTTCGTTATTCATTTTGTTTTTCGTTTTTCGTTATTCACTTTGTTTTTCGTTATTCATTGTGTTTTTCGTTATTCATTTTGTTTTTCGTTTTTCGTTATTCATTTTGTTTTCCGTTTTTTGTTATTCATTTTGTTTTTCGTTATTCATTTCGTTTTTCGTTATTCATTTTGTTTTTCGTTTTTCGTTATTCACTTTGTTTTTCGTTATTTATTTTGTTTTTCGTTATTCATTTTGTTTTTCGTTATTCATTTTGTTTTTCGTTATTCTTTTTGTTTTTCGTTATTCATTTTGTTTTTCGTTTTTCGTTATTCACTTTGTTTTGCGTTATTCATTGTGTTTTTCGTTATTCATTTTATTTTTCGTTTTTCGTTATTCATTTTGTTTTTCGTTATTCACTTTGTTTTTCGTTATTCATTTTGTTTTTTGTTATAGATTTTGTTTTTCGTTTTTCGTTATTCATTTTGTTTTTCGTTATTCATTTTGTTTTTCGTTTTTCCTTTTGTTTTTCGTTATTCATTTTGTTTTTCGTTTTTCATTTTGTTTTTCGTTATGCATTTTGTTTTTCGTTATTCATTTTGTTTTTTGTTATTCATTTTGTTTTTCTTTTTTCATTTTGTTTTCGTTATTCATTTTGTTTTTCGTTATTCATTTTGTTTTTCGTTTTTCATTTTGTTTTTCGTTATTCGTTTTGTTTTTCGTTACTCATTTTGTTTTTTGTTATTCATTTTGTTTTTCGTTTTTTATTTCGTTTTTCGTTATTCATTTTGTTTTCCGTTATTCATTTTGTTTTTCGTTATTCATTTTGTTTTTCGTTTTTTGTTATTCATTTTGTTTTTCGTTATTCATTTTGTTTTTCGTTTTTCGTTATTCATTTTGTTTTTCGTTATTCATTTTGTTTTTCGTTATTCATTTTGTTTTTCGTTATTCATTTTGTTTTTCGTTTTTCGTTATTCACTTTGTTTTTCGTTATTCATTTTGTTTTTCGTTATTCACTTTGTTTTTCGTTATTCATTGTGTTTTTCGTTATTCATTTTGTTTTTCGTTATTCATTTTGTTTTCGTTATTCATTTTGTTTTTCGTTATTCATTTTGTTTTTCGTTTTTCGTTATTCATTTTGTTTTTCGTTATTCATTTTGTTTTTCGTTTTTCGTTATTCACTTTGTTTTTCGTTATTCATTTTGTTTTTCGTTTTTCGTTATTCATTTTCTTTTTCGTTATTCATTTTGTTTTTCGTTTTTCGCTATTCATTTTCATTTTCGTTATTCACTTTGTTTTTCGTTATTAACTTTGTTTTTCGTTATTCATTTTGTTTTTCGTTATTCATTTTGTTTTTCGTTTTTCGTTATTCATTTTGTTTTTCGTTATTCACTTTGTTTTTCGTTATTCATTATCTGTTTCGTTATTCATTTTGTTTTTCGTTTTTCGTTATTCATTTTCTGTTTCGTTATTCACTTTGTTTTTCGTTATTAACTTTGTTTTTCGTTATTCATTCTGTTTTTCGTTATTCATTTTGTTTTTCGTTTTTCGTTATTCATTATGTTTTTCGTTATTCATTTTGTTTTTCGTTTTTCGTTATTCATTTTGTTTTTCGTTTTTCATTTTGTTTTTCGTTTTTCGTTATTCATTCTGTTTTTCGTTATTCATTTTGTTTTTCGTTTTTCGTTATTCATTTTGTTTTTCGTTTTTCGTTATTCATTTTGTTTTTCGTTTTTCATTTTGTTTTTTGTTGTTTATTTTGTTTTTCGTTATTCATTTTGTTTTTCGTTATTCATTTTGTTTTTCGTTTTTCGTTATTCATTTTGTTTTTCGTTATTCATTTTGTTTTTTGTTATTCATTTTGTTTTTCGTTTTTCATTTTGTTTTTCGTTATTCATTTTTGTTTTTCGTTATTCATTTTGTTTTTCGTTTTTCATTTTGTTTTTCGTTATTCATTTTGTTTTTCGTTCTTCATTTTGTTTTTCGTTATTCATTTTGTTTTTCGTTTTTCGTTATTCATTTTCTTTTTCGTTATTCATTTTGTTTTTCGTTTTTCGTTATTCATTTTCTTTTTCGTTATTCACTTTGTTTTTCGTTATTCACTTTGTTTTTCGTTATTCATTTTGTTTTTCGTTATTCATTTTGTTTTCGTTTTTCGTTATTCATTTTGTTTTTCGTTATTCATTTTGTTTTTCGTTTTTCGTTATTCATTTTCTTTTTCGTTATTCACTTTGTTTTTCGTTATTAACTTTGTTTTTCGTTATTCATTCTGTTTTTCGTTATTCATTTTGTTTTTCGTTTTTCGTTATTCATTATGTTTTTCGTTATTCATTTTGTTTTTCGTTTTTCGTTATTCATTTTGTTTTTCGTTTTTCATTTTGTTTTTCGTTTTTCGTTATTCATTCTGTTTTTCGTTATTCATTTTGTTTTTCGTTTTTCGTAATTCTTTTTGTTTTTTGTTATTCATTTTGTTTTTCGTTTTTCATTTTGTTTTTCGTTATTCATTTTGTTTTTCGTTATTCATTTTGTTTTTCGTTTTTCATTTTGTTTTTCGTTATTCATTTTGTTTTTCGTTATTCATTTTGTTTTTTGTTATTCATTTTGTTTTTTGTTTTTTATTTTGTTTTTGCGTTATTCATTTTGTTTTCCGTTATTCATTTTGTTTTTCGTTATTCATTTTGTTTTTCGTTTTTCGTTATTCACTTTGTTTTTCGTTATTCATTTTGTTTTTCGTTATTCATTTTGTTTTTCGTTTTTCGTTATTCATTTTGTTTTCCGTTTTTTGTTATTCATTTTGTTTTTCGTTATTCATTTCGTTTTTCGTTATTCATTTTGTTTTTCGTTTTTCGTTATTCATTTTGTTTTTCGTTTTTCACTTTGTTTTTCGTTATTCATTTTGTTTTTCGTTATTCATTTTGTTTTTCGTTATTCATTTTGTTTTTCGTTTTTCGTTATTCACTTTGTTTTGCGTTATTCATTGTGTTTTTCGTTATTCATTTTATTTTTCGTTTTTCGTTATTCATTTTGTTTTTCGTTATTCATTTTGTTTTTCGTTTTTCGTTATTCACTTTGTTTTTCGTTATTCATTTTGTTTTTCGTTTTTCGTTATTCATTTTCTTTTTCGTTATTCATTTTGTTTTTCGTTTTTCGCTATTCATTTTCATTTTCGTTATTCACTTTGTTTTTCGTTATTAACTTTGTTTTTCGTTATTCATTTTGTTTTTCGTTATTCATTTTGTTTTTCGTTTTTCGTTATTCATTTTGTTTTTCGTTATTCACTTTGTTTTTCGTTATTCATTATCTGTTTCGTTATTCATTTTGTTTTTCGTTTTTCGTTATTCATTTTCTGTTTCGTTATTCACTTTGTTTTTCGTTATTAACTTTGTTTTTCGTTATTCATTCTGTTTTTCGTTATTCATTTTGTTTTTCGTTTTTCGTTATTCATTATGTTTTTCGTTATTCATTTTGTTTTTCGTTTTTCGTTATTCATTTTGTTTTTCGTTTTTCATTTTGTTTTTCGTTTTTCGTTATTCATTCTGTTTTTCGTTATTCATTTTGTTTTTCGTTTTTCGTTATTCATTTTGTTTTTCGTTTTTCGTTATTCATTTTGTTTTTCGTTTTTCATTTTGTTTTTTGTTGTTTATTTTGTTTTTCGTTATTCATTTTGTTTTTCGTTATTCATTTTGTTTTTCGTTTTTCGTTATTCATTTTGTTTTTCGTTATTCATTTTGTTTTTTGTTATTCATTTTGTTTTTCGTTTTTCATTTTGTTTTTCGTTATTCATTTTTGTTTTTCGTTATTCATTTTGTTTTTCGTTTTTCATTTTGTTTTTCGTTATTCATTTTGTTTTTCGTTCTTCATTTTGTTTTTCGTTATTCATTTTGTTTTTCGTTTTTCGTTATTCATTTTCTTTTTCGTTATTCATTTTGTTTTTCGTTTTTCGTTATTCATTTTCTTTTTCGTTATTCACTTTGTTTTTCGTTATTCACTTTGTTTTTCGTTATTCATTTTGTTTTTCGTTATTCATTTTGTTTTTCGTTTTTCGTTATTCATTTTGTTTTTCGTTATTCATTTTGTTTTTCGTTTTTCGTTATTCATTTTCTTTTTCGTTATTCACTTTGTTTTTCGTTATTAACTTTGTTTTTCGTTATTCATTCTGTTTTTCGTTATTCATTTTGTTTTTCGTTTTTCGTTATTCATTATGTTTTTCGTTATTCATTTTGTTTTTCGTTTTTCGTTATTCATTTTGTTTTTCGTTTTTCATTTTGTTTTTCGTTTTTCGTTATTCATTCTGTTTTTCGTTATTCATTTTGTTTTTCGTTTTTCGTAATTCTTTTTGTTTTTTGTTATTCATTTTGTTTTTCGTTTTTCATTTTGTTTTTCGTTATTCATTTTGTTTTTCGTTATTCATTTTGTTTTTCGTTTTTCATTTTGTTTTTCGTTATTCATTTTGTTTTTCGTTATTCATTTTGTTTTTTGTTATTCATTTTGTTTTTTGTTTTTTATTTTGTTTTTGCGTTATTCATTTTGTTTTCCGTTATTCATTTTGTTTTTCGTTATTCATTTTGTTTTTCGTTTTTCGTTATTCACTTTGTTTTTCGTTATTCATTGTGTTTTTCGTTATTCATTTTGTTTTTCGTTTTTCGTTATTCATTTTGTTTTCCGTTTTTTGTTATTCATTTTGTTTTTCGTTATTCATTTCGTTTTTCGTTATTCATTTTGTTTTTCGTTTTTCGTTATTCATTTTGTTTTTCGTTTTTCACTTTGTTTTTCGTTATTCATTTTGTTTTTCGTTATTCATTTTGTTTTTCGTTATTCATTTTGTTTTTCGTTTTTCGTTATTCACTTTGTTTTGCGTTATTCATTGTGTTTTTCGTTATTCATTTTATTTTTCGTTTTTCGTTATTCATTTTGTTTTTCGTTATTCACTTTGTTTTTCGTTATTCATTTTGTTTTTTGTTATAGATTTTGTTTTTCGTTTTTCGTTATTCATTTTGTTTTTCGTTATTCATTTTGTTTTCCGTTTTTCCTTTTGTTTTTCGTTATTCATTTTGTTTTTCGTTTTTCATTTTGTTTTTCGTTATTCATTTTGTTTTTCGTTATTCATTTTGTTTTTTGTTATTCATTTTGTTTTTCTTTTTTCATTTTGTTTTCGTTATTCATTTTGTTTTTCGTTATTCATTTTGTTTTTCGTTTTTCATTTTGTTTTTCGTTATTCATTTTGTTTTTCGTTATTCATTTTGTTTTTTGTTATTCATTTTGTTTTTCGTTTTTTATTTTGTTTTTCGTTATTCATTTTGTTTTCCGTTATTCATTTTGTTTTTCGTTACTCATTTTGTTTTTCGTTTTTTGTTATTCACTTTGTTTTTCGTTATTCATTTTGTTTTTCGTTATTCATTTTGTTTTTCGTTTTTCGTTATTCATTTTGTTTTTCGTTATTCATTTTGTTTTTCGTTATTCATTTTGTTTTTCGTTATTCATTTTGTTTTTCGTTTTTCGTTATTCACTTTGTTTTTCGTTATTCATTTTGTTTTTCGTTATTCACTTTGTTTTTCGTTATTCATTGTGTTTTTCGTTATTCATTTTGTTTTTCGTTATTCATTTTGTTTTCGTTATTCATTTTGTTTTTCGTTATTCATTTTGTTTTTCGTTTTTCGTTATTCATTTTGTTTTTCGTTATTCATTTTGTTTTTCGTTTTTCGTTATTCACTTTGTTTTTCGTTATTCATTTTGTTTTTCGTTTTTCGTTATTCATTTTCTTTTTCGTTATTCATTTTGTTTTTCGTTTTGCGCTATTCATTTTCATTTTCGTTATTCACTTTGTTTTTCGTTATTAACTTTGTTTTTCGTTATTCATTTTGTTTTTCGTTATTCATTTTGTTTTTCGTTTTTCGTTATTCATTTTGTTTTTCGTTATTCACTTTGTTTTTCGTTATTCATTATCTGTTTCGTTATTCATTTTGTTTTTCGTTTTTCGTTATTCATTTTCTTTTTCGTTATTCACTTTGTTTTTCGTTATTCAGTTTGTTTTTCGTTATTCATTCTGTTTTTCGTTATTCATTTTGTTTTTCGTTTTTCGTTATTCATTATGTTTTTCGTTATTCATTTTGTTTTTCGTTATTCATTATGTTTTTCGTTATTCATTTTGTTTTTCGTTATTCACTTTGTTTTTCGTTATTCATTATCTGTTTCGTTATTCATTTTGTTTTTCGTTTTTCGTTATTCATTTTCTTTTTCGTTATTCACTTTGTTTTTCGTTATTCAGTTTGTTTTTCGTTATTCATTCTGTTTTTCGTTATTCATTTTGTTTTTCGTTTTTCGTTATTCATTATGTTTTTCGTTATTCATTTTGTTTTTCGTTTTTCGTTATTCATTTTGTTTTTCGTTTTTCATTTTGTTTTTCGTTTTTCGTTATTCATTCTGTTTTTCGTTATTCATTTTGTTTTTCGTTTTTCGTTATTCATTTTGTTTTTCGTTTTTCGTTATTCATTTTGTTTTTCGTTTTTCATTTTGTTTTTCGTTGTTCATTTTGTTTTTCGTTTTTCGTTATTCACTTTGTTTTTCGTTTTTCATTTTGTTTTTCGTTATTCATTTTGTTTTTCGTTATTCATTTTGTTTTTCGTTATTCATTATGTTTTTCGTTATTCATTTTGTTTTTCGTTATTCATTTTGTTTTTCATCATTCATTTTGTTTTTCGTTTTTTATTTTGTTTTTCGTTATTCGTTTTGTTTTTCGTTTTTCATTTTGTTTTTCGTTATTCATTTTGTTTTTCATTATTCATTTTGTTTTTCGTTATTCATTTTGTTTTTCGTTATTCATTCTATTTTTCGTTTATTTTGTTTTGCAGCATTAAACACAAGAACACTTTTGGCTTGTGAACCTGAAGTGACTGTTTAAAATCGGAAATCAATGTTTTTAGACTGAAAACCTTTAAGACCAAAACATAGTTTGTCAACCTTAAGTGACATTTTAAAATGGAAAGCAATACCTTTTCATAGAAAATGAATGTCATAAACAGAACATGTGGTTTGTCAATCGGTAATGACTTAGTAAAAACCTGATTTGGCCTTTTGAAACTGAAAGTTTTATATCTTGATGGATAATGGTAGGCCGAGTTCTGAAAGAAAAGATTAATCGACCGAAATTAAATGTTAAAAAAACCGGAAGAAAGTATATGTTTTTTCCTGAATACGAAAACATATTTGAGTAAATAGAAATACATCTTACAAACTTGTTTGTCAACCGGAAGTGACATTTTTATACCGAAAGTGAGTTTTCAAATTGGAACATCTTTTGATATAATATGTCCTGAAACCGACAAGAAGTGTTGGAAAGTTGGAATTGACTTTTGAAAACTTAAAAGTGACTGTAGATAGAATTGTTTTCTTTAACATGGAAACGAATGAATTGTGGAAGTGACATTTGGAATTCACAAGTGATTTTCAAGACGGCAGTTTTTATTTTCTTTCCTCGATCCGCAATATACATTATTTTGCATCCAGCAATACATTTCATACAAAAACAATTGGTACTGTTATTCTTTTATTAAAATTTTGCTTTACATCAAGAAATATTATACAAAGTAAAAATTGGAAGCAGGAGAAAACAGTGCAATATAATATAAAAATCAAAAAATCAGGTCTACTATTGTAACATTTAAACTATTACCTATTATTATAATACTATAATAATTTCGTTGAACGGTTTTACTATTTGAGTTAGAATAATGTCGAAAAGTATGGTGTTAAAGTATGTACTTATATTTATTTTATAATATTTTATATTTTTTATATTTTACTTTGCGAAGTATTACTGATCATATGACAAAATGCATGTTCAAAATAAAAAAAACTATTCTAAGATGATGCGCTTATGATGTAATAAAGTACTCATCGTAATTTGTTTTTTGTATTGCATATAGACATATATTACAAATACAAAACTAATGGTAACACATTTGTTTACATTATAAAGTAAAACATAGCACATCAATATTATGATAATAATATTTCCTTTCTCGATCGGTAATATAAATTACTGGCATACAACGATACAATTCCTTCAAAAGCAACATCTACCATAATTCTTTTATTATAATTCTGCTTGCATCAACAAATATCTATAATGTACCAATAGAAATTGGAAACAACAGAAAAACGTTCAGTGTAATATAATAATCAATTAATCCGTTATACTTTTGTAACATTTGAACTATTTTTTTATAATACAGATCATAATATGATAATGTCGTTCACCAGTTTTACTATTAATTTGAATAATGTCATAAAGTATAGTTTTAAAGTATGTACTGATATTTCTTTAATAACTTGCTTTGCAAACTATTAAATATCATATAATAATTGTTTGTTTGAAACACAACAAAAAGTATCTTGAGATGATGCTCTTACGATGTATAAAAATACAAGTGCGTATTGAAATTTGTAGAAATCTTGAGTTGCATATATACATATATTACAAATACAAAACTATAGCAACACATTTTTTTTACATTATGAAGTCATAAGTGGCACAACAATATTATGATATTATTTCCTTTTTTCGATCGGGAATATAAATTATTTTGCATCCAGCGGTACAGTACAACAACAACAGCGACTATAATTTTTTTGTTTAAATTCTGCTTTGCATCAACAAATATCTATATAAAGTAAAATTGGAAATAGCAGAAAAATGTTAAGTGCAATATAGAAATCAATATATCCGGTATACTTGTGTAACGTGAACTATTACCGATTTTTATAATACTGATCATAATATGATAATGTCGCTGACCAGTTTTATTATTGTTGTTACAATAATGTCTAAAAGTATGGCCTTGAAGTATGTACTTATATTGTTTTGATAACTTTCTTTGCAAAGAATTCACATATAAGTACAAAAAACATTTTAAGTTAATGCGCTCATGATCAAAAAATGTAAAAGTTTGAAGTTTGTACAGTTCATTTGTGTTGGATATATACATATATTACAAGTACAAAAGTAATGGTAACACATTTGTTTACATTATTAGGTCAAGGGTAGTACATCAATGTTATGAATATTAAAAAAGAAACTTAAGGATTTCGTCTCTGGTGTTCTTCATTTCACCCTGTAAAAAACATTGAAATATATAATGAAATTTTATAAAACTTTATAAATAAACGCAATTAAATAGATGTTCCGAAATTCAGTACAATTATCTATTTCTCATATTGTGGTGTGAAGTCATAAGCGTTATATTCTTGCTTCCTATGCATAACTAATATTTTTAGTTTCTTATTAATTGCTTGGCTACCAATTGAAATACTCATTGTTTTCAAAAATACACTTTTATAATAAAATTGATCTATAATTATGTTTCCCAAAGGAAGACATTGCTTTTGTACGGTTTCTTCTTCTTATTATTATGTCTCTCAAACGAAGTTTTGGGAAACATATTGTTTTGTCAGTTTCTTATTATTCTTCCTTTGTCTTTTTTTTTCTTTTTTTATTCTTTCAGTGCAATGTTGTATTCACAGTTTCATAATCGACTTTGGAATTTTGAAAATGGCTTCCGTTTTCATGGAAACAGGGGTCATTATAAAGGACATTGCATTATGTTAGTAAAAATTTGTATGCTCAAGATTATAGTAGCAATGGGGGATCATTTGGGAGACATCATGTGTTGGCATCCCAACAAACTCATTATTAGTTATTATTATGTATCCCAAATGAACTTTTTGTCCGGTTTCTTATTATGGCTACCAAAGGAACGTGGATTGACGGACAGACAGACAGGGTGATTCCTATATAACCTCCCAAACAAGTTTACGGGGGTATAAATATGATGAAACTTGCCACTAATGTAGATCGACATATTGATGGGTGCACTCAATAGTCGCCATTTCAACATAGCCGCCACTTGGCGATACCCACCCAAAAAAGTTTTCCCGTGGTCCGATTTCAACGAAATTTGGTATGGAGGCAGATTTTAGTATTTCGAGTTAAACGCTACTTTTGAATTTTTTCAACGTCGCGTTTCAAAATGGCGGCAAAAAACGTGTAAACTTTTCAACCTATCCGATCGCGAAGAAATTAAACGTGCTCTGGTTGCAACACAATTTGGTGTTGGGGTAGATTTAAGTGTATTAAGGGGAAATCTATATTCACATTTTTTCTCGACCATGCGTTTCTAAAAAGCGGCCAAAAACGCATCGGAAGCTTTGGTGGCCGAGTGGCTAAGGTAGTTCGTATACCATTGACCAAGTAGTCTGTCAACACTGAGATTGCGCGGGTTCGATTCTCACTGCAGGCAGGGTGTACTCGTCTCTAATCTTAATGGACAAGGATTGCTAGTTTTCCTACCGCAGGTCGCGGTTCTTTCCGGGTACTCCGGCTTCCTCCCCCAATAAAAACTGGACGCCACGATATAGCTAAAAAAATTGCTGAAAGTGGCGTTAAAACATCATTCAAACAAACAAACAATGAAAATTGGTATACTGATATAGCTGACCATTCAGAGCATATCTGTGAACGACTTTTGTAATGGCAGCTGTCTCACCACACTCCCCCACCCCAAACGTCAGCTTAGTCCGATTGCAACGACATTTGATATATTATTAGATTTTAATGCACAAACTAAGAATATCATGTGTATTTGGGGGTTTTGAACATGCTGATGATTATAGTGGCAATGGGTGTTCGTTTGGGAGACATTCTATGTTAGCATCCCAACACAATCAGCATTAGTTGTTGCTTCTTTTTTCTATCTGTTTAATCTTGTTCCCACAGTTTCTTTGAGATGCAGCGTCCAATCATTATGAAACTTTGGAAACATATTTGGGGTGACCTGAAGTTTTACAAACCAATTTTCGAATTCTTAAAATTATTCAACTACGATAATAGCGGCAATAATTGGCATCCCAACACAGTCAAAATACTAAGTAATTTAAATTATGGTTTGATAAATGAGTTTGAAGGTTTCAATAGTAGCATTCATTTGTAGAACGTTATTACAAGTTAACTTTAGATTTGAGGATTTAAATCACAAAAGTCTTGAATGGAAGGGTTGCGAAGCGAGTGTCTTAGTAACTGTGGAGTGGTTTACAATTTGTTGGAAGAAGATTTTGTGTCTGACTTAAACAGTACGAGACGTTGATTATACAAAATAGGTACCATCTTTTGAAAATGTTCTGAAAAATTAATTGTCCTAAAGTCCGAAAAATTAGGAAAAATTCTTGAACAATTCCATAATAACAGGTACATAACTTCGACTTCAATGCTTTCTGTGAAGGTTTAGAAATCTGGGTGGAAAACTATGAGGTTTTGATTACACAACATTGAAACCCTATTTTTACCCCTACGTGCCCGACTTCACTTTACTATAATCCGAGTTTGCACTTGGCGTAGCCCGACCAAAAATGTCGTAATTTATCTTAAACTTTAAAGAAAGGTTATTTATTTATCAATTATTGTCTAATTGATATTATCAAATTTATTAATGCCTAAATCGAAGCAACAGTGGAACATTTGTAATTTTAAATCTTTCATATCTGGTGTGTTTAGGTTCTAAATATTGTTTTTGATTACATTTCGCCATACACCATCTCAAGTTTGCATCAGGACTCTTAACCTTATAAACATTAATGAAATTTGAGCACATATCTTGACTTTAGCTACCTTTATCGTAAGAAAGTTAAAATGATCCGATATACCTGTAACGATTCTAATGGTTTGCCTTCTGCATGGCATCTTGCATATATGATCAGCATAACGCCGCAATCTCCAGCCCCTTCCTGTTTGGGAGCTGTCTGAAATAATGCATACTAGTTGGAACAATAAAACATTTGTACAAATTAATTCATCTCAAAAATTGTTTCTCAGTAATTAAGGCACTTTGCATTGTATTATTGATGTCAACACTTAGGTTGCGATTTCGAGTTTTGTAATGCGGACAGAGCATGCTTGACTGCAAAACCTAATTGGGGATTATTTTCTTAATGTCAAGCGTTTATTACGGATAATGTTTTCCTGCTTCATTCCACTTGAGGCCATGAGATAATTGTTTATAGCGTCAAACGTCATATATTTACATTCGTGTCAGATGTAATCCATGATTTTCCATGTATTGGCTACAAAAGTAGAATACTATATCATAATAACATTGTAACATGATGCATATATTTACATAAATTAATATTTCATATAATACTTTGCGTATTGATCCTTTGCATCATAATTATGTATCAAACCAGCTTCTTTTTACAGTCAAATATATCTACATGTACTTAAATGTTTTTACGTTTATATTTTATTTTGATTGATGTATTGTCGTAACAATAACTTTTTGCATGTAGTTTAAAACCCATTTCCCTTAAGGGGACTCGGTGGCCGAGTAGTTCGTCATCTACTATGGATCACGTGCCTATCAACACTTTGCTTGGGGTTCGAATCTTATTGCGGACAGGGTGCGCTCTAATCTTAATTGAGAAGAATTGTCAGTGTTCCTAAGAAAGTAGGTTTTCTCCCAATTAAAACTGGAAGCTGAAAATGGCTACATAAAGTGGCGTAAAACAACAAACATATTTTTTGTCAAGACGGTTCACATACAATATGAGATCTGAAACATATAACGCACTTAAATAGTATGTAAAGCACTTTTAAGACGAGTACAGACTGCTCATTGGAATTTAGCTTATTCTAAAAGTAAAAGTACATTTAAACGGCATCTTCTCTTTCACCCCTAAATCGGTGTTACATTATTGCCTCCTTTTAGAAAAAGGTTAAAACCCTCAGTAAGGTGACGTATTACATACAACGTAAATTAAAAAGAAATTCACTGATACATGTTTTCCGTTTCCGGTTGGGCAGGATGTGCTTACATTCAGGAAAACCTCAGCTCAATTCGACATTTATCGGAGTTCGTATTCATCTTTCTTTGTGTGTGTTTTTCTTCTTTGAAAAGATCACCTATAAAACAGCACAAGTAATGAATTTAAACATTCATATTTGTAATCAACTGTAAAATCATTCTAATTTTGATCACCTGACTAGTGCAATCGCTTGTTTGTTGACATTTCCTAATGAATCTAAGTATGACAGGGTTTTTTTCCAACATCCACGACCTAAAACCAATGTAAATTGTAATATCATTTGAAAAACATTTTACTATTGCACTTACAGAATTGATGGTGTTTAATTTAAAAAAAAATACAATCATATATGCAAACAAGGTAGAATAGTCGTCAAATTAAAACACGGTTATTAAAGAGGCCTTCGTGACCGATTGAAAACAAGTCACACTTTAATTAAAACAATCATCATATATTCTAAACATAAATGTTAATACTCAAATTGGTATCATGTCTATTAGAAAAATATAATATAATATAAAATATAATATAAAATATAATATAATAAAATATTACAAATATTTGTTTCGTGTTTACTGTAAACTACATTTAAACTGCAAAATCTACACATTATGCCAAAGCAATTTATGGCACACGAATGGTATTTGATAGTAGGCAGAAAAAAAGCATACATGTGGTGAAATATATATATTCGTTTAAAAAATGTGCAACAACATTTAGAGACATAATTAAAGCGAAAACAAAGTTTTACACTTAAATAAATTGCACAAATATTTCGCCTGACCAACAGGCTTCGTCAGTGTTTTTACGTTATACGTATGTGATGTATACGATATCTAGTAATTAACAAGTTTTTTGTTGGTGCTATTACAAGTATATACAGGTATACATATGTAGCACTATTTATACGGTTACAATCAATATATATACAAAAGCAGTTTCAAAATAAATAAAACAACACGTAATTCTACATGAATATTCGGAGACCATGGATGTATCTGGTCTAAGGTCCTATAACCTTTCATTATTTCCCCATAGGAAATGATGTTCCCAATGTTTTAATCCAAAAACTTTCTTTCTCTTTTCTCTGTTTGTCTGTCCACCTTAGGTTATGGTCTATAAGGGTCACCCTGAGTTTATTGAAAATTTCAACCATTGCAGTGCCGTGCGTACGTAGATGCCTATTAAGGGGTAAGTTGAGTTTACATCTTGTGTCGCTTCTGTGCCCGTTCATTCGTTTGCTGAATCTTTGCACAGACTCAACCTCATACTAGAGATTGCATATACCACACTGTAACAGGTATATGATTTTCTCACTTTTGAAATTCAAATTGACATGGATGTCAAATTGTTTGCCATTTGATGTTCTGGTGAAGTGTTGGGTGTGTTGTATGTGATCACATGTCATACAAAGACCGTCACCACAGATGCAACATTGCCCCGATTGGCGGCTATGTGACGACATTTCTGCTCGGACTAACTGATCTTTTAAACTTTTGGGTTTTCTAAAGGCCATTAGAGGAGGTTCTGGAAATATTTTTTAAAGTTGATGATGTTTTTCAATTATTTGTCCATCGTTCGCGGATAGTACGTGTGATGTTTTTAAAAGCTGGGTGGTATGTTAAGACACACGGGATTCTATTGTTAGTTTTCTTTTCTCTGTACTGCAGAAGCTGGTCCCTACTGATGTTGTTGGCTTTATTAAAACGTATTGATAGGTTTTTGTTATTGTATCCTCTCTGCTTTAGATGGCATCGAAGCTCTCCAAGACGCTGCTTAGTGTTATCCTCCGTAGAACAGATGCGTTTAACTCACAGAGCTTGGCTGAAAGGAATACTTTTGCTGCAATGTTTAGGATGGCAGCTGTTGGTGAGAGGTACTGATGTTTATCTGTGGGTTTACAGTACAGATCGGTTGACATAATTCCATCTATTACGGTGGTAGTTGTATCTAAGAATGAGATTTTAGATGTGGACATTTCATGTAAAAGTTGATAGAAGGATGTATACTGTTAGCGTGGTCAAAGAACTGTTTAAGGTTTTCCTCGCTTTCAATCAATTTCATGTCAACATCATCAATGAACCTAAACCATGAGAGCGGATGGTGGAGAGTTTAGAAGTTGTTTCTCGAGTTTTCCCATATAGATGTTAGCATGGGATGGTGCCATTTTGGTTCCCATGGCTGTTCCGTTAATTTGTAAATAGTGCCCGCCATTAAACGTGAAATTATTATTTTTAATACAAGTTCGAGTATATATATATATATGTTTTCGATAACGATAACAATACCTTTTAGCAAGTAGGGGCCTCGGTGACCGATTGGTTAAGGTAGTTAGTCTACTTTTAATAACGTGGTTTGTCAACACTGAGGTTGTGGGTTCGAGTCTCACAGCGGGCAGGGTGTATTCGACTTCAATCTTAATTTACAAGGATTGCTAATTTTCATACCGAAGGTCTGGGATTTTCTGCTGGTACTCCGGCTTCCTCCCACAATAAAAACTGGACGCCATGAAATAGCTGAAAAATTGCTGAAATTAGCATTAAACACTAATCAAACAAACAAACAGACAAACCTTTTAGCAAGTAAGAAAGATAATTTTATATTAGATGTATTACATATTACTTTTCTTTATGACAGACATTTTCTTCAGATATGCCATCATATTATACCCGAGTGTTTCATTGTCTTAAATTCAACATACATCAAGCAAATGTCTGCCGTACAAACCACGAAGATATCAATATTTAGTAATAAAAGTCTTGATGCCTTTACAAATGAAAATATCGGAGCAAGACTACAGATCGCTAAATAAAATTTGCTTACAGTAAAAACTAAGTCGTTTCAGCCGTTTCTGCGTGTATTGTTATTGTTGACGTAAACTATTTCTTGTATGTTTGTAATAATTACACGTTATATAATAATCATGGATTTTAATTTGTTCATAGTAGCGGCATTTATAAAATATTTTAATGCTTTCGTTCATTTTTCACACCCTTAAAAATATATAATATTCCGTCTCCTCTGTGCCGGAGCATTAACACAATATTTATGCATTTTTTCACACTTTTAAGCTTTTCCTCACAAAAATTCTATCAGAGGTTTTTTTAACCTCAAAGTAAACAGCATAATGCACGGCTGCTAACGGCTGTGTATCACGAATGGAAAGATATGGAAAAACTGTCGATATGTAACAGATGAACCATGGTATTCGGTGTAATTTAACAGATATATCACGTTGAAAATACCAGTCTCTAGAATAGAATTTCCCTCTGATATCGGATAGGGACATTTTACATCCCTTGATTCGTATTTGTCACAAATGTCCCTCCCAGACATGAAATATCTGTTAAATATTTTCTGCCAACTGTATATCATCAATGCCTATCATAATAAAATATAATTAATACAGAGTAATAACAACAATAGTATTAAGTGTTTCCTGTTATCTGCCAAAATATGTCCAAGGTTGAAATGCATAATGCACGCCTCGTCGGGTTTTCCAATATGTGTGACATGGTATATTTTGATACATTTCATCTTCTAGCATTAGAACATATTTTTTCGTATAACATGGACAACAAAATAACTATTGTATAAATAGTTAAACTCCTTCAACAATCAAATGTAATACCATTAACAGTATTGTACATAACTATGCAATATTACTTACTATTAATGACCAATGACCAGGAGAATTAACAGGTACAAATATCAACTCCTTTTCTTCAACGCCTAATATTAAATCCATCCGAGATATACCATCTCTCTCTGCTTTTGGTACAAAGAAGCTGTCTAAGAATACTAAGAATAAATACATATTAGACCACACATGTATTTAATGTTTGGTTAATTTTAAATATTTATACAGCAAAACATGTAGTCTATGTTTATTGACGCGCGGTATATTACGAGTTCGATATTCAACTAGAGGTCAAAATACAAATTGTACTGACTTCAGAAAACAGCTTTTTTATATTATATGAATTGTCATTAAAATTTTGTTAAAACAATATCCATAACATTATTAATACTCAGCCACGGACTATGTAAAAATGCAACACTTTTCATTTTTCTATTATTAGTAGCCTTCGAAACGTCGTAAAATTAAAAAAGAATTGTTGTATATTCAGTACCCGTGCCGAATTCGCAAAAGATATTCTACAATGAATCAATCTATTTCCCAAAGTACAGAAATTCAAGACGATGTCATTGGACAGACTAACAAAGCTAAATAAATAATATTGCATATGGCAATTGACGTCTGAAATTTAGTATTTATACAGTACACCTGCCATATTGTTTACATCTATTGTATAATAAAATCAAACAAGGCTACATATTGTCCTATATCCGAATTCATCTCCGCCACACAGGGAATTTAGCTTTTCACATATTTATTGATTAGTTAGCCTCTATAAAATAGGATTAATCATAACAAACTATTGATCATTTGATTCCTCGTGTTAAATAGTTTATCATTCTGATTTTAATACACTGATATAGGCTGTGACCAAAAGAGGTGGTCTGGAAAAATTCATTCTTCAATTTGGTATCACTATTTGACAAAAATTAACTTCCAAATTTTTTTTCAAAATCGGACTAGAAATTAAAAAGTTTCATGTTTGCCCCTTTTGGGCCCCTAATTCCTAAACGAAAAAAAGAAGGAACCCACAAAATCAATCTCTTTCACCCTTTTATGATAGGAAATATTACTGCAAAATTTCAAAGCAATCTGTAAACCAGAACCAAAGTTATTGTGGAAACAAATAACAAAGTAGCATTTTTGCCCGTTTTGGGCCCCTAATTTTTAAACTAGAAAAGGGGGAGAACAAAAATCAATCCCATCCATCTATTAATAGTAAGGAACAACATTGTAAAAGTTTCAAAGCAATTGGATAACTAGAACAAAAGTTATTGTGAGAACACTTAAGTTAACAGACAACGACGCAGACGACAGCATCATACCAATATACGTCCGCAATTTGTTTGCGGTCGTATACAAATAGTAGGCATGCATAGTAAATAAACCAATTAACATTTTTGAACATTTGAATTATTTAAAGTAAAAGAAAGATACAGGAAAATGCGATTGAGACCTGTATTAAAAAAAATTAATTAAATAATTTATTTCTATGTGATGCGACAACAACAAAATAACTGGAAAATTAAAAAGTGCATAAAACCAATAATAAGAGACTGCTAAAGTAGAAACGTTTTCATTATTTAAATTTTCGACAGGAATTACAGATTCGTAATACTTCCCTCATCAGGTCGGTGGGCAATCTTTGTCCCAAATTATTAACATTCATGACATTTTCTTAGTTTTGTTAAATCTTGTGATAAAGTATCGTTTGTTGTAAAAATATTCGAAATTCTTAATACATTGATTTATGTGTTATTTTTATTTTGCAAAGATGTACATGTTAAAATCTTGTTAATTATTATTCATCATGATGATCAGCTGCAGCAGCACAGGCAGCCATGGAATATTAACGCTTTACATCACGAAAATTGTTTAATACACCATTAAAAACAATAGCAAGAAATTTATTATTGTTGGACATATTTACAATGCGTTAATTATTCAGATGAGAGTAGATTTAATGTGCATTTATGATAATAGTACGAAATATGTATTTGTTCAACACATTTACAATAAATGGTTATGACACATACATGACATAATCACGTGCACATAATGTAATGAATACAACAATATGATCGTTCACCTAGCCAGCTTGATCGCGTAAGAATATATGAACAGAATTATATTTTAATTCAAATGCAAAGAATAAAAGTATTACATTTCGAAAGACAAAACATACTGTTTTTCACCTGAAAAATAATCAAAACAATATTACAAATAGAAATTACTTACTTCGGTAAATGTAAACATCGAACTATATTTCGCGCAATACTTCAGTAAACCGTACCCGAAATTAGTTATAACCCCACGTGTGATACAATGCAATGATTTGAGTTATGATAAAATTCCAACTAAATACGAATATAAAAACGACATATATTCCACAATAACATGATCTAACTGAATTCAAATAGAAAACCACATATAATTTCTTTCGAATAAAACACATTAATTACATGGTATAATAAACTCCCGTTACATCTATGTATTCCACAATATATGACGATCACGTACGGTTAAATTCAAGAGAGTTCATCGGCATTTTTGCTGGCTGACCCTTTACGGTAGACGATCGTAAAAGTCATAAGGCTGAATTACCAATGCCCATTTTATTAACCTTTGATTCTTGTCTTTCATTTTCTGGGGCCAAGTTAATGGATTATGATCAGTTTGAGTGACAAATTTATGCCCAGAAATACAGTACTTTAAAGATTCAATACTGCAGACGATTGACGAAAATTCCATTTCAACGACGGAATAATTTCTTTCTCTCGACAATAGTTTCCTGCTCAGAAAAGCAATTGGATGCTCTTCCCCTTCGAATAATTGACTCAGAACAGCTCCCACGGCATAGTCTGACGCATCTGTATGTAGTATAATTTCCTTTGTAAAGTCCGGATTTCTCAAAACCGGAGCACGGACCGTCGCATCCTTTAACTCCTTGAAAGCTTTGATTTCATTATCATTCCAATTAATAACATTCGGCATATTCTTTTGAGGCAAATCGGTAAGCGGCTGTGAAATTGACGAAAAGTCTCTGATGTATATACGATAGTATCCAATAAGTCCCAAAAATGATTTCAGTCCCTTCTTTTTTATCGGTAAAGTAAATTCGGTCATAGCTTTTTTTTAAGATGGACCCGGTTTTACCATTCCACTTCCAACGATATGAGACAATCTACTTCAGAACTACCTGACTCGCATTTAGACGGACGTACAGTAAGATCTGCTTCACGTAACCTTCCAAATACATCATTGTAGACAATTACATCATCAAAATATGCAGCTACGTGTGGTAAATCCCCAACTACAACATCAATCAAGCGTGCAAATGTGGACGGCGCAGTTTTTAACCCAAATGTCATGACAGTAAACTCAAATTATCCAAATGGAGTAATAAACGCGGACTTTGCTCTCGAATTTTCATGTAATTCGTCCTGCCAGTAGCCCTTCAAAAGATTGACTCGGCTAAGATATGCAGAATTTTCAATCAAGTAATCTATGCGCGGAAAAGGATATCCATTATTCGCTGTAACCTGTTTCAACTTCCGGTAATTAACGCATAGTCTTATTGATGCATCGGGCTTGTCAATTAGGACGATCGGACTACTATACGGGCTCTTTGAAGGTTTGATGTGTCCATTTCGCAGCATCTCATCCAGAAGTTTTTAAACTGATTCTCGAATACGGAATTCGTTAAGGCTTTTGTGATATCGACTCTTCATTCTTCGTCTTTATTTCATGACGGATTATATTTGTAAGACCTGGTTCGGAAGTTATAATCTGCAAACTGTTCACAAACAGTCCACAAAGCATTTCTCTGTGTTTTCGCTATTGTAGCGTTTTAACATGTTAACATGATAAGTAACTAACCTTTTGCGACCACCCACGTTTACCTGGTAATTGACGTCGGACTGTTTACGTATTATTCTAAACGGTCATGTTTGACGTTTAAGTCGGCAGGAGAACTAACACTTCCTCTCCTACTTCGAACGTGCGTTTACGTGCATTTCTGTCATACCATTTTTTTCATTTTATTCTGCTTTTCGTACAGGTTTTCTTCCATAACATCTTGCATTTCAGCTAATTTTTCAAGAACTTTTACTAAATGCTCAACTATCGAATTTTTATTTTCAATTCCTCCTGTCGTTCGAAATTTTAATATATCTGTAGGGCCTCGTACTAGCCAACCCTACAACAGTTCAAACGGAGAAAATCCCGTTTCCTCGTGTGGCACCTCTCTGTACGCAAACAATGCATATTGCAACATTTCATTCCAGTCCTTCTCATGACTTGTGCAAAGCTTCTTTAAAACCTTGTTAGTTGTACCATTGTACCTTTCACATTTTCCATTGGATGGTTATTATGGACTAGTAGTCACATCCTTAACACCTAAAGCTTCATACAACTGAGACAGTAATTTACTAGTAAAATTTGACCCTTGGTCACTTAGAATAGTCCTCGGAACACCTACTCTACTAAACATCTCAACGATTCGGCCACACGCTCGGCCTCTATACTTCCGCATACCTCATTCCTTCATCCACAACAGTCAATATGTACTTATTTCCTTTCCTAGTTCGACACATTGGCCCCACTATGTTAATTGCTATCTTTACAAACGGCTCATTAACTACAGGCGTTCTCACCATATTGGCTTTATTATTACATCTGCTAGATGTTTTTTGACAGAGGTCGCAACTCCTGCAGTGTTTCGTAACATCTGCAAATACTCCTTGCCAACAAAATGAATTAAAAGTTCGTAGTTAACACTTCGATACACCAAGATGACCAGACATCGCATTATCATGCGCAAGTTCAAGTACTAATTTTCTTAACGGTCTTGGCAAACCAATTTGACTACCTCCTTTGGTACCATTTTTCGGTTCCCATTTACGCTTTAAAATTTCATTTTCGTAATAAAATGCTTATTTCATTTCACCGACATTCTCAATGTTATTTATAGCTTTTGATCTACAGTCACGGAGACTATCATCTTCTCTTTGAAGTTTCGCTAATGACACATTAGTCAACATTGGCTAATTCTAATAATTCTAAAGGCCTACCTTCAACTTCATTAATCGGCGAGATATCCAAGCTCTCATTATCAGATTCCGAACTCAATAAATCATTTGGTCTTACGCCTGTCTGTTTCATTTTTTCACACGCATCGTTGTTTGCTCTCTTTTAGCTTTTTCTTGCGACCTGGTTACAACATTACCATTCGCAGTCCGGCCTATGATGTCCATACCTAACAGAGCATCGGCGGCTAAATTTGGAACTAATCCTACAGTTGAGTGTCCCTTGTAAGATGACCCGGGCGGTTGCAATTATAACATCTTTGATTGTCTCGATTGACATTCATGATTGGTTTGATCTGCATTTCTCGATCAGTTCGAGGTTGCATTCGCGGACCATTGGTAGGCATAATATAATCCTCGGCGGCGTCCACAACGGAATTTCGGCCCTTGTTCCTTCGGATCCAATGTGCTTGTGCGGGCGATAACGCTTTCAAGAAGAATTCCTCACACAAACGCTTCTTCGGATTATCTTACCAATGAATCGGTTGACACACAGAGTAATCTGACATAAACCCTCTGTAGGTTTCGTCTTCCTTCTTTCGTACATCTAGCAAGTCTGAAAAATATTGATGCTTCCATCGACCGAATCGATCCACTAGTGCCTTTCTTAAATCACTATAGTTGTTAATAGCTATCTGGCTCACTTCCTTGCCTTCTCCCGTAAGCAAAGTTCGTTACTTTAACACAATCATTTCGGTAGTCCATTTTGCTTGTGACGCAATCGCTTCAAACTCCGACAGATATGTAAAAATATCGTGGATGTTTGATCATAAGGTTGCAATTTTAATTTCATGGGAACATCATGCTCAGTTTTCTTGCAATTTTCTGAAACATTTACTTTAGCTAGTTCTATGTCAAGTTGTTTGATTCTTAACTCGTGCTCATATCTCATACGATCTCGTTCTAAATCTTTTCAATTTCGAGTTCTAATTTTCTATTGTTATCCATAGGTGAATCTGACAAAAACAAAATGAAAAACGAAAAACAAAATGAATAGCGAAAAACAAAATGAATAACGAAAAACGAAAAACAAAATGAATAACGAAAAACAAAATGAAAAACGAAAAACAAAGTGAATAACGAAAACCGAAAAACAAAATGAATAACGAAAAACAAAATGAATGACGAAAAACGAAAAACAAAATGAATAACGAAAAACAAACTGAATAACGAAAAACAAAATGAAAAACGAAAAACAAAGTGAATAACGAACACCGAAAAACAAAATGAATAACGAAAAACAAAATGAATAACGAAAAACAAAATGAAAAACGAAAAACAAAATGAATAACGAAAAACGAAAAACAAAATAAAAAAACGAAAAACAAAGTGAATAACGAAAAACGAAAAACAAAATGAATAACGAAAAACAAAATGAATAACGAAAAACGAAAAACAAAATAAAAAAACGAAAAACAAAGTGAATAACGAAAAACGAAAAACAAAATGAATAACGAAAAACAAAATGAATAACGAAAAACAAAGTGAATAACGAAAAACGAAAAACAAAATGAATAACGAAAAACAAAATGAATAACGAAAGACGAAAAACAAAATGAATAACGAAAAACAAAGTGAATAACGAAAAACGAAAAACAAAATGAATAACGAAAAACAAAATGAATAACGAAAAACGAAAAACAAAATGAATAACGAAAATCAAAATGAATAACGAAAAACAAAATGAATAACGAAAAACAAAGTGAATAACGAAAAACGAAAAGCAAAATGAATAGCGAAAAACAAAATGAATAACGAAAAACAAAATGAATAACGAAAAACGAAAAACAAAATGAAAAATGAAAAACGAAAAACAAGATGAATAACGAAAAACAAAATGAATAACGAAAAACAAAATGAATAACGAAAAACAAAATGAATAACGAAAAACAAAGTGAATAGCGAAAAACAAAATGAATAACGAAAAACGAAAAACAAAATGAATAACGAAAAACAAAATGAAAAACGAAAAACAAAGTGAATAACGAAAACCGAAAAACAAAATGAATAACGAAAAACAAAATGAATAACGAAAAACGAAAAACAAAATGAATAACGAAAAACAAACTGAATAACGAAAAACAAAATGAAAAACGAAAAACAAAGTGAATAACGAAAAACGAAAAACAAAATGAATAACGAAAAACAAAATGAATAACGAAAAACAAAATGAAAAACCAAAAACAAAATGAATAACGAAAAACGAAAAACAAAATAAAAAAACGAAAAACAAAGTGAATAACGAAAAACGAAAAACAAAATGAATAACGAAAAACAAAATGAATAACGAAAAACAAAGTGAATAACGAAAAACGAAAAACAAAATGAATAACGAAAAACAAAATGAATAACGAAAAAGAAAGTGAATAACGAAAAACGAAAAACAAAATGAATAACGAAAAACAAAGTGAATAACGAAAAACGAAAAACAAAATGAATAACGAAAAATAAAATGAATAACGAAAAACGAAAAACAAAATGAATAACGAAAAACAAAATGAATAACGAAAAACAAATGAATAACGAAAAACAAAGTGAATAACGAAAAACGAAAAGCAAAATGAATAGCGAAAAACAAAATGAATAACGAAAAACAAAATGAATAACGAAAAACGAAAAACAAAATGAAAAATGAAAAACGAAAAACAAAATGAATAACGAAAAACAAAATGAATAACGAAAAACAAAATGAATAACGAAAAACGAAAAACAAAATGAATAACGAAAAACAAACTGAATAACGAAAAACAAAATGAAAAACGAAAAACAAAGTGAATAACGAAAACCGAAAAACAAAATGAATAACGAAAAGCAAAGTGAATAACGAAAAACGAAAAACAAAATGACTAACGAAAAACAAAATGAATAACGAAAAACAAAGTGAATAATGAAAAACAAAATGAATAACGAAAAACAAAATGAATAACGAAAAACAAAGTGAATAACGAAAAACAAAAAACAAAATGAATAACGAAAAACAAAATGAATAACGAAAAACAAAATGAATATCAAATTTTTGAATATCGAAAAACGAAAAACGAAAAACAAACCTACTTGATCCTCGTCAAAAACTGCTACACTGAGGAAGGATAGTACCGGTAATTCAGTCCCTAAGATCTAAACCATACATAAACAAGATGGGCCTGTCCATGTATTAATTAGGGTCCTGAACTGATTTAAGTCTGTCTGATCTCTAAGATTACTGGGGAGACTGTTCCAGATCTTAGGGGCTGAATACTTGAAAGATTTAAGACCATACCTGTTGGAATGAACTCTGTGTATATCAGCTGTGTTCTTATGCCTGAAGTTATATGAATTATTTTTCATTACTATAAAGTCTTTCAAGAAAATGGGACTGGAAATTTTAAAGATTCTATTGCTCTAAGGCGTCTAATTTTTAAAGATGGAAGTTTTGATCTAACACGTAATTCTTCATAGCTAGAGCTTTTGTCCTCGTAAATAAACATCAGTGCTCTCTCTTGTATCTTTTCAATTTTCTTTTTATTGACCTCTGAACAGAAATGCCATATTAATGGACAATAACTAAAGTTGGCCATTATAATGAATAATATATTGTCTTTTTACATAGTCTACTGAGATGATGGCCTAAACGTTTCAGAACATTGAGTTGTCTTGCCACTTTTCAACATATGTTGGTGACATGGCTATTAAAATCTAAGATAAAGTCAATAGTAACACCTAAAAGTTTTACTTCATTCTCACAGTTTATAACAGTATTACCAAGATTAAAATCAAGATTTAACTTATTTGTCTTTTTACCCAAGGCTATGGCCTGAAATTTATCAGGATTGGCTTTCATCTTGTCCATATGAAACCACTGAATTAGACATTAACTACCAGTTTCTAAAATATTCTTTATGATATTAACAACATCATGGGCATATGATAAAGTGTTATCGTCTGCATAGTTATAAAGATTAGAGTTTTCCAATGATACAAAACTTGTCATTCGTGGTTTTAGAGAGAATTCCGGTTACGCCAGGGATAATGTAATGTGGTCATTACAATTGCAAGGAACTCCTGTTTGCAACTAAAGGTAAACAGAACTTGATAGTCGTAAATCCAACATAAGTGCAAATGACATGTATAAATTCCAGTTATGTCGCTAACACTTTTTGAAGCTTCGTTACAAATATCGCGTCAGTTAATTGGTTTTCAGCAGTTCAGCTTCTGTAGGAAAAGCTGAACCTGTATGTTCATATTTTAGTGTACACCGAGATATTAACTAAACAAACATGATTGGTCTTGAATTCATGTAACTGCTGGGAATTCTTTTTTGAGCTTATTTTATACCCTTGTGACCTGTGCATATTCGTCCTCTTAGTTTAGTCTATACAAACTTATCAAACATGGATATAATCTAATTAAGACACTCGTCAGCTGTTCTTTATCTACACCACGGTTAGCTTTAGGCGAATGAGAATTAAAGTTTATTAAAATTTGTAGAAGTGTGCAATGTTGACTGTTTGGGAAAATTTTGTAAACACATGCGATAGACGTAGGCTCAAGATCCATTCGCAGTATTTCACGTGGAATAGTTTTGGGTCAGTGACATTGGTATTCACGATACTCCATACGGATCAGTAGGTTTTATTACAGCAAACGTTCACTGTTAGACGCGTCGTTTTGCATTAGGTGATAAGATCCATTCCCGATTAGTGTCTGATAAGTCGATTCAGCGTCTGCTTAGTCCCGACGGAATTTCTACCATTTTACACGCGTACAGAACTGTAACAAAATGAAACCAGGCGCAGTTTTATATAACATCTCAAAATATAGGATTTTCTCAACTTAAAATTATATGTGATATGTTTCAGTAAATATATCAGTAAAGTGATTGTGAAAATATATAGTTGCTTAAGACCTTTTATAACGGTTACCTTATTGCTATGTTATGACGTTTGACATTAGCTAAATGCTAAATGGCTAAAAAAAATCATTGACAAACTGTTCACCAATAAATAACCGGTTTGAATAGCAAAACGTTGCATGCATCAGTTGTATTCAAAGATTGTTGCTTTCCCTTCCCGGTTTAAACTTCCAAAGCGTAACACATGTAAACAGATATATTATAACTGCAGAAGTGATAAAAATATACACAGAAATAGAATTTTAAGAGATAGTGATACTCGCTAGACTGGTAGATATTACATACATTGATCTGAGGTATAGACTATTTTTGGACTTGTGCATTTAAGGTTCCAGGCATATTTACCTAGATCAACAACGCGATCACATTTCTTTTCTGTTTTGATTGTTAGAAATATGTTTTTACATAATGTTTAAAAAAACTCTGGATTTGAAAATAATTTGAATATTTTGATAATACTAAACTTAGATGCATGATCTCAGAAGAAAACAAAATAATTATTTGTCTTGCATTTTCTCTTATGAAATATCAGTGCAGATAAAAAACTAGTTTTAATGTTCACATCTAATCTTATGTACTTACTACAAAATATGCATTGTTGGTGGTTTTTTGAAGGTGTATTTTCTAGGTTTCTATATTTGGAGGGAGTAATAAAATATAAATAATACAAATATCTGTTATCTGTTTTAAGACAGACTTTAATTTGACTCACAAATAATTTAATTTGGTCATTGTAATGGATTCCAGGTTTGCAGACAGCAACATAAGGTAAGGCACATACTAACAGACATTTATATGCATTCTTTTTCTGTAGCCAATACATTGATAAGCTATACTTTAAACCTACCGGGCATATTGATTTGTAAATACATTTGAGGATGCTTGGAGCTTGGTATATACCTTTCCGCAAGACATTAACTAAAAATATTCTGCCTATCCATAATTCACATTCAAAAATTTGGTCTTCTTTCTTCAGCATATATTATTCCCATGTGATTCCTTCATATTCTTTCCTTTCTTTTGTTCTCCTTATCTCCGAATTGCACACTACTCGAATTATAATTTCAGGTGTTTAATTGCAGTTAGCTTCTATCGTGAATCCAATGTCCTCCATGTGTTACATGTACCGACAAAAGAACGTTCAAAAGGATATTTAAGACTTCACCTCGAATTTCAAAGCTTACAATTGAAGTACATCTGAGCACATTTTTGTCGAATATTAATTAATCATGAAATAATGTTTTCGATAGTTTTCCACTTAAATTTAAGCTGGAGGTAGCATAGACCAGACAGACTATTCTGTCTTTGTGGTGCAAATATTTCACAATTCACGTGTTATTTTCAATGTTTTACTTTATTCGCTGCCTCATTGTCAATTTAGACTTTATCACTGGCACATGAATAGGTAAAAAAAGCAAATTAAAAAAACAAGAGCCATTGCCGTTTCTTGGTTTTCTTTTATACACCCATTTCTCATTTGAAACGTAGGTAATTAATATTTATTCCATTTTATGATCTCTGCTTAGTCTGTCTTAAACTTTGGATTTAGAAAATTAAAAAAAAAATCTGATGTATAGGGTTTTCTCTTTGAATTGTCTTGAGGAAATAAATGAGAGTAAGTTACGTTGATGTTTCCTTTTCGTATAGGGGCCTTGGTTTCCACGTGGTTAAGGCTTCTGTTATGAAGGAAATAAAGAGTCGTAACAGTTAGAGTACCTGAATGAAACTACATAAACTATAATCATTTCAAATGTTGATCAAATTGGTACAAATGAGGTAATAAGTTGTGTATAAATGGTATGTGTATTGTAGATGTTCATGTTGAAAATGTAAATACTGAATTAATTGTTGATTCTAATAGTAAACGTAACATAAAATGTGAAAATGTGAAGTGCCAAACAGAAACGAATGATGTCATTGCTAAAAATGAACAGACAACCCAAACATTCCAATAAAGGCAGAATTGAGAGTGGTATCAGTGCTTTGAATTCGTCAGAGAATGTAGATGATAGATGTAATGACGATAACGATATGGCTGAAAGTGAGCTGTCACAAAATGATGGTGGTTCGTTCTCTCGGAAAGAAAAAAAACTGTGGGGGTAAAATAAAAGTTAAGAAAAACAAGAGTAGAAAGAAATCAAAATACTACGTTTTTGATTGTTTCTATTATATATTTCTAATTATGTGTTTTGCAGCATATAATTGTAATGATTTGAAAAACAAACCGGAAGATATCAAAAGTTGTTCAGCTATTTGAAAATAGATACATTGATGCTATTGCATTACAAGAATCATTTTTGAATAACCAAGATGTAAATTATGCCAAGCCAATATGGATAGGTAAAATATTTTATTGTGACAATGATGGCAATAGTGGTACAGGAGTGGTTTTTGGTCGCAAAAAGATTTATGGATTGTAATACTATTGTGCAGGTAAATTAATTTGCTTGAAGCTATTTACATTTAAATATTGTAAATAAGAAAATAACTTATGATTTTGTTAATGTATATGTTTCAAACAAAACTATCCCAAAAGTGGGTTTTTTAACAAAATTGTTGAGCATATGCCAAAGTAAAAAAAAATGTGTTTATTTTAGGTGATTTTTTAATAAAACACAGTGTAATGTAGATAGATGTAATAAATCAAAACATTGTGGAGATCAATCAAAAAGTGCGAAAAGTTTAAAATTCAAATTCTGGCTTCAGTGATCACTACATTGTTTTTATGTCCTGCAATTTTGAAGCAACAGAAAAGGGTTCACGTATTTGGTTTTTGAACAACAGTTTTCTACAATATGATGTAGTTTTCTACAATATGATGTTTATAAAAAAAATAGAGGTATTATAAATAGTTAATGTAAATGTCCGTTATTTGACAGGTGATCATTGTTTTCTTCTATTTTGTTTTGTTTTGTTTTTTTTGGGGGGGGGGACTTAAAATATCCTATTAAAAAGTTTTCGATAGTTTATGGTAAAGACATGAAGTGTTCAAATGGTAAATATTCAAAATTATAATACCTAAAAGATAAAATATCTGTATTAGCTGGTGAAGGTAAATATTATGATATTAGTAAACTTGAAGAATTAAGAAAGTTATTACAAACTTTAGATGATGATAAATGCAAAGAAGCTTTAGGTATTAAGGAGCTTGTAATTAATAAAGGTGTTATTTTAAAGGATACAGATAGTATTCTTACTGAAGTTGAAAAATTGTATAAATGTGTGTATACTGAAGAAGTTGTTATTAAAGAAGTTGCTGAAGAAGCTATTAATAAAATTTTAGAATATGTAGATAAGACAGTATCTGATGACGGTTTTATTTTAAAGGCAGACCAAGAGATTGCTTTTGATAGAGGCAATCACAGTTTTTAGCACGAGTTTTGGATCACTGTGGCTTTGTGAAAAATTTCAAAAAATGGATACAAATCTTTTATCACAATATATTTAGTTCCGTAATCATGAATGGTCATTTTACTCCATATTTCAGTGTTCAAAGATCTATTAAACAGGGTTGTCCTATTTCATCCCTTTTATATGTTTTGGTAGCAGAACCATTAGTTTTGTTTTTTTTAATGTAATTCTAACGCCATTTTCAGCAATTTTTCAGCTATATCATTACGTCCAGTTTTTATTGGGGAGGAAGACAGAGTACCCGGAGAAAACCCCCGACAGAAAACTGGCAATCATTGTCAAATTAGATTGGAGTCAAGATCACCATGCCCGCAGTGAGTCTCGAACTAACGATTCCAGTGTTGACAGAGCACGTGATCAAAAGTAGACGAACTACTTTAACCACTCGGTCACCGAGGTCCCCAAGAACCATTATAATTAGCTCTGGACAAGAATAATAACCTTGATAGTATTTCTGGAAGAGATCAAGTGTCAAAGCAAGAGGTGTTTCAGCATGCCGATGATACTACTGTCAATATTGTAAACAACAAATCGATTACAGAATCTATAGAAGTGTTTGAACTCTTTCTAGTGCAAAAATTATTAGAGAAAAAACAGAAATAACGTGTGCAGGAAAAGCATGTTTAACAGATGACGATGTAATTCAATTAGGTTTTAAACCAAATGATTCGTGTATGTTAGTGCTAGGTGTTTACTTATGAAGAAATAAAGACAAATATGAATTCCTTAACCGAGACAGTAAAGTAAAATGTATTGAAACATTATTATTTTTCTGGTCAAAAAGAGATTTGACTTATGAAGGAAAGCAGACAGTGATTATGTCTATTTTGATGTCAAAATGTTGGTATACTTTAACTGTGTGCAGCATACCAGATACTATAAGTAATAAAATAAAAACAATGAGTCTCAGATATTTGTGAAGTAGTAAATTCTACAAAGTAAATTACCGAACTATTGTTGATTCTTAAGATTGTATAGGTTTCCAGATATTTTTTTAACGTTCTGAATTAAGAGTAAAATTTCTAAGGAATTATTTAGATACCAATTGCAATGCAATGTGGAACCATATGTGTACATATTTTGAAGTACTGCGCTGTCCGTGAATTAGTCATATTCTATACTTTTTTGTAACATCAGTGATCTTCTTCTCATTATTACAAAGAAATGTTTCAAACATGTTAAGTTGTATTTGATTGTATAGTTTTCAATATAAGTTGGATGGTGTATTAAATCAACCATTATTTTGTAACCCAACTTTATTAAATGAAGGTAAACAACTTCTTTGCTACTATTTTATAGAGACTGCAATAGTAAAAAATAAAGATTTAATGTATGAAGTAATTCCTGGCGTTTTAAGGTCACATGCATTTTGATGAAATTGTTCAGGAAACTAATCCTGACATAACTGCAGATGATATTAAAAAGGCCTTTCAAACTGTATACCAAATAATTGGTTATTGGAGTTAATTAATGGTACAAATGATAATACAAAAGTAAGTATGTATATTCCAACAATTTCTATTACAAATTATACTAGTTCAAGAGATTGTACCAATACCTTGTCGAAAGATATACTTGATGTGTATTACTAAAGACTTCTATGTTTTTAGTTAATACAGTGTTTCAAAAACCAACTTTAGAACAATTTTGGATTGAAATATTAGGTAATGCAGATTTAGTAAAATCTTATAAGAATTCAAGGTTACAGGTTTCGTCTCCTCGTAGCATTGAATTGAATTACAAAATACGTAAGAATACTATTTATAGTAATGACATATTGTTGTTTTGTAGGAAAGAAGATAGTGACATCTGTCCGATTTGTAGGAAGCACAGACATTTACTACAAGGATTTCAGAGTTTTATCATTGATATGTTATTTGGTGATTTTCAAAATGCAATTGATAATCATTTTAATAGTATTAGTTATAAACAACTCACTTTATTAGGATACTTTCAAACAGATGACAATGTAATAAATCCATTTGTATATAAATTTTTTACTGACACTGTCCCTCCTATGGCAATCATCAAGCATTGGGCGTTTAAAGACTCTCCTTGACCTCAATCCGGCAGCTCTAAGACACTGGCCCAACTGACCCAGACCTTTACTTTAACATTCCGCTATATTGATGATGCTTTGTCCCTCAACAATGCTAAATTTGGTGACTATTTACATTCAATTTACCCTAGCGAGCTTGAAAGACACCACCAATAAACTTAGGTCAGCCTCTTACGTAGACATACTTCTAGAAATAGACTCAGAAAAACTACAAACTCGACTCTACGACAAACGTGATGACTTCAACTTTCTAATTGTCAACTTCCCGTTCATCGACAGCAACATTCAACCAGCTCCATGGTGTGTACATTTCACAACTTATACGTTATTCTAGGTCCTGCGATTGTTATTCCGATTTTCTAGACCGATAACTGATGTTGACTGCTTAACTACTCAAACAAGGGTTTGTTGTACCAAGGTTGGTGTTATCTCTTCGGAAGTTCTCTTGTCGTCACCATGACTTAATTGATCGTTATGGGAAATCAGTTTCTCAAATACGATCTGACATTTTCGCTGAGTCATGGTAGTGTTTCCTATTCCTGGATTGGACTTTTCCCTAGACATGACAATGAGTAACTCGACGAGTGTCTAATTAGAGGCTGGCACTGCTTACTCGTTTGTAGCACCTGAGTGCACCCATGATTTTTATTTGGTTTGGGTTACTATCTTTCTGTGCTTTATGTTGTGTTTGTCTATATCCGGATTTGTAACTGTTCCTTGGCTTTTGGCTCTTGTTGTTAGGTAAGTTTTATTTGCTATTTTCTTTTAAGACGATTTCGTACTGTTCTGGTTGACATGTAACTATTGTTGCTCGAGACAGGTGCAAACGGATTTCGCCTAACCAACTACCAAGGCTCCTATCTTCACGTTGTGTTGTCACAGATGGTATTTTGTTCAAAATTTTATACTTAATACTCCTATAGAAGCAACGTCTCAAACAATTCTGTCTCCCATTTTAGCCTTTAGAGTGACAATGTAATTTTAACCATGTAGGCCTATACGGTGTCAATTTACAGTTTTTATTTAAGCCAACATACGGTGTCCATTTTCTTATTTGGTCCCGTACGCTGTCGTGTTTCTCCATTTGGACCCATATTGGGTTCTTTTTTCCATATACAGGGTCAGTGTCTCTTATTTGGCTCATTCAGTATTCACTTATCACGTTAGGGCCTATACAGCCTTTCTACTATTTTTATCCATTTCGTTAGGTAAAACAGCCCTTTTCAGACTTATAAATGTTATGAAATCCTGATTTGGTTAATTATTTTTAGTCCTTCGTACCATTATAAATGTAGGGTCAAACCAGCTTTTTTGCTTATTAGAAGCTGTTTTAATATTTTATGCGAAATAAGAAAAAATATGTGTAGGGCGAGCTCGAGCTTAACAGCTTTTTAAGGTAACAGACTCGGAAAAGATTTGCTTTTTGTTTGCAAACTGAATACAAAATTTAGAAATAAGATTTAGTTTATGTCTTATTTCAAACTTCTGCTTATCCCTTTAGTAGAATTAACGCAAGATGACTCAGGAGAGAATATATGCAAAAGTAACAAATAATCAATTCTGCAGTGAATGTCTTTGGATGGTATTTTAGCCGAACTTCTGACAACAGACCATGTAGTCGTGCAAAGGGCAATTCAAACTCTACGCAATGGATTTTGGGTATCATACTTCAATCACAATCACCTCTGCCAAAAATTGGTTGACGCCAGTTATGTTCTCTGCGCCGGAGAGTGAAGGAAATTCGTGGTTTACAGAAAAAAGTGATCTCAAAATGAAAATATAAAATAAAGTGTTTTATTAATGATTAGATTTCCAATGATAAAATTTTAAAATTTATTATTGAATCTGAACAATCTGAAAAACGGAAAAGATTGTGGTGATGACCTAGTTGTCAATGAATGTATAAAATGGCATATCAATTACTTATGCAAATTGTATGTTAAGTTCTTCAATATTACTTTTTATTCGGAGAAAGTTCCATACGTCTATGTAGAAGGAAACATTATCCTGTTTATATAAAATTAAACGGATCACCTCTTTTAATTCCGCCTATGGTCGGAAAGTAATTTCGGAGGTAAGTGTATGACTACGGACCAAAAATCGGTCTAAATGTGATACGGCTAGCTTGTTTACACAGCAACAAAATTTTAGTACGAGGAAATAGATTATTCTTATTTTTAAACTATACAGATCTTATTGAAGCATAACTAAAAATCGGGGATAGATGATTGTTATTTTTAAACTTAAATTCGCTAACACTGCCAAACAATTTCTTATGAGAGAACGTTTAAATGGATAAGTATTTGTTTACATTCTGACTTCATCAGTAACAAATAAGCTACGTCAATGACAAGTCAATCAAATGCACGAACAACGAACTTGTCGAACTTGTGACGTAACAGATTCATTTTGATAAAAACTAAAAATGGTTGGAAACCACTTACCGCCAAAGCGTGACGGAAATGACCGAGAGATGTTAACAAATACAGGAGTTAAAAAAGATCCGAAGAATAATAGGTCCTTTCATACATTTTGGAGAAATACCGGGTTATCTTCCATGAATGAGTACTATTTCTTACGTAAACCATTCATTTTCACATCGCGATATCCTACAGACTCTACATTGTTAAAGATGTCATTGTCTCCGACATCCAATCAGAACCCCGAAACAAGAACGTTAAACAAACCAGAGGCTCTTTAGAGCCTGTATCGCTCACCTGATTTTATAGGCAATGAAGATGGCATTTTCCTGATGTTAAACTAAGTCCTGTAATTTTCAATAAACTTTAAAGAGGGCTATCCGAACAATATTGCTAGAAAGTTTTGTTTCCATTGGTTAACTGGTTTTATAGAGAAGATTTTTTTTTAATTTGCTCATAGAGTCCTATGTTAAACTAAGTCCTGCGTTGGTGGCCATTTTGAATTTCCAATTGGAAATAAAAACAAACTTTAAAGAAGACCATATAAACAATATTGTAAGTAAGTTTTGTTTTCATTGGTTAATCAGTTTCAGAGAAGAAACCTTTTAAAACTTTTTATCATAGGGTCCACTGTTAATCTATGTAATGATGTGGTGTCCATTTTGATTTTTCAATTGGCATAAAAAATACAAACTTTATAAAGGACCATCTAAAATAATATTGGTAGTAAGTTTTGTTTCCATTGGTTAATCGGTTTCAGAGAAGAAGCCTTTTTTAACTTTTTTCCCATAGGGTCCAATGTTAAAACAAGTACTGCGGTGGCGGCCACTTTGAATTTCCGACTGGGATAAAAAAAAACATGAACTTTATAGAGGACCATCCAAACAATATTGCCAGTAAGTTTTTGTTTCCATTGGTTAACTGGTTTCAGAGAAGAAGCCTTTTAAAACTTTTTCCCATAGGGTCCTATGTTAAACTAAATCCTGCGGTAGCGGCCATTTTGAATTTCCAGTTGGCATAGAAAACAAACTTTATAAAGGACCATCCAAACAATATTGCTAGTAAGTTTTGGTTTGATTGGTTAAATGGTTTCAGAGAAGAAGCCCTTTTAAACTTTTTTTCCCATAGGGTCCTATGTTAAACTAAGTCTTGAGGTGGCGGCCATATTTGTTTCCCAATCCAAATAAAAAACACAAACTTTGTAAAGGTCCATCCAATAAACATTATGGCCAAGTTTGTTTTCAATTGGTCAAGTGGTTTCAGAGAAGATTAAAATGTAAAAAGTTTACAGACGCCGCCGACGAAGACAACGACGACGACGCCGACGGACGCAAAGTGATAACAATGGGTCAGGTGGGCTAAAAACGTTATGTTACTATATCAACGTTCTTGTTTCATCAGTTTTGATTGGATAACCCAACGAGTAGAGATGTGTGCGCGTCACCTGTACTGGCATGGGTCGTTTGTACCTACCAGAAATCGGCCATTTACACACACCCACACACACACACAAATCGTTCACTACAGTTTGGGATTTCGAAATCGTCAATAAACAAAACACACATGGAAATTAAATTTAATGTTCGAGTTTGACTAATTTTCTACGTAAACGTTCATTTTCTACCCTAAAAATTATGAAATAATCCAGAAATAATACTGAAAATTATCGATCAAGGCTTTCTGGATGAGTGGTCACAAGCGCGTAAAAAATACTTATGATGATGATGCACGAGGGGAACATCATGCATTACGTAATACTACAAAATTTTAGAATGTATTATTATTATCAATTGATCTGATGAATTCCTATAAATATACAATATTAGTACATTGTCAGAAAATATACAGTTTATTTGTACGAGCCTAAGAAACAAGTAGAAATGCGAGGCTCCGCCGAGCATTTCTTACCTGTTTTGCGGAGAGTACAAATAAACTTTCTATTTTCTGACAATGTACGAATATTGTTTTTATTCTGCACCCATAAAAGACATTTAATACTTATGGAAAACATAAATAAAATGCACTTCTAGCATAAAAATAATAAAGGCCTATATTGTCTGTGCTCGCATTTTGGCAAGGCCTAATCCATATTACTAAATATCGTTAGAAGTATGGACAAGTGTACCAGAAGCTGACGTCATTTACACAAATAAAGCTTTGCTCGTATTTGTATAGTTGAAGCGGTAGTTGCAGAATAAAAACAAATATATATACACTCATTATTATGTGAAGATTAGAAACATAAAAAATGCAAAGCTTAAGTAACCTAAACATTGTGACATAACCCAAGAAATAAAATTGAAAATTATCGATCAAGTCAATTTATAATCATCTAAATTTTTTATGTAAAAATACGAATGCAAAAAAAAGATATGAAAGTTGCACTATTGATCGTGAAACAATCCAAACAAAACAAAATAGATATGATAAAAGTGAACCGAACAAGTCTTGCTAACATAAACATTAAGTAATATAACGTAATAAAATATAAAATGCCTTTTTTTTATCAAATAATCTAACTAATTAATAAAAGAAACACAAATATATACATTTAGATAAGAATGCATTAAAAAAATATGAAGCATACCCTATCAATCATGAACTAATCCAAGAAATAAAATCGCAGTGATCAATTCTTCTGATCCTATATAGCGAAGATCTGAGAGGTCAAGATCGCATTAATATACAATTGTGTACATCTTTACTACTCCTTATTAAATCGGGAAAAAAATGTATTTTAAAGCTTGAAGGGTTAAACAAATATGAAAAACTGTAAATGAAATATTTTCTGTAATATTTAATTAGCTATTATATCACTTACAACATGAACTATATTGTAGAGTATGGGTTTGTTACCTAAAAAGCGATAAATTGTCAATCGTAGCCGAAAACAATTTTATATCATTGAGAGATAATAAGAAGAGATCGAACATATGATAAAACAAATTGAAAAAAAAACTATTAAACCAAATCGGATACACCTCTAACATATAAATCGAACATCTCTGGATATGGGTGTAACCCATATCTTTTCTTATTGTAGTTAGGCACTCGAGTACCAATGACATTTATTCGATAAAGTTTAAGAAGGTGGAGTATGGATAATACTGTTTCAAAGAGAGTACACTTAAAATTGTGTAAAATTCTTTTAAATGTGAAGAAAACAACACCATATTTCATGGTTTATAGTGAATTTGGTAGATTTTCACTAACTATGCGCTATTATGCGGACGATACTATTGTATCTTGATTGAAACACATTTTGCGACTTCCATACCCCTCTCTAAACCGGACATAAAAATCCTTCCAGGACCATATATATCTACTTTTATAATATGTATTGTTTTGACATTTAATATGTAAGAAATTGTTCTGCTAAATGCTGATATGGTGGTATAAGGTATCGGTAGTGTAATGAGAGCCAGCTACAATGATTTGTTTTCTATTTTTAGTTACCATGCAATCCGCAATAAATCAGTCAATCCACCAACGTACAAAAAATCACGTGGTACGCATGGGACAAATTAAGAGCGAATTTATCAATTAATAACATTAGTATGTAACTTATATCAGGGCAAAGCAATAGATACACAAAAGGTTATTAACGACTATGATCAAATTTTTGATATCAAGAAATCGAATTATGGACATAAAAAAAAATTTTTGGTTATCCAAAACTAGCAAATAAATAGTATAAATGCATCATAGATTGCCAGTTTTCCATGCGAAGTGGGTTTTCTCATGCTTATTGCACCAACCGGAATAGAAACTGGTACGATACAGCAAATAAATAGCTAAACGTGGCAAAACTATGCCATTCAACCAAAAAAAATCTGTCATCTAATCAGAGGCCGGAAGGTTTTTTCGTGTTTCATATGTTTGTCTAAATCCGGATTTGTAATCGTCTCTTAATTTTCTACATTTGTTGTTCCGTCGGTTTCCTTGCTCTCTTTCTTTATCTCATCAAGCTAAATCACATTCAAAGTGATCAAATATGCCTTTCACCTGTCGAGTATGTTGACTGGTTGTTGAAGAAGAAATCCGGACCATATTTTAGGCCGTTGCTGCAGTCGTTTGCATACTCTTTATGGTACGTTATTGTATTAGTTATCTGTACTACTTCAATATATTGTCACTATAGGAACGTAGTTATGTACTCCTCAATGTAGTCCAAAATGTAGACGATTCTTTATTGCACGTACACTGATCCTCATAGGTTCAAATAATGTGTGTATAAAATACTGATGCTGAATTGAAGAGATTTAAAACTCCTGCTGTCCATTCGTAAGTAAATACAGTAGAACAATACAACAGTAATTTCAATCGGCAATACTGTCGTCCTATTGGCAGAATCAGCTCGTTTAATTTAGACTTCATTCGCAACAAAACATGACTTATGTTTGAATTTCTGAGAATATGACATCACCCTGGACAAAAACTTAGTTTTCCAATGAATCTTTAGAAATACAGATCTATTATTTTTTACAATTGATATTGATTGCAATTGACCTCATCCTAATGCCATGATATTAATCTTTTGTAGGTGTTCGCGGTTTATGTTTTGTTATCGGTTGACCACATTTTATTCCTTATTTTTCAAACTACATCCATCAGTTCAGTTAACTTGTATAAATCTAGAGCTATGTCTTGCCATACTCATATTATATTTTAAAACATTCTACTAAGATCGAAAGCTTTATATTGTTAACTGTAGGGGTCGAGTACACAAATAGATACCTTACTTTCCCAATCCTCAGATATGATGTAAAAACACCATGCACACATAGACATACGACTGATTTGAACCCTGGCTCCACTAGAAACTGCAATAGGAGGTATATGAGAACATGGTATTAACTACTTTCTGTATATACATATATAGTACAGCTTGTTAAATTTTATGAACGGTGTGCAAATTGTTCAGGTGAAACATATTCGAACTGCATTGAATTATAAGTGCAGACCGTAGAATACAGAGATCTTTATTTACAAATAAAATATCAGCAGCATTTTACTGTGTCGACTTGAAACAGGAACTCTGTAAAAGTAAACAAACTCGGTTTCAGTAAACAATTAAAAAAGGCTCTGTTAAAGTAAAAAACTCTAGGAAAAAATAGATCCTTTTCATCCATCGATTGTGTCGGGCCCCGGTGGCCAGGTGGTTAAGGTAGTTTTTACTAGTGATTACGTGGTCTGTCAACACTAAGGTTGCGGTTTCGAGTCTCACTGCGGGCGAGTGTACTCGACTACAATCTTAACAATGATTGCTAGTTTCCTACCGAAGGTCGGGGGTTTTCTCCGGGTACTCATGCTTCCGTCCCCAATAAAAACTGGACGCCATGCCATGATATAGCTGGAAAATTGCTGAAAGTGGCGTTAAACACCATTCAAACAAACAAAATCCATCGATTTGTTTGCATCCGCGAATCTATTTTTAGGACTGCAAAACTTTGTTTCGAACACATCAAAACTTAATCTTTCACTTGCCCGTCCTTTTGATCGTCGATTGGCGCGTGCAAGATCGTAACCTCGCGCAGTAAATTCCAAGTTGCGACTTTAAGTTAATTGGGTTGAATCTAACTACCTTTACCACCCATTATAATGAAAACGTGTAAGGGGGGGCTAGCTGTATACATAAAATCGAAGTAACGTCCTAAAATAATAAATATTAAAAGGTCATGACTATTAGAAAGAGTAAGACATTTTCGTGTACAAATCAAGATTACACCCAAAATAAATCTACATTTAAAAAAGTAGAAATTCTTGATTTTGGCATAGAGGTAACATACACACTCACGTGTTAACACTGACAGTTATCCCTTCACGAAAGACAACTGAATAGTACGAGAATCTTTTGCCGTCCAACGCTTTGTTTTCTTGCGTCGAAGCAAAAAACAATCGTTGGACGGAAAAGTATTCTCGGACTAACAACCATGAATTGCAACAATACTTTCCTTTTTTTATTTTGACAAGTTTATTTTCAACTGTTTCTTGAAGCCCAGTATTTGTTGATGGGAAGTTAGAAGCCTATGGCATGAAAATCTGCAATAATTGGAATCACCGTCAGTCTAGCATACCCTGCCCAAAATGTATATAACATTATAGCAATAAGTTAAAATATAACTTGTTGTATAGGTATGATTCAATAACTCACCCCGTCGCAGCCACCTTGTTTCTGGCAGGCAGTAAACATACATTTAAATTTTATTCTCGAATCTCCGCCCAATCGGAATGCTTTAAAATATGGACTGTACGTAATATTTCCTTGGGTTGTAAACCCATAATTTTTCGGAAAAATACGACCATCTCCGCATCTATAAACAAAAAAAAATAAGTGTTGTCAATTTCGCATGAAAAATTGAAATCTGAATGATAAAGGTTTCCCCTCTAAAGTAAGACTATTTTTTACCGGTACCCGATTCGTATACATTGTATTCTAATCTGGTTAACAATATTTTTCTTACTATTCTAATAATGTTTAGCCCATAGAATTATATACATTTGTCTACCACAATAATACAAGGCCACCTAAAGACAAACGTTTTGTTCATCAATCTGTTTGTCATAAGATGTAATATATACTTGCCCGCCAATTAGCAGATCGTATGATTTAGACCCATCATAACTTAATGCTTGACAACTGAAGGCCCTTACAGCAGTCTCGTTCTTAGCAACTGTAAAAAAATAAATAATGAAAACCAACAGTAGTTTAACGTCATCATCGACAATTGACCTCATTATAAGATCTAGTAGTTTGTTATGCTACAAGGGCATTCCAGCAAGTTGTCTACTTGTCCACAGTACCTGTGAAGCGCAATCAAGGCATTCGCGTATAATTGCGTCAAACAATACCATTAGTATCTCTAGGAACCTCGGGATGATTACAAAAATCATGTTGATTTCCCGGGAACCGGTACAGTAAGCTTTTTTGTATACGTTAGATCAGAAGAAACTACTTTTTTCCAGATTATCTTACAGTTTTTTGTGGGGTGTTACCCGATATCTTGTTGTAATTTTTGTTTGGTTACTGTGTTTATTGCTTTTCTTAGGTGCCGGTGGTAGGTATTTCGGGTAGCCCGAACCCGAACCCGAGACAAAATCCCCGAGACAGAATTCGACTTTAATGAATTACTTAGTTATTTGACAAATTTTTCACAAAATATTTTAAAGATATAACAAGCTTCTGATATTGATTTATGAGGTTTAAGTAAAAATATAACAAAACGTATATTTATGAAAATATTGCAATTTTTTGTCCCGTATGTCGGTATTTCGGGTATGCCGAGATGTGAAGGGAGGTAACTCAAGTCCGGTAACTCATGGTGATATGTCATTACTAAACGAACAGAATAATAATAATAATAATAATAATAATAATAATAATAATAATAATAATAATAATAATAATACATTTATGATTATTACCTTGAATTCATTTTAGTGTTATTTTTGTTGTAGTTTCACAAGTTTTTATTTTATATGTTGGTAGAGCTTTGTTTGTTGCTTTAAACATAGCGACTGACGATCAGAAAATCTGTTTGTCTTTTGTCTTAAGTAAATCTAAGAAAAAAACCGCAATGTATAGGTCTTTGTAGTCATCGAGAATCCTCTGCTGCCCAACGCTTTTTGTGCAAAGCTAAATTTTTTGTAAAAAGCGTTGGACGGCAGAGGATTCTCGGACTAGGTTTTTTCAATACATTCATTAACTATTGCAATAAATAAATGTTAACAATTAAAACAAATACATCCTTAACAGATCTGTGTAATTATTAATTAATGTTACTAATATTTTAACACTTGTTGATGCAAAGAAACGGGTAACTGTTGTTGAATGGAAAATTCAAGCAGGCTGACACAGCGCAAATGGAAAAAATCCTCGCACGTGTCGCAATTAATTGCCATATCATCGTACAAATTTTGTAGTCGACAATTAGCTTTGCAGTCTAGCTCTATTGGTATTGTTATATCTGCTAACTTTAATTTTGATGTTAAACGAACTTTCTTTTTTGGAAATGGTGTTTACAAACTTGTTATTTACTAAGCATTCGAACAAATGCATACGCATGCTGTGAGTGTCGAAGACGACCCCACTTATAGCTAAAGAAGCAAAACTCGGTAGCGAAAGCTATAGCAAACACACCGCATCATTCAGATTTCGATTTGAGCTGTTTAGAATGAAAACACAGTCACTGTTTGTATTTTGGATTGATGTCACCCAATGATCACTCCCGGTATGACAAATTTGGGTAGATGGCGGTGGATCAGTTTCCAGCTTTACTCCATATTTCCATTTTCCATCTTTGGTCAACAGGTAGGGAACATAGCCTGTATCTTGAAATCCATTGATATTTTTAAATTGTTGTTTGAGAGTTTGTTGTGAAAAATTAGTTGTATTTGAACAAAGTGTGTTGTCATTTAGGATGTCGCGTTTTTCAGTTTAAATGTTGCCGTGTTGTACCCAAATGCGCGGGGCATTTTGCGAGTTTTTACTTTCGGTGGTTTTCAATAGGTCAGAATTCTTGATTTTTGGCGAAAGTTAGGCGGGGCTGGTTTCAGCAGGCGGAACATGTATTGATTGTCTGGTTTCCGGAACACCAGATCTTACAGGGCTATCTGGAAACGAAAGATACGAAAAGTAAATGCAAGGTCGTTCTTCTGCAATTACTGAGAGTTAGATTTTTTGGTGTGTCAAATTTAATTTTTGTCTTGGGAGACCGGTGAAGTTTTGCTGGTATTTTCATAATTGAAGTTAGGGTTATTTCATCCGCATTTATACAGGTTGTGGTCGAAAATATAAAGGAATTCTTGCTTGACAGAGTCTGGCGCTGGAACAATTGATGTATATTTTTAATTATAAAAAGTGGCATGTGGCATAAGGAACGGGATATTCTTTTTCCCTCTGTCCTTTTAATAGATCAATGATTGCGTTTATTTATTATTTATTTTATTTATTTATTTTTACATAATAATAATAATTATTATTATTATGTAAACAAATAAATAAATAAATAATAATAATAATAATAATAATAATAATAATATTATTATTATTATTATTATTATTATTATTATTATTATTATTATTATTATTATTATTATTATTATTATTATTATTATTATTATTATTATTATTATTATTGTTATAACACTGTTCGTTTAGTAACAATCTAATTAAAATTAAATCTTTCACCTGCTCCCCCCTTTTTGTTATTGGTCGCTGCGACCATAGGAAAAAGGGGGGAGCAAGTGAAAGATTTAATTTTAATTAGATTGGTTTAGTAAATACTAATCACCATTATTTACCGGACCTGAGTTACCTCCCTTCACATCTCGGAATACCCGAAATACCGACCAACGGGACAAAAAATTGCAATATTTTCATAAATACACGTTTTGTTACATTTTGACTGAAACGTAATAATTCAATATCAGTGACGTGTTATATCTTTCAAATATTTGGTTAAAATTATGTCTAATAACCACGAAAATAATTAAAGTCGATTTCTGTCTCGGGGATTTTGTCTCGGGTTCGGGTTACCGAAATACCTACCACCCTTTTCTTATTATCGTACCACGTGATTATATTGAACATCTGGTGTTAACAAGCTCAACCATTTTTGATCAGTTTTGGGATGTTGTAATTAGCTGTGAAAAACAATTCAATTTAATATATTGTTCGCAAAAGTCTACCTTTTTGTAGACGTTTTAGGTGTTGTTTTTATGGTAAAATAACAAAAGGGCTTAATATAATACGGGATAATTTACTAACTAACCATTAAATGTAGCCTTTAGTCGAGCAATCTTTCCTAATGGTATACCCGCAGGAAATACAAGTCCGTCATAGCCAATCACATCAAGACGAACCGGGGATGTCATGTTTCTTCCCTTGATATCCGCAACACCGTTAGGTGGCACCTGACTGTAAAGTTGGACATACGTTTTAAGGTTGTTCTGAACATAACAAATACACACCCACAACATATCCTTGTTGATAAACCATCTAGTTCACTCAATTACGTTTGTTTCATGAATATGCAACAGATTCTACCCTTTAACTGACGACTAGCTCTATTTCGATAAAAATAAAAGCGCGTCTTTATCAATACGATTTGATGAGTTTTAGAAAGGTGATAGAGTGCATTCTTGTGAAAAATACACTTGTGATAGAGTGGTACAGAAGCAGTTCTCGCCATTTTGCTGATTGTGCCTTTTTTCCCAGCAGCCATGTAAAATGTTTTGCTTAGCGTCATCATGTGGCATTAGAAGGACCATTAGAATTTTAGGGTGGGTATAGAGGGGCAGTATTAAGAATAAAAAATCAATAGAGATGTTTATCACATTGCAAATGACCGTTAACGTATTTCAACTAAAAAGGCTCTTGATGACATTTTTTTGTAATTAGTGGGTGAACTGCATATAGTCTTTTTTACTCTTAGTCTTTTTTCATGTTTTTAGACTCACTACTAACATCAATGGTCTCTTACTCAAAAAGTTACTAGTAATATTTTAGTAATATTCTAAAATGTATAATATCTCACCTTATTGTAAAAAGGTTTCTTAAACAAAATTTATAATTCTTGTGTACTATGTCATCACTTAAGTTGTCGAAAACACCTTATATTTATTTCTTATTCACCATTTAAAATATGTTCAATCAAGTTATATAGGATCTTACATTGACCAGTTCGAGTGGATTATCGGATTTCTCTAATCGAGATAGTTAAATTATGGAATTTTAAGTACGAGCCTTGGCTAATTTTAAAAAGTAGTAAATTTATTAAACGAAGTACAAATTCTCCCAACCCCAATTTAACGTTCATGACGTGAATACGCGGTAAATTGAAAGTGTTTTGTTATTGACGTCATGAGTTCTTATTGTGACGTTATTATTTTTAACCAATCAAATGCTGAGAACAACAAATTCACTAGTGACGAGAAATATTTTTTCCACACCGGTCAAGCGGTTGAAATAATATGGAGTAGGCATTGCCAAAATGCGAGCACAGACAATATAGTCTTTTATTATCAATATATAATGTGCATTTCATAATTGACGTTACTTCCGAACACCCTAAATGTTCCTCTAAATTCCAGTGGTCACGTGACGTCTTTCTGTGTAATGTCGACGTCACATGAAATGTAATTTGATGGCCAGTTTTAAAAGATTGATTTAGAGATTGCAAAAAATAGTATGAAATTTTTGTTGTCATTTTTAAATATAACATTAACTTTTTATCGTTGTCAAAATTAATTTTTAAGTCTTTCTTTAAAATTAAATTTAGTGGCTTCTTCATTCACTTTGTTCCAGTTTTTTGACGATATCAACTTCCGGACGAAAAAAAATCAATATCAGCATTAAGCAGATTTTGATCACGTGATTTCATTTTGATCACATGACACGTAATTGCCGTAGAGCTCACCGCTCTTCGCGGACAGCTTCGCTGCCCGCTGCGAGCTGTGCTCGCTATTATACTTGTACACCCGAATTTCGGCGATGAACGTGTGTCGGTTTCATGGACATTAATTTCGTTGAAACGCACTATATTTTATTATTTAGAAGTCATTTGGTTAGAGCAATAAATGCACAAGATTTTGAAAGTAATTATCCTTGGGTTCATTGTTTACATTGCTGAATGAAGGAAAATCGCTGAATTTCGAGTATGGACGAAATTCGAGTGTGCGACCATACGTCAAAATTAGAGAAAGTAGAGGGGTCAATAAAAAATTGATAAAAACATGATCTTATGTTATTTTTGAAATCAGTAGTAAAGAATTGTTGTTTGCAGTCTAAGAGCATTTTGTTTTCAGCGCAAAACGTCAAAAACTCCCACAAGTCAAGGTAACTTCGTCATTTGTATGGTGGTCAATGTCTAATACAAAGAAAGATTGGTAAGTGAATATTGCTTGGCGTCGGTATTGTACCTCAGGAATTAAGATAATACTAACACCCATTGACCGTCAGTGATATCCGTTGTGCAGTAATTCCTGCCTAATGTATTAACGGTATATATGATAGCATTAATTGGTTAACCACTGATCTAGAACACCGTGACAGGAACAGAAAGAAGGTGTTAAATGCCACAGATAATGTTACAGTACGCCGCGCTAAAGGTTGAAATACCACGAGTAATGTAGTGTGCCTCAAGTGGCCATTGTGATTTTGTGAGTGGCGCTATATATAGAGTTGTCTGCCTTATATTGCAGTAACTTTCAAATCCTGGGTAATTAGGTGCAAAATTTATAAGCGCAAGGGACGGACAAGCAACACATCTTTGATCGTCTTCCAACCTAACATGGAATGTAGCGCGCCCTATCATTGTTTAAGCCAGTCGTGTAGAAAAGATAATACATTTTAATTGCTTAAAAACTTAAGTTGACCTGTCAGTAACCTGTACCTCGGTCAGCTGGTGTCCTATTTTGCACCCAGATTTTAAAGCCATTCACCTATTGAGCCAAAATATGTCTAAATCAATTTTCTGTTGAATAAATAAATAATTAAAAAACAACACATATTCCTTTAAATCAAGCTGAGATTCAAATTGATTAGTTTTAGCCAAATATTTATTTTTAGTGATGCAGCCATTTGGGATGAAGGACAAAGACATAACTCGGAGAGACTAACTAGGGGCTATGACGTTTCTAGAATGAATAATCGTTCCCTCGCTGTTTTGCGTTTATCCGACAAATCACAAAACTAAAATCGGATTATTATGGTAGTAAAAATCGGCCTAAAAGGCTTCCTATGAGATGAGTTTGTAGAAATTTTTATAAATAAGCCCAATTTGAACATAAGGACAAGATAAAGAAGGATTAGTGGTATTATTATCAGAGCTTCTTAAAATTAAATTTTTAACAAAAATATTAACGGCATATCTTTGTTAGATTTTTGTTTGTTTGAATGGTGTTTTAACGCCCTTTCAGCAATTTTTCAGCTATTTCATGGCGTCCAGTTTTTATTGGGGGAGGAAGCCGGAGTACCCGGAGAGAACCCCCGACCTGCGGTAGGAAAACTGGCAATCCTTGTCAATTAAGATTGGAGTCGAGTACACCCTGCCTGCAGTGAGAATCGAACCCGCAATCTCAGTGTTGACAGACCACGTGATCAATAGTAGACGAACTACCTTGACCACTCGGCCACCGAGGCCCCTCTTTGTTAGAGAAACCAGTTTTTATTAAAGAGGGCGGGGGAAATTTCTCATGTTATAAGGCTAAAGTACATATTGTTACAAACTGATGAACAACTTGCATGCTATATATGTTCTTTAATTCTCGTATGGACTTACTAGGGAACTGTATTACTATCTGAACCAATTGTGAAGATACTGTACATATCCAGGAAACTCTATAGGAAAATTGTTCCCGAGGAAGAAGTTCATAATAGATTCAGAACAATACATAACCTATTTTGGAAATTACTACATCTTTACTTATTGGCGACTAAAGTTAGCAACAAGACTATTCCTGCTGTTGTTAAGTATAGTTGCACAAGCAAACTGTTGATAAAACCAATGAACAATCAAAAGTTTTACATATTATGACATAAAAAGTGACCATGGCAGTTCTGATTAGAAGACTGTGTCTTTCGAGAGATATATACATCTTAAATATTATTCAGGTCTACTTTTTTCATCCATGCGTCCAGGTGGCTTTAGAGGGTTGTACTATGTTTGTGGGCGACGCCAACTGACAAATTCTGGCTTATAAGTAATATATAAAATAACTCGGTCCTACCTAAAAATCACCGTTATATCAATTAGAGAATGGCTCAGTTAGAACTTAATTACTAGTATATATTGAACACTTAAGCTTTTTGTCAATACTTAAACCTAAACTTTACTAACAAATTACCAAATACCGATGAATTAAAGATAAAAACATTTGGATCAAACATTTGACTGGACAATGGTTAAGTTTTGTTTATAGACTAGACCTATATTTGGACTAATTTTATGTGTGTGTCTGGACACTCTTTCAAATGTATTGGACGTACCCAATAAAGTTAGATCTTACTGTGAAACTGGAAATATTTAAAGAACATATTTATTGACATTTTTCGAGCTAGAAATCGTGCATGTAACCAATATTCTGCTTACCCGTCATCTATGTTCGCCGCAGCATCCTCACCATCCAGCTCGTCTCCGAACGAACACGTTAAAGAATAAAGATCATCAGAGTCCTGTAGGAGTATGCCGTTTACTTCGTGGGCTACTTCTATAGTAATGGTAAATACGTCTACACCAGGATATTTTCTCTGAAAACAATTACACAAAATGCGTGCTTATCTTGTTCTAGGTAGTCATTTTAAATAAGACCCCTCACACTACTGACTTTTTACCATTGACGGAATTTTGAGATATTTATGTCAATGAATATTCGCACCTTAATCAAAGTTGTTCATCCAGCATTTTTTTTTATTTACATATAGTTGCCGTGGTGATCTTAACTATTTAATAGTGTGATTCTATAACAATTGTAAGCGACATAAGGAAAGCTGAACAACAAGGGTAAAAGCCAGCGACACGAAATCTCAAAACAATTAAAGTGCTCCGGAATCGTAAGCAGTTCCTGCCTGTTGCAACACACCCAGCGCTGGAATTCTCAATCCAGGATAAGTCAAGTCGGTATAGGAAAATACTATACAAAAATCTACAACAAACCTACATGTGTACTAATTTTAGGGAGATATCGCGTACGTGTCCACAAGTACATGTCTTTCATTAAATTTTTTCAATAAAGACAACAACCTGTGAGCAACGAAGCCCTGATTTTGCAGTTTTCTCGTTAATCAAATAGCTCAATAAAGGTGATCGTGAGATTCTCCACAAACGCATGAATAATATATCAACTGAGAAACGTAAACTCTATATGCCGCAGCGGGTAGAATGTTGCGGCCCATGAAAGGTAAGTTGACGATTGGAAATTTGAAGTTACCACGTTTATCGTACAGTTGATAAGAAGGTCTTGCTTGAATGTTGAACAAATATTAATCGAATCTTTTGTGTGTCCTTAGGATAAACAAGACGTAGGAATTTACCAAAATCGAGGATTGTTCAGCGAAAAGACATCATCAATTTAACAGAAGCTCCGCCCGATATGAATGGATTAACAAATCAGAAGAATTTGTTAACAATCAGTGCAAAACACGTCTATGCAACAGAGGGAATATGTTGTCACCCAAAAAATCAAACATTTCAGTAGAATGATTATTCAGCCGTAAATTAGTATTTAACTTTGGTCTCATTGTTGGCGATATATTCTTAGTATAACCGACAACAAGATATTTATATCTACCACTTTTTCGCGCAGCTAGAATAAAATATCTTTTCTGAGGACAAAAATAAGTTACTGGACATAAATACGTTCAACATTCAGAGCATTGGGTATACGAAAATATATGGAGTGCATGAACAAATTCTTATATCGTTACACAATTTTGTTGTGCATTTCATATATTTCCGTACTCCCTTATAGCTAATAGTAACCTATATAAAAATATGATTGCAATTAGTTGATTATTTTTTTATAAGGGTTAGGAAAGTCCTTGTATACTGTTTTCAGTTTAAGAAGGAAAGAATACAATGTTGTATGAGATGCATATTCGCAATGAGAGACCTCTTATTACTAAATATAAATTCGACATCGATAAAACTTTACTAAATTTACGAAATCTCTGAACTGCCAAATTAATAATTGCGTATGACACATTAAGAGAAAGATGTCACGTGACCACAGTGGAATGCAGAGTGTGAGTGTGCTCGGAAGTAACTGTGTGAACCATACAAGTTACCACTCTCGCATTTAGGCTGCGCCCATATTATATTTTGTAACGCGATCTTTAGTAAAATAACCATTAGGTTTTGATTGATTGATTGATTGATTAATGGTGTTTAACGCATTAGGTTTTGTCTCAATATTATCCTTTTTTAAATACTCCGAGGTATATAGAAAGACATAGTCGGAAACTTAAGGTTGATTCTATTCCTTTTCTCGGTCTGTGGTACTTTGTGAAATCTTATTTTTCATAAAGTTGTCACGCGTATCCAAAGGTCGATCGATTATTCTAATATGACGCTTTAAAGGCTTTGTGACCAGAACTGTGGTAAAAAATAATTTATGTATGAACAACACGCGACGATGAGCGCAAAGGTATAAATAGCGACACGCGCTATAATTATCCGATGCAATATATTGTGTGTTGCATTCGCGGAACATCCAGTTTATGGGGGAAATGATGTTTTCGATAGGGACGTAAATATCATAAACGTACCGTAATTATCTTATTATTAAAGAAATAATTCACGGAGTTTGTGATTTAGTATTGTTTTGCAACGGGAAGACCATTTATGTCGTTATTAAATGGTCACCAAGTTGTAAAACAATGATAAACCACAGCCGCGGTGAATTATTCCTTAATTGACAAACAACTCGATTATGGAGGTTGAAATTGTGTATGTGGCCTATCAGTCTCAAAAGACTAAGTTGGCAGCCAACAGAAGCGTCGTTCGAATTTGTTAAAACATATATTTATCTACAAATACAAAAGTCTATGACAATGTCGATTCCGATTTAAATAAACAAGCAGGTAATAGCAGGACTTATAGAATCAACCAACACTGAAATTGCGGGTTCGCGTCTCACTGCCGGCATGGTGCGCTCGACTCCAATCTTAATTGACAAGGATTGCCAGTTTTTTTTACGAAGGTTGGGCGTTTTCTCCGGCTTCCTCTCACAATAAAAACTGTACGCCATGATATAACTGAAAAATCTGTCAAAGGCAGAAATGGTCGGATTTCTTTATTTAACTAAGTTGGTTAACAGGTAGAAGGTGAGCGACAGACCTGAAATCAAATCCCACGTTATGGGAGGCCATGCTGATGCTGCATACAAAATTTCAAGAGAATGAGATTATTAATTGCTGGGAAAACTGTTGCGAAAATTATCTACCATTGAACATTAAATTTAAAAATTAACTAAGTCGGTTAACAGGAAGAAGGTGAGCGACAGATTTGAAATCGAATCCCACCTTATGGGAGGCCATGCTGATGCTACATACCAAATTTTAAGAGAATGTGTGATTAGTTGTTGGCGTTCAACACCATTCAAACAAACAAACAATATAGAATCAACCGTGAATTAACGACATTGATAAGAAGTTTTAATAAATCTTTACAGTGTGCAGAGACATGCAATAGTTATATATTATAACTTACCATAAAAACGCAAGTAATACCAGGCTGTGTCGAATCCGGATATTTAACTAAAGTAGTCCATCTAAAGTCATCCAACCGTTCCAGCTCGACCTCTTTATTATCCTCACACAAAGCAACCGGCTTGACATAGTCAACGTCCGTGAGCAATGTAACGTTTGCTACGCCAGTTTTATTTTTGCCACATTCTATATCTACTACAATGTTAAACGTACACAAATATTATAAGTTGTTCGATTTATCTATACATTAGACCAGAAAATGAATATGTCTAAAAGAAATCAAACACCAGTACCTACAAACTTCCTATATCTATACATATATCAAGGACTTAATGCTTATTATAAAAAAACGTTATTGATTTCCAGCTCCTCTAATTTTGCTAACTTGAGTTTGCTCATTTCTATTGGTTAGTTAGTCCGAAAAGAGTCTTCGCTGTCAGAGGTAGTAACAACTAAACTGTCTTGGCTGTCAGAGGTAGTGACAACTAAAGTGTCATGGCTGTTATAGGTAGTAACTACTAAAAGTGTCTTTGCTGTCAGAGGTAGTAACAACTAAAGTGTCTTTGCTGTCAGAAGTAGTGACAACTAAAATGTCTTGGCTTTTAAAGATAGTGACAACTAAAATGTCTTAGGTGTCAGATGTAGTGACAACTAAAGAGTCTTCGCTGTCAGAAGTAGTGACAACTAAAATATCTTGGCTGTCAGAAGTAGTGACAAATAAAATGTCTTGGCTGTTAGAGGGAGTAATAACTCAAATGTCTAGGCGTTAAACACCATTAATCAATCAATCAATCAAATGTCTAGGCTGTCATAGGTAGAAACAACTAAAATATCTTGGCTGTCAGAAGTAGTGTCAACTTAATTTTCTTGGTTATCAGAGGTAGTAACTACTAAAGTGTCTTGGCTGTCAGAGGTAGTGATAACTAAAATGTCTTGGCTGTCAGAGGTAGAAACAACTAAACTGTTCCTTTAGGCTGTCAGATGTAGTGACAACTAAAATGTCTTAGCTGTCAGATGTAGTGACAACTAAAATGTCTTAGCTGTCAGAGGTAGAAAAACAATATCTTGGCTGTCAGAGGTAGTAACTACTCAAATGTCTAGGCTATCAGAGGTAGAAACAACTAAAATATCTTGGCTGTCAGAAGTAGTGACAACTAATATATCTTGGCTGTCAGAGGTAGTTACAACAAAAGTGTCTTTGCTGTCAGAGGTAGTAACAACTAAAGTGTCTTTGCTGTCAGAAGTAGTGACAACTAAAATGTCTTGGCTTTTAAAGATAGTGACAACTAAAATGTCTTAGGTGTCAGATGTAGTGACAACTAAAGAGTCTTCGCTGTCAGAGGTAGTAACAACTAAACTTTCTTGGCTGTCAGAGGTAGTGACAACTAAAGTGTCTTGGCTGTTAGAGGGAGTAATTACTCAAATGTCTAGGCTGTCAGAGGTAGAAACAACTAAAATATCTTGGCTGTCAGAAATAGTGTCAACTAAGTTTTCTTGGCTATCAGAGGTAGTAACTACTAAAGTGTCTTGGCTGTCATAAATAGTGATAACTAAAATATCTTGGCTGTCAGAGATAGTAACAACTAAAATATCTTGGATGTCAGAGGTAGTGACAACTAAAATGTCTTTGCTGTCAGAGGTAGTTACAACTAAAGTGACTTGGCTGTCAGAGGTATTAACAACAAAAGTGTCTAGGCTGTCAGAGGTAGAAACAACTAAAATATCTTGACTGTCAGAAGTAGTGACATCTAATATATCTTGGCTGTCAGAGGTAGTTACAACAAAAGTGTCTTTGCTGTCAGAGGTAGTAACAACTAAAGTGTCTTTGCTGTCAGAGGAAGTGACAACTAAAATGTCTTGGCTTTTAAAGATAGTGACAACTAAAATGTCTTAGCTGTCAGATGTAGTGACAACTAAAGAGTCTTCGCTGTCAGAGGTAGTAACAACTAAACTTTCTTGGCTGTCAGAGGTAGTGACAACTAAAGTATCTTGGCTGTTATAGGTTGTAACTACTAAAATGTCTTGGCTGTTAGAGGTAGTAACTACTAAAATATCTTGGCTGTCAGAGGTAGTGACAACTAAAGAGTCTTCGCTGTCAGAAGTAGTGACAAATAAAATATCTTGGCTGTCAGAGGTAGTGACAACTAAAGTGTCTTGGCTGTTAGAGGGAGTAATTACTCAAATGTCTAGGCTGTCAGAGGTAGAAACAACTGAAATATCTTGTCTGTCAGAAGTAGTGTCAACTAATATATCTTGGCTGTCAGAGGTTGTTACAACAAAAGTGTCTTTGCTGTCAGAGGTAGTAACAACTAAAGTGTCTTTGCTATCAGAGGTAGTGACAACTAAAATGTCTTGGCTGTAATAAATAGTGATAACTAAAATATCTTGGCTGTCAGAGATAGTAACAACTAAAATATCTTGGCTGCCAGATGTAGTGACAACTAAAGTGTCTAGGCTGTCAGAGGTAATTACAACTAGGTGTCTTGGCTGTCAGAGGTAGTAACAACTAAAGTGTCTTGGCTGTCAGATGCAGTGACCACTATTTAGTGTCTTGGCTGTCAAAGGTAGTGACAACTATAGTGTCTTGGCTATCAGAGGTAGTGACAATTAAAGTGTCTTGGCTGTCAGAGGTAGTAACAACTAGGTGTCTTGGCTGTCAGAGGTAGTAACAACTAAAATGAATCGTAGTAACAATTTAATGCATTGGTATATATATATAGTTCGATACAGTAACAATTTATATGTCTTGATGGTCAACTGTAGTAAAAAACTGCCTTTCGGAGGTAGTAACAACTAAAATGATTTTGAAGTTAGAGGTATTTACAACAAATACATTGGATGTCAGAGGTATTAACAGCAAAGACATTAACAACTGAAATGTCTGGCAGTCAGTAACAACTAAGCTGTTTTGGCTGTGGAGGTAGTAACAACTGAAATGTCTGGACAGTCAGTAACAACTAAACTGTTTTGGCTGTGGAGGTAGTAACAACTGATTTGTCTGGACAGTCAGTAACAACTAAACTGTTTTTCCTGGGAGGTAGTAACAACTGAAATGTCTGGACAGTCAGTAACAACTAAACTGTTTTGGCTGTGGAGGTAGTAACAACTGAAATGTCTGGACAGTCAGTAACAACTAAACTGTTTTGGCTGGTGGAGGTAGTAACAACTGAATTGTCTGAACAGTCAGTAACAACTAAACTGTTTTTCCTGGGAGGTAGTAACAACTGAAATGTCTGGACAGTCAGTAACAACTAAACTGTTTTTCCTGGGAGGTAGTAACAACTGAAATGTCTGGACAGTCAGTAACAACTAAACTGTTTTAGCTGTGGAGGTAGTAACAACTGAAATGTCTGGACAGTCAGTAACAACTAAACTGTTTTGGCTGTGGAGGTAGTAACAACTGAAATGTCTAGACAGTCAGTAACAACTAAACTGTTTTGGCTGGTGGAGGTAGTAACAACTGAAATGTCTGGACAGTCAGTAACAACTAAACTGTCTTGGCTGTGGAGGTAGTAACAACTGATTTGTCTGAACAGTCAGTAACAACTAAACTGTTTTGGCTGTGGAGGTACATGTAGTAACAACTGAAACGTCTGGACAGTCAGTAACAACTAAACTGTTTTGGCTGTGGAGGTAGTAACAACTCAAATGTCTGGACAGTCAGTAACAACTAAACTGTTTTGGCTGTCAGATGTAGTAACAACTGAAATGTCTGTACAGTCAGTAACAACTAAACTGTTTTGGCTGTGGAGGTAGTAACAACTCAAATGTCTGGACAGTCAGTAACAACTAAACTGTCTTGGCTGTCAGATGTAGTAACAACTGAAATGTCTGTACAGTCAGTAACAACTAAACTGTTTTGGCTGTGGAGGTAGTAACAACTGAAATGTCTGAACAGTCAGTAACAACTAAACTGTTTTGGCTGTCAGATGTAGTAACAACTGAAATGTCTGGACAGTCAGTAACAACTAAACTGTTTTTGCTGGGAGGTAGTAACAACTGAAATGTCTGGACAGTCAGTAACAACTCAACTGTCTTGGCTGTGGAGGTAGTAACAACTGAAATGTCTGGACAGTCAGTAACAACTAAACTGTTTTGGCTGTGGAGGTAGTAACAACTGAAATGTCTAGACAGTCAGTAACAACTAAACTGTTTTGGCTGGTGGAGGTAGTAACAACTGAAATGTCTGGACAGTCAGTAACAACTAAACTGTCTTGGCTGTGGAGGTAGTAACAACTGATTTGTCTGAACAGTCAGTAACAACTAAACTGTTTTGGCTGTGGAGGTACATGTAGTAACAACTGAAACGTCTGGACAGTCAGTAACAACTAAACTGTTTTGGCTGTGGAGGTAGTAACAACTCAAATGTCTGGACAGTCAGTAACAACTAAACTGTCTTGGCTGTCAGATGTAGTAACAACTGAAATGTCTGTACAGTCAGTAACAACTAAACTGTTTTGGCTGTGGAGGTAGTAACAACTCAAATGTCTGGACAGTCAGTAACAACTAAACTGTCTTGGCTGTCAGATGTAGTAACAACTGAAATGTCTGTACAGTCAGTAACAACTAAACTGTTTTGGCTGTCAGATGTAGTAACAACTGAAATGTCTGGACAGTCAGTAACAACTAAACTGTTTTTGCTGGGAGGTAGTAACAACTGAAATGTCTGGACAGTCAGTAACAACTCAACTGTCTTGGCTGTGGAGGTAGTAACAACTGAAATGTCTGGGCAGTCAGTAACAACTAAACTGTCTTGGCTGTGGAGGTAGTAACAACTGAATTGTCTGAACAGTCAGTAACAACTAAACTGTTTTGGCTGTCAGATGTAGTAACAACTGAAATGTCTGGACAGTCAGTAACAACTAAACTGTTTTGGCTGTGGAGGTAGTAACAACTGAAATGTCTGGACAGTCAGTAACAACTAAACTGTTTTGGCTGTGGAGGTAGTAACAACTGAAATGTCTGAACAGTCAGTAACAACTAAACTGTTTTGGCTGTCAGATGTAGTAACAACTGAAATGTCTGGACAGTCAGTAACAACTAAACTGTTTTTGCTGGGAGGTAGTAACAACTGAAATGTCTGGACAGTCAGTAACAACTCAACTGTCTTGGCTGTGGAGGTAGTAACAACTGAAATGTCTGGGCAGTCAGTAACAACTAAACTGTCTTGGCTGTGGAGGTAGTAACAACTGAATTGTCTGAACAGTCAGTAACAACTAAACTGTTTTGGCTGTCAGATGTAGTAACAACTGAAATGTCTGGACAGTCAGTAACAACTAAACTGTTTTGGCTGTGGAGGTAGTAACAACTGAAATGTCTGGACAGTCAGTAACAACTAAACTGTCTTGGCTGTGGAGGTAGTAACAACTGAAATGTCTGGACAGTCAGTAACAACTAAACTGTCTTGGCTGTCAGATGTAGTAACAACTGAAATGTCTGAACAGTCAGTAACAACTAAACTGTTTTAGCTGTGGAGGTAGTAACAACTGAAATGTCTGGACGGTCAGTAACAACTAAACTGTTTTAGCGCTCAGATGCAAGTGCAACTTAAAAGCCATAAAAGCCAAAGAGTTATATAACACACTGTTACAAGCTGCATATGTACTTATTCTAATATGACGTGCTTTAACAACTGTGGTAAAAAAAGGATTTATCTATGAGCAACACGCGCTGAGAAGGGCGTGTTTTAAATGGCTGTTCCAATTACAAAACTGTAACTCCCACCGGAAAGCTATTGCATATGACGTACGAATCTTATAAATAGCGACATCGCTATAACTATCCGTTGCAATATATTGTGTGTTACATTGACGGCACAGCCAGTTTATAGCGGAAATGATGTTTTCAATAGGTACAAAAATATTATAAATGTACTCTAATTGTCTTATTAGAATAGAAATAATTCACGGAGGCTATGATTTATTATTGTTTTACCATGGGATCGCTATCGCTCGGGATAAAATTATACGACATAAATGGTCACCCCGTGGTAAAACAATGATAAACCACAGCCTCCGTGAATACTTTACGAGTTATTCAAACAAAATGTTGTCAAGAGAGTATAGCCTAATCCAAAACATGACAACAATGTTACTTACGCGTAACCACGATACCAACGGGTAAACCAACAATCTGAAACATAAATATCTGCTATTGAAAAATCCAATTTCAGGAAGTAATGTAGGCCTTCTCAGCTTAAATTTGATTTAGATATCATTTAATTTGAATTGTAATCTGAAATCTAATTGGCTAATACCAATCATATTATACGATCTTACTTGTGTTCGTCACATGACATTTTCTTACGCAGTTAAAATTCAAATAGTTCTATGGTGTCATCGCCGTTTATGCTGTTTAAATTGAATTACATGAAATATTTCAAATTCCTGAACTCTATGGTTTAGGTTTGCTTACAAGCGTAAACAGATCCAAACCATGTTACATCGTCTAACCTGTTCAGAAATTTTGAAATGTGCCTTAGTCATTAGATGGTGCGCACACATTACCTATAATCATTAAGCAAACAGTGATCTAACAACTGTGTTTGTAACACGAATTATTAGAGAAATATTTACAGATCTAATCAACTATGCATACGCTTTCGTGGATAGTCACTTATAAAAACGAAGACCTATAGTGTCTTCTTATGTATGCTACGGTATAGGCTCGTTTTTTCCATGTACACGATTGTCATAGAATTTAAAACGCAATCCTGTTCGACGTTTTACTCCGAAGGCTGTTCTTATGTTACATGTTCAGATAAATGTATAATAAAATCGTATCGTCTCTACGTTTAATTGACATGATAGCGAACTTGTAACAAGCACCAAGAAAATTTTATATTCCGAGGTGGTATTAGTAAACTGACGAAATGAAAGCCGATAATCTAATGGGATTAGAAATACAAGGCAAGCCAGCAAACAGGCAAAGATTATCAAAATTTATAGAAGATATCGTCGGTACTAAGGTTATGTCATTTACGACCTGATGAACGGATGAACAAAATGTAATCTGCCTTGGGTTACAGACTATCTGACAGCACTTTACGCACAGCGTCTTATGTAATCACGCATATCTTGTAGAAAGGAATATGACATCCGTTATAAAATTTAATAATGATAGAAAACAGTCTCGTTGGTTCACGATGCATGTGTCTATTATTTTCATGTAAAACAATGGCAGGAACTTGTAGTACTTACCTTTGATGTCAGATAACACAAAGTCAGTACATACAGCCAACTTTTACTAGACTGAAATAAACGATCGATATTTGATAAAACATAACAAGTTATGCGGTTTGTATTTGATTTGTTTGTTGAACTCTGTTTTGAGCAACATTCATCAAATCTTTGTCTATGTCATGACATCCGGTTGTCATTGGGTGGGGAAGCCTAAATACCTGGCGAAACCTCCCTTACCTTCTGCAGGAACACAATCAGGGTTCACCACAGGCTGTTTTAGCGTGGAGGGCCGCCACGCTTGATTTTTTCCCCGCCGCGCTTCATTTCCAAGCGCCACTTTAAAATCCATGTACGCCGCCACATTCTCGGTTTCACTTTTTAAACCACGAGTGTAATTACCATCGCTTAATTTTCAACTATAAAGGGTGACCATAAGCCATGACACGTTTACTGTTAAATAAACATCCTAATTAGGCATATTTTCTGCCCGAGTGATTGTTACCTGTGGATAATCGGATGAAGAAACACAGGTAACATATCGATCGCCATTTGTGAGAATATTTAATAACGCATCGGAGACGGAACAAACTAGACGGAAATCCGTACGCATACGATAGCTTTAACCTACGGGATGCGTTTGATGTTGAAATAGTGTGGCAAGAACTGAAAACATGCGTACAATATGCATCTAGAAGCGTTACATGGATCCCCGAGTCTACATCATAATAAAAACGGATATAAACTAGAATTAAACTTATAATATTACATGTGAACATTTTATTGAATTTGTAACATTTTAATTGACATTTTATGAAACTGAGATCAATTTAGTCATAAAATAAAAACAGCAATTCTTCTGTATGTTTATTTCAGTAATCCAAGGTCAGTTGCACTAGAGACATGTAATTGCATGTCTCTGGATGCACAATTTTTTTTTATGGAAATACTGAAATTTTCTTTAAAAAAGGCAATTATTGTGGACATAGAAATCAAATACTTCTTTAGAAAATATAAAAAGTGTCAAGGGTAGAGGGTTTTCACCATGATAAAATAATAACCCATATCCAATCCCAAATTACACTGCAAGGAAACACAAAATTGTATTTTATCAACCAAAGGGAAGACTATGATAAGGTGTAGGGCAAGTTTTGTAAGCTCTTCAATTAATTAATCTATTCACAAATATGGAAAGAAATTAATTTATTGAATAATATAGGAATGCTGGATAAAAAATACATTAAAAACATATGGTGAATATTTATATATTTATTTTTTGCATTCAGTTGGTATTAGGGAATCGACATGTCTGACGAGTACGGTTCCTCCACCCTTGAATTTTTTTCTGTGGTGAACCCTGCACAATATAGGCTGAAGTCGAACACACCTTTCACAAAGTCGGTTTCAAACTCGAAAATCCGTATAGACACATTAATCAAAAGCAGATGAATATAACTACATAAAAATACTGTTCAGTATCGTATGCTCTACGATTTTAATTTTAAATATCTATAAAAAGTGAAATATTTAGGAAAAAAATTGCTTGAATTAACGCAGACTTCACATTTGATGGAATTCTAAATTTCAATGCTTTTGCAGTTAGTTCAAACTTTGTGTTTTGAAGATGTTTATGTATAAATAATTAGATACTTTTCTTTTCCAGTATTTTGCTATTGCTCCATTGGTAAATGTCTCCTTATACTATACCAGTACCACCAAAGGGTTTTTCTGCAATTTTGGTCTGATAATTGATAAACAATATTGATATTCTGATATTGGAAACAATGGTAACGCGCAATGAAGATTTACTTAAACAAAACTTTCAAGTTCAAATGATTTTTAACCTCCAAAGCACGCCCTGTTTATCAAGCGAGTTATCAGTTCAGTCGAAGCTATTTTTTCCAGAGCAAAATGATGATATAGAATAAAATGGTAAAGCTTCATACTTCAAAAGGAGCATCTTTTTGTTCAACATAAAAAATTATAACTTCATTGGTACTATTTTGAACTTGAAAGCGCTTAATTTCAAATGAACAAAAATGAATTAAGATAGTATTATTATGCCAATCAAAAGTTAGTTAATCGATTATGTACATGATAGATTTCATCGATAATACTAGTTTCCGGTGTAAGGATCAAATTCTCATTCCTAATATTGTTATTTGAAGAAAATCCCCAGACTTTACTTTAGCAAAGGCCGAATTAAAATTAGGACTCGATTAACAAGGTAATATGCTTTGATTTATTTCTAACATAAACTTCCTTTACAACAGTTATTTGCTAATGTACACATTTCGGGAAGAGAGTCGAGCGAACCGTGAATTAATTGTGCCCGACTTTGCTAATAATAAAACAACTCACAGTTTGATTAAAAACAATAGCAAGGAAATCGACCGACCAACAAGAGCCTAAAGACAAAAATCAATTACAAGGTCGGATTTTGACAAGAATACACGGCGCAAACAGAAACCAAAAAACTAAAACAAAACCAAATAAGTGAGTAGCCCTTTTCCACAGACACACACACACAATGGATCCACTTAGACACACACGCAGACACCATGGATGCACTTAGATTCTCGTAATGCACTTTCAAATAAACAGATTCATACATAAATAAAAACATTACATTGAATTTTCAATATTTAATACCTTAACAAATCCTGTGAATCCTGTGAATTTTCCACAAGTTTTACGTGTTTGTCATGGGAAATCTTCCAACATACAGTTAATTTACTATGTTATACTTAAACAGTGCCAGAATAAGGGTCCTCTCCTGCTTAGTTATAATTTAAAGGTACAATAAACTCACCATTTCCCCAACATTTAGAGTAGTGATCAAACACACCGAAAAAAAACACGTGCAATGATCCTGTTGGTGTGTTTGATTTATGTTTCAGCAGGGTTGAACATTATTTTGATGAATGACGAGCAGAAGGCGTCCATTAGTAGTTTCTACATATCATTTAGATCATAAATTTTAAGAATTTATTGTTTTAATAGATATCTTTTGTTGTTCCTGTCTATCCCTGTCTAATGTCCACTTTTCAAGCAAAACATAACAGATTCTATATACAACATATTTGTATAATCTAATTAAAATTCAGCCTTTTCGTGTATCTATTAAGTCAACGCGAAATACTGATGTCGATACATAGGCGTAGCACCCAAAAAAAATAGTGGTTCTGTCGGTTAAGGGTAGACAACCCGTTTTCCGTGAATGTTCAATGATTGGAGTTTTCCATGTGCTATTATTTGTCACTTACCAAATTGCACTCGATATCGCAACGGTTGCTGTTTTATATTGAAAGTTATTTAAAAAAATTATGTTGAACGTTTAACAAATAAAATAGTAAATGTACTGAAATTCTGTCATTTTTTATTTCAATTTACAAAAAAAACTGGTGCGGTTTTACGTACCAGCATTTAAAGTGGTACGGTTGTTTGTTTTATTGTAACGCAATCTAATTAAAATTAAAGCTTTCACCAGTTTCCCCCTGTGAAGCGACAATTACACAAAGGGTAGAGCTTGTGAAAGATTTAATTTTGATTAGATTGATGTTAACGTGGCGTTTCAGCAATTTTTTTAACTATATGTATATCATGGCGTTTAGTTTTTATTGGGAGGAAACCGGAGTACCCAGAGAAAAATATTTGCCGGCTTCGGTAGGAAAACTGTCATCATTTTCAATTAAGATTATAGTCAAATGCACCCTGCCAGCAGTAAGACTCGAACAGACGTTGAAAAACCTCGTTCCTAGTAGTTTATCTGATATCAGTGGTTTTTCCATTTAATATTTATCTATGTGTTATAGGGCGGGATGTCTAGCTCTGGTAGAGGTACCGGTGATGTTGACGATGGAAACTCGAAAGCTGGTTTTAATGCTTTATTATGACAATTCCAATTGTGGTATCACAGTAAAAAAAACAAATATACTGATTCCAACAACTATAACTTTAAACTGCCACTTCAAGCAGACTAACTAACTCACAGCCTAACTACCTAACTGCCTTTATTATTCGTAACGCTAACCTTTATATGAATCACAACAATATCTCAATGAGTGCCAAAGTGACCAAATGGCATTAACTCACATTAAAGCAAAAGTGACAATACAATTACCGCAGGTCGGGGGTTCTCTCCGGGTACTCCGGCTTCCTCCCCCAATAAAAACTGGACGCCATGAAATAGCTGAAAAATTGCTGAAAGTGGCGTTAAAACACCATTCAAACAAAAACAAACAATACAATTAATAATAATCCTAATATCATTAACCTGACATACCTATCATATTAATTATACAATGGAACACAAAGAAAATAAAGCAGTGTCACTTAAAGCTCTAAATAGATAATAGTAAATTGGCAACAAAGATCACAAACATTAATTAGATAAAAGGCAGGTGACCTTAATAAAATTACAATGTAAATAAAATATCTTTTTAAATTAGAAAGTCCAAGTTTAATGTGTCTCTATGACGATAATAAAAGTTAACAAAATACAATTTCATAACAATAATTTCCATAATATCGAGAGTCCTAATTATATAGAAACTTAAGTCCAAAATGTCCCTACGACAATATGTCTTTTAATTAACGTGTATTGAGTAACATAAAGGGAAGTTTTCAAAATCTATTTTCATTTGACAATTTGTTATCTTCCGGCCTGTTCTAGATCTTTTTCCCCGCTAGGCAGAATTCCAGAAAATTCTGGTAACTGTCTGTGGTCGATAAAGCCCACCAGAAGACTTTGGGTTACTTGTGCAAAATCCTTCATTCTTGGTATTTCCAGAGAGCCTGACACAGTTGAAACAAGCCGTTTTTGTCTATTTGGTTTTTTTGACACTCCTATATTTTATTTTATCAGTATAGAATTCATTTTTAAAATTTTAAATGCCTTGATAAACATTCAAAAGTAAATATCAAATTGACTGCAGCTACAGCCGACTGCAGCATACAACCGACAGCAGCTACAGCCGACACCGTAGATGCTTTTAGGGCTTGCCTAAGTACATGTTAACCTTTCTAATTGCTGAGCACCTAAAGTCCATGTTTTAAATTGTATCATATGGAACAATTGAAACATCAAATCAATTTCCCCTGCTAGGCGACGATCCACCCCAACCATCAAACAAAGATACAAAGCTAAGTAGAGGTAGAATGAACCAAAACAATGCACCGGTTATATTGGCAATAACTAATAAAAAGATATTACCATGGGTTACAGATAAACAAATCTAAACGATTACAAGAAATCTAAAAGAAACCCAGAATTGAAAAAAAGATACAACGATCTAAAAAAGTCACTCCTGTCAGATATGGAACTGCTTACATGCAATACATAGAAAAATTGATCTTTGATATACCAATTGACGAATCTGAAAATACAAATAGAAAACGCACTCCAAAAAAACTTTTTTCATATATCAAAAGCATGAGAAACATTAACTGCAGGGTTGCAGCACTTAAAAAGGCCACTGGACCTGACCAAATATGTGGCAGAATACTTAAAGAAATGATAGAACACTTATGCATTCCAGTTACACTCATATGTCAGAAATCAATAGACACACACACAATACATACAGACTGGAAACATGCAAACGTCAGCCCTGCTTTCAAAAAAAGTGACAAACATGATGCCATCAATTATCGCCTAATATCTCTAACCTGTATACTCTGTAAAGTAATGGAACACATTATAGCAAGTCAAATGATAGAACACTTCGTATCGAACAATATCCTTTATGATTTACAACACGGCCTAATATTAAAACGCTCTTATGAAGATCTTTTAAACAAGACCTTGCGAAAGACAACAACCAAAATATTTAAGCTGATATTATAGTGATTGACTTTTCCAAGCTTTTGACAAAGTCCCTCACAAAAAGGCTACTTTACAAACTAGAACACTATGGCATTTAAAACAATACCCTGAAATGGAGTGGCGACTTTATACATGATCGAACACAAACAGTAATTATCGACGGCAAAAAATCTGAACAAATTGCTGTAACCTCTGGGATACCGCAAGGCACGGTACTATGTCCAATACTTTTTCTTATATATATTAATGATTTCCCAGAATACTTACAACACAGTACATTAAGATTATTTGCAGATGATAGCATTTTTTTTAAAGAAAAGTCCGAAAAAAGAAGATACACTAAAACTTCAACAAGATCTTAATGCAGCCGCAAAATTAGGAAAACACTGACACCCAGACAAATGTTCCATCTTGCGAGTTTCATCAAAAAGAACACCAGTCATCCACAATTACAGCCTTCATGGCAATACACTTACAGCTGAAACATCCACAAAATACGTTGGCATCACTATACAGACAGACCTTAAATGGAACGAACACATAGATAACATGACAGCAAATGCAAGCATTCAATTAAATTTCTTAAAACGAAACCTAAAAATACCATCAAGAGAAATAAAAGAATGAGCATATATGTTAGTAAGACCGAAACTCGAATATAGTTCAAGTCTATGGGACCCACACAAAAATAAAAAATAATCAAATTGAAATGGTCCAACGCAGGGAGGCAAGGTTTACTTGCTATCGATTTCATAACACCAGCTCAGTTTCAGACATGCTAGAACAACTTCGATGGCCATCATTACAAATCAGACGCATACAAACAAGATTAATAGTATTTTATAACACCTGTTATAATTATGTTATTGATACTGGTTAGTGAAATCAGAGCAGCTGTATATTGACATGTAATTAATTGATTCATTAGTAAATGACACGCCTCCTTATCTGTTTTGGTCAGATATGAATATGCATATGATGATTATCTTTAAAATGCACGTGTAGTCTGGGGAAAGAGAGAGATTTTTTTAACTTTGCTGATGTTAATAGAGAATTTTGATGATGACTTTTGCTTTTTGTTTTATGTAGAATTTAGATGTAGAATTTAGTGAATATAGAATTTAGCCTTAATTCGTCTTGTTTAATTAGATCAGCAGTAAAACGGATCTAAAATGGTTTTTTAATGACATTTAATTAAGTCAAACTATACAATTCTGTGATTTTTAACCACTGGGATATATTCTTTCTCTGTTATTATAATGGATCCAGAGAGTACCTATTAGTTCCCTGTGACTAGTGGATTTATAACTTTAAAATTTGATAGATTGAATGAAGCCACCAGACTGTGAGTAGATATACATATCCAGTCTTCAGGAATCAAAACATTGTAGCTGAAATATTTAATGACTATTTTGTAAATGTTGCAAAGGATATTGGCAATGAGAGTTGTATTATAAATGAAAACCATCCTAGTATTAAAGCAATCAAAGAAAATTGTAAAGTAGAAAGTAAACTGGTTTTTAAAGATATAACTGATGATTTTATAGTAAAGCAAATAGACAAAATGAACATTCATAAGGCTACAGGAATGGATGATATCTCTGTTAAAGTGCTAAAAATTGCTAAACCTGCTATTGTTAAACCAATTACTAATCTAATAAATATGTCATTTTCTAAATCAGAATTTCCCAATCAGCTAAAAAATGCACTTGTAGTTCCATTACATAAGAAAAATAGTCAATTGGAGGTAGGCAACTATAGGCCTGTGAGTATTTTACCTGTGGTATCAAAGTTTTTTGAGAGGGCCATATATCAGCAGCTCATAGAGTATTTTGAAAATTTATTTCATCCTTTCTTGTCAGCATTTAGACCAGGATATGGCTGCAATACAGCACTTCTCAAGGTAATTGAAGACTGGAAGAAGGCAGTTGATGAAAATCTCTATGTAGCTGCTATCCTTATGGATCTCTCAAAAGCTTTTGACTGCCTGCCACATGACTTACTATTATTAAAACTTAAAGCATACGGTGTTGAAGACGACTCTTTGAATCTTTTACAAAATTATTTAACAAATAGGAAACAATGTGTCAAAGTCGGAAATAACTTAAGTACATGGAAAAATATTTATAAAGGTGTTCCACAGGGTTCTATCCTGGGTCCTGTTCTTTTTAATATATTTATCAATGATATTTTTAATGTTGTGAAAGATAGCACTCTTTATAATTATGCAGATGACAATACATTGTCATACTCAGGACCTGACCTAGATGGATTAGTTAACACTTTGGAACATGAAAGCACAGCTTTAATTAATTGGTTTGATGTTAATAAAATGAAAGCTAATCCAGAAAAATTTCAGGCAATTGCCATAGGGAACAAAACAAAAAATGGGAACTTGAAATTCACTTTGGATGGGCATGTAATTGAATGTGAAAATGAAATTAAACTTTTGGGAGTGACAATAGATTATCAACTGCGTTTTAATACATACATCTCCATTATTTGTAATAAGGCCTCAAGACAGTTAAATGTCTTAAAAAGAATAGGTAAACATTTATCTAAGCTGGGAAGATTGACAATATACTATTCATTTATTTTATCAAACTTCAATTATTGTCCTATTGTTTGGCACTTTTGTGGGGAGGGTAATTCTAAAAAAATGGAAAAAATTCAAGAACGTGCCTTGAGGTTTATATACGAAGATAATTCAAGTGACTATGAGACTCTTTTATACAAATCTAGAATGCCAACTTTAAAAATTAGAAGAATGAGATGTATGGCAATTGAGGTTTTTAAAATTATACATAAGAAATCACCACTGTACTTACAAGATATTATTAGTTTTAAAAATTCTAATTACTCTTTCAGAAAGGAAAACTCTGTTAATATTCCACAGGTGAGAACAACACATTATGGTTTGCATTCACTGAGATATGCTGGAGCAACACTCTGGAATGAGCTGCCTGACAACATTCGTGCAGAGGCAAACCTCAACCAATTCAAAAGCCTTATCAACAACTGGAATGGCAGTTATTGCAGATGTAGCTCCTGCAGGTCTCAGTGAATCACTCCTTTGAGCCTTCGCTTATATATGTAATATGCTGTGTTGATGCTTATTTTACTTTATCTCACATTGATATTTTGATTATTTATGCAAACCTGTGCTTAGATAATGGCTAGTAACAGTATCTATCAGTGCTTTAGTTGTAGTATTAACTGATCTCTGTGCTTTTGGTGCTAATAACTATCTTGGTGCTTAAATGTGTGCTATAATAGATCAGGTTGCTTTAAGCTGTGCTTAAATCTGATATTTGTGCTTTTAGTTGTGCTTAAACAGTGCTTTATGCTTTTATGGGTGTATAACTGTACATTATGCTATTTATGCTTATAACTGCAATTTATGCTTTTATTTATGCTTATAACTGCACTTTATGCTTTTATTTATGCTTAAAACTGAGCTCAATTCTTTTAGATCTTCTAACTGATAAATACATTTTAAGTGATCAAAGTGTTTTTAGTTAAAAATTATGATGCTCTTAAAGTATGCCTTTTAACAATGTGTATGATCTCTTAACAAGTAGCTTGCTTTTTATCATGTACATGTATGTATAACCCTGTCCTAACAAATATATGTTTTAAATATAATGTTATGTTTGTATGTCGGTAAAAAGCTCTACAGAGCTTATGTTTGCTATGTGTTTTAGATAATCCGACTTTAAATAAAATTTTCTTGTCTTGTCTTGTCTTGAATATAAAATATGTATGTCTATAATATTGATACATAATCGTAAAATTGGTAGTTTAATGCAGGCTGTGTTAAAGTATATCATGGCCCACTTTATTGTTGGCATGGATACCAAGTTAGCAAATGCCCACTTTTAGTTAGCATTGAAGGCCCGAGTAAAGAACAAGAGGCTCGATATGTCTAAAGGTACCGGAGCATCTAGGTCGTGTAGAATTGAAGTTAAACCGGTCAAGAAGACAAAGAAACATACGCTACAAAAGATGTCGGTGAAAGGAAAGCAGCTAAACCAAAATCTAAAAATCAAAACTCAGAGAATCCTACAGCGAAGAAACACGCTAAACCCAAGAAGGCAGCAGAGTCTCACAAAAGGAAGGCAGCAAAATACGAAGCAAAACAGGGACACCATAGAAGATTTCAAGTTAATTTATATTGACAATGACACTTTGAATCTTGGCGTTTGGATTTATAACATTTTTGCATGAACTCACATAATCACAGACTGTATATTGCATGCCAGTGTATTATTTTTATAATAATCTTTAATGTTTTATGGCTGCACGTATATTTGCGCATGTTATTATTATTTTTTTAATTAATTTGTTTTAATGAATTGTCTTTTTGCACATTTCAGTAACTGGTTAATTAACTTTGATTTTTAGTTTTGATTGTTTTGATGTTTAATGTTGCATTCTTTTTTATTGTTTACTCAATTGTTTCCCGGACTACACGTGTTCTTGATAGTTTGTATTTTGTGTTTGCATTTTACATAACTGATTATGCATGTTATAGGATTGTTAAGTTAGTATGATGTTTATAGAAAATGCTAGTAGGTCTATGATGTAAATGATGAATGCAAATCTAGAAATTACCTTCATTTTTAATATTTTCTTAGTGTGTAAGTTTGTTTGTAAGAGTCAGAGTAACTTAGCGCTAGGTTACTTGAAAGATGTGTGTTCGCTTTACATTAAAAATTATTATTTTAAATATTTTTGTTAAGAGTTCAAGGTCTCTGCTAGTTTCATTATAAATCATTATCAAAATAGTCTACAAGGATGCATTGTTTATTAAGAAGTCAAGTAAATGTTATATACCATGTAATTGCAGAAACTTTTCTGTTTCACATTGCAAATGGTCAAATTAACATGAGTAATGACAAATTTAATGGGTTTGGTGAGAGTAATCATAATGTGAATGTGTTTACAGAAGGTACAGCTACTAGTTCCAACAGCACCTATCAACCACATTCATCACAGTACCTGTTCACGAGAGTACCGGAAGATCTGTACTTGTTCTATAAATAAAACTGATAAAGGCCTAAATATATTTATAGCATTTTGAACGCGATATATAATACGAGTCTTATTCTGAATGAAAATATATATTAAGTTCATTTTAAAATTAATATTAATTATTACAAATGAACATTTATAATAAATTAATGTTCATTATGATATTACTTCACGTGAAAAAAATACGCCGAACAATTTTATTTAATGATAAATAAATCAGTTAATATTGTAAGATATCTTTTGTTTATATAATTGTTTATATTTAAAATCGTTATTTATTGACGAGTACTGGCTGGTTTATAACAAAGTTGCTAAAAATGAAACAAAAAAAAAAAAAAAAACACGCACAGAAAATAACTAAGGAATGTCTATTTGTCAATTAGTCCAATATTGTTCTTTTAAACCGTGCATATAAGTTATTCATTTTGTGTGATTTATATCAACCATAAATAAAGGTGTTGTATAAATTCCTTAAGTATGCAACTGTCCGGTATAGCTAGTACAAAAATTAAAAAAAATTTCAAACTTTGTATAAACAGTGATTTATGACTTTTTAATTCGAAATTCAGAATATATTGTTATGCAAAATATTTGAATATAATTTTTCCTCTTGCATTATTGTGTTTTTTCGTGTTCCCTTTCTTATGAGAAAAGCATTGAGACATTAATACAAAAGGAAAGTGACCGTTGTCCTGTATATCACGTACTACACCTTATGATGTTACATCCACGAGAGTACATGTCCTATATATCATATACCACACCTAATGATGTTACATCCACGAGGGTACCTGTCCTTTACCACACCTTATGATGTTACATCCACGAGGGTACCTTTCCTATATATCATATACCACACCTTATGATGTTACATCCACGAGGTTACCTGTCCTGTATATCATGTACTAGACCTTATGATGTTATATCTACGAGGGTACCTGTCCTATATATCATGTGCTAGACCTTATGATAATATATCCACGAGGGTACCTGTCCTGTATATCATGTGCTAGATCTTATTATGTTACATCCACGAGGATACCTGTCCTGTATATCATGTACTAGACCTTATTATGTTACATCCACGAGGGTACCTGTCCTATATATCATGTACTAGACCTTATGATGTTATATCCACGAAGGTACCTGTCCTGTATATATCATGTGCTAGACCTTATAATGTTACATCCACGAGGATACATGTCCTGTATATCATGTACACGACCTTATTATGTTACATCCACGAGGGTACCTGTCCTGTATATCATATACCAAACCTTATGATGTTACATCCACGAGAGTACCTGTTCTGTATATCATGTACCAGACCTATATATCATGTGCTAGACCTTATTATGTTACATCCACGAGGGTACCTGTCCTATATATCATGTGCTAGACCTTATGATGTTACATCCACGAGGGAACCTGTCCTGTATATCATATACCACACCCTATGATGTTACATCCACGAGGGTACCTGTCCTGTATATCATATACCACACCTTATGATGTTACATCCACGAGGGTACCTGTCCTGGATATCACATACCACACCTTATTATGTTATATCCACGAGGGTACCTGTCCTGTATATCATATACCACACCTTATGATGTTACATCCACGAGAGTACCTGTCCTGTATATCATATACCACACCTTATTATGTTACATCCACGAGGGTACCTGTCCTGTATATCATATACCACACCTTATTATGTTATATCCACGAGGGTACCTGTCCTGTATATCATATACCACACCTTATTATGTTACATCCACGAGGGTACCTGTCCTGTATATCATATACCACACCTTATTATGTTATATCCACGAGGGTACCTGTCCTGTATATCATATACCACACCTTATTATGTTACATCCACGAGGATACATGTCCTGTTTATCATGTACAAGACCTTATTATGTTACATCCACGAGGGTACCCGTCCTGTATATCATATACCAAACCTTATGATGTTACATCCACGAGAGTACCTGTTCTGTATATCATGTACCTGTCTTATATATCATGTGCTAGACCTTATTATGATACACCCACGAGGGTACCTGTCCTATATATCATGTGCTAGACCTTATTATGTTACATTCACGAGGGTACCTGTCTTATATATCATGTGCTAGACCTTATGATGTTACATCCACGAGGGAACCTGTCCTGTATATCACATACCACACCTTATTATGTTATATCTGTAACAGTGTAACAATTAACGTTGTTGTTACAATTTACTGCGAATATTTTATATTTACGATATGATATACGACTGCAACTGGAACTGTTGCTGAACTGGCCAAGATGCCGCAACTATGACAGTGACTGACGCTAGTCACCTGCCTTTGAAACTGATACTACTGGCGGAACTAACTCACAGACTGGTAGAGCGATGATCAACACAATACAGCTTTTCAGAATGGAATTTATTTCTTTCGACTTCTTACTTATCACTTATCACTTATCACTTATCGGATATTGTCAGTTTGGAAGCCCGACTCCGACTGAAGTCTAAACTTCAGTCGTTACATTATAAACAAAACGTGTAACATGACATAACAATACAACTGAGAAAAACATACAATTAAGGATTAAAGATTAACAATAGAAATAAAAGGATTAATGTCACCATACATACATGTATCTAAATTAAAGAATTAACATTACGTAACAATAAAGTGACGGTAAAAAATATACAATTAGCGCTCAAAGAATATAACAATTAAACCTACAAAACTATACAATTAGTTTAACACAAGGTGATAATTGCAGAAATAATTAATGTCACTAAAGATAAGAACTATAAAACGTATTGTCTTTTGACACTGTATACAAGATACTAATTTAACAGGTAAAATAATTATAAAAACAGATTAGTTCATTTGAACAATAAACATAATTTCTAGATAGAAAGTTTTCTCACGCGTAGAACAGACATAGGATTAAAAGATAAATGAATGAATTATAGCAACAAATTACATAACTATTTGCTAATTAATTAATTTTTGGTCTTCAACTATAAGAAATAATTAAATACAAAATATTTAAGATTCTTGGCGTTCACATGTCCGAAATAATAAAAACACGAAATTAATAGAAACTCAAGTCCAAAAAGTCCAAATAGTGAATAATATATTTTATTGTCATTTTCCGCTGTCACAGATTCTCCCACGTCGAATTGAACGCGTCCCGCGTTCCGCAGTTGTATTTTTACATAACTATCTCCGTCGACCCCTAAAGGTGTTGAAACTTCTGTTAGTCGAATTGTTCGTATAGTTAAGATTTGGCGTTGTAAGATGCGATTTACATATTTCCGTTAGATTTGATAGAATGTCTCGTTGGCTCAACATAAAATTTCCACTGTTGCGAAGTTCTTGATTTTCTGAATAAAGTCTTTGAATTTCACTTGATTTAGAATTATTTAATGATAGGAGAGCTGTATTAAGGGCTTCCATTTTTTCTTTCTTTTCCACTAGCTCGCAAATCTTATCCTCATATTCTTTCAACCGTTTTGACACAATGTTAAGTTGTTCGGATTCTGCTTTGCTCTGCAATTCATTTAATTTGCCGATCAGAATTCTGTTTTCTTCCTCTACTTTTCGTAGTTGATTTGAGATTTTAGACGAGTTCGTCTCGCAGGTTTTAAGATTTTTATACACGGTTTTCAATTCCACTTTAACGGCGGTTGAATTATCGAAAAATTTTATGAGAACAGAGTTCCTTACATTACTAAACGGCAATTCGCGTAAAGTGTTCTTTCTTTCATAATAGCTCGTCATCCTCTGCTTGTCTCTTTGTTGCTGTCTCTTGGATTTTATTCTTACGCTCGAAGATCCGCTAGAAACATTTGGTTGTCTTTGACTGTAGCACTGTCTTGCGAAATGTCCAAATTTTTCACAAGAAAAACACTTTTTGTCTTGAGCTGGACACAGATGAAAACGATGATAGACAAGTCCACATTTTCCACATAATGGTGATTGCTGCATACGGTGGTACTTCCATACACTCCATTGTGGCCGAAAACTGAATTCCATATCTGAACTGAATGTCTCCTGATGGTGAATTATGGGGAATAAATCGCTTGGTCCTGAGATACGCAGTATCGTGTGTCGCACTAAAAAGGCAACACGCCTCTGGTTAACTCCACCAAAATGTAACAGTGTAACAATTAACGTTGTTGTTACAATTTACTGCGAATATTTTATATTTACGATATGATATACGACTGCAACTGGAACTGTTGCTGAACTGGCCAAGATGCCGCAACTATGACAGTGACTGACGCTAGTCACCTGCCTTTGAAACTGATACTACTGGCGGAACTAACTCACAGACTGGTAGAGCGATGATCAACACAATACAGCTTTTCAGAATGGAATTTATTTCTTTCGACTTCTTACTTATCACTTATCACTTATCACTTATCGGATATTGTCAGTTTGGAAGCCCGACTCCGACTGAAGTCTAAACTTCAGTCGTTACATTATAAACAAAACGTGTAACATGACATAACAATACAACTGAGAAAAACATACAATTAAGGATTAAAGATTAACAATAGAAATAAAAGGATTAATGTCACCATACATACATGTATCTAAATTAAAGAATTAACATTACGTAACAATAAAGTGACGGTAAAAAATATACAATTAGCGCTCAAAGAATATAACAATTAAACCTACAAAACTATACAATTAGTTTAACACAAGGTGATAATTGCTGAAATAATTAATGTCACTAAAGATAAGAACTATAAAACGGATTGTCTTTTGACACTGTATACAAGATACTAATTTAACAGGTAAAATAATTATAAAAACAGATTAGTTCATTTGAACAATAAACATAATTTCTAGATAGAAAGTTTTCTCACGCGTAGAACAGACATAGGATTAAAAGATAAATGAATGAATTATAGCAACAAATTACATAACTATTTGCTAATTAATTAATTTTTGGTCTTCAACTATAAGAAATAATTAAATACAAAATATTTAAGATTCTTGGCGTTCACATGTCCGAAATAATAAAAACACGAAATTAATAGAAACTCAAGTCCAAAAAGTCCAAATAGTGAATAATATATTTTATTGTCATTTTCCGCTGTCACATATCCACGAGGGTACCTGTCCTGTATATCATATACCACACCTTATGTTGTTACATCCACGAGAGTACCTGTCCTGTATATCATATACCACACCTTATTATGTTATATCCACAAGGGTACCTGTCCTGTATATCATGTACTAGACCTTATTATGTTACATCCACGAGGGAACCTGTCCTGTATAGTACATACCACACCTTATTATGTTATATCCAAAAGGGTACCTGTCCTGTTTATCATGTACTAGACCTTATTATGTTACATCCACGAGGGAACCTGTCCTGTATATCACATACCACACCTTATTATGTTATATCCAAGAGAGTACCTGTTCTGTATATCATGTACCTGTCCTATATATCATGTGCTAGACCTTATTATGTTACACCCACGAGGGTACCTGTCCTATGTATCATGTGCTAGACCTTATTATGTTACATTCACGAGGGTACCTGTCTTATATATCATGTACTAGACCTTATTATGTTACATCCACGAGGGTACCTGTCCTATGTATCATGTGCTAGACCTTATTATGTTACACCCACGAGGGTACCTGTCCTATGTATCATGTGCTAGACCTTATTATGTTACATTCACGAGGGTACCTGTCTTATATATCATGTACTAGACCTTATTATGTTACATTCACGAGGGTACCTGTCCTGTATATCATGTACTAGACCTTATTATGTTACATCCACGAGGGAACCTGTCCTGTATAGTACATACCACACCTTATTATGTTATATCCAAAAGGGTACCTGTCCTGTTTATCATGTACTAGACCTTATTATGTTACATCCACGAGGGAACCTGTCCTGTATATCACATACCACACCTTATTATGTTATATCCAAGAGAGTACCTGTTCTGTATATCATGTACCTGTCCTATATATCATGTGCTAGACCTTATTATGTTACACCCACGAGGGTACCTGTCCTATGTATCATGTGCTAGACCTTATTATGTTACATTCACGAGGGTACCTGTCTTATATATCATGTACTAGACCTTATTATGTTACATCCACGAGGGTACCTGTCCTGTATATCATATACCACACCTTATTATGTTACATCCACGAGGGTACCTGTCTTATATATCATGTACTAGACCTTATGATGTTACATCCACGAGGGTACCTGTCCTGCATATCATATACCACACCTTATGATGTTACATCCACGAGGGTACATCCTAAATATACTCTTTTATTTAGTAGTGCCATTTGAAGAAAAATTGGCTATACAATGTATAAAAGAAATCTTTTACAATCCATTTTGAAATGTTTGCAGTCATTGAAATAAGAAAAAAGAGAAAATTTATCATCACATTTCACAGTATTTCTATCGATCTACTTTATGATCTGCGGTTACGCTTTCTGTCTTATAACTGAACTGTCCCCATCCAGAGAGAACATCTTATATTTATATATAAAAGGATGCACTAGGCAGCATGGAGTAAGGCCATATGAACTGTTCTAGTATCCAGTAAAATTCATTTGAAAAGTGTTTGTTTTTGATGGAAAGCCATTTATGTTTTAAATGACGCGATCAAGATATGGTATTAGTGAGAGGGGAATATGCAAAAAAAAATCTAGCAATATACAGTAAATAAAAATATAATAACAAATTTTATTCATAAGTCATTTACATTAATTGTTGAAATAAGAACTTGCTCTTACTATGAGTGTCATAAGTAAGTATAGACAAAAATATTTTCATTAGGGTATTACATTTTTTCCATATCAAATTTAATCAATGAATGATTGACTTTTCCATGTCAGATTTAAAGTAGCCATTGAATAAAACTCCAATGAGAACTATAGGTATTGTAGTCAAACAATGGGACAGTTCATTTTTCAAAAATTTAAGGTATCCGGACCACAATTGACCACGTGATCATATTTGGTGTCCCTGATGTCCATTGTTTTTCAAAGGAGCAGACCTCGGTAATGTTCGGCAAACATCGGAAGTACTATTTGAGCAACTATAATCTTTTTTTTTTGTCAAAACTGTTTACATTGACTAAAAGTAAAACAATGTATTTAATTTGTATCATTGTATCAGAGCAGCTGTATATTGACATGTAATTAATTGATTCATTAGTAAATGACACGCCTCCTTATCTGTTTTGGTCAGATATGAATATGCATAAGATGGTTATCTTTAAAATGCACGTGTAGTCTGGGGAAAGAGAGAGATTTTTTTAACTTTGCTGATGTTAATAGAGAATTTTGATGATGACTTTTGCTTTTGTTTTATGTAGAATTTAGATGTAGAATTTAGTGAATATAGAATTTAGCCTTAATTCGTCTTGTTTAATTAGATCAGCAGTAAAACGTATCTAAAACGCCACTCACCATCAACTTGAAATCTATCCATCAAACCTACTCATTCCATCATACACCCGAACCAGAAACAAGCAGTCATTAATTGACCGAGTGCGCAAATCAGAAGATATAAAATGAACATGCCACATCGAATCGTTGAGCTGTGTGTCACGCATGTATAGTCTCGCAGAACTTAAAACAGTCAAATAACATGCACTCCTTTTCTCATTGGAGGACTTCTACTTCTGATCTTCTTCGTCTACTGTTTAATTGGTCGCCTTCAACATATTGAATATTCCGCCAATATAAGCAAAGCGCAAGAGGGGGATATATATTTTAAAAAAATATGTTTTAAGCTAAGATAAAATTGATCAAAACTATGTACAAGGCTTGTGAATTTAGTGTTGAATTTCTGAGACAGCTGCCCTGAATGACTCAAGTGTCCAGAGGAAGGTTGTTCCCCTGAACAGATTACCCCTGTATACTCGAAATTCTACATCGTTAAATATCTTCAAACAACGAATAAGTAAACGTGTCATAAAGCCTCCAGATTATTACTACATTGGAACCCGACTGGGACAGGTATTACACACCAGATTGCCACTGGGGAGTAGCTCGCTAAATGAACACCTCTACGTACGAAATCTGGTGGACTCTTCTAACTGCACATGCGGACAAGTTGAAACCTCCTCACATTTCCTCTTAAATTGTACAAAATATGATACCATTAGAGAGGAACTAATATTATCAATCCCATTTTCAATTCCAATTGATTCCCACCTTTTACTTTTCGGGTCAAATTTACTAAATACAATCCAAAATAAATAAATCTTTGTAAAAGTCCAGAAGTTTATTTTAATAATTACACCTCATATAAAAATGCTGGCTTTTGATTGGTCAATAGACAGTGTATTTTTCGCAAATTTCCCCATTTTGCATCGATTTCGTCATCACCGGGGTATTCAGCAAAAAATTACCCTCTGTGCCGTGGTATTTTAAACAGATATATCATGTCTGGGAGGGGTATTTGTGAAAAATACCAGTCGAGAGATGAAATATTTCCCGAGCCGTTAGGCGAGGGAAATTTGATTCTCGAGACTGGTATTTTTCACAAATACCCCTCCCAGACATGATTTATCTGTTTAATTACACCGAATATCATGATTTCAAAGAGCGGTGAATACTAGACCACTTGCGTGCTGTTTGTTGACTCTGTACTATCGGAACGTTTTTTTCAAAATCGATTACTCATGTTACGTTTACTTTGAGGTAAAAGTCAAAACTTCCGAATGAATATTTCCAGCATAATAATATGCGAGGGTTATTTTTAAGCAAAGTAATTTTTCACAAATACCCCTCCCAGACATGATATATCTGTTTAAAAGCAAACGATTTGTCACTTCTCTAGAAAAATAATTTTAAAGTTGCATACACTTCATCTAGCTACAATAATGTAGCTCCTATTTTTTTTTATGGACGGAGCTACAAAGAGGTCCCATTACTTGTAACGGAGCAAGCCGGGAGTGATTCACACCCGGGGGTTTTATGCATATAAATATAATAAGCTATTAAACTGTTCCCCTAAATTGCTACATACTTTTTTTATGTATTTGCAGTTTAACTGATATTTCCACAACACCGTATTCGTTAGTTTTATCACTTTATTCGTAATCATTGCATTGTTAACAAAATATGAATTCTGGAAGTGCATAATTTCGATAATATCGGAATCGATTTGGTAAAAAATGTAATTCCGGATGATTTCAGCTGTATTCATTTGCATTATGATTATGTCCCCTTATTACAAATTTTACCGATACGATTCCGAAATTCTACACTCCACAATTTTAATTATGTCAACAATGTCACTATTACGAAAAAGTGTTAAAATTATTTAATTAGACCTTGTAGACATATCGGATGAACGGCGGAGGAAAGAAACCATATTTATGAAATAAAGACAGGTTAAATAGCGGAAAATATGTGTAAATACCAAAAGTGTTTTGCTCCATTACGAGTAATGGGACCTCTTTGTAGCTCCGTCCATAAAAAAAGGAGCTACATTATTGTAGCTAACATTTCATCCAACATCCTAATGTTTTTGTTTTACTATTAATGTTGTCATAATTCTATGTTTTTCTTCTACATTATATATAGCATGTATATTATACCTTGGGATTTTTATTACTAATGTATGTTGAAACCACACAAGCATGCAAATAACTGTTACGAGCTTTTACTTTATGTGATATATATTTATTTAGGAGATGGATTAAAATAAGCTGTTTCAGCTTGTTTCCAAATCCTTTTGTGTTATAATTTGTATTGTGATATGTATTTGCAATTGCAAGATTTCAAATAAAATATGTTTAAACTATAAGGTTGTTCCAGTTTCGTATTGTCCGGGAAAAGAAGGATTGTTGACGGATTTGAAGACGTGACTGTAGGATTTAGTAGGAGAGGCGGGTGCATATGTCTAGTGAGTCGGTTTGGTTTTAAGAGCCTATCTTCTGTGGGAACTGCAACTTTTTCATTTGATATTTTATAAAGCATGGTTACGCGGGAGTCTGTTATGCGGTCTGCTAGGGATCTCCAATTCAGATCATGGATCGTGTCACTAACGCTTAACCCTTTCCTCCATAATGACGCCTTTTGACGCCTCTTGGTAATACCCCAATTGTATCACTTCTCACTTGCGAACAGACCCATCTTTTAAACTCATTTAATGTGATTCAAGGAAACTGTATTGTCGGGCATTAGCCGGTGAATTTTTTTTCATAATATGGATTTTTCGTGGAGAAATTGATGTTGTTCTAATATAAACAAATGCCGAAAAATTTGGTCGTGGCCATTTTTTCTGTCGCTTCACTTCTGTTGCTTCAAATCGTAATACTATTTCGTTTTGGAAATAATAAGAATTATAAAGAGCTTAAATGGGTGTTTCCCTTAAATTTGTACGATTTTGTTTATCATGACAGTGACCTCTAAGTTAAAAAATTTTGATTGAAATTTACAACCCGAAAGTTAGGAACCCAGCGATGTCAAGTACCACTTTTCAATTCACAAAAACGTTCAAAAGTAAATAATAAATACCGTTCCTGTTGCCAAATAAATAAATATTTATAAATTGATTTGATTTGATTCTCCCTTAGTAAATCTTTAGTAAATAAACAGAAGAAAATGCTAATAAAACACAATTTTTGCGAAACCCCTCTATCACTTCATGTTTACCGCGCATCGTGGGCGGGAATTATGAAACGAAAATTGTAACTAGCATAAACATAAAGATATTTTCTAATCTCGGCTTGTGTCACAAAATCCTTGTTTTTTTTTCAACAAAACAGAAGATTCCCCTCCCCCCCTCAAAACAAAGGAAATTTGAATATTTACCTCCTGTTAGAGCTTACAAGAGAGCAGGCCTACAATAGCAGTTATGTTTGCATTCAGCCTACAAACAAATGTGCAAATCTCTTTTTGTTTAATTAACTTGTATAGAATAAACATGACATTATGACACAGTGAAAGGCAGATGGACGAGCCCTTTGCTATATCCAGCCTCACTGCTATGCTAATAGATAATGTAAGAGTATAAATTAATTCTTAAAATCATATTTACATAAAGTTTTTACCCAGTCATTAACTTAAATGAATTTTCTGCGTTTTTTACACACAAAATTGTAATAATTTTAATTTTTTTCATTATTTTTGAGATTTTCACAAAAAACTGTTACCATGGAAACACATATTTTTTTTTTTATTTTATGCATGAGTAGAAAGGATTTGTTTCAACCTATTATCCTTGTTATTTTTATAAATGTAGCATTTATAATTACAGTTTTCCAGCATTTACAAGATATCTTTATTTTTTAATTAATTTTTGCTAAAAATCCCATGCAAATCAAACATTAAATTATTTTTGTCTATGGAGGAAAGGGTTCATGTATTATGGAAGCGACTAGTGACATACCTATAGCAGCCCTGCGCTGTACTTTATCAGTTTTTTTGTATGTCTTCCTGTGTGTATGGGTCCTATATATATTTCGTTTCTTGTTATGGATTAGACGTTACATTTATCTGGATGAAATTCCATTTTCCAACGTTGTTCCCATTGTCCAAGTTTATTAAGATCTTTTTGTAAGGTTTCACTATCTTTGTTGGATTTTAATGGCTAAATATGAAAAGTTTCATCGATCGACAAATAATATTTTTGACGTTAAACCTACTGAAATGTCGTTGATGTAAAAAAGGAAAAGGCTTTGTCCCAGTACAGAGCCCTGAGGTACTGTCGGCCGACTCTACTGATACATACCCAGATGCCTCCACTTCTAATATTACTGCCTGTGCGGTTTTTGACATAATTTTGAATCCAAATGTTTGTTTGTTTTACCTTTAATTCCATAATGGCGAAATTTGTGAGAAGATTGTTATACTAACTTTGTCGAATGCTTTTGAAAAATCCATAATTAGAACATCCGTTTGGGTCACGGTAGAGATGCCGAGATTTTTATAAATTCCAAAAGTTGAGTTTGAGGATCTATATTTTTTCGAAAACCATGTTGTGTAAGGTAAAAATGTTTGTCTGCACGATTCACAATTGAGCTGATGATTTTTTTATTATTATTTTTTGTTTGTTTGTTTTTTGCGCAAATGTCATCCTCACAAGTCAGGGTTTCTGTGTCCACATGTGTTCACTACATTTGCGCATCCTCACAAGTCAGGGTTTCGTGTCCACATGTGTCCACGAACACATGTGGACACAGAAACCCTGACTTGTGAGGATGCGCAAATGTATGTAACTTGAGATTTTGTTGACAGTGACTTGGTGAAAAGCTCATTTATTCAAGATTAAGAAGTTTTTTATTTTTCGCATTTCATATAATAGTTGATATAATAAACCTACTCAGATGTATTAAGTTAGTAAGTGGGTATTTTGGACACGCAGTTAACCAATGACATATCACAGTGGAATTTACCCATTCTCCATGTTTATTCATACATTTATTGACGTCATGTTAAATTATATTTCTATTTATAGTTGGAAGGGAGAACCGTTCAATGTTCTATATCTGGGAACAGATGGACAACATGAAATAATTTTTTGACAGAATCTAGGCGAGCACGCATATATTTCACATGTCTGTGAACAATTTTTCAATTCAGATTCATAAACGAAAAAGCTGATGCAACATTGAATATTGGCCATCTGGTCTTAAAATAGAAATGTTATCACTACGCCAAAATACAAAAGTTAAAACTAATAAATAATGAAATTAATCTCATATTAAAATTTAATTAAAAAATATGTTTGCTGTGTCGTTCTGTAATTTTTGTAATCTGGGATTTTACATGTGGAGACTGGATTAATCGATATTGTCAACAAAAACTTGGAACTATATGTTTGCGGATTGTAGAACCCTTTCGAACTTCCGGGAAATTTCTCGTAATGTCGGAATAAATAAAGCAACATGTTTACCGTAACAGAGTACATTTTTAAAGCAACGACAAGAAAACAGTAATTAAATATACAACAATGTATGGAAAACGTAAGCACGAAGATACAGAAATAAAAGGATCATTTCAAGACAATTTTAGAGCTGAGTATTTTTTTGTTTCTCGGGAAGAATTTCCTTGGAAAATTGGAGGAGTCGAGTGGAATATTAAACTTCAACCCTCTCCTGAAATAAGTCAAATACTTGACACTTATTTAGAAGAATACTATTTTGCTAATAATCCTGCAGAAGAAATTTGTATTTGTTATTCTGTTAACTCTACAAGAGAATCGGTAGGATAAATACAATGCCATATGGGCGACATCTTGTTGACCACAATCACGTATCACGGGTACCTATAGTTAGACTAGATAGCACAGGAGAAATTTCGTCAGACGATTCGGACAGCGTCAAAATGATCGATCAAAGTTTGAAAAATAACAGCAATAATAAGAAATGGTTAAGTTCCACAGGAATTAACTTTGGAAACATGTTTAATACGTTTGGAAGTATTGATGGACATAATTTGATGTCAAGAGACCATCAGGATTCATTTAGCATGTTGAAGAATTACATAGACACAACAGTGATGGAGAAATCTTGTCCAGTTGTTTCAAATGCTAAAGACAAATTTTGTTCCTTTGTACAACGACACGCAACCATGAATAGGAGTACACCAACATTCCATCCGGCCATTGTTGCCTCCTCTTTTGAGCCTTGTGTGTCTTCCGAGTCGCACCAGATTTTCATTCCAAGAATGACTTATTGTAATTTAAATAGGTGCTATCAACCAAAGTATAAACAAAAGTATTTTAATAAATTTTATAGCAACTGTACTAATTCTAATTCATCAAATTCAAAGAAACATTCCAGTAGGCAGTCCCAGAAAAAAGTTTCCAATGAAGCTAAACACCATGGAGATAATGTAGAATCTAGTCAAAAGTCTGAAACTGTGCAATTAAATGACAAGAGTAGAGATTCTAACAAAATAGACAACTCAGGTCCTCCATTAACAGTAGAATGTCATGAAGACAAATGTGATATATTCGAAAAGGTTGCAGATAACTATGTGGTCAATAATTGGTTGGACTTGTGTACAGATGACGAATCAGATGAAGCAAACAATACAAATGTTCCAGACGCATGGGATGAAGAAGTAGAACATAATACAAAAGGTTCAAGTGTTGACATAAAGAACTCTGTAGTAAAAACAGCACATGTGAATAATTCAGAAATTGACACAGAAAATAAAGTACATATTCAGGGAAAGAACTGCACTTTTGATGAGAATATACCTCAAATACGTGTTGATATTAGTTCATGCAAGACTTCCAAAATAGATGGTGACAGTTGCAATAAAAACAGTGTGGATGATAAATCATTTGTTCTTTTAGTGCGAAAGGATTCCAAAAAATGTAGACCTTCAGCAAAAAAACGACGTCGCTCAAAAGCCAAGAAAACAGAGGAAGAGAATGAAAGAGATGGTTGCCAAGAAACTAAACAGAAAAATACCCCCAAGTGCCAAAATTCTGTTGCCTTTATGTTTGGATTTAATCCTAGTGATATTGGTGACTCTAACAAAGAGACAGCACATTCCTTTTACATGACATTTGAAAATGATGATCAGATCAGTGATTGGTCAGAAGATGAGGAGAGTGAAGAGTGTGAATATGACAGTTTGTCAGAATTTGATGAATTTAAATGTCCATTAAATCTTAGTTTAATTTGCTCAGTAAAACAACCTCAAGATGACGCCTCTAAAGAACTCAAAGATATTAACTTAGCTTGGGAAATCCAGATCAGCAGTAGTTCTCAAAATTGTGATGCAAGAAGAACTAAAAAATGTGGGAAAAAGGTAAATACATGTACATTATCAGTGAACATAATATTTCAGTGACTACTTACTCTAATCTCAATTGACAAGCCTTGCAAGTTTTCCCACTGAAGGTTGGGGGTTTTCTTCAGGCACCCTTACTTCCTCCAACAAAAAAAACGATCCCATGATATAGCTGAAAATGGAGTTACACACCCTACAAACAAACAAAGTTGTACCTGCTAGTATCTTGGGTCCAGAATTGTGCCAAAACCTGGTAGCAAAAACATAAATGTACATGCATCATACATGTCTTGAAGTGTATACATCTTTGCAATGACAAAAATTGATCACAGTACATCAACACTTCATAAAATAACCAAAATATTTATAAACAAATATATACATTATTTTGTTTCTTTTTTTTTCAGGTTCATTTTCCTGAGGAGGACAAGATAGCTGAGGTTCATCATATGATCGCTTGGTCACATGCTTATGAACAAGCAAGGAAAGGTCCATGGCATCAATATGCTCTAGACCATGAACGCTTCCAAAAGAGAATAGAAGATGTTGGGAAAATTATTATGCCAGTTTTATTAGCTGAGCATAGACAACAGATTTACAAGTCACTGACAGAATCATTAGTTAAAACATGTTTATAAATAGCACAGATTTCCTCCTACTTTACAGTACACGACATATCACAGTGGTGGGCAGTTTATCTTGGCATTGCTGTATTTTTATAGAATTTATTGTTTTTATGTTTTCATCGGGTATATTGTTATTAATTTAAAGTAAAAATACAAAGGAAACCGACTGATTCATTTTTTATTGCTTACATGTGTGAATTTTTACTGCTAGTACTTTTCTGTCCCTGATACATTTAATTTTGTTATTAAACAAACAAGATGCTGTTCTACCTGTTTAAATGTGTATTGAAAATGTATGTGGACACAGACAGGGTCTCTAAGGTTGACAAATTCTGCTCAGAGATGTTTCTCCTCTCAGTAATGCAATGTGAATTTTCTTAGAAGTTGTGATGTTTTAATTTGTATTTATAACACATATATGATAGTCTTGCATCATTAAGTTTTTATTTCCTTTTACCTCATTGATACCTGTAGGTGTGATGGGTTCAGTCTACATGTATGTGCAGTTAACTCTTATAGAAAACTTATTGAACTAGTCAATTTAATATGCAACAACACAACTGTGAAACTAGAATTATTTTTGCAATTTATGTATAAAGATCATGTATCTTTCTAGATATAATGTGATTACCTAAAAGCTGTGTATACAATGATAAATATCAGAGTAATTAATTTATGTTGGGATAATACTAAAGTTAAAGCACTTTGTGACTGTTAATGCCTGCTAATTTTCATTTGGAAAAGATAGAATCAAATCTTATTGTGACCATTTTCCCATTGATGTTTATAATTGAAAAAATGAACAACAAAAATGCAGCTAAAACCTTGACAAATTACTTGTATTTTTTATTGTAGTTGTAACAGTTTAATGTTTAGTTGCTATATAGTGCTACCATACCGATCCATTTACTTGTATTTTGGCCAATAACACTACTTGAAAATTTCTGATATCGAAGTAAATTTTTAGTTGATTATCATGCCTTCATGGGCCAAAAAAATTGGGTTCAAATTCCAAATTTTAATTGAAATTGAGTGTGTGTAATATAAATGCAGACAAGATCCATTCCCAGAACATTTTGTAGCTTTTAAACAAACTGATCTGACTGGAAATATGTTTATGTGTTTACAGATATAATTTTTGTGTTTTAAAATCTGATATTTTCTGTACGAGATGCTTGTAGAAAATACAATTTATTTAAGGGTTGTTCCATGTAAACATACATGTACATGGTACACAGGAAGTTGCATGTAAAAAAGGGTGAACGCCATTGGAAGCAATTTTTACGTTGCATGCTACATTTTTAAGTTGTTCAGACACCTTATGGAAAAGGGAGATAATCAGGTTTATTTTACATGTAGGCAAATATGGCTGTGCAATTCTTTTATGTTACCAATTAAACAAACTTGTTTAGAAAGATAAATTCAGGAGAAGCAACAATTTGTTTCTAAAAAAAATTAAAAGTTTTTTGTTGAATATTGAAGCAAGCAAAATACAGAATATTTTTTTTATGCATAATTGAATTGTTTTAATTTTGTTAATTCCTATTTAAGATACAGTCAAAACAAACATATATTAATGATGGTAGCTGTTAATCATTAATAGCCTAATGAAAGACAATTTTGTAAAAGTAATATTTTTAAGAATACAATTTGTTATAATATATGTATTGTAAATTTCCTCTTGTTGATTTTTAATAGATCATTAAATGCTACAGAAAATATATATATTTTTATATCATTAGTTCATACTTAACAATATGTTGATTTGCCCTTCTCTGACCATTTTTTAGTGGGTCAGTAGGTATCTAACATGAAGTTTCTCTAATGTCACTCGTTCATTTTTAGCTCACCTGGACCGAAGGTCCATGTGAGCTATTGCTATCACTTGGCGTCCGTCGTCCGTCGTAAACTTTTTAAAAAATCTTCTCCTCTGAAACCACTGGGCCAATTTTTTTCAAACTTGGCCACAATCATCCTTAGGGTTCCTAGTTTCAAGTTTGTACCCAGGGTGTTGATCAACAGACAAATATGGCCGCTGTTACTAAAAATAGAACATGGGGGTCAACACAGGTTTTTGATCATTATCTAAAAAACTATAATAGCTATAGAGAAAACCGTTACTTCAAATTGATCAGCACATTAAGGTCTACAATAGTTGCTATTAGTGCGAAGTTGTGTATTGGCTTATTGTAGGAGTTATTGCCCTTTTTTGACGATTTTTGACAAAATTTTTGGTATTTACAATATAACCTGAAAAATATACGAGGTAGAGTGAAAGTGTAAATGGCAAAAATGATCAGCAATAAAAGCCCTACAATTCACTTGATTGGTCTGAAATTGTCAGATGACTCTTTATATGAGTTATTGCCCTTAAATGGTAATTTTTTATGAAATTTTCCGTTTTTGTCCTGTAACTTTAAAACTATAACAGCTAGAGTAAAACTGTAAATAGCAAAAATGATCAACAATACAAGCCCTACAATTCACTGTATTAGTCTGAAATTGTCAGATGACTCCTTATAGGAGTTATTGCCCTTAAATGGCAATTTTTTATGAAATTTTCCGTTTTTGTCCTGTAACTTGAAAACTATAGCAGCTAGATTGAAACTGTAAATTGCACAAATGATCAGCAATAAAGACCCTACAATTCACTTGATTGGTCTGAAATTGTCAGATGACTCCTTATATGAGTTATTGCCCTTAAATGGTAATTTTTTATGAAATTTTCCGTTCTTGTCTTGTAACTTTAAAACTATAACAGCTAGAGTAAAACTGTAAATAGCAAAAATGATCAACAATACAAGCCCTACAATTCACTGTATTAGTCTGAAATTGTCAGATGACTCCTTATAGGAGTTATTGCCCTTAAATGGCAATTTTTTATGAAATTTTCCGTTTTTGTCCTGTAACTTGAAAACTATAGCAGCTAGATTGAAACTGTAAATTGCACAAATGATCAGCAATAAAGACCCTACAATTCACTTGATTGGTCTGAAATTGTCAGATGACTCCTTATATGAGTTATTGCCCTTAAATGGTAATTTTTTATGAAATTTTCCGTTTTTGTCCTGTAACTTTAAAACTATAACAGCTAGAGTAAAACTGTAAATAGCAAAAATGATCAACAATACAAGCCCTACAATTCACTGTATTTGTCTGAAATTGTCAGATGACTCCTTATAGGAGTTATTGCCCTTAATGGCAATTTTTTATGAAATTTTCCGTTTTTGTCCTGTAACTTGAAAACTATAGCAGCTAGATTGAAACTGTAAATTGCACAAATGATCAGCAATAAAGACCCTACAATTCACTTGATTGGTCTGAAATTGTCAGATGACTCCTTATAGAAGTTATTGCCCTTAAATTGCAATTTTTTATGAAATTTTCCGTTTTTGTCCTGTAACTTAAAAACCATAGCAGCTAGAGTGAAATAATAAATTGCAAAAATGATCAGCAAAAAAGCCCTACAATTCATGTAATTGGTCTGAAATTGTCAGATGACTCCTTATAGGGGTTATTGCCCTTAAATGACAATTTTGTTAAGAAATTTTCCATTTTTGTCCTGTAACTTGAAAACTATAGTAGCTAGATTAAAACTGTAAATTGCACAAATGATCAGCAATAGAAGCCCTACAAATGATTGCTTAGTCCAAAAATTGCAAGATGACTCTTTATAGGAGTTATTGCCCTTTCATTATGAATTTGGACATATGAACAGTTTTTTAATTATAAATTAGTCTATAACACACCTATTAGTAGAGTAAAACTGTAAATTTCTAAAGTACCCTAAAGGACAATGCCTAAAATCCATTTAATTTTCAGAAATTGTGGATGGCACCTTATAGGAGTTATTGTATTTAACAAATTTTTTGAAGAAATGTTTAGTTTTTGCACAGTAACTTAAAAGCTATAACAACTAGACTGAAACTGTTAATTTCAAAAATTTTAATATAGTTTAAGTCATTTGGATTCCAGGTGAGCGATTACAGGCTCCTGGGAGCCTCTAGTTAAGTCATGAAATGAAATCTTCGAAATGTGAAAAAATATGTACATAGATAACACAAGTAAAGCATGCCTTTAATTTAACATCGGTCCATTTATATTGAATACAGAACATAGTCCAACACAAAAACAAAAGATCACAATCTCGGGATTGACAGGCAGGGGATTTATAGTGGATGTCAACAGAGGTTGCAGGTTTGAGTCTCACTGCACTCAACTCCAATCCTAATTGACAAGGATTGCCAGTTTTCCTACAGCAAGTCGGGGGGTTTTCTCTTCAGGCACTTGCTTCCACCCCCAATAAAAATGGATGCCACAATTTAACTGACAAATTGAAGAAAGTGGTCTTAAAAAACCATTCAAACAAACAATAATGGACAACTACCTTGACCATTATTGTGGAGGAATTTTAATCTTTTTATGGAGTAGGACATTCACTTACTGACAACAATGGACACGGCTAGACCGAGGACGCTGGTGACACATACATGCATGTGGAGTGATAACAACTGTCATCTTTAGATCCAGGACTTTCTGTTGACAGTCACATATCTGCCAGTGGAGTGATACATTTGATAATTGACAACTGCCACCCGAGATCTAGGACTATCTGTTAAAGGGGCACCTACCTGCCAGTTTGATGCATTAACTGACACGTTTAGATCCATTTCATCGTGTGTTGAAATGAATTTTCAATTTGATAGGGCGATTTTCCATAGTAAAATTTGATCTAAATTAGAATGGAAATATACAATAGGAACATACCATGGTTTTCTATTCAAAATCCTTAAGGTGATGTCGTCTGCAGTTGAAGCGGGAAAAGTCTCGCGGTTTGTCCAAATACCATTGTATGTCATGAAAGCAGACGAACATTTGTAGATAACATTAGATGCCTCAAGAAACAAAATTAACTTTCTTCTGCAGCATTTGAAAATGTCGATTAAATGTGGAAAATAGTTGTCGATTTAAAAATATGATAGTTTGGATCTACATCTACAAAAGAAATATAAACTCCACCAAACATGGTAGGCAGTTTTCATTTGTCGGGCAAAAACCCAGCACAGACATGGTAACTTTTAGTACAGATCTCAACGTGCCACTTGCCAATCAGCAAATGCATCACTGAACTGGCAGATAGGTGTCATCTAACAGAAAGTCCTGGATCTAACTAACTTGCAATTATGAAAAAATATGATTGAATTCTTGATTGAATCAAGTTCACACAAAAAACAAATATGTGCTAAGTTTTATTAGGACCATAACATATCAGCATATTTTAATTCCAATTATAGTCTGATATGCAGTATGTACACAAGATCTGCAATGCATATTTATTTCATTGCAGCATTCTTAAAGTATTACATGCAATTATCATCAGTTTAAATTGACTTTAACAACCATTTGATATAGATGCTGTATTATAAATCAATGACATAACAAATCTCTGGTATCACAATTGGACTTAAAAAAAGTTACTAACAGCTGTAATATAAAACAAATGCAGCAATCTAGTATACTTGGCAATTTGTAGTTAAAAAATTCTTCAGTTATTGTACCTCAGATATATTAAGGTAAAAATATTTAAAAAATAAAATTGTCATGACTTGGCAATGGATGGTGCCTGATATTCTTCCAACTGTTCAAAATGTCGCACTGTTGTCAATAGTTCTAATTCATATTTATCCACTCCTTCTTGGAAGTTTCCTTTTTGATGAATTTTCACATTTGAAGTGTTTGCCTGGGAGAAAAAAATGACAAGTTAACTATAAAATATCTTAATGCATATTTATGTGCAAGTCAAAGAGGTATCAAGAGCCTCTTTCTCTCACCAGGTTAGATAGACTATGAAGATGACATTTCCTGATGTTCAACAGGTACTGCAAGTTCTGTTTCTATTGGTGCGATGTGGCCATTTTAGCAATTTCAGATTGGAATAAAAAAAAACTTTATAAAAGACCATCCAATGAATGCTGGAGACAAGCTTTGTTTCATCTGGTTAACCGGTTTCAGAGAATCTTTCTAACTTTCTAATTTCGGATTGGCATAAATTTTTTACTTTATAGAGGACTATCGATGATTGCTGAAGTGTTGTTTTAATTGGTTAACCGGTTCTAAAGAACCTTTTAAAAACTTTTTTCCTGTAGGCCCATAGATCCTATGTTAAACTAAGTCTTGTGGTGGTGGCCATTTGGAATTTCAGTTTGGCATAAATAACATAAAATTGATAGAGGACCATCCAATGAATGCTGGTGAACTGTTTTGTTTCAAGTGGAATACAGGTTTCAGAGTTGAAGAATTTTTTAAACTTTTTTATGATGGGTCCTATGTTACACCAAGTCCTAAGTAGTGGCCATTTTGAATTTAAGATTGGAATATAAAACATATAATTTATATAGAACTAGAGTGCTAGTGATAACTTGGTTAATGGTAGCCATTTCAGTTATCAAAGAAGAATACAAAACATGATCTTTGAAAGGACCATACAATGAAAACTTTGACCAAGTTTGGTTTCGATTGGACTAGTGGTTTCAGAGAAGGAGTCATTTTAAACATGTTTCCCATAGGGTCCTATGTTACCCTAAGTCTTGTGGTGGTGGACATTTTGAATTTTGGATTGGCATAAAAAGCTTACTTTATAGAAGACCCTCCAATGAATGCTGGTGATAAAGTTTTGTTTCAATTGGTTAACAAATTTCAGAGAAGCTTTTAAAAAAATAATCCCATAGGGTGCTTTGTTTAACGAAGTCCTGTAATGGTGGCCATTTTGGTTTTCTGATCAATAGAAAACATGAATTCTGTAAAAGACCATACAATGAACACTGTGACCATGTTTGGTTTCAATTGGCCCAGTGTTCTCAGAGAAGAAAATTAAACTGTGAAGTTTTCATACCACTGATGCAAAGTGATGACAAATAGCTCACATGACCCTTAAAAAGGTGTTTGCCTACATGAACATTAAAATTAAGCAGATCTTTACCAATAAAATATAAATGTTCTGGTTGTTCTATGTTTGGTGTTTGTTTTGTGTGTTTATAATATATCTATAAGAATTAGGTTAAATTCAAGGTAGGTATTTGTGTTAAGGTTGCAATTTTTTTTCTAGTACTGTCCATCTTAAGAGAAATTACAGCAAATAAAGTTTGTAGTCACACCAGGCACATAATTTTAATCAAATTTTTTTCTGTTAGATTCAAGATCATGTTTCACAGTGGTCAAATACAAAATGTCAACTGTGGGTATGACTGCTGTGCGAAATGTGTGCCAGATTTGTGCACATAATAATGCTGAATCACGTCAAATGTAGTCTACACATATTAAACTTACCAACATCAAAGTTGCTAAAAATGTCCGACAAACTTCAAAAGTTGGCTTATGTTTTACAATTTGTTTAAAAGGTATAGATTTGGTTTTTTCCAAGTTGTCAATTATAAACGTTCCATAAGTGTTGATATCGAACGGTGGTCTTTCATCCTGAAAAAAATAAAAAATAAACAGTTATATATGAATCAAGAATATAACTCGTCCGTGTTTTAAATAGCAGCATACACATTGAGTGCAGATCTTGTGAAATGTAAGCAGAAAACTATAGAATGTTTCTATTATGAAAGCATTTAAGTCAAAACAGACTTTCTCAGCTTACTCATACAGTACTTTTAATCCCGACTTGGCATTTAAGTCAAAACAGACTTCTCAGCTTACTCATACAGTACTTTTAATCCCGACTTGGCATTTAAGTCAAAACAGACTTTCTCAGCTTACTCATACAGTACTTTTAATCCCGACTTGGCATTTAAGTCAAAACAGACTTTCTCAGCTTACTCATACAGTACTTTTAATCCCGACTTGGCATTTAAGTCAAAACAGACTTTCTCAGCTTACTCATACAGTACTTTTAATCCCGACTTGGCATTTAAGTCAAAACAGACTTTCTCAGCTTACTCATACAGTAGTTTTAATCCCGACTTGGCATTTAAGTCAAAACAGACTTTCTCAGCTTACTCATACAGTACTTTTAATCCCGACTTGGCATTTAAGTCAAAACAGACTTTCTCAGCTTACTCATACAGTACTTTTAATCCCGACTTGGCATTTAAGTCAAAACAGACTTTCTCAGCTTACTCATACAGTACTTTTAATCCCGACTTGGCATTTAAGTCAAAACAGACTTTCTCAGCTTACTCATACAGTACTTTTAATCCCGACTTGGCATTTAAGTCAAAACAGACTTTCTCAAATTACTCATACAGTACTTTTAATCCCGACTTGGCATTTAAGTCAAAACAGACTTTCTCAGCTTACTCATACAGTACTTTTAATCCCGACTTGGCATTTAAGTCAAAACAGACTTTCTCAGCTTACTCATACAGTACTTTTAATCCCGACTTGGCATTTAAGTCAAAACAGACTTTCTCAGCTTACTCATACAGTACTTTTAATCCCGACTTGGCATTTAAGTCAAAACAGACTTTCTCAGCTTACTCATACAGTACTTTTAATCCCGACTTGGCATTTAAGTCAAAACAGACTTTCTCAGCTTACTCATACAGTACTTTTAAACCCGACTTGGCATTTAAGTCAAAACAGACTTTCTCAGCTTACTCATACAGTACTTTTAATCCCGACTTGGCATTTAAGTCAAAACAGACTTTCTCAGCTTACTCATACAGTACTTTTAATCCCGACTTGGCATTTAAGTCAAAACAGACTTTCTCAGCTTACTCATACAGTACTTTTAATCCCGACTTGGCATTTAAGTCAAAACAGACTTTCTCAGCTTACTCATACAGTACTTTTAATCCCGACTTGGCATTTAAGTCAACACAGACTTTCTCAGCTTACTCATACAGTACTTTTAATCCCGACTTGGCATTTAAGTCAACACAGACTTTCTCAGCTTACTCATACAGTACTTTTAATCCCGACTTGGCATTTAAGTCAACACAGACTTTCTCAGCTTACTCATACAGTACTTTTAATCCCGACTTGGCAACCAATTCTGCTGAATGAAAAATGTTCTTAAAAGACCATAATTTTTTTTTTACTTGTTGTGTGGTGCTGTTCAATGAAACTGTTTAATGAACTATCTTGATAGAGACACAATTACCATGACAATAAGTTTGTGGGTGATGGGAGATAACTCTGTAAGGCAAAAGTGTTTCAGTCTTAAATATACATGTATATCAAACTTAAAAAACCAAGAATGCATAAGTGACATGACTTCTGTGTAAATAGATTAAAACCTTTAAAATATTCAGACATTTTATCTAGTTTTACAATTCTAAAACCGCCACACTTCATATCTGAACACTTGTTGTCACAATGCAAAAATCTGTGGACAAATCAATACACAAAAATCTAAAGAAAAGTCAACATGTTTTGGTGGAGGTTTTTTGTCTGACAAATAAAAACTGCTTAGGGTATATGGTCAAGCTAATGCTCCTGATCCAAAAAATTTTATTTTAAAATCAATAATTATTTCCTCAAAATATTCAGTGTTTGAAATGCAGCAGTTTTTACATTTTGATGGGGCATTTTTTCCGGTACATCGAAAGTGTAAAAACCCCCCGAAAAGTGTAAAAACCCCGTGGAATAGTGTAAAAACCCCCATATCTGTGGTGAAAACCCCTCAGAAATGGTAGATATTACCATATATTATGATAATAATCCAATATTTGTGAAAAAATAATTACGCTTTATCCCAAAGAATCGATTTTTGTAACTGCACGATACGTTCTATATTAGGTCAAATAGCTAGGGGAGAGCACTCCAATTCATTGCAATAAAAGTACTTAATAAGTACTGTAGGTAGGAATAAAATATATCAAAAATTGATCCTATAATACACAATTTGTTACATAAAAAATGATTTTGAATAAGAATAAATGAATTAAATTAATATATAATGTAATTTATATCTTTAGAATATTAGTATTATTTGATTTAAAAAATAGTCGATACATATTAATTGCTAATATTGGACTACATTTTAATAGGAGATGATTAATACAGTAAGTTTGTTTGTTTGTTTATTTTTTTGTCATTTAATTTTTTTCAGAATGAACAACTTAACAAAGTTTCATCAATATCAATAAGAAACTGCCTATTATCATGAGCAGACAAAACAGAAGACTGCAGAGACATATATCTTATTGTCAAACAAATTTTTTATACAATTCAGTCTATGTAGATTGAAAGAGTTGTAATTTTGTGTTTATGAATATATGTAAACAGAGACCAATAAAATTCAACTACCTGTTGTTTTTGTTGGGATCTCTATGTATACTGTGTTATGAAATAAAAATGGTCTGGGGTGTTCTAAATAAGGAACAATAGAAAAAGTCTGGAGATAATAAATGCTAGAACAAAACACAATACACAATTTATACATATATTCGTCTTGAAAAAAGTAACAAACATAACAAAACGTAAACAAAATTCATTCTGTCCATTACCGCTATGTCCAATGCCCCAGAACTCGTAGCTTACGTTATGGCATACGTAGCCCGAGCTGTTGAAGAGTGTATCTAAACTGTTGGCACTGGACATATTTTAAGATTTCTGCCACAATTGTGGGCTTTACGTCTTCCCAAGACTGACTTGTCCGAATTATCTTGCCTATTGCCTTCGTCTTGGCATCCTTCGCTTGTATTATTACAGCTGCAAGGACTGCTTGCTTGTGGTAGAGTGGTATTATCCCAGATTGCCGATTCCAGTTAGCCGATTCCCAAACTGCCGACAATCAAAAGTTATATGTTATAAATGGTTTTAGAAAAAGAATGCTTTATTGTATTTATGTTGTTTTTGACATTTTTCTTACGTGTTTAACACTACATATCAACTCAATGCCAAGGAAACGAGATTATTTGTGTTGTTGTCTCTTTGACATGCACGTGGCGCTTACTCCAGACACAGTGACTCCAGGCCGGGTGCCGTTTCATAAAGCTATCGATAATTAACGTGCTCGTTATACCATGCAATTTAAATGAAACGGCAACCTGATTTGTATTGTTTCATGTATACGTTATTTTTTACTTTGTTCATAACTTTAAATAATAAAATAAACATTTAGATAGAAATATAATTTATTTCATCAATTTAACATTTTAAGCCCCAGATTTATAACAAAGCAACTATTAAATTTGCACAAAAACACTAAATTTTTTTACAAATCGACTATTTCCTCTGTAGATTCTGTGTCAATTAAACACTTTTTTCTGATAAGTTGTAAGTAATTCATAAAAGAAATTTTTTTCGGATAGATTTGTTTTATTCGGCAATTTGGGAATCGGCCAATTGGACTCGGCAAGTTGGGAGTCGGCAAATTGGGATTCGGCAATTTGGCATGGATTCGGTATAGAATGCTTTAATATTTTGATACAAGTGTTCCGCGCTGCGGTAGATCTCACCATTAAATTGTAATTGGCACGGAAAAAGGTTGGACATGACATAACATGCTCCTTTTACATATATGATCATGGTTGTAAAAAAATGTATTACTTTATTCTATATTTGGTAACATATAAAGACGACAAGCAGGAACATTAGAATTTATCAAAATATCCAGTAAAATTTCGTTTTTAACGGCTATTTTATAGATTTAGCCTTGATTTCGAAGGTTTCATTTTAATTAGCAAAATACAAGATGAAATAACTTTACTCTGTAATGAATACTTAATTTTTTTTTAATAAAGTAGGCCTCGCTGCAGCAAACATTGTAGATATTTAATTGTTAATGTTGATTACACTTGTTATTTGCCTTGTCAATTAACACCTAGTAGCCAAACTTCTGGCACGTGCCGACAAATCATCGATAGGGTCGTTTTATTTTATTTTTAGAATATAGTTTCCTTCGTTATGTATGTCCTCATACAACCATTCATGTTACTGTTACAAAAAATAAATGTATTAAAATAGATTTTCTGCGTTTTCATCGTATAAAGCGACTTTCTGTGATTTAATTTTTTTAATTTAAACAATTTTTTTTTTTGTACTTTTTTAAGAGAAACATTAAAAAAAAACATTAAAAATAACGAATGTAAATGATCAAGCATTTAAGTAGTTATCTAGCTGAGGATCAGGCAGTTGTCGGCACATAACAAATTTTTTGTTTTTATTTTTTTTTATGGTTTAGATACATTCATTATGATATAAAACCAAATTCTAACAAGATTTTACATTTGAAAAAGTGTCAATTCCCTAGATAATTTTTGACTGGTTATATATAGAGAAAAATTTCGCGGGAAAATTTCCCGGCATTTTCCACTGTACAATTCAACTAAATTTCAAATGATTATATTTAAAAGGAAAAATAATTCGGAACTTTAATAAATTAGAATGTTGTTTTATTTTATTTTTCCTTCATGTGCATGCCATCACATGTATGCATTTTTCCGGATTCTTACGTGGACTTATACTTATATATATAATCTACATCATTTGCCTGATGTGGTGATATGTCAGATAGGCGGCAACGACTGCAGCAGTAAACTATTTGACATCTTAAACGTTCTAAGCGGCGTCATTGTACTGTCGATGTATATAGTAAACGGGGAGACGAAGTACACTAAATTTATAAGAGGAAAAGCTCTCAGTATTATTTTGTTTACTTTTTCAAACCTGTTAATGTATACAAGGCCAGCCATGAGGCGGAAGACGTTGTTCGTTTCACGGAAAATGGATATCTTGCTATTCTCGTTACTTTGAGAAAGGCACTTTGTTGGTTTGTTAACAAAATTGAATACCGCGGAACTTTCCCAGGCTTGGCGCCATATTGTAATTTCAAGCAAGCAAAAGAATACATGCGAACACCCACCTCTGTAATGACAGAAATGTCCGATTTACTCCAGACAGACAATCCTTTAATTGTATACAGAAGAAAAAATACTACATTCCTTTTTTCTTCTGTAACTACAATCTGGATGCTAGTTTTATAGTGGTTGAAACGGCGATGAAACTTACTTTTATTTATTTATTTATTTATTTATTTATTTATTTATTTATTTATTTATTTATTTATTTATTTATTTATTTATTTACGTCTTTCATTATCAGGAGACAGATTTATATAAGCTTTCTATCTTGTTTCTGAATAGAAAAAAAAATATGTTTAAACCAAATGTATACAAAAGGCTGACAGTGAAAAATGACGAATTGAGCGGAGCTGTCAGCAGAAAACAGGAATATGACAAAAAGTATAATGCCAAAATGGAAGCGTAAAAACGAAATGAGACATACATGTATATTTAGACGACGAAATATTGCCGACTTTACAGGAAATAGACAGAATGATTGCAGACAAAGATTCCATAAGGAAATCGATAATACGCGACAATGAAAAAGCGCTTGTTTAATTCGTTACAAAGACGACCAGTTAATAGACATCAAGACTTTATGTTGTTCAGGACACAGTATTTTAAGAATTGACAAAACCTTCAACTTGTGTGACTTGCGCGTTACTGCATCAAGTTACAAGCAGATATAAATCGTTATGGACACCACACAAGAACCGCCAAAATTACATCCCACTAACTCGATTTTCTGAATCCGTCCCTGGAATCTGATACACAAAACTTAGGGTTTGGATCAGACAAGAAAAATGGCTATAGTCAACGCCATTACATCAGCTTTCCCGACGTCTAAGAATGCAAAACACAAACTAGTGGACGACATACTAGTAATTGACAAGGCCGACAGAGACTCAATACTGAACGACATCTCTGGTAGAGACGGATTTATCCATGCCGATGACCCGATATGTTTCGACGTCAAGTGCGACACTATGGGACCAAGGACATCTTCAAAATTTCACGGGTATTTTATTAACAAATTAAAACCAACTTTGATTTAACATCGGAAACCAGTTGATCATATTGGTTACTTTGACAAAAGTTGGACAAATAATAATAGCGAATCCCCAGAGCGAGCCATCGACTGGAAATCACGACCGTTATTGAATTTAGTACAGGTTACAAGAGATATTGTGGACACCTAATATATAAGGATTTACTGAGATTATTGATTTCAATTGGACAGTACCGACTAGCGGACAGCCCTAAACAGTTTCAGGTGTCGAAATCGCTGTGGATGACCAAGACCGTTGAAAAGAGAACGTTTTTTTAGAGATTCCGTAACCACTTGCCGCCAGACCAAAAGACCCTTACTTCGACAGACGGACTTAGGACTCGTTAAACCTTGGAAGGAATAAAGGTCAACTGAAGAGGAAAATCAACGAACTGTCGACGACTAAACGGAAATGCGATTTAGATTCTGAGTGATATTTTAATGTTTTGTTCAATGTATTCATTTCTCTTTTTTTTCAATTGCGAGACACTTAGTAAGTTTGCGGACAGCGATATATAAAAGAGAGATGTGTGCAAGTATCTTAGTAGTTTTAAATTTGAAAAATAAAATTTAACTAATTGCTACGCTGACTACGACAGATGTCCGAAGCCTTGTGTTTGATGTCATAGTAGTTTTAAATTTGAAAAAATAAAAATTTTTACTTATTGTTACGCGGACTACAACACATGTCCGAAGCCTTGGGCAGGATATCTTAGTAGTTTAACTTCAAAAACAAAAAACTATCCCTTGGTCTAGTTCAAACTTTTTTTGCTATATCAAAGACAAAACCAAGCTAATAATAATAATAATTTGTACTTTTCTAGAAAAAAAACTATTACTCCTATAGTTATACAACAAAACGACTTAAATGAATAAATATATAAAATCCCTGTACCCTGCCCCAGATGTTCATAGCCTTGACTTGGCGTGGGGGCTCTTAATTTTATATAATTATAATTACAAATGTGTCGATTGACTAAAATGTCAATTAATCAATTCATTGTAATTGTAACTAATTTTGTCTAATATGTGCTACTAAAATGGATGACATATTTAAAATCTTTTAATAACAACAGACATATAATTACTTGTACGTGTAATACAAAGAATGCAAAGCTTTTAATGAAAAACATATCTATTTAAAAAATTCATTATAAAATTAGACATTATTTTAATTTCACACATTAAATCATTTGTCAGTATTAACATTGTATCAACATAATTCCAACTACAGTACTTGTAGTACTTTTATTGCAAAGAATTAGAGTGCTCTCCCCTATCTATTTGACCTCATATAGGACGTATCGTGCGGTTACAAAAATCGATTCTGTGCGATAAAGCATAACTATTTTTTCACAAATATTGCATTATTATCATAATATATAGTAATATCTATCATTTCTGAGGGGTTTTCACCATATATATAGGGGTTTTTACACTATTCCACGGGGTTTTTACACTTTTCAGGGGGTTTTTACACTTTCGATGTACCCCCATTTTTTCAGTGTAAATTTTGAAGTAAATTAAAATGGAAGTGTAACCTAGGTGCAGTAGATTTTGTGTATTTGAAACCCTTCAGGCTTTTGCAATTGCGGTTCATGCTGTAAAGCCCTCACAGCTTGTCCAAATTTAAATGGACATCACGAAAGCAGACAAACGTTTGTAAACATTATTTGTAAATATGAGATCTCTTTAGAAACAAAAATGGCTGACATACAATGTAAAATTCCCATAGCAAAAGACATGGATGATTTGTTACATGTAAACAACAGAGACATAATGTTAAATATTCACTGATACATACTTTAACAAGTTTTGAAGTGTAAAACAACACCATAAAGTACCACAATGACCCAATAGTTTATTAAAGGGAGGTACCTCCTCCAAATAACTCTACAAAAAAGTATTATACCTCTTCTGCTAACTTGGGCAACACTTTGTCCTCCCATTCTGATACCCTCTGTGATAATTCTGTAATCTTGGCATACTCTTGTGCACTGGCAAGGTACTGATCCTAAAATGTTTATCATTAATGTAATTAAATGTAAAATTTACCAATATAGCTTTTACAGTAAAACCTGATTATAAAAATAACTGGCCAAGATATGGCATCTGAATTCAAGGATTCCTAAATTGATCACATTGCAGAAAATATTCCCACAAACATTTGGAGTTTAAAAACTGTACTTTATATAAAAGCAGGCCAATGTCGAAAAGAAACTTTTTTCTGCTTTGTTAATCAAAATGGAAAAAATATCGAACAGAAAGGAAAAGCAACCGTCTCAAGTTTCTTTAATACTATCTGGATAAATTGTTATAAGACTACATTTGTATCGTTGTAAAATCTTGTTGACTTGTGCATTATTTTTTGTTTATGCTGTATCGTCATGTTTGTCGATCCGATACTTAATAAGTGTACTGGTTGGTAACTTTCTTTAGACCCTTTATATAATATTTTGAACTACCTGTATTGTGTATTTAATCTCCAAATGAAGAATACCTTTAGCATTTAAACACCACTGATGATTCGAATAGGCAAAACGCACCTCTGGCGTAATGAATTTTTCATCTTGGTAATTTTGATAACATTCTGTTGGAATATTTGAGCAAAGCCAATTGAAAGCTCGTTTGCGGGTGGTGGATGGTGAAGGCAATATATAGAAGTTTTAAACAAACTCTTTTAATGTTGTCTTAAGAGGAGAGCAGACAGCGAAGCAGTGTAAAATGAATTGAAATCACACGGTCAAAAACTAATAAAGATTTACTATAATTAAATTAATATTTGTGAGGTTTAATAAATATTATTTCTTGGTCTTAACAATGGGAAATAAAAAAAATGTCTCCATAAGTGGTTTCCTTAATTTAAAAGTAACTTCTGTGTTCTGATAGTCCAAACTATTTTTTTTTCTAATCTTAAATAATTTTTTATAAAAACATTGATTCCAATATTTAAATTTTTAATTTAAAACAAAAAGCTTTGTATAATCTGTCCATTCGACATTATATTATGTTTTACATAATTGTTTTAAACACCATTTTTGGCTAACCATTAGAAGTCCTGGATTCTCAGGTCAATGACAGAGAGTGCACACATAGATTTTGATAACTTACCACATGCCGTCTGACAAGTTCTTCATAATCATTGATAACAGAAGACTGTTCTATTATGGGACCTTCAGCTGTAAAATAAATTACATAGCTATAATATTAATTGACCTTTGTCAGCTTACTCTAGAATAAGCATGCCCCCCCCCCCCCCCCCGCTTCGCATTCAAATCGAATTATCTCCCCTTAATAATAATATCCTTCATGCACATATACATATAATGTACTTCCTTTATGCTAAGTTTCATTAAATTTCATCAAGTGGTTTAGGAGGAGTTGCGCTTATAAGGTATGTGGACAGATGGACAGACAGACAGGGTGATTTCTATATACCTCCCCCAAACAAGTTTGCGGGGGGTATAAATATAGTACATTAATAAATTTTAAACATTATAGATGTGATCAACATCATAACCACAGGCTGATTTAATTAACAATAGTAAAATTTTACATTTTTAAATAAGATGGTGATAGTAAAAGGTCTAATTCCAATCAGACACATAATCATTCATGCAACTGTGACATTACATTAAATATTACAAGATTTATGTGTAAACCATTTTCTGTCTGCTAAGAAAATACCTGACAGGTATTTTAGATTAAATTTATTTGGTTTAACAGAAAGGATTATGTCTTTTAGCTAACTCAAACTATATCAGTCAAAACATACTCATTCTTCTAGCCGACTCAAATCCTCCATGATGCGACTCCATAGCTAGCTCCATAGCTTGAAATAATTTGTCATCAATCAGCGGCGAGTCATTTAAATCATCAGCCTCATTATCACCACCATCAAATCCTAAACCATCATCTGTAAATAATATATTACATGTATATTTTTTTAAAAGATAATCTTTTTAGGAGTAAAATTTAATTTAAGTTCTGCAAAATTATTTCTGCTATTTGGTATGGATGCTGTAATCTACAGTGCAAGAACAATTTTATTATTACATGAATACAATTTTGCATGCTTTTGATTGGTTTAAAAACTACTTTTGGGCATGTTAAATCTCAACAGTACTTAAATTACATCAAAATATGGTTATTTTAGTCCGCTGCACAATTTTCTTCCAAAAATAGACTACAAGCGGTAAAACAAAATTAACTTATTAACTTGTTTTACCCCCCCCCCCCCCCCAGGAAAAAAAAAATCAGCCAATCAGAATAGCTGTAGCTGGCCTTAATCTCAATCATCCAATCAATACACTTGATTCATGTTCCTGTTTGTAACAAAAATCTTGTCAACAACAATGAAAATGTCTGCTGGTAATATAATTGTTTTGAAAAATGATATGTTGGTTTAATTCATATAATAAAACAATTACTGACTGATATGTAGTTGCTATTAGGGATATTTCTCAAACCTCAAAAAAGTATATTACATTTTCTCTGGTTAAGAAATCCAGATAGCTTCCTTTATCAGTCAGTAATCGTATATAATCAAATAAATATTTTAATCAAATAAATCGAATTTTATAGATATTTTTTTGATAACTACAAATAAAAAATACTTTGCAGGACAATCATGATAAGTACATAAATTGCAATCACTCACAACTTCCTATGTACCAGACAGATGTATTAAGCAATCAGAAAAAAAAATTATATTTACCATTGAGAACAAAACAGAGGCATTTTATTTTTAAAATTGTTTTTTAAAAATACCCTAAAAAAAAAACCCACCTCAGAATTCCCAATGCTCCTTCCCATTATGTTACCATATATCCAGGTTTGCTTCTAATAAGAGTACAATATAAGGTCCTGGAATTATCAATGGAAACCCCATTTTTGCACCTAATTTTTAGTAGCTATCTTGACTTCATTGGGAAACCCAATTGTTGCACCTAATTTTTTAGCAGCTATCTTGACTTCATTGGGAAACTCCATTTCTGCACATAATTATTTTTAGTAACTATCTTGACTTCATTGGTAAACCCCATTTCAGCACATAATTATTTTTAGAAAGTATCTTGAATTCATTGGGAAACCCCATTTCTGTACATAATTATTTTTAGTAATTATCTTGACTTCATTGGGCATGTAAATATATAGTGAACGAGTGTTTGTTACCATTATATATGTGTACTCATGAATACCAAGATAAAAGAATTAGTGATAATTATTTTCCAGGCAGGAGCGAAATTTAAACCAAAATGTTTGACTAAGACTTGATCAAATCAGACATAAATAAATAATGTTTCACTTGTGTATATATAAAGTTTTTGATCTAATTGGGAGAAATGATATGGATATACTAATGACACAACATTTAAAAACAATAAAGAACGAAGATTAGAAATTGTTCCATAAGACAGCTTCATGACAACAAGTGTGATTTAAATTGTATACTATGCATGATATACCTCACAAATTGACAGATGTTAATTTGGCACATATCATTTTTTTTTACATTCTTTTAAATGATTATTAACATGTATGTAAGGGTATTATTTTTGAGAACATTAATTAAGATTAGAGAACACTCATTGTATGATATCATTCCTGCATGCCTTCCCCCAAAACAAGATTTCATGCAAAGACTGTAGTCAACCATAAATTTGTCAATAGATGATTAAAACCGTTTTGAACTTGTATGTATTTATTGCAAACATATAAGATATAATTCTATTTTTCATAGACAACAAGTCATCTTATAATAAAGAAGATTAATAGATTCTTTTTTTCTTTTTTTTTTTGGGGGGGGGGGGGGGGGGGGGGGAGACCAGGTAATGGAATTGTTTTTTGCAAGTGGATGGCAGCGGGGGGCAACCAAAAAGACAAAAAATAAATTCTATCAAGATCACACTGTTCAAACAAGAACATTAACCATGAATATTGTTATGTTACCTCTTGTTTCAGGCATTTTGATTGGAAGACTCAACCAGTCAGATGAGTGTGCATGAGCTCATCTGTACCAGAAATCAGCAAATTACACAAGAATTAGGCAGAAATGCATTTTTCTACAAATATTCCCTATTTGCACAGTACATATCTTGTTACAATCTCTCTGCAGATTGTCAATACCCTTAAATATAGTCATTTGTGCAAAGGGGGGGGGGGGGGGGGGGGGGTGAGAATTGAAGTGAAATGTGGCCGAAAAAATTTCCAGATCTCTGACCCTGATCACGAAGTAAGAGTATCCCTGTCCCCACCCTGATCACGAAGTAAGAGTATCCCTGTCCCCACCCTGATCACGAAGTAATGGTGAATATTAGTAAGAGTATCCCTGTCCCCACCCTGATCACGAAGTAATGTTTGGGAATTGAAAATAATGTTGTACTGTTATACCTGGTGGACAATCTGGATTATCTATAATATTGTACTGTTATACCTGGTGGACAATCTGGATTATCTATAATATTCTCTGGTTCCTCCTCTTCTTCTTCTGCATCCTCTATATAACTCTGTAAACAATGATGATTCATGATAAATAAGTCACAACAAAACATGACTTGATATTAAACAGCTGTTTTTCTAGGGATGTTACTGTCCAAAACAACAGTTGTCTGTTCTACTAGGGATGTTACTGTCCCAAAACAATGTGAAATCAATTTTATTATTACATGTAATAAAATCTATCTAGCACCTATTCTACAACTGGACTGTTACCCCCATTTTTAAATTGAATACATACATGTCAGTAACAATAAAAAGCCATGCTAGGTTGCATCTCATTTTGAAATGTGTAGTGCCTACAGATTAACATCCAATCAAATCTGATATAACACAGCGCTGCAGTCTTACATCCAATCAGATTTATGAATAGTTGATCATCCAGACGCTTAATTGCATTTGGATTCATCTCTATATTGTTATCATTACCAAAAATGGTGGTAATTTTTGATTGGATGATATTTTTACTGTCTAAAAAATTACTTCCATTTATATCAAGAAGTGTATAAAATATTGTACCAAAGTTCACATTTGAATATTTTTATAAAATATTACTTTATCAATTAATTAAACAAATATTATTGTTATGCACAATCAAGAGAGTACATGTATTTTACTGGGATGTCATTTTGTAAGTATAGACATTTTTGCAGGGTTTTCCTGGTCTAATAATAGGGCCCTAAAAATAGAATCAGTTTTGTCTCCACCTATTGGTAGCGAAATAACAAGGTGATCCCAGACACTATTATATATGCATCGGGGTGATCAAGACTAATTTATGTAACATTAAGAATTACAGCAGATATTTTCCAGATGGGTTGCATTTACACATATTTAAAACTAATATTACATCTATGAATTTAAAAAGGAAAACTGATGACTCAAATAGAAATGTTAAATTGCAGATTTTGACTTCTATCTATGTTCACACTTCTAAGTATAAAAACAGTCAATTATGGTCACACACTCGAATACTCAAATTTTGACGATTTCATTCGTTCAGCAATGTAAACCATGAACTCAAAACTAAATAACTTTTAAAACATCTTTCATTTATTGCTCTAACCAAATGACTCCTAAATAATAAAATACAGTGCATTTCATTGAAATTAAAGTCCATTAAAGTGACACACTTTCATCGATTTGAGTGTACTAGTATATGTTTTGTATAATATTCTAAAATCTGACCACAATTCTTTAAAGGACAGAAAAAACCTATTTTACCAGGGATTTCTTTTCATTTCTTAAGATGGACAACCTTCTTTTATACTCTTCATAATATTTCTGTTCAAACTCTGGAAATGATGGCACTTTCAGTTGATTCTTGGGAAATTTGGACTTTTGTGAACCTGATGACAAAATAACATGTATATTCATTACAAATTCTAGTTCTATGATAATTTTCAGTAGATGAAGAAATAAAATTATTATGTTGCACAAATATTCACTGTAAACATTTATTTTGACAGCAAATATGACAAACATGTTATGTTAATACTGAATTTTAAAACAATCTGTAAAAAATCTTCATGCTTGAGCTGATCTAATTGACATACAAAATATTAGAATTTATACATTTACACTGCAAAAATGGATGTAAAGCAAACATCCAATCAATCATATATCATCAAAGCCTAAATAATATATAAAGAGGTAAAAACCTAATCTGTATTGCTATAAATTTTGCTTGATTCAATCAATACAAAGAACAAAATTTGAAAATACAGAAAAGTTAATTTTCAAACCATTTTAAGTACACTGTACATTAAAGCTAATAATGTAACAATATGACTTTAAAAGTCTACATAGTATAGTAAAAAAATAGAAATAATAATATAAAAAGAACTTATACTTTGCTTCATAAGGAACTCTGTCAGATGTGACAGATTTTCTGGAACCAGATGTCTTTTCCTCTTTTTACTTGATGGATCCTCCAAACTTGCTGGTATCCTTAGAAATGATTTTCCTAATATGATAATAAACAGATTTTGAAACACATTCCTAAAAACCAACTTTAAAAAAGTCCATTACAATAACAAATCCCTGTATAGAAAGACATGTAACTCTTTAGCTACAATTATTTACATTTTATTGTAGCTTGTAACTCTTACATCTATAACAAAATAGCCGTGGGCATAAAAAAAAACACTAGAAACATATACATAAAAGAAGTTGCTATCCTTACTGTTACATTTATTTCACTGGAAAATGTTTAAATGAATTAAATGATTTATATATAATCATTCCATCCTTCATATTGATCATTCATTTTGGTGTAGTTATTTGATTTATTGAGACTGGATGTTTGACATCCAATGTTTCATGGTTTAAGAAAAGTTGCTGTTGTAATTTTATGGTGTTATTATTTAGAGCAGTGCACCTATTTTTCCTTAAGGACCAAAATTTGCTGTTTGCCTGTACCCAATAAATTCAAGAAAAAAAGTATCACAGAAATAATATATTTACTGCATGAATACAACTTAAATGTATATACACAGTATCTGATTCCTACTCTCTCAAAGCAATGACGTTGTTTTGGGGTTTTGGTGATTTTTTAAAATGATTCAAACTGAAATAAAATCAATGTATAATTATCTTAATTTCCTAATTAATATTATTGATTAAGATGAAGGGAAATCACGTTCATTTTTTTCAAACTCAATTCAAATTAGATATTACTCATTCTTGGAAGTTTTCAACATGTTTCCAGATGCTAAGTATAATTTAAGACTTACCTTTCCTAAAAGGTCTCTCTGCTATTTTACCAGGATCATGTGGTTCAATTGGCTCCCACATGTTAATTATCTGTAAATAAAAGTATAAGACATTGAAAGAGTCACCTCATAGTATAATTCTTTAATTCTGTTTTGTAAATTATAAACAGTCTCACTGTCTGACTGTGCAAACTTCTGTATAAAGCTAATCACAAATCATTTTAATAGTTGTTTACTTCTGAAAGATATAAGTAACAGATAGCTCCTTCTTGCATCGTGGCAACAGTAAAATAAAAAAAAAACAGAATAAGGATTCAATTCTATTTAGTACTGACTGCACATTATACTTTTATAATTAAGTAAGTCAATATCAACAAGTATCAAGAGCCTTTATCGCTCAACTGATTTAGATAAGCTATGAAAATGGCATTTCCTTGATGTTAAACTCAGTCCTGTAATTTTCAATTTTATACTGGCATAAATAACATAACCTTTGTTGAGACTTCCAAATGAGTGTTGCTGTTCGGTTTCAACTGGTTCAATAGTTTTCCTCAGGGAGCCATTTTACACATTTTTATATAGATTTTTAATTTCTACAATGGCAGCCATATTGGATTTTTGATCAAATAATCAAGCATAACCTTTTAAGAGAACCATTCAATTAACTTTAACATTCAGTATGGCTTCAATTAGCTTTGCAGTTTCAGAAAAAATGGCATTTGAAAGATTTTCTATCAAATAAACAAGCATAAATTCTTAAGAGAACCTTCAAATTAACTTTCACGATATGTCTTCAATCAGCTTTGTAGTTTCAGAAAAGAAAAATTCTTCCTATAGAGTCCTCTGTTAACCTAAGTCTGTAAAGTTAATGGTGGCATTTATAACTGTCTTGTGGGCATACAAAAAAATCCTAGGGAACCATAAAATAAAAAAGGTGTTTCCATTGGTTAACTGGTTTTAAAGAAAAAGCTTTTTGAATTTCCGATTGGCAAAAAAATAATAAGATGGTCCTATATAAAGTTTATTACAACATTACCCGAAGGATTTCGAATAGACAACAATGGAATTTTCCTAATGTACACTTCCGTTCAAAACAAGGTCAAAATTTGGTATGGAAAATTGCTGTATCAAAATGAAAATTCAGCCACATTTCATTACGCTGATTCACTGTGGAAAATAATTGTTCATTTCAAAAATGTAATCTGAGATCTACAAAAGGATCATAAACTTGACCAAACGCTGTAGCAGTTTTCCATTTTGTCAGGCAAACACCTGTCGGAAAGACACGGTAAAGTTTACTTTAAGTAGTTTTGAATTTTCAATTGACATAAAAAACATGAACTATAGAAGACCATCCAAACAATATTGCTAGTAAGTTTTCTTTCAGACAAGAAGCCTTTTAAAACTTTTTCCCATATGGTTCTATGTTTAACAAAATCGTGCTGTGGCAGCCATTTTGAACAACACATTGACATAAAAAACGTACATTTTACAAAGGACCATTCTAACAATTTTTCTAGTAAGTTTTATTTCAATTAGTAAACTGATTTCAGAGAAGAAGCCTTTTTATATATCTTATATAATTTTATATATTAAACTAATTCCTGCGGTGGAAGCCATTTTAGTTTTGTTTTGATCAGATAAAAGACCACAAACTTTGTAAAGATCCCTCCAATGAACGTTGTGACTTAGTTTACAGACCCTGCCACAGCTGGATGCAAAGTAACGACAATAACTTTTCTGGTCAGGTGAGCTCATAACAAATGGCATAAGTTTTCAAGTTTTGGCATACACAGCTTTTTGACAGCATAAAACTTCTCACACAGAATAAATTTACCGGTTTTGGAAGTATTATCTTGACCTGTTTCTGTCTGGCTGACTTCTTTATTCCAACTTCTGAAGCAACATCACCAGCACCCTTATTATGTACAAAAGAGGAATTTTTAATTAACTCATTTCAAGATATTAACATAAACAACCATATATATTTAGTAACATATTTTAACTTACAGTGCTAGAACGTTACATAGGTATAGCTCAGTAATAGTCTCCCCATGTTTTAAAATAGCCTAAAGCTATCAATTATGTACATGAAAACTTGTCTGTGTAAAACAATGTGGGATTCTTTGTAGGTCTGTTTATTTACTATTTACCTGTGTGACAATACATTTTATACAAATTGAACAACTTTGACTACTTTTCCTGTAAGTACAGCAGTCCCTCGCATATAATCCAAACTCTTGTGCACTAAAATTATGGAGTTAAAGAAGTTGCCTCTGATCCAGGGCGAGGGGTTTGTTACATAGGCCTTGGTGAAGAGAAAGAGACCTTATAAATGGTTAACTTCCTTTCAAAACATTTCTGTTGATCAATCATGAAGAAGCATATTTGATGCAGATTTGTTTACATACAACGATCTGTGGACAAACATTAAATATAAAAAAAGGCTCATCAATCTTTTGCCTTTAATGACCATTGAAAGGAAAAAATGGAAAGCTAACACGTAAACAGCTTTCTCTTAACATGGTATTAGTAGATATTTAACAATACATGCTACCATTTAAAATTCAAAACTTTGTGTTTTTTTTTGCTCTAGTCTGTATACAACCCTGAGGATTGAGTGATTTAAGGTAATATGTGAAGGTGGCCAAAATATTGTGGGTTTGTCTGTTTGCCAAAATGGTAGAATTAAATCACATCATTACTTATTCTAAAGAATATAAACCAGCATTTCCGTAAAACAGAAGTGACATAATGTACATATTTTACAATTTTAATATGCTCATGAAATGTAAGTATTCTGTATCATATAGTAATAATTCTATTCATGCTGTAATTTATTTATATTAAGTGCTTTGATTGGATAAAACACTTAAATGGCGTCTTCTCAGAGAATTTATATATCGATATTTCCTCTAAGGGGACTACTTTCAGCATCCAATGTAAACAAGATGGCGTCCTCTGTATCCATCTCTGTGGGTCCCGCTGACCTACAGGTCAGAGGTCATCAACCATGGTATGCGAAACATCGTCTTGATATTATCTACCCACCTTCCAAATATCAAAAGCCTACCTCAGAAGATTACAAAGTTCTGGGCCGGACATGATTTTGGACAGACAGACACACGGATGGACGGACAGACTAATCACTAGAGGGCATCCGCCACTAAGTAGCAGGGCCCTAATAAAATTTGACCTGCAGATTTTTGGCAATATAAGTCTCTGGACACAAACATACCAAAAACCAAACATAAAGCCCTACCCATATAAGGATATAAAAAAAAGGCAAAATACCTGGTAAGAGAACCAAGACTTTTTTAGATGGGCTCATATTAGTTAAAAAATAACACACTGGATACTGACATTTTCACTCTGATTTGGCATGTCTTGCTCTGGGGGACCACCATCAACTTCATCTGTTTGTGTATCAGGGCCATCTCCAGTCACTCCTCCAATCTCCATTCCAAGATCATCACGAGGGGGAACATCAAAAACCAAATCATTGTCACCATCGTCAACTATTTATAGAAGGTATTTTATTTTTTAAACATATAAATATACTGAAAACAGAAACAAAATAGAGAAGACTTAACAGAAATATCATTGGTAAACACATTATGTACTGGTATATTTATATGAAAACATGGATGGTTTTTTAATTAATTAACTTCTTTTGATGAAGCTACAGTACTATGACAAAAAGTGAGTTCCAAAACAATATGGCCGCTAAAGTTGTTTTTCTCATCTGTAAAGTCAGTGACTTTTTTCTAGTAATCGTAACATAAAAAATCATTTTTTGATTATACAGTGACTGACAGTGAAGTAACTTCTGTGAACAGGAAGTTTCAAGGTCGTCTGCTGCTGATGTAAACAATAACAAAATCAAAAATAAAATGGCTTTGCACTGTAAATAATTGTCACCAGGAACTTAGAAAAACATCATACAACTGTAAAAATAAACAGAGAAGTGGCAGACCAAAAATATAAAGACCACGGGGGCAGCAACAACTTCAGAGATAGGTGAAAGTTAACCGTTTAAATTTATAGCCAGTTCAACCAAGTTCTGTTATTAAAGTGTCTAAGTGGACTGTACAGAGAAATTTCCACAAATTGGGATATAAACGATGCACTGTTCGAAAATGTATGGGGATAAGGTAAGATTACCGTAAAAAGCGTCTTTCATGGTGTATGGCTAGGAAACTATTAACAAGTATTGGAAAAGAGTGATCTTCAGTGATGAGATGATGGTGATTATCAAACCTGGTGGAGAAGTTAAAGTATGGATAAACCTGCAGTATGGTGGAGACCTGAATGCCTTGGATACGTTATCATGGGAGCTCAGTCAACTATTAAAACTGATGGTCTGGGGATGTATAACCTATGATGGCGTTGGGACTTTATCCATAGTAAATGGTAATATGAACTTTGAAAAATATATTGACACACTAGAAATAAACTTGTGTCCAGTAATTGCTTATAACTTTGGAGCAATTCCTACTTTCAAGAAGACAATGTACCTTGTCATAAATCTCGACTTTGTGAACATTGGACACAAGACAATAACCTTACTGTGTTACAATAGCCAGCACAAAGTCTTGATTTAAGTTCTATCAAACATATTTGGCTACTGATGAAAAATAAATTGAAAACTAGACTTGTACATGTCAAGACCAAAGCCGATCTTGAGCAGGAACTTTATTTTTCGGTGGAAAAAAGTGCCTTTAATGTATTCAAAGACTTTATAATAGCCTTTCACTGTGATGCAGAGAGATTATAGTCAGGAAAGGATGTATTAACAGTAATTGTGTCTGAATTGGTAAGTACAACTTTATTTTACAAATTTACATTGCAGTAATTAGCAGCCATATTGGAAAACATGGGACTCACTTTTGGCATGGTGCTGTAGATGTGGCAACTTTCAATGGTTTTTTTAATATGCTTATTGCTAGTATATAGACTGACTTTAATAGATTTACTAGTAAATAATTGTTATTTTTTTTGTTTGTCAATAAAAGCAAATAAATTATACCTGATATATTGTTAGCTTCATTGACATGTTCTGCTGTTTGTACTGAGTCTGGAGGATGTTGGTCAGTGTGCAATGATTCTGAAAACAAAACATATACATTATTAATGTGCTTTTTAAAATACAAGAGAGCTTTTTTTGACAACACACATATGTTGTTCTTATCCTGCAATTAAAAAGATGCTTAAAATGTTTCTTATGATAAAATTGTGCATTTAAAAAAATATCTGAACCCCAAAGTACCACAAGTTAAAAACAAAATGTTCTGATTGGTAAATATTTTTGAAGACTATTTTCAGTTGATTGTGAGATCATGTTGCTACCAATGTTAACCAATCATATTGTGGCCGTGGGTAAAAAAATACAACACAAAATGTACATGGAAAACAATACAGGTCGGTTGTATTCCACACCATGTTTTTGTTTTATAAAACAATGATTATAGGATAAAAATACTTATTATTTTATTTTTATTTTATGTTACCATTAACAGGCCTAGACAAATAAAAAATAAAATTGCCATTCCTGAAAAAAAAAAACAACAAATGTGTGGGACAGAACATTTATGCACAGGACAATTTTATTGATTCTTGTATAAATTCAATGGTACTATTGCATGTAGTCCAAGTCCAACTTGTCTTAACCACCACCTCCATATAACTTTCTGTATAAAGACAGGTTAAAATTTGTGTCTAAAAGTAGTTTTATTAATACAAAGAGCATTACAACATTGGACGTATTTTGTAATCTTATGTTGTCAGCTGGTCATTAGTCATCGCCACACTTTTTATATTCTTCAAAGAGCAAAGGCAGAAAAACATATTTTTAAACTGGATTATTTATCATATTTATTGGATAATTTTACCACCTCAAATCCACTCTAGAAGTGTAACAGTAAAGAATACAATAAAACATCAAAGGCAAATAAATTTCATTTTATAATGGGGAATAACATATCAAATTTTCATTTTTTTGTGAAGTTTCCCTTAAATGGATTTCCCCAAAAATCTATAGGCTTCTTACCAAACTGATATGTAACAATATCCCACAAGTTTTTTTTTAAATTAGCATCTGAAAACCAAAATTTTGACGAATGGACTGGTGGACATGAGGACCACTATATACCCCGACTCTGTCGAGCTGGGATATAATAAAATGTTACCATGTTGTGATGAAAAAGACATCTGTAAAGCCTTTTCTAGCAGTGCTAAGTGTGTCATATCTAACAACAGGGTACCAGTCGTGTGAACTAAACAGGTATTCATCTTGAAGTCATTCCTACTCGCCAACACTTCACCCGATTTACTGAAACAATGTTATTATATAACAAATAAGAAATAAATCTAGATCCCTATAATTACTGTGTGACAAAATAAGGAAAAGAAATACAAGATATTCATTCAACTCAAAATATTTTCTTAAAAAGATTGCAGGTTCATATATATATAACTTGTTTTCATGACATGAACTTGAAAATAAAAAATGTGTCTTTGCACACTGATGTCCACCTATTTATTCAGATTAACCTGAAACCTTAAATTTTAGTCTTCCTTCTTCACTCCAAGCTATATTGAAACTTACAACCACATGATATTGATAAAACTACTTCAATTGCGGCAACCTACTACCTTAATCTTTTTGATGCTATTGGAAGCAGTAGCTCCATGGTCAGGGTGTGAAGCCAATAGAAGTGGTAGAGATCTTAGGTAGTGAGCCCACCAGAGAGAGAACATAATTACAGTTTCAACATAAATTCAAGAATTAAATAAAAAGGCACAGCATTTACAATATATTTAACAAACCTCTTTGTAATAACACTACGTTTTACATAACAATATTGACACTTTCATTTTTATGATTATATTCTATTTTTAACTTTATATTCTAATTTTAGTCGTTAACAGCAACCATTGTTTATTGAAGCGTCATAAGCTGTACCTGAAATAGTACCTAAGCTCTGTAATTTTATGAAAAATTGTCCTGATTACGTAGGGGTGAAACGATACTCCGAAGTACCGAAAATCCACGGTATTTTGGTGAATTTCGGTGTACGGTACAAAATTGATAATTTTCGTTTTGGTACGGGTTCGGGACCGAACATCACTATTTTTAGCATTTTCCGTTGGAAATCTTCAATGCGGAGATACAAAACTCCGCTATAGCTATGGCTGAGGAAAACGTGATTGCGGATGGTAGTGCCGTGATTAAATTGAAAGATCTACCGGCAAGTTATAGATCTCAATATGAATACATATAACAAAAATCAATTAATATATATATAACGATCGAATGTATCATATCGTAAGTAATAGTATCATTGAGAAATTTTACGATATGTATCGTATCGTTGAGTAACTATCGTTTGACGGCAGGTAACTGCCGAAACTAGTCAACCAGAATAAACATAGATTGTTGCATCCTACGAATTGTTGTTGTCAATCCTTTAATTGTTCTACTTTTACAACAACGACCCTGCATAACTAAAGGTATCCACTTCTTAGGAGCGTTAACTGAAGATCAACTTACACAGTGTTGGTTCACCTTTTCCTCTATAGTTGTGGGAGAATACCTATACTTGGTATTATCAAAGGAGCATATAGACTCAGCTGTTGATACAACAGAAAACGGAGAAGTATAAACAAATAAATATTTCTAAAAAATGCATAAGTGATTTCATCTTATTGACTGTTATGAAGGCAGATCAGATTTTGAGATTATTGGGTCATAAACTCTTGGCTCGTGAAGAAGAAATGCTGTGAGCAATGTTGAATATTGCAATATCTGCAAAAACAATAAAAAACAGATATGATTTATTCACATCTACACAGTTTACCTTAAAAGTGGCTTATCTCCCTTTTCACTATCATCAAAAGGAATTAATGATAGCGGCATTTGAGGAACTGGTAGAATACACTGCAAAAAATATATTACACAGCTCATTTTTTTTATGTATCTGACAATATATTTATGGTCAACTATAATCTTTAATTCTTCTGAAATATCTTCTTTTTTTTTTATTAAGGTATCTGACCCATAATTAAAGTTGCCATTTAATTTTAATTTTCGACCGAGAAATCCAGTTTTTTTTATTCAATGTATTGCTAATTAATGATACAAATTAAATAAAGTTTCACTCTAAGTCAATTTTAACAGTTGCGAGTAATAAAACTTAGTTACTCAAATAATTTTTCTGATAATTGCAAAACATTACCAAGGTCTGCTTCATTAAAAATCTGCAGACATCCGGGACACCATCTATGATCACATGGTCAATTTCGATCCGGAGACCTTAAAATACTGTGTACAGTGTGTGTACAACTTTTTAACCAGAGCTAGTCAGTATTGTTCCCATTGGTTAACCAGTTTCAAGGAAGATTTTTTTTAAATTATTCCCAGAGGGTCCTATTTTAAGATATGGTGGCAGCCATTTTGATTTACCATTTGGCAATAAAAAACATGAACTTTTAAGAAGACCATCAAAACAATATTGCCAGTAAGTTTTGTTACCATTGGTTAAACAGTTTTAAAAATGAGGACTTTTAAAACTTTTTCACATAGGGTCCAATGTTAATCTATGTCCTGCTGTGGTGGCCATTTTGAATTTCCAATTGGCAATAAAAAACATAAACTTATAGCAGACCATCAAAACATTATTGCCAGTAAGTTTTGTTACCATTGGTTACCTGGTTTCAGAGAAGAAGATTTTAAAAACTTTTTCCCATAGGGTCCTATGTTAAACTAAGTCCTGCAGTGGCAGCCCTTTTGAATTTCCAATAGGCATAAAAAAATATAAACTTTATTAAGGACCATTCAAACAAAATTGCTCGTAAGTTTTGTTTCAATTGGTTTACCGGTTTCAGGGATGAAGCCATTTAATGAATTTCCTATTAAAAACTTCATAGAGGACCATCCAATCAAAATTCATTTGTCTAAAATGTTAATGTAGTTAATTTTCTGAAAACTATAGACTACAGTATTCATGAACAGCAATGATATGATAATTACTGATATGTGACATTTTCTTTTGATCGTAATGCAATTCCTCTATTGACATTATCACCACGCTGCACAATTTAATAAATTATGCAGAGCACTTCGACGCAATACCAATGCTGAGAATTCCATGCTCGCAAAATAAATTACAATAAATTTATTTATTAACAACATTACCTTGTCATCTGATTCTTCCTTTAATATAATATTTTTGTGTTCCTGTATATCATCTAACGTCAAAAACTGAAATAGATAAATAAACCAACAAATAACTGACACTGATAAATATACCAACTAGAGGCTCTTAAGAGCCTGTATTGCTCACCTGACTTAATACAACAAAACTTTTTAGGGACAAGACTTTTCTTACAAATTTTGACAGAGTTTATGTGAAGAAGCTGTTTCTATGAATGTAGCCATGTAGAATTTCCAATCAGCAGCAATTTGTAGGACAGTTTCTGAGAAAAAGCTATTTAATGTTTTTTCATAGGTTAGTATGTTAAATGACGTTCCATGATGGCAACAATATTGCACATTGTATTTTGGATCGAAAACAAAAAACTCAAAATTAGTAGAGGACCATACAATATCACATATCCTTCTGCCAAGCGGTTTGTCAGGAAACAAATTTTGAAATTTCAGCCCACCAGAACATGTTGCAGCTCTGGCAGCCATGTTGAATTTCGTATCGGCTCTAAAAACTTAACTTAAAATAATAAGATTACTATTCAAGATTCACTTCTGTATTATTTGGTTTGATTGTGTGGAACAGTTCAAGAGAAGAAGCTGTATGTATGGTTTCCCATAAGGTACGATGTTAACCTGAGTTCCACGGTGGTGGCAATCTTGGATTTTGGATCATAACAAAAAAACTCAAACTTTGTAGAGAACCATCTAAGGTACATTTATGCAATATTTCAAATCAATCTGCCATGCAGTTTATAAAAAAAGATGATTTTCGAAATTTTAGCCAATCATAACCCATTATTGGACCTGGAAACTATCTTCAATTTGAAATTGGCTCGAAAAACTCAAAATAATAAGGCAAATATCAGATCATCATTTCTTCATAATTTGACTTCATTGTTTGGAACAGCTTTTGAGAAGAAGTTGTCTGTATGTTTTTCCCACAGGGTCCTATGTTAAACTAGGTCCTGCGAAGGTGGCCATATTGGATTTTGGGTTGGCACATAAAACAAACTTTGTAGAGTACTATCTAAGGTATATTTATGCAATATTTCAAGTCAATCTGGCAAGCAGTTTATGAGAAGAAGATTTTTGAAATTCAGCCAATCAAACAAAGACGATGACAGATGCCAAGTGATGAGAATCGCTCACACTGCCAATATGATATATTTTGAAGAACCCGTCCAATACAAAATTAACTAGTCCAATATCGGAATTGGCCCAATTTGACCTGTATTGGCCTGGTTGTTTTGTGCCTAGTTAATTAATAAAGAAATCATTACCTGATGATTTCTGTTTAGCCAAGTTATTGGTCCTCGTTCAGCTGTATTGGCCACAGGCAATACAGCAAGCCTTCTAGCAATAGCTACACCAATACAGAAATCATCATGTAACATGAGTGGACTGTTAGCTTTTAAGTCCTATTATCTCCCTTTAACGATATCCGAGGTAAATAAAAATCCTTCATGCACATCCCAGGCTCACCACACTGCGCAAAGTGGGCGACAAAGTCGCCCTACTGGGACCTGAAGTCGCCCTAATGCGACTCAAAAGCGAAATCTAAGTTGCCCTGTTTTTTCCCTCAAGTCCCCTGATGGTTCACAGATACTTGTATATGATCTGGTCCAAATAATTCACACAGACTAGCAATTTATCACTAAATGTGTAATCCAATAAAAACGGCAAACAATATGCGCATTTAATATATTTTTAAACGATTTACGTCTTTCAAATGGATTACACGCCATTTGTTTTTACTAAATACCGGAAGTGAACAACAAAGAAAAGTAAAGTACAACGGCCCATATAATGAAAAATCTTAATTTTTTTTTATAAACAAACACTTTTAATTGGTTTCAAACTTCCGTTCTTTGAAAGTGTATTTTATTTTAACAATTTTCTTTGATAAATATATGAGGTGTACTTGAAAGAATAAAGATGTATAGTAATTATTGACATCATGATAAGTTCTGTAAATGGGTGTCCCATGAAGCAATTTGGATCAGCACAAATTTGTCCAAGTGAAAGTGTGCTGAACAGAAGAATTATTTCTGGGTTTAATGTAATCTTATTCTTTCTATCTTCTTTGGAAATTTAGCTCAGATAAACATGGCATGTTAATAACAAACTGTTAGGAACATTATGATATACAAAAACTCATGAATGAAGTTTGTCTGCACATAATGTTTTTGTTGATCTATTTTTATTTGTGAATACCTTGTATGACTACAAGTACTGAAGGGGATAGAAAAATAGTTGCTATATCTGGTGCTTTTTTCATTGATTAATGATAAAGTTTATATGCTGTTTGATATTGCATACCATGAATAATAATGAAAAAGAAAGAAAAAAAAACTGAATCTGAGTTTGTTATGGTTTAAAAACACAAGAGAAATAACCCTGGAAATTGATGTAAATAATGAAAAATGTATGTAACTGCGAAATAAATTATTTGTACGGGCCCCAGACTTCTACCTAGTATCTCCCTATAAGGGCCTGACTTCTCCCTGTTTGGCTGCCAGAGAGAAGTCACTTCTCCCTACTTTTTTAGAGTGTGGTGACCCCTGCACATCTACATATAATGTGCTGCATTTATGCTGTTACATTAAATTTCATCAAGCGGTTTAGGAGGAGTTGCGCTAACAAGGGATGTGGACAGACAGACAGACAGCGTGATTCCTATACCCCCCCCCCCCCCCCCAAACAAGTTTGCGGGGGTATAATAATACCATAACTGAAACCGGTAAATAAACCTACAAAAACTAAATCCGTTAAATAAACCAATACATGTAGGTAACTAAAATGGGTAAAGAAACCAATACATAACTGAAACTGGTAAATAAAACAATACATAACTGAAACCGGTTAATAAAACAATACATAACTGAAACTGGTAAATAAAACAATACATAACTGAAACTGGTAAATAAACCAATACATAACTGAAACTGGTAAATAAAACAATACATAACTGAAACCGGTTAATAAAACAATACATAACTGAAACTGGTAAATAAAACAATACATAACTGAAACCGGTTAATAAAACAATACATAACTGAAACCGGTTAATAAAACAATACATAACTGAAACTGGTAAATAAAACAATACATAACTGAAACCGGTTAATAAAACAATACATAACTGAAACCGGTTAATAAAACAATACATAACTGAAACTGGTAAATAAACCAATACATAACTGAAACCGGTAAATAAACCAACAAATAACTGAAACCGGTAAATAAACCAACAAATAACTGAAACCAACAAATAATAGAAATGGACAAAGAAAATAATACATGAAGGGTAACTAAAATGGGAAAACAAACAATACATAACTGATAAGGGAAAAATAAACCAATAAAAAACTGAAACAGGTTAATAGATATATACAAACACTTCTAAACTAAGTTGTGATTCAGAAAGAACAAAGTCACAATATTCTAGTTAAGCTTTATAGTTTCCGGTTTTAAATGTCATGCATATCTTGAATGGAAATTGTTACAAATTTCCATGCTTCCCTGAGGGCAATGTCTGATCATCCAATAAAGAACAATCGGACACAGTTTGGTTCCCATTAGCTAAGTAGCTTCAGAACAGTTTTGCTTACAGACAACTGAATCCCACTAATGGCAAAGGTTCACATCATCTTTGTTCGGTTGAGAGAAAAAAATACATCATTTATTCTTAACATCCAAAATTATTCATAATATATACCACTTATGTGCAATAATACATATAAATGTAGACCCTTAGTTCTGTATTCTTGCATTGTTAAACTATTTAATTTTTTTCAAAATAAAACAATCTAAAGATTTTGTGTGTTGCATATTGCATCCCAGAAGAATTTTTATATCAAAACACTTTTCATAACAAATAAAATTTAGGAAAAAGATCATTATTCTTACTTTATATTAAACAACAACATTTTTGGTAAAATAAATTATTATAAAGATGAAGATTATGACATTAATTACCTCCTCATCTTCACCATTTTGATCGGTACCATCCTCATCGTTGTTACCATCGTCATCTCCTTGTGGTTTCTGTTTCCTGCAACAATATAAAAAATGTACTCCAAGTAAACAGTGAATTTGATCAAAGGACTAATGGGATTGCCATGTTAGGTCATTTTCTAGCTATATTGGTCACTTATTATTTTAAAGTTTTTTGCAGACAGACCAGCCAATTCTAGCAGATAATCTTTCACACTAAGTTAAAATGTTTCATAAAAGCTTCAAAGGTGACCTACACATATAGAAATGAACTTGATATCAGTGAAATGATATCCATCTCTGTGGGAAACACTGTAAATTAGTTTTGATTAGATAATTGTAAGAACATATGCCTGTACAAGAATTTGTTATTCAAAAAACAAAGATGGAATGAGGTCGATGGTCACTAACCATAATACACAACAAGATACATGTACCTTGAAAAGATCTATCCACAATACAAATATCAAAAGCCTCAAAAGAGAAAAAAGTTTTAGCCAGGGCACAAATTGGTCATTCAGAAAGTATAATAACCTTGAAGTTAACTGTCAAAGGTAAAATAAATATCAACTATCAAGACTACCTCAAAAGAGAAGAAAGTTATAGCCCTGACAGGATTAGTTTTGGACGGACACACTGACAGACTGAGCACAATATATAGGCTCCGCCATAAAGTGGCAGAGCCCTTATAACAACATAGTGCCCTCGACTATTTAGTCTCTTGGTGCATTTAGTCACTTTATCGAAGTTGTTTAATCAAAAGAATGTAAACTGAGCTGTTGGTCATGCTCCTAACAGGACATTACAGCTTAAACTTTGTTCTTTGTTTGACTTTCCTTGTTTAGTTAAGTCACCGAACTATAACGTGACATTTGAAAATATACATGTTAATTCATAGTGATAATTACAATTTACATAGTGTTTCCTGTTTAATTTCATATCCTAAATTGTTATATCTGTATCTTTATTCATAAACTTATTTTGATAGGCACAGAGATAAAAAATATAGCATATAAAAAACTAGTACAAGGGTAAAGAGAAACAAAAAATACATATTACATCTAAACATCACCATCCTGTTCTCTCTGTAAACTAGTTACATTGGTTTATCAGCCAATTAAAATGGTCCCAGCAAAGTCTATAGAAACAAAGGCCTTAAACCCCTTTAACAGCCACCCCTTAAAACTGTACATCAGTGGTATTTGTACAACCGAACAGCAATACACAAAGTAATACCTGCCATCCAACTTTCACGTAATTGTTGCAAAAACAGATCAGGTCAATTTAGCTGCATGGTTTTTATTATTAATGTCGTTTGAATAATTTCAATCAGGTGTTGAAAGGGTTTATGATCTCGATCCAAGCTAATCAATGACGGCAAACATGTGTATTTACTAGTTGTAAAATAAACAGTCAATTTAATCATTAGATGTCCTGGAAATGGTTAATACATCATGATGAGTAAAACACATACCCCTCTATGGCCCTATAATTCAGGAAATAGCACTTCAGTTTGCCACAGAGTTACAGATTCAAGAGGTGGCAGAGTGGTCAAGGTAGTTCGTCTACTATTGATCACGTGGTCTGTCAACACTGAGATTGCCGGTTCGATTTTCACTGCAGGCAGGGTTGCCAGTTTTCCTACCGCAGGTCGGGGGTTTTCTCCGGGTACTCCGGCTTCTCCCCCAATAAAAACTGGACGCCATGATATAGCTGAAAAATTGCTGAAAGTGGCGTTAAACACCATTCAAACAAAACAAAACAGATTCAAGAGTTCAATGCATCAAATGGCAGTTTGGAAAAATGAAGATCAGTTCATGCCTTCAAAGTTAGTGAGAAAGAGCCTGCATTGATCTGACAACAGTAGAAGACTACTGCAAAAGATTACCCAAGATCACTAAAAACTATGCATCATCAGACATCTTCAATTTTGATGAGACTGGCCTTTTTTACCATGCTTTACTAGACAAGACCTAGAGATAAGAGAATCTGAGACCAGTCTTCAAAAGGATTAAAAAATGCAAATTGATTGTTATATTCGCCTGCAAGTGCAACTGGTGAAAAATTGAAGCCACTTGTTATAGAGAAATCATTCACACTTTCATCCACTGGATACGCACCATCAACACCACAATGTCTCGATGTTCCTAGACAATGCCTCCTCACACTTTAATGAACCAAAACTCTGCAATGTAAGACTCATTATCCATGCTTCAATGACAGCATACCCACCACCAATTAGAAAAGAGAACTTATAAGCTGCCACCAACCTGAATCTGCAGATAACAGCCACGACGAAGACACCAATCCATCTTCTGAGGAACTGAAACAGTCCATGTCACTAAAGCTGTTAGCCTAGCTGTGAGAGATTTACACGAGAACCTATATAACTTCAAGACTCCCTCAAACTCAAAAGGTAGGAAGCAAAATCCATCTATATAAGTATGAAAGATGTCTACTTATGTCATTGTAATTTGAATATACAAATATGTAACAGAATGCTTCAACTAATCTATCTGATTATTGTACTGTAATGCCCAATAGTTCCTTCTGTATAATGTATAACTTACTTCTTATTTGCTAGGAGGTCCAAGGTCTGATATACCAAAGTGTACAAATATTCAACCTGAAAAAGAGAAAACAAACGCTTTGTACTAAAAATTCATACAACAAATATACTCCAACACATTGCTACTGTAATGTTAATTTCAATTATTAATTGTGACTATATCCAGCTTTTTTTAATAAGGTCAATTTTAGTGAGTAAAATTGGGGACATCATCTTCGCTAGCCAAGGGTTATGATCTGATACTCTTACATGCTGATAATATACAGGAAATAACAAACATTAAATAATGCCCAGGCTTAAAGTACCACAATACCACAGGATTTTCATATACATTAAAAAAAGAAAAAAATTCAGCAAAATATCAATATTATTTCTTTTCCTATCACTTATTTCCCCTTTTTAGATGGGGCTAGATTTAAAAAATTGTTTATTTGCCTTAGACTGGCATCAAAAATATAGGGTCGGTATGTAGGTAGGGCTTTTTTTTCTTGAAAACAAAAATCACCGATATTTTCCAACTTGCTTTCCCAACTACATCTACTATTAACTCCTCATTGATGCCACATACTTCATTATTATAACATTGTTTAGTAATTGAAATAGCTTGTGTTTATATGATGGAATAAATTAAACAAAAGAATCCGGGGATTTAAAAATAAGTCAATTTACAACACAAGGTCGTCAAGGAATTATATTAAGAGGAAAACATGTTCTACTCCTAGCTGTAGAATGGTCATAGTTTTAATTTCTCATTCTGTTCAACATTTTTGGTTCTATAATCAGGCTTTTCAAAGTCTGACACATTTTCTTTGGCTTTTTTACCTTTTTGACTAGAGCACTTTAACAAATTGTAAATGCATCCCAAGTTTACATGTATTAAAAAATATATACAGTTTCTTTCTGGTCTGCTCTCTCAGTTTCGTGTGGAGTTACTCATTTGCTTTTTATGTTTTTCATGTGTACACGTTGATTAATTCTTTCTGAATCAAGATACAGTGAAAAACTACACTTCTAATGTATTTATTTGTATATTATTTGTGTCATTATTTTCCAACAAGTTCTAAGTATACATGGTTGGCAGATACACTGTCATGTCACACCATTAATATGTCCTACTTTAAAAAAGTTTTTCACGTTTTTATGGCCTGTTAGAAGGGATTACAAATACTTGTAATTTTGACTGACTAAATTTCAAATTTTTTATTCTGAAAGTAAAGAATTTTGATTATAAAAAAATTTACTCCCAGGACGTAGTCTATAAGGCAACCCTTGAACTCGCTTGGGATGACATATAATATATTACCTGTAGTTAGAGCCTTCAGGGTCACTGAGGGCCTGTCATGATGCTAGGAAAGGTTATTTTTCTAGTGCTTATTTTTCCAGCACCTTTACTTATTATTTCAAGGTCCATGACACCACTAGTAGAGTTCATAAAGATTTTTTGGTAAAAAAGTTTAATTTTTGATGCCACCTTCTTTGGCAACTTTATAAGTGACTTGACAGTTCTAGTTATCTAGAACATCAAAATCATTTCTTTTTGCCCCAGCTGGTTTGGTGGAAATGTTTTCACACTTAATATTTCTATGATCTTCATTCAGCAATGTAAGCAACGAATCCAGAGCAAAGTGTACTGTTAAAACATCATGCATTAGTTGCTATAAACAAATAATTTCTCAATAATAATATATTATAATAAAAATCACAGTCCAATAAAAGATACCAAGAGCAAGACATTTTCATCAATGAAATTTTTAGTGTACTGTAATATATATCAATGGAACTATTGATCACGTGGTCTGTAAACACTGAGATTGCGGGTTTGATACTCACAGCAGACAGGGTGTACTTGACTCCAATCTTAAATGACAATTGCCAGTTTTCCTACCGCAGGTCGGGTTCTCTACGGGTACTCCGGCTTCCTCCCCCCAAAAAAACTGGACAACACGATATATCGGAAAAATTGCTGAAAGTGGCGTTAAGACACCATTCAAACAAACAAAATATATATCAATGATGAATTTCACATAGTAAAGTGTAACCAGTTCATCAAGAAGATGATCTCCTTCCAGGTTTTAAAGTTTAAGTTTTAACATTATTCTTAACAAAATATTCTTTCATCACTTGACTGCTTTAACTCAACTAAAATAACTTAAGCGTGTAGGTGACACATAGAAAGGAATGCAAAAGATCCGAAGTAATATAAAAATAAAAAACATTAAACTAATTAAAACTTTCGGGAGGCTTAAGGTATAGTCTGTATGGCTATGGCAAACCTTTTAAATCGGGCCTGGTGATTTGCCACTTGTCACATCTGTTTACATATCACTTTGGTCTAACATGCCTCTATTTGTAATGATATTGCAGATTTTCATCAAAAAAATTAAAAAGTATAAATTACTACACCACGTACAGATGTAATAAATTGCTTAAAACTAACAATACTTATTTACTTAAATACAATATGCCTTGAATAAACTGCTTATTATTCAAGGTCTTTCCAAACATTTCACATGATCTTGTGAGACTAAATAACTTATCTTGCTCAAGGGAAAGGCTTACAAATACGACATGATTATATGTCCATTATAATAGTTCTTGATTTCAATTCAGGGCTCACACTAGGTCAGAATTAAAGGGAGAAGTCACTTCTCATTTTTGAGGCTGACAGAGAGATCCAGAGAAAAGTGGGAATATTACAGGAAAAAAACTAATTGAAACTTTCAGTAATTCTAATAAATTTTGACAGTAGTTTAGGAAATTTGTCAGTTATCTCCAATTAACTTGCATGTAAAGCTAGACAGGATCTGAATGCATAAATCATCCTCAACCTGTTAACTGTTTCTACAAAAATGTTAAATTATGTCATACATTGCAGATAACTTGAATAATGGACACAGATTTTTTGTTTGATCTTTGACTTCTGATTTATTTCCTGAATACCAATTTACCTTTTTACTATAAACACATGCTGACCCCTGTATAACCATAGCTGCCTCAGCAAAGTTCATAGTCGTCAGTCCTCCATCAAATGATATAGTGACTTCCTCTAACTACAACAGATTCAGCAAAACTCACAAATAATTTTTTTATATTTATATTTTTTAATAATTTATGCTGTATTCATTTATACATGGGCTTAGTCTTCAGTGTTCCAGCTAGGATTTGGGTGCATGAGAAGGGCACTTTTTCGCGTATTTGCATTTTTTTTTGTGTGATTGCAGTTGTGGCACTTTTGTTGTTATTATTATTTGAATAAGTGTTCTGTTTGCTGTTTTGCTCCTTTGTTTTCATTTTAAAGTAAATTTTAAAAATATTTGTACATTTAATTAATTGAAAAGTGACTGCCAAAATACTATTTGTTACTGTGTTTCAATCTTTGTGGTTGCAACTTCAACACAAGCAGCATTGTATTTTGCAAGTTCTGGAACTAAGTTCATATCCGCTAAGGAGATTTCCGTATTTTCAGTTGGTTTATACTGGTTGCTGCGAGTATTTTTACTTAATGCTATTTGAACATAGAAAAAGGCAGTTGGGTACCAGCTTTCACTTTTTGTTTTAAAAAATGGTGTGTTCAATGATAAACATGGAGCTGTCACAAATATTCGAAGATATCTCTCACAAAGGTCAATAAAAAAGGTTTTAGCTATTGCCAATCTGGATCATAACTAAGCCAATGAACATGCTTTGTTTAGGTAATAACATTTTTGAAGTGACAAAACTTGAAATATACTGTACATGCAAAATGTGTCTTAGCGTCCGATAATTTCAAACCCTGATATCCAGTGGCTATTTATGTAAAACTGTTCAAAGATATATCGGCTTGTGTTTTTGATTGTGAAGTATAGTTAATACTAAAAAAGGATCAAAGTTGAAATTTGATAATATGAAGTTGCCTGACCATGTCACGTGTGTACAAGTCCCCACTGTCTTCCACTAATTAAATAATCAAAATCATAAGGAAATTACAAAAATCTATTGAGTTAATTAGGTATAAAACACTATAATTACTCTTAATTTTAGAAAAGAAAATTAATTGGAGCAATAGTGATAAGGGGCATCAATGGGGACACAGGGGTGCTTGAGAGGGGCACAGGGGTGTGGCGCCCCTCTATTCCACACTAGCTGGCACACTGGCCTTTATATTTGAGTATTTTTTTACCGAGTAACAGCTACATGCATGATTTATGTGGGATTTAATTAATTTTATTCTTTTAACTACGCCCCGTGCGGGATCCGGGTGGCTAAAAGAGACCGCAGTCGTGCTAGCTTGTCGTAAAAGGCTACTAAATAGCGCCCAGTACCCTGACCGGCGTGTCAGGTCGGTTTGCCTAAAGACCAACTGGGATGTGTGCCCCAGGTGGTTGAATGGGGTACCCCTGGCAAGCTGGGGTTGTCAGGCCATAATACGGAAAACCTGACCGCAAACCATATTAGTGCACCGTGTTGGGAAAAATGCCACGTTCCTCGCACGTTAAAGAACGCTGCTGTAGTATTCAGTATGAGTAGGGATTTCAATCCCGCTACAGGAGGCTAAATTGCCAGACCCTATCCACCCTCCCATTTGCTAGTGGCAATCTAAAATCTGTTACCCCTATTTTTCCTTGTGTCCCATCCCATTTTCATTCATCATCATTTCATGTTCATTTTATCATCCATTTCATGTTCATCGCCTGAATATAGCTGAAATATTGCTGCCCGGGCGTTAAACACCATTAATCAATCAATCAATCAATCTTTTAACTACTAGTACTATGTCTGCAATTGAAACCTCTTTGTTAAGAGACTAAAGCTGAATAATGACAACTGAACGATGAAACCAAACACAATTGGACAGTTTGCCTGTGAATAAATTATACCGAAAAAATACAGTTATTTTGGTGTTTTTCTCTCAAAAGCCATGTGTTTTATTTCGGCGTTTCACACATTACATATAAAACAAATAAAATACCATAAAATATCAACAACCTGACTTGAAAAAAATAATGTTAATTCATTTACCTATTACACCAGAATAATTGCTAAATAAACAGGTCAACAGGTGAACAAAATAAAAGTTGGCTCAATGGGAAGACACCAACAAATGTTCAATATTCTTTTCAAATTAGAACCTGTTTTGCATGAAATGGTGAATCACAATTTAGAGAATGAACAAATTAACAATAAAACCCAACAATAAAACTAAACATTTTTTATACAAAATTCTTAAATAGGGCTTTGTAAACCTTCCACAAATAAGCAAATTTTGATAAGCTATGCAGAGATTTTTTATTAACAAACCTCTGACAAGTAGTCCTCAAGCTGTTCAGCAATATTGACATCCCAGTTCTTTATTAAATCTCTGATTGGCTGTATTAACTGTGAGTATCTGGTTTCCAGATCACCCTGACCATGTGTTTGTGAAGCTGTTATTGTCATGATTCTGTAATTTTAAACAACATATTGTACGTAAATATATGCTGCATATAATACTTGATAGGCATTTAGAACTTAAACTTTACTCTTACAACTCAGAGGGGCCTCGGTGGCCGAGTGGTTAAGATAGTTCATCTACTATTGATCTTGTGGTCTGTTAACACCGAGATTCTCACTGCAGGCAGGGTGTACTCGAATCCTTTCTTATTTGACAAGGATTGCCAGTTTTCCTACATCAGGTCGGGTGTTTTCTCCTGGTACCCGGCTTCCTCCCCCAATAATAACTGGACGCCAGTGTATTAATACAAAAAATCTCAAATAATGCAGAATCTGACAAATTGACTTCTTTCCAATTTTAAAAAATGCCACCAAGTGTCTACTTCCGCTACTAAAAACTAACGCAATGGCCGCAGTTTGTCCTGTTGACAACTTTTGAAATGGACAATTGTCTTTGAAAAATTTAAGCGCTTCATGTTAATGACAGGTGTCAAAAGTGAGGATGTTATTAAAACTCCTTGCTGTGTAAACATAGTTGTTAATGAATTAACCAATGTTTATTACCCTTTTTATCTGATGCTAATTAATCTAAGATAGAACCTCGGTTGTTTTATAGCTTGATTAAACAAGCTATATAATACCAGTGACATTCGTGTTCCAATATTCAAACTCATCTGTTGCCTATGGCTATAGTAACATCTTCTAATGAGGTTAATTAGATGATAATATACTTGGCATAGACAAACAGTACAGAACAATGCAAAACATAGTCTTTTAGTGATGATAGACATGTTTTTTTAACTGGAAGTAAAAAGGAAGATAAATCATGTAAAACTGGAAATGGGTCAATTAATCTTCAAACCAATTTCCGAGGAATTTACGTCATGAATGTGTAATATCTGTGCCAATGCTTTCTTTTATTGCTTTGTACCTTTCAATCTTAGTTTTATTCTGCATTGAGCTTTCTTTATCACCTTGTAACTTTTCGTTTAGCCTGCATATACTTGACAGGCATTACAGTCTTCGCGAAATATGCCGGTCCGCCGGACCCGTCCGGTAAAATTGCCATTGGACCGGCAGTCTATTTAATTGTGTCTGACCAAATGACCGGCAGATAAATTTCATGAGACGCGGTCTGATGATTTTTTGTTTTGCGACCGACAATCAGTTGACCTTTTTATCTTCTTAATTTACGTAACTTAATCGAAAGTCACCACAAAATTAGTTTTAATTATACTTAACACCGGTATTCCATTGTTATTCCCTTTTAATTATAATCGCGCAAAGCATCTATTCTAATATATAAACCAGTGTCATACAAAATCAGGACCGGAATCAAATTTTGATCTACAAATAAAATGAAGATAAAGAAGGCTGTTCTAATTTTCAAACTGAGTTTTTGAATTTTGAAAATATATTGAAAATAGTAGAGATTAACATTATTATTACCCTACTCAGAAACTCTTAATGTAATTACATTGGTTGATTATTTTTAATACTTGCTTATGTTTCAATCAATATTGTTAACTGTGTTCTATGTTAAAAATTTTAATTGATAATAAGTAAAATGGATTTGATCGAAAACCCAAATTGAAACATTGACTTTCTTATAATTTTGCCTAACATCAAACTCAAATGTAAATATATTGAGATTTTTATAAAAAAATCTTTTATCTGTATCTAATAAATAAAATCAAGTAGTGATTTAACAAATAATTTGTGATCTCAAACACAAAGATTTTATAACTGAATTTTTCATGAGTATTGTTGTATTGAAAATTTCGGTCCGGCACAATTGTCTTCGGTCAGGCAGGTGGACATAGATGGCCAGACCGAATGTCAGGCATGTCATTTGCAACTTTCGTGAAGACTGGGCATATTTAAGTAGGACCGATTACACTAACAGAATAAAATCACTATAACATAACGGCCAGTAATTTAACTAAAACAGCGGTTTATTCAATTTTTGGATCTCCTGTACCTGGCGATCACAATGTACTGGTTTACCTGTATTGTTAACAATACTGGAACAAAATTTTATTCCAGTATTGTAACAAATTTTCTAAAACATACACAAAACTGGAATATTAATGTTCCAGTTCCAGTATTGTTCCCTGATTAATGTGTAACAACTGCTAGAATAAAACAAAATGTACATGTAAATCTTAAAGAGTATACAATAAATGTTTAAAAAAAAATTTGGAGAGTTTCTCAGTTAGCAAAAAAACCCCTGAAATATCTGATGACCCAAATATTGCTGTAGCTCTGTCCATCAAGTCATCACTTAAGTTCATTATGTCCTTAAAGAAGAGTGAACTGCAGCAGAAGATGATTGAAAACCAAGATACAGCAGAACTGTCGAAGAAAGAAGGCCACCTACCCATTAAGACGATTAATGATTTAAGACTTACTTTAATTACAATTGCTGTGTATGAACATTTGAATTCATAATTGTGTAATATTTGAAAATTTAAAATTTATTTTATTATGTGCTTTCACTGTCAGTTTTATAGTGCTGACTGTAACTGTACTCTAGTATCTTCACTAGGGAGAAAAGTGCAACAGTTTGTAATAAAGATAAATTAAGTACTGTTTATATCAGGGTCATAAAATACCTCAAATCAGTTATTTTAATTAAAACACTAATAAAAACATGAAAGTTAATTACACTGAAAATGAACAATACTGGAACAATACTAACATTAATTTATTGAAAATAAACAATACTGGAATGAAATTTTGTTCCAGTGTTGTTTACTGGTATACCAGTATTGTGATCGCCAAGTACAGGAGAGGGAAATTTTTAAGAAATCATTTGTTTATGTAAATACATGCAAGATATTTTAACAGTACAGATAGCTTTAGATTCAATGTTTATATCGAATGTAGAAAAAGTATGGACGAAAATCTAGTAAGTAACGATACGGTAACCGGACAACTCAGACCGCAGACAACTCGGACCGTAGTAAAGACCACTCGGCCTGTAGAAAATAAGACAACTCGGACCGCATTTATTTCTTATACTGCCATTAAAATATTAAAATACGATAGTCCTGTTTATAATTTCTACTCGAATGTAAATTATACTGATTTAATTATATAAAGGTTAAATGTTAAAATGAGAAATGCGACACAATTAACAACATTAAATCTTAAGAATTCAGAATACACTCACAATTATTTGTGGCTTCAATTAATGTGATCCGTAATCATGTTGTTTAGTTAATAATAATTTAAAAATAATTATTTTAAGATCTGAAAGAATTTGAACTTGTTTCGTGTAAATAAGTGAATTGTTTCAAATAAGTGAATTTAGTGAAACTTAATTAGATAAGAAACTTCTGTGATTCCAAATGAGTAGCTTGGCCAAGCTGTAAAAGAATAATAAAAACCTTGACATGGCGTTCTTTATCATATCTCAACAACCATGTCAGTAGATCTTAAACGTTGTACCCAAACCATTCGACATAGTAAATTTCACGTCAAACAACAAACTTCAGTCTGGTCAACTGCTGTACAGTTAATAAAATAAACGTCAGTTAACAAACAAAAACTTTATTTTTCCATGACAATATAGATTTCTAGGAACATAAATTATAGAACAACTCGGACCATAAGGACGGTATAGGACAACTCTGACCGTATATGAATAACACGGTCCGATTTGTCCTATTGCGGTCCGAGTTGTCTCGCATTCAACCATACTCATATGGTATCGTTCTCCGCTTATTCCCGCCTTAATTTTGTTAAACGCTACTTTATATCTACGTGGCAAGGATTTTTAGAAATACATTTTTCTTACTATTACTATTAAATAATAAAACTTAAATAACATACTGATGTTATGATTTGGATATCCCGCTTCCGCTAAAAATATTTTCTAATGTTAACACTCGTTTGATTGGTTACTTTTCGGACACCTTGTAAAATGTGGACCAATCACGTGGAACAATCATTGGAAAACGAAAGTACAAATATATTCATCCGCTTTTCATACGAATGATGAAAATTATAATAATGGAAATAACAGCAGAAATTTAATAACTTCATAAACCATGTAGTTTTATATAAGAAGTTTCAATTCTTGTACTTTAAAAGCCTCTTTTAACTATACTGAAGTTAATATATCAGGAATAAGAAAGAAAAGGTCAGCGTGCGTAGTGACTTCCGGAAAGGCTGTTAGGCTACATTAGTGACTTGATTATTAAATTCATTTGATACAGGCTATATTATCGTTGCAGATTATGTCATCATACAAACGCACCAAAAATGCTTTTCTTTGGGGAATGGCAGCAGTCTATTTGCTCGCCTTTTCATCACTCTACGTTCAAATTCCAGGTTAACGAAATCAATATAAAATTATTAAATTAAGAACAGTACAGAAATTACGGTACATCGAAAGTGTAAAAACCCCCTGAAAAGTGTAAAAACCCCGTGGAATAGTGTAAAAACCCCTATATTTATGGTGAAAACACCTCAGAAATGATAGATATTACTATATATTATGATAATAATGCAATATTTGTGAAAAAATAATTATGCTTTATCGCACAGAATCGATTTTTTTAACCGCACGATACGTCCTATGTGAGGTCAAATAGCTAGGGGAGAGCACTCCAATTCATTTCAATAAAAGTACTAAAAGTACTGTATGTAGGAATACTGTAGGTAGGAATAAAATATATTAAAAATTGATATTATAATACACAATTTGATACATAAAAAAATGATTTTGAATAAGAATAAATGAATTAAATTAATATATAATTTAATTTATACCTTTAGAATATGAGTATTATTTTGAATGAAAAAATAGTCGATACATATGAATTGGTAATATTGGACTTTAATAGGAGATGATTAATACAGTAAGTTTAGTTGTTTGTTTATTTATGTTTTATTTTATTTTGTTCAGAATGGACAACTTAACAAAGTTTCATCAATTTCAATAAGAAACTGCCTATTATCATGAAAAGACAAAACAGAAGCCTGCAGAGACATATATCTTATTGTCCAACAAATTTCATACAATTCAATCTGTGTAGATTAAAAGAGTTTTAATATTGTGTTTATGAATATATGTAAACAGAGACCAATAAAATTCAACTACCTGTTGTTTTGTTGGGATCTATATGTATACTGTGTTATGAAATAGATGGTCTGTGGTGTTCTAAATAAGGAACAATAGAAAAATCTGGAGATAATACATGCTAGAACAAAACACAAGACACAATTTATACATATATTCGTCTTGAAAAAAAAGTAACAAACATAACAAAACGTAAACAAAATTCATTCTGTCCATTACCGCTATGTCCACTGCCCCAGAACTCGTAGCTTACGTTATGGCATACGTAGCCCGAGCTGTTGTAGTGTATCTAAACTGTTGGCACTAGACATATTTTAAGATTTATGCCACAATTGTGGGCTTTACGTCTTCCCAAGACTGACTTGTCCGAATTATATTGCCTATTGCTTTCGCCGTCTTGGCATCCTTCGCTTGTATTATTTCAGCTGCAAGGACTGCCTGCTTGTGGTAGAGTGGTATCATCCCAGATTGCCGATTCCAGTTAGCCGATTCCCAAACTGCCGACAATCAAAAGTTATATGTTATTAATGGTTTTAGAAAAAAATGTTTTATTGTATTTATGTTGTTTTTGACATTTTTTACGTGTTTAACACTATATATCAACTTAATGCCAATGAAACGAGATTATTTGTGTTGTTGTCTCTTTGACATGCACGTGGCGCTTACTCCAGACACAGTGACTCGAGAGTGCCGTTTCATAAAGCTATCGATTATTAACGTGCTCGTTATACCATGCAATTTAAATGAAACGGCACCCTGATCTGTATTGTTTCGTGTATACGTTATTTTTAACTTTGTTCGTAACTTTAAATAATAAAATAAACATTTAGATAGAACCAAAATTTATTTCATTAATTAACATTTTAAGCCCCAGATTTATAACAAAGCAACTATTAAATTTTCACAAAAACACTAAAAATTTTACAAATCGACTATTTCCTCTGTAGATTCCGTGTCAATTAAAAACTTTTTTCTGATAAGTTGTAAGTAATTCCTAAAAGAAACATTTTTTAGGATAAATTTGTTTTATTCTGCAATTTCGGAATCGGCCAATTGGACTCGGCAAGTTGGGAGTCGGCAAATTGGGATTCGGCAATCTGGCATGGATTCTGTATAGAATGCTTTAATAGTTGATACAAATGTTAAAATGTAATTGGCATGGAAAAAAGTTGGACATGAAATTCACATGCTCCTTTTACATATATGATCATGGTTGTTGAAAAAATGTATTACTTTATTCTATATTTGGTAACATATAAAGGCGACAAGCAGGAAAATTAGAATTTATCAAAATATCCAGTAAAATTTCGTTTTTAACTGCTATTTTTATAGATTTAGCCTCGATTTCGAAGGTTTCATTTCAATTAGCAAAATACAAGATGAAATAACTTTACTCTGTAATGAATACTTAAATTTTTTTTTAATAAAGTAACCCTCGCTGCAGCAAAAATTGTAGATATTTAATTGTTAATGTTGATTACACTTGTTATTTGCCTTGTCAATTAACACCTAGTAGCCAAACTTCTGGCACGTGCCGACAAATCAATCGATTGTGTCGTTATATTTTATTTTTAGAATATAGTTTTATATACGGTGGTAATTATTTATATTTCCTTCGTTATGTATGTCCTCATACAACCATTCATGTTACTGTAACAGTTACAAAAAATAAATTTCTTAAAATAGATTCTCTGCGTTTTCATCGTATAAAGCGACTTTCTGTGATTTATGTGAACATATACCTCTGTACTTTTTCAAGAGAAACATTAAAAAACATTAAATAACGAATGTAAATGATCAAGCATTTAAGTAGTATTCTAGCTGAGGATCAGGCAGTGGTCGGCACATAACAATTTTTTGGTTTTTACCTTTTTTGGCTTAGATACATTCATTTTGATATAAAACCAAATTCTAACAAGATTTTACATTTGAAAAATTGTCCATTCCCTAGATAATTTTTGACCGGTTAAATAGAGAAAAATTTGGCGGGAAAATTTCCCGCATTTTCCACTGTACAATTCAACTAAATTTCAAATGATTATATTCAAAAAGGCAAAATAATTCGGAGCTTTAATAAATTAGAATGTTGCTTTATTTTATTTTTCCTTCATGTGCATGCCTGATACTTAGATATATATAATCTACATCATTTGCCTGATGTTGTGATCTGTCAGATAGGCGGCAACGACTGCAGCAGTAAACGATTTGACATCTTAAACGTTCTAAGTCATTGTACGGCCGATGTATATAGTAAACGGCGAGACGAAGTACACTAAATTTATAAGAGGAAAAGCTCTCAGTATTATTTTGTTTACTTTTTCAAACCTGTTAATGTATACAGGCCAGCCATAAGGATCCATAAGGCGGCAGACGGTGTTCGTTTCACTGAAAATGGATATCTCGCTATTCTAGTTACCCTGAGAAAGGCACTTTGTTGGTTTGTTAACAAAACTGAATACTGCGGAACTTAACCAGGTTTGGCGCCACATTGTAATTTCAAGCAAGCAAAAGAATACATGCGAACACTCGCCTCTGTAATGACAGAAATGTCCGATTTACTCCAGACAGACAATCCTTTAATTGTATACAGAAGAAAAAATATTGCATTCCTTTTTTCTTCTGTAACTATAATCTGGATGCTAGTTTTATAGTGATTGAAACGGCGAAGAAACTTACATTTATTTATTTATTTATTTATTTATTTATTTATTTATTTATTTATTTATTTATTTATTTATTTATTTATTTATTTATTTATGCATATTCATACTAAATGACAGATTTAAGACAGATTTATATAAGCTTTGTATCTTGTTTCCGAATCCTTGTCTCTATTCTCTTTTAAATATAACGATATATGAATAGAAATGACTATTTTTGTGTGGGTTTGATGGTGTTTTAGTGCCACTTTCAGCAATTTTTCAGCTCTATCATGGCGTCCAGTTTTTATTGGGGGGGAAGCAGGAGTACACGGAGAAAACCCCGACCTGCGGTAGGAAAACTGGCAATCCTTGTCAATTAAGATTGGAGTCGAGTACAACCTGCCTGCAGTGAGAATCGAACCCGCAATCGCAGTGTTAACAGACCACGTGATCAATAGTAGACGAACTACCTTAACCACTGTTTAAACCAAATGTATTCAATAGGCTGATAGTGAAAAATTACGAATTGAGCGGAACTGACAGCAGAAAACAGGTATATGACAAAAAGTATAATGTCAAAATGGAAGCGTAAAAAAGAAATGGGACATATATTTAGATGAGGAAATATTACCGACTTTACAGGAAATAGACAGAATGATTGCAGACAAAGATTCCATAATGAAATCGATAATACGCGACGATGAAAAAGCGCCTTGTTTAATTCGTTACAAAGACGACCAGTTAACAGTCATCAAGACTTTAAGTTGTTCAGGACACAATATTTTAAAATTGACAAAACCTTCAACTTGTGTGACTTGCGCGTTACTGCATCAAGTTACAAGCAGATTTAAATAGTTATCGACACCATACAAGAACCGCCAAAATTTCGTCCCTCTAACTCGATTTTCTGAATCCGTCCCTGGATACTGATACACAAAACTTAGTGTTTGGATCAGACAAGGAAAATGGCTATAGTCAACGCCATTACATCAGCTTTCTCGAAATCTAAGAATGCAGAAACTGGTGGACGACATACTAGTAATTGACAAGGCCGACGGAGACTCAATACTGATCGACATCTCTGGTAGAGACGGATTTATCCATGCCGACGACCCGATATGTTTCAACGTCAAGTGCGACACTATAGAACAAAGGACACGGACATTATCTTCGAAGGTATTTTATTAACAAATTAAAACCATTTTTGATTTAACATCGGAAAACAATTTAGTACAGGTTACAAGAGATATTGTGGACACCCAATATAAAAGGATTAACTAAGATTATTGATTTCAATTGGACAGTACCGACTAGCGGACAGTTTCAGGTGTCGACATCGCTGTGGATGACCAAGACCGTTGAAAAGAGAACTTTTTTAGAGATTCCGTTACCACTTGCCGCCAGACCAAAAGACCCTTACTTCGACAGACGGACGAATGACTGTCATTAAACCTTGGAAGGAATAAAGGTAAACTGAAGAGGAAAATCAACGAACTGTCGACAAAGAAGACAAAGAATTGCGATTTAGATTCTGAGTGATATTTCAATGTTTTGTTCAATGTATTCATTTCTCTATTTTTTCAAGGGCGAGACACTTAGTAAGTTTGCGGACAGCGATACATTAAAGAGAGATGTGTGCAGGTATTTTAGTAGTTTTAAATTTGAAAAATAAAATTTAACTAATTTCTACGCTGACTGACGACAGATGTCCCAAGCCTTGTGCAGGATGTCATAGTAGTTTTAAATTTGAAAAAAAATACAAATTTTACTTATTGTTACGCGGACTACGACAGATGTCCGAAGCCTTGGGCAGGATATCTTAGTAGTTTAACTTCAAAAAACAAAAAACTATCCATTGGTCTAGTTCAAACTTTTTTGCAATATGATAGACAATACCAAGCTAATAATAATAATAATTTGTACTTTTCTAGCAAAAAAAATTATTACTCTTATAGTTATAAAACAAAACGACTTAAATGAATAAATATATAAAATCCCCTTACCCTGCAGCTGATGTTCATAGACTTGACTTGGCGTGTGGGCTCTTAATTATATATAATTATAATTACAAATGTGTTGATTGACTGAAATGTCAATTAATTAATTCATTGTAATTGTAACTAATTTTTGTCTAATATGAGCTAATAAAATGGATGACATATTTAAAATCTTTTAATAAAAACAGACATATAATTACATATAATTACATGCACATGTAATACAAAGAATGCAAAGCTTTTAATGAAATACATATCTATTTAAAAAATTCATTATAAAATTATAGACATTATTTTAATTTCACACATTAAATCATTTGTCAGTATTAACATTTTCAATATAAATCCAACTTATAGTACTTGTAGTACTTTTATTGCAAAGAATTAGAGTGATCTCCCCTAGCTATTTGACCTCACATAGGACGTATTGTGCGGTACCAAAATTCGATTCTGTGCGATAAAGCATAATTATTTTTTCACAAATATTGCATTATTATCATAATATATAGTAATATCTATCATTTCTGAGGGGTTTTCACCATATATATAGGGGTTTTTACACTATTCCACGGGGTTTTTACACTTTTCAGGGGGTTTTTACACTTTCGATGTACCCCAGAAATTACCTTATTTTTATTAATGTAACTGCAGAGTATGAAACATCATCAAGTCACCATAGTTACTCGAACTGAATCCTTGATCTCTGTAATAAAGTTAGCATGCTAATCTGCTAACTTAAACTAAATGTGCTAACTGTAATGCACCTAGCTAGGCCTTATGTTACATGTTACCTAGCTACAATAATGTAGCTCCTTTTTTTTATGGACAGAGCTACTACAAAGAGGTCCCATTACTCGTAATAAGCAATTAAACTGTTTCCCTAGTTTGCTACATACTTTTTTATGTATTTGCAGTTTAACTGATATTTCCACAACACCGTATTTGTTAGTTTTATCACTTTATTTGTAATCATGGCACTGTTGACAAAATATGAATTTCGGTAGTGCATAATTTTAATAATATCGGAATCGATTTGGTAAAAAAATATCATTCCAGATGATTTCAGCTGCATTCACACGGGGGTAGGGGGGGGGGGGGGGGGGGGTTGCATATTATAAGCAATTAAACTGTTTACCTAGTTTGCTACATACTTTTTTATGTATTTGCAGTTTAACTGATATTTCCACAACACCGTATTTGTTAGTTTTATCACTTTATTTGTAATCATGGCACTGTTGACAAAATATGAATTTCGGAAGTGCATAATTTTAATAATATCGGAATCGATTTGGTAAAAAAATATCATTCCGGATGATTTCAGCTGCATTCATTGCATTATGATTATGTCCCCTTATTACAAATTTTACTGATAAGATTCCGAAATTATACACTCCACAATTTTAATTATGTCAACAATGCCATGATTACGAAAAAGTGTTAAAATTATCTAATTAGACATTGTAGACTTGTCAGATGAACGGCGGAGGAAAGAAAACCTATTTATTAAATAAAGACAGAGGTTAAATAACGGAAAATATGTATAAATCCCAAGAGTGTTTTTGCTCCATTACGAGTAATGGGACCTCTTTGTAGCTCTGTTCATTAAAAAAAAAAAAGGAGCTACATTATTGTAGCTATATGTTACCCTGTGGGCTTGTTCCCTTTTTTTTAAGGAGGATTGTTTTACCTACAAAGATTTACATCAAATTAGGCCAGGGGCCTCGGTGGCCTAGTGGTCAAGGTAGTTCGTCTACTATTGATCACGTGGTTTGTCAACACTGAGATTGCTGCAGGCAGGGTGTACTCAACTCCAATCTTAATTGACAAGGATTGCCAGTTTTTCTACCGCAGGTCGGGGGTTCTCTCCGGGTACTCAGGCCTCCTCCCCCAATAAAAACTTGACGCCATGAAATAGCTGGAAAATTGCTGAAAGTGGCGTTAAAACACCATTCAAACAAACAAACAACCAAATTCGGCCATCCTAACATGAGTTTTTTTTATTCGCAGACTTGCAAATTAAGTGCTGTTACCTTCACTTAAAGGGCAGATGAACACAATTTATTTATGATTTTCACTTGCAATATATGCAATGAAGAAATATTAATTTCATATGCATGAGAAATCATAGTCACAATTCTTTGCAACATTTTTTTACCTTTTATTGTGACGTGACGTCACAATTTTTTTCAACATTATTGTAGATTTCACATAGATTGTTGAAGAAATTCAACATTTAGATGTACAATTGTGTGTCAAGTCTGTTTGAAGGCATGGTGAGATTAAATTAATTAACAGGTGGGTGGCCTATGTTTCAAAAGCAACACTGTGCCATCAATATGTGTGGGAGGAACCCACACACAATTATATTTGCACACATATATAATTCATTGATCAAAATAACTTTCATCTAATTGCCAGGTGTTCAATGGACAGTTCTATCTTGCATTTAATATGCTAATGGATATTTATAAATGTTGCATGTCAGCAGGTTTGTTTTTGTGCCCAAAATAATGCATTCATTGATAAAACCTTGAACTAATGAAAATATACTAAAATACATGTAATAAGTATAAATTATTGCATGTTGAATTCCATATCTGCCCTAATATCTTCACTAACTTCTATGTTTTCTACATTTTCACACATTATGTGATGCAATGTTTTGAAAAAATCACACTGAAAAATTGTATCACTTATCCTTTTAACACAGTTTGTGTATTTAGAACTTATTTTCTAAGTTAAAAGGATAAATTATATATATATATATATATTGTTCTAAATATATTTTATTGATGTTATAAAGCATACATATAATTCATATCAATTTGTGGTATTTTAGACCTCCAACAAGATTGCACTTAGAGAATTACTTCTTTATTATCAAAACCTTGTTAAAAGTTCTGGACCAACTGGTTAAGATAACCAAATAAAATAACAGCTTAATCATGTTAATGTTATAAGATACTACTTTGATTGGCAAACATTTATAAACAGTTTTTTTATTAGGTCTGTATGGAGATAATGGAATATTACCAGCAAGATTGGTGGTTGGAAAAGGTATGGAATACGTAACTTCTCAGATCTTTTTTATTTCGTAGGGGATAAAGGGCTATACTGTTTTTGGTCTGTGTGTGTGTGTGTGTATATCTGTCTGTAACAGTTTTTCGTCACATTGTTCTCATCAATGATAAATGATACAATAATGAATTTTGGTCAATAGTTATTTAGAATTATTTTTAGACCTTTCAAGTTATAGAGCTGGGGTATCATCAGGGAACATTTACTCACATAACTTGTTTTATCCTAATGCTAATTTTTTTTTAAATAGTTAGGTACATGTATCAATAGAGTATCATTGTCCTATATTTACAATACATATAATGTACATGTATGCTGTATCTGGTCAATACATGTTCAATAGTTCATGTTATAATTTTGGCATCAAAGATTTTCCTGAACTATAATAGGAGGTAAATGTAGCATTGACTAAAGAGCCATTTGTGTATGTTAGTGTGAATGGCAAATGCGTTTTTGTGTTTGTGTGATAGAGTGGTTCCCCCTTTCCCACTATTTGTGGCATCATTTTTCTCTGGATAAAATGTAAAAATGGGAGCAGATATGTTTTTGTTTTTCTGCCCTTAATCTGTGCCATCCAAACATTGTGAGCATTCCCCCAAGCCCCTATAATGGTGGATAACCCAGGCACATTAGGCTCCCCAAAGTGACATATTGATGCCGAACTTAGTGTGGACACCCGATCAACATTGTACACCAGAGAGCATGGCCCCTGCCCTCAAACTGTCCTCCAAAATATTAATTTTAGTGTCAGATCCAAAGTTATTGAATAAAATAAAAATAAGCACAAAATTATACTTCTAATTATATTCACTTAACTAATTATATCATAAAGAGCATCAAATACAGTTCTCAAATAGGCTACATGTGCATGCTTATTAATGCTTTCTGAATGACAAATTCATGTCCGGGCTGTAACTTTTATATCTTTCGAGGTAATCTTTTAATATTTGGAATGTGGGTAGATAATATCAAGGTGATGTGTCGCATACCATGGTTGATGACCTTAAGGTCCGCGGGGCCCAGAGAGATGGGTACCATCTCACTGATATCTAGTTATAAGTCAAGAATAAGCATAATTTTAATGCTGCTCTAGCTGTGACCTTTCATTTATTCTATACATACATGTAGCTTGTTTTTAAATGTTTAGTTTTCAATCAATTCTTATTCTATTATATCAATGACAGGGGCCAAATCCTTTCAAGACTTGCTTGATGAACATCCAACTCTGTTGAAGTTGATGCCAATGATTGGTCTAGATACAGAGACAGGTCTTGACTTGCTATGTTTACTGGGCATACTGATCTCCTTCACAGCACTCCTGTTCCAGGCAGCCAGAGACATCTTTGCTTTTACCTTATTATGGATGTTATACATTTCTATTTATCAGGTACACAAATATTTGAAAGTTATTCTTAAAAAGTTTTAAATCCTTTTTTATCATGTCTATACTTACTAGTAGATATTCTCTGGTAAAAATATGTTTTGTATTTTATTTTTTTCCATTGCTCTCAATACTTGTACTATTTTTTTGGTTGTTGTTCACGGTACATGTAATTCCAGTTTCCTTACCTGTCTATCATTGTTTAGTGTATTCATGTACAATATTCATACATAATGTCAGAAGATATATTTGACAACGGCCTCTTAATTATTTGCGTATTGGGGAAACTATTGACCTTTTTTGCTCTGACTCGGGCACCAAGTTTCGTTGAGTAATGGAAGACCCCTAAAACGAGCGAAATCATTTCGCTAATATCACATTAAATTTTCGGGGTGTCATGTCAGATAAAATTTTTCGCAAATTTAGAAAAACCGAAGGGTATTCAAGGAAACTCACAAACACCCATAAAATAGTCCAGAAATGGGCTTTGCACAATCAGCTGAAAAATATCCAATGCATTTAACAAACTATATAAATAAATTTATTTATCAATTCTGTATGAAATTGCTTTTTAAATGCAGCTCTAATATCTAAATTCCATTGAATAATAAATCCACTGTCCATGCTACAGCTCGGCGCAGCCAAATATCAAAATAAGAACTAATTTCCTCTCCCTCAGTCAAAGGTCATTTACAGAGCCGTTGTCAAATTGAAAACAAAATTTTTAATTTTCACACTTTTTACTGTATTTTATTTTTGTTCCCCATATTACGAGCAAATCTACCAAGTTTCATCTCATTCCGAAATAAAATAAAGCCGTTTCAACCTGTTTTATGAACAAACTTTAACGCTTTCAATTGTTCAACTTAACACTTGATTTAAAAAAAATCAACAATTTTCATGTGTCATTATATCTATAGCTGGATGATAAGTTTTCGCTTTCGCAACCTATATATATGTCATAATAAACCATAGGAAGGCTATATCTTTAAATAATATCAATACTGAATTCCAAAGTTATAAAAATTTTACCTTTTTAAGAAGAAAAATGGGCACATTACTTATCTTTTAGAACAAATTTTTACATTTACTTTCTAATTTTTGTATTAATTGCACAATCAAGCATTCTTAAACAGTACTCAATATATAAATCAAATAATTATGGTTCAAAAATGGGTGTACATTTGTATTTACTAAAATTCAACTGATTATTAATAGGTTAATAGCAATATTTCCAAAGAAGTTTCTTAAAAAAGAGATTTACACAGCCAGGAGTTTTGAAGTACCCTTTATGACATCATGCAAACTGTGATGTCATAATGCTATGATGTTGTAACCATATATTGTAAACAAGTAAACATCAATACACGAATTTGAAATAAATGGTGAAAGCAAAAAAAACATGTTTTTAAAATTAGTAACCGAGTGCATTTATTGTTTACAAGGTCCATGGCTACCAAATGAAACCACTCCACCTACTTATATGTCACTTTTATATATCTATATATGCGCATATCCTGGCTTATTCCATCTACATGTGCACCCCCCACCCCCACAAACAATGTTTAAGCTATCTTTGTAATCTCAGGAAGACATCTCTGTGATTGTATTTCTAAAATAGGAATCAGATTATTATCTTCTAATTTTGTTCTTTAAATATGGATCAATTTCATATATTTACAATAAAAGCTTCATTTTATAGTTTGTTTACATTCTTCAGTGCCTACAATTATCTCCCTTGGTTGACAAGGTTTTAACTTTATTAGTGTCTATTTTGTTAATTGCTAAAAGGTTGAAATATGAATGTTGATTACAAGTGTTTACCCTTGGTAAAATAAAGCATTTGAGGAAAAATGCTGGACTTAAATACATCTTGTAGAAATGGTCATGCAATCATAATTTGTTTGGGGGGAAAAGTGCGTGCTAGATTATGACCCGACTCTATCTGTTGCTACTGGATCAGTTTTTCAGACAAAAATTAATGATATAAATAAAATGCAAACCATATTTTACTAGCTTTGCATGCTTTTTTGGTAAACAGTTACAGTATCATGGATTTGGTTGAAAGTACATTTGTGAGCAATATCATATAGAACCTTATCTCGCAGATTTCCAGGGTGAATGCGTACATGCGCTATGTTTTGCTGTTCTAAAGGGTTGAAGTGCACACAGGTATTTTTTTTGGTTTTGTTCAAAGTAAAATTTATTTAGTTGCAATAGTGTTTAATAACTAAATTAATTTCGCTTCTGTTTTCCATTGAGTAATTTATCTTTTTTTTCTTAAATTCTTTGTTGTTTCTGTCTATAAGGAAATCTGACAAATTTATGCCATTCAAGGCCATGTAATTTACTGTTTAAAACCATAAATTTTAATGTTTTTGAGTAAAATTTAGACATAAAGATGTATTTTTTAATTGTTTACTGTTATCTGACAGAATAAAGTGAAAATTACAGCATTATAGCTGCAGTGGCTGAACTAATAACATCATTGACATACAAACTTTTAGACAACGAAGTAAAAAATCAACACTTCAACTTGACAACGGCCTCTTAATTATTTGCGTATTGGGGAAACTATTGACCTTTTTTGCTCTGACTCGGGCACCAAGTTTCGTTGAGTAATGGAAGACCCCTCAAAACAAGCGAAATCATTTCACTAATATCACATTAAATTTTCGGGGTGTCATGTCAGATAAAATTTTTCGCAAATTTAGACAAACCGAAGGGTATTCAAGGAAACTCACAAACACCCATAAAATAGTCCAGAAATGGGCTTTGCACAATCAGCTGAAAAATATCCAATGCATTTAACAAACTATATAAATAAATTTATTTATCAATTCTGTATGAAATTGCTTTTTAAATGCAGCTCTAATATCTAAATTCCATTGAATAATAAATCCACTGTCCATGCTACAGCTCGGCGCAGCCAAATATCAAAATAAGAACTAATTTCCTCTCCCTCAGTCAAAGGTCATTTGTATGAGCCTTAGAAACGTGTAGAAATGTAAGGCTTTGCCAAGCATTTCTCACCTGTTTGGTGGAGAGTATAAATTAATTATACATTTTCTGACAATGTACTAATATTGTTTTTATCTTGCAACACTAAAATGCATTAATACTAATGAAATACATGAACAAGTGCTCTTTTAGCCCACTTCTGACTTAAGATTTTTGGCTTATATTGTAGTGATTGCCTGATGACAAAAACACATATCATGTCGTAAACCAGAACAGAATACTAAATATCATAAGAAGTGGGGATAATAGTACCAGGGGACTTTATTCAGCACTGATGAGTAACACAAATATTTATTCGATTGTACAGCAAATGTAATGACTGCAGGATGAATAAAGTATATTTTCTCATACATTCCATAGGTATTCATACCTGTATTTTATTGTCAAGTGTATGTGACTTTGTATTACTATGATCTGTAGTTTTTTTATGATCATATCAATAATTTTAAGCTGAATGGTTTTTTTTGTAGGTTGGACAGACTTTTATGTGGTTTCAGTGGTAAGTATTTGGTAGGTTTGACAGACCTTTTTGTGGATTCATTGATAAGTATTTAGTGGGTTGGACAGACCTTTATGTGCTTTCAGTGGTAAGTATTTCATGGAATGGACAGACTTTTATGTGGTTTCAATGGCAAGTATTTGGTGGGTTGGACAGATCTTTATGTGGATTCAGTGATAAGTATTTGATATGTTTGACAGACCTTTATGTGGTTTCAGTTGTAAATATTTGGTAGTTTGACAGACTTTTATGAGGTTTCATTGGTATTAAGTTAGTTTTAGAGACCTTTATGTGGATTCAGTGGTATTTTATGTGTGGGACAGACTTTTATGTGGTTTTAGGGGTAAGTATTTGGTGTGTGGGACAGACTTTTATGTGGTTTCAGTGGTAAGTATTTGTGGGTTGGACAGATCTTTATGTGGATTCAGTGGTAAGTATTTGTGGGTTGGACAGACTTTTATGTGGTTTCAGTGGTAAGTATTTGGTGGGTTGGACAGACTTTTATGTGGTTTCAGTGGTAAGTATTTGGTGGGTTGGACAGACTTTTATGTGGTTTCAGTGGTAAGTATTTGGTGGGTTGGACAGACTTTTATGTGGTTTCAGTGGTAAGTATTTGGTGGGTTGGACAGACTTTTATGTGGTTTCAGTGGTAAGTATTTGGTGGGTTGGACAGACTTTTATGTGGTTTCAGTGGTAAGTATTTGGTGGGATGGACAGACTTTTATGTGGTTTTAGTAGTATTTGGTGGGTTGGACAGACATTTATGCAGTTTCAGTTGTATTGGGTGGGTTGGAAAGAATTTTGTGTGAATTTAGTTGGACAGATCTTTATGTGGTTTCAATGGCTAGTATTTGGTGGGTAGGACAGACCTTTATGTGGTTTCAGTGGTAAGTATTTGGTGGGTTGGACAGATCTTTATGTGGATTCAGTGGTAAATGAAGGTTATAACAAAATACAGAACACCAAGTTACTGTCAAAAAAACAATTGACAAATCAAAATCCTAATAATTCATATATTGTTAACTTTATAACAGTATCAAAACAGTATAGTTTTATTAGTCAATTATTAAATTTTACATAATTGTTATTTTATTATAATTTTTTTTTGGCAAACAGGAAAAAATTAGAAACAATTAGATGACTGCAATAGAAATAATAACAGATATTATTTTAGATTCATTTAAGAAAACTGAAAGTTGTGTCCATCTCCAGTAAATCCATGACAATATGTATTCCACAAATTATAACCCACATAATGTTGAAATTTTTATGATGAAATAAATTTTTTCAGGGATATTTTATTGTTAGAAGCTGGATTTCTTACCATTCTTGTAGCACCGCTAAATCTACAATTACCAAAAAAGTTCCGAATGTCCATCTACCATGAGCATGATACCATTCTTCTTTGGCTGGTCAAATGGTTACTATTTAGATTGATGTTTTCCTCTGGTGTTGTCAAATTAACCAGCGGCTGTCCTACATGGTGGGGACTGACAGGTAAGTTTTTTACAGAGTGGAAACTAACAGGCAGTGATTTTGTTACCTTTTCAGTTGGGTAAAATTATCAACATTCTTTTGGAAATTGGGAAATAAAGTAATGATGTTACACATACAACAAGAGAAAACCAAAGTGAACAAGTGTCAATAAAATTACGGAAGTGATCTTTCATTAGATAGATATATTTGAAATGAAGATAATATCAAAATTAAAACCCCAAAGAAACTGTCAGTCCACAAATCAAAGTCCAAGAAACCTGCAAACTCTAGAACCAACAACTAAAAATGTAGCAACTGCAACCATGGTCTTGATTGGTACAAAAGAATTGGTGGATGAAACCAGGTTTTATGGCATGCCAAACCTCTTGCTTCCATTACTGTAGTGTTTGAGTTTGTGTGTTGATGAAAAAGTTTGGGCATCATACACCAGTCAGTAATAGGAGTATCCAATGGTTAGGCATCATACAGCAGTCAGTAATGGGTGTATCCAATGGTTGGGCATCATACACCAGTCAGTAATGGGTGTATCCAATGGTTGGGCATCATACAGCAGTCAGTAATGGGTGTATCCAATGGTTGGGCATCATACACCAGTCAGTAATGGGTGTATCCAATGGGTGGGCATCATACACCAGTCAGTAATGGGTGAATCCAATGGTTGGGCATCATACAGCAGTCAGTAATGGGTGTATCCAATGGTTGGGCATCATACAGCAGTCAGTAATGAGTGTATCCAATGGTTGGGCATCATACACCAGTCAGTAATGGGTGTATCCAATGGTTGGGCATCATACACCAGTCAGTAATGGGTGTATCCAATGGTTGGGCATCATACACCAGTCAGTAATGGGTGTATCCAATGGGTGGGCATCATACAGCAGTCAGTAATGGGTGTATCCAATGGTTGGGCATCATACTGCAGTCAGTAATGGTGTATCCAATAGTTGGGCATCATACAGCAGTCAGTAATGGGTGTATCCAATGGGTGGGCATCATACAGCAGTCAGTAATGGGTGTATCCAATGGTTGGGCATCATACAGCAGTCAGTAATGGGTGTATCCAATGGGTGGGCATCATACAGCAGTCAGTAATGGGTGTATCCAATGGTTGGGCATCATGCTGCAGTCAGTAATGGGTGTATCCAATGGTTGGGCATCATACACTAGTCAGTAATGGGTGTATCCAATGATCATCACTTCACAATTACTACCCTGTATATACTGAATTCAAATAAGTCCAAATAATTTTCAAGTCCAGTTTCCCTTCTTTATATCCATTAAATATGGCAGGTAATTGTGTCTGGTTGTTTCATCATCACAATAGCAGATTCTCATCACTGCATCAAGATTTAGTGGTGTTAGTCTGTTTCTCTTTTGAGTAAGAATGTTTCCCATCAGGAAAAAAACTCCTTTTAACCACAGCAGTTGAAGAATTCAGGATGGATGATCATTGAGAAATACACCAGCTGGTATACCAATGGAAAACACAAAGTACAGGATCTCGCTTGAATATCTCCCATATATCGACACAAAATCACTGAACATTTCATTCAAAACTTCTTCCATGATTTTTGGCAACCTTTTAGGGTCCGTCTTTGTTAATTTCTTCGTGTAATATTTCTGTGTGACATTACGCAAGATGTTCAAGAAAAACTTTAGATGACTGCATAAACTTCTATTTTGTTTGGTTCTTTTTACGTCATCTAGGAGTGTATTGAATCAGATTATAATCCTGTTTCTAACAAGATTTTTTTTATATTTGTGCAATTATAAGAATTAATAATATAGACATTGGCTGCTTTTCTGTTGGAATTTTTTTCCATAATTTGGGAAATATTTAAACAAAATTTGAGAAATTTGCTCCAATGGGAAAGAGCAGAAAGTTGGAGGCTAATTCTAGTTAACGAAATTACTTACTGGCATTACATCTTGTGTAAAAAGTTCAAAGCCCGACATTGTAGGGACAACAACTGTTGTAATATAGTTGCAAAAAAGAAAAGAAAATTATAAAATTCTCATCAATTTAAGCACAATTTTGTATTATTGTTTTAATTTACTTTTGAATGGGATCTACTGACCTGGAATATCTGGTACTCTTCACAGGCCCAGCAGTGCATTTCACAAAAAGTTTTGGATGATCAAAGGGAAATGTATTGTGACATCAGCAAGGACACAACATTAGCAAAATTGACCAAAAAATTTTATCAACTGTGCTGATAACATAATTTCATGTTTCATGATAATTAATCTTAATTGACAAGATATCATCAATTTGCGTACCAAAAGTCAGGAGGTTTTGTATGGGTACTCTGGCTTCCTCCCTAAATGAATACTTGACGCTACAATAAAGCATAAAATTTTGTTAAATGAATGTTAAACCTCATTTAAAAAAAAAACAAACAAAATATTTGCTATGCCGTAGTGTCAAACTAGGGTCATGGCAGTCTAGGTAGTTAGCCATTGAATGTTTATACCCCCCGCAAACTTGTTTGGGAGGGTAAATAAGAATCACCCTGTCTGTCTGTCCGTCTGTCTGTCCACATCCCTTGTAAACAAAACTCCTCCTAAACCGCTTTATGAAATTTAATGAAACTTAGCATAAAGGAAGTACATTATATGTAGATGTGCATGAAGGATTTTTATTGACCTCTGTTATCATTAAGGAGAGATAATTGGACATGAAAGCAAGGGTATCCCTTTGTAAGCTTGTTCACAGTCCTCACTTGTTATGACATATGTTAGAAAACTAGAGTTGTGAGTTTCATGCATACTTTATTGAAGTGGCACTTGATTCCAACCTTAATTGATAAGCATTGCCAGTTTTCCTGACAAATTTCTGGGGTTTTTAGCAGGTTTCTGCCTTTCTCTCTCAGTTAAAACTGGATACCAAGATATATCTAGAAAAAATAGCAGAAATAACATTAAATCCTACTTGAACAAACAAATCAGTATCAAATATACATCTACATTTATGTACTGTGGCAGGCAAGACACCAGATGTAACGCATTATCTTATACCTGATGAATCAATTTTGATGAAGGTACTTTAAGTGAGCATCACAGATGCATGCTATATGGTTACATGCACGTGTGTCAAAAAAGTAATGTGATCGATATTAACAAATACATTTCAGATGGTACCTGAGCTATTCAAAGAGGTTAGGGTGCTCAGAAGTAACATCATGAATAATGTTCGAAGCCCTCATTTAGGCTGCTCCTATTTTCATATTATCTGTGTTTATTTTTTAGTTTTAATAAATAAGGAGGAGATAAATCAAACCTCGCAAAAACATCAACAACTAATAGATGGAACAACAAGTTACCAAAAAATAACTAAAAAAAAACCAAATTGCAGTAAAGATAAATACAATGGCATACACTACTAGAACAGCCACATTGTATAAACATGTTTATTTGTTAATAAAAGCAAAGACATAAGCAATATTAGTGTGTCTTAGTGGAACCTGTTAATGTCTGCAGTAAAGAATTGTAATATTTGCACTAACATAAATTTTTTTTTGTTTTTCAGCATTAACCATACATTTTGAATCTCAGGTGAGTTTATTAAGTAAACATTTTCTAGATTATTTCAATAACAGTTGTAATAATGTTCACTCATGTGTTTACCTTTAAATAAATTCTATTAAACGAATGCACTTTGGTGGCTGTTGGTAGTTAGTCATCTTCTACTGATTATGTCTAACAACACCCCGTCCTGGATATAGCTGAAATACTGCTCGCTGGACGTAAAGCAAACATCCAATCAATCAATCAATCTAACAATTCTAAGGTTGCTGGTTTAAGTCTAACTGCAGGAAGGATGTACTTGAACCCAATAATTGGCAAGAAATTCCAGTTTTCCTACAGCAGGTGTGAAGTTTTCTCCTTGCTTCCTCCCCAATAACAACTGTATGTAATGATATAGCTGAAAAATTGCTGAAAGTGGTGTTAAACAGTGTTCAAACAAAACTGAATCATCATAATTGTCTGCATTAAAAAACATGGCCTCACTTTCCAAACAAGATAGACACAGTTTTTGACATGTATATGAACTGAGAGAAACTTTAAACAACAAAGTAATCAGCAAGACCAGATCTACAAAAAAGTTTACAATAACCAAGTTGTCAGCTCCTTATAGTGGTTCTTGCACTTAATAATGCTTATTATTTTTTTGGCGGCCTCAGTGGCTGAGTGGTTTGACTACAAATGATCACGTGGTCTGTCAACACTGAGATTGTGGGTTTGAGACTCCAATCTAATAAATTGACAAGGATTGAAAGATCAGGTTTTTTCTGTACTACGACTTCGTCACCCAATAAAAACTGGATGTCATCATATAGCTGAAAAATTGCTGAAAGTGGCATTAAACAACATTCAAACCAAACTTATTTTTGTGTTTTTGACTTGTACTAGATGCAAAATATAAACAAATAAATTTTACCAGTAATTTAGCATGAACAAATTCTCAAGAAAGATTTTTAATGTCTCTTTTGACCCGTTTTTGTAATTTTGGCCATTGTCTTGCCAATTACAATAGATTGCCATAGTAAGGAAAAACTGAAACAGTTTTATTGAAAACTGTAATAGATAGATTGATTTATTAATTGTTGTTTTGCTTCCAGCAAGCAATATATCAGCTATATTCAGGACAGTGAACAGCAAAAATGACCAGGAAGACAAGACAACTAAATCACTTGAATAAATTCTAGGTGCAACCTAAAGGCCTCTGGTTTATGTTTTACCATTATGCTGCGATTATCATTTTTATGTACAACAGTGAGTACCTGCCAATAAGAAGTTTTCTTATCATTGAAAATTTGTGATCAGTTATTTTGAAGTTTTGTCAACCTGAAACAATTTATTTTCCTTTGAATTATGTCCCTTTGATTCGTTAATTGTAGTGTATTCCAACACCATTGGCCTGGTACTGGCACCAGCTACCTGAATGGTTCCTCAAACTCAGCTGTGTAGCAACATATGTGATAGAGATTCCTATACCATTTCTATTCTTTGCTCCAGTTAGAGGATTGAAAATATTTGCATTTTTCTCACAAGTAAGTGGATAATGTTATATTCTCGAACAAAACAGTTTATCTAAGAACATGGGGTAAGTGAACTACTGTATCATCCCAAGACTCCTAAATAAAGGTCTGATTCAAAATAAAATGTACCTTAATTAATTTGTAATGTATGTTTTAAGATGTAAACCTATAAGTGTACAATGATATCAAGATACGCACTACAATAAACAATCAACAAATAATTTGGATTTTTTAATATTCCAGGGATACACATTTTTGTAGATTTTGTTGTGTCTGTAACTAATATAAAGAAAGTAGAAATGATACAATTATGTAACATGGAAATAGGAACCCTTTAGCTGTGTATTGCAGTTTTAAAGTATATTGGTAAATAATGACTATATAAAACCACAAAATCATAAAATCTTTTTTTGAACTGAATGGAGAATGTCATGTCTTGACCCCTGCCATATAGACAAGACTTTACATTTATCCAGAACATCATTTTCACAATACAGGGCAGTTGTCTAATTACTGTGTAGATCTGTAAGTGGCATTGCTGTATATAAACTTACAGTCACAGAGAAGTATGTATAAGGGACTGAAAGAGGAAGGGTTGGTTGGTTGTTTGGTGTTTACCGCCACTTTCAGCAATTTTACAGCTTTATCATGGTGTCCAGTTTTTATGGGGGGAGGAAGCCGAGGATCTAGAGAAAACCCTCGACCTGTAGTAGGAAAACCGGAAATCCTTGTCAATTAAGATTGGTGTCGAGTGCACCTTGCCCGCAGTGAGACTCGAACCCACAACCTCAGTGTTGACAGACCATGTGGTCATCAGTAGATAAAGGGGACTATAGGTTTGCACTCAATTAATTTGTCTTTCCATCAATCCTGATGAAAAGTTTCTATACTTGTTTTTTGTAATGCTACAATCTATTGATTAGATATTTGTTAAACTTTTATCGTAAGAAGTCACCGACCAAATCAGTTCATCTCTTAAGCTACACAGAAAGATTACACACATATTAAAGTTGTGCACCTGCTATTTTGAAATTTATTTAAGTTTTCAGACTTGGTCACAGTCATTTTTTTAGCAAAACAACTCCTGCTACAGTTATTGACAGAGACCACAACTTTATCCAACAACCTTGCAAACAAATCTCTATTTAATATGAATATAGGCACAGCCTAAATATGAGCACCACACATTTTATAGTTCATTATGTTAATTCCAAGAACCCTTCCAGTGCCCCAGCATTCCAGTGTTGACTGAAGTGACCTTTCAAAAGTTGCAAAAACTTGTCTGAAATTTTATGTTGTTATTTTTTATACAAAGCGCTTCATTTTTATCAATGTCAAATATATTTTTAAGTCTACTTATTAACTAATTAATATTTTTGTGCTATTCTTCAATATTTTCTGTTGATAGCTCAGCTATCATTTGATAAAAGATTTTTTATGTGTATAACAGGACCTTTTTCACCAAACATGTTATCATATAGCACAGATCTGTGATGCTAACTATTACTCCAGTTGCTTTGCAACCTGGAAATTTCATACTTTTACATTGTTTTCTTGTTTAGTACAGTAGGGGACACTGCATATGCAATACTAGCTACTTACTCATCAGTTGTGTGATAAGGCAGTCTCAAGTGTTCAGCTATTTGTCTACTCTGTGGATGGCAGATTTATGGCTTGATTGCTTGAATGGTGGCTTAATGTGCAGAGATCAGTATTTAAGTCCTGCTCAAACATCAACAAACAACAACAAACTTAACAAATAAATAAATCACTGCCACATAATAAGTAAGGAGAGTTGGGGTAGGGACAAAAATTAGACTTTTGTGCATACTCTTTATTAAAATCTACAAAATGTGTCTTCATGATGCAAGAAACACTGCACTTTTTAAACAAAATTGTCTACGGTCAGGCATTACTTATTATATCATGAGGACCCCTTGATATGATAGCATCTCCTACATTGGAAAGGTGAGTGTAGCCCTGGGAACCATCCCAGAACCCACTATTTGGGCAGAAGTTATTTTTATTCATTCACATGAATATGACAAAAAAAATTTATCTGACACAAAGGTTTTAGCAAAGTATAGGTAAGTTTTGTGCACATAATCTGAATACTATTGTGGAAAAAAAATTAACTGTGGAAAGTATACATGTACATTTATGTGTCATAATATTGGACAATACATGTTACAGCTTTATCAAACATGTATGGTGAATATTTATTGTGACCTGTTTTGGTCAGTTGGTATTAGGACAGGACACTGTGGACAAGTATGATTTTTCCACCCTTGAATTTTTTTGTATGGTGAACCATGAGGGTTATAAAATTGCCTTTGTTGACTGGTTGTGTCAAGTCGTTTTCTAAGTGAATTTTTTTGTATGGTGAACCGTGAGGGTTATAAAATTGCCTTTGTTGACTGGTAGTGTCAAGTCGTTTTCTAGGTGAATTTTCTTGTTTTATGATTTAAAATTATAAATATGAGGTTATCTGTAACCATAAGGTATACAGTATTGGTCTGTCTAGTTTACAGTGCATCTTTCCTTTGCAGTAATCATCATAACAATATGGAATAAGGTCGAATATATTGGGTAACATTTCTTACTGTAGAACTATTTCAACTTAGAACTATACAAATGAGGTATAAACACACCATTTACTCATGTTATGATAATGTGATCATTCACTCAGCCAATCACTATGATGGTTGGTTTGTGTCTTAAGTGTATAGATATATGAATGGGATTTGATAATGATTGACTAGAAAAATGAATGAACTTTTTATCAAATAAAATTTTTTTTATAATTTGTATGAAATTACATGCATTGACAGTTATTTTAGCACAGCATTATTTGACTGACTTTTCAGCTTTGTTTACTGTAAATATATTGCTTTTGCCAAAGTTTGATAGGAGCATTTATTCTCCAAACAAGTCCCTTAACTCTGCACAATATTTCTGTTATCATCATGGATATTTGTCTCACAGAGTGTTGCACAGTTTCATTATCTGAACCTCCAATAAGAATAGCCACATGTTCACTCTCAGAATTATTGTCACGGTTATGAGTAATTAGTATTTGTCCATTTTCTAACTGTCCATAAAGTGCATCTTTCCAGTCCAAACGTGATTTCACAATATCTTGAAAAGAACATGACAGCTTTTCAAATGTGCCCTTTGGAATTCCAAGAGGGAATTCATATGCAAAAGCTAATCTGTGATTTAGTTCAGAAATCTTGGCTTGAATTTCAACAAGTTGATCTCCAATTTCTTCAGTATTGTACCAAGGAAGAACCATTAATGGTCTGATATAGTAGTCTCCATCTGGAGTTATAGGTTCATTTAATGAATAGCATATTTCAAATAGAGGCAACAAGGTTAATAGGTCGTTGTACTGTTCAGCTGATAGTTGGTGAAAGAACCACAGACAGTTTAGTAAAGGACGTGGAATTTGACCTTGTTTTTTAAACAAATCAACTACAGCTTTGAACTTTTCTAAAGAGAAATTCCCTCGACAGACAAACAAATTTCCAATTTTGTTATCTTGTCCTATCTCTAAAAACTTGTCATAATCATGACGAAACAGTGATGTAAGGGTGTCATTTAGTACTCTTGGTAGATGAAAAAGAATGCTTTTCAACTTAGGGTTTTCTTGAAACCATAAGACTTCGCCTATGTCATGTAAATGTTTTATGCAGTCATCAACTGCAGTTCCCATGACATCAAACTTTTGACAGTATTTGGTGACCTCCTCCCATGTAAGGTAGAACTGATTGGTTTGCTGTTTTAGTCTTTTGCTTACTTTGGCCCAGGTGTCAGAAACATATCTTTTGGCATTAGGAAAAAGGGATGAATTCAAAACTAAAAGTTCAAGGCCATTAACTAGTGATCTGAATCCTAGCAACCAATCTATACTGCTTACTGCTGAAACATCTTGAATGACATGGACAGGATTCGTAAGTAATTTCTCTACAAGGTGGCGCTTGTCTTCAAGATGTCCAAGATAGTCACTAGCATAATCATTTGCCCCTCTTGCTTCATTGATTTTCTGTCCAAGTAATTGAAGTTCCAGTAGAAGTTTATCTTTTGCTATAGTTTGGTGTTTTGCTACCTGATCAAGCAATATTTTGTTTGTTTTTTCAATAATTTCTTGCTGTTGTTGTTGTCTCTCCTCTTCATTTTGATCTTGATCTTTACCCTGACCTTCATCTTCTTCTTTCTTTGGTTTATCAGGACAGGTAACAAGGTCACTTTTAAGGCCCACAAGTTTAATGATGGCACCAGGAACATGTATGCTTAGATAATCTAACCATTGACCAATCATTTGTTGGTGTCTTTCTGGAGTGTAACGACTTTGGTCATATGCAAGTAAGAACAGAGCTTTTTCATCAAGAAACAATGTGGATGGTGCAACATATGTTGGGTCACCACTGACGTCATATATGATAAAGTCCACCATGTTTTCAGTTTTCCATAGAGTTTGTTCTACTAGTTTTGTTTTATCACTTTCACCATTTGTTAGTATTGACTTTCCATGAACTAAACCATTGACAAAACTGGTTTTCCCACATTGAGATTCTCCAATAATGATAAGTTTTTGTCGCTGAAGATGTTCTGTCTTCATGATTGCAAGTTTCTTCAAGTAGTCAAAGATTTTTTCAGGTTGTGCTGTACGCCATATCTCTTTTGGTGGATATTTCAGGGGATTTCCATTTAACCAGAGTCCATATTTGTGAAGTTTGTTGTAATTATGAGCAACGGTGAGGTTTTTAAGGTTGTGTAGATGCATAGGAAGTGAATGAATCTGATTCTTTGCAATGTTTAAAGTAGTAAGTTCAGTTAATTCACATATTTCATCAGGAAGTTTCTTTATCTCATTTTTCTCTACATCCAATGTTATCAGGTTCTTAAGTCCCTTGATTGTGATTGGTAAATGACGAAGTTTGTTGTCTGCTACAAATAGCTCACGTAAATTTACCAGATTTGAAATTGTAGTTGGAATACTGATCAAAGCATTATGGCTTAGCTTTAAACTGACTAAACTTTTGACATTGCCAAGTTCATCTGGTAAAGTTGCAAACTGGTTTTTGGACAGATCAAGAATCGTTAGTCTTGTCAGGTTATAGGCATTTTTTGGTAGAACACTCAGGAAGTTACAACTCAGATTCATTTCTCGCAGACCATAGTTTTCTGTCTTTGGAATGTTATTGATTTTTGTTGCCTCTAGATCAAGAACCTCTAGTGCAGGAAGTTCAAAGACAAATTCTGGAATTGAATCAGATGGAACTTGGCCTTTGTGTAAGAATTCTTCTAATACATCTCCAACTTTCCGACAGAAGCTTCTGTAGTTCAAGGCCAATGTTTTTAGCTTGTGTAAGACTGGTAGTGTTTCGGGTAATGTTTCAATGGTATTCCCCCACAACAGAATTTCTTCTAACTCCTGGCATAAAGCTATTTCTGGTGGTAAACCAGTTATGTTTGTATGCTTCAAGTTAAGTTTTTGCAAGTTGATAAGTTGACCAACCTCAGGTGGCAAAAAGTCAATTTTGTTTCGACTGATATCTAAAATTAGTAAATTTGTTAATGTCCAAACTACAGGTGGTATTCTTGGCATGTTACATTCTCCTAAAATAAGTTCCTGGAGGCCCTTCATTTGTTCCATTTCTTTAGGAAGCCCATATTTTAATCCATTTTTACTTATATCTAATTTCCTTACAGTCGTCCATTTTTTTATGTCTGGCGGTAAGGAACTTAGGTTGTTTGCTGATAAATCCACAATTCCAAGATTTTTTTCTAAAATAAAAGACAATGTGACGATGTTAATTAGCAGTTATCAGTACAACAACAAAGATTTCAACAACCAAGATAAGAAAACATCAAAATAGGGGATTTCATATTGAACAAAGAACAACAATGGAAAGAGTTCCATATGGCACACCCACTCACTAATCCTAACCGGAGCCATGCTCCAGTTTTTAAAACAGTGCCTATAAAATAAATCCCTTTCAGAATATTGTTATTCTGAATTGTACTTTTTTCATGTGGGGTGGTGCCATATGGAACTCTTGCCAAAACAACATTTTTATTTCATTTTTTTGTATTTAGCAGAATTTCTATTTGCGCTGTCAAATGTAAATTTATGAAATGTATGCAATATATTGTAACTTCAGCCATTACTTCTTGTTTAACACTAAATAATACTACATAGATGGGGTTTAACAGTTGTACAGCATTGTGAAATGAATAGTTGTTTTTATTTGTTTTTTTAATCATACACAAGATGTGTTGTAAGTATAGTTTGTGTTTGTATGCCTTTTTTACAAACTTTGGAACTTGCAATAATGTACTGTACCAAATCAACACATTATTACTACACAAATGTTCATAGACTGAATTACAAATGCTAAAAGAAATTAATTTATTGGGCTTTTTGGGGGTCAACAATTCATGCTGCACATTGCATATTAAATATAATACTAGTACATGTATATGTATTAGTGTGTGGACACCAAACAGTTAGACATTTACATTTTTCCAAGTCAAATTAGATTGACTGCAAATGTGTCTTGATCAGGATTTTCTTAAAACTGTATTACAATTAAAAAGTTAGAATTAATCTTAACCTGTTAGCAGTGGCCCAGGTACTCGAGTTAGTCCCTGATTGGATAAATTCTTGATTTTCAGTCCATCCTCAGTTTCATTGGGTTCTTTGATTTCTACTGTTTTTTTCTTTTTTGCTTCTTTTGTTGCCTTTCCTTCCAGTTCAGATTTCTGTTCTTTGTCTTTTGGGGTTGATGTCTTTGTGATTTTGGGGCTTTTTGAATCAGATTTTCCTGACTCAGGTCTTTTTGGAGATTTCCCTGACTCTGGTCTTTTTGGAGATTTTCCAGACTCTGGTCTATTTGGGGATTTTCCAGATTGTGGTCTCTTTGGTGAACCTTTTGCAGATCCTTTTCTGGTAGGAGATGGAGACCTATTCCTTGGTGAACTTGATTTTGACTTTGGTGACCCCTGTTTGCTGCCATTTGTACTTCTAGTTGGACTCTGAAACAATAATTATAACATTTCTTGGTTTATTTCAAGACACATACAGCAATCAACTTGTTAAGATGTCACATTCTTCTCTAAAAGGCAGATTTCAAGTTGAGAGGAGTGAGTTGATATGAGTTCACAGGCACTCAACTCTACTGGTGGCATCCAATCAAAACAACTAAAACATAAGGAATTTTTATCAATGGAGAGTTTTTAGAAGATGGTTATGTAAAAGGTTTTGGTTTACACAAGAAATAGGTAGATTCATGAGTTTTTGTATGTTCTAGTTGAGATAGAAATTTTTTGTGTATGTTTCCCACGTGATGTTTCCCTGTTATGCTGCATTCCACTCATGAAAAAATTTCTACCACCTGTGATAGATCACCTTTCATAAAAACAAATGTAAGAATGTAATAGATCTCCATTAAGTTAACACGAAAAGTAATTAAGGTTTCAGACCTACTAGTATTATAATCATAATGTAAATTAAATAGATATCTTACACACATTTATCTTGGAGGCTAATGCAACTTTAATGAAGTTTTGTTAGTTTTATTGATTTCACTCCCCATAGTATATTTTGTTGAATACTTTTATTTCTTGTCTAGTGATTAAGTATTCATTAAATTTAAATGAAATCTTTTAATATTTAAATATTGTATTTATAAATGGATTGACTTATTACTTGGCAGTTTGTGAGATGTTTTATATGTATCTGTTTTGTGTGAGAAACAGTTATAAAGTTTCAACAGTAAATAATTTAGATTAATTTTGAAGCAGTATTTTAAATAGCAATCTCAACAAAGAAATTATTGGTCAATAAATAAATTTGCAGGAACCTGACATAGGGATCCTTTATATTTTTTGTTGAACATTAAATCATGATGTATGGAACCTTTATAAATTTTATTAGCATTAAATCATGACATAGGGATCCTTTATAATTTTTTTGAACATTAAATCATGATGAAGGGATCCTTTATATTTTTTGTTGAACATTAAATCATGATTTAGGGATCCTTGATATTTTTGTTATGTCGGGAACAAGGAAAAAAAATTAATAGTAGCATTAGGCAGAATTATTGTGATCTGCATGCATTTTCAGAAAATATAGACTCAAACTGTCTACTTTTGAATAATGCCAAAATTTATGAAGGTCATCCTAAACTGTAAGTGTGCATATAATTTCCCAACACTTCAGTGTATTCAATGTTATACCTAACATGTAAAAAGTAGTTACTCAAATTTTTGAACTCGTCCTATAGGACTTTTCCGTAAAGCACATGTATAACAAGGTTTCTAATAGCAACCCACATTGTATATGACCTCAGATTATTTTAAGTCACCCTTGTGATCCCCATTTAATCTTATTGATCAAAGTATTTAAATATTATTGGTGACAACATTATAAACAAATAACACACGATTACATACCATTAAATTGATCATTTTTATGCTTCTTTATATCCATTCACAAAATATAACATAAATAAATGCCATATTTGCTGTGTCGAAAAGAGAACCAAAGATACAACTATACGATTACAAATGACAAATTATGTTTGTTTGAATTGAGTTTAATGCTGCTTTCCACAGTATCATGACATCTAGTTTTATTTAGGTAATAAACTAGAGCACCAAGTGAAAACCAACCTTTAATCAAAATAACTCTCGTCAAATAATGATACCCTGCCCAAAGTCAGACTGGGACTCAACTTAAGTGTTGACATTCCTGTGATCAAGAGTAGATGACAAAGGCGTAGCATCGCATTTGATATTGGTACGGCGGAATGCTATCCACCTCGCAGAGGTGGTTCTATGGCAAGGGGTTCGCTTTACGCCCCCGGAAGCTCTGGGGTAAATGGTGCAAAATTCGGCTTTTTGGAGATTTCCTAGCACTTAATCTAAGGTCTTAAACATGGGTTTCGTGAGCAATATATTTTTTTTCTGAAAATTATTGGTATGGCATGCTGTACCTGCAAAAGTTATTGGTACCGCGGAAGCCGTACCTGCCGTACCGGCTGCTATGCCTATGGATGACTCCAATTCCCATCGGGGCCACTTTAAATATTCTCTATGTTGTCCACTTTCTTACTTGGGGTGTAATTTTAAAGATTAACAAAAAGGGACACCATGATGGATGCATTTGTACTTTATTGTATGTTCGAAAAGTTTCTGCCATCATTTTAAGAATTATTTGTCCATATCCATTTTATTGGCTGCAATGTTTAACAATAAACTGTTATCTCTTAAATCCAGTAGAAATCCTTCTTTACCTAAGTATCTAAGTTTTGCACTTTGATGTAGTAATTTTGACAAAATGATAGACACGTTGACCTCCTTTCAAAGTCCCATTGTCTTGCTATGTCTGTGGTTATTTTATCTGATCAATATGTTTTATTTACATGATTAAGCTATATAAAACAGATAACATTAATGAATTTAAAACTCTGTCGATTTATAACTCATTTGTGATTGAAGTGATTCAATGAACATTGACACTTTACAATGAAACATGTGGGTAAAATTTATTTCTCACACTGATATATGTGCCTATCCCTTAAAAAGACGTGTAGATATCATATTAAGGAGGTTATCTCCCTTTATGGTCTTAGTATCTTTTGTAAAATAATCTTTAGTTTATTTACAACTGAAATAAAAAGCATAATTTGAAGAAGGGGCTTCGGTGGCCGAGTGGTCAAGGTAGTTCGTCTACTATTGATCACGTGGTCTGTCAACACTGAGATTGCGGGTTCGATTCTCACTGCAGGCAGGGTGTACTCGACTCCAATCTTAATTGACAAGGATTGCCAGTTTTCCTACCGCAGGTCGGGGGTTTTCTCCAGGTACTCCGGCTTCCTCCCCCAATAAAAACTGGACGCCATGATATAGCTGAAAAATTGCTGAAAGTGGCGTTAAACACCATCAAACAAACAAACAAACATAATTTGAAGAATAATTATCATCTGTTAATTGACCCAACATCCCTGTGTGTTTATATCAGATTTCAACCTTCTTCTGGAATGTCTGCTTCTACATTTGTGATGTGTATAAATATCTAATATATGGTTTTCATTTTTTATGAGGTTAAATGTTAAATACACTTATAAACTTATTTTAATTGTAGCCTAAAATGTTTTTGTTTTGTAATCTGTAAATAAAACGTAGAACAATTTTCATGTATGACTGCCAATATCACCTTTGATCGTTTGTAAGTTGATCAGTTGATTGTAAAAACTGAAATGTCTTCATCTCAATTGTTTATTTATCATTCTTGATATTTGCCTGGTTAGTTACTTTATATGTGATTACATTTAGGGCCTTATAAGGTTAAGAAGATTAATTAAATTAGTTTTATGTAAATGTAATTAATTGATTATTCACTTATGACTTCAGTATTAAAAGATTAAAAGTTGATATACCAGTATAAATTTAACATAAGCTAGAAATTTGTCTTTATGGTTTATACATTAAAAATAGACAGAAGAAAAGAAAATATGTCTTTAAAATCCATGAATACAGTAATTAAAGTTATAACATTCAGCTTAGAAATTTGTCTGTAAATTCTATAAATATGTCTGTATTATACTCCTGTATATATATAATTCCATATAGATTCGTTCATTTATGTTTAAGGTTAAATATTTTGCTGGTAAGTAAAATAATAATAATTAAGGAAGCTTCACTCCTATGAAAATGTTAATTTTGAGATCAAATTAAAGGGTCTGTAATATAGAGCAGATTTTCAACTTAGCCTATGCAGTAACAAACATTATTTCTCTTAAATTAACAGTTGCATTTCACTTTTTCTAAGTTTCTTTTATTTAAATAAGATATAATTAAGTTGTATTTAATTTATATTCTCACCTTGTAATCACTTTGTTTTTCATTTTTTCCAATGACAGATCTCTCAAATCTGGCCTTTTTAATCATAGTAATTGTCCAGATCACTTTTTTCAAGCGTTTAATTAATTCGATATTTACACATTGTTGATGTTTGTATCAAATCTCCATATAAGCCTCATGTTTTAACTGTAACTTTGTCAAATTTTATTTGATTTTGGGATTTTACGTCAAGTAAAACCGATTACGAATGTCTCAATTCATCAAACTGAACATTCCTTATTGATCTTTTTATGGTGTTTTAATATCCAGGCACTTTTGTCAATAGTTTTATCTCAATTTTTCACTTGTGCCAAGTCTAGCACGCCTGTACAGGTAGATACAGAAATCTATTTCTACTTATGTTCAAAATCCTTGGGTATTTATTCCACCTTTCAACAAAGGGGTCCCAAAAGGTTTATTGTAAAGAGAACTGGATTAACAGTTTCATTAATTTCATTGAGATATTTTTAAAATAATTATTAATCACAGTCATGTAATTAGATTTCTTTTTTCGCGACTGTATATAGTCTGGTTACCTAAAAGTTATTCCTTTTATTTCCTTTTATTTTCTTTTACAGAAGAAAAATCACAGTAAAATCACAATTACTATGTAGGATCTTTGCTTAAATATGAAAATGCAAACTTTAAAACATAATTGACCTTAAGAAACCTCAAGTATTTAGGGGGCTCCACACAGGTGTTTGTGATCAATTGTTTAAACATTTAATATAGATAACAATCTAGATTGTAATTCATTCCCACAGAGTCGCTTAATTGTTATAAATGGTTAATTGTATTTAAGTATGATTAATTTCTCGTCTATCAATACAATTTCTTCTGTAACAATCAGTTCATATGTTTTTAACCTTGTTATTTACTGTAAATGTACTTGTTTTCCCAATTACTAATTTTCGCTATTTTCATGGTGCAATATAATTGGTGAAAATTAATACTAACAGTATTATACCATAAGAGACCCAGATTTAAGCCACGAAAATAAGTATCCATGAACATATTGCACAGTTGGTAAAAATTAGTATTTATGAGAAAATATATATATATATATATATATATATATATGTATGTGTACAAATGAAATTACTGAACCTAGTCAAAAATATATTAACTGAAAAATTGTTAAGTAAAATAAGAAGAACATTTGACATAATTTCATTCTGAATGCAGTTTATTATTTTCGGTCACTGTTATAATCAGAAATAAATAAATCTTAGGTTTAATTTAGTGCAAAAAATGTTGACAGTGGCATCTAAGTAAGAAAGTGAAAAAGAGAAAAAAAACAGGATTGCATTCTATTTATCTGTAAGATTTGAAACAAAATGTAGTTTCAATCATTAGATTTCCAAATATTAGATAGTTTCATGTCCTTATAAATCAATAAATCACAACAGAGTAATTATCAAAATAAAGGAAATGATAACAGAGTTATTGAATTTTTTGTATTTGATATGAAATAGTCCATTAGTGTGGTATATAACCACTATCATACAATTTTGAATGTGGTTTGTGTAAACCGAATGAAAATCAGAAGTTTGATTGTTGTTGTGGAAAAGCATGATTGTTAGAGCTTTTATTTCAAAGATTGATATCGACACAGGAAGTTAAGTTATTAGGATCTGCACTTAAAGTGAAATAGCTAGCAATTATGTCAACTGATAAATGACAGATTTTAATTACTAGTTAGTGCTAAAATTGGATATCTGAAATTACAATTTGTATGTCAATCTAATTATATGACATTGGTTGTTTTCTGGAAAATATGAAAAGGGTCAGCAGCACTAAAAAGGACATTTAGTTACTGCTGAAATTGGTTGTATTGGAGAAACTATAACTTCAATGTCAGACTTATTACAAACCATCGTCACTTTTTTGGACAAAAAAGGAAAGAATCTATATTTAAAACTTTGAAGAGATTAAATGAATATTAAAAAAAGATACTGTCTTACATTAAACTTGTTACCATTTTGATGCCGATTTGTGGTTGGTTATGAAATCTTAGTTAATAAAGGTAGAAAGGTTACAAATGATACCAAAGGCTCTGTGCCATTCATATACTATTGGATAAACAAGTTGTACATTTATTCTTCAACCCCTTAAATATTAAATAGTAGCACAAACAATGTGTAAATTGGTGCCTCAAACAACTGGACCAAACTGTAAGAGTCAGCATGATCCCAGGTAGTGGATCGGTGAGGGGTGTAATAGTATGATATCAAAGGATGTTGGAGAGAACCACACTGGTTTCCCAATAAACACTTTTTTTTGTAGATTAAAAATGTTGTCTCATTGTAGTTGCTATAAAGGGCTAAATTTTCTTCCCCTACCCATAACTCCATATTTTCTAGCGGCAGTCACAATTTTGTACCTGTTGTCCCTTGGTTTATCGTCTTTTAACTTGTTCTCATCCTGAATATAGCTGAAATTTGCTTGCTGGACCTCAAGCCAACATTTAATCAATCAATCAAACAGCCTCAATCTAACGTGTGAAGAGACCGTTAGTATTGAATAACCTTCATTCAACCAATTAGTTGGCATAGGAAGTAAAAATACTATGAAGTTCAGACAAGAACTTTCAATATTGCAAATGTACTTTTGGAGTGTCACAGTAAAACTGACATGACTATCACAGACACATTTGGTTGTTCAACCTCTCTTATTTTACCCTAACTTAGGGGTCGTCCATAATTGTCAACCATTTTCATAAGTGTGCAAACCGCACACTTGAGGGAGGGGGTTAAAAACTTCGACATTTTTGCGTACACTTTTGTTTATCTTCAGAAATTTTTCGTTTCCGTGGAGATTGGTTTTTATATTAGTTTAATGGTTGATGTACACTTTTTGATGGGGGTGGGAGGTCTCAAAAAGTGTGCTTTTTGCACACTTGTGAAAATGGTTGACAATTATGGACGACCCCTTAATAATATTGTATATAAACTGTTACTGATAATTATATTTATTTCATGTGTACCAGTTTTTGTGGTGTGAAAAAAAAGTTGCTGTTGCCGGGATACCTAATTCTGGGGGCTTATAACTGCAATGGGGAAATTCTATTTCCATCAGTTTTACTGGTTCCCACAAAATCCATGAAGGATCCAGTTGACAGTATTATGACTTATACAATACTGTTCTATCTTTACTTTAAGACATAATCAATATTGTTATGGGTTCCTAAGCTGTAAAAAGTATCGAAAAGTTACTTAGTATTATACTCCTGTTTAACTTTAATCAACGTAACCTGGGTTTCAATAACCATACAAAGTCAAAAACCCTATCACTTACATTGATAGCATTAAACATACAAAGATGTAATTAAATCTTAATCTGGCGATATAATGGTATTTAATTAAAAGTCTGAACAATTGTGTGCTGTAATACCTTGAATTTTAATTGAATTTAGTAAAATGAATTGAATAAAATATTGATTTTGTGGTATCAAGTTTTACTCATGTAGGGACACCTACTATATAGGTATACAAACAGCTGTTTACTTATGTTGATATGCACTAAATAAGGGGGAGGATTTACAATCCCAGCCTAGAATAATGTTTAATGTGACTTTTCCCGAGTCAGTAGTTTGTCATTTCTGGTACTTGTTTTTTGTTAAGTTTTTATTATTTGTTGTTTTTAGTTTTTAATGGAATAAAAACTTGTGTTTCATTTATCTCCTATTTATTCAGTTAAATTATATAGAAAGGATTAATTGATTTAGCATTGGCTAAATGTCCATGTATAAAAAGGAAGAAGAATATGTGTTCATGGTAGATGAGGACCCTATACCCATGTACAAGATATAATTCTCTGGTTTTTAATATATTAAATAGAAATATATAGTTGGGTTTATTTGTTACAAAGAAGTAGTCTTCATTGTATATACAAACATATTTTATATTACATTTTTTTAAATTAAGTTAATTATAAGGGTATGAATATATTAAGATCTTATTTGTTCCCAAGAAAACACAGAGAAACTTACTGGATTCAACATTTTATATATGTTTAGATTTTGTCTAGGGTACATTGAAGCTATTTTCATATATGTATAGATAAAACAGTGCAAATATATATTTTCAAAAGTTTTTACAAAACTTTCAATTATGGTAGGCTTGAAGTGTAGATATGAAAATTATCTTGTCTAGGACAGTTTGGACAAATAAACTAAGAGAGATACTCACTAATGCAGCAGTGTTATAGTTGAAGCATTCTTTATTTCAACCATAACATTACAAATTAAAAAATATATATAAATTTACTATTTGAAAGATCTCACAAAATTTCCCTTATAATGGAAAACAATTTTTTTACACACCAGTGCAAAAGAGAAACATTCATACAAATTCTTAATTTCTCAATTGAAACCGTGTAATATTTGTTAAAAAGTGATATTTATAAATGTGTTTTCTTCTAATTAAACAGTGAATACAAACTAGATACCTGCAATGTTGACATGTTTTTATATTCCTTGTCTGTTAGACACTTTTCCTAGTTTAATTCCATCTTGTGTAAGTTGAACTAATCACCACAATGATAACAATACCAGTAAGTCATAGGTAACCATGCAGTTGACAACTAATCAAAGGATATGCTAATTTCTTAGTGAAAGGCAAATCTACTCTATATTTAAATAGTATTTCTACTAGTAGTTAAACATAAGTTGTTGAATTTCATTTAAAGAAATGCTCAATCAAGTGTGACTGGTAATCCACATATATACTGTAGAATTGATCTCGGATAGGTTTTCAACCATACATTTAAATTTCTCTTTAAAAACGTCAAATATACTGCTTGTCTTGTCAAATCATTAAATTTTAAATCGATAAGAAATAAAGTATATTATTGATTCAGTGAAGAGAAACTTTAAAGTTTCTATGCATTAAAGTTGTTTTGTGTACATTAAAAAATCAAATATATCGCAGTGTTAGTTTTTATAGAAAATAATTGATCAACATACTATCTGAACATGGTTTAGTGAGTGTTTTCAAAAGATTTAAGCTTGTACTTGCAATTAAATTAGTTTTTAGTTCAAAATTTTTCTTTCAATAAATTGTCCCTTTCTGGATTTGTTGTTGTTTTAGAAATTTAACCAGTTTTGTTGGTTTGCACTCCACTTGTCTGTCAGTCAGGTACATACATTTCTGGACTCTTTTTTCGAAACAGTTGAGTTGATATTTCGCATGTCTCATGAGTTACAGAACAAGTTTGAATGTCATTTTGGTCCTATGCTTTTTGACGAAACAATATGACTTAGAAAATTTCTGAAAAATAAGAGGACTCTACTATTGCTTGAGCAATACTTTCTAAATGCTTGTATTCAGTAAATTATTTGTGCCTTGTTGTTTTGTGACTAGTTGATTTGTAAGGTTTGGGTTAGATTTATTACTAGTGGTGGACACCCTGTAGTGATCAGTCTGACTGTCCGTCTGAAACTAACCATGTCTGAGGTATAACTTTTGTATCTTTGAGGTGGGCTTTTGATATTTGGTATGTGCACTGTTAATATCAAGGTGATATGTCACAAACCATGGTTGATGACATTTGACCTTGAATTTTGACCTCAAGGTCAGCGGGGCACACAGAGATGGATACAATTTTACTGATATCTAGTTTATTGTTTATTTATATACTCTGGATACAATACATTTCACAGAAAAATGCAACATTTACACTTTTTTTTCAACTAGGACCATATTATATAAAGTAAAACAGTAAAGTATGTCAATAAAGAAAAAACAATCACATGAAAAAATCTGTATATTGTATCATATTGCTATTACTGCTTCCTGCAGCTATGTTATATTTATAGCACAGTCTTCTGAGTTAGACAGATAGGTGTATTTGTCTAACGAGGAAGGCGGTGCTATAAATGATTTGTAACATGAATAAGCCCCTAGATCCCGCCCATTAATAATTGGTTATAAATAAAGAGGGCGGTGTTTATTATGGTGCGACCGATATTCGACTAATCAAATGAAAAGCTAATATTGGAAGCTCGTGCTATTCTTTTGCAGTGAAAATCAATAAAATTTGACATAATTAAGGCGGAGTTTTACTGTGCATTATCGGATCTAATTGTAGTTGGTTATTGCATGGCTATTTTCCCTTGAGTTTAACAGGCACACGTGACCTTTCATGCAATATTATTCAAGTGTTTTAATTTAGAGCATACCTACTCGTTGTCTCTTGTTTATTCGTAAAAAAGAACAAAGGATTCATGTTACAATATTTATATACTGTGGATACAATTAATCTCACAGAAAAATGCAATGGTTATACTTTTTTCCAACATGGATGTATATACCGGTACTGTAGAATTTTTGGAAGCGTCAGATATAGTGCTTTAAAAAGTTGAGTTGTTATTATACCCCCCGCAAACTTGTTTGAGGGGGTATATAGGAATCACCCTGTTTGTCTGTCTGTCCGTCCCTCCGTCTGTACGTCTGTCTGTCTGTCTTTCTCCACATCACTTGTAAGCGCAACTCCTCCTAAACCGCTTGATTTATTTGTCATGAGTTATGGATTAAGTTTGAATGTCACTTTGGTTCGATGTTTTTTGACGAAACTGATTTAGAAAATTTCTTAAAAATTTGAAGTAATTACTATTTTCGCCTGAAGAGCTGCAGGAAGCAGTGAAAGTACTAGGGATATTTTTCATTTGATTATATATATACAAAGTGACTCTAGACCACAAGACAGATGGGAGGCGAAATCTGATGGTCCTAACTTCATTATACAACATGAGATTGGTATAAGGTAAAAATAGAATAAGGTTTTGGGAGTTAAGCACTTATTTCAATGTATCATGTTAGTCTGATATCGGAGATTTTGAAGTTCAAATGCTGTTATTTTCTATGATTCTATTCAAAGTATTATTTTTTTATAAAATTTATTGAATACCATTTGTTTATGTGTTTCTTTATTTAAGGCACTTCTGCAGTTGTTGATCATCATAACAGGGAACTACAACTTCTTTAACCTTTTGACCTTAGTATTGTGTATTCCTCTTCTTGATGACCAGGCACTTGGAAAAAAAGGTACATGTACTTGTAATGATCTTTACAATTTATCGCTATTTTGCAGTATTTTCCTTTGATCTTTGTGTGCGATATTATTCCATCTCACTCTATTAGCTTGAGATGGGCCCATCTCAGCTGGCTGTCAAGACGTCGTTAAGTAAACACTGTGACGTCACAATGCTACAAAACAGCGATAAACAGATTATTTACATTTTATGAAACTCGATGCATTTTCTCTTCATCTCATCTCAGGGCTGTCGCCCTTCGATGAGATATGGACGAGAAAACGCATCTCGTTTCAGAAAACGTAAATAACCTATAAATCTCACTTATCTCACTAAAGGTATGAAACAAAGGAAGAAATAAATATCTCAAAAAGTTTTAAAGCTAGAACAACCTAAGGCCTGGAGTGAGACCCTGGTCCTCCAGTCTATCCTGTTTATATGGCACTTGGCATGAGGATGGAGAATTAAAGCAGAAGCATGTTACTTATTACATTATTTTAAGTTACTTGTAACACAGACACAGTGAACACAGATTATTTTCTACTAACAGTTTAACTTTGGTTTACATAGTACTATGCCATTTTCTATATATAATTTGCAGCTTCAAAGCCTGTGAGGTGTAAAAATGCAATTATTTTATTCTGTTAGCAAATACAGGTTGACAAATATGCTCCTGCTGTTATTATCAATCTATCATGTGAGCTATTGTCATCACTTTGCATTTGTTATCAGTAGCAGCAGCGGCTACTTTTTACATATCCTGCTTATATAATCAGGTTTTGGACCAAACCATTCCTGTCAAACAACACTTATTAATATTGTAGACAAATGGCTGCATGAAATGAATAATGGAAACATTAATTTAGCTGTATTTCTTGACTTCAAAAAGGCATTTGATGTTGTTGACCACAAATTATTATGTAATAAACTACAACTGTATGGTTTCAGTGATACCTGTATTAAATTTTTTGAATCTTATTTAAATGAATGAACTCAACAAGTATAGATTGGTAGTGCTTATTCTAGTCAAAAGATTATTAAATACGGTGTTCCACAAGGCTCTATATTTGGACCTCTTTTATTGGTTATTTATATCGACCTTCCATTATCAATAAAAAACTGTAAAACTGAATTATATGCAGATGACACCACCTTGATAGGTCAGGAAAAGATATTCAAGACGTCGAAGTTAAAGTTCAAAATGATTTACAGAATGTTGAAAAATGGTGCAAACACAATAACATGTTTATTAATATTGATAAAACAAAATGTATGACAATTGGAACTAAACAAAGACTTCAGTCAACTAACAGTCCACCATCCTTGTTAATTAATAAATTCATCCACTCTACAAAATTCTGATTGCGAAAAACTGCTTGGTGTAAGAATAGATAATAACCTTACTTGGAAGAACCAAATTGATCATTTATGTAACTGCATATCTTCAAGAATACACCTTTTAACTCAAATTAAGAAATTTTTAAACAATAATACCAGAAATGCATATTACAATGGTTATATTCTCCCCTTCATTGATTATTGTTGTATTGTATGGGGAGGTTGTGGAACTGACCAATTGTCTAGGGTAATTAAACTACAAAAGAGAGCTGCTCAAGTCATCCTAGATGCTGACCCATTAGCAACATCAGAACCTCTATTTAAACTACTACGATGGATGACTGTTGACATGAAAATAAAATATAAATATTTGCTGATGCATAAAATCATTAACAGTGAAGCACCAATTTACCTCTTTACATTAAAGAATTTATTATTATTATTATTACAACCAGAATGTTTACTGGATGAACCTTTACAAAGTTTGTATTGTGTGTTCTGATTGGAAAACCAATATGGCCACCACTGCAGAACGTAATTTAACATAGAACCCTTTGAGAAAAATGTTTCAAAGGGCTGTTCTGCTAAACTGGTGAATTAAACTTACTAGCAATATTGTTTAAATAGTCCCCTATTAAGTTTATGTTTTTTATGCTAATCCAAAATTTAAAATGGCTGCAACCACATGAACTTTTTCATTGGATAATATTTATATCAAATGTTCAATCTGAGATAATCTGTAATGGGATGTTGTTAGATCTTCACAGTGACAATAACAAAAAAAGGGGTGAAGGGGATAGTGAAAAGATTTAACTTTAATTAGATTGCTTAGTTTTACATATGATTGTATTGGGAAAGTTAAATAGGGCTTCTATCGTCTCTGAAACACGTTAACCCATGTTACCCAATTGAAACAAGCTTATCAAACGGTATTTATTGTCTCAGCTGCGACGAAAGTCGCTGGAGGCGAGATATATGTATGGGAATCCTGCAGCTGCGGCGGCGGCGGCGTAAACACTTGGACATCTTGCTTCATATATTTGTAAGCCCAAGCCCTAGGTCCATCTAATTTGGTCCAGAGGTAGCTTATGATGAGTACTTGCCAGTCAGTCACTTGTCACCTGACCTTGTCCTCAATTTCACGGCCCAGCGACTACGTTAAAGTTTTTGGGTTACAGCAGTTCCTCTGGAACTACGCATGGTAGGATGACAATATTTGGTATATAGGTTGCTGATGACTAGTACATGACTGTCTGGTAGGTGTCACCTGACCTTGACCTCAATTTCACGGTCCAGCGACTACGTTAAAGTTTTTGGGTTACGACAGTTCCTCTGTAACCACGCTTGGTAGGATGACAATATTTGGTATATAGGTTGCTGATGACTAGTACATGACTGTCTGGTAGGTGTCACCTGACCTTGACCTCAATTTCACAGTCCAGCAACTACATTAAAGTTTTTGGGTTACGACAGTTCCTCTGTAACCACGCATGGTAGGATGACAATATTTGGTATATAGGTTGTGGATGACTAGTACATGACTGTATGGTAGGTGTCACCTGACCTTGACCTCAATTTCACAGTCCAGCGACTACATTAAAGTTTTTGGGTTACGACAGTTCCTCTGTAACCACGCATGGTAGGATGACATTATTTGGTATATAGGTTGCTGATGACTAGTACATGACTGTCTGGTAGGTGTCACCTGACCTTGACCTCAATTTCACGGTCCAGCGACTACGTTGAAGTTTTTGGGTTACGACAGTTCCTCTGTAACCACGCATGGTAGAATGACATTATTTGGTATATAGGTTGCTGATGACTAGTACATGACTGTCTGGTAGGTGTCACCTGACCTTGACCTCAATTTCACGGTCCAGCGACTATGTTAAAGTTTTTGGGTTACGACAGTTCCTCTGTAACCACGCATGGTAGGATGACAATATTTGGTATATAGGTTGCTGATGACTAGTACATGACTGTCTGGTAGGTGTCACCTAACCTTTGACCTCAATTTCACGGTCCAGCGACTATGTTAAAGTTTTTGGGTTACGACAGTTCCTCTGTAACCACGCATGGTAGGACAGTGATTTAGCTAGCGCTCGCCACTTTCGCAATTGGCGAATCCTTTTTAGAAATGACGAAAATATTTTGAACGTAATTTGCCACTTCGAAATTTTCATTGTAAAAATCGGCGTAGGTAAATCCAAATATCTGACCTAAGGTACATGTTTATGACCCAAGGCAATCAAAGTAATTATGTAAGAGATAGGCCACCTGATATTATTTGATAATTAATCACTTAATTACTGTGTACACACCGTCACATGCGATCGAGCATAACCAGTTGGATGACAACTCGGGCGATCTTATTGTGGTCCCACTTCGCGTTGTTGACCATTAAACAAGAAGCTGTCATTTAAAAAAATGTCTTATGTCTCCTTTTAATTTTAGTCCCATTCTCGTCAGAATCGTCATATTTTTGTCACAGCCTCTGTTTATCATGTTACGCGCCATTTGTTAACTCTGGTTCCGGCGTGATTTTACTTTGTACATAAAGCGAAGGATAAAATACTACTGGTAACCAGTCAGAGAGAGAGACACAAAAAAATAATACCGATAAGTTTTCGGAGCGGATATGAATTCGGTGCCGGAGATTGCAAAATACGATGCCAATTAAAAACGACTATTCCAAAAATTTAAATATAAACAAAAATGAATATTTTGGCAAACACTGTTACAGTTTTTTATTTAAATCTGTTAAAAAATATATGTTCTATGGCAATATTACATTGAATATATAATATATGTTATAAATTGGTGCCATAAAATATTAAATACTGATTGATGATTAACTAATTAATTAGTTAATTAATGATCTTGCATACATTTAGACATATAAAAAAATATACACACATATTAGATCTTACAATTAGTCGCACGCAAAAGTGACTAATGCTTAAAAAATCCTAGCTAAAACCCTGGGTAGGATGACAATATTTGGTATATAGGTTGCTGATGACTAGTACATGACTGTCTGGTAGGTGCCACCTGACCTTGACCTCAATTTCACCGTCCAGCGACTATGTTAAAGTTTTTGGGTTATGGCTGTTCCTCTGTAACCAAGCATGGTAGAATGACAATATTTGGTATATAGGTTGCTGATGACTAGTACATGACCGTCTGATAGGTGTCACCTGACCTTGACATCAATTTCACGGTCCAGCGACTATGTTAAAGTTTTTGTATTAGGACAGTTCCTCTGTAACTATGCATGTTATGGTGACAATATTTGGTATACAGGCTGCTGCTCATAACTAATGCTATTTATGTAATGCTTATGACGAAATTTATTTTCGGTTACTCATGCGGAATGTAGGCGAGACATTTTTCTGTGTCCACACTTATTGAATGTTCCTCTATAAGGTTTATGTTTTTTATGCCAATCAGTTATTCAAAATGATCACCACCACAGGAATTACGGTTTAACTTAAAAGTTTAAATTTGTTTATTTGATGGGAAATACATGATGGCTGCCATTGTAGGAATTATTGTAACATAGAAACCTAAAAAAAATTTTAATGGCCACTTATCTGAAATTTATTGAACTAGTTGAAATCAAACAGCAAGATTCTTATGATTTTCTCAACATAAGTTATGTTATTTATACCAGTAAAATATTGAAAATTACAGGACTTAGTTACACAATGTTGAAATGTGTCATGATTGCACATATAAATCAATTGAGCAATACATGCTCTTGAGAGCCTCTGGTTGAAATTTTATTGTTGCTTATTTGATTTTTTATTTACTTCTTAAATCAGATAAAAATTTTAAAAAGGTGAGGGCCCAGTGGTATAGGTAATTACGTGTATACTTTTGGAGGGCCCAGTGATGTAGGTAGTTACTTGTATACTTTTGGAGGGCCCAGTGGTATAGGTATTTACTTGTATACTTTTGGAGGGCCCAGTGGTATAGGTAGTTATTTGTATACTTTTGGAGGGCCCAGTGGTATAGGTAGTTACTTGTATACTTTTGGAGGACCCAGTGGTGTAGGTAGTTATTTTATACTTTTGGTGGGCCCAGTGGTGTAGGTAGTTACTTGTATACTTTTGGAGGGCCCAGTGGTGTAGATAGTTACTTGTATACTTTTGGAGGGCCCAGTGGTGTAGATAGTTACTTGTATACTTTTGGAGGGCCCAGTGGTGTAGATAGTTACTTGTATACTTTTGGAGGGCCTAGTGGTGTAGATAGTTACTTGTATACTTTTGGAGGGCCCAGTGGTGTAGATAGTTACTTGTATACTTTTGGAGGGCCCAGTGGTGTAGGTAGTTACTTGTATACTTTTGGAGGGCCCAGTGGTGTAGGTAGTTGCTTGTATACTTTTGGAGGGCCCAGTGGTGTAGGTAGTTACTTGTATACTTTTGGAGGGCCCAGTGGTGTAGATAGTTACTTGTATACTTTTGGAGGGCCCAGTGGTGTAGATAGTTACTTGTATACTTTATGGAGGGCCCAGTGGTGTAGATAGTTACTTGTATACTTTATGGAGGGCCTGGTGGTGTAGATAGTTACTTGTATACTTTTGGAGGGCCCAGTGGTATAAGTAGTTACTTGTATTCTTTTGGAGGGCCCAGTGGTATAGGTAGTTACTTGTATACTTTTGGAGGGCCCAGTGGTGTAGGTAGTTGCTTGTATACTTTTGGATAGCCCAGTGATGTAGGTAGTTACTTGTATACTTTAGGGGACCCAGTGGTGTAGGTAGTTACTTGTATACTTTTGGAGGGCCTAGGGGTGTAGGTAGTTGCTTGTATACTTTTGGATGGCCCAGTGATGTAGGTAGTTACTTGTATACTTTAGGGGACCCAGTGGTGTAGGTAGATACTTGTATACTTTTGGAGGGCCTAGGGGTGTAGGTAGTTGCTTGTATACTTTTGGATGGCCCAGTGGTGTAGGTAGTTACTTGTATAATTTTGGAGGGCACAGGGGTATAGGTATTTACTTGTATACTTTTGGAAGGCCCAGTGGTATAGGTAGTTACTTGTATACTTTTGATCACAAGCATGTCAATACTGATGTTGCTTATAACCTTGAAACCATAAATTTAGGCTGTTGATACAAATTTCCCTTAAAATGAACCACTTTAATTACTCATTCTTTGTGATACATGTATAAGATATCAGTCATTACCCATTATATTGTTTGCTTAAGACTCTTTCCACAATTTTCAACTATATTATGGTGTCCAGTTTTTACGAGAGGAGAAGGGCAGAGTACCTAGTGAAAACACCGTATCGTTGGCAGGAAAACTGGCAGTCCTTGTCAATTATGGTACACGCTCCATTGTCCATTTTTACATAAACTTGTTGTAAACTTGAAGTGAAATGTAACCATAGAAAGTGAAGATTTAATAGTTACATGAACTAGTAGCAGTAATCTTGTTTGTTTATAAACATGGTGTAAACTTGTTGAAGTGGAATGCTATTGTATAGCCTAAAGATTTAATAGCTCTAAGTACTGGTAGTTGTAATCTTGTTTGTTAATAAACATTGTAATATTTGGCATGTGTATAAGATTGTTTACACACTTAAGTGGAATATTAAAAATGTGGTATTACACATATATTACACATCAGCTCTAATAATTGGTGTACCTTTATAACGGCATGATCAAAAATATATGCCCACAATAACCTTGTAAGGTTGTCCATCTTAGATATTGTGTATCATTTGTGGATATTCTTTTTATATGTTTTTAATGTAACCCTATAAATTAGATACTCTTGTTTATAATACTGCTTGTTTCAGTTCACATTCTTACATTCTTATCAAAATACATTATAAAGATGTTTTAGTTGTAGCAGTTAAGGAGTAAAATGAAGAGAACAAATATTTAAATATTTTTCAAGCTGTAATACATGTAAAATTAGGCCAAAAAGAATTATAAGTGGCAACCACAAGTTGTTTTAGGTATACTTTAAGACTTGAAGCACATTTGACTTTGAGAGAAATGTTATGTTTTTAACATTATATAAATTGTATACTGCCCTAAACCTGGTTATAGGGTACAATCTGTTCAAAAAGTGAAAAATTCCTTATAACTAATTCAAAAACAAATTAAATACATTTTCCATTAATTAAACTAATAAACAGAGCTTTGGGAATTTAGTAGCAAAGGCAGAATACTTGTTAGAAACATAAAAATTAAGCATCATTAAGGGAGTCAGGGGTTTTCCAGGTTAAACATGAAACATATTCATAAATGTCCAATGATTGATCAAATTTTGAGTAACTACTATGGTATAAATTCTCATTTTCCTACCCTTACTCTTCAATGTAGACACATCCTGATCTATGCTTAGAATTCCTAGTTTAGTGAAAACACTTGGTTACATTTTGAGAGATTTGTTGGGTGCCTTCATTTTTCAGTAATAATTTTTTTTTATTAAAATGTCTTTTTTCATTTCAGCAAAAAAGAAAACAAAATCATCTGTACTGCTTTCAAATGTGTTTGAGTTAGTAGTGTTCTGTTACCTTGGTTACCAAATATGGAAGTTATTTTCACTAGAAATAGTAACAAAGCCAAGTTTTTCTATAGAATCAAACATAGGTATGTTATTTGAATTTGTTAGCTGCAGCATTAGGAGGGGCAGTGATTGGTTTTCTCTGTCTAAGTTTGGAGAAATGTCTGTATGTTCATATTTACTTCTGACAATTTTAATATTATATCCAGTGCAATCCACACATGTAGATGCACAATGTATTTTAACTAAACATTTACTCAGTTGAAAAACATGCACAGTGCAGAAAATATTTTCAGAGATATTGAGTTCATTCTGCACATATTTTATACCTCTTATATTATTGGCAGCTTTTACATCAAAAGAGTTTGACCATTGGTTAGAACAGATAGTACCATGGACTATAATTATAGGATGTGTTTCTCTAGGATATGAAATACTGCTTGCTATAGTCAGGTTAGTACAGATAGTACCATGTAAACAGTACAGATAGTACCATGTAAGCACTACAGATAGTACCATGTAAACACTACAGATAGTATCATGTAAACACAAAAGATAGTATCATGTAAACACTACAGATAGTACCATGTAAACACTACAGATAGTACTGTCTGTGTAAAAACTACAGATGTTACCATGTAAACACTAAAGATAGTACCATGTAAACACTACAGATAGTACCGTGTAAACAGTACAGATAGTACCATGTAAACACAACAGATAGTACCATGTAAACACTACAGATAGTACCATGTAAACACTACAGATAGTACCATGTAAACACTACAGATAGTACTGTGTAAAAACTACAGATGTTACCATGTAAACACTAAAGATAGTACCATGTAAACACTACAGATAGTACCGTGTAAACAGTACAGATAGTACCATGTAAACACAACAGATAGTACCATGTAAACACTACAGATAGTACCATGTAAACACTACAGATAGTACCATGTAAACACTACAGATAGTACTGTGTAAAAACTACAGATGTTACCATGTAAACACTAAAGATAGTACCATGTAAGCACTACACATAGTACCATGTAATCACTACAGATAGTACCATGTAAACAGTACAGATAGTACCATGTAAACAGTACAGATAGTACGATGTAAACACAACAGATAGTACCATGTAAACACTACAGATAGTACCATGTAAACACTATAGATAGTACCCTATAAACACTACAGATAGTATCATGTAAACACTACAGACAGTACCATGTAAACACTACAGATAGTACTGTGTAAAAACTACAGATGTTACCATGTAAACACTAAAGATAGTACCATGTAAGCACTACACATAATACCATGTACACTACAGATAGTACCATGTAAACAGTACAGATAGTACCATGTAAACACAACAGATAGTACCATGTAAACACTACAGATAGTACCATGTAAACACTATAGATAGTACCGTGTAAACACTACAGATAGTACCATGTAAAAACTACAGATAGTATCATGTAAACACTACAGATAGTATCATGTAAACACTACAGACAGTACCATGTAAACACTACAAATAGTACTGTGTAAAAACTACAGATGTTACCATGTAAACACTAAAGATAGTACCATGTAAGCACTACACATAGTACCATGTAAACACTACAGATGTTACCATGTAAACACTACCGATAGTATCATGTAAACACTACAGATAGTATCATGTAAACACTACAGATAGTATCATGTAAACGCTATAGATAGTACCATGTAAACACAACAGATAGTATCATGTAAACACTACAGATAGTATCATGTAAACGCTATAGATAGTACCATGTAAACACAACAGATAGTATCATGTAAACACTACAGATAGTATCATGTAAACACTACCGATAGTACCATGTAAACACAACAGATAGTATCTTGTAAACACTACAGATAGTATCATGTAAACACTACAAATAGTACTGTGTAAAAACTACAGATGTTACCATGTAAACACTAAAGATAGTACCATGTAAGCACCACACTGTTTACCATGTAAACACTACAGATAGTACCATGTAAACAGTACAGATAGTACCATGTAAACAGTACAGATAGTACCATGTAAACACTACAGATAGTACCATGTAAACACTACAGATAGTATCATGTAAACACTATAGATAGTATCATGGAAACACTAGATAGTATCATGTAAACACTACCGATAGTATCATGTAAACACTACAGATAGTACCATATAAACACTATTGGTCTTGACTTGGTACAGGCATTTCAAAAGAAATGGTGGGTTAAACCAGGTTTTATGGCATGCCAAACCTCCCACTTCCATTACTGTAGAATGCGAGTTGTTTAATTGATTATCATAGTCACTAATAGGTGTATCCAACAATCATCGTAGAACATTCACTCTACACTGAATTCAAAAATTTAGAAAACTATCTGCAACCATATTTTCAAACGAGATTTTTTAACAGGGAAATGGTATACTAAAACTTATTAAAGGCGCAGACGAGTAATTTTTTCTTGTAACCTGTTTTATTAGTTTATCTTGAAGAAATAGGTGAAGTTTGCAAAAATCAGTATAGAATTTAGAATTTTGAAATTAAAATCGTCTCATTTGCCGTAAATTATTTTGCTAAGATTGCCATTGTTTGCCGTTTTTTTTTAGCACAGACAATTTATTATTTATTGAAAATCCACCTTACAAATGTTATATGTTAATTTTAATGTGTTCTACATCAACAGGTCCTTGATCTCAAATGACAGTTTGATTTGGAAAGTATTTTCTGTTGTGATGTGTGTGGTGTTTGGTGTATTAGCTGTGTTGATGTTCTGTATCAGTCTGGTAACCTTAATTTTATTTTTATATAACTTAAACAAGACTACTGAAAAAGAGAAATTATATTACATAAAACAATAGTAGAGTACAAATGTTGAAACCAAACATGATCCTCACAATTAGTGTTATCAGTAAATGACAAATCAGCAAATCACAGAAACTACAGACAAAAAATAATAACAGAAAGGACAAAAACAATGGGGACCAGTCACAGACTTGACTTGGTTTAAAGAAATCTCAGTCGTCTCCCTTTATTAGCTCACCTGACCCAAAGGGTCATGTGAGCTATTGCCATCACTTGGCGTCCGTCGTCGTCCGTCGTCGTCGTCGTTAACTTTTCTTCAAAAATCTTCTCCTCCAAAACCACTGAAGGGATTGCTTTGAAACTTTGCATACATCATCAGTAAAATGCCCATTTACCAAGTTTGCCCAAATCATGGCCTCAGACCAACCAACATGGCCGCCATGGCTAAAAATAGAACAGAGGGGTCAAAATACAGTTTTTTGCTTATAGTTCAAAAAGTATAACAGATACAGGAAAACCGAAGAGACCTTCCTTCTTCAGCATCTAAAGCTCTTCATTGGGTCAAAGTTGTATGATGACTCCTTGTAGGAGTTATTGCCCTTTAATTGTCAAAATTGATCATTTTTGCCTCAAAATATTGAAAATTATTAGAACTAGAGAAAAAGTTAGCATTGCTTAATTGTTCTGCTCTATGAGGGCTACAAAAATGACTGAAGGGTCAAGATTGTCTGATTAATCGTTTAAGAGTTATTCCCCTTGAACTGTTTTTTTTAATCGGTTTTAATTGATTTTTTAAAATCTTCTCCTCTGAAACAACTGAAAGTACTGCTTTGAAAACTTTGTACACATCATCTGTCAAATGTCCTCAACCAAGTTTGCACCAACCATGGCTGCAGATTAACCAACATGGCCAGCATGGCTAAAAATAGGATTTGGGGGGGGGGGGGGGGCGGTAAAATACAGTTTTTGGCTTATATTTAAAAAAGTGTAACAGATACTGGAAAATCGAAGAGACATGCCTTCATCTGCATCAAAAGCTCTACGAAACACTCCATTGGGTTGAAGTTGTATGATGACTCCTTATAGGAGTTATTGCCCTTTAATTGTCGAAATTGATTATTTTTGACATTTTTGCCTCAAAATCTTGAAAATTATTATAACTAGAGAAAAAGTTAGCATTGCTTAATTGTTCTGCTCCATGAGGGCTACAAAAATGACTTTAGGGTCAAGATTGTCTGATAAACCGTTTAGGAATTATTCTCCTTGAACATTTTTTTAATCAAATTTACTTGATTTTAAAAAATCTACTCCTCTTAAACCAATGAAAGGACTGCTTTGAAACATTGCATACATCATCTTCAGGATGTCCTCTACCAAAATTGTCTAAATCATGACACCTGACTACCTACATAGCTACGTTGGATTAAAATAGAAAAAATGAAAAAGGGGGGAGGGGGGTTGAGAGAGTTTTCGACTGATAGTTAAAAAAGTATAACAGGTACAGAAAATTTGAAGTGAACCTCCCTTCTCCCTCTAACCATCAAAAGATCCTCTTTATAGGAGTTATTTCACTTAAAAGGTCAAAATTAATGATTTTTGCAGAAGTGTTGGGCAATTCCTTATAGCAAAGAAAAGCTGGATAAAAAAGGGTTGTTTGGTTTCAGGTTCAGGTGAGCGATACAGGCTCCTGGGAGCCTCTAGTTCTGATTTCTTTTATAGGATAAAAGTGACAACTGCATGGATTAAAATTGAAAGGAAATGATTGTTTTAAAACTGTTGTGACTTTAATAATAGTCAATAAAGCATTGTGTAAGATATTATCATTAAAAGAAAAAGACAGTTATTTTTAAAAGTGTTTTATGGTTAGAAATGTAAATTATGTTCTATATATGGTCATTCCTACTATGGAATGTTTTGTTTTATGCAAATTAGCATGATTTTACTATAATTAGGTCACAATTATCCATATGTGGTGAAATAACCAACAACTCATTTTATCATGGCGGCAACAATCAGTATTTTAAAAGACAAAAAAGAAATTTTACTACAGATCGTTTTCTGATCATTGTTTGTAGCTTGAATAATGAAAAAAAAAAATGTAGTTTAAATAGATGGAAGTGCTTCATTACTAGTTATGGGACTAAATTCTGCAGTTTAAATCCAACAAATCACAAAACTAACATCAGATTATTATGGCAGTAAAATTCTATTCAGTCTTGTTAATGCATTTAAATACTGAAGCCATATATGCATATGTCTGATATTGGGGTAGAAATAGATATAGTAGAATCAAAAAACCAAATGTAAATGGATACATTTTTACACACATGGATGTCATTATCTTTTAGGATAAACGGAGAAATATGAGTAGTAACCGGCGAGGGGGGGTTTGGGGGGGATTCGCCCCCTCAGAAAATTTTGAAATCAAAGAGGCAATTTCCTGCAATCCTGTGCAATCTGAGGGGTTATGTCTTGTACGTAAATCCATTGAAATTTATGCAGTAATTTGTAAGATATGTAGAACAAATAATCGTATCCTGGATTTTTTAACGAATTTGTAGTCGCAAATCACTACAGGCACTTTGATGTCTGAAAGTAGTTGCACAAATACAGTATAGTCGAGGAACCAGTTATCGTGCATCCGGTGATTCAGCGCATATTACCTATCTTCCAATATATATATTTAATGTAACCTTCCATGGACAAATGTGGTTTTTATATTACATTTTCAGACAATTAATTCTGCAGCACAATTTGTGTAAACATACGTTTCTTAAATATCTTCAAAACCGCTAACCTGATAGACACTGTCTTTTAAACTTCAATCAATCTTTAGTATATCAATGACTGTTTGATTTCTTTTATTGTAAACAATTGAACTGTTTCATCAATGTTGAACTTTAGAATTAAAAATCTTTTCTTAATTCAATCTTGTATTGATTTTTTATGCACATGCACGATATCACCGGACATACCATTGTTTACATAAAACCAGGTCATGCTGAACAAAATGACAAAATTAAATACTTTGCCGACTCGAATCTAATCAGTCATAGTCAATCTTGATACCTTTCGTCACCTTTTTTTTAATCGGTTTCCTAGGATCGATTATTATTGATACATGACTAATGATAATTATTGCAGTTTTTTACTGTCTCTATTTACTACATATGGAAACATTGAGAACCCCGAAAAAGGTGTGTTGCATCTTGGCGTTTTATGATTCTTACTACAGAATGCTTGTTCAGTATGCAAATTTGCACGATTTTATTAAAATTAATTATCTTCAGAAGGGCGAATCAACAAAAGCATTTCAAAGACGAAAAACGAAATTTCGTCAATAACGATCCTTTCACACTTTAGAAATTCTCATTTCGATTGGCGGATTAAAATAAATGTCTATATTTAGATACTGGAAAATCCGCTGTGTGAACAATCATCTCGATTTTATAATTTACGGAGAATGCATAGAAGTATTCGGGAAAATACATATATATACTTCAAATGGAAATTTATGAAGATTTCACATATTTTTTATTTGAAAGTAGACGGCAACAAACGAGATAATACCGGCGATTTCGCCGGTTGCCGCTTTCTAATGACATCCCTGACACAATATTTTGATGACTTTTTTTTAGAGAGATGACAAGAAATAAAATTTATAAAACTAAAATTCTGTTAGGTTTCGTTTTCAATCTTAGTTTATTATGATGCCTGTTTTAGGTTCCATTTACAACAGGAATACATCGTCAGTCAACAAAATTACTACCAACAGATATTACAGTATTACATGATAAAACTAAAGATTTTCATTTGACAAGCTCTTATGGATTATTTAGAAGGTACAATCTTGTGCAAATTAGTTAGTGCTTGGTCTGCTTAACCATCAAAAGAAACACAACACTGAAGATAACTATAAAGTAAATAATATCTTCTTTGGTTTGAAACGAAATTTCTAAATTACTATATATGAAAGAAATAAAATGCCTTTGATTTCTAATGTGTAACACCTGACATTTTTCGTCAGATTGTTTATTTCTTATAAATACTTCTAATTTTTCCTTGTTCATATATTAATGTTGTTGTTTAAACAATATTAGTTTCAAACTGAAGTCTATTTATTGTACAAAGTTTTGTTCATTTATTGTTATTATTTTGCTACAAACTAAATTATTTCAGAACTAATTAGTGTTGTTTTTCCTTTGATGTTAAGTGTAATAATTTATGTAATGTTAGCAGGGGAGATAATGCTGTTGCATAATTATCTCCCCTAAATGTGTTGGTTAGACCACTCTTAAGATAATATGTTTTCTCAGTACTTATGATACCACCTGAATTTTGCTTTCAGATTCCCTATACACGTGAATTAGATTGGAAGTCTTCACAAAAAATTCCATCCACCATTCATAATGTTCATGATACACTTGACCCCTTCCAAGTAACCAGTTCATATGGGCTGTTTCGAACGTAAGAAATCTTTTTTCATTAATCTTTTGTCCTGTGTTGTTTTTATGGGCCAAACTATGATTTCCATTGCTATTGCATGCCTTTGTCCCTACATTATTGTTGTACCTATTTGTCAATAAGTAGTTTCCCCCCCCCCCCCCCCCCCACCTTAATCATACAATCTCCTTGATAACAACCACCAGTTGTCTGACGAAAACCTTGGCTTTTTAAATGCAAACTATCTGGTAATGTCTGGAACCAATGGGATTATTCAAGTTCTGGTACAAATTTGAACTTGTAATCTGGGTCATTAAGCACTTTACACCTACAAACTCTGGGTCTTTTGAGCACTTATACCTATGGACACCTGAATGATATATTCATTTTAGATCTATAGTGTTTTATTAAAATAGAGCCATAATAATATGTCCTTTTTCAATAACTGGTATATAGAATCAGGGTTGTAACTGTTAACTTGTATTATTTTTACTTTCCAACTCATTTTCTTTAGATTTGCTGTTTCAATCTCATAGAGTCTGTTGTCAACTTTTGACATTTACTGTGGTTTCATTTATTTTTGTTGGTATCAATTTTCGTGGTTGGAGGAAAAAAGACATTTCGTGGGAATCTTAAATTCGTGGTTCGCGGAATCAAACAAAACATCAAAAATGAAAAATGGTTAAATTGCTTACAAATTTTTGGTATTCATAAAGGGTTAGTCTGGACATTTTATAATACATCATTTTCAAGATATAATCGCCCTCGGGATGTGACAATTGTAATGCTGATCACGAGATTTCATAGAAATTTATGGTACTTTTATTGGAAAGAAAGACGATGCAAAACGAAACCTGTTTTTGTTGTGGCGTGGTGCAAAGTACACATTAAACAAAATTTTTTAAAGGAGTTGCGTTTTATGCTGTATTATGTCGTTTGTAAACACAATTTTATAAGACGGTGCATTGAGTAAAATGCCCCGACTAAAATCATGCGATACGATATATCCCGTGATAGTGTACATCTAGCTAGCTATCTTAAAATTGGCGTAATGACTGTTTTGTTTTCAAAGAAACATGAACTAACAAAGATTAAACAGATTTTGTTTTGTAGCTGTAAACAAAATTGACAATTAATTAACATGTCATTTTATTAAAACCAATCTAAGTAAACAGTTCATTGTAAATTCGTTGTACATTCCCTGGGGCAAAGATTAAGTTTGTTTGTTTGACAATAAACTTGATGATATAATTAGTGGTTTTTTTAGATGGAAATCAGTATAAAAGGTGTTAAAGATAGATTGCTTTATTGATCTTTTTTAATTGAGACAGTTACTTTAATATTTGTGTATACATTAACACTTTACAACGAAAAGGCACAACAGGAAGTACCTTTACTATTGACGGGATTATGCAATTAAAAATATCAACTATGTTTTTTTTATCAATTTTATTTCTATTTAGTGTCATAAACATACTAAAGTTGTTCATAATGCAAAATTGTCATATCTATTCAAAACATATCAATTTAACGATGCATCTTGAACATCAGTCGTCATTAACCATGTAAATAGTTGTCCCATAGCAGTTTCTTATGTTGGCTTACCGTATTTATAGATTTCTTGAGATCATTATTCGTTGAATTCTTAATTTCGTGGTTTCTCTCCACCCACAAAACAACGAAAATTGGTACCCCATGAATAAAAATGAAACCACAGTAATCTGCTGATGTCATTGAACTAAAATTTGAAAGTTATTTTTGAAACCCTTAGATTTTTATCTATAAGCAGCTATAGATAAAATGCACATAGAGTAGTTCTATACACCAATAACTATATTACAAGTGAACCTGTTTTGGTGAGGATTTTTTGCGTGACAAATGTAGATCAAGAATGCAAGAATGGTATTTTTCTAAATCAACAATTATTTCCTTGAGATATTCAGCGTTTTGAAATGGGGCAGTTTTTGTCATTTTGATAGGGCGAGTTTCTAAAGTAAAATTTTACCTTAATTAAAAAACATGTACGTCAGGAACAAAAATGGCTCACTTACTATATAAAATTCCCAAAGCAAACATCAAGGACGATTTGTAACCAGTAAACAACAGAGGCATAGTATAAAACATGGACAGGTTATCGTAACTCACCTACTGGAATTCTACTGGAATTTCGTTTTAAAAAAGGTAAAATATGTAATAATAAAAAATGCACTCCACATAAATGTGACTTGTAGTTTAAATAAAAAACTTAATTACACCCTGCTTTAAAGAAGAGGGAGGTATAGTTTTTTATCCTGCCTGTCTGTTGTCCGTCCATTCCTTTGTCTGTCCTTCCATTCATTCATCTGTTCATTCTTTTGTTTGTTCGTCCGTCTGTTACAAAATATTTTCTCGCAGCTTTCTAAGCAAATATAGGATGCAGAAGCCTGATTTTTATTACAATAAATACGTTACCATCATAAATTTAGATATTCTCCCTATTCGCAGCTTGTGAACCGGAAGTACTACAAATAAAATACCCTTTGAGACAACCCCCATTCCCACCTGGCGCATGTGCACCCATACTCTCCATCATTTTTTCCGGTTTCACCAAACAGCTTGCACGTGAATTTGTTGCAGTCTTAGTCTGTAATATACGGAAGAGTTTGTGAAGATTTGTTGTATAATAATTATATTATTACTTAATTTTGTGAAGAGTTCAGGTAATATTTAGAAAAATTAGACTTACTTGAACATGTCAATGTCACAAAACATCGGTGACAAGGAGGAGGACGGAATAGAATTGTCACCGTGGCGGTCATTGACCACCACGGATGAATTTTGGGATAAGAGTGTAGCCCCTGATGCTTCCTTTCTTCCAGGGTTTACTGCTTCCGCCCCTCGTAGCTCGGCCTCTCAGCTTAGGCTTTCGGCGGTTAATAAGGCTACCCATACCATTACAAGACCAGTAGACTCCGTGGTAAGTTCGGTGGTAAGTTCTGTCTCCACTTCTGAGACTTTTCCCACGGGAATAAGGAGTGATTCCTTTACCAGGTCAAGGTGGCCTTTAAATTATCAGTATCCACCTCTGCCGGGCTACCCCCCTTATGACCCTTTTTCCTTGCCCCCTGGTTGGCAAGGTTCTAGGGACATGGCTAGTCGGGTGCCTTTAGAGTCTTCCCCTAGTGAAGATATAAAGGCCCTGACATGTTCTATTTCCAAGTTGCAAGCGGTGGTTAATGCCCAATTCTTGCAATTAAGGAATCGAATATCTCTCCTGGAAAATAGGACTCCTTCTTTTTCTGAGTCATCCAATTTAGCTACCCAGGCGCCTACTGCTATCCAGGAGGAGAGTGATAGCATTTCTCTGGCTCCTTGTAGTCAAGAAGCGGTTTTCTTGTCAGAGGATGAGGATTCTCTTTCTGCAACAGCAGATCCTATATCTCCTGTTGCACAGGATTCTCCATCTTCGGTTCCAGATTCTCTGAGGAATAGGGTGTATGCCATTCAGAGGGGGCTTGGTAGCTTCCCTCTTTCCTCCCCTCCTCATAAGACCATTCCACCGTCTGATTTTATGACGTGTTCTGGTCTTGTTAAGGACAACCCTAAGGGTTATAGGTCCTTTCCAGAGTCTGGACATTTCAAGTCTGCCTTCTTGACTATTAATTCTACTTTCCAGGAGTTAGCTTCTTCAACTCCTCAGAAGTTCACTGGTTTTGGTCCTCTGTCTTTCCCAGGTAAGGTCAAGCCGAGGGATTTTGAGATCCACGGTTCTTCCATGGGAAAGTTGGCCCCAGCAGTTGATAAGGCTTTTTCTGGGGTTTTGGGTTCTAAACCAGTGGACGGTTTGAGGTTATCTCAGGCTTTGTGGGCAAAGTCGGAGAACAACCTCAGACTTTTGTCTTCAGTACTCCAGAATGCTGAGCATTTTTTGGCAGCGGCTGGAACCTTGCTGAAAGACAAGGGAGAGGAGTTTAACGAGCTTAAAGCTTTTCTCCTGCAAGTGGATGGTAGCTTAGGGGCCTCGCAGTTACTGTTGCTTGGCACTCTGGCTAACTTTTCCTTTGCCAAGAGGCAAGAGATTTTAGAAAAATCTCCCGTCTCTGAGGTTTTGCAGGAGTCGTTGTTATTTTCTCCTCTTTTTCAAGAGAAGTTGTTTGGGATGTCCTTGGATAAACTTCATACTGAGGTTAACAAGGCCCCTCACACTGTGAAAGTTGATGTTCAACTTTCCGATGGTAAGAGGAAAGTGTCGACGTCTCAGTCACACTCCTCCTCTGCCAAACCTCAGGGTTCAGTATCTCGGCCCACACTTGGTGGGAAGAGATCAGCTAACCCTAGTTCTGTTGTTCCTTCTTCTTCTGCTGGCAAGAAGCGCAGATTTGTGAGGAGGAAGAAACAGCAGAAATGATGGGCTTTCCCCTCCGGTAGTACTTCCCCGGGTTCCCTTGGAAAAGGTGTTTTTTACTACTCCTCTTCCTGGGATCCCAGTGGGGGGCAGGTTGTCTCACTTTCTTCCTCAGTGGCAACTGATTACAGAAGACAAGTGGGTTCTTTCAGTACTACGGAGGGGACTGGGACTTCATTTTCAGGAGGTCCCCCCATTGTCGTCAGTTCCCTTGGATCTTTCCCAGACAAGAGATTCTGTCAAGAATCGATTGTTGCAGGAAGAGGTGGGAACCCTGCTTCAGAAAGGTGTGTTGGAGGAAGTTATTCCACCAATCGGTCCAGGTTTTTATTCCCGTCTATTTTTGGTTCCCAAAAAGAACGGGAAAATGAGACCGGTGCTAGACCTTTCGGCCCTGAATCGGTTCTTGGTGGTTCCCCATTTCAAAATGGAAACCAACAGGTCAATCAGGGCATCCATCCTTCCTGGGATGTGGACTACCTCTCTAGACTTGACCGATGCCTACTTCCATATTGGAATAGCACACAGGTTTCGGAGGTATCTCAGGTTGGTGTGGGCAGGCAAGGTTTATGCTTTCAAAGCAATGCCCTTCGGCCTTTCCACGGCCCCTTTGGTATTTACAAGAGTGTTTCAGACGGTTGTGGCTTTTCTTCACACCCAGTCGATTTTCATTCACTCTTACCTCGACGATTCTCTGGTGAAGAATCAGTCTTTTTCTCTTCTGGAAGAACACACCCAATTTGTAATCCATCTTCTTTTGAAATTGGGATTTCTGATTTCTTTGGAGAAATCAGACATTCTCCCCAGTCAAGATTTCATTTTTCTCGGGGAAAGGTACCTTACAGTCTTGGGCCTTGTTCCTCCAGAGGAGAAAATTCTGAAGTTACACCAGCTAGTAATCGAGATTTCGCAAGCATCTTCTATCCCTGCTCGACGTTTCCTTCAGTTAGTGGGTTTCCTGATATCACTGATGGACATAGTACCATTGGGTCGTCTTCACATTCGACCTATTCAGTGGTATCTCATGGAGTTTTGGCATCCAGCATCTCAGGAATGGGAAGCTCTCATTCCTGTGCAGCCTCAACTTCTCCCTCATCTTAATTGGTGGTTACAGAGGGAGAACCTTCTAAAAGGTTTACCTCTAGATCCCCCGGCTCCAAAACTGACGCTGTTCACAGACGCCTCCCTTTCAGGTTGGGGCGCTTATCTGGAAGGCAGGTCAGTTTCAGGCCTTTGGTCTCCTCTCGAGTTGGAGGATCACATCAATGTTCTAGAGATGAGGGCAGTTTTGCTGGCCCTGAGACACTTCATAGAAGTAGTTCAGGGTCAGCCTCTGTTGATAGCCACAGACAATTCAACTGTGGTGGCTTATCTTCAGAACCAGGGCGGAACCCACTCTTACCCTCTGTTTCTTCTCTGCAGAGAGATTCTTCTGTTTTGCAACAGAATCGATACTTCTCTGACAGTGAGGCATGTACCAGGCAGACAGAATCTTGTAGCAGATCTTCTATCTCGCTCTCAGAATCCTGTGAATACGGAATGGGAATTACATCCAGCAGTTTTTCAGCAGATCATTCTGTTGTGGGATCGTCCCCACATAGATCTGTTTGCAACCAGTTTAAATCACAAACTGGAAACCTATGTATCTCCCATTCCGGACGACAAGGTGATAGCAGTAGATGCTATGTCGATTCCTTGGAAAGGGATGTTCAGTTACATGTTTCCTCCCTTTCGTCTCCTTCCCAGAATTCTGTACAAGATTTGCAAGGACGGTTGCAAGACCATTCTTATTGCTCCAGCCTGGCCGAGACAGAGTTGGTTTCCAGATCTGCTGCAGTTGTCCTGTGCAAATCCTCTTTGTCTTCCTCTTCGGAAGGATCTATTATCACAGTTCAAAGGCAGGAAGCTACACTCAGGTGTTCAGCTTCTACGCCTTCACGCTTGGATGCTATCAGGTCAGGAATCAGAAAGAGAGGCTTTTCTGGCAGGGCAACCAAGCGTATCTCTGGATCAGTTAGACAATCCACAGGGGCCATATATGATTCCAAGTGGTCAATCTTTTGTTCTTGGTGTAACTCGAAACAAATTGATCCTCTCTCAGCCTCTGTACAACAGTTAGCTGATTTTTTCATTTTTCTTTTTGAGGATCAAGGTTTTGCACCATCTACTATTAAAGGTTATAGGTCTGCTATTTCCAGAACTATTCACCTTTCTGGAGGTGAGAATTTTGGAGAAAACCAGTTTTTGTCTCTCCTTATTAAAAATTTTTACTTGGAGCGTCCCAAACAGAGACGTTTGGTTCCTCCTTGGGACTTGGCTGTAGTTTTGAAAGCCTTACAGCTTTCTCCTTTTGAACCTTTGTCCTCTACTAGTTTCCAACATTTATCTTATAAATGTTGTTTTCTTCTGGCCTTAGCTTCTGGACGAAGGAGGAATGAGATTCATGCTTTTTCTATTTCTGAATCCTGTATGCGATTTACAGCAGACAAGACTTCAGTGACACTGTTAACAGATCCTTCTTTCCTAGCCAAGAATCAATTGGCAGACAAAGGCTCTGGGATTATCACCATTCCATCTTTACCTGCAGTGGCCGGTGATAAGACTTTGTGTCCAGTTAGAACTTTGCTGGAATATTTATCTAGGTCTTCTAGCCTGAATAGACCTAACTCTACCCGTCTATTTATACCTATTAAAAAGGGAGTGCAGGATATTTCAGCAAAAACCATTTCTACTTGGATTTGTCAAACTGTCCTTATGGCTTACAAATCCTCTCCTCCTAATACTTTATCTAAGCATAAAGTTAAGGCACATGAAGTAAGAGCGTTAGCCTCCTCCTGGAATATTTTTAATTCCTCTTCTTTATCTGAGGTTTTGTCAGCTGGTTATTGGAGGTCAGACAGTACCTTCTATAACCACTACTTGCGCTCTATGCCCCATCATTGTGACAACCTCTTTGCTTTGGGACCTTTGGTTACTGCTCAACAGGTGGTGGTTCCCCCCAATTTTGAGGGGGATTCAGCATTACGTTAAATTCAGTTTATATCTAAATTTATGATGGTAACGTATTTATTGTAATAAAAACTCAATTTTTAGAATTAAAATTTGGTTTTGTAAAATAAATACTTACCATCATAAATTGAAGGTCCCTCCCACCTCCCCTTCATCCCCCTCTGGGAACTAGCTGTTTGGTTCACAGAAAATGATGGAGAGTATGGGTGCACATGCGCCAGGTGGGAATGGGGGTTGTCTCAAAGGGTATTTTATTTGTAGTACTTCCGGTTCACAAGCTGCGAATAGGGAGAATATCTAAATTTATGATGGTAAGTATTTATTTTACAAAACCAAATTTTAATTCTAAAAATTGAGTATTTTTCATATTGCTTTATCCTATTGTACCATATGGTGTATAGTGATCTTATGCTCCTTGGTCATCTTCTTCCTGTTTACCAAATACTTAGATTTTTACTCATATTCGACAAACATGCAAAAATTTTTGTGAGGGAATCAATAGTGAGCATTAGCTCACAGTCCACACTTGTTATATTTTTCTATAGCACTACATTTAACATGTACATTTGTTGTTTGATTAGGATTGATTGATTGATTGTTTGTTGTTTGATTAGGATGACAGGTGTTGGAGGTAGACCTGAAGTTATTATAGAAGGAAGTAATGAAATGGATAATGGATGGAAAGAATATGAGTTCCTGTATAAACCTGGGAATCTGTCTCGTAGAATGCCAATAGTTGGTTAGTAAAATATAAAGATTCCTAATCTTACAAAGACATGATTAAACGTGTGTTGGTATTAAAGACCCATGTTCCGTTAGAAACAGATTTGGATGAATGTTTTGGTTTTCAGATATACATGTACATTTAGATGAGACTTATTAATACGATCAGCTTTTTTGAAACCTGGATGTTTGTCCAGGATTGATATAATGTTGACACGTGGAATTTTCTTTTTCAAAATACGGCTCAAAACTTAATGTGGTTTTTTTTGTTTGCTTGGATAGGGTTGAATGCCACGTTTTGCCTTTTTTTAGCTTACCTGACCTTCGGGTCAGGTCAGCTATTGCCATCACTTGTCGTCTGTCCTCAAATCTTCTCCTCCAAAATCACTGAAGGGATTGCTTTGAAACTTTGCACACATCACCAGTAAAATGTCCTCTACCAAGTTTGCACAAATCATGGCCTTAGATCAACCAACATGGCCGCCTTGGCTAAAAATAGAACAGGGGGTCAAAATACAGTTTTTGGCTTATAGTTCAAAAAGTATAACAGATACAGGAAAACCAAAAGACCTTCCTTCTTCAGCATCAAAAGCTCATCAAAACACTCCATTGAGTCGAAGTTGTATGATGATTCCTTGTAGGAGTTATTGCCCTTTAATGGTCAAAATTGATGATTTTTGCCATTTTGGCCTCAAAATCTTGAAAATTATTAGAACTAGAGAAAAAGTTAGCATTGCTCTATGATAGGTACAAAAATGGCTTTAGGGTCAAGATTGTTTGATTAACCGTTTAAGAGTTATTCCCCTTTAACTGTTTTTAGCTCACCTGGACCGAAGGTCCATGTGAGCTTTTGCTATCACTTGGCGTCTGTCGTCCGTCGTAAACTTTTTCAAAAATCTTCTCCTCTGAAACCACTGGGCCAATTTTTGTCAAACTTGGCCACAATCATCCTTAGGGTTCCTAGTTTCAAGTTTGTACCCAGGGTGTTGATCAACAGACAAATATGGCCACTGTTACTAAAAATAGAACATGGGGGTCAACACAGGTTTTTGATCATTATCTAAAAAACTATAATAGCTATAGAGAAAACCGTTACTTCAAATTGATCAGCACATTAAGGTCTACAATAGTTGCTATTAGTGGGAAGTTGTGTATTGGCGTCTTGTAGGAGTTATCGCCTTTTTCTGACCTTGACCTCAATTTCACGGTCCAGCGACTACGTTAAAGTTTTTGGGTTATGACAGTTCCTCTGTAACTACACATGGTAGGATGACAATATTTGGTGTATAGGTTGCTGATGACTAGTACATGACTGTCTGGTAGGTGTCACCTGACCTTGACCTCAATTTCACAGTCCAGCGACTACGTTAAAGTTTTTGGGTTACGACCGTTCCTCTGTAACTACACATGGTAGGATGACAATATTTGGTATATAGGTTGCTGATGAATAGTACATGACTGTCTGGTAGGTGCCATTTGACCTTGACCTCAATTTCACGGTCCAGTGACTACGTTAAAGTTTTTAGGTTACTGCTGTTCCCCTGTAACCAAGCATGGTAGGATGACAATATTTGGTATATAGGTTGCTGATGAATAGTAAATGATTGTCTGGTAGGTGTCACCTGACCTTGACCTCAATTTAACGGTTCAGCGACTTCGTTAAAGTTTTTGTATTAGGACAGTTCCTCTGTAACTATGCATAGTATGGTGACAATAATTGGTATACAGGCCGCTGCTCATAATTAATGCTATTTACGTAATGCTTATGACGAAATTTATTTTCGTTACTGATGCGGAATTCAGGCGAGGTGTTTTTCTGTGTCCACACTTGTTTATGAAATTTTCCGTTTTTGTCCTGTAACTTGAAAACTATAGCAGCTAGATTGAAACTGTAAATTGCACAAATGATCAGCAATAAAGACCCTACAATTCTCTTGATTGATCTGAAATTGTCAGACAACTCCTTAAATAAGTTATTGCCCATAAATGACAATTTTTTATGAAATTTTCCGTTTTTGTCCTGTAACTTAAAAACCATAACAGCTAGAGTGAAATAGTAAATTGCAAAAATGATCAGCAAAAAAAGCCCTACAATTAATTTAATTTGTCTGAAATTGTCAGACGACTCCTTATAGGGGTTATTGCCCTTAAATGACAATTTTGTTATGAAATTTTCCATTTTTGTCCTGTAACTTGAAAACTATAGTAGCTAGATTAAAACTGTAAATTGCACAAATGATCAGCAATAGAAGCCCTACAAATGAATGCTTAGTCCAAAATTGCAAGATGACTCTTTATAGGAGTTATTGCCCTTTCATTATGAATTTGGACAAATGAACAGTTTTTTAATTATAAGTTAGTCTATAACGCACCTATTAGTAGTGTAAAACTGTAAATTTCTAAAGTACCCTAAAGGACAATGCCTAAAAACCATTTAATTTTCAGAAATTGTCGATGGCACCTTATAGGAGTTATTGTATTTAACAAATTTTTTGAAGAAATGTTTAGTTTTTGCACAGTAACTTAAAAGCTATAACTACTAGACTGAAACTGTTAATTTCAAAAATTTTAATATAGTTTAAGTCATTTGGATTCCAGGTGAGTGATAACAGGCTCCTGGGAGCCTCTAGTTTTTATACCCCCCGCTTGAAAAGCAGGGGGTTTTTAGTGTTCATTGTTTCCGTCCGTCTGTCCATCCGTCCGCCCGTCCGTCTGTCTGTCCGTTACACTTTCTATTATTTGCAACTCCTCCTACACCAATGAAAGGAATTTGATGAAACTTACACAGAATCTTTGTCTCATAGTGCCATTGTGCAGGAATATTTGGGGTTTCCCATAGAAAAACATGGACTTTGTCATTGACCTAAGGGGGTCCCTATCTCTTATGTGCAACTCCTCCTACACCACTGAATAGAATTTAATGAAACTTACACAGAATCCTTGTCACATAGTGCCATTGTGCAGGAGATATTAAACATTTTGATCGGATCGATTTTTTGGGGTTTCCCATAGAAAAACATGGACTTTGTCATTGACCTAAGGGGGTCCCTATCTCTTATGTGCAACTCCTCCTACACCACTGAATGGAATTTAATGAAACTTACACAGAATCCTTGTCACATAGTGCCATTGTGCAGGAGATATTAAACATTTTGATCGGATCAATATTTGGGGTTTCCCATAGAAAAACATGGACATTGTCATTGACCTAAGGGGGTCCTCATCTCTTATGTGCAACTCCTCCTACGCCACTGAATGGAATTTGTTGAAACTTACACAGAATCCTTGTCACATAGTGCCATTGTGCAGGAGATATTTATTATTTTGATCAGAATGATATTTGGGGTTTCCCATAGAAAAACACGGACTGTCATTGACATAAGGGGATACCCATTTCTTATGTGCGACTCCTCCTACACCACTAAATGGAATTTGATGAAACTTACACAGAATGTTGTCACATATTGCCATTGTGCACTAGATATATAACATTTCGATTGGAATGATATTTGGGGTTTCCCATAGAAAAACATGGACTTTGTCATTGACATAAGGGATACCCATCTCTTATGTGCAACTCATTCCTACACCACTTAATGGAATTTGTTGAAACTTACACAGAATCCATGTCACATAGTGCCATTGTGCAGGAGATATTAAACATTTTGATCGGATCGATATTTGGGGTTTCCCATAGAAAAACATGGACATTGTCATTGACCTAAGGGGGTCCTCATCTCTTATGTGCAACTCCTCCTACGCCACTGAATGGAATTTGTTGAAACTTACACAGAATCCTTGTCACATAGTGCCATTGTGCAGGAGATATTTATTATTTTGATCAGAATGATATTTGGGGTTTCCCATAGAAAAACACGGACTGTCATTGACATAAGGGGATACCCATTTCTTATGTGCGACTCCTCCTACACCACTAAATGGAATTTGATGAAACTTACACAGAATGTTGTCACATATTGCCATTGTGCACTAGATATATAACATTTCGATTGGAATGATATTTGGGGTTTCCCATAGAAAAACATGGACTTTGTCATTGACATAAGGGATACCCATCTCTTATGTGCAACTCATTCCTACACCACTTAATGGAATTTGTTGAAACTTACACAGAATCCATGTCACATAGTGCCATTGTGCAGGAGACATTAAACATTTTGATCGGATCGATATTTGGGGTTTCCCATAGAAAAACATGGACTGTCATTGACATAAGGGGATACCCATCTCTTATGTGCAACTCCTCCTACACCACTGAATAGAATTTGATGAAACGTACACAGAATCCATGTCACATAGTGCCATTGTGCAGGAGATATTTAACATTTTGATCAGAATGATATTTGGGGTGTCCCATAGAAAAACATGGAGTTTGTAATGGACATAATGGGATACCCATCTTTTATTTGCAACTCCTCCTACACCACTGAATGGAATTTGTTGAAACTTGTTGAAACAGAATCTTGGTCACATATTGCCATTGTGCATTGGATATTAAAAATTTTGATCAGAATATTATTGGAGGTTTCCCATAGAAAAACATGGACTTTGTCATTGACATAAGGGATGCCATTCTTTGGGGGATTGGGGAGGGTTACATGTATTATCTGCAATTTCGCCTTCATGTTTAACTAGATAAAGTTTCAATTTCATAATTAAGAACACCTGAATTTTCAAAGTAATTGTGAAGCGGGGGGTATCAGTGGTGAGCATTGCTCACAGGTTTTTTTACTCTAGTTTAATCGGTTTTTATTGATTTTTTAAAATCTTCTCCTCTGAAACCACTGAAAGTACTGCTTTGAATCTTTGTACACATCATCTGTCAAATGTCCCCAACCAAGTTTGCACAAACCATGGCCACAGATTAACCAACATGGCCACCATGGCTAAAAGTAGAACGGGGGGAGGGGGTGTCAAAATACAGTTTTTGGCTTAAAGTTCAAAAAGTATAACAAAACCGAATAGACATGCCTTCATTGGCACCGAAAGCTTTACCAAACACTCCATTGGGTCGAAGTTGTATGATGATTCCTTGTAAGAGTTATTGTTGAATTTGATGATTTTTGCCATTTTGGCCTCAAAATCTTGAAAATTATTAGAACTAGAGAAAAAGTTAGCATTGCTTAATTGTTCTGCTCTATGAGGACTACAAAAATGACTTTAGGGTCAAGATGGTCTGATGAACCGTTTAGGAATTATTCTCCTTGAACATTTTTAAAATAAATTTTAATTGATTTAAAAAAATCTTCTCCTCTTTAACCAATGAAAGGACTGCTTTGAAACATTGCACACATCATCTTTAGGATGTCCTCTACCGAAATTGTGCAAATCATGACAGCTGACTACCTACATAGCTATGTTGGCTTAAAATAGAAAAAAAGGGGGGGTCAAGAGAGTTTTCAGCTGATAGTATAACAGGTACAGCAAATTTGAAGTGAACCTCTCTTCTCCCTCTAAGCTTCAAAAACTTCTACTTATGGCAGTTATTTCCCTTAAAGGTCAAATTTTATGACTTTTGCAATTCCTTATAGGAAAGAAAAGCTGGATAAAAAAGGGTTGTTTGGTTTCAGGTTCAGGTTAGCGATACAGGCTCCTGGGAGCCTCTAGTTCAGCTAAATCATGGCATCTAGTATTTTCAGGAGGAACCCAGAGTACCCAGTGAAAATGGGCAATTCTAAAACTTGATCAATTAAGGTTTGAGTCAAGCACACCCTGCCTGCAGTTCGGCTTGAACCTACAACCTCACTGTTGACAGTGGTGTGATTAATAGTTGATGGCTAACTATCTCAACATCCACCAAGGCCCCTTTGAGACTTGATTAATACATTAATAAATTTACCATATATTATGTGTAAAGCTTGTAATTTGATGTTTATTTTATTTATACAGACAATTTGAGACAATAAAATTACAGATTGATATATTAAATTAGTGAAATAAAATAGATTTCTATTAGATTTTATATATATTATTAAAATTTTCAAATAATTGTTTTATTAATTTAATTTTAGCACCACATCAACCACGATTAGACTGGCAGATGTGGTTTGCAGCTCTGGGCAACTATCAAAACAATCCCTGGTTCGTGACCTTGGTGTATCGTCTGCTCACAGGTCAAGAAGAGGTCCTGGCATTGATTGATGGAAACCCATTTCCAGATAATCCACCTAAATATGTTAGAGCTAAATTGTATCACTATCACTACACCAGTTCGAATAAGAAGTCTAGAAGGTATGAAAAATGTTGATCTTCATTTCATAATAGATTATTCCTGCTTATCTGTATCCTTTACTTGTCATTTGTTTGAACTTACAGCAGTCTTTGAGGATAAACTTCTTACAATTATGGGGCATCCAAGTGAACCCGTGTTTAAATAAGGTTATGTTCCATTTTTTCTTTCTGTTTTTGTTCACAATTATTGTTGTTATCATCTTGTGCCCGTTTCACAAAAGTTGTATCATGTATACTGGGTAATTGTAATGTGTATGGATATTATTTTTTCAAAGTTATATTGTATATTTATTATATTTGATGATAAATAATTAAAACATTTACAAAATAATCTGTAGTTTACCTATACAGATATAAATTACAAGGGACAATTATTTCTAGTGAAGGTGAAGCCTTTGATTAATGTTTATATTGCAGTTACTAACGAATTAGAATCTAATATGTGATCTTTTGTGTTTGTTTGTTTGTCTGTTCTTTGTCTAAGGTTAAGATATGTTTAGTTATCTGGTGTTTAAAGGGTATTTGTTTTAACGATAATTAATAAAAAAAACAACTGGTCTGAGATAAAACTACAGGTTTAGGGCTATTAGACGAACTTATGCTGTTGTAAACGCAACCCTTTGCATTCTATGCTCTTCAACCCAAGAAGAAGGGCTGACTCAGTGGTTGGGTAGTGTGCTGCTCTCCTTCTATCTGCCATTTTATTAAGTAGCATTACGAGTAAGCAGTGTTTTTGCTTTCTCCATTTACGGAGGTTTGGTTTGTCAATACTGAACTATCTACCTGCGGCATGATTACCATGAGCTTCTGCACAGGAAATAACTGGTTTTCGAGATTGCTGGTTCAATTCTCACTGTATGCAGGGTGTACTCGACTTGATTCTTAATTGACAAGGATTGCCATTTTTTTGTTCCAAAGGTTGGGGGTTTTCTCCAGGTACTCCAGCTTCCTCCCCCAATATGAACTAGAAGCCATGATATAGCTGAAAACTTGCTTAAAGATGCATTAAGGGGATGCAAGACACCATCCGCCATTTTTTGTGAAAATTTCAAAATAGATAGAACATTTATGGTAAATTTAATAATAATTTCTTTCATTATTTATTTCTTAATTTCAATAGAATTTAAAAACATAATGAAAGTCTTGTACCTATATTATTACTTCAATTTATTAGTGGTTGAAATAAAAGGTTTTTGTTTAAATGAATTTGGTATTGGCAAAAATAATGAAAATGAAATTTTAACAAGGGAGGTAATTTTGACCAAAAAATACCCATTTTTAGCACTTTTTGACTAGTTTTTACCCAATTGACAAAAAATTAACTCAGAGACCCTATTTTTCTTTCCACCACTAAACTAAAATGCATACCAATTGCTTGACATTATATCAAAAATTTAGAAAATTTCATTGGACAGAATTTTTGTAATCATTTATTTTAGTGCTTTTTTATTCTCTTCTCTGTATAATCTATATGAAAAATTTAAATTTCAGTGCTCAACCCCTCGAAAATAAGATATGAAACCCCTATCTTTTATTTTGAATTATGATAACTTGTATAAAAAACTAACTACTTGGCGAATTTTAAAAAAATTTATTGACAAATTATTTTTGGTGAAAGTGTCCTGCATCCCCTTAAACATCATTCAGACAAACAAACAGACAATGTTTTCATTTAATGTTGTACTTGATTAGTTCTTATTTAATAACATTGAAATGTAATGAGTATACACATTTATCAATAATATCCAAGAAAAAAATCTTGATTTTCAAAAATAAGGGCAATTATTGGCCAGTGTTGCAAATTGCATGATATGTTTGATATTTTCTTGTTAGTAGGTGGTAAGCGAATTAAGTCATCATGTTGGAAGTGTAACAAATAAGACTAGCTGTACTCTATGTTTAAATGTTCAACTGAACACATACGATATGTTTAATCTGTTAATATTAATTTCAGATACTCAGTAGATGATTGGTGGACAAGGGTAGAGAAGTCCGAGTACATACCTGCACTTAGTAAAGACACACCTAGTTTACAAGATATCATTAAACATTATAAAGTGGTACGTGAAATGCTTACAAAATATTGTGGCATTGTAAAAAAGCTAGCTACAATATCTACCTTTTCTGTTCATCTTGACAGAGCTACAAAAAGATCCCATTTCTGGTAATGGAGCAAAAACTCCCATGGGATTTATAACATATTTTCCCCTATTAAAATGCTGTTTTTGTTTAATAAATAATTTGCCCTTTCTCCGCCATTTAGTTGACATTTCTACAACGCCTAATTAATTAATTTTAAGACTTTTTCATTTTCATGGCATTGTTGACAAAATTTAAATTACATAGTGTATAATTTTGAAATCTTATTGATAAAAATGGTATTCCGGATAGTGCACTGAATATAACTAAAATGATCCAGAATGCCATTTTTTTTGCCAGATTGATTCCGAAATTATTCACTTCCGGAATTCAAATTTTGTCAACGATGCCATAATTATGAATAATGTGCTAAAAGGAATGAATTAGGTCCTGTAGAAGTAACATTTGATCAGCGGAGACATCTTTAATCATAACAGCCACTAGTTATTACAGCTTGCTTGTTTTATACCATTACACGTATTCCTGTACGATATAAAAATAACCATGATTTTGTAAGTCGCGGAACTTCGATAAATGTATCTCGCAAATAACGCAAATTTCTTTATATTTACGATGTCCAATATTTTGGACTGGTTTTTGGTTTAAATAGTGTTGTATAGAAAAGAATAAGTCAGAGGAATACATTTGGAATGTAGCCTGACCCTGCAGTAACATTCAAAATGGCATTACACAATGTGAAATACTATCGAAGGCAACAGATGGTGCATTGTAGGAAATTTAGTTTTGAAGAAATTAAATATTGACAGGAACTTTGATGGATAGAAAATCATTAGTTTTTTTGAACCGCTAGACCCATCCATTATCGGCATTCAGCCGAACCTTCCTTGTCAATAGATTAGCATTCGAATCAAGGTTAACTAAAAGCCAATGCACATTTTTAGAGTTTAGTATATCTGATTTAGTGCTTATCCAGTCATTTATTAAGACTCCGAACAAACGATAGTGAGAGTGAAAGTAAAATCTGATGTTTGCAATTCAGTTTCTAATTAATTCCACCAAGATTCCTGGAAATTTTCTCTTTAAGTATGATGTCAGCTCAGTTGGGCACATATGTCAATTTTGCTAACTTTTTCCAATTTATATGAGAACTGATTTTAATTTGTCATTTTTGGGGTCAGGCTTATATTATAGATTCCATCTTGTCATTCATGACAAATTAACAGACAAGAAACATTTTCGTTTAAAACATTGATGTTTATAAGCAATGTTTTTACTTTATTCATATTTAAGACTTGTTCCCAATTGTAGAGTTTACGTCCTAATTTTCCGAATTAACAGGGGCCCAGGTCCCATTTGAAAAAAGGTAGGAAAATCTCTGTGCCATTGTGCACCTGATATTTAATGATATTTGGGGTTTCCCATAGAGAAACATGGACTTTGTCATGGATATATAGAAAGCGGCGATTATCAATTAGTGTTAATTGCTCAAATTTTTTCTAGTTTTCATAGCAGTAGATCCAAACTAAATTGATCATTTTTCAGGAACCAGTGAAAAAAAATCAGAAGTTGCCATTTATAGGAAATTGTGTGAAATGGATTCGTGACAAATTGGGACAACCAGAGGGCTTCCTATTTACAATGTCAGCATTCAGCACTGCCTTGGTCATTAACTTTCTAAGCTGGATACAGATCTTTTAATATTTTACATGTTATATGAAGATACTCATGTAGTGTTTATTAACTGTTAAGACAACAGATGGCATTCCATACTGATGTTAAACCACATACCTCCAGACAAGTTCATAGATTTTATGGCTTTTTTAAATGTTGATACTAAGTTTTTTGTAGAATATTTTTTAAAAAATAATTTCAATTTTGAATAAAGATACAATTGCAATAGAAAATCGAAGTTTAAAGTCAGATTGTTTAAGTTTGATATTTATTAAAATGTCTTGACATCATGTTTAAAATGTCAGTTGTAATTATAAATAGTATGTGTTGTGTCTTATGAAGTGCCTTGAAGATTTTCATTAGTATTTCTTGAATTATTAATTTTTTGCTAAATTCTTCTGACTTTAAGACAAAAATCTGCTTGATATGCATTTAATTGATCATTTGAACTTATAACAGTAAATGTCAATAGGAAAATTAAATCTATATTCCTTGCATGTTAAAAAACACTTTTCCGAGCAAGATTTGATATTTTAAAAAGATTTTGTTAAAAAAGAACCTAATTACTACAAGTTTTTACATCATGACAAAATTTAAGGTTTACTTTGCATTGACAAGTACTACATCATGCTCCCTGGTGTTTAAAACTGATATAAATTGAATCAATTATTTCTCTATTTCTCTAATTTTGATGTAATATTTCAACCACTTGACCGATGTGGAAAATATAGTCTTGTCAATAGTGAATATGTGGTTCTCATCTGTTGTTTGGCTTAAAATAATGTTATAAAAAAAACAATGATGTTGTAAATAAAACAATTTCCATTTACATAAAATTGGGTTGGGAGAATTTGTATTTCATTTAACAAATTCACTTCTCTTTCAAATTAGAGAAACAGAATCTTACATTAGTACTCTTGGATAATCTTATTTTTCCAATCTCAATAGTTAAATTATGCAATTTTAAGTCCTAAAAAAGACTTAGACTTCAAATTCCACATTTAAACTATATGGATAAGAGAAATCTTATAATCCACTTGACCAACGTAAGGGGTCGTCCATAATTGTCAACCATTTTCATATAAGTGTGCAAAACCGCACACTTGAGTGAGGGGGTTACAAATTTCGACATTTTTGCGTACACTTTTTTTTTATCTTCAGAAATTTTTCGTTTCCATGGAGTTTGGTTTTTATATTAGTTTAATGGTTGATGTACACTTTTTGATGGGGGGTGTGGGGTCTCAAAAAGTGTGCTTTTTGCAAACTTGTGAAAATGGTTAACAATTATGGATGACCCATAAGATCCTATATTTCCATACCTTTCTCTAGTAAATAATTCATAACTCCAGGTCGTAAAAGTGGAACCAATAAAATACTATATTAGGTGTGATTAGTATTTAGTACCACTTTGCTGATTCTTAGATTGCTGAGTCCAGATACCAATGCCCAATTTGCCGATTCCCTGATATCCGATATTTTAAACAAATATTGGCCAAAGCTGATAATTTATAATTGTGAAAGATCACTAAAAGTACTGATGGTTAATTTACATAATTTTTCTAAGCATCTATAATTGACGGTAAACTTCCAGCGACTTAAATTAACTTGATGTTTCTTAATCCAAAATTATCAGCTTGTCGTATTGGTTTAAAACAAATAATGTCCCAAACTGATAATTTATAATTTAGAAAGTTCTGTAACAAATTAATTCTTTTTATGTAAATTTAATTAAATAAATTATATAATTCGTATAATTAATTCACATAATTTTCCTAAACACATATAATTCTCGATATTCTTTTATACATCATGTTGATTGATCTTAATTGGTTGAATGAAAGGGAATCAGCAAATAGGACACTGCAAACTGGAATGCTACGATGATTAGGGAAAATAGACAATTTTAGCTGGTTGTTTGACTTCATAAATATTATTGTTATAAATGATTGTAACACATTTTAATGCTTTTTGTAGGAAATTTTTTTTTAGCTACCTTTTTTACAGGATTATATATTATAAGTATATTTACATTTGCATAATATATTTAGCATGCTTCAGGCACATGTGCCAGTCAGTTTACAGGTTTTTACAATTTTATACCAAAACCTGGCTAAAGCAAAAGTTGCATAAATCAGAATCTTGTGGAAACTAATATGTCCCAATAACTTCCTTCAAATCTTTGAACCTGGCTAACCAATTATCTATCTTTTCTAAACAAACATTTCAGTCCAAAGTGATTCAGTTTAGGCAAGTATCCCTTATGTTTTTAATATATTTTACTATAATTACTTAGAAGATATATATCACTGTATTTATATTTTAATCCAATATACAAATAGTATGTAGACGTACAACAGGGAAACTGTTTAGATTTAAATATTTAATGAATTAATGAATTTGTTTGTATTTAAAAGTACATTTACTTTAAAAGTAAATGTTTATTGAAGTTTGAATGGCTTGACCCTATGTCAGGTGTGTTAGATATACCAGTATATAATTTCTACAACATCTTTTTTTTCAATCCCATGTGTCATATGTCCTTTTAATAATAATTATGAGTATAGATGTATTTATCTTTATGTCTGATAAAAGGCTGAGAGAATGAGTAGGAAGATGGTACAAGAAGTGTAAAAAAAACCTTCAATTCATATCTGTTAATAACAGTTACAATATTGTTAATTACATAGATTTTACCTTGAATTTTATAACCCTGCATTCTGTTGCTGATTTCTAAGCAACTATAGGATGCAGAATCCTGATATTTGCATATTGCTTTATCTTAATACATGTAGTACCATATGGTGTATAGCGATTTTATTCTCCTTGGACATTTACTTACTGTTTACCAAATAATTAGATATTTACAAATAGTTGACATACATTCAAAATTTCTGTCATAGTTTTCTAAGCAACTATAAGATGCAGAAGCCTGATATTTGCATATTGCTTTATCCTATAGTACCATATGGTGTAAAGCAATTTTATACTCCTTGGTTATCTACTTCCTGTTTTCAGAATACCTAGATTTTTACACATAGTTGACATACATTCAAAATTTCTGTCACAGTTTTCTAAGCAACTGTAGGATGCAGAAGCCTGATATTTTGCATATTGCTTTATCCTATAGTACCATAGGGTGTATAGCGATTTTATGCTCCTTATCTACTACCTGTTTTCAGAATACCTAGATTTTTACACATAGTTGACATACATTCAAAAATTTCTGTCGCAGTTTTCTAAGCAACTGTAGGATGCAGAAGCCTGATATTTTGCATATTGTTTTATCTTAATACATGTAGTACCATATGGTGTATAGCGGTTTTATTCTCCTTGGACATTTACTTACTGTTTACCGAATACTTAGATTTTTACAAATAGTTGACTTACATTCAAAATTTCTGTCGTAGTTTTCTAAGCAACTATAAGATGCAGAAGCCTGATATTTTGCATATTGCTTTATCCTATAGTACCATATGGTGTACCAGTTTTCCTACCGCAGGTCGGGGGTTTTATCCGGGTACTCCGGCTTCCTCCCCCAATAAAAACTGGACACCATGACATAGCTGACAAATTGCTGAAAGTGGCGTTAAACACCATCAAACAAACAAACAAAACCATATGGTGTAAAGCAATTTTATACTCCTTGGTTATCTACATCCTGTTTTCAGAATACCTAGATTTTTACACATAGTTGACATACATTCAAAATTTCTGTCGTAGTTTTCTAAGCAACTGTAGGATGCAGAAGCCTGATATTTTGCATATTGCTTTATCCTATAGTACCATATGGTGTACCAGTTTTCCTACCGCAGGTCGGGGGTTTTCTCCGGGTACTCCGGCTTCCTCCCCCAATAAAAACTGGACGCCATGACATAGCTGAAAAATTGCTGAAACTGGCGTTAAACACCATCAAACAAACAAACAAAACCATATGGTGTAAAGCAATTTTATACTCCTTGGTTATCTACATCCTGTTTTCAGAATACCTAGATTTTTACACATAGTTGACATACATTCAAAATTTCTGTCGCAGTTTTCTAAGCAACTATAAGATGCAGAAGCCTGATATTTTGCATATTGCTTTATCCTATAGTACCATATGGTGTACCAGTTTTCCTACCGCAGGTCGGGGGTTTTCTCCGGGTACTCCGGCTTCCTCCCCCAATAAAAACTGGACGCCATGACAAAGCTGACAAATTGCTGGAAGTGGCGTTAAACACCATCAAACAAACAAACAAAACCATATGGTGTAAAGCAATTTTATACTCCTTGGTTATCTACATCCTGTTTTCAGAATACCTAGATTTTTACACATAGTTGACATACATTCAAAATTTCTGTCGCAGTTTTCTAAGCAACTGTAGGATGCAGAAGCCTGATATTTTGCATATTGCTTTATCCTATAGTACCATATGGTGTACCAGTTTTCCTACCGCAGGTCGGGGGTTTTCTCCGGGTACTCCGGCTTCCTCCCCCAATAAAAACTGGACGCCATGACATAGCTGAAAAATTGCTGAAAGTGGCGTTAAACACCATCAAACAAACAAACAAAACCATATGGTGTAAAGCAATTTTATACTCCTTGGTTATCTACATCCTGTTTTCAGAATACCTAGATTTTTACACATAGTTGACATACATTCAAAATTTCTGTCGCAGTTTTCTAAGCAACTGTAGGATGCAGAAGCCTGATATTTTGCATATTGCTTTATCCTATAGTACCATATGGTGTATAGTGATTTTATGCTCCTTATCTACATCCTTTTTTCACAATACCTAGATTTTTACACATAGTTGACATACATGGAAAATGACTGTGAAAGCAGAGTTATCACTTGTGAGCAATAGCTCACTCACAGTCCACACTTGTTTGTGAATTTATGTTATTTTTAAGAATAAACATATGCATAGTGTAACAGTGTGCATTGTAAATCATGATATCTATAAATAGCATGCTTGTTATGTTGTTAGTCTGTGTGTAACTTGTTTATGTCAATACATACATCTATATGTGTGTTGTTGCTTTGTTATAAGATTAAATGTGTATATGATTTTGAAAGAACCAGTTATGATAAGGACTAATTTCAAGCATTTAGTTTTAAATGTAGTCACATCTGATGCACTGGAGATGTTATATGAACATATTTTTTGGATGGTTGTTTGTGTATTTAATTAAATAATTACTTGTATATACATTGTATCTTTTTGCCTTCTTAGAAGTTTTTTGTACTTTTCATTAATGATCATAAAATGAACTGTTTTATAAATGTAGTAATACATTTAAATTTTAAGTGTTTAGACTTGGACATCTCTTATCTTTTCTTGTTCTTTTGTTGCATGCAAAAAGCAATAGAATAAATAGTATAAAAATGTGCTGATCATATTTTCTACACCTTAGAGCTAGCTGGGCTGGGCTTGGAAGTTGTTGCCAAGAAAAAATGCAATTTAATCTGACTTTGTATTTCTTGTAAACAAGATCCAATAATTTTGTGTTTATATCTGCTGTGAAATCAATTTTGTTTAAGTCTGTTAGTATAAGTATCCAAACAATAGTCTTCTGGTACCCTTGTCTTTACTTCCAACATAATTCAGCATTCTGTTCTGGTTCCAACATGGTGATGATTGCAGAATTTGTATTCTTGTACTAAATAATGCACCAGAAATCTTCTAGAAATGCTCACTTTCATGCTTTTTGGGGTATAAAATGCATTTTTAGAGACAGGATAAAGATAATATTTGTATATTGTCAAAAAAATATCAAGTTTGTATACAAAAATTATTTCTCAATTTATTTTATTCACTAAGAAAAAGTTGGGAGTACCTAGAAGCAATCCGTTTTTAAGGCTCATATCAATACTTTAATAATCAGACATTATAAAAATATTGTATATTAATCAAGTACAAGTCCTTGTTATTTTCCGTTCATTTTTCAGAAATACTTAGTTTCCCTATTTACTTAACTTGATCAATTTTCTTGAAATTTTGAGCATTTTTGATATTGATAATAGGTCTCATCAGTGCCAATAGCATAAAGTCTCAATCTGGTGCAGCTGTTTATTATATTGTCTGTTGTCACTTATGTATGTCAAGGTATTTTATTTGATAGATTGTTCTCACTTTTGAACTGAATTTGAAAAAAAATATATTTAAAACATTAAAAATACAAGACTTAAATATTTAATACTTTTAATGTGGGTTTCTTTTGTTGGTTTATCCATATGTTATATTAAAATTTTTTTATCTGATTTCTTTGTTAAAGTATTTACTTTATCCATATTGTATTGTTCAAAGGAATTAAACATTTTACAATAAAGTAATTGGTAACAATTGAGTATGTTAACAGTGTACATACTATGTTTACAGATAGATGAACCTTAAAGAAACTGGACCTAACAACTGACATGAAATTCACTTATGTCAGATCTTGCTGACCCTTAGCCTGAAAATTTCCAGTTGTTTTTTTACATCACAACAGGGTGGTGATTCTGCAGCATGAGTGATTAATTCAGTAGAAATCTAAAAGTTCAGTGTGAAGTTTATGAATAATTGTGATGCATAGTGCTTAATTAATCTTATAGTGACTTTGCCATAAGAAATGATCTCCATTGTGTATATTGATTGTTGTTTTCATGTATACTTTGAGTTAATCACCTTATATATGTTTTAGCAATATAGAATAAATGGCTTTAGAAGCACATATCTTTATTCCCGATGTGGGTTCATTGACCTTAGAAGCACATTTCTTTATTTCTGATGTGGGTTCAATGACCCTCAATTCTTCAATGAAATAAATATAATAGTTGCTTATATATTGGCTCGGGCCTTATCAATGTTTCGGGCAATACCACTCTCCCTTGTGCAGTCAAGATATCATGACAATGCCTTCTATATAGGCAACTATTGTATAAATACAAACCTATTTAACTGCAGACACGGCCCGTTCAAGCTGTTATTCTAGTACACTCAACCGATGAAGAGATCCAGTTTAAATACACTAATGGTATGGATGTCCTTAGACAAATGTATAAGAATCGGATCCTTCCTTATTATCTTGGATTGTTTCCGTTTTATTAATATTCCGAACATTAAGACATGAATAAAATGGAAGCACTGCAAGATCTGATTTGATCAGAAGTATAAGTAAAAAAAAAATATGTTCGTTGTTTCACATTTGGGGCTTTCCACATATATAATGTTGCTGACGTTAAAAGACATGATTAATCACAAATATCATATCTCCTGGAACTACTGGTGCCCAGCGTTGTATGGACAGTGCATACTAGTGAATACTCGGATACAGGTCAATTGGTCCCAATTCCAATTCGTCCCAAGTCAATTGGTCCCAAATTTGGTCAATTGGTCCCATTTCCAATTTGTCCCAAGACAATTGGTCCCAACTTGCATTTAAAATGTTTTAGTTGTGTTTAAAAGATTATTTAAGGGATTATTTCAACATATTGATGTTTATTTATGCTTTTGATTTAGAATGTATTATAAAATATGTGCTCTTAGTTAACATGATACTAAGTATGTTAAAATAATAACAATAGAAGACAAAACAAGTTTATGTTCTTTATTGAGATTTACAGGCCAGATTCAAGCCAGCGAACAATTGCAGCGACCAATTAGCTAGCGAACAATAAGGAGGTATTACTAAAAACCAACGAAAGACATAATGTTACCATAAGATTTTAAACGCTAGCGAACAATTAGGAATAGGTAGCGAACAAATACATCTTATATTGTTTTCAACACGACCTGTCTAGGAGGTGTGTTTTAATGTAGACATTGAAGTAGTGGAGTCAGCAATATCTTGTATTTATAGAACTTAAATAAGACAATACCCTAAGTTCTAAACGAAATATCGATTTCGTAGAAAAGTATAGGACATGTTCGAAAATCTAAAGTTCGGAACGAAAACCCAATTTCGAACCCATGTAGATAGGGTGGGTCTATATATGCCCGATTTTGGTCAATGTTTTGAGATCGTGACGGGGACCGGCTATATAGGCGTTGTAGAAGAGACACAGGGCCATCGTTATCAGAAGAGAAAAGTAGAGGTCAACATTCAAAATATTACATGTTACCGGTATTCTCTCAAACACAAAACACTTTCACACACTCCCAACTTTATTCAAATGCACTAAAACAAAGCATAAAAGCACAACATAAAAAAGCAAAGCACAACAAACAATAATTGACAATTATATATGACAATTATTAAGGCTGAAATAATATTATTTTTTAGAAAAAGTAGTGCTTAACATATTCATTGGAAAATTTTTATAATACAACTAAATAAATAAAAGTAAATATTATGTTCATTATAATTAGCAAATTCAAAGGCAATAAAATTGAGGTATTCGGGTAATCTAATTAGCCAATTTAACAGTGGCACATGCCATTGACATCTTTCTTAATTGAATTATGATTAACAGACTTTGCAGGTAAATATGATTTTTACCACCTTGTTTTTTAATACAGAAAGTTTCATTGCTGACCAACTTTTAAGTTATTTTAAATTTATAAGCAATTTACAAAAAAAAATAATGAATTTATATAGTGATGTAAGAATACACAAGACTTAAATGTAATCATCAACTACGTTTTTCTGTCCCTTAATCTTATTGTACAACATTTAAGTTTATAAGTTTTAAGTTTATCAACGAATGTAAAATATGGAATCAAGTATAAAAAATAAATAAATAAGACTTACCAGAACTACATCTTCTTTGTGTCCAAGAATTGCATAACCCACAACACAAAGCCTGAACGGTAAAGGCATGGTGCTTCACTCGAACTGGTCTGGTGCAGATTACACATCCAGAAGACATGATGTCGAATAAAGTTATTTTTAGAGCTACACATTTTTCTTTTATATTTTTAAAATTTAACGATTACATTTGATTAGTTTTTTCCTATCTGACCATAAGACATTATTTTTTTTACCCCTACCTCCCAAGCCGAAGTCACAATCATGTGAGTCTTAGTGCTTCTGTATTCAGACTTCAAAAGGGACGGTGAGTATAAAATATAATTGTAAAATATAAAAATGTATGGTTTAAGAGTAAATGTATTAATGTATTAACTGCATGATGTTTGTATAATGACATTCAAAGGCAATCAATTGCATTTATAGCTCCTTGAATTTTTGATTAAAACTAAAACCTTAAGCTTTCAAATGATAAAAAATAATAATAATATGCCAGAGCTGCTAATGTAACTAATAAGACACAATTATTATACAATACACAATGCACTATTTTCAAATTATTTTTAATAATATTTGTCATTACTTTTGTATATAAATGTGTATATTAAATAACAAATTTGAACAAATTATAAGCTTCTTAAATGTCAATAAGTTATTATTAATTGCTATACAAAAACGAAAACTGTTCTAAAATATACTTTTTAAAAGAGTTGGGACAAATTTTAAAAGTGTTGGGACCAATTGTCCAAAAGTGGGACCAATTGGCAAAGACTTGGGACGAATTGGCTGGGACCAATTTGCATGTGGGACCAATTGACCAGACACCGAATACTCAAGTGCTCAAAGGACATATTGAATTGATAATATGTCTTAACGTTAATTTGTTCAATCCTGGCAAAACACACAGCCATTTCTGCTTATCATTGTACTATCCTGTTTATACTGGATCATGTTGGCAGAATAGGTACTATAAACCGAAGGAAAATAAAGTGTACAAAGCAATGATTCCACGGTGTAGCATTTACGTTTTGGAGCAGGTTTGGGGTTTATCCCTAAAGGAATCGGATTGATTGATTGATTGATTGATTGATTGATTGATTGATTGATTGATTGATTGATTGATTGATTGATTGATTGATTGATTGATTGATTGATTGATTGATTGATTGATTGATTGATTCCACGGTGTAGCATTTACGTTTTGGAGCAGGTTTGGGGTTTATCCCTAAAGGAATCGGATTGATTGATTGATTGATTGATTGATTGATTGATTGATTGATTGATTGATTGATTGATTGATTGATTGATTGATTGATTGATTGATTGATTGATTGATTGATTGATTGATTGATTGATTGATTGATTGATTGATTGATTGATTGATTGATTGATTGATTGATTGATTGATTGATTGATTGATTGATTGATTGATTGATTGATTGATTGATTGATTGATTGATTGATTGACCCCTTTATAGCTGCTACACTGAGAATGAGCCTACACTATTTTGCTTTGACAAAGGAGTTTTTAACGCGCAAAAATCGTGACACTGCCACTGTGGTTAGAGGAGAGGCATTTCATATTACAAATTAACAGGCATCTCTTATCCGCCATTGTCAAAGCGCTTAGTAGCTCTATGTATAAGCACCCCAAGTACCCAAGCTAGGAAATCGGTACGTGTGTATATATTTAGACTGTAATATCAATTACCACTTGTTAATTTAATATGCAAAAGGCAAGTAATGACTACCGTTATAATTACTGCATATATCACCTTTGACATTCTCAACTTGGAAATTAACTAGAATCACCGGTAATTTTTCACTAGATCTGACGATTTTGAATTAATCATTAAAAGATAGGACAACAAATCACCTAAATCCAAGTAAAAAATAACAATGACATAAGTAATTGGCTTGGAAGAGTCACATGTAAAATTGTGTGTGCCGGAGTTCACACTTAAATTTCTTCTTCTGAACAGATACTTGAAACTTGTTCAATTTAGACTCAGTGCGAAAATATATATATAGAATATCGATCTTAAACACGCACAACAGCCTGCTAAACTAAACCAAATTTAAACAAAAAACATTAACAAGTCTTTCGATGGCGAAAAAAAGAAACAATGCTTAAATGACCACGTGTTCTACAAATAATCTATGTTTAATTTTTGTAATGTCTGAGAAGAACAACATCACGTTTTCCTTAGCAGTTCAAGTAATTATAACTTAAGAATTATTCTGTTGGATAAAATTAAAACTAATAATAATGAACTATTTTAACATTTCCTACAATTTGACCAAATAAGTATCTGCTTCACTCCAAAAATAAGGTTTTTACAGATTTATGTGACTTTATACACAAATATTAGAACTGAGAAACAGCTAGGTCTAAGTAGTGCAGTGCTTAGTGCAACCACAAATCCATTCAATACATGTATACTTATTAACGTTACAAAATGTCATCAATTTCATTTGTATTACTAGTATGTTGTGTTCATGTTCATATTGCAGTGGCACTTTCGGGTTCAGTTTTCCTACAATTTTAAAAGCCTACTTAAAGCCAAAAGGAACTCTTATTTTATTGTGTATTACAACTGAGAGTTTTTGCTGGTACGGGGGGGGGGGGGGCAGATCTTTTCTGTTAACGTGTTTTGTCACTATGCAGATGTAAGACCTCCAAGACGGTCAGAGTGGGGGAACGCTTCTAACCATGTGGGGTACTGGAGTAGGCCAACGTTACATCGGAGCAGCCCGGCCGTTAGTAGGACATATGCTGCCGAGTTCTTGAACCAGGTATCCCGAAGGCCGGGCTTCGAAAAAACCACCATGTGGAGTCCATGAACTACTAACTCTAACAACCGTCCGACCTAGGGTATTTATTTATCAGTGTAGGACGTTAAAAAACCCATCATCATCATCAAGGTGTTTTGGGCATTTTTACGCTTCTGTTAATTGTTTTTATTTAAAAATAAATCAACTGTTTTAAAACTGTTTTTCAACGATTATCGGTTATCTTTTTTTCTTAAAAATAGGCATTGTTGTTAACTGTTATAATAATGAAAATAAAAACCATGTTTGCTGTTTATAGTCAGAACAATATTAACTGTTTTACAAATTTTTGTCTGTTATTAGTTAATTAATTTTATTCACCGCTTGTTAAATGTAATTGAGTCTTACTCAATGAATACATAGGATCATAAAGTCTTTATTTATGGAGAGCTGACCTCCAATGGAGGAGGTATAGCTGTATACTTAAGATCCGACATAGCTGGAGAAAGAAAGAAAGAACTAGAATTTGAAGCCATAGAATCAATAGGTATAGAAATTATTATGAATAAAAGAAAATGGTTCGTAACCACCATCTATGACTGATACAATTTTCTCTGAGGACATGACAAAGCATATAGATAGAATAAACTGTATGGTAATTTTATGTTTTTGTGAGACTTACATTATGATTATCTAAATTTAGAGAGATATATTAGCTTGAAAGATATATGTGATATATTTGACTTGACAAATTTAATTAAAGACCCTACATGTTTTTGTAAAGACCCAAGTTTAGTAGATGTCTTCCTTACCAATAAACCAACTTTGTGTAATACCACATGTAATTTTGGTACTGGTTTAAGTGACTGCCACAACCTTATTGCAGTACAATTCAAATGTGATACTCCACATTTAACTAATAAACAAAAGAAATTTAGAAGTTTTAAACACTTTGATAATGATAATTTTCTGGAAGATCTAAGAAATATAGACTTTCAGACGAAAAAGATTACAGATGTCAATCAACCATATGAATCTTTTAATAAAAACTTTATGGAAGTATTTAATAAACATGTACCCGTAAAATGTAGAAATGTTGTTAGGACCCCTGCACCCTTCATGAATAGTAGGTTAAGGACAGCTGTTTACAAAAAAGAATGCTTCATAATAATTACAAAAGATATAGAGATAACAAATTATGGGAGCATTATAGGATACAGAGAAATTTAGTTAATAAGATCAAACGTGAATCAGTTAAGCAATATTTGGTGGACCCAAAAACAAACATTTTGACAAACTATTAAACCATTTCTGGCGAACAAAGGTTGTCTTCATGATACAAATATTATGATACAAGAAAATGAAAAAATATTAACAGATCAAGTAGAAATTAGTAACATCTTTTATGATTTCTTTATAAGTGTAGCTAAAGACATAGGAAATGATCAATCTCTATAGATAACAATCACCCTAGTATTACAAAATTAAGGAATTTACTAAATCTGAAAACGCAAAAGCACCAATAAGAAATGTAAACATAAATGAGAGACTTAATGTAAATAAGGATACTGTAACTGATATGCAACAATTATACTTTAAACCTATTGCTGAACTTTTGTTGAGAAACAAATTATGAAACTTAGTGTAAAGAAAGCCACTGGCATAGATGATATATCAACTAAAATTATCAAGATAGCAGTCCCAGTTATCAAAACACCAATCAAAGAACTAATCAATAAATCTCTAGAGACATCAGTTTCCAAGATAAACTTAAAATAGCGCAAGTTGTACCAATACATTAAAAACAGTGCCTTACTTAAGGATAATTATCGACCAGTTAGTGTTTTACCAACTATCTCCAAACTTTTTGAAAAAGCTATAGACATAAAAAATAAATGATTTCTTTGAATCCAAATTTCATATGTATTTATCTGCTAATAGACCGGGTTACAGTTTCCAAGATATTATAATTAAAATTATATAAGATTGGCGCATAGCCCTAGACGATAATAAATATATCGCTGCAATATTAATGGACCTCTCAAAAGCGTTCGACTGCCTGCCTCATAACCTTCTCCATCTGAAACTTGAAAAATATGGTTTATCTATAAAGAAGCCCTTACACTTTTAAAAAGTTTCTTATTATTAATAAGCAACAGGAAACAACGTGTCAAAATTGGCTCAGTATATAGCTCTTTTCTAAATATTTACAAAGGAGCTCCCCAAGGATCAATTCTAGGACCGTACTGTTTAACATCTTTATCAATGATATCTTTCACTTTGTGTCAAAATCTGATTTATACAACTATGCAGATGACAATACACTCTCATATAGTAGTGATGATTTTCAAGATTTCATTAAACTCTAGGGTAGAAAGTAAAGATTTAATACAATGGTTTAATAATAATCACATGCAGGTTAAAAGTTCCCAGCCATAGCTGTAGGCAAAAACAAAACCAATGTAAAAATATCGTATTTGATATAAATGGTAGTAAACTTAATTGTGACGATGAAGTAAAACTTCTTGGTGTTACCTTTGATTTCAAACTAAATTTTGACACTCACATTGCAAATATATGTATAAAAGCCTCCCAACAATTAAATGTCTTAAAAAGAATCGGACAACACCTCAACAAATTGGGTCGACTCACTATATACTATTCTTTTATTCTATCAAATTTCAATTATTGTCCCTTAGTGTGGCATTTCTGTAGCGAAAAAAAGCACAAAAAGACTAGAAAAAAATGAAAGAAAGGGCCTTAAGATTTATCTATCACGACGAAGACCTACTTTTTAATCTGATGCCATCATTACGTCTAAGAAGACTACGTCTTTTAGCTATACAAATTTTTAAAATAGTTTACAAACAATCCCTGTATACTTACATGATCTTATAACTATTAAACATAGTTTTTATTCTTTTAGATATTCAAATATAGCATCCAAAAAACAAACGTTAATACAACAAGGTATGGTCTACACTCGGTGCGGTATGGGGCTGCCAAACTATGGAATGAACTCCCAAATGATCTGAGAGGAGATATAAGTTTGAATCAATTTAAGGGTTTAATTAGTAGGTGGGAAGGGGTGGCTTGTATTTGTTCTTTTTGTTGTTAGATATAGTTTGGCACCCCTGACCTCGACAGAGTCTGAATTTTCTAGTACTCATTTTCAGTGCTGCATGTTGTTATGCTTTGGCTATGCTTACATCTTTTTATTTTCTTAATATGTAAACATTTGTGCTTTTTTATGCTTGTGTATGCTATTAATATATTTTCGTGTTTTTTTCTGTTAATTTGCCTTTGTTTATCCCATGTCTGTTCGTTTTTATGTGCTTACATGTATCTTACCTGATCTTTTTATGTTTTATATATCTGAGAAAATCTCTTATGTTGTATGCTTTTATGTACTGTATTATGTCTTTAAACATGCTTTTATATATGATTTTATGTATGCAATATATTGTTTGCTTTGTTTGTTTGTACTCATATGTCTAAAGGTCGGTTTTAAAAGCTCATCAGAGCTTATGTTTTATGTATATAAACTGTTATCGTTTGTCTTACCGACTATAAATAAAATTTACTTGACTTGGAAACAATGATTAACGTATGCATTTTCTCGCCGTGTTCGGTCCTTCGATAAGATTTTGCTGAACATGTTATTTGTATTTTTGATTTTGTAACTCGCTGTTTTTCTGTTTTAATTTAATTAATATTGTATGAAGCTATTTACAATTAGAGACGCAGCTAGTTCACCATGGACGCAATATGACGACGGATGCAAAGTGTGTGCATAGGATTATTCTATAATACAAAAATATAGTTTCATGTTCCCTTTTTATACCCCCGCTTGAAAATTGGGGGTATATAGTGATAGGGGTGTCTGTCCGTCCGTCCGTGCGTGCGTCCGTCCTTCCGTTACACCTAAGGGTACCCATCTCTTGTCCGCAGCTCCTCCTAAACCCCTCAAAGGATTTTCATGAAACATGATTAAAGAGGGCTTATTCTCTATACGAGCCACGACATACTGCTGGCACGGGTCTCATTTCTGCCATGATTCTCTCTTTGGAATTTCAACTTCTAAACCAAGCCCCCCCCCTTTTCAAGTTAAATGGTAGATAATTATGTCCACTTAATAATCAGACAGATTATGTGGACTTAATTATGTCGACATAATCCCTAATGTCGACTTAAACAGAAAATTAAGTTGACTTAATCATGAAATTATATCCACTTAATTCATAATTATGTCTACTTGCTAAATAAATGGAAAAGTAGATGGCACATTCTGTTCAAACAGCCCATTTTCCCTCTTTTTTCTATTCTGATAATGATGACTTAATTCAGTATTATGTTGACTTAATTATGTAGCATGTTGACACATTTCCGAAAATATGTCGACTTAATTAAGTGATATGTGGTGGCAGATATATGCCACCATAAAAAATGATTTTCTGTTTTGTGATAAAAGATTGGGCATATTTAAGACGATTACAGCAAAACAAAGATTTTCTAACAAAGACAAAACGTATTTGTTAGTAAAAAAACGTTCTGTTTGTCTACATCTACATCTACAGGATACTCCTTGAACATCAATATGGTGATGATTACTAAGGAGGCGCATGCCGGAAATTTACAATTTTAAAACAATAAAATGAAACAATTTAGAGAGGGAACACTGAACATATGTACAAATGAGTGATACTTTTTTTTTAATTTTTGTAACATAAGATAAAAACAACTATTTATTTAGAATGTGTATAGGAATGTGGATGCATCAGTCTTGAACGAGTCCAAGTCTGGGCTATAGGAGTGAATTCCATATTTTTATTGCTCTGGGAAAGAAGGAGTGTGCATGGTAGTTTGTGGGAGAGAATGGTAGAAGGAATTTATGGTCTCTTGTCTCTGGTCTTGTAGTTCGGTGGAGTGATAATGTTGACTAGTTGATGTTGGATTTTGTAAAGCATTGTTACTGATGTTAAGTTTCTTCTTTGTTGTAATATAGGCCATTCAAGTTGCTGGAGAATGGCGCTAACGCTACATTGATAGTGGTATTGGTTTGTGTATCTTGCTGCGCTTCTTTGAGTCATTTCAAGTTTGTTTATTAGATCTTTTTGCCAGGGATCCCATATGATGTTGCAGTATTCTAGTTTTGGTCTTACGTAGGTCTTGTATGCTGTTTCTTTTGTGTTGATGTTATTTGTTTTGATGTTCCTTTTAATGAATTGTAATGATGCATTTGCCTTGTTTGAGATTGTGTTGATGTGATTGTTCCAGCTTAAGTCTTTTGTGATTGTAATTCCCAGATATTGAGCTTTGTCAGTTGTTTTAAGTATTTGGTTATGCAGTTTGTAGTCATAAATGATGGAAGTCCGTTTTCTTGATATTCTTATTATCTCACACTTATCTGGGTTAAAAGACATTAGCCGTTCGTTCTCCCACTTTTCAAGTTTGTGTAGGTCTGACTGTAGTGTATGACAATCGGTTATGGAGGAGATGGTCAGGTAAACAATAGTGTCGTCAGCAAACAGGCGAACATTACTTTTTAGGTTGTCTGGCATGTCGTTTATATAGATTAGAAACAGACATGAGCCTAAAACAGAGCCTTGGGGCACGCCTGAGAGCACTGGACAACTATTGGACATGTATTCCCCTTTTTCTGGGGTTGGTCTAAAAACAGGACGGAGAATTTTTTTAGAATCTGTATGATCTAAGCTTGAATAATATATAATTATTTCTTAACAGACAATAGTTTTTATGTAAATTATTTATCGTCAAAGATGGTTACCCTATGAATTTCGGTCGATTTTTCATGTCACCAAATCCCGTCCTGTCAAGATTTTTTGCCTTTAAACTCATTATTTTTTTTAAAACTGTATATCAATTTAAAGCTTATTATTTCTTCTTTAATAATCAGTTTTAAGTTTGTTAATATCTTTATTACTTCAAAAGTTATGACCAGTTATATATAGAAAATTTCCCGTCCTGTTTTTCTCCGTCCTGTTTTTAGATCTACCCCTTTTTCTGGCCTAAATTATTTACAAGCAATAGTTTTTTACTTAGTTATACAAAATAACAAAGACGGAAACGTCGTGACTAGCAAATAATCCCTAGTTTTTGGTTTTTTTGTCATAGCGTATTTAGAATGTTGCAAAAATGCGGGAAATCACAATCATTACGGGATTTGGGCCGATTCTAAAATTATTGTATTCATTATTTTTAATAAAACGAAACGAGTAAACAAGTACTGATCTTTTTTAGTTGAGCAAAAAATCAACTTTGCACATAATATTGTCTTTTTTTATCATTATTACTAATAAACAGTTATTTTTCATTAGAAATGATTTTACAAGTCAAAATTATAATTATAGTACTAAATAGTACTAAAAATCGTTTCGTCACTTTAACACAATTTGACGAAATTTAATGTGTTTATCTTCCCGAAAAAAAAACTTTTGTATTTTTTGTTCCTAAGTAAATAAGTGCCTAAATCCTACAAAGAACCGATATATTGTTCAGATTAAAGAAGAGAAAAAGACGTGCATGGACCACCGAACAAGGAAAAGGATCAGGGAAGCCAAATCGAAAGCCAGGCCAGGTAATCTATCGTAAAGAAGAGTGGATATGCCTGTGTGATTTTGATCACGTCTCACAGTTTTTGCTGTATAATTAGATTTCTCTTTACCAAATGTGAGGCAACATGCATAAAATATTTAATGAAAATACACTTAATGTTACTGTTTGTATAAAAGGTACCAGTTCGCAAGAAACTACATTTCAAAGAAAAGGGAGATAATTTAGTAAACAATTTCCCGAATTTATCTTCCCAAAAAAAAACCTTTTTGTATTTTTTGTACTAAAAAAACGTGTACACTTCAGGGGATACATGTTTACTTGACGATCGCAGTAACTTTGTGCAAAATGCTCGAATACAAATTTATTCATTATCATGTTTTTTTCACAGTCATTTGTGTAGGGACGGTAAAGGGTAAGGGAGGTAATGATCAATCAACCGTCAATACAGGCTACCGAATGGAAGCAATCCATTGTATTTGTCGTAATTTCGGACATAAAATAAAAAACGACTTATTACGCTCTTTGTACTTAGATATTTTGATAAGTATACCATTTTTAAACAATGTGGTAAAATTTTAATGCATTCTGTCGACGGAAACCAGTGTAATTTGTTTTTTTCAACCTGTGGATTTTGGTTTTTTCAGCCTCGTTATGGATCTAACATGGCAGTGCCATAAACAATCTATACCAAAAATACAAATTGACTGAAAATGAACAAATTTAAGTAAACTGATGGCTTTTACTGCATAAATACATTAAATATATATAAGCCTGATTAGATATACTAGTACTCTGGTTAATTAAAATACTTGTCATTTATTCAGTCAATGGCACAAAAAATGCATTTCTCGATCTGGAAATGCAGAATATCTGAACAACACTGCAGATATTAACTAATTTCACATGTACATTAGGGGCGGATCCAGGAATTTGTGTTAGGGGAGGTGTAAAAGTTCGGCGAGGGGTCTGATGGCTCTCTCTCTTTTTTTTTAGGCGGCGTACGCCCGGTACGCCTTTCCTTGGATTCGGGCTTGTACATGATGTAGTAATTGCACTTATTTGATGCTTTGTAGAGTTTTTGATTTATTTGTGACTATTCTATTTTTATGGGATGCATAACTAGTCCTTAAGCTCTGGACAGATTAGACCTGGGGTATTCACAATTCTATATTTTGCATGTCCCTGAAATTTTGTATCTTTCCCCCCTTTCCCCATTTGAAATTTCAGATTTAATCTGAGATTTCATTTTCATGAATTTTCCCTCTCCATTACTCCATATAAAAGAAATCAAATTTTGCATGTTATTTATTGTTATTGTTTTATTGTTACATAAATTAGTGGTGTTAGGTCATAGAGCAGCATAAAATAATGGATGGGATATATTGAAAAAAGCATTAACTCCCAGTAATATATTCGCTTTGAAAATTGAGATAAGAAAGAAAATAGAAGAAAAAGTAATTAGCTTCAGTCAAAGCTGTCACCTATTCAAGACCAGGAACATATAAATCAAGTTATACTAGTCCCAGCAGAGACCCACTAAAATGAGTTAATCTGTAGTAAATATGAATGAAAAATTATATATACTTCGCCAGTATTAAATATCTAAATATTTTGTCTATTGTTGAACAAATAATTGTGAAATTATAATCTCAATAATATTAATTGCCCTTTACATTTAAGTATCAGAATTTTTATTATAAGAGATCTTAAATAGTTTTAGCCAAAGTTAGGAAAATGTATACACGCGAATTAAAATTTCTCCACCCATCGCGGGGGGGGGGGGGGGAGTGGAGAGACAGTTTCCTCCACTGTTACTCAACTCTCCTTGGTGGAGTCACTGTGTTTTCGCGGTGGATAGCCGGCCAAAAAGATCGTAAAATCACATCAGAACAATAGGTATGCATGTTAAGTTTCTGTTTCCTTTATCCAGAAAATGTTCTACGTCTTATATTTTCTTCAGTGTTGACAAACATCACCAGAACAACATCGTCTATAGTGCCGTTTTGGTCAATAAAGGAAAGTGAAATTGTGGTCATATGCTTGTGTGTGTATACAACAAATTCTATACCTTGTGTTATCAAATTAATTATCCCTTTAAATTAATTGGTTAATATATAATAAATGACAATTCCTGACCATTTTTTGTCTCGCCTGCGACGAAAGTCGCTGGAGGCGAGACATATGTATGGGAATCCGGCGGCGGCGGCGTAAACACTTGACATCTTGCTTCATATCTTTGTAAGCCCAAGCCCTAGGTCCATCAAATTTGGTCCAGAGGTAGCTTATGATGAGTACTTGCCAGTCAGTCACCTGTCACCTGACCTTGACCTCAATTTCACGGTCCAGTGACTACGTTAAAGTTTTTGGGTTACGACAGTTCCTCTGTAACCACGCATGGTAGGATGACAATTTTTGGTATATAGGTTGCTGATGACTAGTACATGACTGTCTGGTAGGCGTCACCTGACCTTGACCTCAATTTCACGGTCCAGCGACTACGTTAAAGTTTTTGGGTTACGACAGTTCCTCTGTAACCACGCATGGTAGGATGACAATATTTGGTATATAGGTTGCTGATGACTAGTACATGACTGTCTGGTAGGTGTCATCTGACCTTGACCTCAATTTCACGGTCCAGCGACTACATTAAAGTTTTTGGGTTACGACAGTTCCTCTGTAACTACACATGGTAGGATGACAATATTTGGTATATAGGTTGCTGATGACTAGTACATGACTGTCTGGTAGGTGCCATTTGACCTTGACCTCAATTTCACGGTCCAGTGACTACGTTAAAGTTTTTAGGTTACTGCTGTTCCCCTGTAACCAAGCATGGTAGGATGACAATATTTGGTATATAGGTTGCTGATGAATAGTAAATGATTGTCTGGTAGGTGTCACCTGACCTTGACCTCAATTTAACGGTTCAGCGACTACGTTAAAGTTTTTGTATTAGGACAGTTCCTCTGTAACTATGCATAGTATGGTGACAATAATTGGTATACAGGCCGCTGCTCATAATTAATGCTATTTACGTAATGCTTATGACAAAATTTATTTTCGTTACTGATGCGGAATTCAGGCGAGGTGTTTTTCTGTCTCCACACTTGTTTATAAACCTTGTAGAATCTCGGAATCATAATGTCTACGGAGGAAATATATTCACAACTCCAAAAGAAAATGAAAACCTCATAACACTAATGATGCTTTTCGGTAATCCATCTTTGCAGATATTTTTTTTAAAAGCATTTAAAATATCCGGTTACAATAATGTAAAATAACACTACTTGCACTGCTATTGTGAAAGCGGTAAATACATAGATTGACAAGCAGACGATATCCTCAATTATCGGCACATGCTTTTTTACCGAATTTTTTAGAAATACAAAGAAACTGTGGAATTTTTAGTTATATATAGTTAAATATATTCATGTGGTATATTGTGGATTTGCAAACAATATAGTCTAAACTGTGTTCTATGTAAGGTAATAACTGTCTTCGACACAGATTAAACTAGCATGTAATATGAGGGTATGTACTCATCAAGCAATATTTGCTATACAGAAATGATTGCCTAATTCTTAATTAATTAGTACGCTGACACTTCCTGGACATTTTCAAATAATTAGTGTAACAAAGGTAATACTGTCTGATCGAATTAGCGATAATTAGGTCGTTATTTACATTTGAACTCACAGACAGCCCTACAGTTCACAAACAAGCCAATTATATTTGAACAGTGTCAAAGCTCTCAGTTTTAAATAAGCAAGTTATTTGACGATTAATATTCTGATATTGTCAAACAGGTGTCCATGGATTTGTTTATTGCAACCTGATGTTAAATGGAATACGTAACACAAATAAACCAAGTTGTCACTTCGTCATTGCAGAGAATGTGAACAACTGTTAACTTTATTAATTGATAAGTAATTGGGAAGAAATATACATGTACGGAAGTTGGCCAACTTTTTACCGCGTATTCGTCACCTCTAAGCATAAGTTGACCTCTACATAAGAAAGAACAACAAATGCATAAATAAGACAAGAAAAGATATGGGTTAAACCCATATCCAGAGATGTTCGATTTATATGTTATAGGTGTATTTGATTTGGTTTAATAGTTTTTTCAATTCGTTTTATTTAAAATTTCACCATATGCTGTAAAGGGTTGCAAATGTAGACGATTGTGAAAGGCAAGAAATAATCATCTTGATTATAATATCTCAACTTTAAGAAGAGTACTTTAATAAAAAAAAAGCAAAGTTTGGAAAGACAAATGTTTACCAATAAAAATACATTGATCATAGTCACGTGGTTCAGTCTGTGGGGGAAAAATGTGAATGTAAGATCGGCAGTTATCTGGTCCTCGGAAAATCAAAGAAAACATACCGACAAGTTACAATTTCTATTGATTTAATTTTACTGTAATTAAAATTGTTTCAAAAGATTTGCAATTAAAAGTATTTCAAACGTCAAACTAGCATTCATGTGCATAAACATTGCTAAGAATTTTATAAAATTTTCAGAATTTTAAATAAAAAAAATTAAGAAAAAACAATAAGAAGAAGAGTCTTATTCTGCAAAACTATTTATGAGATTATTAACTTCTATGATGTTGATGACCTTTATTCGAACCTAACTGAATGTTTTTTCTTTTGTATTATATATATATATATATAACTTGCTTCGTTAAAATAGCTTAACATCAAAATTTTTAAATCTTGAATTAAATAAAAATCTATATCTTTTGTGCCTTTTTTATTGTTGGGAAATTTCTTTTCCCTACTAATTTCTACGACATTTTTCACTGATTCAGACATCAGTTTTTTTAAATAACATGCCTATTTGAAAATCTAATTTTTATATAAAAATCATAATATAAATTTGCATTTTAGCGGCTTATTATGGGAGTCTAATTGGTCTTTCATTATTACCTTTCATCAAAGTTCAGTGTCACGTAATAAATAAACAAGGCACATCTAATATACATCACAGAAATATCTCTGCGCCCCCCCCCCCCCTTTTTTACGTATTTTACTAATTTTCTACGTAAAGGTTCCATTTTCTACCTTATAAATTATGAAATAATCCAGAAAAAAGATCAAGGCTTTCTGGATGAGTGGTCATAAGCGTGTCAAACAAAATCTAAAAATGCACTTTTATTATCAAATTATCTAAGTAACTAATAAAAGAAACAGAAAAAATATATTTTATCATCATGTTAAAATAAGAATGCATAAACAAATTACAAAGCTTACCATATAAATCATGAAATAATCCAAGAAATACAATTGAAGCGATGAAATACATTACGTAATATAACATAACAAAATTTTAAAATGCCTTTTTCGTATCAAATTAAATAACTAATTAATAAAAGAAATGCAAGTATATACATTTTATTATGTCAAGAATAGAATGCATTGATAAAAATACTACGCTTACCCTATAGATAGTAAAATAATCCAAAAATAAAAATTGAAGCAGATCTATTCATACTACCGAGATAACACTGGTATAGCGCGCATTAATAAGTAATTTTTGTCTCGCCTGCGACGAAAGTCGCTGGAGGCGAGACATATGTATGGGAATCCGGCGGCGGCCCTAGGTCCATCAAATTTGGTACAGAGGTAGCTTATGATGAGTACTTGCCAGTCAGTCACCTGTCACCTGACCTTGACCTCAATTTCACGGTCCAGCGCCTACGTTAAAGTTATTGGGTTACGGCAGTTCCTCTGTAACTACGCATGGTAGGATGACAAAATTTGGTGTATAGGTTGCTGATGACTAGTACATGACTGTCTGGTAGGTGTCACCTGACCTTGACCTCAATTTTACGGTCCAGCGACTACGTTAAAGTGTTTGGGTTACGACAGTTCCTCTGTAACCACGCATGGTAGGATGACAATATTTGGTATATAGATTGCTGATGACTAGTACATGACTGTCTGGTAGGTGTCACCTGACCTTGACCTCAATTTCACGGTCCAGTGACTACGTTAAAGTTTTTGGGTTACGGCAGTTCCTCTGTAACTACGCATGGTAGGATGACAATATTTGGTATATAGGTTGCTGATGACTAGTACATGACTGTCTGGTAGGTGTCACCTGACCTTGACCTCAATTTCACGGTCCAACGACTACGCTAAAGTTTTTGGGTTACGACAGTTCCTCTGTAACCACGCATGGTAGGATGACAATATTTGGTATTTAGGTTGCTGATGACTAGTACATGACTGTCTGGTAGGTGTCACCTGACCTTGACCTTAATTTCACGGTCCAGTGACTACGTTAAAGTTTTTGGGTTACGGCAGTTTCACTGTAACTATGCATGGTAGGATGACAATATTTGGTATATAGGTTGCTGATGAATAGTACATGACTGTCTGGTAGGCGTCACCTGACCTTGACCTCAATTTCACGGTCCAGCGACTACGTAAAAGTTTTTGGGTTACGACAGTTCCTCTGTAACCACGCATGGTAGGATGACAATATTTGGTATATAGGTTGCTGATGACTAGTACATGACTGTCTGGTAGGTGTCACCTGACCTTGACCTCAATTTCACGGTCCAGTGACTACGTTAATGTTTTTGTATTAGGGCAGTTCCTCTAACTATGCAGGTATGTTGATAATATTTGGTATGCAGGCCGCTGCTGATATTTAATGCTATTTACGTAATGCTTATGACGAAATTTATTTTTGTTACTGATGTGGAATGCAGGCGAGACGTTTTTCTGTGTCCATTTACTTACTTAGTCCTCTTCGCGCTGGCTTGTGCATAAGGCTTCCACCAGAGACCTCCAGTATGCTCTATCTTGAGCCCATGTCTTTAGCTGTCCCCAAGTCCATTCTTGTTCTTTCATTTCTCTCTCTATTGATCTTCTCCATGTTTCTTTTGGGCGTCCTCTTTTCCTCTTGCCTGCTGGTGTCCATCTCAGTGCAACATGTGGTATAGATGTTGGCTCCATTCTTAGAACATGGCCTATCCAGCGCCACCTTCTTTTCATAATTTCTTCTGATACTGGTGTTGTATTGGTTCTGTTGTAAAGTTCTCTGTTAGATATTTTTTTTGGCCAGAAAACTTTCAAGATTCTTCTCAAACATCTTCGCTGGAAAACATCCAGTTTACTGCAGATGGTTTTTGTTACTTTCCAGGATTCAGAACCATACAGAAGAACTGATATTACATTGCTTTTGAAGATCTTTATTTTAGTATGTAATTTGATATGTGAGGAGTTCCAGATTTTTTTCAGGCTTGCAAAGGCTCCTCTGGTTTTTGACAGGTGGTGATGGACATCAACCTCTGAATTGCCATCTTTGGTAATCTTGCTTCCCAAATATATAAAGTCATCTACATCCTCAACTGTCTTGTTGTCTATTGAAATAGGATCTAATTTTTCAGTGTTCATTCTCATGACTTTTGTTTTTTCTGTGTTGATGTAGAGCCCAAGTTGTTTTCCTGTTTCTTCCATTATGTTAGTTTTAGTTTGTATGTCAGTTAGGCGCTGGGAAAGCAGAACAATATCATCAGCGAAATCAAGGTCTTCTAGACGTTCGGTGAAAGTCCACTGTAGGCCTCTATTAGCGTTTTTTGTGGTCTCCTTCATAAGCCAGTCCACACACATGGAGAAAAGCAGTGGTGAAAGAAGGCAGCCTTGTTTAACTCCTGTTCTAATTTCTAATTCTGGTGAAAGTTCAGTACCGCAGATGACTTTGGCTCTAAAATCTGTATATAGTAGTTTGATGATGTTGATAATTTTAGATGGAATTCCATAATGCCTTAAAATTTTCCAAAGAGAGTTTCTGTCTACACTGTCAAAAGCTTTCTGAAAATCTATAAAGTTGGTATAGAGTGTGTTGGTCCACTCATTACTTTGTTCTATTATCTGCCGAAGTGAAAATATCTGATCACTACAGGATCTTCCCTTTCTAAAACCAGCCTGATTTTTTCGTAGACATGCATCCACTTCACTGACTATTCTGTTAAAAATAATTTTGCTCATGACTTTACTGGTAATAGAGAGCAGCATTATTCCTCTCCAATTATTGCAGTCGGATAGGTCGCCTTTCTTAGGTATTTTGGTGATAAGACCTATCTTCCAGTCATTGGGTGTTTCTTCTGAGTCCCAGATGTTATTCAAAATGTTAGTGAGTACAGATGGTAGGATGTTTACTTCACATTTAAGTGACTCAGCTTGAATTTCATCTTGACCTGGTGCTTTATTATTTTTTAGAGTTTTTATGGCGGATTGAACTTCTTGTAGACAAGGTGGTTCAATATCAATATCTAGTATTTCTACAGCCGGTGGAATAATGACATCAACTGTAGGATTGTCTCTATTTAACACTTTCTCAAAATGCTCTTTCCATCTTTTCAGCTTCTCTTCATCTCCTGCTAGTATCTTTCCTTGCTCATTCTTTACAGCTGTTTCACAGTTAGTAAACCCTCCTTTCAGTGTTTTCGTTATTCTATATAACTTGCCAAGATCTTGACTGGCAGCTGCCACTTCAGCTTCAACTGCTAAACTGTCTATGTAAGCTTGCTTATCTTTCTTTGCACCTTTTTTTACTTCTTTATCTAGTGATCTATATCTGTTATCTAATTGGTCTTTAATTCTTTCTGACTTGGTTTGGATCAATCTTTTCTTTACATCTTTTCGCTCTTCAATCAATCTCCAGGTATCTCTTGAAATCCATTCTTCAGATTTCTTTCTTTTGGGGCTTAAGATTTTCACTCCTACTTCATAAACTGTTTTGTTGAAGTTGTAAATATCCATTTCTGTGTCCACACTTGTGTAAATCTTTACTTCTTCTTATTAGATCTGGACAACAAAATGTATTTAAAGCTTGCAGGATTTACGGTAACAAATACGAAAAACTGTAAATGAAATATTTTCTTTAATATTAAATTAGCCATTTTATTACTTACAACACGAACTATATTGTAGAGTATGGTTTTTCACCTAACTACTCAATCGTACCCGAAAACAATTATATATCATTAAGAGATACTAAGAAGAGATCGAACATATGATAATTGGCTTTTTAGCTACATGAATTGATTATGATAATATAGATAAGTAATAAATCTTCACAGACAACCTGAAATATAAATAAAATGATGGAAGAGTAATAAATAAATACAAAATACATACAATAAATAATCTTAACACAACTTTGCTAACTATTGTTAGAAATAGTATTTTAAACAATCGTTCTGTTCTATGTTTTTACAGGATAAAATATGAAACTGATCTGAAACAGGTTAACAAAAATTTCATATATTTTAACGTCATTTATACGATAATAGAAACAGTTACCGAATGTGCCAATATATCCCCAAATGTTTGCAGAGTCTTCAGCTCTCCACCTGCAATTTGCGATTGCGAGTCGCAGTGTAGATGACCGCGGAGAGGCCACGGAGACCCAAATTTCCTCCACTGGGATTTGCGGAGAAATTAAAATTCGCGGGACCTGTACAGTATATTAGCAATAATAGTTTTGATTTTTTTTTCATATATGTTTAAAATAAATATCTTATTTTTATTTCAAGTGACCTCAGACAACCAAATTTAAGATTCACACAATCCTCATTACATTTTTGTGCTAGTTGAAATGTTATATTTACTTCTGTTGGACATAAATATTCACAAATGGAAAATTGTTATCTCCCCGTAAAACCCTTGATACTAAATATATTGACTTAAAACAAACTGCATTGTATTTCATTAATACACCTTTATTGAAGCCTAATTAAATATCTAGGATTTAGGAATATCAGCAATACCCCTTACTGTCCCTAATTTGTGGTCAGGATAAATGTTTTAATGGAATAAAATGCTAATAAACGAGTTTGGTAACCAGTCTGACATGTCTTATTGCAAAATATTGTTCTCAAAAAATTAATAAATTTCTCTTTATTATACCCCCCGCTTGAAAAGCGGGGGGTATATAGTGTTCATGGTGTCCGTCCGTCCGTCCGTCCTTCCGTCCGTCCGTTACACTTTCTATTATTTGCAACTCCTCCTACACCACTGAAAGGAATTTGATGAAACTTACACAGAATCTTTGTCTCATAGTGCCATTGTGCAGGAGATATTTAACATTTTGATCGGAATGATATTTGGGGTTTCCCATAGAAAAACATGGACTTTGTCATTGACCTAAGGGGTCCCTATCTCTTATGTGCAACTCCTCCTACACCACTGAATGGAATTTAATGAAACTTACACAGAATGCTTGTCACATAGTGCCATTGTGCAGGAGATATTAAACATTTTGATCGGATCGATATTTGGGGTTTCCCATAGAAAAACATGGACATTGTCATTGACCTTAGGGGGGCCTCATCTCTTATGTGCAACTCCTCCTACACCACTGAATGGAATTTAAAGAAACTTACACAGCATCCTTGTCACATAGTGGCATTGTGCAGGAGATATTAAACATTTTGATCGGATCGATATTTGGGGTTTCCCATAGAAAAACATGGATATTGTCATTGACCTAAGGGGGTCCTCATGTCTTATGTGCAACTCCTCCTACACCACTGAATGGAATTTGTTGAAACTTACAAAGAATCCTTGTCACATAGTGCCATTGTGCAGGAGATATTTATTATTTTGATCGGAATGATATTTGGGGTTTCCCATAGAACAACATGGACTGTCATTGACAAAAGGGGATACCCATTTCTTATGTGCGACTCCTCCTACACCACTAAATGGAATTTGATGAAACTTACACAGAATGTTGTCACATATTGCCACTGTGCACTAGATATATAACATTTCGATTGGAATGATATTTGGGGTTTCCCATAGAAAAACATGGACTTTGTCATGGACATAAGGGATACCCATCTCTTATGTGCAACTCATTCCTACACCATGGAATTTGTTGAAACTTACACAGAATCCATGTCACATAGTGCCATTGTGCAGGAGATATTTAACATTTTGATCGGAATGATATTTGGGGTTTCCCATAGAAAAACATGGAGTTTGTAATGGACATAATGGGATACCCATCTTTTATTTACAATTCCTCCTACACCACTGAATGGAATTTGTTGAAACTTATACAGAATCTTGGTCACATATTGCCATTGTGCATTGGATATTAAACATTTTTATCAGAATATTATTGGAGGTTTGCCATAGAAAAACATGGACTTTGTCATTGACATAGGGGATGCCATTCTTTGGGGGATTGGGGAGGGTTACATGTATTATCTGCAATTTCGCCTTCACGTTTAACTAGATAAAGTTTCAATTTCATAATTAAGAACACCTGAATTTTCAAAGTAATTGTGAAGCGGGGGGTATCAATGGTGAGCATTGCTCACAGGTGTTTTTACTCTAGTTTTACAACAGAAAGGCATGAATCTTATCCAAGTTCTAAAATGAGCACAAGTTTTATTTACTGGAATCCCCACGTTTTATTAAAAAGTATACTGTTATGAGCTTCCAGTCAGGAATGAGCTATTTCTGTTTAATATTCTTTTGATTGATTGATTGGCTGTTTGCTTTACCTCCAGCCAGCTACTAGTATATTCAGGAGGGGATCAAGTAATCAAACAATTAATCAAAAGTAAAAGAGGGGTGGACATGGGGAACGTTATTTAGCCTGCCACTGAACAAGTATGGAGTGTTGGGAAGGGGCAGAGGCAGTGAATTTAGCCTTTTGTAGCAGCTACATTGAGCCTACTTTTTTTTGAAATCTACAAAAAGGGTCTTTATCTTGCAAGGAGCATGGCAATGATCTCCAAACACGTTACCCACTACGGTTCCACAGCCAGGCTTTCAGTATTATGACCTGACAACTCGACAACCAGAGCTTCTCCCCTATCTGCAACCCAGGGACCAGCTGGGCTACATTTTTGGGTCGAGCACTGGGAAACCGGCAAGTACATGTATGGTCCCAGAATATTCTTTTGATAACTACCACTTAACTTTACTATAATCATTATATGTTACATTATCTTTTATTAAAAATTGGTGCTTTCCTCTATCCAAGCAAGCAACAATTCATTTCAGGTTAAAAGTTTGTAAATAAAGTAATATCTAACGAGATCAAAATAACATAAATATAGGAATGGTGAAATACAGGTAAATGCACAAATATACTGTACAGGCACCGCAAATTTAATTTCTTCACCCATCATGATGGGGGCTGAGTAGGTAGAATTTTACTGCCATTATAATCCAAACTAAGTTAATTTTGTGATTTGTCGAATTAACGGCAGAATTTAGTTCTATTACTCGTAATGAAGCAAATAACAAATTTTAACCTCGATCTTTTATACAAAATTCAAACATAATATACATCTTCTTTAGGCTATTAAAGCTTAAGACATTGCAAAACTTACGGGAAACTATCTTTATTGAAGAAATTTCATTTTTTGTCTTTGAAGATACATGTGGAAATGCTATGTTGATCCTTTTCTCATATATGAATAATTTGACCTCATTCCGAAGTAAAAATCCAGTTATTTACATATACGATACACCTTCCCAAAGTTTTTCATGTACTAAACATAATTAAACACAAATGTAAACAGTGATTTAGTTGCCTTTTTTAAAATCAGCCCCCTCCTTTTTAATTAGGAAAATTCATCGATGTTTTTCTTGAAATTGGGGGAAAAAATGAAAACAACAGTAAGCAGTCTATAAAATAACAAAATTGATCTTTTGTTAGATATATTTATTTGGGGTCTAGGACAACTGCTGGGTTAATAAAAGCAGCAATTATTAAAATCATGTACAATGTATCAATAATGATCTATCTTAAAACATGAATCCAATAAAAAAATGCATGGTGACACTGTTGAAAGATATAAAGATTGACCATATGCAACTTCTTTTATACATATACATCAAAGTGCCTGGAATGATTCGCTACATTACAATTAAATTTGTAATCTTGCCAAAAAACGCAAGGGTACGATTATTGGTTCTAGGGGTGGAAGAGAGTAGAGAGACAGTTTCCTCAATTGTACTCAACTCTCCTTGGTGGAGTCACGGTGTATTAGATTTGGAGTGTCAATGGCATAATCATAGTGGATAGAATGCCAAAAGATAGTAAAATCACATCAGAACAATGGATGTTGAGTTTCTGTTACATATCTAATACGAACTGGTGTAATCTGGTTCTCAACTGACTTATACTGTGTTTATGGAGCGTAGTGTAAATGCTATTATCTGAAACCAGCTGAGGCTACAGGTACTACATAAATATGAGCATCTCCTGAGCCAATATGAACCTTTTCCAGGAGATCGAAAATATGACTGATGCTCTTGGGATACAAATTGTCTTCAATACATGTTCTATTCAAAAAATCTTTTGGTGATTATTCCTTAATTGCTTCTCTTAAAAAGCTTCTTATATTTTTTGTAGAATTAGATACAGATATTAATGGATGGGACAGATTCAACTATGCAAACACATTTGATGTTGGTTTACATACAGTCCATGACACTGTAGAGAGAATCGATGCTCGCTTTGTTTCTGTTGAAGAATTCCGAGAAAAGTATGAGAAAACTTACACTCCAGTTGTTATAGTCAATGACCAGTTAGATTGGCCAGCAACCAAAAAATGGACAACACAAGTAAGTAATACAAGTATATATACATTACGTTTAAGGGTATCTACTATAAAGCAGAAGGTTCTATATGGAGATAGGTCATACATATCTAAAATTATCTTTGTCTTTAATTTTTTTACACACATGTGTTACACTGCAACAACAATGGGTTCCTCAAAGTTTGTGAGTCTTTGATGGACGCTGATTGTTGAACGCAGCAGGGTAATGGTCTCAAACACTTAAGCTATCACATCTCATCACAGATTGCACTTGTGTCATTCCAGCGTTATGACCCATTCAAATGCTGAAAATAGCAAAATTAGTGAGTTGGCACACAAACTTGTGAAAGCTTTAACATATTTATTTGATTAAATTTTGAAATGTTTTTGGAATCATTAAATATGGGACAAGTTAGAATTTGACTTTTTTTTTACTTTTGTCATTTTACCCTATGTAATGCTGTTGCTCTGTCCTACTAAGTATGTACACAATTTCTTTTTAGGTAGTTATTCATAAAATGACAGTAAATTCTGAAATAATGCAAAATTGTGACTATTTAATGCATACATGCATAAAAATACTAGTAATATAGATCCCAGCTGTCACCCTAAAAGATATACTAGTATATTTATCAATTAAGTACTTTTTGGAGAGAACCTGAACCTTTTGCAAATTCAAAAGTACCTTAACAGTACAAAACAAAAATGTATTAAATTGAAATCTCTATGCTTGTTTTAGATACTACAGGTACATGTACAATTCTTCAATTGGTGAAGGGGCCTCGGTGGCCGAGTGGTCAAGGTAGTTCATCTACTATTGATCACGTGGTCTGTCAACACTGAGATTGCGGGTTCAATTCTCACTGCAGGCAGGGTGTACTCGACTCCAATCTTAATTGACAAGGATTGCCAGTTTTCCTACCGCAGGTCAGGGGTTCTCTACGGGTACTCCGGCTTCCTCCCCCAATAAAAACCGGACGCCATGAAATAGCTGAAAAATTGCTGAAAGTGGCGTTAAAACACCATTCAAACAAACAAACATCAATTGGTGAAATGTTCAGGTTCACCTTTCTCTCCACACAGCATTACTGGTATCTGGTTGTTTATTTCTACAAATATTAGTCTTCAAATTTGTTTCAGAGATTAGCAAAAAAGTACAGGAACCAGAAGTTTAAATGTGGAGAAGATGATGATGGATATTCTGTCAAACTTAAGATGAAATATTTTACCCAGTACATGGACAACAACAATGATGATAGTCCTCTGTATATATTTGACAGTGGATTTGGCGAGGTTAGTAGTCCTCTGTATATATCAGGGATCCTCAATGCGTCTAGATGCGTATTGTATGCGTCTTTTCAGTTCTGGATGCACCTTTTTAACAGCTAATGCGTTCGTGTCAGTTTTCAGAAGCGTACGAAATTTTCGTCATGTCAATTCCGTCTCCGATGCGTGATTACATATTCTTACAAATGGTGATCGATTTTTACCTGTTTCGTCCGATTCTCAGCAGGTAGCAATCACTAAGGCGGCAAATATGCTTTAATTAAGATGTTTATTAAACAATAAACGTGCAGTGTTGATGGATACTCTTTGTGGTTAAAATTAGCATTGACAATACACAAGTTTCAAATTTTAATACACAGTCGGAACCTTGCACTTGCAGTTGCACTCCTTACGATTTTTTTTAAAATAAGAATTCTTGACCGGAACAAAGATATCGTCAATACGAACATTAATTAGTAATCTAATAAACTTAAAATTATTTTTTTTTGTCAATAAGATAATCTGCTATAGACTAGGATCTGAAAAAATGGTGGTGGGTGGCAATCTAATTAAAATTGAATCTTTCACTTGCTCCCCCCTTTTTCTATGGTCGCTGTGTGTACTTACAACGCAGTGACCAATAACCAAAAGGGGGAGCAAGTGAAAGATTTTATTTTAATTAGATTGGGTGGGTGGGTAATGAGTGTTAGGAATATATTATGTTAGCATCTGCATCCAGCTAAGACAAAAGTCTCTCTTTTATGGGCAAACATCAGCATGTTATAAGTAATGAGTGCAGTTCAATCATACTCCAAAAGACTTCCAAACTCAGCTACTACTAATATAAAATAGCATGGGATAAGCATTCTACAAGCCATATTATATCTTTTTATGAAAGGACATTTAATGGGTCGGTCATCAAAGAAAATGGTTGTACGCAAGCACTTAGCTGGACTCATCTGTGATATGTGGGAAAATTGATGAGTCCAGAACTCACCATAAAAAAATCCTACAAGTATCACTGTATATTTAACAGTGGATTTGGTGAAGTTAGTAGGCCTCTGTATATATTTGACAGTGGATTTGGCGAGGTTGGTAGTCCTATATGTATATATTTGACAGTGAATTTGGCGAGGTTGGTAGTCCTCTGTATATATTTGACAGTGGATTTGGCAAGATTGGTATCCCCTGTATATATTTGACATTGGATTTGGTGAGGTTGATAGTCCTCTGTATATATTTGACAGTGGATTTGGCGAGGTTGGTAGTCCTCTGTATATATTTTACAGTGGATTTGGTGAGGTTTGTAGTCCTCTGTATATATTTGACAGTGGATTTGCTGAGGTTGGTAGTCCTCTGTAAATATTTGACAGTGGATTTGGTGAGGTTGGTAGTCCCCTGTACATATTTTACAGTGGATTTGGTGAGGTTTGTAGTCCTCTGTATATATTTGACAGTGGATTTGGTGAGGTTTGTAGTCCTCTGTATATATTTGACAGTGGATTTGCTGAGGTTGGTAGTCCTCTGTAAATATTTGACAGTGGATTTGGTGAGGTTGGTAGTCCTCTGTACATATTTGACAGTGGATTTGGTGAGGTTGGTAGTCCTTTGTACATATTTGACAGTGGATCTGGTGAGGTTGGTAGTCCTCTGTATATATTTGACAGTGGATTTTAATATTAAAAGGTATCTTGTTGATATAGCAAACAAATAAAAAAGCTTTTTTTAAAGACGACTTAGACTTTTCTATTCAGGTTATATGTTATTCTCACATCCCAATTTTTCATAAATATTCATATTTAAAATTTCTCAATGGTCTGTCAGTATCAGGGCTAAATGCAAGCCAGATTTTAAAAAAAGATATTTGTTTATGCTATTTACGACCTACATGTACCCTTTTAAGTTAGAAAATAAAATTTGACGAATATAATTTATTTGTGATTTTAGCATCCAAAAAGGAAACGATTACTAGATGATTATGAAGTTCCAAAATATTTCAAAGACGACCTATTCAAATATTCAGGAGAAGAGAGGAGACCTCCATATAGGTAAAACTAAAAGTGGTTCATCTAATAATAAAATTTAAAATTGTGGAAAAAAGTTGACTTCTGAATTGGGAAGACTGGTCAAAACTAGACATGTTTCCAGTTTATAAATAAAGTTTTTAATTTAGGTGATTAATTTGACAAATTTAGCCCCTTAATATATACATGTAATATTAATGATTTTAAAATTTGTTTGTTTGTAGATATGCTTGTAGGCCTGTGATAGTGTACATGAAACAATATACTTCAAAATGATTGCATGTTATGTTATTTTTGATTATTTTCCATAGATTGGTTTTAACATAGAGCATTAATTATGACCATTTAAATAATAATTTTATTATTTGTAACTTATATTACTGACAAAACATTAGTAGAATATAATGTGTAATTTTTGTATACATGGCATGTAATCCATTCAAATATTGAGAAGATTTACAATTTGTCAGAATTTTTGCTTATTTCCTTCATATGTTCATGGCACAAATTGTTTTAAAGAAAATCATGGGAAAAGGTTTCATTGTAAAGCTAATGGAAATACACTACAATGTATTGGCAACAGAATCACATTGCAGGATAATTAGATCATGCCTGAATAAAGAGAAATTACTTAAAACTCCACTTTATATCTCTCTCTTGCATAAGCATAAATTACTTTCATGATTTGTTGTCATTATATTTGGTGCGGTGGATTAGTGTGATTAACGGTCATGATATAATTACATTACGACTAGAGAGAGAGAGAATGGGCACACAGACAACCTGTACATGGTGTAAGTGTTAAGTGTCACACCGCATGTTTTAGTGTGGACACTTAAATTGTTCTAAATTATTTCATAGATACCAATACATGTACATGTATTTAGAATTGCCAGTAAGACAAGGATAAAAAAGTAGATTTTGTCAAAAATGCGGTTATTTCATGATGTTAGGGTTAAATTTATGTATTGTAACAAGACTTTTTCATTATAGATGGTTTGTAATGGGACCAAGTCGTTCTGGGACAGGTATACATATAGACCCACTAGGAACCAGTGCCTGGAATGCTCTGGTTAAGGGACACAAAAGGTGAGATATTTCACGACAAGTACTTTCATTCATTCATTTCATAAGGCAAAAATTGTAAGAGTACTAAGATGTTATACATGTAGATTTTGTGTGCGAAACGATCTAATGAATTACCAATACAAACAAATTTCATGAAAATAGCTGCAACAAGCTTCACTAGTGTTTAAGGGGAGATAATTGGACTTGAAAGCAAAGCGGGGTATCCCTTTGTTAGTGTGCTCACAGTCCACACTTGTTATCGCTGGGCAATACTTCTGAAAACTACTGTCTGGCAGAACAGAAAATAGTCAAAATAACAATTTATTGTGGATTTAAATTCTGTTTAATTTATATACTGAGGTATAATAAACAAAACTAGGATTTATAAAAATGACATACAAAACACTTAGGTTTAAAAATAACATTAATATTAATATGTTTTATCATATTTGATAGGTGGTGCCTGTTACCTACCAATACCCCGAAGTATATGTTAAAAGCACAAAGAGAAGAAGGAGGGAAACAAAGAGATGAAGCCATATCTTGGTTTACATATATGTACCCAAAAATCAAATCACCATCCTGGCCTAAGGAATATGCATGTGTAAGTAATCCAAAAATCAAATCCCCATCCTCGACAAAGAAATGTGAATGTGCAAGTACACAAATGAAATCACCCTTCTGGCTTTAGAAATAAGCTTGTCCTGGCCAAAGGAATATAGATGTATAAGTACCTGTACACGAATCAAATCATCCTCCTGGACTGAAAAAAAATGCATGTGTAAGTACCCTTAATAACTGATATAGCAGAAATATTTTAATATATAATGCTCATACAAACAAACAAACAAATATAAATTGACACAATAAATATCAGAGATTAACACCATTTCCTTGTTATTTATTATTTGCTGTCTGTTACAGTTAGAGATACTTCAAAGACCCGGAGAGACGGTGTTTGTACCTGGTGGTTGGTGGCATGTGGTTGTGAATTTAGAAGACACTATTGCTGTCACACAGAACTACTGTAGCATTATTAATTTTCCAATTGTTTGGCATAAGACTGTTCGTGGCCGTCCAAAGTTGTCCAAAAAGTGGTACAAGGTTTTACAGGTAATATAATGTTTACAGTAATTCTAACTTTTTCCTCCAACCATGAAAATTGACACACAAAAAATCTGCAGTATCAGAATATATTACATTTATTGTCTAGCTGTTTTTTATCTCCAACCTTTATTATACCCCCCGCAAGCTTGTTTGGAGGGGGGTATATAGGAATCACCCTGTCTGTCTGTCTGTCTGTCCACATCCCTTGTAAGTGCAATTCCTTCTAAACCGCTTGTTGAAATTTAATGAAACCTAGCATAAAGGAAGTACATTATATGTAGATGTGGATGAAGGATTTTTATTGACCGCGGATATCATTAAGGGGAGATAATTGGACTTGAAAGCAAAGCAGTCCACACTTGTTACAATTATTTATCAGTTTTATCTCCCAAATGTTGGGTTTTCATTGTATATTCTAGCTTCTGTCCCACTCGAACTGTATCAATGGGTAGCTAAAAATTTGCTAAAAGTTGAATTAAACAAAAGCAAATATATTACATTTTTAACTTAACTGACCAAAATGGTTTTGTGAGCTATTATCATCACTTGGTGTCCATCATCTGAAATTTCAAAATTATTTCCTGACAAATTGTTTATGTACCTCAGATGGTCCTCTATTTTTTTGTGTTTTTAGTTTCAATACAAAATCCAAGATGGCTGCCTCCTTGGAACAAAAAGCATACAAACTGCTTCTTCACTGAAACTATTCCACACTTATAAACAAATTTTTGCATAAATTAATCTTTGATAGATATCTTAATTTTTTCCCAATTTGGTGCAGAGCTAAAAATATGATCCTTTAGGAAAAACATATGAATGGATTCTTCTCAGAAACTGGCCTTCACATTAATACCAAATCATGCTGAAATGAAGCTAGGATAGTTCTTTTGTAATTTTTGAGCTTTTGCTGCTGGATGGAGCATACATAGAAATAGCAAATTAGCCGAAACTTTTAAGTATTTTGTATCAAAATTTGCAAATAAAGTCATCTGCTAAAAAGTTTTTTTGTTAAATCAGATCAGTTATGTGTCTGTTTATGATTGAGACATAACTACCAGTTAATGTGTGAGCTAAGACTTGATTAACTTTGCATGTTGATTTGTTATGAATACATGTTTAATAGACTTAATAAGCAACATTAATAATTTAATAAGGTAAAATCTTGCAAACTGAAAAGTAGTCTTCAGGACACTTATGAAACAGTTCCCTTTGGTAAAATAAATAAAAATCAGATCTTAAAAGCTTTGCCCTTGTTTAATGCATGTATGTATGAGGTAAGCGGAGCCATTAAAATTGAATTGTTAATTAGAAGTAAATCAGTTAACATTCTTATTAACAGAGAGAGCGACCTGAGATAGCTGCCATTGCTGACAAAGTAGATCTAAAACAGCCAACAGGATTTAATTCTGATAGTTCAAGTTCTGGGTCATCGAGCTCTAGTTCAAGCGATTGTAGTACATGTGAGAGTTCTGATGATGAAGCACAAACTAAAACAAGAAAAAGGTAACATGATACTTGGTTTGCATTGAATATTGTTGTGCACAATTATGTGTCTGTTTGTGCTCTATTCCGCCACAATTGAAAACCATTCACCTAATATTTTAATTTCTTTTAAATACTCTATAGCTGAGCAATGTTGTCTATTTCTTATAACCTAATGTGGTATTTAAGCCATGCCCCCAGCGCGTGACTGTTTGATGACATTGAATGTATTCTTAGCCAAACAACAAGTGACAATATTGCAAATAATATTTTATTACTTGTTAAATATAGAGTTTTTTTTTATTTCTTGTCATAATATTGAATTTAAAATATTAGCATAAACAGACCCATAATCTAACAAGCAATTGAAAACAAGCCAAATGCAGTAATAAGAAGTATGTTTCTTTCAGGTATAGTTTACCTCTTTTTTGTGAAGTTTCATGTGGCTTGCACTGTTCAGAATTGTCACAAAAAATATTTAAGGTAAATGTTCTTCATTTATTTGCATTTAAAAACCAATGAACGTTAGCTTATCTTTTTTTTAATTTTTAAGAAAACGATGTGGCAGTAATAGATCCAGGTCAATTTCTCCAAATGGCACTGTCCATGCTTCACCACGAAGAAGGAAGTCATCATACTCATCGGACAGCAGTGGAGGGAGTAAAACAACCGGAAGGAGTATTTCCAGCACACCTAAAAACTCCAGATGACAAAAATTCAAGTTTCATTTCCAAATATAATATTTATTGTTTTGTGAAGTCGACTTACTTGCAAACAAAATCTTTGATGACATTTAAAGGCTGTGTTGCCTAGGATGCCTATTCAGAGTTAATGCAATGTTTTAAGTTTGATGACATTTAAAGGCTGTGTTGCCTAGGATGCCTATTCAGAGTTAATGCAATGTTTTAAGTTTGATGACATTTAAAGGCTGTGTTGCCTATGATGCCTATTCAGAGTTAATGCAATGTTTTAAGTGCATTATATAAAAACTCTAGTCTGTTTCTCTGAAACATGGTCACAAATCATGAAAAGTTACAATTGTTTAAGATGACTTTTAACTTACTTTGATAATCAAATTAAAGTTTTTTTAATGATAAGGAATCTGTCTGAAATTTTTGTTTTTGTCCATTAGGAAACTAATATGAGATCTAGAAATTTTTCAAATGAAAAGCTTGAATTTCCTTTACAAATAAATGTGAAAGAGATTCAGTCATTTTTTCAAAATCTCTGCCTTAAATTTCTCATAAAAATCTTGAATTTTCATTACAAATAAATGTAAGCTATTTTAGCTCAGGGAGGTTCTAGATTCAGGGATCCCTGATGCTGAAATCTAAATGGGAAACAAAGAAAAAAACTAAGTCAATTGTAATAAAATAATTATAAGAAAAATAGAATTACAAGTACTTATTTTTTGCTATATTGCTTGAATTATAGTGCTAAAATGAGTAAAATGTCCTGTAATGTTATTATGGTATGAATAACCAGAAAGATCGATGGTCAACTTTTGTTATATTTTATGTTGTTAAAGTTATTTATTATATTACGTCTTAGTGAGCTCCTTGGATTGGTCCAGGAATGGGTGGCAACACCTGTACCAGTGTGCCAAAAAGATGAGCAAACTTGAACGTCTATAGGTAGTTTAAGTCATTACAAGGTTTCCGTAGGTGAACCTGCGGAAGGATCATTACAGTATACAAAAGTTTACCTGGATTGTAATTAATTTGGCATTTTCTATTATGATAAAGGATCATTCATGATTTGCAGATTGTTTCTGCAAAAAAATGTACACAAACCTTCATTTTTCATTACAGAAGCACTATATATATACAAGTAAAACTTGAATTTATGTCAGTGTTGAGCAATCTGTAGTCATTTAATAATCTATTAAAGCAATCAAATAAACAGTCTTGGTATAAAAAGCTTTACATTATAAAACAAATTAACATCAACCAGTCCATTTACATGTATATGCAATGCATAGAATAAACAGAAATTAAACATTACTTACCGGAAATGTAAGCAATAAAGTAATAAGTCTCATTACAGGGCCAGACTACACGTATTAATTATAAAAATCTGATTACCATCATTGATCATGGGCCCTTCACTGGTGCTATTTATTCTGTGTAGATCTGTCATGAATTATCTCCCTTTTTTATACATAATTTTACTGCTATGGTGTGCACATTGTTTATGAGACATTATTTGTCTTTTGTTTCTAGAATTCTTATTTAAATTTTATTTTTTATTGGTAATTATATGATCTTCTAAAGTAAAAAAAAACATTTTGGGGCTTAATTGACTGAAAATGAAACAATATACAATATCATTAATAATAATATCTTTTAACAGACCTGGCAAAATAGTTTCACATTCTGTCTGACAATTTGAAAAATTCTGTCGGACCAAATACAAGTTTGACAGATGGGTTAATATTTCAACAGTATTTTATTAGGAAAATCATTCCCAATGGTACACCAGAAATACTGGAAATGGAAATACTTATGTGTTAAAGAGTTTAATTCCAAAATCAAAGATGGACATATGGTCTGGAAAACACTAAATCTTTGTCAGACCAAAGTGGAAAAACATTGGACTTGCATCAATAGAAAGTTTGTAGGAAAATTTTGTTTGACTGTTTGACTGTTTAAGCAAGATATTTCATATTTTTGGCCAAAAAAAAGATCATTTTGGCTTAATTAAACTAGATCACAAGTATTACTCAAAAAATATATTTGTCATTGAATACATAGATAAACACAAATTTTCTATACATGTCCATGTCAAATAGTTCTGATTTTGCAAAATTTTGGTATTTTACTAAATTTTATATAACCAATGAAATTCTAAAAAATGTGAGATACTTTGAAAAAGTATATTGCTGTATAGCCATCTTAACTTTACCTTCAAAGTAATATTGAAAAATGTGTGTGCTTTGATTATCTATTAACTTTTAGAAGCATAAAGGTATTATCAGTGTGTATTGTATTTCACTTTTATAATTTTAGTATGTATCAGTTGTACATTAAATCCCTAAAGGTTAAATAGCAATACTATGTTAATTCCTAAGTAGCACCTAGATTTCTGTTAAATTTTCTGTAGTTTTTGTACAAACCAGTTTGGAAAACAACCCTGTTTTATTGCAAACTATTTGACAACTCCTGCATCAGTTTTTCTTCCAGTAAGTGTTAATAGAGTCTTTCCATTACACACTTAAGTTTCATTGGTTGTTAAAGAAGACTTACAAAATAAAATAAAAAGCTTATTTAACGAGAGAGAATTTTTTAACAATGCCTTACAATGTATTTTTTTTGTTAATACTTGCTTTAATACTGAAGTGAAGAATTTTCTGTTTATTTGTGTATAACTGTTTCATTCTTGTAATCATTTACTATCAATCAGATCACCTTGGTTATTTCTGTCTATTGTTGGAAAGTTATCTTGGAGGTCAGTGTATGGATATGGACGAAAAATCGGTCCAAATGTGATATAGTTAGCATGTTTACACAGCAACATAATACGAGTGTGTTGAAATAGATTACTGTTTAATTATACAACTATACTGATAATATGGTAGCAGAACTAAAGATCTGATGAGTCATTGTATTTTTTAAAACTTAAATTAAATAACAATGATAAAAAAATCATACCCCAACAATGTTTTGATTCATACATAAATGTTTACAAACTAACGTCATCAGTAACAACGAGCTGAACGTCACTGGCTAACCAATCAAACGAATGAACCGAATGTTACAAATAAAGTCATGACCCAATACATTAATTGATAATGAATGAAAATGGTTCAAGGTGGGATAACTTGCCTCCGAGTCCCAGGTCACTTTTCCTAACCCTTGACTGAATTGGCCAAGAGATGTTCTGATTGCATTTACTATATATATTTATCATTTCACATGTCATAGAAACCTAATAATATGTAAATATGAAATGTTTACAAATTTATATTTGAAGCTGAAATTAAAGTAGTTGTCATGTACAAAAATAGCTTTTTTTATCTTTAGTTTAGACTTTTTATATGAAATGTTAAAGAATTGTGTTTATATTTATATATAAACTGCAGTGTTCTCTTGTTATTATAAATTCTCTAATGGTTGTAGTTCACTTATTGCACAAATTTGCAAAAGGTAATAAGGCCAAATCTAAATGCTGACTGTAGAACAATGGGGCAATTTTACTTATGATGATAAAGTTACATTATAGCTTTAAACCTCTGTAGAAGACTCATCAAAACAAGCAAATATCAAACTATTTGTAAGTGCTATCAAGTTTTTCTCTCCTATGTAATGGGGCCTCTGTGGCCAAGTGGTAGTTTGTCTGCTGTTGATCATGTGGTCTGTCAACACCGATGGGGACTATAGGTTTTACTCTGTCAGGTCAGTCCAACACACACGTTTTCCACACTTTCAGATATTGATCTGATATTTGTTATGCGAGTTGGCAAGTTCAAATAATGTTTCTGTCTAATTATTTTTGACGATATAATGGCCCTTGAATTTTATTCACCAGTTTGGGACTTAGCAATACTACCCACACTTGTTTTTTTATGAGTAAACCTTTCAATTTGGAGCTGTAAGAGGACATATCCACATATATACTTGGAATATTTGACTTCTCTTTGTGATTTGGAATATTCTCTTCATCCAATTGATTGTTTTGTAAGCTATGCAAACTTTTATTAAAAGACAACTTAATGATTGCCTGCCAGAATTAAGTCAGGGTGTGCCTGAATTTAAGAGAATCTTAGTTTTGTAAGACCTAAGTTTGTTTCAAATAATCCTCTATAATTTCAAACCAAAAAGTGTCTAGTATTTGACTTATTATGACTTCCAAGATCTATATGTTATGTGTATTTGTTAAATTACCTGTATTTATCCATGGTGTTTGTTTTGCCTGCACATAGAAATCACTGTCATATTCTGTCTATGTCTTCTGCCATCATGTTCACTCCATCTGCTCATACATCAAGTAGATAGAGAACAAAAAATTAAAAGGTGGTATCTCTTATCTTTTATCAACATGTTTAGTGAATCTTATCAAATCTATTTTTAAGTATCAGCTATTTTAGGAAAAAATGCTGGTTTTTTACTTGTGATATTAACCACAAAGGAGTGGCATCTTTTATCCCCCGAGATATGATTATTACAGAGCTAATATGCACTAGCTGTTTTTACTTAGTTATGCATATAATTTTTGTTTGGAGTAGCAGGCGAAAAATGTCTTGCATGTTAGATTTTGCATCTATATTAGATCTGTCTTTGCTGGAATATACTTATCCTCCAGATAAACTATCTACTTGTCAGATACACAAGTCTACTTGTTAGAGTCTACTTGTTGGACACGTAAGTATACTTGTCAGATACAAATGTCTATTTGTCAGATACATACATCATATTTGTCTGATAAAATACTAGTAAGTCGTATGTGTATACCATGATAACAGCAAAATTGTGAAAAGGGGTTTATTTTCTTGGAAATACTTGCACATTATTATCTTGTGTTAACTTAAACATGTGACCAGTAGATTGAAGTAAATGACTAGCTGATTTCGATGACATTTTAGGTAGACTTAGTTACCTGACAAGTAGGGCAGATACCTATGTCACTGTACATTTGTAAATACATGTAACATAAAATTTAGCTGTTCATCATAACAACCTGTTTGGGTTATGGTTATTATGTCCAAGAAATTTATAGAGTATGCAGCTTACAACAATTGACCTTTGTAACTTTGTTACTGCTAGATCAGTCAAAATTTTACTGCAAAAACTTTTTTAAAAATTTCATTTCATAGACAAAACTGATGTCAAGCTAATGATAGCATCATGTTGCATTTACTTATTTTTCTGTGTTGTACAGTAATATTATATTTGTTTTCTAGAGAAAGATTTATTTTATAAGAGATATACTTGAGATAGTAGTCCTTCTAGTAAACTGTCACCATTATTTGTAATGCCAGGTTTGGGTACATAAAAAAGTTGAGCTTCAATTAAAAAGGCTGCTGTGATCAATAAATTCTAGAGAAAGTAATGAACCACAATAAAAAAAGTACACACATATATCTACAATCATCAAATGTCTTTAAAAACCCCAAACAAAAATAATATAAGGGTTTTAATGCAATTTTTCTGTTTTCTTTTTAGTTAAATGAACTGAGATCCCACATTTTGAGAATTTTCCTCACTTGCTTCAAAGTTATTATACCACTGTTTTTGCTTTCTATGTATATCTTTTTTGTCTTTAAAACCATCAATTTATACACAACTAGGCTAAGAGTGTTGGTTTGATAAATATCAACACTATCTAATTAAACTGGATCTCTCATCACTGCTCACATTAACATTATTAATCAGGAACCAGTATCAGAAAACTTTTCAAACTGAGATTTCACTCAAATTTAAATTTTCTATCAGTTTGAATTGAGGAAAAGTTGAGGAAATCCATCAATTTGAGATGCTTTAATAAACAGTTCTCCAGGTATCATATAACTAAACACTGATCATTATTTAAAATGTTTTATGTGTATCTCCAAGACGTTCCCACTGATTACAAACTGACAATGGTGAAAGTGTCTAGTGTTGTTTAGCTCTGACATACAATACCTGAACATGTACGTGTATAAAATAAACAATATAACTGTCTATTCCATGATCACAATTTTATTTCTCCGAATAATAATATTAACTGATGTGTTGCATCATTGGTTACAACATGGCATAAATTGTTACAATCATTTAGACATTTTTTTTATCATATCAAATCTGCATTTCACCTAATTTAGTGCAGTATTGATGATAAAAATATCCAATGTCACAAAACGTGCCATTCAGATGTGTGGCTTTGAAAGAATCTGAACAATCTGAATGAATTAATTTCTCTATGAAAACATTAATGCACCCTTTGCAATAAAGAACTCTACTGTGTAACAATCTACAAACATAAACATAGATTAATAGATTAATAAAAATTGCCAACAGTGTATAAAATTGTCATTGTCTCCCCTGCCAATTTTGTATTTTTAATTTACGTGGGAGATTTAGATGTAACATACATTTGTTGATGTTTTTGTTTATTAAGTTGTTTATTTTTTCACATATCATATATTAAGTTGTAAACTGCAGACAATGTGAGCAAATACCTTGTATACTATGCTTTGTATAGTACCGGTTTATTCATTTAAAAGTTTCTAGCATTTGTTATAAACAATAAACGATTTATTAATACATGTATAACAATCTTTCTGTTATTCTTAACCTTTCCTTGTGTCAGCAGATGTGTGAGATTACTTGTCCAATTACAAAGCTAGTTTAAGTACACAGATGTATGACTTGTATCTCAGTATCCTGGCATGCAACATATATAATGTGAACAGATGTATGACTGGTACCTTAGTGTGCTGGCATGTTGTTGTTGACTGGTAACAGCAGAGCACCTTGTGAAACAGGCAGATACTTGTCTTTGATAAGTAAAGTAATACCGTCTTGTTTATAAACGAGATCTGTTCACTGCCCTATTTACTTGGATGTCATATATTGAGTTTCTGCTAATAGCTTCGATATCTGTTACCATAGCTGAATATTTGTCTTGACGGGTTTCTATTATTTCAATTCCCGAACTATCAGTATAAATGTCAGTAATGTATCATCACAGTTCATAATTTTATTTATTATGTCGTTTGTACAGTTATTATTCAATACGAGGTTTTTTTAGATGTTTTTCCCTTATGTGAGTATGTTTACTACAATACAGGATCGTGTGTTTAGTATCTTCCGTGTCATTTTTGCATAATAGACATATTGGTGAAACCAGGTGTTGGGTAAATTTTGCGCGGTTAGATTGTAGAGTGTATGTACCAGTGAGCAGTTTTGCTTTAATATGTGCCTAGTGGGATGCTTTTGAAGTGTGAGATATTATAGAGATGTCTTGCCTTCGAGCTCGCTTCCCATTCTTGTTTCTGCTATTCGTTAGTGGCTTTATCTAGAATTCATTGATATTTAGACGGTACCTTCTTCATTAGTTCGTAGGCAGAAGGAAGGATGACTTTTGTAATAAATTTCTGATGGTGACAAAACAACTATTGCTATTTTGGTCTTTCATAGCGAGCTGTTTAGTTGCTATTTCATGTGCCACTGAATTTTTATTCGCTGCGATGTTATAGAAGGCTTTGTGTGGTAATCGGCGTTGCACCAAGTAATAAGTATGCTGCCACTGTGGCACATCTGTTGGGAAGCCCTTGTATTTGTTTAAGCATAGTTCTTCCTTTTCTTTTTTTTTTGTGAGTGCAAATTCCTCTAGGCCATAGATGACTCTTGGTCGACAGAATGTAGTATAGATTTTGTAAGTTATTTCTGGGTTGATGCCGTTTTTTCCGTGTAGACGTGCTCCTAGTAGCGCATACAAAGTTCTTCCAGTTTGTATTCGCTTATTTATGTCATTCTTTCTATCTGTTTGCCTTAAAAGACCATTATGTTTTGTTTCTTCGACTTCAAGGATTTCCTGTTCTCCAAGTGTCCATGTACATTTGGGTCTACCCTTTTCGCTGTTGATTATCAGTTTGTCACTTTTTGAAGAGTTTATCGTGACCTGGTCTTTTGAGGTTTCTTGGTCTACTATTTGAAGTGCCTGTTGTAAGTCGTCCGGTTTGTATGATATAAATGATATATCGTCTGCAACTGTCGGAATCCGATTAAAGAAGTCCCTATCATGGCCCATATTTGATTGTCTTTAAGTACGGCAAGAAGTTGGTTATTAAAACTTTTGTACAGGGTAGGAGACAGTTTGCCCCTTGTCTAATACCCTGTTTGATGACGAAGCCAGAACTAAGTTTTCCTTTCCATTTGACTTGTGTTGTTGCTTCTGTTTGTATCATTCTTATTAGTAACCAGGATTCATCTGTTATAGTGGTACATATTTCTAAATAGCTTGTTATGAACCAGCTTGTCAAATGCTTTCTCTGCATCTAAGGTGGTAATTGCGACTGCTATGTTGTTATCTTTTGCTTCATTGATACCTTCTGTTACTATGATTGCCGCATTAACAGGAGAAGTTTTTGCTGTAAACCCTCGTTGTAAGGGATTCTGTGTTATTTTCAGTTTGGGCTCGATGCGGTCTTTCAGTATATTTTCTAAGATTTTACCTAGAATTTTTATAGGATAGTAATTCCTCTGTAATTACCAGGTATTTGTGGGTCCTTATCTTTCTAACACTAGGATGAGAATTCCTGTTTTCAGCACCTCTGGTATGTTATATTCATTTGTATTTGTTCAACAGTTCGGTGACATATTCAATGATGGCATAGCCTCCTTTTTTAAAGTGTCCGGCGGTTAGTCCCAAGAAGTCTGGATCTTTAGCGGCAAGGTTGTTATTTTAGAGATCTTTATTCTTCTCATAGGATTTCATCTATAAGCATACATTCCAGTTCATCAGTGTCATTATTGCTATCTGTCTCGGTTATACTTGGTGTACCTGGCCTTTCAAAGTGTGTATTCCAGCCGTTCAGTATACAGTCCTCCTCAGTGAGTGAGATATCCTCTAGTATGATGGAGTCTGTTTCAATCCCTTTAGTTGATCTTTGTTCCCTTATTAATTTGTAGAATAGTTTTTGGTCGAACTCTTCAGCCATCATGATGCTATTGTATTTGTTTTCTCCTATGCGAGCAGCAGCCTGCCTCTGCTTTTGTCTAAAGATTTTTTGGGTTTTATTCATCTTTTGGTAGTGGATGTTATGGTGATCCTTCGGCGAACCCTGTTGTTTCCAAATGTGTTTAGCGCTTTGAGAGGTCATACCAATCTCATGATTCCATAGTGCTTTGCCTTTTTTCTTCTGTATTTGCCTCCCTACTCATTGGTGATTTGGGATTGCATTCTCTGTTGCTGCGTGAAGCACGTTAGTAAGATGAATCATGTCGAGTGTCAGATGGAATTTTGTATTGTTTTTTGTTCTTAGTAGTTTCCCCAGTAAGCAGGAAGCTATAGTCGTTTGGAAAATGCTATCATCGCATTTGGGTTTCGTGTGTAGAGTATTTGTTGTCTCTTCGATTTTACCTATTGATGTTCAATAACAATGGTGCCTGTAGTAAGCACGTGGTCGGAAGTGTTCAGTCCTTCTTTATCCCACAAGTCTCCACCTAGTATGATTGTATGAGTCGGATTGTATTTTACGATGATCTCTCTTATTACACCTAGTGATTCCAGGTACTTTTGAATTGTGTTTTTCCTGCCTCTACATGGCATTTGTTTAGTTTGTATTTCTAAAGCTATTACATGTATGTGGTTTGTTCCCTCTTGAAGTTTTTTTATTGCTGGAGTTAAGTTCTAGTGACATATGAAAGCAACCCCACCATAGCCTCTTTCTCGTTGTGCAAGATTAATAGGTAAATCTTCATCTGCAAATCTAGCATAAAAGTCAGTTTGGAAAAAGTGCCTGAAACTAGTCCTCTTCAAACTTAAAAAGCCAATGTTCTTGGATCATGATTATATGGATGGACTCCATAACTCTTTCTATATATTGCGTGTTCCCTCTAATATTATGTACGTTTAGTGTTCCGAAAGTGAAAGTACTGCTTTCGTTCTTATTTTTGAGTTCATTTGGATTTTTTTTCAGTACAAGTGGGCTTTTGGCCGTTTCCTCTATTACATTGTTTGCGTGATGTTTCGTCTATGGTGGAGCTTACTGTGGGTGTATACTTAGGAGCTGTATTGTATTTGAAGATTTCCAGCGTTATTGCTCGTTGTTACTGGTATATGTATGTGTTGTGAATTTGCAGCTGTAGAGGGTGACTCTGTTTTTCTCAATGCTCCATCTTTTACTGTCATCCAGGGTTTGTTTACTACATTGTTCGAAACTTTATCAGGCAGTGTTTGTTTTCAACTCCAAAATCTGTATTGATATTCTGCAGGTAATTGGTCTCAATTTGAAGATCTTGGTCAATATTACAGCTATGTTGTTTGTCGTAATTGTTTCCTCAAATTAATGCTGTTATTGTTGCTTTCTTCTTCTATTTCTTTATTACTTTGTCTGGTGAGCACATTTCCCGTGTTCACATTGTTCGATGGTACTCTTTGTTGCATGTCTACTTGTAGTTTCATTTGTTCTAGTTTGAGCAGTACTGTTTCTGTCATTATTTGATTTTTCTGTATCATTAGTTTCATCTCAGTAAATTCACTGATTGGTGCTGCAGGCATTTCATTTTGTTGATCATATAAGAGTAGTCTCCTCTTGAGTGTTGAGCTGTTTTTGTCTTTTTCAACTACAAGGTTTTCTAGTCTTACTAATTCTGCTTTGCATGCAGTCAGCTGTTTTTCGATGTCGTTAAGTTGAAATGGCATTTTGTTCTTTTTGGATCTTCCCTTTGATAGATTATCTGTTTCCTTGAGTATTCCTCCAATGCTGCAGTATTGAGGACTGACATGATTTTCATTGACTGATTTTTGACCTCTGTTCTTGATACCTGATTCTTCGTCTTTTGCAGATTCCTTAGCTTGGTTTTTCGTTAGCTTGTTCTTCTTACTTTGTGTTTGTCTATCTTGATATTGTATGTGATCGCTGTTGCTTGCCTCTAAGTCATTATCGCTATATTTATGACACTAATGTACAAAGTTTTCAGTTACTATCACTATTCAATTTAGAATTAAGTCTTTTTAGATATTGGACAGGTTAAATTTTAGAAAAAAATAAAATAAATAAAAGTTTGACTGTTTAAAAATGTTTTAAAATGAGTAAAAAGGGTAGGATTTCTGTCAAATGCAGTATCACTAAAATTTAGTTGAAATGAACTAAAATTGCCAAAATTTAGACGTAAAAATATGCTAAATTTGACTTCAGGAGGGTCATAGATAAGATCTGATGTTAAATGATACAAATCTTAATACGCTGTAAGGGTAAATAAAACTGAAAAATTTACATTCAAACAAATAGTGAAATTCATCACCAATACATTGCATATCACAAATATCGCAAATACGACCATCTCTTTCAACTCCCCAGAAACGACCCTGTTCAATAGGTAACCTATGATTTAAACATCTGAAATTACAATAAGCTTTTCTAAGATCATATGGAAGATCTACAAAATATTTCTCAAATTTATGGGTACACTTGAAAATTCAATAGTGAAGACATTTTGGAGAGTTGAACAAGTTGTTAAACCAAGATTGCTTAAATTGATCACATAATCTTTGTTTAACCAATAAAGATAGGTTCATATTTTGAGGTACACTTTGTGATGACCAAAATTCATAATAACCTTAAACACTTAACACTTTTTCAATACACACTAACCATTCCGAGTGGAAAAAATGTTTAATATGCATATTATACATAAGTCTATACAATGTAAACATTTATTTATTTATTTATTTATTTATTTGTTTGTTTATTTGTTTATTTATTAGGTCTTTCCACCTTTCTGTGGAAAGACCTATAGTTATTGTTCTGATTATTAAATCCCCGACCACGAAGTGTCGGGGATTTATTGTTTTTGCACCGTTTCTTATTATTATTATTATTCTTCTTCTTCTTCTTCTTCTTCTTCTTCTTCTTCTTCTGGACCTAACTTTGTCCGTAGGATTTCTCGAAGACGAAAAGACATAGGTCAATGAAACTTACCAGAAAGATAGGTCACCACTAGGAAATGTTGTTTCCGATTTCGAAATTTTGAAAATGGCGGCCATCTTGGATTGGCGGCCATTTTGAATTTGAAAAAAATACAAAATTAATCATAAAAAATCACAAACAATATGGATATGAACCAAAATAGGTTTATAGGTCAATATTAAGGTCCCGGACAATATGGGACCATTTTCCGAAAAATCCAAGATGGCCACCATATTCAAAATGGCCGCCAAAGTGCGAAAATTGAAAAGTTGTCCGATTTCAACGAAAATTGGCATTTAGGTCAATATTGATATTACGAACAACATGGTGACATGTTCGAACAAATCAAAGATGGCCGCCAAAGTCCAAGATGGCCGCCATATTCAAAATGGCCTCCAAAGTGCGAAAATTGAAAAGTTGTCAGATTTCAACGAAAATTGGCATTTAGGTAAATATTGATATTACGAACAACATGGTGACATGTTTGAACAAATCCAAGATGGCCGCCAAAGTCCAAGATGGCCGCCATATTCAAAATGGCCGCCAAAGTGCGAAAATTGAAAAGTTGTCCGATTTCAACGAAAATTGGCATTTAGGTCAATATTGATATTACGAACAACATGGCGACACTTTCGAACAAATCCAAGATGGCTGTCATATTCAAAATGGCTGCCAAAGTGCGAATATTGAAAAGTTGTCTGATTTCAACAAAAATTGGCATTTAGGTCAATATTGATATTACGAACAACATGTCGAACAAATCCAAGATGGCTGCCAAAGTCCAAGATGGCCGCCATATTCAAAATGGCCGCCAAAGTGCGAAAATTGAAAAGTTGTCCGAATTGTGACAAAAGTGGGCACGGGAGGGGATTTTTTTGTGACTTGCTTGCAATCACAATCAGCACTTGTTATTATTATTATTAGGTCTTTCCACCTTTCTGTGGAAAGACCTATAGTTATTGTTCTGATTATTAGGTCTTTCCACCTTTCTGTGGAAAGACCTATAGTTATTGTTCTGATTATTATTATTATTATTATTATTATTATTTTCTCTTTTCTTCCGCCAACTTATTTCGGTGTCTGGTTTTTTCACTTCGCGACATGTCGCTTTGATATTTTATATCTGATATCGGTTACCCTTTGCGCTTTCGCAGTTCACCCTGACTGACCGCACCCTTTTCCTTTACGGAGTTATCTCCCCTTTTACTAAAAAGCTTGTGTCTGCTACTCCTCTGAAACCAAAAAAGATAGCAATACCAAACCTTTACCAAAATGTGTCCTATATCCTTGCGCAACTTTGGGACAGATTGATTGAAGGGTTCTGACGACATGTTATAGGAGTTATCTCCCTTTAAATAAAAGGAGTAAGTGATATTCAAACAAATCTCTGCAACTAAAAGAGATAGAGGCCTGGGGTCTTTACTTTAGACCATCATGACCTTTGACCTTGAAAATGGACACAAAGTCAAAGGTCAAGGTCACGTTCTAAATTTTGACATTTGCTTGTGTCCGCTACTAATTTGAAACGGTAAAAGATAGATAAACACATATTGAGGGTAAAATATTCGCCTTAGTAAGGCGCAACTTTGTCACATTTGGAGGGAAGTAATTTGACTTCATTTTATAGGAGTTATCTCCCATTATATATGTAACTGATTGGTTTTTCACATGGTACTCATTAACTATTAATGATAGAGGGAAACGAAAGAGTGCAAAATGTTGGTCTCTTCAAGGAGTAACTTTGTTACATTTATAGGGAAAGAATTTGAATTCATTTTATAGGAGTTATCTCCCATTATATATGTAACTTATTGGTTTTTTACATGTTACTCATTAACTATTAATGATAAAGGGAAACGAAATAGTGCAAAATGTTGGTCTCTTAAAGGAGCAACTTTGTTACATTTACAGGTAAAGGATTTGACTTCATTTTATACGAGTTATCTCCCATTATATATGTAACTTATTGGTTTTTTACATGTTACTCATTAACTATTAACGATAGAGGGAAACGAAAGAGTGCAAAATGTTGGTCTCTTAAAGGAGCAACTTTGTTACTTTTACAAGAAAAGGATTTGACTTCATTTTATAGGAGTTATCTCCCATTATATATGTAACTTATTGGTTTTTTACATGTTACTCATTAACTATTAACGATAGAGGGAAACTAAAGAGTCCAAAATGTTGATCTCTTAAAGGAGCAACTTTGTTACATTTACAGGAAAAGGATTTGACTTCATTTTATTGGAGTTATCTCCCATTATATATGTAACTGATTGGTTTTTCACATGGTACTCATTAACTATTAATGATAGAGGGAAAGTAAAGAGTGCAAAATGTTGATCTCTTATAGGAGCAACTTTGTTACATTTACATGAAAAGGATTTGACTTCATTTTATAGGAGTTATCTCCCATTATATATGTAACTTATTGGTTTTTCACATGTTACTCATTTACTATTAATGATAAAGGGAAACTAAAGAGTGCAAAATGTTGGTCTTTTAAAGGAGCAACTTTTTTATATTGGCAGTAAACGGATGTGACATCATTTTATAGGAGTTATCTCCCATTATATATGTAACTTATTTGTTTTTCACTTGTAACTCATTAACCATTTATGATAGAGGCACGGGGTCTTCACCATAGACCCTCATGCCCTTTGACCTTGAAAAATTGCATGGGTCAAGGTCACGTTCTAGTTTTTGACCTTTGCTATTTTCAAAGATATTGAAATGATTTTCTTCCTAAAATGTTCTATTAATAATTACGAGTAATTTAAGACATGCCGTGAAAAGTTGTATCAAAATTTTATAAGAGTTATCTCTCTTAGAATACCAATTTGTAGCAAATAATACAAAATAATTTCTTTTTTAAATATTTATAGCAAAATTATAACATTTCGCAAAAAGTTGATTATTTTGAATGTCATCACGTAATACAAAATGAATATAAGTATGGAAAGACCCTCAAATGTTCTACCGAACAGTTGATCTTTAATTATTATTATTATTATTTTCTCTTTTCTTCCGCCAACTTATTTCGGTGTCTGGTTTTTTCACTTCGCGACATGTCGCTTTGATATTTTATATATGATATCGGTTACCCTTTGCGCTTTCGAAGTTCACCCTGACTGACCGCACCCTTTTCCTTTACGGAGTTATCTCCCCTTTTACTAAAAAGCTTGTTCCTGCTACTCCTCCTTAACCAAAAAAGATAGCAATACCAAACCTTTATCAAAATGTGTCCTATATCCTTGCGCAACTTTGGGACAGATTGATTGAAGGGTTCTGACGACATCTTATAGGAGTTATCTCCCTTTAAATAAAAGTAGTAAGTGTTATTAAAAAAAATCTCAGCAACTAAAAGAGATAGAGGCCTGGGGTCTTCACTTTGGACCATCATGACCTTTGACCTTGAAAATGGACACAAGGTCAAAGGTCAAGGTCACGTTCTAAATTTTGACATTTGCTTGTGTCCGCTACTCCTTTGAAACGGTAAAAGATAGATAAACACTTATTGAGAGTAAAATGTTCTCCTTATTAAGGCGCAACTTTGTCACATTTGGAGCGAAGTGATTTGACTTCATTTTATAGTAGTTATCTCCCATTATATATGTAACTGATTGGTTTTTCACATAGTACTCATAAACTATAAATGATAGAGGGAAAGGAAAGAGTGCAAAATGTTGATCTCCTAAAGGAGCAACTTTGTTACATTTACAGGGAAAGGATTTGACTTCATTTTATAGGAGTTATCTCCCATTATATATGTAACTTATTGGTTTTTTACGCGTTACTCATTATCTATTAATGATACAGGGAAACTATAGAGTGCAAAATGTTGGTCTTATAAAGGAGCAACTTTGTTACATTTGGAGGGAAAGGATTTGACTTCATTTTATAGGAGTTATCTCCCATTATATATGTAACCTATTGGTTTTTCACATGTTACTCATTAACTATTGATGATAAAGGGAAACTAAAGAGTGCAAAATGTTGATCTTTTAAAGGAGCAACTTTGTTACTTTTACAGGGAAAGGATTTGACTTCATTTTATAGGAGTTATCTCCCATTATATATGTAACTTATTTGTTTTTTACATGTTACTCATTAAGTATTAAAGATAAAGGGAAACTAAAGAGTGCAAAATGTTGGTCTTTTAATAGAGCAACTTTTTTACATTTACAAGGAAAGGATTTGACTTCATTTTATAGGAGTTATCTCCCATTATATATGTAACTAATTGTTTTTTCACATGTTACTCATTAACATTTGATGATAAAGGGAAACTAAAGAGTGCAAAATGTTGATCTCTTAAAGGAGCAACTTTGTTACATTTTCAGGGAAAGGATTTGACTTCATTTTATAGGAGTTATCTCCCATTATATATCTAACTAATTGTTTTTTCACATGTTTCTCATTAACTATTAATGATAAAGGGAAACTAAAGAGTGCAAAATGTTGGTCTTTTAATGGAGCAACTTTGTTACATTTATAGGGCAAGGATTTGACTTCATTTTATAGGAGTTATCTCCCATTATAGATGTTACTGATTGGTTTTTTACATGGTACTCATTAACTATTAATGATAAAGGGAAACTAAAGAGTGCAAAATGTTGGTCTTTTAAAGGAGCAACTTTGTTACATTTACAAGGAAAGGATTTGACTTCCTTTTATAGGAGTTATCTCCCATTATATATGTAACTTATTGGTTTTTCACATGTTACTCATTAACTATTAATGATAAAGGGAAACGAAAGAGTGCAAAATGTTGGTCTCTTAAAGGAGCAACTTTGTTACATTATAGGGCAAGGATTTGACTTCATTTTATAGGAGTTATCTCCCATTATATATGTAACTGATTGGTTTTTCGCATGGTACTCATTAACTATTAATGATAAAGGTAAACTAAAGACTGCAAAATGTTGATCTCTTAAAGGAGCAACTTTGTTACATTTACAGGTAAAGGATTTGACTTCATTTTATAGGAGTTATCTCCCATTATATATGTAACTTATTGGTTTTTTACTTGTAACTCATTAACTATTAATGATAGAGGCATGGGGTCTTCACCATAGACCCTCATGCCCTTTGATCTTGAAAACTTGTATGGGTCAAGGTCACGTACTAGTTTTTCACCTTTGCTATTTTTAAAGATATTGAAATTATTTTCGTCTTAAAATGTTCTATTAATAATTACGAGTAAATAAAGACATGGCGTTAAAAGTTGTATAAAACTTTTATAAGAGTTATCTCTCTTAGAATGCCAATCTGTAGCAAATAATATAAAATAATTTCTATTTTAAATATTTATAGCAAAGTTATAACATTTTGCAAAAAGATGATTATTTTAAATGTCATCATGTAATACAAAATTAAAATTAATATGGAAAGACCCTCAAATGTTCAACCGAACAGTTGATCTTTAATTTATTTATTATTTATTTATTTATTTATTTATTTATTTATTTATTTATTTATTTATTTATTTATTTATTTATTTATTTATTTATTTATTTATTTATTTATTTATTTTTTATTTATTTATTTATTTATTTATTTATTTATTTATTTATTTATTTATTTATTTATTTATTTATTTATAACACATTTACATTAAATGGTTATGGCAACAGACATAAAGTGGAACAAACATAATACATGTAGATGTATCTAAACACAAAGTAAAACATGTAGGAAGATTATAAATGACAAATTCTGACTAGATATATGATGAGAGTGACAGTGGGTATACTAATGAAGGAAAAAGTAATACAAATATAATAAAAAAGAAATCTATGATTACGACAAGGTAGAGCTTCTTAATAAAAGCCATTCACTAATATGGTTGGCTAGTATTTTCAATATCACGGTTATTAAATATTGAGTATATTAAGTGGCATGATATATTAGTAGTCCTTTTTATCTTTTGATTCAGTAAATCATTGTTTATTTTGTGGATAAATTTGATTCTCGCTTGATCATAAGCTGGACAATTTAAGAGGAAGTGTAATTCGTCTTCAATTTCGCTACTGTTTCAACAACGACAGAGTCTATTTTCCAATGGTATATTTAGGTATCGACCTTTTTCTACATATAGTGAGTAAGCACTTACTCGTATTTTACAAAGGACAGATCTGTCTTTTCTTAGTTTAGAATGGTCAACATATTGGGGGTCTGGAGTTTGGTTTATATAGTTTGGAAAAGAAATTTAGTTTTGAATTTTGCATTATTTCACTCCCTAGCTTTGGAATGCAGTATCGTTTATTCTCTCTTTAATTTGAAGCTTCTTGTTTAACTGTAGCTTAATTCCAAGGGGGTTTTCACTTAGTTAGTTGAATCCAAGTTTGTTAAAAAAAATTTCATATTCTTTATCCAGGAATTGTTTGTCTCAGTGGCTATACAAACTTTGTAGCAAAGGGAGTTTTCAGATTCCATTATGTGTCGCCAGTATTTAATTGCTAGAAATTGTATATTCGTATATAAAGGTAATCTATTGAGTTTTGATAAGCAAGCAGCATTGGATGCTTTTAAGTGGACCCCGAGCGCTTCTTTTATAAACATATGTACAAAAAAGGGAAAATATTATTGTAAGAACCGTGAATATATATTTTCATGTATAACATAATTCATCGTTTGTTGTGTGTGTATGCAGTATTTATGGTCTACACTGCCATATAAAGCAATAGGGACAACGAGTGTCAAATAATTTTTCTAATAGATTGCATGAATTATCAAGACTAATAGCCTTTTTAATTTTGAAAAACGCTTGTCTTGCCTTTTCCATTAATAGGGAACTGCACAGGTTCAGGTTACTTGCATGTTGTATGGTCATACCTAAGTAGCAGTAAGACTTTACTGTATCAATATATTCCTTATTGTATTTGAAGAAATTTTCATCAGAATTGAAGACCATGACGTTGGACTTATTGGTGTTTACTTCGAGTTTCCATGATTCACAGAAATCATGTAGCACATTGAGGCATGTTTGTAACCCCTTCTCCGAGTTTGATAAGAGGACAATGTCGTCGGCAAATAACAAAGAATTTATAAAAGTGTCACTAATAATAATTAGGTTGGTGTTAGCTTGTTTCAGATTGTCTACAAGCCCATTGATATATGTTAAATAGTATAGGGCTAAGTACATCACCCTGTTTTACACCACATTTAGAGATAAATTCTTCGCTCAGACCAGACTGGAATTTTATCCTGCTTTTTGTGTCTTCATACATAGAGCTAATGAGATTATAGATTCTGCTATATATATGACAGTGTTAAATATCTAATTCAAACAGTGTTGGGCTTAATTTGTAGACGTATATATAAATATTTGATATTAACCTTGTATTTCTGATGTTTCAGAAATCCGCTGGATAGATATATTATATGGTTGTCACAATACTTAGACGTTTGTATATAAATTACTTACTGTGACTGTATGACAAGTAACTTTGTCATCCTATATAATATATACAAAAATGCTGATTTAGATTACTGTCAAATTAATACGTATTGGTTACGAAAATTCTATCGTCACACGCTAGTACACATGTACAATGTCTATGTCTACGATTTACCCCGGTTAATGAAGCTATATTTTTATAGCGGATTTGGCCGAGGGGTCTAGTTGGTGCCACAGTGTCACAACGGTGTGAGTTCGAATCCCGCTGAGGGTATATACCTTAGTATGCTGGCATGCCATATATATAATGTAAACAGATGTATGACTGGTACCTCGGTGTCGTGGCATGCTACAAAATTGTAAAATGATATATGACTGGTACCTCTGTGTGCTGGCCTGCTACATAAGTGTAACAAGATATATGACTGGTACCTCAATGTGCTGGCTTGCTACAAAAGTGTAAACAGATGTATGACTGGTACCTCAGTGTCCTAGCATGCTAAAAAGTGTAAAAAGATGTATGGCTGGTACCTCAATTTGCTGGTAAGCTACATATGTGCAAACTGATTTATGACTGGTACCTCAATGTTCTGGCCTGCTACAAAAGTGTAAACAGATGTATGATTGGGACCTCAGTGTGCCAGCTCGCTACATGTATGACTGGTACCACAGAGTGTTGACATGCTCATATTTAATGTGAACAGATGTATTTGTGCTGGCTTCATAAGTGTAAACGGATACATTACTGGTACCTCAGTATGCTGGCATGTTACATATAGAAAGTTAACAATTGCATGACTGGTACCTCAGTGTGCTGGCTAGCTACATAAGTGTAAACATATATATGACTGGTATGTCAACGTGCTGTCATGCTACAAAAGTGTAAACAGGTGTATGACTGGTACCTCAGTGTGCTGTGCTAGCCTGCTACATAGATGTAAACAGATGCTCAGTGTGCTGGCATGCTAAATTGCTGATGTTTAACTATGAGCTTTTAGGTTAGTCTACAACATTGAAAAGAAAATGGACTTAAACTGACGAAATACAAAAGTGCAGATCAGACTCCATGTACTGTAAATGTGGTAATTATTGTTGTTCTAAAAATCAGCTAAAAGTGAGATTTTTATTTTTGCGATCTGCTAAATATCTATCATGCTAAAGGAAATAATACACTGATATACTATAAATTAATAACTTTGCTGTTCCTTTAATTTGTCTAATACCTACCACGTGACTTTTTTTGTACTTTGGCAGATTGATTTAAAAATTGCAACAATTTGATGTCGATTTAAAATTAGCCAATCAAATACATGTTTGTTACCATTTTCGCTTGTTAGAGTCTTGAACTATTGTTATTCTTACTTTATAGAGTGTTGTTGTTGTATCTTTTTTTTCAGCGGGCAATCGGAATTCCGATGGATACAAACCGTGACGATTTGCTCCTGTATTCTTGTTAAACTGAATTTCTTCAACGTCTTAGATGATGTCCTTTCAATTAACAACCCTCAATTTGCTGACAGGCTTCCCTTGATATATCTTTCAGAAATGAAATATTTACCAAAGAGATCTAAATAACGACAGTATTAAATTACTATTATAGGATTAAACACTGGGTTTTAGGAAATTATCAATGTGTAAACTCCGGCGACTCACTCACAAACTAAATAAAGTCCGAAGGACTTTATGTCAAGTTTGTGAGGAAGTCGCCGGAGTTTACACATTGATAATTTCCTTAAACACAGTGTTTAATCCTTACAATTCTGTGAAATAATCGTTGCGATTTTTTAAACAGCAAAAACATCTACAGAAACCCATCTAGACCTCAAAACGTACCTAGGCCGGAAAGCGTAGGGATATGCAAAACATAGTACCAATGGAATCGCCGTTCTGTAAAATATTGATAGGATAAAAACACTAAATTGTATTTATATTATATTTTATTTGAAATCTCGATCGATTTAATTGGAAATCATTGGGGCAGAGAAAACATGCCCCCCCCCCCTCTCCCTGGATACGCTAGGAGGACGCCATCTTGTTTACATTGGATACTGAAAATAGTCCGCTCAGAGGAAATATCGATATATAAATTATCTGAGAAGACGCCATTTAAGTGTTTTTATCCAATCAAAGCACTTAATTTAAATAAATTACAGCACGAATAGAATTATTACTATATATCAATACAACGACTTATTTTTTAGCAATGGAGATAGTGTTAGGCTGTATGAAGCAATCGTGATTTTACTCTTTAAACTAACTAAAAAAATAATAAATAACTACCTCTCTTTCATCATCATTTAATGGTTCAAGAATATTTTAGAAAGTTATGGTTTAAAGTTAGGGTTTAAAAGCTTCTAAACAAAACAACGTTCGTCACGGAACCAAACGTCATAGAGAACAATCAAACGACGCCATGTAGCAACACAGCAAATTAAACATGTCGTCCAGTGATAGCGATAACGAAAGCGTTGAAGAAGTTCAGGTGAAACAATACCTGATCAGTTCCTTAGAAGGAATTAAACAGGCATATACGAGTTTACAGAAGAATGCTAAGCCGGGGATTAAAAGGCAGCCGGGTCATTATCATTTGCGCGATCGAAGACATGCCGTTCTGCCAAAGAATTGTAGTATTTATGACGGAAAACACTGGGAAATTGAAATCTCACATCACCTTCAGAGATCCACACCCAGGTTAACACAATACGCAATTAGAAAGGCCATATTAAAGGAGCAAGAGAATATAATGCAAAGTAGTGATCGACATTTACGTGCAAAAGCGATCCTCGATGGGCTGAATAGAGAATATGGCGACGTAATAGTTTCCAATGCCGGTAGAATAGAAATGGAACTTGAACGAAAGCACACAGAGGTTGAACAAGCAAAAGACGATGTTCATGGTGAACTAATTAGAATAACATTCTGCAAACATTTGGAGGAAGATCTGGAGAAAGAACGTCAACACAGAATAAAAGTAGTAAGTGGACTCGGTGATGAGTCAAAAAGAACACCTAGCATTGAAGATTTAGTCGTTGGGATGGCAGAAACTAACTATAAAAGAACACTTTTGAATACGGATCTGGAAGAAGCACAAAATAATATAGAGAAACACGAAACAACAACGAACAGTGAATATGAAGTAGCAATGTCTGAAATGTTAGATGAATCGCTTGCTAAGGTCATTCATACGTTTGCTTCTACCGAAACAAAACAATCCATTGAAGAAGAAAGAATTCGACGACTGAAGGAAGTGCCAGAAAACTCAAACCCTACAAAAGAATATAAAGATATGAAAGTAGCTATGAATGAACTAAAGAATGTATTTGAAACAGTCGAGGCAGAGGAGGTCAAAAAAGAGGAAAAATTCAAAGAAATGGTAGAGGATACGAAAGTTATAGTGCAGGAGCAGTTACTGAGGACAGTCGCAAAAAAACTCATGGATAAAGCTGTTGCCGAAGAACGAGCTAGACGAATACACGAAGCTGAACAAAATGCTGCTGATCCTTCAAAAAACGTTATGCGACACCTGGTGACTAGAGTACAGAGACAGATGCTGTTACAAAAGTTCAAAGGTAAATGGATTAATCTTGCCAGGAAACCAAAAACGGAGAAACAAAAAGAGACCGAAAATGAAACGGAGCATGATAAAAAGTTACGACAACAGAGAGAAAGTCAAAGACGTATGTTGTGCGTTACTAAGGGAGACGAAGATGAATAAGATTCGACAAATTCACGTGTGTATCTGTTGCTGTTTTGAAGTCTCGCGTTAAATGGCTTTTCAATTTATGTACTATGTTTTAAACTACAAAACTAATTCTGTCTGCTTATCTTTAACGCAATTAAGAAATATTTTTATGTAATTGAAACCACTCAATTACAATATATACTGCTTTTCAATAAATATCTTATTCAAATAAACCAAAATATCGCCTTTTACGATATTTTTTCTATAATTGCAATACATTACTCGTTATCGTTATAGACTTAAATCATCAAAAAATATCTCGTAATATAGACATATCATGCACTAGGTGATGTAGTAGGTTTAACTGCGTTTATCAGAATGTACTTGCTGTTAGTGTTAGTCAGATGTTATGTTTTCAAATGGTGTTTAACGCCATTTTCAGCAATTTTTCAGCTGCATGTATATCGTGACGTCAAGTTTTAATTAGAGAAGGGTGCCGTAGTACCCGTAAAAAAACCCTGCCCTTGGTAGAAAAAACTGGCAATCCGTGTCAAGTAAGATTGAAGTCGAGCACTCCCTTCCCGCAGAGATACGCGAACCCGCAATCTCAGTTTTGACAGGCAAGTGATTAATAGTAGATGAATAACGGCCGCCATAACAACAACACATGCATTTTTAACATACGCTCAAATGAATTCACACGTCAAAATTCTAAGATAAAAATGTGGTTACTGCATGCCATAGATATATAACTTAAAGGGCTCTAAAATGTTCAGATATATCTTTGCTAAATAGATTTCTAAAAGATTAAATTTAAATAGACGTCTCTCTTGTTAAAAGATATGTCCGCAACTGAAGAAATCTGTGTTGTTGTTCTTCACTTTTGTCCCTTATTTTCATATCACAATCGAAAACATTAATGGCTGTCCCAATTTTATGGAATATTTTAATATTGGTAGGCATTACATTTACGCCCACGCTCGTGACAAAATATTCATGAATATAATGCATACCTATACTGAAATAATCCATAAAATTTGTGCAGCCATGAATTATTTCTTAAGTAATTATGGAGACATACATGTTCCAGAATACTATTTCTTTGGACCGAGAAAGTTTCATATCAATTTTGCTCAAATTAGATATTCCGAGTCATTTTTCAATCATGATATCTTTTGAGTTAATATTGTCTCTGACTCCCGTGTATATGTAGACATGAACCTGAAGACTCGTTACCCTTTATTTCAATGCCCTTGATATTAGAATATAAGGAATATATATATATGTAACCTATTGGTTTTTCACATGTTACTCATTAAACTAAAGAGTGCAAAATGTTGGTCTTTTAATAGAGCAACTTTTTTACATTTACAAGGAAAGGATTTGACTTCATTTTATAGGAGTTATCTCCCATTATATATGTAACTAATTGTTTTTTCACATGTTACTCATTAACATTTGATGATAAAGGGAAACTAAAGAGTGCAAAATGTTGATCTCTTAAAGGAGCAACTTTGTTACATTTTCAGGGAAAGGATTTGACTTCATTTTATAGGAGTTATCTCCCATTATATATCTAACTAATTGTTTTTTCACATGTTTCTCATTAACTATTAATGATAAAGGGAAACTAAAGAGTGCAAAATGTTGGTCTTTTAATGGAGCAACTTTGTTACATTTATAGGGCAAGGATTTGACTTCATTTTATAGGAGTTATCTCCCATTATATATGTAACTGATTGGTTTTTCGCATGGTACTCATTAACTATTAATGATAAAGGTAAACTAAAGACTGCAAAATGTTGATCTCTTAAAGGAGCAACTTTGTTACATTTACAGGTAAAGGATTTGACTTCATTTTATAGGAGTTATCTCCCATTATATATGTAACTTATTGGTTTTTTACTTGTAACTCATTAACTATTAATGATAGAGGCATGGGGTCTTCACCATAGACCCTCATGCCCTTTGATCTTGAAAACTTGTATGGGTCAAGGTCACGTACTAGTTTTTCACCTTTGCTATTTTTAAAGATATTGAAATTATTTTCGTCTTAAAATGTTCTATTAATAATTACGAGTAAATAAAGACATGGCGTTAAAAGTTGTATAAAACTTTTATAAGAGTTATCTCTCTTAGAATGCCAATCTGTAGCAAATAATATAAAATAATTTCTATTTTAAATATTTATAGCAAAGTTATAACATTTTGCAAAAAGATGATTATTTTAAATGTCATCATGTAATACAAAATTAAAATTAATATGGAAAGACCCTCAAATGTTCAACCGAACAGTTGATCTTTAATTTATTTATTATTTATTTATTTATTTATTTATTTATTTATTTATTTATTTATTTATTTATTTATTTATTTATTTATTTATTTATTTATTTATTTTTTATTTATTTATTTATTTATTTATTTATTTATTTATTTATTTATTTATTTATTTATTTATTTATTTATTTATTTATTTATTTATAACACATTTACATTAAATGGTTATGGCAACAGACATAAAGTGGAACAAACATAATACATGTAGATGTATCTAAACACAAAGTAAAACATGTAGGAAGATTATAAATGACAAATTCTGACTAGATATATGATGAGAGTGACAGTGGGTATACTAATGAAGGAAAAAGTAATACAAATATAATAAAAAAGAAATCTATGATTACGACAAGGTAGAGCTTCTTAATAAAAGCCATTCACTAATATGGTTGGCTAGTATTTTCAATATCACGGTTATTAAATATTGAGTATATTAAGTGGCATGATATATTAGTAGTCCTTTTTATCTTTTGATTCAGTAAATCATTGTTTATTTTGTGGATAAATTTGATTCTCGCTTGATCATAAGCTGGACAATTTAAGAGGAAGTGTAATTCGTCTTCAATTTCGCTACTGTTTCAACAACGACAGAGTCTATTTTCCAATGGTATATTTAGGTATCGACCTTTTTCTACATATAGTGAGTAAGCACTTACTCGTATTTTACAAAGGACAGATCTGTCTTTTCTTAGTTTAGAATGGTCAACATATTGGGGGTCTGGAGTTTGGTTTATATAGTTTGGAAAAGAAATTTAGTTTTGAATTTTGCATTATTTCACTCCCTAGCTTTGGAATGCAGTATCGTTTATTCTCTCTTTAATTTGAAGCTTCTTGTTTAACTGTAGCTTAATTCCAAGGGGGTTTTCACTTAGTTAGTTGAATCCAAGTTTGTTAAAAAAAATTTCATATTCTTTATCCAGGAATTGTTTGTCTCAGTGGCTATACAAACTTTGTAGCAAAGGGAGTTTTCAGATTCCATTATGTGTCGCCAGTATTTAATTGCTAGAAATTGTATATTCGTATATAAAGGTAATCTATTGAGTTTTGATAAGCAAGCAGCATTGGATGCTTTTAAGTGGACCCCGAGCGCTTCTTTTATAAACATATGTACAAAAAAGGGAAAATATTATTGTAAGAACCGTGAATATATATTTTCATGTATAACATAATTCATCGTTTGTTGTGTGTGTATGCAGTATTTATGGTCTACACTGCCATATAAAGCAATAGGGACAACGAGTGTCAAATAATTTTTCTAATAGATTGCATGAATTATCAAGACTAATAGCCTTTTTAATTTTGAAAAACGCTTGTCTTGCCTTTTCCATTAATAGGGAACTGCACAGGTTCAGGTTACTTGCATGTTGTATGGTCATACCTAAGTAGCAGTAAGACTTTACTGTATCAATATATTCCTTATTGTATTTGAAGAAATTTTCATCAGAATTGAAGACCATGACGTTGGACTTATTGGTGTTTACTTCGAGTTTCCATGATTCACAGAAATCATGTAGCACATTGAGGCATGTTTGTAACCCCTTCTCCGAGTTTGATAAGAGGACAATGTCGTCGGCAAATAACAAAGAATTTATAAAAGTGTCACTAATAATAATTAGGTTGGTGTTAGCTTGTTTCAGATTGTCTACAAGCCCATTGATATATGTTAAATAGTATAGGGCTAAGTACATCACCCTGTTTTACACCACATTTAGAGATAAATTCTTCGCTCAGACCAGACTGGAATTTTATCCTGCTTTTTGTGTCTTCATACATAGAGCTAATGAGATTATAGATTCTGCTATATATATGACAGTGTTAAATATCTAATTCAAACAGTGTTGGGCTTAATTTGTAGACGTATATATAAATATTTGATATTAACCTTGTATTTCTGATGTTTCAGAAATCCGCTGGATAGATATATTATATGGTTGTCACAATACTTAGACGTTTGTATATAAATTACTTACTGTGACTGTATGACAAGTAACTTTGTCATCCTATATAATATATACAAAAATGCTGATTTAGATTACTGTCAAATTAATACGTATTGGTTACGAAAATTCTATCGTCACACGCTAGTACACATGTACAATGTCTATGTCTACGATTTACCCCGGTTAATGAAGCTATATTTTTATAGCGGATTTGGCCGAGGGGTCTAGTTGGTGCCACAGTGTCACAACGGTGTGAGTTCGAATCCCGCTGAGGGTATATACCTTAGTATGCTGGCATGCCATATATATAATGTAAACAGATGTATGACTGGTACCTCGGTGTCGTGGCATGCTACAAAATTGTAAAATGATATATAACTGGTACCTCTGTGTGCTGGCCTGCTACATAAGTGTAACAAGATATATGACTGGTACCTCAATGTGCTGGCTTGCTACAAAAGTGTAAACAGATGTATGACTGGTACCTCAGTGTCCTAGCATGCTAAAAAGTGTAAAAAGATGTATGGCTGGTACCTCAATTTGCTGGTAAGCTACATATGTGCAAACTGATTTATGACTGGTACCTCAATGTTCTGGCCTGCTACAAAAGTGTAAACAGATGTATGATTGGGACCTCAGTGTGCCAGCTCGCTACATGTATGACTGGTACCACAGAGTGTTGACATGCTCATATTTAATGTGAACAGATGTATTTGTGCTGGCTTCATAAGTGTAAACGGATACATTACTGGTACCTCAGTATGCTGGCATGTTACATATAGAAAGTTAACAATTGCATGACTGGTACCTCAGTGTGCTGGCTAGCTACATAAGTGTAAACATATATATGACTGGTATGTCAACGTGCTGTCATGCTACAAAAGTGTAAACAGGTGTATGACTGGTACCTCAGTGTGCTGTGCTAGCCTGCTACATAGATGTAAACAGATGCTCAGTGTGCTGGCATGCTAAATTGCTGATGTTTAACTATGAGCTTTTAGGTTAGTCTACAACATTGAAAAGAAAATGGACTTAAACTGACGAAATACAAAAGTGCAGATCAGACTCCATGTACTGTAAATGTGGTAATTATTGTTGTTCTAAAAATCAGCTAAAAGTGAGATTTTTATTTTTGCGATCTGCTAAATATCTATCATGCTAAAGGAAATAATACACTGATATACTATAAATTAATAACTTTGCTGTTCCTTTAATTTGTCTAATACCTACCACGTGACTTTTTTTGTACTTTGGCAGATTGATTTAAAAATTGCAACAATTTGATGTCGATTTAAAATTAGCCAATCAAATACATGTTTGTTACCATTTTCGCTTGTTAGAGTCTTGAACTATTGTTATTCTTACTTTATAGAGTGTTGTTGTTGTATCTTTTTTTTCAGCGGGCAATCGGAATTCCGATGGATACAAACCGTGACGATTTGCTCCTGTATTCTTGTTAAACTGAATTTCTTCAACGTCTTAGATGATGTCCTTTCAATTAACAACCCTCAATTTGCTGACAGGCTTCCCTTGATATATCTTTCAGAAATGAAATATTTACCAAAGAGATCTAAATAACGACAGTATTAAATTACTATTATAGGATTAAACACTGGGTTTTAGGAAATTATCAATGTGTAAACTCCGGCGACTCACTCACAAACTAAATAAAGTCCGAAGGACTTTATGTCAAGTTTGTGAGGAAGTCGCCGGAGTTTACACATTGATAATTTCCTTAAACACAGTGTTTAATCCTTACAATTCTGTGAAATAATCGTTGCGATTTTTTAAACAGCAAAAACATCTACAGAAACCCATCTAGACCTCAAAACGTACCTAGGCCGGAAAGCGTAGGGATATGCAAAACATAGTACCAATGGAATCGCCGTTCTGTAAAATATTGATAGGATAAAAACACTAAATTGTATTTATATTATATTTTATTTGAAATCTCGATCGATTTAATTGGAAATCATTGGGGCAGAGAAAACATGCCCCCCCCCCTCTCCCTGGATACGCTAGGAGGACGCCATCTTGTTTACATTGGATACTGAAAATAGTCCGCTCAGAGGAAATATCGATATATAAATTATCTGAGAAGACGCCATTTAAGTGTTTTTATCCAATCAAAGCACTTAATTTAAATAAATTACAGCACGAATAGAATTATTACTATATATCAATACAACGACTTATTTTTTAGCAATGGAGATAGTGTTAGGCTGTATGAAGCAATCGTGATTTTACTCTTTAAACTAACTAAAAAAATAATAAATAACTACCTCTCTTTCATCATCATTTAATGGTTCAAGAATATTTTAGAAAGTTATGGTTTAAAGTTAGGGTTTAAAAGCTTCTAAACAAAACAACGTTCGTCACGGAACCAAACGTCATAGAGAACAATCAAACGACGCCATGTAGCAACACAGCAAATTAAACATGTCGTCCAGTGATAGCGATAACGAAAGCGTTGAAGAAGTTCAGGTGAAACAATACCTGATCAGTTCCTTAGAAGGAATTAAACAGGCATATACGAGTTTACAGAAGAATGCTAAGCCGGGGATTAAAAGGCAGCCGGGTCATTATCATTTGCGCGATCGAAGACATGCCGTTCTGCCAAAGAATTGTAGTATTTATGACGGAAAACACTGGGAAATTGAAATCTCACATCACCTTCAGAGATCCACACCCAGGTTAACACAATACGCAATTAGAAAGGCCATATTAAAGGAGCAAGAGAATATAATGCAAAGTAGTGATCGACATTTACGTGCAAAAGCGATCCTCGATGGGCTGAATAGAGAATATGGCGACGTAATAGTTTCCAATGCCGGTAGAATAGAAATGGAACTTGAACGAAAGCACACAGAGGTTGAACAAGCAAAAGACGATGTTCATGGTGAACTAATTAGAATAACATTCTGCAAACATTTGGAGGAAGATCTGGAGAAAGAACGTCAACACAGAATAAAAGTAGTAAGTGGACTCGGTGATGAGTCAAAAAGAACACCTAGCATTGAAGATTTAGTCGTTGGGATGGCAGAAACTAACTATAAAAGAACACTTTTGAATACGGATCTGGAAGAAGCACAAAATAATATAGAGAAACACGAAACAACAACGAACAGTGAATATGAAGTAGCAATGTCTGAAATGTTAGATGAATCGCTTGCTAAGGTCATTCATACGTTTGCTTCTACCGAAACAAAACAATCCATTGAAGAAGAAAGAATTCGACGACTGAAGGAAGTGCCAGAAAACTCAAACCCTACAAAAGAATATAAAGATATGAAAGTAGCTATGAATGAACTAAAGAATGTATTTGAAACAGTCGAGGCAGAGGAGGTCAAAAAAGAGGAAAAATTCAAAGAAATGGTAGAGGATACGAAAGTTATAGTGCAGGAGCAGTTACTGAGGACAGTCGCAAAAAAACTCATGGATAAAGCTGTTGCCGAAGAACGAGCTAGACGAATACACGAAGCTGAACAAAATGCTGCTGATCCTTCAAAAAACGTTATGCGACACCTGGTGACTAGAGTACAGAGACAGATGCTGTTACAAAAGTTCAAAGGTAAATGGATTAATCTTGCCAGGAAACCAAAAACGGAGAAACAAAAAGAGACCGAAAATGAAACGGAGCATGATAAAAAGTTACGACAACAGAGAGAAAGTCAAAGACGTATGTTGTGCGTTACTAAGGGAGACGAAGATGAATAAGATTCGACAAATTCACGTGTGTATCTGTTGCTGTTTTGAAGTCTCGCGTTAAATGGCTTTTCAATTTATGTACTATGTTTTAAACTACAAAACTAATTCTGTCTGCTTATCTTTAACGCAATTAAGAAATATTTTTATGTAATTGAAACCACTCAATTACAATATATACTGCTTTTCAATAAATATCTTATTCAAATAAACCAAAATATCGCCTTTTACGATATTTTTTCTATAATTGCAATACATTACTCGTTATCGTTATAGACTTAAATCATCAAAAAATATCTCGTAATATAGACATATCATGCACTAGGTGATGTAGTAGGTTTAACTGCGTTTATCAGAATGTACTTGCTGTTAGTGTTAGTCAGATGTTATGTTTTCAAATGGTGTTTAACGCCATTTTCAGCAATTTTTCAGCTGCATGTATATCGTGACGTCAAGTTTTAATTAGAGAAGGGTGCCGTAGTACCCGTAAAAAAACCCTGCCCTTGGTAGAAAAAACTGGCAATCCGTGTCAAGTAAGATTGAAGTCGAGCACTCCCTTCCCGCAGAGATACGCGAACCCGCAATCTCAGTTTTGACAGGCAAGTGATTAATAGTAGATGAATAACGGCCGCCATAACAACAACACATGCATTTTTAACATACGCTCAAATGAATTCACACGTCAAAATTCTAAGATAAAAATGTGGTTACTGCATGCCATAGATATATAACTTAAAGGGCTCTAAAATGTTCAGATATATCTTTGCTAAATAGATTTCTAAAAGATTAAATTTAAATAGACGTCTCTCTTGTTAAAAGATATGTCCGCAACTGAAGAAATCTGTGTTGTTGTTCTTCACTTTTGTCCCTTATTTTCATATCACAATCGAAAACATTAATGGCTGTCCCAATTTTATGGAATATTTTAATATTGGTAGGCATTACATTTACGCCCACGCTCGTGACAAAATATTCATGAATATAATGCATACCTATACTGAAATAATCCATAAAATTTGTGCAGCCATGAATTATTTCTTAAGTAATTATGGAGACATACATGTTCCAGAATACTATTTCTTTGGACCGAGAAAGTTTCATATCAATTTTGCTCAAATTAGATATTCCGAGTCATTTTTCAATCATGATATCTTTTGAGTTAATATTGTCTCTGACTCCCGTGTATATGTAGACATGAACCTGAAGACTCGTTACCCTTTATTTCAATGCCCTTGATATTAGAATATAAGGAATATTCTCTTGATCGGTTGTAGTGAAGATTTCAACCGACTAACTTGTGGTTATGGCTTACTCTCGAAGCCATGTTTTAGAGTGTATATGATAGATTAAGTTTAGGTTAAAATTAAAATATTTACAAATCGGCTAAAAATAACTGAAAAAAATTTAAAAGATACATGTTCAATCTTTGCTAATCTTAGCACAGCTTTGCTAATCTTAGCACAATAATTTACGACAAACGAGACGATTTTAATTTTAAAATAATACATTTTCCTCACCTACGCAACACTGTTCCAGCTTCTCTGCGTACGGTGCCTGTATTTCTTAATTGATGCAAGAGTTTGAAGCGAGTATACAGATTTTTGCAAACGTCACCTGTTTCTTTGGGATAAACTTATAAATCAATGTTACAAGAAAAAGCCACTCGTCCGCGCCTTTATAAATTTTAATATAGATACCATTCCTTCTAGAAAAATATTCTATCTCGTTTGAAAATATGGTTGCAGATAGTTTCTTAATTTTTGAATTCAGTATACAGTAAATGTGCTTGATGATTATTTGATACACCTATTACTGACAGTCGGTTTATGCTACCCATACATTTTAATCAACTAACCAACGCATATACTACAGTAATGGAAGCGGGAGGTTTCATAATGCCATAAATCCCGATTTAACCCACCCCTTCTTTTGAAATGACTGTACCAAGTCAGGAAATTACTGTAGTTACTATATTTTTTGGTTGTTGGTACTAGAGTTTTCCGGTTTCTCGGACTTTGATTTGTGGATTGTCTTTTTGACAGTTTCCTCTGTGTTTGGTATTTTGTTATTACCTTCATTTTCTGCATAAAGAAGAAGCCGCTTAATTTTGTTCTCATAGGTTACTATGTTAAGCGATGTTCCATGGTGGCAGCAATCCTGTATTTTTGATCGAAAAAAAAACAACTGAAAATTAGAAGAGCCCCATTAGAAGAACATTTCTACAATATCACAATTTTTCTGCCAAGCGGTTTGTGAGGAAATTAATTTTGAAATTTCAGCCAATCAGAACGCATTTGCAGCTCTGGCAGCCATGATAAATTTCATATTAGCTTAAAAAGACTCAAAATAAAAAGGTAACTATCCAAGATTCACTACTGCATTATTTGGTTTAATTGTGTAGAACAGTTTCAGAGAAGCTGTTTGTACGGTTTTCTCCTAGGGTCCTATGTTAAGCAGTGTTCCATTGGCACAAAAACAGATGGGAATAGCTCACACTGGCCCATTGGGTCAGGTGAGCTAAAAAGAAGTAATCTGAGCCATACACTGCTTACATTAGCATAAGCTGCTATAAATTGTGAAGTGAAACAAATAAATCAATCACTAAACATAACTGAGTACACCTGCTGCTGTTGTCAAGCAAACAACCAACATAACTGAGTACACCTGCTGCTGTTGTCAAGCAAACAACCAAATAAAAGTAAAACTGGAAAATTTGTTTGATTTTTTACTGAAAGACTTCAATACTGCATAGAAGTAAAAATATAATTGACAAATATTAAATGCAGATTCACCATTCACTATAGTAAGTCAAAGAAAAAAGATGCATTAAGTATACAGAAGTACAACGATGATAGTAACACAAATGACAGGATCATTTCTAAAACGAAAATTATGGATCTAAATATATCAGTACAGCATGAAAGCTGTTAACATTACTATTAAGATCATATTAAAAATATTATCATGACATACAAGCTAACCAATCTTATTAGAATAACATCTTTCCTTTGCTCCCCCCTTTTTGTTGTTGGAAGACTTAACTACATCCTATTACAGGCAATCTTAGATTGACCTTTTGAATGAAATATTACCAAATGAAAAATGCGGGCATACCCCAAAGTAACCAATCAAACATAATCTTTTATGTTAATTTAAGATCATTAATGACAATGGTACCATGGTTTGTTTAGTATATACCAAATAATAAAAGGATTCCCTTATGCTACAGGTTGATAAAGCTGATGTTTGATTGGTCAATCTGATATGTCCTGTTATGGAATGTTGTGAAATGTTCCACTGTGCAACAAAAAAACAGGGTTCCTACAAAGATTTATATTTCAATTTCAAGGACTTTCAAATTTTTTTTAGTAATTTTTATGGTCCTTTTGAATGGTGCAACATCATCAGTTTTAATTAAAAAAAAATAAATTTAACTTTCATTACTAAAAACCCTCAGGTGATTTCACATGTCCTAAGCTTAGTTGCAAATTATCTTGCCCCATTAAAAATAACAATGAAACAGCAAAACTGCAATATATATGGGCAAAGTAGACATGCAATCCAGATAACTTATTATTGAAAAAATTTCCATTTTTTTACCTGGATTTTTTTAACATTCACTGACTTTTTCTGACCTGTACAAGAAAGAACCAAAATTCCCAATTTTTTCCTGTTTTCAAGGTTATGTGGGGAACCCTGCAAATTTTATTTTAAGTAGATTGCATGTTAAAATGTTTACTCTTGGCCAAAACATGAACTACCTATAAATGTTTATATAACAGTTTTTCCCTTATACAGGTGACCATGGAGATATTCTTGAACATAGTTCATACAAAATCACTTATATTTTAAACTACTTTAAAAGGAAAAGAATGTGGTAGAATTAATAATTTCCCAATTTGGTGCCACTTCCTTTGCAAATGCCACCTCGACAACTCAAATAAAATGTTTTTCTTCCAAAACTAAATTATATTCTATCAACAACTAACAACACACAACAATAACACACACTCTATAAAATTTATCTGGGTCAAGATGTCTAAACTAGATCATAAGATGCTGCTCCAGTTTTAGTGTAATAATGCAGAAATGGTCCCAAAATAGGTCCATCAGCTGTTGCATATTTAATAAAGTATTTGATATGTGTACATAGTACCGGTAGTAGACAAATAACATCGGACACAAGGTAAGTATAAATGTTCCTTGAAGGTGTTTGCAATTGATGCAATAAAAATAAATGACCTTTATATGGATGATCTGTTTGATATTTATATAAAATGAATTTTATAACATTTGTTCTACATGTAACTATGATACATTTGTATTATGGTAAGCAAAAACTTAATAGTGTCTGTCATATTTGTCAATAAAAATGTAAAAATCTACGCAATATAATTGGAGACCTATTTCAAAGTACAAGATACATGTATTTTGGCTTATATATATGTATTACATGTAGTATGGTGAAAAGACAACTTAAATTTGAGCAAAATCTTGCCATAAAATATTTGTACTGTAGTTATAATATTGGCAATATAAAACTTTTAAAAAGATTTTGTTCTATCATTTAATTTATAACAAATCATGTGAGAATGTTCTAATCCTGAAATTAGTATTTAAAATTAATTAATAATTGATAATAACATCAAAGAATTACACTAAAATTCAAAGAGCTGAAATTGTCTTTTAAAAGTTGTCCACAAACTTATGTAGTGTCCAAGTTTTAATACTTTAGCACTTTTTGTAGTTTCTTGTTCTCCTGTTTGAATATAAATTGAAATTCTTTAAAAAAGTGACGTGAAAAACCAAAATTTCAGTGTTTACATGGTATAAAAATAAAATTTGTGTGTGAATTTGTAATGTATTTAGCCATACTTCTTTATAGAAAGAAGTAATATATAAACATTATAAAATAATGATAGTTTAAAATTTTTTCTAAACACTGTCATGGCAAACTGAAATGCAAAATGTAGTGATGGGTTTGAAATAATATTTGATAAATGACTGAATATTTGGGCATGAAACAGTTCTCTTCCTTACTATTTCCTAGGTTTTGTAAGTTTTAAACGCCATTAAGAAATTACAAGGATTTAATGATATACATTGTCAGTTGGCTTGAAACAGTTGGGGAAGTTTGACAAAAGATCAAAAACATGACAGTAAATATCATTAAGGATTAACTACAAAAAAAAGTTTTCCAAAGAGGGTTAACTAACTTTCTGTTTTGCACACTGTATAATTCTTTTCTGCAGATTATATTAGATGGGCACAACAGAAATTTTGTAATCCCTCAAAGCAGAAGATATTTTTGTAGTTAATACTTATAAATTAATTGAAACATTAGAATAAACTCAACAATTTAATTTGTGTAATCTGACATTTAAAACAAAAAAGATCAACACACAAACTGTTAGTTTTCCATGGTATAATATATGATGTCAATGGGTCTGTGTCTCCATGACGATTTTTTTCCATCCTCTGATAGAAACTATTTCCAGCCAATCTCGTACAATTTATTTATAAAACAATATACAAGGGATTTTCTTTTAAGACTGTAGCAGTCATATGAGCTGTATTTTTGGCTGCCTACTTTTCGTCAAGGCTATTCCCTACTTGCTGTAAACAAGATTTATCTCCCATTTGCAGAGTTATCTGTTCTTTACAGCAGGTACTTTATAGTACCTACTGTGGGTAAAAAGTTGTTTTTCTTCAATATTGTTTTATTCACATTTAGCAAAGCATCCAGTAAAATTTATTATGATGTGCAAACTAATTCTGCAGTTTTTTTTAGTTGTACTGAAAGAGTTAGTCCACAGACATTATTTAAAAAAATAAAAAAGTGATTTTTCCCCATCTGTTCAATACTAGATACCTGCTGTTATGAAAGACAACTCTTGAAAATGGGAAGTAACTCTTGTATTTCCGAAAATATGGAATACCATATCATATAAAAAAAATAAATCCCATGCCTTCTTCTTTGGTCTTTCAGTCAGCTTCTTAGAAAGTATGGAAAACCCTGTACATTGTACTCCTTTGTTCAGAAGCACATGAAACCAGCTCATGTGCAAAAAAAAATTACTGTTGAAATACTAAAACAATAAATTAGTTTGTAACAAATATTTATAAAATTAAATAAATAATATAAAATTAAAATCTACAAGTATAGTTTTTAACTTCAAAAATAAATGTACCAACATTTCATGCAACAAAATTGTCATATTCAAGTATATATTACTCTGAAGATATCATGTATCATATGGAGTTAGCTATTGAATATAATATTTTAAGTTTTGCTTACAGGTCTCTAGACTATTTCTTTAAGGACTCCAAACACTGAATGATAACAGTGACTAATCACATTTTAATAAATTAGAAAGTCAATAAATCTTATCTGAAATATCTGATTCTACATGATTGACATGCTGTGTTGCATTATATCTTATTTAGCTTTTAAACACCAGTAAGCCAATTGAAAGCTTCCTCTTAGAGCTGCTTCAAAACTTAAAAATATTACATGTACATTGTGAATTTAGAGAGAATCAAAATGAATTTTTTGCACTTGGGCTCTGTTTGATTTAGAACATGTTGAGACTTTAAATTTGTTTTACTTTTATATTTTGCTGTCACTCAGTATAAAATATTGACAAATGTAAGGTCTGAACATTTTCTAATTCACATAGAGACAGCTTACACTGATCTATTTCTTCAACAAAACATATTGGGTCTAATTTATAGGAATAAAGTAATTCTACAGTTTATGTTAATAACCACAATTCTGAGTCCAGCATTCAAATGTTAACTTTAACATAATTATATACCAAACAAGTTAACTGTTAACTGTGGTAAGACACTCATCCTTTGAGCAAGCATCTGACTTGTTTCTATGACTAGAAGGGAGTGTCTGCAATGAAAGAAGTTCTAGTGCAGGACAAAATGGTTCTGTTTTGATATTCTTGCTGTTTTCTTGATTATATGGACAGATCTTTAGATGTTCTATGAGACTGCTTCCAACACTGTATTCCCATTTCTTCACTGGCGTAAAACTTGTACTAAAACACCATTTCTGAAATAATTACAAGTATCAGTACTAATTAAACTGTAATAAAACTAAATTTATAATTATTGTTGAGATAACCAATGATCAAGAGAGAGTAAGCAATATCCTAATACATGTACTAGTAGGTCAAAGAATGAGGTTCAGCCATTTTATAGCAATATAATTTATTGTCAACTATTTTGTTTTTCACAATTTTGGAACAACTTACACTCTTATTTCTAACTAAAGACCATCTTAGGACACTTTTATTGTTATCTTTAAGTTAGGATAAAAATTTGTGGAGATGGGATAACATAGGACATTTTTGTTGACAGATGTATTCTAAACAATCCCAAGACATATTCTATTCCAAAGATATCTTAGTTGACACTGCCACAGACCTTTGGATTGTATTTTCAGTTTTCAATTACAGTCTTTGCTACAAACTACCTGTTTATTCACATACCCAATATGCTATACTCCATTTTGATGTGGGTCCGTCTCCTTTAACCTGCCAAACAGGAACAACCATTCCTTTCTGATCCAGGAATGAAGCACACACATCTCTGAGCAGTTTACTTGTTAATGATAAATTGCATAGGCTAAAACTATCTAAGAACACAGCAATATGTTGAAGCACCTCAAATGGAAGACTTTCTAAGTAAACTTTACCATCGGTAAATGAAAGACCATTTGTATCACCACAATTAGTATTGCACTGATATTTTGGTAAGATTTTTATTTTAGAGTCATACTTCTGTGATGTTGTAATTTCAGGAGTTGCTTCTCTTAGTTTTCTTTTATCTGTTTCTGTAACTGAGCAGTTTTTGCACTGAGTCTCAGAATCGTCATCAGACTGATAGTCCGATTCTGTAACAGCCAATCCGAAACTTTCCTGAAGTGAGCTGTGAACAATTTTTCCCTTAGGTTCCAGGGGAGATAATCTTTTACAAGAAAACTCACATCCCATGTAAGCAAGAGGACAACGTAACTCCATCATACCATTTAATCCACAGTGAATATCATTATGTACATTTTTAAAGTGCCATGGATATTCATCACGCCTAAAATCCTGAGCACAGAGAAAAGTATACATTTTCTTAGGCTTTGGTATATATTTTGATATGCATTCTATATCTAAACTTACTCCTAATAAATTGTGTAATTTGATTTCTTTTGTATACACGTCTTCTATACTCATAACTTCATGAACAGAAGTCTCATGAAGACCGTCAACTGACTTGATATTGTCATTTGACTTCTCCATTTGATTTTGTTCTACATCTACCAAATCTTGAACACCTTCATGAGCTATGGTTGACTGACCCCCAGTATTTCCATTTGCATCTTCAGCTTCACTGATGTCTGTTAATTGTTGTGCTAAGTGTTTCAAACCAGCTTTGCCAAAATGATGAGAAAATAAGTCTAATGCTGCTGTAACACTGTCTGCAGCTCTTTTTGAAGCTTTATGTAATTGGTTAACAACAGTTTTCTCCAAGCCTGGTGGGTGTTTCTGACTGCCCCATGGAGTATCTTCATCAGATGTTGCACCTGATGTATCATCAATGGTCATATCTGACTCAACAGACTGGCTTCTGTTTTGCTCTAAAGGCACACTTGGATACTTCTGTGTCAGAGAATTTTGGAAGATCTTGCGAATTTTCTTTGGAACTTTCATAGACTGCACAAGCATCCTTTGATCCCTGAGTGCGAGCGCTACATCTAACTGTGTACATTTAACATGTTGGCTGTCTAAGGGAAGAGGAGTCCTAGAGTAATCTTCCCTTGAATACATTGGCCACCGATTCCACTCTACGACACATCGTTGAACACTTGCTGGACATACATGTAAATGTAGTGCCCTTTTACACCTTAATAATTCCACTGGACATCCATATATATGATTGATACATTGAACTTTTTGGTGCAAGCAAAGGGTTTTATGTTCATCAGTCTTGCAGACATGAAATCTATGACCACACCCATTTTCACAGTCTATTAATTCACAGCTACTTAGATGATCTGGGGTAATGTTACATTTCCTACTGACACATGTTTCACAGTGAGCATGTAACAAAGACAAACTAAACATCATGTCCTCAATAGGCTTCAAATTCTCAGCTGCTGCTTCTCTTTGGTTGTCTGAAAATAATGTAAAACTGGTAAATATTTATCTTTTTTTACTTTTTCAAATAAATTTAAAGGACAAATACAGTGGTACATGTAAATACTGAATGTATGTTTAGCCTAATGAAAAATTAGATAAATCGTTCAGTCTCACCTTAAATTGGATCAAAAAAATGAGTGCATGTGTTGAAAACTTAAAATCTTGCACTTAAATAAGTGGATAAGTAAATGTAGGTGCAAAAAAAGTACATCTTGTATCACATATATAGATGATACAAGGTTTGTATCACCCAGGTTGTATCAATTGCTAAATTTTCAGATTAAGACAAAATATATACTTAATTTTCGAAAAAAAAAATCATAACATGAGCTACATTATCCCTTGAAACCCTTCTACATTTGAGACTTTCAAGTAAATTATGATAACTTTATAGCAAGCATCGCATGCGTGTGTGTAAAAAAATTCACATGATCCATATGAACAAACCCATTTCAGATGGTAGCTGAGACCTGAAGAAAATATTGTAGACAAACGAAAAAATATATAATAAAAAAGTAGACGAAAATAATTTTGACATCGATAAAATTAAAAGTGTTTATTTTTTAAATTACTACACAAATGCCAGACAATTTTTTTTTCAATCTGAAATGCTGTATTTGAAATTGAGATAAGATGTCGCGTAATCAATGAAATGTTAGGGGGCTCTGAAATAACGACATGAACAATGCATGATGCTCGAAATTATTTATGCTGCACCTACATTCATATTATTTAATAGATTCTGATTATGATTCAGTACAGATCAATTATAATATATATTATACATTCTACATCTTACAGTGTTTATATCTACGTGCGTCGTCTTTTGAAATGTAGGTATATAAATAAGTCATTCCTATGACTATTTATGGTTACACATAAAATTCAGACATACTCAGTCTTGCACCTGTTGACACAGGAAATGTGAAATATGTGTACTCCTAAAGTAATTTTAAAAACAGATTTACATAAATTCTACAGTAATGGAGTTTTTTGACCGACTAAAACGTCCATTTCCAAAACTTATGACATTTTCCAAATGTTTTAAGTTCGGTTTATCAGCTGAGTTTGACATTTGATCTATGTTGATATACAAAGTAAAAATCATGTTAACAATAATATATAACCTTCTATAATTATATTATTGCTTCAAAACATCGATTATTCCCGCGATCTGTTTTGTGCAGTCAGTGAGATTAATTTTCTGTAAAAACCATAATTATGAGAATTTTTATATACTTTGTGCATCGTGCACAATAACCGGAAGTAGGAAGAATATAAATACCAGAAAAGTTAAATTGATATGTAACTCACACTTATTTTGCCGCAATTATACCCTATATTACCAGCTAATTATCATAGACTGCAACTAGTACGTAGAGTCTTTCAGAAATTTTTTATAACAAATAGTGATCAGATATTAGTTGAAGATAACACATTACACATGCCATTAAAGTGATACTCACTGATAGTGTCTACGATTTTGAAAAAAAAAATGAAAAGGTAATTTTAGTCTTATACTTCTTCTAAAAGATTATAAAATTCAAATCTCTGGTTAAAAAGTAATATTAAAACTGTCTTTTTATGTAAAAATACAGTTTTGTAATCAAAATCAATTTTTGTCTGGTAGACAATAATTGACCCATTTCCAGTTTTACATGATTTATCTCCCCTTTTACTTCCTGTTAAAAAAACTACGGCTATCATTACTAAAAGACTATGATATTGAAATAAAGATTTTGAATTGTTTTAATATTGTTTGTCTATGCCAATTAAATTTTTCATCTAATTAACCTTATAAGTAGATGTTACTATTGCCATAGGCAACAGGTGAGTTTGAATACAACACCTATGTCACTGGTAACCTTGTTTATTTAAGCTATAAAACAGCTGGGGTTCTACCTCCAATTAACATCAGGTATATAGGATAATGAACATAGATTAATTAATTAACAATCATGTTTACACAGCAGACGGTTTTAATAACCTTCCTCACTCAGATATTGACACCTGTCATTCAACTGAAGCGTGAAAATTTATCAAAGACAATTGTCCATTTCAAAAGGTTTCAACAGGACGAACTGCGGCTATAGCCGCAGTTTTTAGTACCGGAAATGGACACTAGGTGGCGTTTTTTAAATTGGAAAGTCGTCAATTCCATCGGAAACCCGCCTACATTCACATCACCTTTGTTCGGCCGGTTTACCGCACATGTGTAGTTGCAGACTTGAATGTAAACAATGTCGCACGTGCAGCAAAATGCAAGAGGGAGACAGATAATTTTGATCGATTCAACATATACGAGAAAAAGATGGGAAGTGCTAGCCCAATATCATTAAGGAAGTAAATATTTGGAGTGAAATCAATCGTTGGAATGAAATTAAGAGCGTTCTTCGAGTCGACAGTCATGCTGAAGTTGTCAAAATTGGGGAAATTGTTGTTGGATGGGTATGCGTGTAAAACGATTAAAATAACTGCAAATTACATATAGAATTGAAGAGATTTGTAATATATATGTCGTTCAACTACTGGAAGTGTCTCTTTTGATAAATGCTCTTTTCACAACGCAATTCGTTCTGTTTACTGTAAAATAAATATCGGTATTTATGGGGTCTCCGAAGGGGAAAACCTTCCTACAATATGAATGAAATTTTTATTTTATCGTTTTCTGCAAGTTGAAATTAAATTGTTTATTATCTGTTGTAGGTAATATATGTTACTGTCAGTTATAGAAATTAGTTATCAACGAAATATTTACTCTATTTGTAAAATGCACGAGATTACCTCGTCATCCATATTTATGTGCACCGCCAATCATCTGAATCTGCAATCATCGGAAACTAGGACCCGATGCATAATTAATTAGTTGTTATGGAAAGACTAGCGATGTTTTTTAATGTTTATTAAATATTTTTATGTTTAATTTTTAACTTTTTAGCGTTTTTACCGACTAATTATGACATTATCAATCAATTTCAACAACTAAAACCACTACTGAAAATTTTTCAAAATCGTAGACACTATCACTTTAAACTTGGAAGACACAAATGAAATGTACTAGTATATGTATAAAATTACAATGTAGTAGACAACTCATAAAATTACTTATCACATGCCTCAGAGAAAAAAGAACTTGTTGCACAGGCCCTACCACTAGATTGGCTGTGGTTCTTCTAGCCTCATAAAGTTTGGTGTCTAAATCTATACAAGCTGTGTTGAGGCAGTTGTTACTAGTGCATTCTGAAATTGACAAAGAGAATGTAGACACATGTCAAATACAATTTGTATAAGAAATTAATGAAATAAAGTCAATATATGGATATGAAGTATAGGGTGTTGACTTTAAATTTTAAGATTCTTATCCTTTTGAAGTTACATATAAAATTCCTAAAAGAAATTTTAGGAGTTTACTGCAAGCATCAAATGATGCATGTAGAGTTCCACTCAAGAATCAGGTTATATTCTCAGCAGTAAATTTTCTTCAACATATCGTTTCTTCTGAACACTCACTTATCATTAATGTATTTAAAAAATTAAAAAAAATTAATCCCTTGGTTTAACAAAATTAAATCTTTTTTAGATGAACTTGGAATGTCTTAAATAACAAATAATTCGAGCTTTCTAAAAAACAGTTTGAACCAAATGAAACCAAAAATAATTGACCAATGTTTTCAGAATCAATACTCATATATCTCAAAATCTGATAAATTAGACTTTTTCTGCTAGTTTTACAGCACATGTAAATGCAAAAGAGCACCTTATGTTGTTATTTTGAAAAACAAAATGATTGAGCTGCATTATGCAAGATAAGAATAAGCTGTCATACATTAATGATTGAAAGAGGTTGAAACCTTAAAATTCCAAGAGAGTAAAGAATTTGTAATTTTTGTAATTCTAGTCAAATAGAAGATGAAAATCACTTTATGTTATACTGTTCAAAGTATAAGAAATTAGGAGAAACATTTCATACAAAGATATTTAATATTTTTAAAAACAAGACTAATTGTTAAAGTAAATTCTCTGATTTAAATTTCTTTTTTTATATAATACTTCACATACCAAATATAAAAGTTAACTTCTTCCTTCATTTCAGATGAGTTAAATATGAGAAAATGCCAGATTTATTTTCCTATATTTATTTATAATATATAAGTATTATCCATATTATTATATTTTATTATAACAGTAACAATATATTAGAGTTACTGTTGTAGCGAGCACAGCTTGCAGCAGGCAGCAAAGCTGCCCCCCGAAGAGCGGTAAGCTCCACGGCAATTACGTGTCAGGTGATCAAAATGAAATCACGTGATTAAAATCTGCTTAATGCTGATATTGAATTTTTTTCGTCCGGAATTTGATATCGTCAAAAAACTGTACCAAAGTGAATGAAGAAGAGCACTAAAATTAATTTTAAAGAAAATAAAATATGATTATATGGATAATATATATATGGATTGTAATTTCAATTTTGTATTTTCATTATTGTCAAAGGCCTTAACCATTTATTGTGGATGAGTTTAGCCAATAAAATTATTTGTATTTGTATTTAAAATACAGTGTTTCAGAGATTGAAAAAATGTTGGCTGAAATTTTTGTTATTTTTAAATATTGATTGATGTCAAATTCATGTTTTAAATCCTTTTAAATCAATTTTGTGCTCATCAATATTTTCTGTTGATATCTCTGCTACGATTTGAACTGGATTTGCTTGTATGGATTACTAGAGTTTTTTTACACATACTAGTACATGTTACAGTAAAAATCATTAAAAATAATATTAAATACTCGTCAAATATTTGCGTAACTTCCTAATTCACCTCAACAAGCACAGTCGAAAGATCTTGTTATTACTCCTAGTACAAATATATAAAATGTGGTATGTAATTTTTGTACAGATATTTAGTTTATTTTATTATTTTTTAAATCATAATTTTTATGAAATTTTTTTTTTTAAGAGTCAATATCCATTTTAATCAGGTCAATGAAAGTAGAAGCTAGTCAATATGAATTCGTTGTGAAAAATCTCATCAGTGACAGAATTGCAGCAAATAGGATTTTCACCAATAAAATACATATAATTATAAAATCATTAGAAAATAAATTATTGTATTAAAAAAAAAATAAATGCACAACTTGCTTCATCTTAAATCATATTTTTTTACCTAGGGGAACCCAAATTTGGCTGTATGAATATCACGAAATGAGTCACATGCGAATACATTTAGCTACAATAATGTAGCTTTTTTTTTATTTGGGTGGATTTACAAAGAAGTCCCATTGCTCATAATGGAGCAGCCAAGGAGTGATTTACTTTATGTGTTATCATGCTATCGTTGACAAATTAAAATAGTGGAAGTGTGTAATTTTAAATGAATTCAGGTTAAAAATGGGATTAAGGGTTGTAATAGTTATACTCTAATCATTGCACTTTCATGAGTACTATTTTATATGGGAAATCATTCATTAATTACACACTAATGTGGTTTTTTCTAATTTTTCAATTTGATTACAAATAAGGTTAACTGTTTAAATTTAATTAATGAATCCTTGTAGAAATGTCAAATGAATTGCAGAGAAAGGCAAACTTAGTTATTAAACCATGACATTAGTTTAATAGCAGAAAATAAAACTCAAAGATGTGTTTGCTCCATTAATATTAGCTACCATAATGTAGCTCCTTTTTTTTATGGACGGAGCTACAAAGAGGTCCATTACTCGTAATGGAGCAAATACACTCTTGGGATTTATACATATTTTCCGCCATTAAGCTGCTGTTTTTGTTTAATTTATATTTTGTCCTTCTCCGCCATTCAGTTGACATTTCTACAATGTCTAATTAAATAATTTTAACACTTTTTTGTAATCATGGCATTGTTGACCAAAACTGAAATTGTGGAGTGTAGAATTGTAGAATCGTATCGGTAAATATTTGATCCCAGCTAATGTAATACATCCGGAAATTTTTTTATCCGGATCAATATTTTACCAAATCGATTCAGAAATTATGGACTTCTGGAATTCAAATTTTTACAACAATGCCATGATTACAAATAAAGTGTAAAAATAACGAATTAGGTGTTGTAGAAATATCAGTTAAACTTTAAAGACATTAAAAAGTATGTAGCAATTTAGAGAAACAGTTGAATAGCATATTATATGCATAAAATCCCTGGATGTGAATATTGAGTTGCGTCTAAAAATCACTCTGATAGATTGGTTTCAATGTGTGTAGTATGTTTAATTTATTTACTGTGGAAATTATAAATGAATCCATTTACTTTTGCACTGAATGCTTTTTATATGTTTTTACCCAATACCAGGTTCACCCGATTTTAATAATTAGAAGTTAGTATTTGAGGGCCACTTCATCCTCATAAGTCACAACATTAGCTATGATATTCCTGTACTAGAAATGACTATTTTGATTGGCTACATCATACCTTAATGTAGCCAATCAAAAGCTCGCTTTCATTCACAACTTGGTTTAGGGATATCCCGATGCCGATTGTAAGTAAACGGAACGGATGTGTTGCTTAGACCATGTGAAAATCTGTGTATTTTGTACAGTAGTGTTAATAGTTGTTATTACCCGCATTATGTATTAGTTGCGTTACCTTTTCTTTCCACTCAAGAATGAGTAAGAATGGCTACTGCCAAACACTTGCTTCTTTCAAGCAATTTCATTTGTTGATATTTTGAAGGAATGACATCATTCGAAAATCTTCTAGCCGGGAATTCCCTAGCTAAGTTGTCAGGGTTTCGTGGACACAGATGGACACAGAAACCCTGACTTGTGAGGATGGGGCAACTTGAGTAACCACTATACTAGAACACACATCTTGAATATTTAGCTTTAATGTTACAATTGCTGGATAACAATCAATCAATCACTCTATAATAATACCTAATAAATAAAATGTCATCAAAGATACCAAGGTTATTAGAGTTTACTACGCCAGACCCAATGTAGAAAATACACTAAAATTCTATAAATGATAATAAATGCATTAAGTCGCTCAATTAACAAAACCAAAATATACTTAGCAATTTAATAAACACAATATATTACATATGTCATTTGATGACAGTTTACACATCAGTTCACTAAACAAAACATAAACTAAAACAATAGTTCAGTAATAGAAACATGACACAAACCAGTCCAATAAACAAAAAGTACTGAATGCAATAATTTAACCACAACAACTTTTTACAAATTAGTTATTAATCATTTCAGAATTATTGTCTCATTTACCAGTATTATCAAATAAATCACCAAGATGACGATGATGGAATTTTTTGGCTGTACTTTCATTTCATTTGGACCTCCATTTGGGTTATTTGTGTTTACTATAATGCATGATCCATTAAGAATTATTGTTCTTATTGCAAGGTGAGTAAAGTACTTTGAAGCAGTCACTTGCAGCTAATGTCAAATTTTATGTGATGACAGGTTTTTAATGAAAAAATGTCTTACAACAGTTAAATGCAGGCCAACATAGTAAAAGAAATTCCATAGCAATCTGTGTTATAAATGACAATACTAAATGAATGCAGTATTTGATTGTCTGTTTGTTTAAAAGTTATTAGATGCAACTTTTACCAATTTTTTTCAGCTATATCATGGCATCCAGTTTTTATTATGGAAGAAAGCTGGAGTACCTGGAGAAAACCTCCATATTTGTTGGAAAGTTGGCAATCCTTGTGAATTGAGATTGGAAAGGAGAAAACACTGCCCGCAGCAAGTCCCCTCAAACCCTCAACCTCACATTAAAAGTAGCAGATGACTTCCTTACTAGTAGCTACCTTAACCACTCGGCCACAGAGGCCCGGGCAGTATTTGAAAATCATGATGCATGTACTAGTATATTCTGAATTGATTATAAGAAGAACAATTTTTAGAAAGTGTAATTGTTCTAATAAAACAAGTTTTGATAGATTTTCTTTATTTGAGACACAAAATCTATTTTACTATTTTAAATTTTATATATATTTTATAATTTTGCAATGATATTTTAACACCATTTCAGTGCATTCTTCTGGTTGCTGGCATTGTTAATATCATCAATATGGTGGTTTGCTGTGGTACCATTACGAGAAGAACTTGCTTTTGGGCTAGTGTTTTCAGTAATATTCCAGGAGATATTTAGATTTCTGTTTTATAAACTTTTAAGGTAAAAAGTAGAAAGCACTTCATTACAGGAACCAGTTGTTGTACACTTATTACTTATGTTAAGCTGTTCTTAACAGAAATGCATGAAAACAATCATTGTGTTTTTAAGGTTGTTTAAACAGTTGGGTTTTTGATTTATCGGTAATGTGTGTTATTTTCCTTTGATGTGTTCCAACTGATAATGTTTGTCTCATCATACTAGCCGTGATACAAAAAATATCAGGCAGTTCATTACCGGGCATGCGTGACTAATGGCGGAGAAATCTAAAAATGATTACGTTACAGTAACTAACAGAATGTTCAAAAATAAACAAAGGAAGATAAAATAAAACACGATCTAATAACCCCCTTCCCCAAAATGAAAAAGAACAAAAAAAAAAAAAAACAAAAAAAAAAAACAAAAAAAACAAAAAGAACAAAAAGAAAAAAATCAAATATTACAAATTTTTCTAGAGTTTTAGCATACGTCTGCTTATAGTATGGACCTCCTACAGCGCTCTTATGTTTTTTTTGTTTTAACGATTTCAAAAAATGACATGCAATATTATCTGCTCTCCGTTCTCGACCACACAAGCTACGTTTTCGCAGCTAGCTAACAATCCTACATTTTAAATAATCTGAACAAAACTCTTTGAATTGCAAAAACATCAAAATTCAACAGTGAAGTGAAAAATCCCGATTATTTTTCATTAGCCAGAAGAACTTGCGAATAACCTCGTCATTTTTTAATTTTGGTTAATCCGACAAATCACAAAATTATAATAGGATCATTACGGCAGTAAAATTCGACCTACTCAAGAACCTACAACGCATTACATGCTGTACATCAATGGCAATGCATTTTAATTAAAATTGGAATTTCTAAATAAATGACGTGTAAATCGTATCTCCCCTGACCACTGCAAAGTACTGAAAATTAAAAATAACACAGCACCATACAGTTATCAGAAATGATAACGATATAAAATACAAAATATAGAAAACAATAAAAAGTTAAACTGACACTCCATTGGAAAATCGGTCAGAAACGTTGGCACAAAAATTTGAAATAATACAGTTGTCAAAGAGCAAAATATTAAAAACATAAAGTTTGACACCCCATATTATAATTAAGAGTAAAATAAAGGATTCTCATTCACAAACTATTACATAAAGGCTTAAAAATGACTTGCCTTGTAACCATACAGAATCAATGGAATAAACGTCCATTCATTACGCCACATTCCAGTTGAATGACGTCGACGTTAAATAGCGTAGCACTCCGTTTTTCACAGATCACTCCGACAAAATAGTCTCTTTGAAATTGTTTTGAATGACAGATTGATTCTGTAATTTTTTAGAATTTTTGCATGGATTTCGTAAAGATATATTTTTAGTTATAAATTACCGATAAACAAAATATAAGGCAATTGGATTTAGGTAGTGGCTTTCTCACTGTGATATCTCAGGTTCGCCCTAACGGGCTCACCTGAGATGTACCTTGAGATAGCCACTACCAAAAACCAATTGCCTTATATTCTGTATGTAATTTTCATTGACACGACCATATTTGTTGCTTTATGTGTCAATGGCAAGAGGCTTAGAACAGTTACATATATACAGTTTGCTTAAAATTTATTTTCACTCTTTATCGTTTTAGTATTTATTTTTAAGTTTATGTAATATTTCAGTGTTGTTTTATTAGAAATTTTTGTACCAATTTATAGTATTTTTCAGGAGAGCTGATGAAGGATTGCAGAAAGTAAGTCAAACAGAAGGTAGAGAACTCCATGTTGCTCCTCGTGACATTACAAATAAACACATCATGGCATATGGTAAGCTCTCTGTATTATTTATTTATATTTAGGGAAATGAAGGTTTTAAGACTTGATTGTTTGCCCTGAATTCTAATATGTCATCTTTTTTATCTGTCAATTTCCCCACTGGGTTCCGGAAAGGACTGGATTTAGAAATATGTCCAGCATTTCCCCAGGTGGTGGATGTTTATTCCGTCTTATTACAGGGTTGTCAATTTCAATACAGAAAGCCTAGCTGGGTTACATATTTTCTAGTAGCAATCAAATTTACTAACCATAGTCTTGGGCATAGCTAGTCCAAAATGAAGTACTGTACAAGTCTGTGTATAGTCTTTTCTTGGACTAGAAAATTGACATAACATTCACAGCATGTAAGATTAAAAGGAAAAGAACGTCAACAATACATGCCTTTTTATGATATACACAAAATATTATGATCGACGTGGGTCTGTGAGCAGCTCAAAGAACCCCAAGAATCTCTGACATCAATGATGCTTGCATTCTGTCTATTTCCTGGCACTTAAATTCCCTTTAGGAAAAACTGGTGTCCAGGAGCAGTAATTTTACTTTTGAACAAATTTGGTAAAAGTAGATAGTCACCTGTTTTTGTTTTGTTTAAATTTTCTATTTTAGAGTTTGATGTTACTGGTTAGTAAAGCATTTGAACTCTGGTCAGGTTGTTTTGAGAAATCAAGACCAGCTCATCAGTATTCCCACAATTCTTTTTTATATAGCTAAAATTTTTAAACAGCAACAAAATATTTACATCCTAAATTTTTGTCAGACTTTAGTAAAATTGCATGTATTACAATATTCTATAAACAAACTGAAATCTTACAGCAAATATGACAGTTCTTTGCTATGGTATGTGGAACACTCTAGAAATGGGTTTAAACTGGTTTTCCACATAATTATCTGTTCATTAAAAATTCCAGAGTTATTTAGTTGAGACTTTTAAAAATATTTCTCATATTATATTATGCTATAGTTTCAGGACTAGGCTTTGGAGTTATAAGTGGTGCATTTTCCATAGTCAACGTATTAGCAGACATGGTGGGACCTGGTACTATTGGTATCCATGGAGATTCTAAATATTTTTTTATTGCCACATGTAGGTATAAATAAAAATATAATCAGCTTTAAGTAATAACCTGCTCGCATAAACACAGAGTAATAATTTGCTAAGAACGTCAGTTCATACAATGTGTAATTGAAGGTAATAACAAAAAACAGAACACCAAGTAAACTGTCAACAAAGACAATCCACAAAACTTTGTGAAACCAGCAAACTTGAGAACTAACAACAAAATACAGCATCTACAGCAATGATCCTGACTTCGTACGGGCTTTTCAAAAGAAATCGTGGGTTAAATCAGGTTTTATGGCATGCCAAACCTCCTTCTTCCATTACTCTAGTGTGTGAGATGGTGTGCTGATGAAAATGGTTGGGTATCACACACCACTAATTTGTACATGGCTGGCCTTTTTCCGAAGTATATATGGGTTCCTGCTGGGTCAAAATTAAAGTAAGAAGTCTCTTCAATTTTTGGGTCAGACTGAAAGTATTGTGGTTGAACAGGAAAAATTTATGTAATATGTTGCGAAGTATCTTCTTTTAGCTCAGTGTGAGTGTCATCATTGGTTTGTCATCCATTTTTCATTAACTTTTTAAAAATCTGCTCTAAACTACTTAGTCAATACATGTACCTCAAAAATGAAATTGGTAAAGAAAAAATCATTACCTCAAATGGAACAGCACATCAAGCTTTATACATTTTTCAATTCAAAAGTTGTGAAATGACTTCCTGTAGGAGTTAATAATCCTTATTATGATTTTAGACAAAATTGTTTATTTTTGGAATATAGCTTGAAAACTATAAGTCATATTGTAAATTGCAAAAATGATCATTAAGACAATTCCTATAAATCACTTGGACCCAACTTGTCTGAACACTCCTTATAGGAGTTATTATCCTTTAGGGACAATTTTGGATGAAATATTCAGTTTTTGCTCAATAACATAAAAACTTTAACAGCTCAAATAAAACTGTAAATGTAAACTGCAAACATGATCATCAAGCTTACAAATCACTCAATTGGTCCAAAATTGTCAGATGAATCCTTAAAATGATAATTTTTGACAAAGTTTTAAGTAAACTGTCAATAGCCTAATAATCATAAGTACAAGATTTAGTAAACTAGTCAAATGACTCATGAATTACTGTCCTTTAATGACAATGTTTTATGAAATTTTAAAGTTTTTGTCTGTAACATTAAAGCTTTAAGAATAAGAGTGAAACTTGCAGGTATAATTTTTAAGCAATTTGAATTATAAGGGATAACGCATCATGAGAAGAAAAGACACCTATAAGGGATAAAGCATCATGAGAAGAAAAGAACAAAATTTTTTATTAAGCCAATGATCAGTCTTCTTCTTATTAACATAAATATATCACATATTGATGTGAAAAAACTAAACAATAAATTATTCTAGTACATGAGTATATTGAATTATAAAAAAATGTAAGTAGATGATGTTATTTTCTATGCAAGTATGTAAACAGATTAAAATTGTAATATATTTGGAAAGGCAATAAATATTTACTGTTGAAAAATCATACTGTTTGTAAGCAACTTTCTGAAAATGTGAAGTTCAAGAGCATTGCACAGTGGGAAAAACATCCTTACTTTGTGAAGTTCAAGAGCATTGCACAGTGGGAAAAACATCCTTACTTTGTGAAGTTCAAGAGCATTGCACAGTTGGAAAAACATCCTTACTTTAAAGCCTTTGATGTATTAATTTTGTACCCATGCTTTGTTTGAAAATTTGTTACCTTTTTTTACCTTGCCTTTTTTATCTTGCCGGAGATAAAAAAATCATCAAAGGAGCTACATTATCGTAGTGAGGTAGAAATCATTTTTAGTGTGCTGGAGAGAGGAAACAAGTTATTTAAAAACCTAACTACTGTTAAAGTATAGTGAATTATAGTTAAAACAATTTAAAACAGCTTTCTCATGCATAGAACATGCTAAATTCATCTCTAAGGTTACTGTAGTTATACTAAGAACATGTATTGTATTCTCTTTTTTTCAGCTTTCCTTACATTGTGTTTCATATTTCTCCACATGTTTTGGGGAATCATATTCTTTAATGCATGTGACAAGAGGAAGTTCCACATGGTTGCATTAGTAGTAGCTTCCCATATGCTTGTGTCATGTTTGGTGAGTATGGGATATAATTGTTCATTAAATTTGAAAGTATGACAGTTTTGAAACTAATCTGTAAGATATAAATGTGTTTTCTAAAAAAACTGTTGGTTCATAACAACTTGTTTATACTATTAAAAATCTGTTATGTTGCCACAGTCCATCTCTTACAACATCAGTACAGAAAAGGTGGTCTTTTGAAAGGAGTGTGGAGATATTTCAGTTTAACTCTGTATTATTGTTATGTGATGTGGACTTTGATGCAGAAATGCCTGAACGAGGTCTACTGTTTGGTATTGTATAATATTAAGTAACAGACACTAAACAAACATTGTTGATTTGCTAGGGATTACCACAAACTGAAAGGTATCCAGACAAGATCACCCAAAATCTACATTTTTTATTATTTATATTATTAATATGTGCAATGCATGTAAAAAAATTCAGAGGGGAGCCTTGGTGGCAATTAAACTTAAACTTTGATGGAAAAACTTTCATCTTTTTCAGACATTACTTAACCAAAGAACAGCAAATCGTCCAGACCCTTTGTACCTGGCCAGTATTCTACCTGCGTATTTCATCATGTTAACTATGGGTGTTATAGCTTTCGTTACAGCTGGTGGATCATTGGAAAACATTAAAAACATTTTTAATTGTAAGGCATCTGATAGATATGTGATTGATTAAAAACCATGTAACATCACTGGCAGTATTTTTGATTTAGTTTTTTGCTTACACTAAAAAAACTGTTGAAATAAACTTAAAGATATGTTGTATGCTGAACAGAATTCATTGTTATAAAGAAAGAATTACAACTTTTCTACTGCTCTTTTACTAAAAATTAATAAATTTTACTAAAATGTGTAAATATACTGTGCGACTACTCAAACACTTGTGAGTATATTCAAAAGCAGGTTTCGCTGAGTGGGGTTTAAATCCCTATCAAAATAGGAGGGTTCATATTTAATAAGAGTGTATCTCATTGAAATCTTATCCAACACCATTAATTGTTCTAATTTATTTTTTCAATTTTATGTTACAAAAAATGAACATTTGTATAATCGCATGGCAGAATTCCATCATCCCTTTGTTCTAGGATTTCATTATTTATTGATCATTGATTTCCATAAGTTACCACTGCTTCCAAAATAGGACTGGTGTAAAATTGTTCCAGATTGAGGACTTTGTGTTCCATAGTGGGGCCATTTTCTGGACTACATGATTTTCCACAATGTAACTGTGTGTTTTCAATTGTGGGGAGGTCATTAATTTGTTTCTTTTAAATGATGTAGATTTGAGTTGCATTCAGGTCTAAATGCAGTTAATTTTCATCAGCTATTAGTAACATGAATAATAATGTATTGTTCATGACTGAAAATAAAGCATGGCTATTGCAATTACATTGTCCAGAAACTTTTTCATGTTTTATAATCTTCTCTAAACTGCTTGGCCAAAATGAAGGCTAAACTGTGCAAAATTTATGTTTTTGATCTTCGAAAGAAAACTTCAACATTTTAGTGATTTTTGATTAGGTGAAAACATGGCTACTATGGCCCTTCCTTGCTTCTGCTTGGCTGAAACTTAAGAAATCTTCATGGCCAACTATATAATAACTTTGCAGGAAGGTAAAATGATGTGTTCTTTATCAGTTTTCCTCATGGTGGACTAAAGTAAATCAAAACATTGCTTCAATGGGAAAATACTTGTTTCTGTTTTTCCTTAAACTGTCAACAGGATTGAAATAAAGTAGGTCTTGTTCACATGTTTCTTGTGCTGATCCCACTTAAACATGGCCACCACAAGAAGTCCTTCGTATTACATTTGTTCCTAAAAAATTAAGGCCAAATGAAATGTTGTTTTGTTAGAATAATGTGCAGAAAGAATGGTCCAACTGGATAATAGTGTTCACTGGCCATCTATAAACCAGGCCTGCTTTCCATTATCAAGTACGTACCAGTTGTACCTCCCAAAACTGAAATGGAATGCGCCGTACCTATCGGAACGTCTGATTCGTCAATTTTTGGTTCCAACTTTGATCCAAGATGGCGGACACAGACGTGAAAAATGTGATGTGGAAATGAATTTTTAAGCTTTAGACAAAAATCAAAAGAAGAACAACCTTTGACATTGTGAAAATCTTTCAAAGGAGAAATTTCAAAGACTTGTATGGTTATACTATAATATGGGCAATACCGGTTTCAGGGCAGCCATTTTGAAACAAATTGTCTCTTGGACGTTCTAATATCCTGAACTGATCCGGACGGTATGTACCTGATAATGAAAAGCAAGCCTGATGACCTATACAGACTTGCTAGACAAATCTTGTTTATGTTTTAGTGTACACAATTTTGTAAACTTTTATCTGAAAATCAGATTTCAGTTTGTTCTGTTTATCCCCTTTGAATACATCATGCAAAGAAGACCAGCTTAACATTTTACCCGATTTTTATGTTTGTGTAATGCCATACGTATATTGTTGTTTCTGTATTACTTTTATTTATGAACATGTTTAGATTTGTTTTTACTCACATTAATTTATATATGTACTTCAAATTATATTGAAGACTAATCAATAAATGAGATTTTTTCTTTTTTTATTAAATTATTGGCTCACCTTAGTTAAAAGGGGCCTTGTTGGCCAAGTGGTTAAGGTAGTTAGTCATCTACTATTGATCACAAGGTCTGTCAACATTTAGATAGTGGGTTCGAGTCTCACTGTGGGCAGTGTGTACTCCAACTCCAATCTTAATGGACAAAGGATTACAATTTTCCTACCGAAGGTTGGGTTTTCTCTGGGTACTTTGGCTTCCTTCCCTACTAAAAACTGGACACCATGATATAGCTGAAAAATAACTGAAATTAGCATTTAACACCATTGAAACAAACAAACATACTAACATCTTAGTAAATATGTTATGTGTTCCAGAAGAGTTCATCCAAGTATCATGTAATATTAAAATAAGTCAGACATCCTAGTTTTAATTTTGTCTTTTACATGTTTATTAAAAATACACATATTATTTCAAACTCATAGTATTTTGACATTAAATATCTTAATTTAGGTACTCTGGACAGACTATTATTGACATCACTTTATACAAATTTTAAATGATGATATTAAATTGAAATTGATACTTTTGTATTTTAAACAAAAAAATAAAAAACATTATATATTGCATTCTGATTGGTTTTTTGATAGACTGGTACTGAATTCTTGTAGTCTATGACCAGTCTTGTTCAGCTCTACTCCACCCGTAAATTAAGCCCTTTTATTTTTTTACGAGTGTACTGTAAACATTCTTATTTTCCCCGATGTAATAATATTCTCTTTTTATTAAATGCTGTGAAACATAGCACCTACGAAAATGTACAAATTATCTCATTTCCTATGGGACAAAGTTCCAAACCCTGATATATAATCTGTGAAAATTAGTAACCATGAAAGTAAACATGTTAACAGTACTTCAGTTTACACTAGATACCAACCTGTAAGACCAATCAGGTACCAGCACATTGATCTATACCACCAATCAGGTACCAGCACATTGATCTATACCACCAATCAGGTACCAGCACATTGGTCTATACCACCAATCAGGTACCAGCACATTGATCTATACCACCAATCAGGTACCAGCACATTGATCTATACCACCAATCAGGTACCAGCACATTGATCTATAACACTAATCAGGTACCAGCACATTGATCTATAACACCAATCAGGTACCAGCACATTGATCTATACCACCAATCAGGTACCAGCACATTGATCTATACCACCAATCAGGTACCAGCACATTGATCTATAACACCAATCAGGTACCAGCACATTGATCTAGCACATGAAAGGGAGCCATACAAGGTAGGAACAGTTATCTTCAACATAGACTTAAACAAGTTCCACAATAATTGGGAAAAACCATCACAATACACAAAACTGAGCAAAAAGACCATTACTCCACAAAAAAGGGCATGGCAACAGACATTCCTCCTACTGCCTTGAAATCAATCAAGGTGGACGGACACCAAACAGATCTTATTAACAGCTGCTTTCTAATGATCTACAGAATCACTGTGGGAGACCAAAAACAATTAGAAACAGCTTTGGTACAATAAAATTGTCTAAATGAGCTCTGCATCTACATTACTACTTTCATGTACTGGTAATCAACCCAGAACACAGGCTTTGAAACAAATTACCATGCACAGCTGCTGCTAGTACTTGATGTAGATGCACAGTTTTGTTTATTTTTGGTTATTAAGGAAGAGGTCTAAGAAAGATGTCATTCAGTGGTATAAACAAGGTCAACTTTGGAGTTATTCATAGCTGATAAGGAAGAGGTCCAAGAAAGATGTCAGTGGTATAAACAAGGTCACCTTTGGAGTTATTCATAGCTGATAAGGAAGAGGTCTAAGAAAGATGTCAGTGGTATAAACAAGGTTACCTTTGGAGTTATTCATAGCTGATAAGGAAGAGGTCCAAGAAAGATTAAACAAGGTCACCTTTGGAGTTATTCATAGCTGATATGGAAGAGGTCCAAGAAAGATGTCAGTGGTATAAACAAGGTTACCTTTGGAGTTATTCATAGCTGATAAGGAAGAGGTCCAAGAAAGATTAAACAAGGTCACCTTTGGAGTTATTCATAGCTGATAAGGAAGAGGTCCAAGAAAGATGTCAGTGGTATAAACAAGGTCACCTTTGGAGTTATTCATAGCTGATAAGGAAGAGGTCCAAGAAAGATTAAACAAGGTTACCTTTGGAGTTATTCATAGCTGATGAGGAAGAGGTCCAAGAAAGATGTCAGTGGTATAAACAAGGTTACCTTTGGAGTTATTCATAGCTGATAAGGAAGAGGTCCAAGAAAGATTAAACAAGGTTACCTTTGGAGTTATTCATAGCTGATGAGGAAGAGGTCCAAGAAAGATGTCAGTGGTATAAACAAGGTTACCTTTGGAGTTATTCATAGCTGATAAGGAAGAGGTCTAAGAAAGATGTCAGTCGGTGGTATAAACAAGGTTACCTTTGGAGTTATTCATAGCTGATAAGGAAGAGGTCCAAGAAAGATGTCAGTCGGTGGTATAAACAAGGTTACCTTTGGAGTTATTTGTAGCTGATAAGGAAGAGGTCCAAGAAAGATTAAACAAGGTCACCTTTGGAGTTATTAATAGCTGATAAGTAGAGGTCCAAGAAAGATGTCAGTGGTATAAACAAGGTTACCTTTGGAGTTATTCATAGCTGATAAGGAAGAGGTCAAAGAAAGATTAAACAAGGTTACCTTTGGAGTTATTCATAGCTGATAAGGAAGAGGCCCAAGAAAGATGTCAGTCGGTGGTATAAACAAGGTTACCTTTGGAGTTATTCATAGCTGATAAGGAAGAGGTCCAAGAAAGATGTCAGTCGGTGGTATAAACAAGGTTACCTTTGGAGTTATTCATAGCTGATCAGGAAGAGGTCCAAGAAAGATGTCAGTCGGTGGTATAAACAAGGTTACCTTTGGAGTTATTCATAGCTGATAAGGAAGAGGTCTAAGAAAGATGTTAGTGGTATAAACAAGGTTACCTTTGGAGTTATTCATTGCTGATAAGGAAGAGGTCCAAGAAAGATGTCAGTCGGTGGTATAAACAAGGTTACCTTTGGAGTTATTCATAACTGATAAGGAAGAGTTCCAAGAAATGTCAGTCGGTGGTATAAACAAGGTTACCTTTGGAGTTATTCATAGCTGATAAGGAAGAGGTCCAAGAAAGACTAAACAAGGTCACCTTTGGAGTTATTCATAGCTGATAAGGAAGAGGTCCAAGAAAGATGTCAGTCGGTGGTATAAACAAGGTTACCTTTGGAGTTGTTCATAGCTGATAAGGAAGAGGTCCAAGAAAGATGTTAGTCAGTGGTATAAACACGGTTACCTTTGGAGTTATTCATAGCTGATAAGGAAGAGGTCCAAGAAAGATGTCAGTCGGTGGTATAAACAAGGTTACCTTTGGAGTTATTCATAGCTGATAAGGAAGAGGTCTAAGAAAGATGTCAGTCGGTGGTATAAACAAGGTTACCTTTGGAGTTATTCATAGCTGATAAGGAAGAGGTCCAAGAAAGATTAAACTAGGTTACCTTTGGAGTTATTCATAGCTTGTAAGGAAGAGGTCCAAGAAAGATGTCAGTCGGTGGTATAAACAAGGTTACCTTTGGAGTTATTCATAGCTGATAAGGAAGAGGTCCAAGAAAGATGTCAGTCGGTGGTATAAACAAGGTTACCTTTGGAGTTATTCATAGCTTGTAAGGAAGAGGTCCAAGAAATATGTCAGTGGTAAAAACAAGGTTACCTTTGGAGTTATTCATAGCTGATAAGGAAGAGGTCCAAGAAAGATGTCAGTCGGTGGTATAAACAAGGTTACCTTTGGAGTTTTTCATAACTGATAAGGAAGAGTTCCAAGAAATGTCAGTCGGTGGTATAAACAAGGTTACCTTTGGAGTTATTCATAGCTGATAAGGAAGAGGTCCAAGAAAGACTAAACAAGGTCACCTTTGGAGTTATTCATAGCTGATAAGGAAGAGGTCCAAGAAAGATGTCAGTCGGTGGTATAAACAAGGTTACCTTTGGAGTTGTTCATAGCTGATAAGGAAGAGGTCCAAGAAAGATGTTAGTCAGTGGTATAAACAAGGTTACCTTTGGAGTTATTCATAGCTGATAAGGAAGAGGTCCAAGAAAGATGTCAGTCGGTGGTATAAACAAGGTTACCTTTGGAGTTATTCATAGCTGATAAGGAAGGGGTCTAAGAAAGATTAAACAAGGTCACATTTGGAGTTATTCATAGCTGATAAGGAAGAGGTCCAAGAAAGATTAAACAAGGTTACCTTTGGAGTTATTCATAGCTGATAAGGAAGAGGTCCAAGAAAGATGTCAGTGGTATAAGCAAGGTTACCTTTGAAGTTATTCATAGCTGATAAGGAAGAGGTCCAAGAAAGATTAAACAAGGTCACCTTTGGAGTTATTCATAGCTCATAAGGAAGAGGTCCAAGAAAGATGTCAGTGGTATAAACAAGGTCACCTTTGGAGTTATTCATAGCTGATAAGGAAGAGGTCCAAGAAAGATGTCAGTCGGTGGTATAAACAAGGTTACCTTTGGAGTTATTCATAGCTGCTAAGGAAGAGGTCCAAGAAAGATGTCAGTCAGTGGTATAAACAAGGTTACCTTTGGAGTTATTCATAGCTGATAAGGAAGAGGTCCAAGAAATATGTCAGTCATGGGTACAAACAAGGTTACCTTTGGAGTTATTCATAGCTGATAAGGAAGAGGTCCAAGAAAGATGTCAGTGGTATAAACAAGGTTACCTTTGGAGTTATTCATAGCTGATAAGGAAGAGGTCCAAGAAAGATTGAACAAGGTTACCTTTGGAGTTATTCATAGCTGATGAGGAAGAGGTCCAAGAAAGAAGTCAGTGGTATAAACAAGGTCACCTTTGGAGTTATTCATAGCTGATAAGGAAGAGGTCTAAGAAAGATGTCAGTGGTATAAACAAGGTTACCTTTGGAGTTATTCATAACTGATAAGGAAGAGGTCCAAGAAAGATGTCAGTGGTATAAACAAGGTTACCTTTGGAGTTATTCATAGCTGATAAGGAAGAGGTCCAAGAAAGATGTCAGTGGTATAAACAAGGTTACCTTTGGAGTTATTCATAGCTGATAAGGAAGAGGTCCAAGAAAGATGTCAGTGGTATAAACAAGGTTACCTTTGGAGTTATTCATAGCTGATAAGGAAGAGGTCCAAGAAATATAAAACAAGGTTTCCTTTTGAGTTATTCATAGCTGATAAGGAAGAGGTCCAAGAAAGATGTCAGTGGTATAAACAAGGTTACCTTTGGAGTTATTCATAGCTGATAAGGAAGAGGTCCAAGAAAGATTAAACAAGGTTACTTTTGGAGTTATTCATAGCTGATAAGGAAGAGGTCCAAGAAAGATTAAACAAGGTTACCTTTGGAGTTATTCATCGCTGATAAGGAAGAGGTCCAAGAAAGATGTCAGTGGTATAAACAAGGTTACCTTTGAAGTTATTCATAGCTGATCAGGAAGAGGTCCAAGAAAGATGTTAGTGGTATAAACAAGGTTACCTTTGGAGTTATTCATTGCTGATAAGGAAGAGGTCCAAGAAAGATGTCAGTCGGTGGTATAAACAAGGTTACCTTTGGAGTTATTCATAACTGATAAGGAAGAGTTCCAAGAAATGTCAGTCGGTGGTATAAACAAGGTTACCTTTGGAGTTATTCATAGCTGATAAGGAAGAGGTCCAAGAAAGACTAAACAAGGTCACCTTTGGAGTTATTCATAGCTGATAAGGAAGAGGTCCAAGAAAGATGTCAGTCGGTGGTATAAACAAGGTTACCTTTGGAGTTGTTCATAGCTGATAAGGAAGAGGTCCAAGAAAGATGTTAGTCAGTGGTATAAACACGGTTACCTTTGGAGTTATTCATAGCTGATAAGGAAGAGGTCCAAGAAAGGTGTCAGTCGGTGGTATAAACAAGGTTACCTTTGCAGTTATTCATAGCTGATAAGGAAGAGGTCTAAGAAAGATGTCAGTCGGTGGTATAAACAAGGTTACCTTTGGAGTTATTCATAGCTGATAAGGAAGAGGTCCAAGAAAGATTAAACAAGGTTACCTTTGGAGTTATTCATAGCTTGTAAGGAAGAGGTCCAAGAAAGATGTCAGTCGGTGGTATAAACAAGGTTACCTTTGGAGTTATTCATAGCTGATAAGGAAGAGGTCCAAGAAAGATGTCAGTCGGTGGTATAAACAAGGTTACCTTTGGAGTTATTCATAGCTTGTAAGGAAGAGGTCCAAGAAATATGTCAGTGGTAAAAACAAGGTTACCTTTGGAGTTATTCATAACTGATAAGGAAGAGGTCCAAGAAAGATGTCAGTCGGTGGTATAAACAAGGTTACCTTTGGAGTTTTTCATAACTGATAAGGAAGAGGTCCAAGAAAGATGTCATTCAGTGGTATAAACAAGGTCACCTTTGGAGTTATTCATAGCTGATAAGGAAGAGTTCCAAGAAATATGTCAGTCGGTGGTATCAACAAGGTTACCTTTGGAGTTATTCATAGCTGATAAGGAAGAGGTCTAAGAAAGATGTCAGTCGGTGGTATAAACAAGGTTACCTTTGGAGTTATTCATAGCTGATAAGGAAGAGTTCCAAGAAATATGTCAGTCTGTGGTATAAACAAGGTTACCTTTGGAGTTATTCATAGCTGATAAGGAAGAGGTCTAAGAAAGATGTCAGTGGTATAAACAAGGTTACCTTTGGAGTTATTCATAGCTGATAAGGAAGAGGTCCAAGAAAGATTAAACAAGGTCACCTTTGGAGTTATTCATAGCTGATAAGGAAGAGGTCCAAGAAAGATGTCAGTGGTATAAACAAGGTCACCTTTGGAGTTATTCATAGCTGATAAGGAAGAGGTCCAAGAAAGATGTCAGTCGGTGGTATAAACAAGGTTACCTTTGGAGTTATTCATAGCTGATAAGGAAGAGGTCCAAGAAAGATGTCAGTTGGTGGTATAAACAAGGTTACCTTTGGAGTTATTCATAGCTTGTAAGGAAGAGGTCCAAGAAATATGTCAGTGGTATAAACAAGGTTACCTTTGGAGTTATTCATAGCTGATAAGGAAGAGGTCCAAGAAAGATGTCAGTCGGTGGTATAAAAAAGGTTACCTTTGGAGTTATTCATAGCTGATAAGGAAGAAGTCCAAGAGAGATGTCATTCGTTGGTATAAACAAGGTTACCTTTGGAGTTATTCATAGCTGATCAGGAAGAGGTCCAAGAAAGATGTCAGTCGGTGGTATAAACAAGGTTACCTTTGGAGTTATTTGTAGCTGATAAGGAAGAGGTCCAAGAAAGATTAAACAAGGTTACCTTTGGAGTTATTCATAGCTGATAAGTAGAGGTCCAAGAAAGATGTCAGTGGTATAAACAAGGTTACCTTTGGAGTTATTCATCGCTGATAAGGAAGAGGTCCAAGAAGATGTCAGTCGATGGTATAAACAAGGTTACCTTTGGAGTTATTCATAGCCGATAAGGAAGAGGTCCAAGAAAGATTAAACAAGGTTACCTTTGGAGTTATTCATAGCTGATAAGGAAGAGGTCCAAGAAAGATGTCATTCAGTGGTATAAACAAGGTCACCTTTGGAGTTATTCATAGCTGATAAGGAAGAGGTCCAAGAAAGACTAAACAAGGTCACCTTTGGAGTTATTCATAGCTGATAAGGAAGAGGTCCAAGAAAGATATCAGTCGGTGGTATAAACAAGGTTACCTTTGGAGTTGTTCATAGCTGATAAGGAAGAGGTCCAAGAAAGATGTTAGTCAGTGGTATAAACACGGTTACCTTTGGAGTTATTCATAGCTGATAAGGAAGAGGTCCAAGAAAGATGTCATTCGGTGGTATAAACAAGGTTACCTTTGGAGTTATTCATAGCTGATAAGGAAGAGTTCCAAGAAATATGTCAGTCATGGGTACAAACAAGGTCACCTTTGGAGTTATTCATTGCTGATAAGGAAGAGGTCCAAGAAAGATTAAACAAGGTCACCTTTGGAGTTATTCATAGCTGATAAGGAAGAGGTCCAAGAAAGATTAAACAAGGTTACCTTTGGAGTTATTCATAGCTGATAAGGAAGAGGTCCAAGAAAGATGTCAGTGGTATAAACAAGGTTACCTTTGAAGTTATTCATAGCTGATAAGGAAGAGGTCCAAGAAAGATTAAACAAAGTCACCTTTGGAGTTATTCATAGCTGATAAGGAAGAGGTCCAAGAAAGATGTCAGTGGTATAAACAAGGTCACCTTTGGAGTTATTCATAGCTGATAAGGAAGAGGTTCAAGAAAGATGTCAGTCGGTGGTATAAACAAGGTTACCTTTGGAGTTATTCATAGCTGATAAGGAAGAGGTCCAAGAAAGATGTCAGTCAGTGGTATAAACAAGGTTACCTTTGGAGTTATTCATAGCTGATAAGGAAGAGGTCGAAGAAATATGTCAGTCATGGGTACAAACAAGGTTACCTTTGGAGTTATTCATAGCTGATAAGGAAGAGGTCCAAGAAAGATGTCAGTCGGTGGTATAAACAAGGTTACCTTTGGAGTTATTCATAGCTGATAAGGAAGAGGTCCAAGAAAGATGTCAGTCAGTGGTATAAACAAGGTTACCTTTGGAGTTATTCATAGCTGATAAGGAAGAGGTCGAAGAAATATGTCAGTCATGGGTACAAACAAGGTTATCTTTGGAGTTATTCATAGCTGATAAGGAAGAGGTCCAAGAAAGATGTCAGTCGGTGGTATAAACAAGGTTACCTTTGGAGTTATTCATAGCTGATAAGGAAGAGGTCTAAGAAAGATGTCAGTCGGTGGTATAAACAAGGTTACCTTTGGAGTTATTCATAGCTGATAAGTAAGAGTTCCAAGAAATATGTCAGTCATGGGTACAAACAAGGTTACCTTTGGAGTTATTCATAGCTGATAAGGAAGAGGTCCAAGAAAGATGTCAGTCGGTGGTATAAACAAGGTTACCTTTGGAGTTATTCATAACTGATAAGGAAGAGGTCTAAGAAAGATGTCAGTCGGTGGTATAAACAAGGTTACCTTTGGAGTTATTCATAGCTGATAAGGAAGAGGTCTAAGAAAGATGTCAGTCGGTGGTATAAACAAGGTTACCTTTGGAGTTATGCATAGCTGATAAGGAAGAGGTCCAAGAAAGATTAAACAAGGTTACCTTTGGAGTTATTCATAACTGATAAGGAAGAGGTCTAAGAAAGATGTCAGTCGGTGGTATAAACAAGGTTACCTTTGAGGTTATTCATAGCTGATAAGGAAGAGGTCTAAGAAAGATGTCAGTCGGTGGTATAAACAAGGTTACCTTTGGAGTTATTCATAGCTGATAAGGAAGAGGTCTAAGAAAGATGTCAGTCGGTGGTATAAACAAGGTTACCTTTGGAGTTATGCATAGCTGATAAGGAAGAGGTCCAAGGAAGATTAAACAAGGTTACCTTTGGAGTTATTCATAGCTGATAAGGAAGAGGTCCAAGAAAGATTAAACAATATCACCTTTGGAGTTATTCATAGCTGATAAGGAAGAGGTCCAAGAAAGATGTCAGTGGTATAAACAAGGTTACCTTTGAAGTTATTCATAGCTGATAAGGAAGAGGTCCAAGAAAGATTAAACAAGGTCACCTTTGGAGTTATTCATAGCTGATAAGGAAGAGGTCCAAAAAAGATTAAACAAGGTCACCTTTGGAGTTATTCATAGCTGATAAGGAAGAGGTCCAAGAAAGATGTCAGTCGGTGGTATAAACAAGGTTACCTTTGGAGTTATTCATAGCTGATAAGGAAGAGGTCCAAGAAAGATGTCAGTCGGTGGTATAAACAAGGTTACCTTTGGAGTTATTCATAACTGATAAGGAAGAGTTCCAAGAAATGTCAGTCGGTGGTATAAACAAGGTTACCTTTGGAGTTATTCATAGCTGATAAGGAAGAGGTCCAAGAAAGACTAAACAAGGTCACCTTTGGAGTTATTCATAGCTGATAAGGAAGAGGTCAAAGAAAGATGTCAGTCGGTGGTATAAACAAGGTTACCTTTGGAGTTGTTCATAGCTGATAAGGAAGAGGTCCAAGAAAGATGTTAGTCAGTGGTATAAACACGGTTACCTTTGGAGTTATTCATAGCTGATAAGGAAGAGGTCCAAGAAAGGTGTCAGTCGGTGGTATAAACAAGGTTACCTTTGCAGTTATTCATAGCTGATAAGGAAGAGGTCTAAGAAAGATGTCAGTCGGTGGTATAAACAAGGTTACCTTTGGAGTTATTCATAGCTGATAAGGAAGAGGTCCAAGAAAGATTAAACAAGGTTACCTTTGGAGTTATTCATAGCTTGTAAGGAAGAGGTCCAAGAAAGATGTCAGTCGGTGGTATAAACAAGGTTACCTTTGGAGTTATTCATAGCTGATAAGGAAGAGGTCCAAGAAAGACTAAACAAGGTCACCTTTGGAGTTATTCATAGCTGATAAGGAAGAGGTCCAAGAAAGATGTCAGTCGGTGGTATAAACAAGGTTACCTTTGGAGTTGTTCATAGCTGATAAGGAAGAGGTCCAAGAAAGATGTTAGTCAGTGGTATAAACACGGTTACCTTTGGAGTTATTCATAGCTGATAAGGAAGAGGTCCAAGAAAGATGTCAGTCGGTGGTATAAACAAGGTTACCTTTGGAGTTATTCATAGCTGATAAGGAAGAGGTCTAAGAAAGATGTCAGTCGGTGGTATAAACAAGGTTACCTTTGGAGTTATTCATAGCTGATAAGGAAGAGTTCCAAGAAATATGTCAGTCATGGGTACAAACAAGGTCACCTTTGGAGTTATTCATAGCTGATAAGGAAGAGGTCCAAGAAAGATGTCAGTGGTATAAACAAGGTTACCTTTGAAGTTATTCATAGCTGATAAGGAAGAGGTCCAAGAAAGATTAAACAAGGTCACCTTTGGAGTTATTCATAGCTCATAAGGAAGAGGTCCAAGAAAGATGTCAGTGGTATAAACAAGGTCACCTTTGGAGTTATTCATAGCTGATAAGGAAGAGGTCCAAGAAAGATGTCAGTCGGTGGTATAAACAAGGTTACCTTTGGAATTATTCATAGCTGATAAGGAAGAGGTCCAAGAAAGATGTCAGTCAGTGGTATAAACAAGGTTACCTTTGGAGTTATTTGTAGCTGATAAGGAAGAGGTCCAAGAAAGATTAAACAAGGTCACCTTTGGAGTTATTCATAGCTGATAAGTAGAGGTCCAAGAAAGATGTCAGTGGTATAAACAAGGTTACCTTTGGAGTTATTCATAGCTGATAAGGAAGAGGTCCAAGAAAAATTAAACAAGGTTACCTTTGGAGTTATTCATAGCTGATAAGGAAGAGGTCCAAGAAAGATGTCAGTCAGTGGTATAAACAAGGTTACCATTGGAGTTATTCATAGCAGATAAGGAAGAGGTCCAAGAAAGATGTCATTCAGTGGTATAAACAAGGTCACCTTTGGAGTTATTCATAGCTGATAAGGAAGAGTTCCAAGAAATATGTCAGTCGGTGGTATAAACAAGGTTACCTTTGGAGTTATTCATAGCTGATAAGGAAGAGGTCTAAGAAAGATGTCAGTCGGTGGTATAAACAAGGTTACCTTTGGAGTTATTCATAGCTGATAAGGAAGAGTTCCAAGAAATATGTCAGTCTGTGGTAAAAACAAGGTTACCTTTGGAGTTATTCATAGCTGATAAGGAAGAGGTCTAAGAAAGATGTCAGTGGTATAAACAAGGTTACCTTTGGAGTTATTCATAGCTGATAAGGAAGAGGTCCAAGAAAGATTAAACAAGGTCACCTTTGGAGTTATTCATAGCTGATAAGGAAGAGGTCCAAGAAAGATGTCAGTGGTATAAACAAGGTCACCTTTGGAGTTATTCATAGCTGATAAGGAAGAGGTCCAAGAAAGATGTCAGTCGGTGGTATAAACAAGGTTACCTTTGGAGTTATTCATAGCTGATAAGGAAGAGGTCCAAGAAAGATGTCAGTTGGTGGTATGAACAAGGTTACCTTTGGAGTTATTCATAGCTTGTAAGGAAGAGGTCCAAGAAATATGTCAGTGGTATAAACAAGGTTACCTTTGGAGTTATTCATAGCTGATAAGGAAGAGGTCCAAGAAAGATGTCAGTCGGTGGTATAAAAAAGGTTACCTTTGGAGTTATTCATAGCTGATAAGGAAGAAGTCCAAGAGAGATGTCATTCGTTGGTATAAACAAGGTTACCTTTGGAGTTATTCATAGCTGATCAGGAAGAGGTCCAAGAAAGATGTCAGTCGGTGGTATAAACAAGGTTACCTTTGGAGTTATTTGTAGCTGATAAGGAAGAGGTCCAAGAAAGATTAAACAAGATTACCTTTGGAGTTATTCATAGCTGATAAGTAGAGGTCCAAGAAAGATGTCAGTGGTATAAACAAGGTTACCTTTGGAGTTATTCATCGCTGATAAGGAAGAGGTCCAAGAAAGATGTCAGTCGATGGTATAAACAAGGTTACCTTTGGAGTTATTCATAGCCGATAAGGAAGAGGTCCAAGAAAGATTAAACAAGGTTACCTTTGGAGTTATTCATAGCTGATAAGGAAGAGGTCCAAGAAAGATGTCATTCAGTGGTATAAACAAGGTCACCTTTGGAGTTATTCATAGCTGATAAAGAAGAGGTCCAAGAAAGACTAAACAAGGTCACCTTTGGAGTTATTCATAGCTGATAAGGAAGAGGTCCAAGAAAGATGTTAGTCAGTGGTATAAACACGGTTACCTTTGGAGTTATTCATAGCTGATAAGGAAGAGGTCCAAGAAAGATGTCATTCGGTGGTATAAACAAGGTTACCTTTGGAGTTATTCATAGCTGATAAGGAAGAGTTCCAAGAAATATGTCAGTCATGGGTACAAACAAGGTCACCTTTGGAGTTATTCATTGCTGATAAGGAAGAGGTCCAAGAAAGATTAAACAAGGTCACCTTTGGAGTTATTCATAGCTGATAAGGAAGAGGTCCAAGAAAGATTAAACAAGGTTACCTTTGGAGTTATTCATAGCTGATAAGGAAGAGGTCCAAGAAAGATGTCAGTGGTATAAACAAGGTTACCTTTGAAGTTATTCATAGCTGATAAGGAAGAGGTCCAAGAAAGATTAAACAAGGTCACCTTTGGAGTTATTCATAGCTGATAAGGAAGAGGTCCAAGAAAGATGTCAGTGGTATAAACAAGGTCACCTTTGGAGTTATTCATAGCTGATAAGGAAGAGGTCCAAGAAAGATGTCAGTCGGTGGTATAAACAAGGTTACCTTTGGAGTTATTCATAGCTGATAAGGAAGAGGTCCAAGAAAGATGTCAGTTGGTGGTATAAACAAGGTTACCTTTGGAGTTATTCATAGCTTGTAAGGAAGAGGTCCAAGAAATATGTCAGTGGTATAAACAAGGTTACCTTTGGAGTTATTCATAGCTGATAAGGAAGAGGTCCAAGAAAGATGTCAGTCGGTGGTATAAAAAAGGTTACCTTTGGAGTTATTCATAGCTGATAAGGAAGAAGTCCAAGAGAGATGTCATTCGTTGGTATAAACAAGGTTACCTTTGGAGTTATTTGTAGCTGATAAGGAAGAGGTCCAAGAAAGATTAAACAAGGTTACCTTTGGAGTTATTCATAGCTGATAAGTAGAGGTCCAAGAAAGATGTCAGTGGTATAAACAAGGTTACCTTTGGAGTTATTCATCGCTGATAAGGAAGAGGTCCAAGAAAGATGTCAGTCGATGGTATAAACAAGGTTACCTTTGGAGTTATTCATAGCCGATAAGGAAGAGGTCCAAGAAAGATTAAACAAGGTTACCTTTGGAGTTATTCATAGCTGATAAGGAAGAGGTCCAAGAAAGATGTCATTCAGTGGTATAAACAAGGTCACCTTTGGAGTTATTCATAGCTGATAAGGAAGAGGTCCAAGAAAGACTAAACAAGGTCACCTTTGGAGTTATTCATAGCTGATAAGGAAGAGGTCCAAGAAAGATGTCAGTCGGTGGTATAAACAAGGTTACCTTTGGAGTTGTTCATAGCTGATAAGGAAGAGGTCCAAGAAAGATGTTAGTCAGTGGTATAAACACGGTTACCTTTGGAGTTATTCATAGCTGATAAGGAAGAGGTCCAAGAAAGATGTCATTCGGTGGTATAAACAAGGTTACCTTTGGAGTTATTCATAGCTGATAAGGAAGAGTTCCAAGAAATATGTCAGTCATGGGTACAAACAAGGTCACCTTTGGAGTTATTCATTGCTGATAAGGAAGAGGTCCAAGAAAGATTAAACAAGGTCACCTTTGGAGTTATTCATAGCTGATAAGGAAGAGGTCCAAGAAAGATTAAACAAGGTTACCTTTGGAGTTATTCATAGCTGATAAGGAAGAGGTCCAAGAAAGATGTCAGTGGTATAAACAAGGTTACCTTTGAAGTTATTCATAGCTGATAAGGAAGAGGTCCAAGAAAGATTAAACAAGGTCACCTTTGGAGTTATTCATAGCTGATAAGGAAGAGGTCCAAGAAAGATGTCAGTGGTATAAACAAGGTCACCTTTGGAGTTATTCATAGCTGATAAGGAAGAGGTTCAAGAAAGATGTCAGTCGGTGGTATAAACAAGGTTACCTTTGGAGTTATTCATAGCTGATAAGGAAGAGGTCCAAGAAAGATGTCAGTCAGTGGTATAAACAAGGTTACCTTTGGAGTTATTCATAGCTGATAAGGAAGAGGTCGAAGAAATATGTCAGTCATGGGTACAAACAAGGTTACCTTTGGAGTTATTCATAGCTGATGAGGAAGAGGTCCAAGAAAGATGTCAGTCGGTGGTATAAACAAGGTTACCTTTGGAGTTATTCATAGCTGATAAGGAAGAGGTCCAAGAAAGATGTCAGTCAGTGGTATAAACAAGGTTACCTTTGGAGTTATTCATAGCTGATAAGGAAGAGGTCGAAGAAATATGTCAGTCATGGGTACAAACAAGGTTATCTTTGGAGTTATTCATAGCTGATAAGGAAGAGGTCCAAAAAAGATGTCAGTCGGTGGTATAAACAAGGTTACCTTTGGAGTTATTCATAGCTGATAAGGAAGAGGTCTAAGAAAGATGTCAGTCGGTGGTATAAACAAGGTTACCTTTGGAGTTATTCATAGCTGATAAGGAAGAGTTCCAAGAAATATGTCAGTCATGGGTACAAACAAGGTTACCTTTGGAGTTATTCATAGCTGATAAGGAAGAGGTCCAAGAAAGATGTCAGTCGGTGGTATAAACAAGGTTACCTTTGGAGTTATTCATAACTGATAAGGAAGAGGTCTAAGAAAGATGTCAGTCGGTGGTATAAACAAGGTTACCTTTGGAGTTATTCATAGCTGATAAGGAAGAGGTCTAAGAAAGATGTCAGTCGGTGGAATAAACAAGGTTACCTTTGGAGTTATGCATAGCTGATAAGGAAGAGGTCCAAGAAAGATTAAACAAGGTTACCTTTGGAGTTATTCATAACTGATAAGGAAGAGGTCTAAGAAAGATGTCAGTCGGTGGTATAAACAAGGTTACCTTTGAGGTTATTCATAGCTGATAAGGAAGAGGTCTAAGAAAGATGTCAGTCGGTGGTATAAACAAGGTTACCTTTGGAGTTATTCATAGCTAATAAGGAAGAGGTCTAAGAAAGATGTCAGTCGGTGGTATAAACAAGGTTACCTTTGGAGTTATGCATAGCTGATAAGGAAGAGGTCCAAGAAAGATTAAACAAGGTTACCTTTGGAGTTATTCATAGCTGATAAGGAAGAGGTCCAAGAAAGATGTCAGTCGGTGGTATAAACAAGGTTACCTTTGGAGTTATTCATAGCTGATAAGGAAGAGGTCCAAGAAAGATGTCAGTCAGTGGTATAAACAAGGTTACCTTTGGAGTTATTCATAGCTGATAAGGAAGAGGTCCAAGAAATATGTCAGTCATGGGTACAAACAAGGTTATCTTTGGAGTTATTCATAGCTGATAAGGAAGAGGTCCAAAAAAGATGTCAGTCGGTGGTATAAACAAGGTTACCTTTGGAGTTATTCATAGCTGATAAGGAAGAGGTCTAAGAAAGATGTCAGTCGGTGGTATAAACAAGGTTACCTTTGGAGTTATTCATAGCTGATAAGTAAGAGTTCCAAGAAATATGTCAGTCATGGGTACAAACAAGGTTACCTTTGGAGTTATTCATAGCTGATAAGGAAGAGGTCCAAGAAAGATGTCATTCGGTGGTATAAACAAGGTTACCTTTGAAGTTTTTCATTACTGATAAGGAAGAGTTCCGAGAAATGTCAGTCGGTGGTATAAACAAGGTTACCTTTGGAGTTATTCATAGCTGATAAGGAAGAGGTCCAAGAAAGACTAAACAAGGTCACCTTTGGAGTTATTCATAGCTGATAAGGAAGAGGTCCTAGAAAGATGTCAGTCGGTGGTATAAACAAGGTTACCTTTGGAGTTGTTCATAGCTGATAAGGAAGAGGTCCAAGAAAGATGTTAGTCAGTGGTATAAACACGGTTACCTTTGGAGTTATTCATAGCTGATAAGGAAGAGGTCCAAGAAAGATGTCAGTCGGTGGTATAAACAAGGTTACCTTTGGAGTTATTCATAGCTGATAAGGAAGAGGTCCAAGAAAGATGTCAGTCGGTGGTATAAACAAGGTTACCTTTGGAGTTATTCATAACTGATAAGGAAGAGGTCTAAGAAAGATGTCAGTCGGTGGTATAAACAAGGTTACCTTTGGAGTTATTCATAGCTGATAAGGAAGAGGTCTAAGAAAGATGTCAGTCGGTGGAATAAACAAGGTTACCTTTGGAGTTATGCATAGCTGATAAGGAAGAGGTCCAAGAAAGATTAAACAAGGTTACCTTTGGAGTTATTCATAACTGATAAGGAAGAGGTCTAAGAAAGATGTCAGTCGGTGGTATAAACAAGGTTACCTTTGAGGTAATTCATAGCTGATAAGGAAGAGGTCTAAGAAAGATGTCAGTCGGTGGTATAAACAAGGTTACCTTTGGAGTTATTCATAGCTGATAAGGAAGAGGTCTAAGAAAGATGTCAGTCGGTGGTATAAACAAGGTTACCTTTGGAGTTATGCATAGCTGATAAGGAAGAGGTCCAAGAAAGATTAAACAAGGTTACCTTTGGAGTTATTCATAGCTGATAAGGAAGAGGTCCAAGAAAGATGTCAGTCGGTGGTATAAACAAGGTTACCTTTGGAGTTATTCATAGCTGATAAGGAAGAGGTCCAAGAAAGATGTCAGTCAGTGGTATAAACAAGGTTACCTTTGGAGTTATTCATAGCTGATAAGGAAGAGGTCCAAGAAATATGTCAGTCATGGGTACAAACAAGGTTATCTTTGGAGTTATTCATAGCTGATAAGGAAGAGGTCCAAAAAAGATGTCAGTCGGTGATATAAACAAGGTTACCTTTGGAGTTATTCATAGCTGATAAGTAAGAGTTCCAAGAAATATGTCAGTCATGGGTACAAACAAGGTTACCTTTGGAGTTATTCATAGCTGATAAGGAAGAGGTCCAAGAAAGATGTCATTCGGTGGTATAAACAAGGTTACCTTTGGAGTTTTTCATTACTGATACGGAAGAGTTCCAAGAAATGTCAGTCGGTGGTATAAACAAGGTTACCTTTGGAGTTATTCATAGCTGATAAGGAAGAGGTCCAAGAAAGACTAAACAAGGTCACCTTTGGAGTTATTCATAGCTGATAAGGAAGAGGTCCTAGAAAGATGTCAGTCGGTGGTATAAACAAGGTTACCTTTGGAGTTGTTCATAGCTGATAAGGAAGAGGTCCAAGAAAGATGTTAGTCAGTGGTATAAACACGGTTACCTTTGTAGTTATTCATAGCTGATAAGGAAGAGGTCCAAGAAAGATGTCAGTCGGTGGTATAAACAAGGTTACCTTTGGAGTTATTCATAGCTGATAAGGAAGAGGTCTAAGAAAGATGTCAGTCGGTGGTATAAACAAGGTTACCTTTGGAGTTATTCATAGCTGATAAGGAAGAGTTCCAAGAAATATGTCAGTCATGGGTACAAACAAGGTCACCTTTGGAGTTATTCATAGCTGATATGGAAGAGGTCCAAGAAAGATGTCAGTGGTATAAACAAGGTTACCTTTGAAGTTATTCATAGCTGATAAGGAAGAGGTCCAAGAAAGATTAAACAAGGTCACCTTTGGAGTTATTCATAGCTCATAAGGAAGAGGTCCAAGAAAGATGTCAGTGGTATAAACAAGGTCACCTTTGGAGTTATTCATAGCTGATAAGGAAGAGGTCCAAGAAAGATGTCAGTCGGTGGTATAAACAAGGTTACCTTTGGAATTATTCATAGCTGATAAGGAAGAGGTCCAAGAAAGATGTCAGTCAGTGGTATAAACAAGGTTACCTTTGGAGTTATTTGTAGCTGATAAGGAAGAGGTCCAAGAAAGATTAAACAAGGTCACCTTTGGAGTTATTCATAGCTGATAAGTAGAGGTCCAAGAAAGATGTCAGTGGTATAAACAAGGTTACCTTTGGAGTTATTCATAGCTGATAAGGAAGAGGTCCAATAAAATTAAACAAGGTTACCTTTGGAGTTATTCATAGCTGATAAGGAAGAGGTCCAAGAAAGATGTCAGTCAGTGGTATAAACAAGGTTACCTTTGGAGTTATTCATAGCAGATAAGGAAGAGGTCCAAGAAAGATGTCATTCAGTGGTATAAACAAGGTCACCTTTGGAGTTATTCATAGCTGATAAGGAAGAGTTCCAAGAAATATGTCAGTCGGTGGTATCAACAAGGTTACCTTTGGAGTTATTCATAGCTGATAAGGAAGAGGTCTAAGAAAGATGTCAGTCGGTGGTATAAACAAGGTTACCTTTGGAGTTATTCATAGCTGATAAGGAAGAGTTCCAAGAAATATGTCAGTCTGTGGTATAAACAAGGTTACCTTTGGAGTTATTCATAGCTGATAAGGAAGAGGTCTAAGAAAGATGTCAGTGGTATAAACAAGGTTACCTTTGGAGTTATTCATAGCTGATAAGGAAGAGGTCCAAGAAAGATTAAACAAGGTCACCTTTGGAGTTATTCATAGCTGATAAGGAAGAGGTCCAAGAAAGATGTCAGTGGTATAAACAAGGTCACCTTTGGAGTTTTTCATAGCTGATCAGGAAGAGGTCCAAGAAAAATGTCAGTCGGTGGTATAAACAAGGTTACCTTTGGAGTTATTCATAGCTGATAAGGAAGAGGTCCAAGAAAGATGTCAGTTGGTGGTATAAACAAGGTTACCTTTGGAGTTATTCATAGCTTGTAAGGAAGAGGTCCAAGAAATATGTCAGTGGTATAAACAAGGTTACCTTTGGAGTTATTCATAGCTGATAAGGAAGAGGTCCAAGAAAGATGTCAGTCGGTGGTATAAAAAAGGTTACCTTTGGAGTTATTCATAGCTGATCAGGAAGAGGTCCAAGAAAGATGTCAGTCGGTGGTATAAACAAGGTTACCTTTGGAGTTATTTGTAGCTGATAAGGAAGAGGTCCAAGAAAGATTAAACAAGGTTACCTTTGGAGTTATTCATAGCTGATAAGTAGAGGTCCAAGAAAGATGTCAGTGGTATAAACAAGGTTACCTTTGGAGTTATTCATAGCTGATAAGGAAGAGGTCCAAGAAAGATGTCAGTCGGTGGTATAAACAAGGTTACCTTTGGAGTTATTCATAGCTGATAAGGAAGAGGTCCAAGAAAGATGTCAGTCAGTGGTATAAACAAGGTTACCTTTGGAGTTATTCATAGCTGATAAGGAAGAGGTCCAAGAAATATGTCAGTCATGGGTACAAACAAGGTTATCTTTGGAGTTATTCATAGCTGATAAGGAAGAGGTCCAAAAAAGATGTCAGTCGGTGGTATAAACAAGGTTACCTTTGGAGTTATTCATAGCTGATAAGGAAGAGGTCTAAGAAAGATGTCAGTCGGTGGTATAAACAAGGTTACCTTTGGAGTTATTCATAGCTGATAAGTAAGAGTTCCAAGAAATATGTCAGTCATGGGTACAAACAAGGTTACCTTTGGAGTTATTCATAGCTGATAAGGAAGAGGTCCAAGAAAGATGTCAGTCGGTGGTATAAACAAGGTTACCTTTGGAGTTATTCATAACTGATAAGGAAGAGTTCCAAGAAATGTCAGTCGGTGGTATAAACAAGGTTACCTTTGGAGTTATTCATAGCTGATAAGGAAGAGGTCTAAGAAAGATGTCAGTTGGTGGTATAAACAAGGTTACCTTTGGAGTTATTCATAGCTGATAAGGAAGAGGTCTAAGAAAGATGTCAGTCGGTGGTATAAACAAGGTTACCTTTGGAGTTATTCATAGCTGATAAGGAAGAGTTCCAAGAAATATGTCAGTCATGGGTACAAACAAGGTCACCTTTGGAGTTATTCATAGCTGATAAGGAAGAGGTCCAAGAGAGATTAAACAAGGTCACCTTTGGAGTTATTCATAGCTGATAAGGAAGAGGTCCAAGAAAGATTAAACAATATCACCTTTGGAGTTATTCATAGCTGATAAGGAAGAGGTCCAAGAAAGATGTCAGTGGTATAAACAAGGTTACCTTTGAAGTTATTCATAGCTGATAAGGAAGAGGTCCAAGAAAGATTAAACAAGGTCACCTTTGGAGTTATTCATAGCTGATAAGGAAGAGGTCCAAGAAAGATTAAACAAGGTCACCTTTGGAGTTATTCATAGCTGATAAGGAAGAGGTCCAAGAAAGATGTCAGTCGGTGGTATAAACAAGGTTACCTTTGGAGTTATTCATAGCTGATAAGGAAGAGGTCCAAGAAAGATGTCAGTCGGTGGTATAAACAAGGTTACCTTTGGAGTTATTCATAGCTGATCAGGAAGAGGTCCAAGAAAGATGTCAGTCGGTGGTATAAACAAGGTTACTTTTGGAGTTATTCAAAGCTGATAAGGAAGAGGTCTAAGAAAGATGTTAGTGGTATAAACAAGGTTACCTTTGGAGTTATTCATTGCTGATAAGGAAGAGGTCCAAGAAAGATGTCAGTCGGTGGTATAAACAAGGTTACCTTTGGAGTTATTCATAACTGATAAGGAAGAGTTCCAAGAAATGTCAGTCGGTGGTATAAACAAGGTTACCTTTGGAGTTATTCATAGCTGATAAGGAAGAGGTCCAAGAAAGACTAAACAAGGTCACCTTTGGAGTTATTCATAGCTGATAAGGAAGAGGTCCAAGAAAGATGTCAGTCGGTGGTATAAACAAGGTTACCTTTGGAGTTGTTCATAGCTGATAAGGAAGAGGTCCAAGAAAGATGTTAGTCAGTGGTATAAACACGGTTACCTTTGGAGTTATTCATAGCTGATAAGGAAGAGGTCCAAGAAAGGTGTCAGTCGGTGGTATAAACAAGGTTACCTTTGCAGTTATTCATAGCTGATAAGGAAGAGGTCTAAGAAAGATGTCAGTCGGTGGTATAAACAAGGTTACCTTTGGAGTTATTCATAGCTGATAAGGAAGAGGTCCAAGAAAGATTAAACAAGGTTACCTTTGGAGTTATTCATAGCTTGTAAGGAAGAGGTCCAAGAAAGATGTCAGTCGGTGGTATAAACAAGGTTACCTTTGGAGTTATTCATAGCTGATAAGGAAGAGGTCCAAGAAAGATGTCAGTCGGTGGTATAAACAAGGTTACCTTTGGAGTTATTCATAGCTTATAAGGAAGAGGTCCAAGAAAGATGTCAGTGGTATAAACAAGGTTACCTTTGGAGTTATTCATAACTGATAAGGAAGAGGTCCAAGAAAGATGTCAGTCGGTGGTATAAACAAGGTTACCTTTGGAGTTTTTCATTACTGATAAGGAAGAGTTCCAAGAAATGTCAGTCGGTGGTATAAACAAGGTTACCTTTGGAGTTATTCATAGCTGATAAGGAAGAGGTCCAAGAAAGACTAAACAAGGTCACCTTTGGAGTTATTCATAGCTGATAAGGAAGAGGTCCAAGGAAGATGTCAGTCGGTGGTATAAACAAGGTTACCTTTGGAGTTGTTCATAGCTGATAAGGAAGAGGTCCAAGAAAGATGTTAGTCAGTGGTATAAACACGGTTACCTTTGGAGTTATTCATAGCTGATAAGGAAGAGGTCCAAGAAAGATGTCAGTCGGTGGTATAAACAAGGTTACCTTTGGAGTTATTCATAGCTGATAAGGAAGAGGTCCAAGAAAGATGTCAGTCGGTGGTATAAACAAGGTTACCTTTGGAGTTATTCATAGCTGATAAGGAAGAGTTCCAAGAAATATGTCAGTCATGGGTACAAACAAGGTCACCTTTGGAGTTATTCATAGCTGATAAGGAAGAGGTCCAAGAAAGATTAAACAAGGTTACCTTTGGAGTTATTCATAGCTGATAAGGAAGAGGTCCAAGAAAGATGTCAGTGGTATAAACAAGGTTACCTTTGAAGTTATTCATCGCTGATAAGGAAGAGGTCCAAGAAAGATTAAACAAGGTCACCTTTGGAGTTATTCATAGCTCATAAGGAAGAGGTCCAAGAAAGATGTAAGTGGTATAAACAAGGTCACCTTTGGAGTTATTCATAGCTGATAAGGAAGAGGTCCAAGAAAGATGTCAGTCGGTGGTATAAACAAGGTTACCTTTGGAGTTATTCATAGCTGATAAGGAAGAGGTCCAAGAAAGATGTCAGTCAGTGGTATAAACAAGGTTACCTTTGGAGTTATTCATAGCTGATAAGGAAGAGGTCCAAGAAATATGTCAGTCATGGGTACAAACAAGGTTACCTTTGGAGTTATTCATAGCTGATGAGGAAGAGGTCCAAGAAAGATGTCAGTGGTATAAACAAGGTTACCTTTGGAGTTATTCATAGCTGATAAGGAAGAGGTCCAAGAAAGATTGAACAAGGTTACCTTTGGAGTTATTCATAGCTGATGAGGAAGAGGTCCAAGAAAGATGTCAGTGGTATAAACAAGGTCACCTTTGGAGTTATTCATAGCTGATAAGGAAGAGGTCTAAGAAAGATGTCAGTGGTATAAACAAGGTTACCTTTGGAGTTATTCATAACTGATAAGGAAGAGGTCCAAGAAAGATGTCAGTGGTATAAACAAGGTTACCTTTGGAGTTATTCATAGCTGATAAGGAAGAGGTCCAAGAAAGATGTCAGTGGTATAAACAAGGTTACCTTTGGAGTTATTCATAGCTGATAAGGAAGAGGTCCAAGAAAGATGTCAGTGGTATAAACAAGGTTACCTTTGGAGTTATTCATAGCTGATAAGGAAGAGGTCCAAGAAAGATAAAACAAGGTTTCCTTTTGAGTTATTCATAGCTGATAAGGAAGAGGTCCAAGAAAGATGTCAGTGGTATAAACAAGGTTACCTTTGGAGTTATTCATAGCTGATAAGGAAGAGGTCCAAGAAAGATTAAACAAGGTTACCTTTGGAGTTATTCATAGCTGATAAGGAAGAGGTCCAAGAAAGATTAAACAAGGTTACCTTTGGAGTTATTCATAACTGATAAGGAAGAGGTCCAAGAAAGATGTCAGTGGTATAAACAAGGTTACCTTTGAAGTTATTCATAGCTGATCAGGAAGAGGTCCAAGAAAGATGTCAGTCGATGGTATAAACAAGGTTACCTTTGGAGTTATTCATAGCTGATAAGGAAGAGTTCCAAGAAATATGTCAGTCGGTGGTATAAACAAGGTTACCTTTGGAGTTATTCATAGCTGATAAGGAAGAGGTCTAAGAAAGATGTCAGTCGGTGGTATAAACAAGGTTACCTTTGGAGTTATTCATAGCTGATAAGGAAGAGTTCCAAGAAATATGTCAGTCGGTGGTATAAACAAGGTTACCTTTGGAGTTATTCATAGCTGATATGGAAGACTTCCAAGAAAGATGTCAGTGGTATAAACAAGGTTACCTTTGGAGTTATTAATAGCTGATAAGGAAGAGGTCCAAGAAAGATTAAACAAGGTCACCTTTGGAGTTATTCATAGCTGATAAGGAAGAGGTCCAAGAAAGTTGTCAGTGGTATAAACAAGGTCACCTTTGGAGTTATTCATAGCTGATAAAGAAGAGGTCTAAGAAAGATGTCAGTCGGTGGTATAAACAAGGTTACCTTTGGAGTTATTCATAGCTGATAAGGAAGAGGTCCAAGAAAGATGTCAGTCGGTGGTATAAACAAGGTCACCTTTGGAGTTATTCATAGCTGATAAGGAAGAGGTCTAAGAAAGATGTCAGTGGTATAAACAAGGTTACCTTTGGAGTTATTCATAGCTGATAAGGAAGAGGTCCAAGAAAGATGTCAGTGGTATAAACAAGGTTACCTTTGGAGTTATTCATAGCTGATAAGGAAGAGGTCCAAGAAAGATGTCAGTGGTATAAACAAGGTTACCTTTGGAGTTATTCATAGCTGATAAGGAAGAGGTCCACGAAAGATGTCAGTGGTATAAACAAGGTTACCTTTGGAGTTATTCATAGCTGATAAGGAAGAGGTCCAAGAAAAATTAAACAAGGCTTCCTTTTGAGTTATTCATAGCTGATAAGGAAGAGGTCCAAGAAAGATGTCAATGGTATAAGGTTACCTTTGGAGTTATTCATAGCTGATAAGGAAGAGGTCCAAGAAAGATTAAACAAGGTTACCTTTGGAGTTATTCATAGCTGATAAGGAAGAGATCCAAGAAAGATGTCAGTCGGTGGTATAAACAAGGTTACCTTTGGAGTTATTCATAGCTGATAAGGAAGAGGTCTAAGAAAGATGTCAGTGGTATAAACAAGGTTACCTTTGGAGTTATTCATAGCTGATAAGGAAGAAGTCCAAGAAAGATGTCAGTCGGTGGTATAAACAAGGTTACCTTTGGAGTTATTCATAGCTGATAAGGAAGAGGTCCAAGAGAGATGTCATTCGTTGGTATAAACAAGGTTACCTTTGGAGTTATTCATAGCTGATAAGGAAGAGGTCCAAGAAAGATGTCAGTCGGTGGTATAAACAAGGTTACCTTTGGAGTTATTTGTAGCTGATAAGGAAGAGGTCCAAGAAAGATTAAACAAGGTCACCTTTGGAGTTATTCATAGCTGATAAGTAGAGGTCCAAGAAAGATGTCAGTGGTATAAACAAGGTTACCTTTGGAGTTATTCATAGCTGATAAGGAAGAGGTCCAAGAAAAATTAAACAAGGTTACCTTTGGAGTTATTCATAGCTGATAAGGAAGAGGTCCAAGAAAGATGTCAGTCAGTGGTATAAACAAGGTTACCTTTGGAGTTATTCATAGCAGATAAGGAAGAGGTCCAAGAAAGATGTCATTCAGTGGTATAAACAAGGTCACCTTTGGAGTTATTCATAGCTGATAAGGAAGAGTTCCAAGAAATATGTCAGTCGGTGGTATCAACAAGGTTACCTTTGGAGTTATTCATAGCTGATAAGGAAGAGGTCTAAGAAAGATGTCAGTCGGTGGTATAAACAAGGTTACCTTTGGAGTTATTCATAGCTGATAAGGAAGAGTTCCAAGAAATATGTCAGTCATGGGTACAAACAAGGTCACCTTTGGAGTTATTCATTGCTGATAAGGAAGAGGTCCAAGAAAGATTAAACAATGTCACCTTTGGAGTTATTCATAGCTGATAAGGAAGAGGTCCAAGAAAGATTAAACAAGGTTACCTTTGGAGTTATTCATAGCTGATAAGGAAGAGGTCCAAGAAAGATGTCAGTGGTATAAACAAGGTTACCTTTGAAGTTATTCATAGCTGATAAGGAAGAGGTCCAAGAAAGATTAAACAAGGTCACCTTTGGAGTTATTCATAGCTGATAAGGAAGAGGTCCAAGAAAGATGTCATTCAGTGGTATAAACAAGGTCACCTTTGGAGTTATTCATAGCTGATAAGGAAGAGGTCCAAGAAAGACTAAACAAGGTCACCTTTGGAGTTATTCATAGCTGATAAGGAAGAGGTCCAAGAAAGATGTCCGTCGGTGGTATAAACAAGGTTACCTTTGGAGTTGTTCATAGCTGATAAGGAAGAGGTCCAAGAAAGATGTTAGTCAGTGGTATAAACACGGTTACCTTTGGAGTTATTCATAGCTGATAAGGAAGAGGTCCAAGAAAGATGTCATTCGGTGGTATAAACAAGGTTACCTTTGGAGTTATTCATAGCTGATAAGGAAGAGTTCCAAGAAATATGTCAGTCATGGGTACAAACAAGGTCACCTTTGGAGTTATTCATAGCTGATAAGGAAGAGGTCCAAGAAAGATTAAACAAGGTCACCTTTGGAGTTATTCATAGCTGATAAGGAAGAGGTCCAAGAAAGATTAAACAAGGTTACCTTTGGAGTTATTCATAGCTGATGAGGAAGAGGTCCAAGAAAGATGTCAGTGGTATAAACAAGGTTACCTTTGAAGTTATTCATAGCTGATAAGGAAGAGGTCCAAGAAAGATTAAACAAGGTCACCTTTGGAGTTATTCATAGCTGATAAGGAAGAGGTCCAAGAAAGATGTCAGTGGTATAAACAAGGTCACCTTTGGAGTTATTCATAGCTGATAAGGAAGAGGTTCAAGAAAGATGTCAGTCGGTGGTATAAACAAGGTTACCTTTGGAGTTATTCATAGCTGATAAGGAAGAGGTCCAAGAAAGATGTCAGTCAGTGGTATAAACAAGGTTACCTTTGGAGTTATTCATAGCTGATAAGGAAGAGGTCGAAGAAATATGTCAGTCATGGGTACAAACAAGGTTACCTTTGGAGTTATTCATAGCTGATGAGGAAGAGGTCCAAGAAAGATGTCAGTCGGTGGTATAAACAAGGTTACCTTTGGAGTTATTCATAGCTGATAAGGAAGAGGTCCAAGAAAGATGTCAGTCAGTGGTATAAACAAGGTTACCTTTGGAGTTATTCATAGCTGATTAGGAAGAGGTCGAAGAAATATGTCAGTCATGGGTACAAACAAGGTTATCTTTGGAGTTATTCATAGCTGATAAGGAAGAGGTCCAAAAAAGATGTCAGTCGGTGGTATAAACAAGGTTACCTTTGGAGTTATTCATAGCTGATAAGGAAGAGGTCTAAGAAAGATGTCAGTCGGTGGTATAAACAAGGTTACCTTTGGAGTTATTCATAGCTGATAAGTAAGAGTTCCAAGAAATATGTCAGTCATGGGTACAAACAAGGTTACCTTTGGAGTTATTCATAGCTGATAAGGAAGAGGTCCAAGAAAGATGTCAGTCGGTGGTATAAACAAGGTTACCTTTGGAGTTATTCATAACTGATAAGGAAGAGGTCTAAGAAAGATGTCAGTCGGTGGTATAAGCAAGGTTACCTTTGGAGTTATTCATAGCTGATAAGGAAGAGGTCTAAGAAAGATGTCAGTCGGTGGTATAAACAAGGTTACCTTTGGAGTTATTCATAGCTGATAAGGAAGAGGTCCAAGAAAGATTAAACAAGGTTACCTTTGGAGTTATTCATAACTGATAAGGAAGAGGTCTAAGAAAGATGTCAGTCGGTGGTATAAACAAGGTTACCTTTGAGGTTATTCATAGCTGATAAGGAACAGGTCTAAGAAAGATGTCAGTCGGTGGTATAAACAAGGTTACCTTTGGAGTTATTCATAGCTGATAAGGAAGAGGTCTAAGAAAGATGTCAGTCGGTGGTATAAACAAGGTTACCTTTGGAGTTATGCATAGCTGATAAGGAAGAGGTCCAAGAAAGATTAAACAAGGTTACCTTTGGAGTTATTCATAGCTGATAAGGAAGAGGTCCAAGAAAGATGTCAGTCGGTGGTATAAACAAGGTTACCTTTGGAGTTATTCATAGCTGATAAGGAAGAGGTCTAAGAAAGATGTCAGTCGGTGGTATAAACAAGGTTACCTTTGGAGTTATTCATAGCTGATAAGGAAGAGGTCCAAGAAATATGTCAGTCATGGGTACAAACAAGGTTACCTTTGGAGTTATTCATAGCTGATAAGGAAGAGGTCCAAGAAAGATGTCAGTCGGTGGTATAAACAAGGTTACCTTTGGAGTTATTCATAGCTGATAAGTAAGAGTTCCAAGAAATATGTCAGTCATGGGTACAAACAAGGTTACCTTTGGAATGATTCATAGCTGATAAGGAAGAGGTCCAAGAAAGATGTCAGTCGGTGGTATAAACAAGGTTACCTTTGGAGTTATTCATAACTGATAAGGAAGAGTTCCAAGAAATGTCAGTCGGTGGTATAAATAAGGTTACCTTTGGAGTTATTCATAGCTGATAAGGAAGAGGTCTAAGAAAGATGTCAGTCGGTGGTATAAACAAGGTTACCTTTGGAGTTATTCATAGCTGATAAGGAAGAGGTCTAAGAAAGATGTCAGTCGGTGGTATAAACAAGGTTACCTTTGGAGATATTCATAGCTGATAAGGACGAGTTCCAAGAAATATGTCAGTCATGGGTACAAACAAGGTCACCTTTGGAGTTATTCATAGCTGATAAGGAAGAGGTCCAAGAGAGATTAAACAAGGTCACCTTTGGAGTTATTCATAGCTGATAAGGAAGAGGTCCAAGAAAGATTAAACAATATCACCTTTGGAGTTATTCATAGCTGATAAGGAAGAGGTCCAAGAAAGATGTCAGTGGTATAAACAAGGTCACCTTTGGAGTTATTCATAGCTGATAAGGAAGAGGTCCAAGAAAGATTAAACAAGGTCACCTTTGGAGTTATTCATAGCTGATAAGGAAGAGGTCCAAGAAAGATTAAACAAGGTCACCTTTGGAGTTATTCATAGCTGATAAGGAAGAGGTCCAAGAAAGATGTCAGTCGGTGGTATAAACAAGGTTACCTTTGGAGTTATTCATAGCTGATCAGGAAGAGGTCCAAGAAAGATGTCAGTCGGTGGTATAAACAAGGTTACTTTTGGAGTTATTCAAAGCTGATAAGGAAGAGGTCTAAGAAAGATGTTAGTGGTATAAACAAGGTTACCTTTGGAGTTATTCATTGCTGATAAGGAAGAGGTCCAAGAAAGATGTCAGTCGGTGGTATAAACAAGGTTACCTTTGGAGTTATTCATAACTGATAAGGAAGAGTTCCAAGAAATGTCAGTCGGTGGTATAAACAAGGTTACCTTTGGAGTTATTCATAGCTGATAAGGAAGAGGTCCAAGAAAGACTAAACAAGGTCACCTTTGGAGTTATTCATAGCTGATATGGAAGAGGTCCAAGAAAGATGTCAGTGGTATAAACAAGGTTACCTTTGGAGTTATTCATAGCTGATAAGGAAGAGGTCCAAGAAAGATTAAACAAGGTCACCTTTGGAGTTATTCATAGCTGATAAGGAAGAGGTCCAAGAAAGATGTCAGTGGTATAAACAAGGTCACCTTTGGAGTTATTCATAGCTGATAAGGAAGAGGTCCAAGAAAGATTAAACAAGGTTACCTTTGGAGTTATTCATAGCTGATAAGGAAGAGGTCCAAGAAAGATGTCAGTGGTATAAACAAGGTTACCTTTGGAGTTATTCATAGCTGATAAGGAAGAGGTCCAAGAAAGATTAAACAAGGTTACCTTTGGAGTTATTCATAGCTGATGAGGAAGAGGTCCAAGAAAGATGTCAGTGGTATAAACAAGGTTACCTTTGGAGTTATTCATAGCTGATAAGGAAGAGGTCTAAGAAAGATGTCATTCGTTGGTATAAACAAGGTTACCTTTGGAGTTATTCATAGCTGATAAGGAAGAGGTCCAAGAAAGATGTCAGTCGGTGGTATAAACAAGGTTACCTTTGGAGTTATTTGTAGCTGATAAGGAAGAGGTCCAAGAAAGATTAAACAAGGTCACCTTTGGAGTTATTAATAGCTGATAAGTAGAGGTCCAAGAAAGATGTCAGTGGTATAAACAAGGTTACCTTTGGAGTTATTCATAGCTGATAAGGAAGAGGTCAAAGAAAGATTAAACAAGGTTACCTTTGGAGTTATTCATAGCTGATAAGGAAGAGGCCCAAGAAAGATGTCAGTCGGTGGTATAAACAAGGTTACCTTTGGAGTTATTCATAGCTGATAAGGAAGAGGTCCAAGAAAGATGTCAGTCGGTGGTATAAACAAGGTTACCTTTGGAGTTATTCATAGCTGATCAGGAAGAGGTCCAAGAAAGATGTCAGTCGGTGGTATAAACAAGGTTACGTTTGGAGTTATTCAAAGCTGATAAGGAAGAGGTCTAAGAAAGATGTTAGTGGTATAAACAAGGTTACCTTTGGAGTTATTCATTGCTGATAAGGAAGAGGTCCAAGAAAGATGTCAGTCGGTGGTATAAACAAGGTTACCTTTGGAGTTATTCATAACTGATAAGGAAGAGTTCCAAGAAATGTCAGTCGGTGGTATAAACAAGGTTACCTTTGGAGTTATTCATAGCTGATAAGGAAGAGGTCCAAGAAAGACTAAACAAGGTCACCTTTGGAGTTATTCATAGCTGATAAGGAAGAGGTCCAAGAAAGATGTCAGTCGGTGGTATAAACAAGGTTACCTTTGGAGTTGTTCATAGCTGATAAGGAAGAGGTCCAAGAAAGATGTTAGTCAGTGGTATAAACACGGTTACCTTTGGAGTTATTCATAGCTGATAAGGAAGAGGTCCAAGAAAGGTGTCAGTCGGTGGTATAAACAAGGTTACCTTTGGAGTTATTCATAGCTGATAAGGAAGAGGTCTAAGAAAGATGTCAGTCGGTGGTATAAACAAGGTTACCTTTGGAGTTATTCATAGCTGATAAGGAAGAGGTCCAAGAAAGATTAAACTAGGTTACCTTTGGAGTTATTCATAGCTTGTAAGGAAGAGGTCCAAGAAAGATGTCAGTCGGTGGTATAAACAAGGTTACCTTTGGAGTTATTCATAGCTGATAAGGAAGAGGTCCAAGAAAGATGTCAGTCGGTGGTATAAACAAGGTTACCTTTGGAGTTATTCATAGCTTGTAAGGAAGAGGTCCAAGAAATATGTCAGTGGTAAAAACAAGGTTACCTTTGGAGTTATTCATTGCTGATAAGGAAGAGGTCCAAGAAAGATGTCAGTCGGTGGTATAAACAAGGTTACCTTTGGAGTTTTTCATAACTGATAAGGAAGAGTTCCAAGAAATGTCAGTCGGTGGTATAAACAAGGTTACCTTTGGAGTTATTCATAGCTGATAAGGAAGAGGTCCAAGAAAGACTAAACAAGGTCACCTTTGGAGTTATTCATAGCTGATAAGGAAGAGGTCCAAGAAAGATGTCAGTCGGTGGTATAAACAAGGTTACCTTTGGAGTTGTTCATAGCTGATAAGGAAGAGGTCCAAGAAAGATGTTAGTCAGTGGTATAAACAAGGTTACCTTTGGAGTTATTCATAGCTGATAAGGAAGAGGTCCAAGAAAGATGTCAGTCGGTGGTATAAACAAGGTTACCTTTGGAGTTATTCATAGCTGATAAGGAAGGGGTCTAAGAAAGATTAAACAAGGTCACATTTGGAGTTATTCATAGCTGATAAGGAAGAGGTCCAAGAAAGATTAAACAAGGTTACCTTTGGAGTTATTCATAGCTGATAAGGAAGAGGTCCAAGAAAGATGTCAGTGGTATAAGCAAGGTTACCTTTGAAGTTATTCATAGCTGATAAGGAAGAGGTCCAAGAAAGATTAAACAAGGTCACCTTTGGAGTTATTCATAGCTCAAAAGGAAGAGGTCCAAGAAAGATGTCAGTGGTATAAACAAGGTCACCTTTGGAGTTATTCATAGCTGATAAGGAAGAGGTCCAAGAAAGATGTCAGTCGGTGGTATAAACAAGGTTACCTTTGGAGTTATTCATAGCTGCTAAGGAAGAGGTCCAAGAAAGATGTCAGTCAGTGGTATAAACAAGGTTACCTTTGGAGTTATTCATAGCTGATAAGGAAGAGGTCCAAGAAATATGTCAGTCATGGGTACAAACAAGGTTACCTTTGGAGTTATTCATAGCTGATGAGGAAGAGGTCCAAGAAAGATGTCAGTGGTATAAACAAGGTTACCTTTGGAGTTATTCATAGCTGATAAGGAAGAGGTCCAAGAAAGATTGAACAAGGTTACCTTTGGAGTTATTCATAGCTGATGAGGAAGAGGTCCAAGAAAGAAGTCAGTGGTATAAACAAGGTCACCTTTGGAGTTATTCATAGCTGATAAGGAAGAGGTCTAAGAAAGATGTCAGTGGTATAAACAAGGTTACCTTTGGAGTTATTCATAACTGATAAGGAAGAGGTCCAAGAAAGATGTCAGTGGTATAAACAAGGTTACCTTTGGAGTTATTCATAGCTGATAAGGAAGAGGTCCAAGAAAGATGTCAGTGGTATAAACAAGGTTACCTTTGGAGTTATTCATAGCTGATAAGGAAGAGGTCCAAGAAAGATGTCAGTGGTATAAACAAGGTTACCTTTGGAGTTATTCATAGCTGATAAGGAAGAGGTCCAAGAAATATAAAACAAGGTTTCCTTTTGAGTTATTCATAGCTGATAAGGAAGAGGTCCAAGAAAGATGTCAGTGGTATAAACAAGGTTACCTTTGGAGTTATTCATAGCTGATAAGGAAGAGGTCCAAGAAAGATTAAACAAGGTTACTTTTGGAGTTATTCATAGCTGATAAGGAAGAGGTCCAAGAAATATGTCAGTCATGGGTACAAACAAGGTTACCTTTGGAGTTATTCATAGCTGATAAGGAAGAGGTCTAAGAAAGATGTCAGTCGGTGGTATAAACAAGGTTACCTTTGGAGTTATTCATAGCTGATAAGTAAGAGTTCCAAGAAATATGTCAGTCATGGGTACAAACAAGGTTACCTTTGGAGTTATTCATAGCTGATAAGGAAGAGGTCCAAGAAAGATGTCAGTCGGTGGTATAAACAAGGTTACCTTTGGAGTTATTCATAACTGATAAGGAAGAGGTCTAAGAAAGATGTCAGTCGGTGGTATAAGCAAGGTTACCTTTGGAGTTATTCATAGCTGATAAGGAAGAGGTCTAAGAAAGATGTCAGTCGGTGGTATAAACAAGGTTACCTTTGGAGTTATGCATAGCTGATAAGGAAGAGGTCCAAGAAAGATTAAACAAGGTTACCTTTGGAGTTATTCATAACTGATAAGGAAGAGGTCTAAGAAAGATGTCAGTCGGTGGTATAAACAAGGTTACCTTTGAGGTTATTCATAGCTGATAAGGAACAGGTCTAAGAAAGATGTCAGTCGGTGGTATAAACAAGGTTACCTTTGGAGTTATTCATAGCTGATAAGGAAGAGGTCTAAGAAAGATGTCAGTCGGTGGTATAAACAAGGTTACCTTTGGAGTTATTCATAGCTGATAAGGAAGAGGTCCAAGAAAGATTAAACAAGGTTACCTTTGGAGTTATTCATAGCTGATAAGGAAGAGGTCCAAGAAAGATGTCAGTCGGTGGTATAAACAAGGTTACCTTTGGAGTTATTCATAGCTGATAAGGAAGAGGTCCAAGAAAGATGTCTGTCAGTGGTATAAACAAGGTTACCTTTGGAGTTATTCATAGCTGATAAGGAAGAGGTCCAAGAAATATGTCAGTCATGGGTACAAACAAGGTTATCTTTGGAGTTATTCATAGCTGATAAGGAAGAGGTCTAAGAAAGATGTCAGTCGGTGGTATAAACAAGGTTACCTTTGGAGTTATTCATAGCTGATAAGTAAGAGTTCCAAGAAATATGTCAGTCATGGGTACAAACAAGGTTACCTTTGGAATGATTCATAGCTGATAAGGAAGAGGTCCAAGAAAGATGTCAGTCGGTGGTATAAACAAGGTTACCTTTGGAGTTATTCATAACTGATAAGGAAGAGTTCCAAGAAATGTCAGTCGGTGGTATAAACAAGGTTACCTTTGGAGTTATTCATAGCTGATAAGGAAGAGGTCTAAGAAAGATGTCAGTCGGTGGTATAAACAAGGTTACCTTTGGAGTTATTCATAGCTGATAAGGAAGAGGTCTAAGAAAGATGTCAGTCGGTGGTATAAACAAGGTTACCTTTGGAGTTATTCATAGCTGATAAGGACGAGTTCCAAGAAATATGTCAGTCATGGGTACAAACAAGGTCACCTTTGGAGTTATTCATAGCTGATAAGGAAGAGGTCCAAGAGAGATTAAACAAGGTCACCTTTGGAGTTATTCATAGCTGATAAGGAAGAGGTCCAAGAAAGATTAAACAATATCACCTTTGGAGTTATTCATAGCTGATAAGGAAGAGGTCCAAGAAAGATGTCAGTGGTATAAACAAGGTTACCTTTGAAGTTATTCATAGCTGATAAGGAAGAGGTCCAAGAAAGATTAAACAAGGTCACCTTTGGAGTTATTCATAGCTGATAAGGAAGAGGTCCAAGAAAGATTAAACAAGGTCACCTTTGGAGTTATTCATAGCTGATAAGGAAGAGGTCCAAGAAAGATGTCAGTCGGTGGTATAAACAAGGTTACCTTTGGAGTTATTCATAGCTGATCAGGAAGAGGTCCAAGAAAGATGTCAGTCGGTGGTATAAACAAGGTTACTTTTGGAGTTATTCAAAGCTGATAAGGAAGAGGTCTAAGAAAGATGTTAGTGGTATAAACAAGGTTACCTTTGGAGTTATTCATTGCTGATAAGGAAGAGGTCCAAGAAAGATGTCAGTCGGTGGTATAAACAAGGTTACCTTTGGAGTTATTCATAACTGATAAGGAAGAGTTCCAAGAAATGTCAGTCGGTGGTATAAACAAGGTTACCTTTGGAGTTATTCATAGCTGATAAGGAAGAGGTCCAAGAAAGACTAAACAAGGTCACCTTTGGAGTTATTCATAGCTGATAAGGAAGAGGTCCAAGAAAGATGTCAGTCGGTGGTATAAACAAGGTTACCTTTGGAGTTGTTCATAGCTGATAAGGAAGAGGTCCAAGAAAGATGTTAGTCAGTGGTATAAACACGGTTACCTTTGGAGTTATTCATAGCTGATAAGGAAGAGGTCCAAAAAAGGTGTCAGTCGGTGGTATAAACAAGGTTACCTTTGCAGTTATTCATAGCTGATAAGGAAGAGGTCTAAGAAAGATGTCAGTCGGTGGTATAAACAAGGTTACCTTTGGAGTTATTCATAGCTGATAAGGAAGAGGTCCAAGAAAGATTAAACAAGGTTACCTTTGGAGTTATTCATAGCTTGTAAGGAAGAGGTCCAAGAAAGATGTCAGTCGGTGGTATAAACAAGGTTACCTTTGGAGTTATTCATAGCTGATAAGGAAGAGGTCCAAGAAAGATGTCAGTCGGTGGTATAAACAAGGTTACCTTTGGAGTTATTCATAGCTTGTAAGGAAGAGGTCCAAGAAATATGTCAGTGGTAAAAACAAGGTTACCTTTGGAGTTATTAATAACTGATAAGGAAGAGGTCCAAGAAAGATGTCAGTCGGTGGTATAAACAAGGTTACCTTTGGAGTTTTTCATTACTGATAAGGAAGAGTTCCAAGAAATGTCAGTCGGTGGTATAAACAAGGTTACCTTTGGAGTTATTCATAGCTGATAAGGAAGAGGTCCAAGAAAGACTAAACAAGGTCACCTTTGGAGTTATTCAAAGCTGATAAGGAAGAGGTCCAAGAAAGATGTCAGTCGGTGGTATAAACAAGGTTACCTTTGGAGTTGTTCATAGCTGATAAGGAAGAGGTCCAAGAAAGATGTTAGTCAGTGGTATAAACACGGTTACCTTTGGAGTTATTCATAGCTGATAAGGAAGAGGTCCAAGAAAGATGTCAGTCGGTGGTATAAACAAGGTTACCTTTGGAGTTATTCATAGCTGATAAGGAAGAGGTCTAAGAAAGATGTCAGTCGGTGGTATAAACAAGGTTACCTTTGGAGTTATTCATAGCTGATAAGGAAGAGTTCCAAGAAATATGTCAGTCATGGGTACAAACAAGGTCACCTTTGGAGTTATTCATAGCTGATAAGGAAGAGGTCCAAGAAAGATTAAACAAGGTTACCTTTGGAGTTATTCATAGCTGATAAGGAAGAGGTCCAAGAAAGATGTCAGTGGTATAAACAAGGTTACCTTTGAAGTTATTCATAGCTGATAAGGAAGAGGTCCAAGAAAGATTGAACAAGGTCACCTTTGGAGTTATTCATAGCTCATAAGGAAGAGGTCCAAGAAAGATGTCAGTGGTATAAACAAGGTCACCTTTGGAGTTATTCATAGCTGATAAGGAAGAGGTCCAAGAAAGATGTCAGTCGGTGGTATAAACAAGGTTACCTTTGGAGTTATTCATAGCTGATAAGGAAGAGGTCCAAGAAAGATGTCAGTCAGTGGTATAAACAAGGTTACCTTTGGAGTTATTCATAGCTGATAAGGAAGAGGTCCAAGAAATATGTCAGTCATGGGTACAAACAAGGTTACCTTTGGAGTTATTCATAGCTGATGAGGAATACGTCCAAGAAAGATGTCAGTGGTATAAACAAGGTTACCTTTGGAGTTATTCATAGCTGATAAGGAAGAGGTCCAAGAAAGATTGAACAAGGTTACCTTTGGAGTTATTCATAGCTGATGAGGAAGAGGTCCAAGAAAGATGTCAGTGGTATAAACAAGGTCACCTTTGGAGTTATTCATAGCTGATAAGGAAGAGGTCCAAGAAAGATTAAACAAGGTCACCTTTGGAGTTATTCATAGCTGATAAGGAAGAGGTCCAAGAAAGATGTCAGTGGTATAAACAAGGTCACCTTTGGAGTTATTCATAGCTGATAAGGAAGAGGTTCAAGAAAGATGTCAGTCGGTGGTATAAACAAGGTTACCTTTGGAGTTATTCATAGCTGATAAGGAAGAGGTCCAAGAAAGATGTCAGTCAGTGGTATAAACAAGGTTACCTTTGGAGTTATTCATAGCTGATAAGGAAGAGGTCGAAGAAATATGTCAGTCATGGGTACAAACAAGGTTACCTTTGGAGTTATTCATAGCTGATGAGGAAGAGGTCCAAGAAAGATGTCAGTCGGTGGTATAAACAAGGTTACCTTTGGAGTTATTCATAGCTGATAAGGAAGAGGTCCAAGAAAGATGTCAGTCAGTGGTATAAACAAGGTTACCTTTGGAGTTATTCATAGCTGATAAGGAAGAGGTCGAAGAAATATGTCAGTCATGGGTACAAACAAGGTTATCTTTGGAGTTATTCATAGCTGATAAGGAAGAGGTCCAAAAAAAGATGTCAGTCGGTGGTATAAACAAGGTTACCTTTGGAGTTATTCATAGCTGATAAGGAAGAGGTCTAAGAAAGATGTCAGTCGGTGGTATAAACAAGGTTACCTTTGGAGTTATTCATAGCTGATAAGTAAGAGTTCCAAGAAATATGTCAGTCATGGGTACAAACAAGGTTACCTTTGGAGTTATTCATAGCTGATAAGGAAGAGGTCCAAGAAAGATGTCAGTCGGTGGTATAAACAAGGTTACCTTTGGAGTTATTCATAGCTGATAAGGAAGAGGTCTAAGAAAGATGTCAGTCGGTGGTATAAACAAGGTTACCTTTGGAGTTATTCATAGCTGATAAGGAAGAGGTCTAAGAAAGATGTCAGTCGGTGGTATAAACAAGGTTACCTTTGGAGTTATGCATAGCTGATAAGGAAGAGGTCCAAGAAAGATTAAACAAGGTTACCTTTGGAGTTATTCATAACTGATAAGGAAGATGTCTAAGAAAGATGTCAGTCGGTGGTATAAACAAGGTTACCTTTGAGGTTATTCACAGCTGATAAGGAAGAGGTCTAAGAAAGATGTCAGTCGGTGGTATAAACAAGGTTACCTTTGGAGTTATTCATAGCTGATAAGGAAGAGGTCTAAGAAAGATGTCAGTCGGTGGTATAAACAAGGTTACCTTTGGAGTTATGCATAGCTGATAAGGAAGAGGTCCAAGAAAGATTAAACAAGGTTACCTTTGGAGTTATTCATAGCTGATAAGGAAGAGGTCCAAGAAAGATGTCAGTCGGTGGTATAAACAAGGTTACCTTTGGAGTTATTCATAGCTGATAAGGAAGAGGTCCAAGAAAGATGTCAGCCAGTGGTATAAACAAGGTTACCTTTGGAGTTATTCATAGCTGATAAGGAAGAGGTCCAAGAAATATGTCAGTCATGGGTACAAACAAGGTTATCTTTGGAGTTATTCATAGCTGATAAGGAAGAGGTCCAAAAAAGATGTCAGTCGGTGGTATAAACACGGTTTCCTTTGGAGTTATTCATAGCTGATAAGGAAGAGGTCCAAGAAAGATGTCATTCGGTGGTATAAACAAGGTTACCTTTGGAGTTATTCATAGCTGATAAGGAAGAGTTCCAAGAAATATGTCAGTCATGGGTACAAACAAGGTCACCTTTGGAGTTATTCATTGCTGATAAGGAAGAGGTCCAAGAAAGATTAAACAAGGTCACCTTTGGAGTTATTCATAGCTGATAAGGAAGAGGTCCAAGAAAGATTAAACAAGGTTACCTTTGAAGTTATTCATAGCTGATGAGGAAGAGGTCCAAGAAAGATGTCAGTGGTATAAACAAGGTTACCTTTGAAGTTATTCATAGCTGATAAGGAAGAGGTCCAAGAAAGATTAAACAAGGTCACCTTTGGAGTTATTCATAGCTGATAAGGAAGAGGTCCAAGAAAGATGTCAGTGGTATAAACAAGGTCACCTTTGGAGTTATTCATAGCTGATAAGGAAGAGGTTCAAGAAAGATGTTAGTCAGTGGTATAAACACGGTTACCTTTGGAGTTATTCATAGCTGATAAGGAAGAGGTCCAAGAAAGATGTCATTCGGTGGTATAAACAAGGTTACCTTTGGAGTTATTCATAGCTGATAAGGAAGAGTTCCAAGAAATATGTCAGTCATGGGTACAAACAAGGTCACCTTTGGAGTTATTCATTGCTGATAAGGAAGAGGTCCAAGAAAGATTAAACAAGGTCACCTTTGGAGTTATTCATAGCTGATAAGGAAGAGGTCCAAGAAAGATTAAACAAGGTTACCTTTGGAGTTATTCATAGCTGATGAGGAAGAGGTCCAAGAAAGATGTCAGTGGTATAAACAAGGTTACCTTTGAAGTTATTCATAGCTGATAAGGAAGAGGTCCAAGAAAGATGTCAGTGGTATAAACAAGGTCACCTTTGGAGTTATTCATAGCTGATAAGGAAGAGGTTCAAGAAAGATGTCAGTCGGTGGTATAAACAAGGTTACCTTTGGAGTTATTCATAGCTGATAAGGAAGAGGTCCAAGAAAGATGTCAGTCAGTGGTATAAACAAGGTTACCTTTGGAGTTATTCATAGCTGATAAGGAAGAGGTCGAAGAAATATGTCAGTCATGGGTACAAACAAGGTTACCTTTGGAGTTATTCATAGCTGATGAGGAAGAGGTCCAAGAAAGATGTCAGTCGGTGGTATAAACAAGGTTACCTTTGGAGTTATTCATAGCTGATAAGGAAGAGGTCCAAGAAAGATGTCAGTCAGTGGTATAAACAAGGTAACCTTTGGAGTTATTCATAGCTGATAAGGAAGAGGTCGAAGAAATATGTCAGTCATGGGTACAAACAAGGTTATCTTTGGAGTTATTCATAGCTGATAAGGAAGAGGTCCAAAAAAGATGTCAGTCGGTGGTATAAACAAGGTTACCTTTGGAGTTATTCATAGCTGATAAGGAAGAGGTCTAAGAAAGATGTCAGTCGGTGGTATAAACAAGGTTACCTTTGGAGTTATTCATAGCTGATAAGTAAGAGTTCCAAGAAATATGTCAGTCATGGGTACAAACAAGGTTACCTTTGGAGTTATTCATAGCTGATAAGGAAGAGGTCCAAGAAAGATGTCAGTCGGTGGTATAAACAAGGTTACCTTTGGAGTTATTCATAACTGATAAGGAAGAGGTCTAAGAAAGATGTCAGTCGGTGGTATAAACAAGGTTACCTTTGGAGTTATTCATAGCTGATAAGGAAGAGGTCTAAGAAAGATGTCAGTCAGTGGTATAAACAAGGTTACCTTTGGAGTTATGCATAGCTGATAAGGAAGAGGTCCAAGAAAGATTAAACAAGGTTACCTTTGGAGTTATTCATAACTGATAAGGAAGAGGTCTAAGAAAGATGTCAGTCGGTGGTATAAACAAGGTTACCTTTGAGGTTATTCATAGCTGATAAGGAACAGGTCTAAGAAAGATGTCAGTCGGTGGTATAAACAAGGTTACCTTTGGAGTTATTCATAGCTGATAAGGAAGAGGTCTAAGAAAGATGTCAGTCGGTGGTATAAACAAGGTTACCTTTGGAGTTATGCATAGCTGATAAGGAAGAGGTCCAAGAAAGATTAAACAAGGTTACCTTTGGAGTTATTCATAGCTGATAAGGAAGAGGTCCAAGAAAGATGTCAGTCGGTGGTATAAACAAGGTTACCTTTGGAGTTATTCATAGCTGATAAGGAAGAGGTCCAAGAAAGATGTCTGTCAGTGGTATAAACAAGGTTACCTTTGGAGTTATTCATAGCTGATAAGGAAGAGGTCCAAGAAATATGTCAGTCATGGGTACAAACAAGGTTATCTTTGGAGTTATTCATAGCTGATAAGGAAGAGGTCCAAGAAAGATGTCAGTCGGTGGTATAAACAAGGTTACCTTTGGAGTTATTCATAGCTGATAAGTAAGAGTTCCAAGAAATATGTCAGTCATGGGTACAAACAAGGTTACCTTTGGAATGATTCATAGCTGATAAGGAAGAGGTCCAAGAAAGATGTCAGTCGGTGGTATAAACAAGGTTACCTTTGGAGTTATTCATAACTGATAAGGAAGAGTTCCAAGAAATGTCAGTCGGTGGTATAAACAAGGTTACCTTTGGAGTTATTCATAGCTGATAAGGAAGAGGTCTAAGAAAGATGTCAGTCGGTGGTATAAACAAGGTTACCTTTGGAGTTATTCATAGCTGATAAGGACGAGTTCCAAGAAATATGTCAGTCATGGGTACAAACAAGGTCACCTTTGGAGTTATTCATAGCTGATAAGGAAGAGGTCCAAGAGAGATTAAACAAGGTCACCTTTGGAGTTATTCATAGCTGATAAGGAAGAGGTCCAAGAAAGATTAAACAATATCACCTTTGGAGTTATTCATAGCTGATAAGGAAGAGGTCCAAGAAAGATGTCAGTGGTATAAACAAGGTTACCTTTGAAGTTATTCATAGCTGATAAGGAAGAGGTCCAAGAAAGATTAAACAAGGTCACCTTTGGAGTTATTCATAGCTGATAAGGAAGAGGTCCAAGAAAGATTAAACAAGGTCACCTTTGGAGTTATTCATAGCTGATAAGGAAGAGGTCCAAGAAAGATGTCAGTCGGTGGTATAAACAAGGTTACCTTTGGAGTTATTCATAGCTGATCAGGAAGAGGTCCAAGAAAGATGTCAGTCGGTGGTATAAACAAGGTTACTTTTGGAGTTATTCAAAGCTGATAAGGAAGAGGTCTAAGAAAGATGTTAGTGGTATAAACAAGGTTACCTTTGGAGTTATTCATTGCTGATAAGGAAGAGGTCCAAGAAAGATGTCAGTCGGTGGTATAAACAAGGTTACCTTTGGAGTTATTCATAACTGATAAGGAAGAGTTCCAAGAAATGTCAGTCGGTGGTATAAACAAGGTTACCTTTGGAGTTATTCATAGCTGATAAGGAAGAGGTCCAAGAAAGACTAAACAAGGTCACCTTTGGAGTTATTCATAGCTGATATGGAAGAGGTCCAAGAAAGATGTCAGTGGTATAAACAAGGTTACCTTTGGAGTTATTCATAGCTGATAAGGAAGAGGTCCAAGAAAGATTAAACAAGGTCACCTTTGGAGTTATTCATAGCTGATAAGAAAGAGGTCCAAGAAAGATGTCAGTGGTATAAACAAGGTCACCTTTGGAGTTATTCATAGCTGATAAGGAAGAGGTCCAAGAAAGATTAAACAAGGTTACCTTTGGAGTTATTCATAGCTGATGAGGAAGAGGTCCAAGAAAGATGTCAGTGGTATAAACAAGGTTACCTTTGGAGTTATTCATAGCTGATAAGGAAGAGGTCCAAGAAAGATTAAACAAGGTTACCTTTGGAGTTATTCATAGCTGATGAGGAAGAGGTCCAAGAAAGATGTCAGTGGTATAAACAAGGTTACCTTTGGAGTTATTCATAGCTGATAAGGAAGAGGTCTAAGAAAGATGTCATTCGTTGGTATAAACAAGGTTACCTTTGGAGTTATTCATAGCTGATAAGGAAGAGGTCCAAGAAAGATGTCAGTCGGTGGTATAAACAAGGTTACCTTTGGAGTTATTTGTAGCTGATAAGGAAGAGGTCCAAGAAAGATTAAACAAGGTCACCTTTGGAGTTATTAATAGCTGATAAGTAGAGGTCCAAGAAAGATGTCAGTGGTATAAACAAGGTTACCTTTGGAGTTATTCATAGCTGATAAGGAAGAGGTCAAAGAAAGATTAAACAAGGTTACCTTTGGAGTTATTCATAGCTGATAAGGAAGAGGCCCAAGAAAGATGTCAGTCGGTGGTATAAACAAGGTTACCTTTGGAGTTATTCATAGCTGATAAGGAAGAGGTCCAAGAAAGATGTCAGTCGGTGGTATAAACAAGGTTACCTTTGGAGTTATTCATAGCTGATAAGGAAGAGGTCCAAGAAAGATGTCAGTCGGTGGTATAAACAAGGTTACGTTTGGAGTTATTCAAAGCTGATAAGGAAGAGGTCTAAGAAAGATGTTAGTGGTATAAACAAGGTTACCTTTGGAGTTATTCATTGCTGATAAGGAAGAGGTCCAAGAAAGATGTCAGTCGGTGGTATAAACAAGGTTACCTTTGGAGTTATTCATAACTGATAAGGAAGAGTTCCAAGAAATGTCAGTCGGTGGTATAAACAAGGTTACCTTTGGAGTTATTCATAGCTGATAAGGAAGAGGTCCAAGAAAGACTAAACAAGGTCACCTTTGGAGTTATTCATAGCTGATAAGGAAGAGGTCCAAGAAAGATGTCAGTCGGTGGTATAAACAAGGTTACCTTTGGAGTTGTTCATAGCTGATAAGGAAGAGGTCCAAGAAAGATGTTAGTCAGTGGTATAAACACGGTTACCTTTGGAGTTATTCATAGCTGATAAGGAAGAGGTCCAAGAAAGATGTCAGTCGGTGGTATAAACAAGGTTACCTTTGGAGTTATTCATAGCTGATAAGGAAGAGGTCTAAGAAAGATGTCAGTCGGTGGTATAAACAAGGTTACCTTTGGAGTTATTCATAGCTGATAAGGAAGAGGTCCAAGAAAGATTAAACTAGGTTACCTTTGGAGTTATTCATAGCTTGTAAGGAAGAGGTCCAAGAAAGATGTCAGTCGGTGGTATAAACAAGGTTACCTTTGGAGTTATTCATAGCTGATAAGGAAGAGGTCCAAGAAAGATGTCAGTCGGTGGTATAAACAAGGTTACCTTTGGAGTTATTCATAGCTTGTAAGGAAGAGGTCCAAGAAATATGTCAGTGGTAAAAACAAGGTTACCTTTGGAGTTATTCATTGCTGATAAGGAAGAGGTCCAAGAAAGATGTCAGTCGGTGGTATAAACAAGGTTACCTTTGGAGTTTTTCATAACTGATAAGGAAGAGTTCCAAGAAATGTCAGTCGGTGGTATAAACAAGGTTACCTTTGGAGTTATTCATAGCTGATAAGGAAGAGGTCCAAGAAAGACTAAACAAGGTCACCTTTGGAGTTATTCATAGCTGATAAGGAAGAGGTCCAAGAAAGATGTCAGTCGGTGGTATAAACAAGGTTACCTTTGGAGTTGTTCATAGCTGATAAGGAAGAGGTCCAAGAAAGATGTTAGTCAGTGGTATAAACACGGTTACCTTTGGAGTTATTCATAGCTGATAAGGAAGAGGTCCAAGAAAGATGTCAGTCGGTGGTATAAACAAGGTTACCTTTGGAGTTATTCATAGCTGATAAGGAAGGGGTCTAAGAAAGATTAAACAAGGTCACATTTGGAGTTATTCATAGCTGATAAGGAAGAGGTCCAAGAAAGATTAAACAAGGTTACCTTTGGAGTTATTCATAGCTGATAAGGAAGAGGTCCAAGAAAGATGTCAGTGGTATAAGCAAGGTTACCTTTGAAGTTATTCATAGCTGATAAGGAAGAGGTCCAAGAAAGATTAAACAAGGTCACCTTTGGAGTTATTCATAGCTCATAAGGAAGAGGTCCAAGAAAGATGTCAGTGGTATAAACAAGGTCACCTTTGGAGTTATTCATAGCTGATAAGGAAGAGGTCCAAGAAAGATGTCAGTCGGTGGTATAAACAAGGTTACCTTTGGAGTTATTCATAGCTGCTAAGGAAGAGGTCCAAGAAAGATGTCAGTCAGTGGTATAAACAAGGTTACCTTTGGAGTTATTCATAGCTGATAAGGAAGAGGTCCAAGAAATATGTCAGTCATGGGTACAAACAAGGTTACCTTTGGAGTTATTCATAGCTGATGAGGAAGAGGTCCAAGAAAGATGTCAGTGGTATAAACAAGGTTACCTTTGGAGTTATTCATAGCTGATAAGGAAGAGGTCCAAGAAAGATTGAACAAGGTTACCTTTGGAGTTATTCATAGCTGATGAGGAAGAGGTCCAAGAAAGAAGTCAGTGGTATAAACAAGGTCACCTTTGGAGTTATTCATAGCTGATAAGGAAGAGGTCTAAGAAAGATGTCAGTGGTATAAACAAGGTTACCTTTGGAGTTATTCATAACTGATAAGGAAGAGGTCCAAGAAAGATGTCAGTGGTATAAACAAGGTTACCTTTGGAGTTATTCATAGCTGATAAGGAAGAGGTCCAAGAAAGATGTCAGTGGTATAAACAAGGTTACCTTTGGAGTTATTCATAGCTGATAAGGAAGAGGTCCAAGAAAGATGTCAGTGGTATAAACAAGGTTACCTTTGGAGTTATTCATAGCTGATAAGGAAGAGGTCCAAGAAATATAAAACAAGGTTTCCTTTTGAGTTATTCATAGCTGATAAGGAAGAGGTCCAAGAAAGATGTCAGTGGTATAAACAAGGTTACCTTTGGAGTTATTCATAGCTGATAAGGAAGAGGTCCAAGAAAGATTAAACAAGGTTACTTTTGGAGTTATTCATAGCTGATAAGGAAGAGGTCCAAGAAATATGTCAGTCATGGGTACAAACAAGGTTACCTTTGGAGTTATTCATAGCTGATAAGGAAGAGGTCTAAGAAAGATGTCAGTCGGTGGTATAAACAAGGTTACCTTTGGAGTTATTCATAGCTGATAAGTAAGAGTTCCAAGAAATATGTCAGTCATGGGTACAAACAAGGTTACCTTTGGAGTTATTCATAGCTGATAAGGAAGAGGTCCAAGAAAGATGTCAGTCGGTGGTATAAACAAGGTTACCTTTGGAGTTATTCATAACTGATAAGGAAGAGGTCCAAGAAAGATGTCAGTCGGTGGTATAAGCAAGGTTACCTTTGGAGTTATTCATAGCTGATAAGGAAGAGGTCTAAGAAAGATGTCAGTCGGTGGTATAAACAAGGTTACCTTTGGAGTTATGCATAGCTGATAAGGAAGAGGTCCAAGAAAGATTAAACAAGGTTACCTTTGGAGTTATTCATAACTGATAAGGAAGAGGTCTAAGAAAGATGTCAGTCGGTGGTATAAACAAGGTTACCTTTGAGGTTATTCATAGCTGATAAGGAACAGGTCTAAGAAAGATGTCAGTCGGTGGTATAAACAAGGTTACCTTTGGAGTTATTCATAGCTGATAAGGAAGAGGTCTAAGAAAGATGTCAGTCGGTGGTATAAACAAGGTTACCTTTGGAGTTATGCATAGCTGATAAGGAAGAGGTCCAAGAAAGATTAAACAAGGTTACCTTTGGAGTTATTCATAGCTGATAAGGAAGAGGTCCAAGAAAGATGTCAGTCGGTGGTATAAACAAGGTTACCTTTGGAGTTATTCATAGCTGATAAGGAAGAGGTCCAAGAAAGATGTCTGTCAGTGGTATAAACAAGGTTACCTTTGGAGTTATTCATAGCTGATAAGGAAGAGGTCCAAGAAATATGTCAGTCATGGGTACAAACAAGGTTATCTTTGGAGTTATTCATAGCTGATAAGGAAGAGGTCTAAGAAAGATGTCAGTCGGTGGTATAAACAAGGTTACCTTTGGAGTTATTCATAGCTGATAAGTAAGAGTTCCAAGAAATATGTCAGTCATGGGTACAAACAAGGTTACCTTTGGAATGATTCATAGCTGATAAGGAAGAGGTCCAAGAAAGATGTCAGTCGGTGGTATAAACAAGGTTACCTTTGGAGTTATTCATAACTGATAAGGAAGAGTTCCAAGAAATGTCAGTCGGTGGTATAAACAAGGTTACCTTTGGAGTTATTCATAGCTGATAAGGAAGAGGTCTAAGAAAGATGTCAGTCGGTGGTATAAACAAGGTTACCTTTGGAGTTATTCATAGCTGATAAGGAAGAGGTCTAAGAAAGATGTCAGTCGGTGGTATAAACAAGGTTACCTTTGGAGTTATTCATAGCTGATAAGGACGAGTTCCAAGAAATATGTCAGTCATGGGTACAAACAAGGTCACCTTTGGAGTTATTCATAGCTGATAAGGAAGAGGTCCAAGAGAGATTAAACAAGGTCACCTTTGGAGTTATTCATAGCTGATAAGGAAGAGGTCCAAGAAAGATTAAACAATATCACCTTTGGAGTTATTCATAGCTGATAAGGAAGAGGTCCAAGAAAGATGTCAGTGGTATAAACAAGGTTACCTTTGAAGTTATTCATAGCTGATAAGGAAGAGGTCCAAGAAAGATTAAACAAGGTCACCTTTGGAGTTATTCATAGCTGATAAGGAAGAGGTCCAAGAAAGATTAAACAAGGTCACCTTTGGAGTTATTCATAGCTGATAAGGAAGAGGTCCAAGAAAGATGTCAGTCGGTGGTATAAACAAGGTTACCTTTGGAGTTATTCATAGCTGATCAGGAAGAGGTCCAAGAAAGATGTCAGTCGGTGGTATAAACAAGGTTACTTTTGGAGTTATTCAAAGCTGATAAGGAAGAGGTCTAAGAAAGATGTTAGTGGTATAAACAAGGTTACCTTTGGAGTTATTCATTGCTGATAAGGAAGAGGTCCAAGAAAGATGTCAGTCGGTGGTATAAACAAGGTTACCTTTGGAGTTATTCATAACTGATAAGGAAGAGTTCCAAGAAATGTCAGTCGGTGGTATAAACAAGGTTACCTTTGGAGTTATTCATAGCTGATAAGGAAGAGGTCCAAGAAAGACTAAACAAGGTCACCTTTGGAGTTATTCATAGCTGATAAGGAAGAGGTCCAAGAAAGATGTCAGTCGGTGGTATAAACAAGGTTACCTTTGGAGTTGTTCATAGCTGATAAGGAAGAGGTCCAAGAAAGATGTTAGTCAGTGGTATAAACACGGTTACCTTTGGAGTTATTCATAGCTGATAAGGAAGAGGTCCAAGAAAGGTGTCAGTCGGTGGTATAAACAAGGTTACCTTTGCAGTTATTCATAGCTGATAAGGAAGAGGTCTAAGAAAGATGTCAGTCGGTGGTATAAACAAGGTTACCTTTGGAGTTATTCATAGCTGATAAGGAAGAGGTCCAAGAAAGATTAAACAAGGTTACCTTTGGAGTTATTCATAGCTTGTAAGGAAGAGGTCCAAGAAAGATGTCAGTCGGTGGTATAAACAAGGTTACCTTTGGAGTTATTCATAGCTGATAAGGAAGAGGTCCAAGAAAGATGTCAGTCGGTGGTATAAACAAGGTTACCTTTGGAGTTATTCATAGCTTGTAAGGAAGAGGTCCAAGAAATATGTCAGTGGTAAAAACAAGGTTACCTTTGGAGTTATTAATAACTGATAAGGAAGAGGTCCAAGAAAGATGTCAGTCGGTGGTATAAACAAGGTTACCTTTGGAGTTTTTCATTACTGATAAGGAAGAGTTCCAAGAAATGTCAGTCGGTGGTATAAACAAGGTTACCTTTGGAGTTATTCATAGCTGATAAGGAAGAGGTCCAAGAAAGACTAAACAAGGTCACCTTTGGAGTTATTCAAAGCTGATAAGGAAGAGGTCCAAGAAAGATGTCAGTCGGTGGTATAAACAAGGTTACCTTTGGAGTTGTTCATAGCTGATAAGGAAGAGGTCCAAGAAAGATGTTAGTCAGTGGTATAAACACGGTTACCTTTGGAGTTATTCATAGCTGATAAGGAAGAGGTCCAAGAAAGATGTCAGTCGGTGGTATAAACAAGGTTACCTTTGGAGTTATTCATAGCTGATAAGGAAGAGGTCCAAGAAAGATGTCAGTCGGTGGTATAAACAAGGTTACCTTTGGAGTTATTCATAGCTGATAAGGAAGAGTTCCAAGAAATATGTCAGTCATGGGTACAAACAAGGTCACCTTTGGAGTTATTCATAGCTGATAAGGAAGAGGTCCAAGAAAGATTAAACAAGGTTACCTTTGGAGTTATTCATAGCTGATAAGGAAGAGGTCCAAGAAAGATGTCAGTGGTATAAACAAGGTTACCTTTGAAGTTATTCATAGCTGATAAGGAAGAGGTCCAAGAAAGATTGAACAAGGTCACCTTTGGAGTTATTCATAGCTCATAAGGAAGAGGTCCAAGAAAGATGTCAGTGGTATAAACAAGGTCACCTTTGGAGTTATTCATAGCTGATAAGGAAGAGGTCCAAGAAAGATGTCAGTCGGTGGTATAAACAAGGTTACCTTTGGAGTTATTCATAGCTGATAAGGAAGAGGTCCAAGAAAGATGTCAGTCAGTGGTATAAACAAGGTTACCTTTGGAGTTATTCATAGCTGATAAGGAAGAGGTCCAAGAAATATGTCAGTCATGGGTACAAACAAGGTTACCTTTGGAGTTATTCATAGCTGATGAGGAATACGTCCAAGAAAGATGTCAGTGGTATAAACAAGGTTACCTTTGGAGTTATTCATAGCTGATAAGGAAGAGGTCCAAGAAAGATTGAACAAGGTTACCTTTGGAGTTATTCATAGCTGATGAGGAAGAGGTCCAAGAAAGATGTCAGTGGTATAAACAAGGTCACCTTTGGAGTTATTCATAGCTGATAAGGAAGAGGTCCAAGAAAGATTAAACAAGGTCACCTTTGGAGTTATTCATAGCTGATAAGGAAGAGGTCCAAGAAAGATGTCAGTGGTATAAACAAGGTCACCTTTGGAGTTATTCATAGCTGATAAGGAAGAGGTTCAAGAAAGATGTCAGTCGGTGGTATAAACAAGGTTACCTTTGGAGTTATTCATAGCTGATAAGGAAGAGGTCCAAGAAAGATGTCAGTCAGTGGTATAAACAAGGTTACCTTTGGAGTTATTCATAGCTGATAAGGAAGAGGTCGAAGAAATATGTCAGTCATGGGTACAAACAAGGTTACCTTTGGAGTTATTCATAGCTGATGAGGAAGAGGTCCAAGAAAGATGTCAGTCGGTGGTATAAACAAGGTTACCTTTGGAGTTATTCATAGCTGATAAGGAAGAGGTCCAAGAAAGATGTCAGTCAGTGGTATAAACAAGGTTACCTTTGGAGTTATTCATAGCTGATAAGGAAGAGGTCGAAGAAATATGTCAGTCATGGGTACAAACAAGGTTATCTTTGGAGTTATTCATAGCTGATAAGGAAGAGGTCCAAAAAAAGATGTCAGTCGGTGGTATAAACAAGGTTACCTTTGGAGTTATTCATAGCTGATAAGGAAGAGGTCTAAGAAAGATGTCAGTCGGTGGTATAAACAAGGTTACCTTTGGAGTTATTCATAGCTGATAAGTAAGAGTTCCAAGAAATATGTCAGTCATGGGTACAAACAAGGTTACCTTTGGAGTTATTCATAGCTGATAAGGAAGAGGTCCAAGAAAGATGTCAGTCGGTGGTATAAACAAGGTTACCTTTGGAGTTATTCATAACTGATAAGGAAGAGGTCTAAGAAAGATGTCAGTCGGTGGTATAAACAAGGTTACCTTTGGAGTTATTCATAGCTGATAAGGAAGAGGTCTAAGAAAGATGTCAGTCGGTGGTATAAACAAGGTTACCTTTGGAGTTATGCATAGCTGATAAGGAAGAGGTCCAAGAAAGATTAAACAAGGTTACCTTTGGAGTTATTCATAACTGATAAGGAAGATGTCTAAGAAAGATGTCAGTCGGTGGTATAAACAAGGTTACCTTTGAGGTTATTCATAGCTGATAAGGAAGAGGTCTAAGAAAGATGTCAGTCGGTGGTATAAACAAGGTTACCTTTGGAGTTATTCATAGCTGATAAGGAAGAGGTCTAAGAAAGATGTCAGTCGGTGGTATAAACAAGGTTACCTTTGGAGTTATGCATAGCTGATAAGGAAGAGGTCCAAGAAAGATTAAACAAGGTTACCTTTGGAGTTATTCATAGCTGATAAGGAAGAGGTCCAAGAAAGATGTCAGTCGGTGGTATAAACAAGGTTACCTTTGGAGTTATTCATAGCTGATAAGGAAGAGGTCCAAGAAAGATGTCAGCCAGTGGTATAAACAAGGTTACCTTTGGAGTTATTCATAGCTGATAAGGAAGAGGTCCAAGAAATATGTCAGTCATGGGTACAAACAAGGTTATCTTTGGAGTTATTCATAGCTGATAAGGAAGAGGTCCAAAAAAGATGTCAGTCGGTGGTATAAACACGGTTACCTTTGGAGTTATTCATAGCTGATAAGGAAGAGGTCCAAGAAAGATGTCATTCGGTGGTATAAACAAGGTTACCTTTGGAGTTATTCATAGCTGATAAGGAAGAGTTCCAAGAAATATGTCAGTCATGGGTACAAACAAGGTCACCTTTGGAGTTATTCATTGCTGATAAGGAAGAGGTCCAAGAAAGATTAAACAAGGTCACCTTTGGAGTTATTCATAGCTGATAAGGAAGAGGTCCAAGAAAGATTAAACAAGGTTACCTTTGGAGTTATTCATAGCTGATGAGGAAGAGGTCCAAGAAAGATGTCAGTGGTATAAACAAGGTTACCTTTGAAGTTATTCATAGCTGATAAGGAAGAGGTCCAAGAAAGAATAAACAAGGTCACCTTTGGAGTTATTCATAGCTGATAAGGAAGAGGTCCAAGAAAGATGTCAGTGGTATAAACAAGGTCACCTTTGGAGTTATTCATAGCTGATAAGGAAGAGGTTCAAGAAAGATGTTAGTCAGTGGTATAAACACGGTTACCTTTGGAGTTATTCATAGCTGATAAGGAAGAGGTCCAAGAAAGATGTCATTCGGTGGTATAAACAAGGTTACCTTTGGAGTTATTCATAGCTGATAAGGAAGAGTTCCAAGAAATATGTCAGTCATGGGTACAAACAAGGTCACCTTTGGAGTTATTCATTGCTGATAAGGAAGAGGTCCAAGAAAGATTAAACAAGGTCACCTTTGGAGTTATTCATAGCTGATAAGGAAGAGGTCCAAGAAAGATTAAACAAGGTTACCTTTGGAGTTATTCATAGCTGATGAGGAAGAGGTCCAAGAAAGATGTCAGTGGTATAAACAAGGTTACCTTTGAAGTTATTCATAGCTGATAAGGAAGAGGTCCAAGAAAGATTAAACAAGGTCACCTTTGGAGTTATTCATAGCTGATAAGGAAGAGGTCCAAGAAAGATGTCAGTGGTATAAACAAGGTCACCTTTGGAGTTATTCATAGCTGATAAGGAAGAGGTTCAAGAAAGATGTCAGTCGGTGGTATAAACAAGGTTACCTTTGGAGTTATTCATAGCTGATAAGGAAGAGGTCCAAGAAAGATGTCAGTCAGTGGTATAAACAAGGTTACCTTTGGAGTTATTCATAGCTGATAAGGAAGAGGTCGAAGAAATATGTCAGTCATGGGTACAAACAAGGTTACCTTTGGAGTTATTCATAGCTGATGAGGAAGAGGTCCAAGAAAGATGTCAGTCGGTGGTATAAACAAGGTTACCTTTGGAGTTATTCATAGCTGATAAGGAAGAGGTCCAAGAAAGATGTCAGTCAGTGGTATAAACAAGGTTACCTTTGGAGTTATTCATAGCTGATAAGGAAGAGGTCGAAGAAATATGTCAGTCATGGGTACAAACAAGGTTATCTTTGGAGTTATTCATAGCTGATAAGGAAGAGGTCCAAAAAAGATGTCAGTCGGTGGTATAAACAAGGTTACCTTTGGAGTTATTCATAGCTGATAAGGAAGAGGTCTAAGAAAGATGTCAGTCGGTGGTATAAACAAGGTTACCTTTGGAGTTATTCATAGCTGATAAGTAAGAGTTCCAAGAAATATGTCAGTCATGGGTACAAACAAGGTTACCTTTGGAGTTATTCATAGCTGATAAGGAAGAGGTCCAAGAAAGATGTCAGTCGGTGGTATAAACAAGGTTACCTTTGGAGTTATTCATAACTGATAAGGAAGAGGTCTAAGAAAGATGTCAGTCGGTGGTATAAACAAGGTTACCTTTGGAGTTATTCATAGCTGATAAGGAAGAGGTCTAAGAAAGATGTCAGTCGGTGGTATAAACAAGGTTACCTTTGGAGTTATGCATAGCTGATAAGGAAGAGGTCCAAGAAAGATTAAACAAGGTTACCTTTGGAGTTATTCATAACTGATAAGGAAGAGGTCTAAGAAAGATGTCAGTCGGTGGTATAAACAAGGTTACCTTTGAGGTTATTCATAGCTGATAAGGAACAGGTCTAAGAAAGATGTCAGTCGGTGGTATAAACAAGGTTACCTTTGGAGTTATTCATAGCTGATAAGGAAGAGGTCTAAGAAAGATGTCAGTCGGTGGTATAAACAAGGTTACCTTTGGAGTTATGCATAGCTGATAAGGAAGAGGTCCAAGAAAGATTAAACAAGGTTACCTTTGGAGTTATTCATAGCTGATAAGGAAGAGGTCCAAGAAAGATGTCAGTCGGTGGTATAAACAAGGTTACCTTTGGAGTTATTCATAGCTGATAAGGAAGAGGTCCAAGAAAGATGTCTGTCAGTGGTATAAACAAGGTTACCTTTGGAGTTATTCATAGCTGATAAGGAAGAGGTCCAAGAAATATGTCAGTCATGGGTACAAACAAGGTTATCTTTGGAGTTATTCATAGCTGATAAGGAAGAGGTCTAAGAAAGATGTCAGTCGGTGGTATAAACAAGGTTACCTTTGGAGTTATTCATAGCTGATAAGTAAGAGTTCCAAGAAATATGTCAGTCATGGGTACAAACAAGGTTACCTTTGGAGTTATTCATAGCTGATAAGGAAGAGGTCCAAGAAAGATGTCAGTCGGTGGTATAAACAAGGTTACCTTTGGAGTTATTCATAACTGATAAGGAAGAGTTCCAAGAAATGTCGGTCGGTGGTATAAACAAGGTTACCTTTGGAGTTATTCATAGCTGATAAGGAAGAGGTCTAAGAAAGATGTCAGTCGGTGGTATAAACAAGGTTACCTTTGGAGTTATTCATAGCTGATAAGGAAGAGGTCTAAGAAAGATGTCAGTCGGTGGTATAAACAAGGTTACCTTTGGAGTTATTCATAGCTGATAAGGAAGAGTTCCAAGAAATATGTCAGTCATGGGTACAAACAAGGTCACCTTTGGAGTTATTCATAGCTGATAAGGAAGAGGTCCAAGAGAGATTAAACAAGGTCACCTTTGGAGTTATTCATAGCTGATAAGGAAGAGGTCCAAGAAAGATTAAACAATATCACCTTTGGAGTTATTCATAGCTGATAAGGAAGAGGTCCAAGAAAGATGTCAGTGGTATAAACAAGGTTACCTTTGAAGTTATTCATAGCTGATAAGGAAGAGGTCCAAGAAAGATTAAACAAGGTCACCTTTGGAGTTATTCATAGCTGATAAGGAAGAGGTCCAAGAAAGATTAAACAAGGTCACCTTTGGAGTTATTCATAGCTGATAAGGAAGAGGTCCAAGAAAGATGTCAGTCGGTGGTATAAACAAGGTTACCTTTGGAGTTATTCATAGCTGATAAGGAAGAGGTCCAAGAAAGATGTCAGTCGGTGGTATAAACAAGGTTACCTTTGGAGTTATTCATAGCTGATCAGGAAGAGGTCCAAGAAAGATGTCAGTCGGTGGTGTAAACAAGGTTACTTTTGGAGTTATTCAAAGCTGATAAGGAAGAGGTCTAAGAAAGATGTTAGTGGTATAAACAAGGTTACCTTTGGAGTTATTCATTGCTGATAAGGAAGAGGTCCAAGAAAGATGTCAGTCGGTGGTATAAACAAGGTTACCTTTGGAGTTATTCATAACTGATAAGGAAGAGTTCCAAGAAATGTCAGTCGGTGGTATAAACAAGGTTACCTTTGGAGTTATTCATAGCTGATAAGGAAGAGGTCCAAGAAAGACTAAACAAGGTCACCTTTGGAGTTATTCATAGCTGATAAGGAAGAGGTCCAAGAAAGATGTCAGTCGGTGGTATAAACAAGGTTACCTTTGGAGTTGTTCATAGCTGATAAGGAAGAGGTCCAAGAAAGATGTTAGTCAGTGGTATAAACACGGTTACCTTTGGAGTTATTCATAGCTGATAAGGAAGAGGTCCAAGAAAGGTGTCAGTCGGTGGTATAAACAAGGTTACCTTTGCAGTTATTCATAGCTGATAAGGAAGAGGTCTAAGAAAGATGTCAGTCGGTGGTATAAACAAGGTTACCTTTGGAGTTATTCATAGCTGATAAGGAAGAGGTCCAAGAAAGATTAAACAAGGTTACCTTTGGAGTTATTCATAGCTTGTAAGGAAGAGGTCCAAGAAAGATGTCAGTCGGTGGTATAAACAAGGTTACCTTTGGAGTTATTCATAGCTGATAAGGAAGAGGTCCAAGAAAGATGTCAGTCGGTGGTATAAACAAGGTTACCTTTGGAGTTATTCATAGCTTGTAAGGAAGAGGTCCAAGAAATATGTCAGTGGTAAAAACAAGGTTACCTTTGGAGTTATTCATAACTGATAAGGAAGAGGTCCAAGAAAGATGTCAGTCGGTGGTATAAACAAGGTTACCTTTGGAGTTTTTCATTACTGATAAGGAAGAGTTCCAAGAAATGTCAGTCGGTGGTATAAACAAGGTTACCTTTGGAGTTATTCATAGCTGATAAGGAAGAGGTCCAAGAAAGACTAAACAAGGTCACCTTTGGAGTTATTCATAGCTGATAACGAAGAGGTCCAAGAAAGATGTCAGTCGGTGGTATAAACAAGGTTACCTTTGGAGTTGTTCATAGCTGATAAGGAAGAGGTCCAAGAAAGATGTTAGTCAGTGGTATAAACACGGTTACCTTTGGAGTTATTCATAGCTGATAAGGAAGAGGTCCAAGAAAGATGTCAGTCGGTGGTATAAACAAGGTTACCTTTGGAGTTATTCATAGCTGATAAGGAAGAGGTCTAAGAAAGATGTCAGTCGGTGGTATAAACAAGGTTACCTTTGGAGTTATTCATAGCTGATAAGGAAGAGTTCCAAGAAATATGTCAGTCATGGGTACAAACAAGGTCACCTTTGGAGTTATTCATAGCTGATAAGGAAGAGGTCCAAGAAAGATTAAACAAGGTTACCTTTGGAGTTATTCATAGCTGATAAGGAAGAGGTCCAAGAAAGATGTCAGTGGTATAAACAAGGTTACCTTTGAAGTTATTAATAGCTGATAAGGAAGAGGTCCAAGAAAGATTGAACAAGGTCACCTTTGGAGTTATTCATAGCTCATAAGGAAGAGGTCCAAGAAAGATGTCAGTGGTATAAACAAGGTCACCTTTGGAGTTATTCATAGCTGATAAGGAAGAGGTCCAAGAAAGATGTCAGTCGGTGGTATAAACAAGGTTACCTTTGGAGTTATTCATAGCTGATAAGGAAGAGGTCCAAGAAAGATGTCAGTCAGTGGTATAAACAAGGTTACCTTTGGAGTTATTCATAGCTGATAAGGAAGAGGTCCAAGAAATATGTCAGTCATGGGTACAAACAAGGTTACCTTTGGAGTTATTCATAGCTGATGAGGAATACGTCCAAGAAAGATGTCAGTGGTATAAACAAGGTTACCTTTGGAGTTATTCATAGCTGATAAGGAAGAGGTCCAAGAAAGATTGAACAAGGTTACCTTTGGAGTTATTAATAGCTGATGAGGAAGAGGTCCAAGAAAGATGTCAGTGGTATAAACAAGGTCACCTTTGGAGTTATTCATAGCTGATAAGGAAGAGGTCCAAGAAAGATTAAACAAGGTCACCTTTGGAGTTATTCATAGCTGATAAGGAAGAGGTCCAAGAAAGATGTCAGTGGTATAAACAAGGTCACCTTTGGAGTTATTCATAGCTGATAAGGAAGAGGTTCAAGAAAGATGTCAGTCGGTGGTATAAACAAGGTTACCTTTGGAGTTATTCATAGCTGATAAGGAAGAGGTCCAAGAAAGATGTCAGTCAGTGGTATAAACAAGGTTACCTTTGGAGTTATTCATAGCTGATAAGGAAGAGGTCGAAGAAATATGTCAGTCATGGGTACAAACAAGGTTACCTTTGGAGTTATTCATAGCTGATGAGGAAGAGGTCCAAGAAAGATGTCAGTCGGTGGTATAAACAAGGTTACCTTTGGAGTTATTCATAGCTGATAAGGAAGAGGTCCAAGAAAGATGTCAGTCGGTGGTATAAACAAGGTTACCTTTGGAGTTATTCATAGCTGATAAGGAAGAGGTCGAAGAAATATGTCAGTCATGGGTACAAACAAGGTTATCTTTGGAGTTATTCATAGCTGATAAGGAAGAGGTCCAAAAAAAGATGTCAGTCGGTGGTATAAACAAGGTTACCTTTGGAGTTATTCATAGCTGATAAGGAAGAGGTCTAAGAAAGATGTCAGTCGGTGGTATAAACAAGGTTACCTTTGGAGTTATTCATAGCTGATAAGTAAGAGTTCCAAGAAATATGTCAGTCATGGGTACAAACAAGGTTACCTTTGGAGTTATTCATAGCTGATAAGGAAGAGGTCCAAGAAAGATGTCAGTCGGTGGTATAAACAAGGTTACCTTTGGAGTTATTCATAACTGATCAGGAAGAGGTCTAAGAAAGATGTCAGTCGGTGGTATAAACAAGGTTACCTTTGGAGTTATTCATAGCTGATAAGGAAGAGGTCTAAGAAAGATGTCAGTCGGTGGTATAAACAAGGTTACCTTTGGAGTTATGCATAGCTGATAAGGAAGAGGTCCAAGAAAGATTAAACAAGGTTACCTTTGGAGTTATTCATAACTGATAAGGAAGATGTCTAAGAAAGATGTCAGTCGGTGGTATAAACAAGGTTACCTTTGAGGTTATTCACAGCTGATTAGGAAGAGGTCTAAGAAAGATGTCAGTCGGTGGTATAAACAAGGTTACCTTTGGAGTTATTCATAGCTGATAAGGAAGAGGTCTAAGAAAGATGTCAGTCGGTGGTATAAACAAGGTTACCTTTGGAGTTATGCATAGCTGATAAGGAAGAGGTCCAAGAAAGATTAAACAAGGTTACCTTTGGAGTTATTCATAGCTGATCAGGAAGAGGTCCAAGAAAGATGTCAGTCGGTGGTATAAACAAGGTTACTTTTGGAGTTATTCAAAGCTGATAAGGAAGAGGTCTAAGAAAGATGTTAGTGGTATAAACAAGGTTACCTTTGGAGTTATTCATTGCTGATAAGGAAGAGGTCCAAGAAAGATGTCAGTCGGTGGTATAAACAAGGTTACCTTTGGAGTTATTCATAACTGATAAGGAAGAGTTCCAAGAAATGTCAGTCGGTGGTATAAACAAGGTTACCTTTGGAGTTATTCATAGCTGATAAGGAAGAGGTCCAAGAAAGACTAAACAAGGTCACCTTTGGAGTTATTCATAGCTGATAAGGAAGAGGTCCAAGAAAGATGTCAGTCGGTGGTATAAACAAGGTTACCTTTGGAGTTGTTCATAGCTGATAAGGAAGAGGTCCAAGAAAGATGTTAGTCAGTGGTATAAACACGGTTACCTTTGGAGTTATTCATAGCTGATAAGGAAGAGGTCCAAGAAAGGTGTCAGTCGGTGGTATAAACAAGGTTACCTTTGCAGTTATTCATAGCTGATAAGGAAGAGGTCTAAGAAAGATGTCAGTCGGTGGTATAAACAAGGTTACCTTTGGAGTTATTCATAGCTGATAAGGAAGAGGTCCAAGAAAGATTAAACAAGGTTACCTTTGGAGTTATTCATAGCTTGTAAGGAAGAGGTCCAAGAAAGATGTCAGTCGGTGGTATAAACAAGGTTACCTTTGGAGTTATTCATAGCTGATAAGGAAGAGGTCCAAGAAAGATGTCAGTCGGTGGTATAAACAAGGTTACCTTTGGAGTTATTCATAGCTTGTAAGGAAGAGGTCCAAGAAATATGTCAGTGGTAAAAACAAGGTTACCTTTGGAGTTATTCATAACTGATAAGGAAGAGGTCCAAGAAAGATGTCAGTCGGTGGTATAAACAAGGTTACCTTTGGAGTTTTTCATTACTGATAAGGAAGAGTTCCAAGAAATGTCAGTCGGTGGTATAAACAAGGTTACCTTTGGAGTTATTCATAGCTGATAAGGAAGAGGTCCAAGAAAGACTAAACAAGGTCACCTTTGGAGTTATTCATAGCTGATAAGGAAGAGGTCCAAGGAAGATGTCAGTCGGTGGTATAAACAAGGTTACCTTTGGAGTTGTTCATAGCTGATAAGGAAGAGGTCCAAGAAAGATGTTAGTCAGTGGTATAAACACGGTTACCTTTGGAGTTATTCATAGCTGATAAGGAAGAGGTCCAAGAAAGATGTCAGTCGGTGGTATAAACAAGGTTACCTTTGGAGTTATTCATAGCTGATAAGGAAGAGGTCTAAGAAAGATGTCAGTCGGTGGTATAAACAAGGTTACCTTTGGAGTTATTCATAGCTGATAAGGAAGAGTTCCAAGAAATATGTCAGTCATGGGTACAAACAAGGTCACCTTTGGAGTTATTCATAGCTGATAAGGAAGAGGTCCAAGAAAGATTAAACAAGGTTACCTTTGGAGTTATTCATAGCTGATAAGGAAGAGGTCCAAGAAAGATGTCAGTGGTATAAACAAGGTTACCTTTGAAGTTATTCATCGCTGATAAGGAAGAGGTCCAAGAAAGATTAAACAAGGTCACCTTTGGAGTTATTCATAGCTCATAAGGAAGAGGTCCAAGAAAGATGTAAGTGGTATAAACAAGGTCACCTTTGGAGTTATTCATAGCTGATAAGGAAGAGGTCCAAGAAAGATGTCAGTCGGTGGTATAAACAAGGTTACCTTTGGAGTTATTCATAGCTGATAAGGAAGAGGTCCAAGAAAGATGTCAGTCAGTGGTATAAACAAGGTTACCTTTGGAGTTATTCATAGCTGATAAGGAAGAGGTCCAAGAAATATGTCAGTCATGGGTACAAACAAGGTTACCTTTGGAGTTATTCATAGCTGATGAGGAAGAGGTCCAAGAAAGATGTCAGTGGTATAAACAAGGTTACCTTTGGAGTTATTCATAGCTGATAAGGAAGAGGTCCAAGAAAGATTGAACAAGGTTACCTTTGGAGTTATTCATAGCTGATGAGGAAGAGGTCCAAGAAAGATGTCAGTGGTATAAACAAGGTCACCTTTGGAGTTATTCATAGCTGATAAGGAAGAGGTCCAAGAAAGATGTCAGTGGTATAAACAAGGTTACCTTTGGAGTTATTCATAACTGATAAGGAAGAGGTCCAAGAAAGATGTCAGTGGTATAAACAAGGTTACCTTTGGAGTTATTCATAGCTGATAAGGAAGAGGTCCAAGAAAGATGTCAGTGGTATAAACAAGGTTACCTTTGGAGTTATTCATAGCTGATAAGGAAGAGGTCCAAGAAAGATGTCAGTGGTATAAACAAGGTTACCTTTGGAGTTATTCATAGCTGATAAGGAAGAGGTCCAAGAAAGATAAAACAAGGTTTCCTTTTGAGTTATTCATAGCTGATAAGGAAGAGGTCCAAGAAAGATGTCAGTGGTATAAACAAGGTTACCTTTGGAGTTATTCATAGCTGATAAGGAAGAGGTCCAAGAAAGATTAAACAAGGTTACCTTTGGAGTTATTCATAGCTGATAAGGAAGAGGTCCAAGAAAGATTAAACAAGGTTACCTTTGGAGTTATTCATAGCTGATCAGGAAGAGGTCTAAGAAAGATGTCAGTCGGTGGTATAAACAAGGTTACCTTTGGAGTTATTCATAGCTGATAAGGAAGAGGTCTAAGAAAGATGTCAGTCGGTGGTATAAACAAGGTTACCTTTGGAGTTATGCATAGCTGATAAGGAAGAGGTCCAAGAAAGATTAAACAAGGTTACCTTTGGAGTTATTCATAACTGATAAGGAAGAGGTCCAAGAAAGATGTCAGTGGTATAAACAAGGTTACCTTTGAAGTTATTCATAGCTGATCAGGAAGAGGTCCAAGAAAGATGTCAGTCGATGGTATAAACAAGGTTACCTTTGGAGTTATTCATAGCTGATAAGGAAGAGTTCCAAGAAATATGTCAGTCGGTGGTATAAACAAGGTTACCTTTGGAGTTATTCATAGCTGATAAGGAAGAGGTCTAAGAAAGATGTCAGTCGGTGGTATAAACAAGGTTACCTTTGGAGTTATTCATAGCTGATAAGGAAGAGTTCCAAGAAATATGTCAGTCGGTGGTATAAACAAGGTTACCTTTGGAGTTATTCATAGCTGATAAGGAAGACTTCCAAGAAAGATGTCAGTGGTATAAACAAGGTTACCTTTGGAGTTATTCATAGCTGATAAGGAATAGTTCCAAGAAAGATGTCAGTGGTATAAACAAGGTTACCTTTGGAGTTATTAATAGCTGATAAGGAAGAGGTCCAAGAAAGATTAAACAAGGTCACCTTTGGAGTTATTCATAGCTGATAAGGAAGAGGTCCAAGAAAGTTGTCAGTGGTATAAACAAGGTCACCTTTGGAGTTATTCATAGCTGATAAAGAAGAGGTCTAAGAAAGATGTCAGTCGGTGGTATAAACAAGGTTACCTTTGGAGTTATTCATAGCTGATAAGGAAGAGGTCCAAGAAAGATGTCAGTCGGTGGTATAAACAAGGTTACCTTTGGAGTTATTCATAGCTGATAAGGAAGAGGTCTAAGAAAGATGTCAGTGGTATAAACAAGGTTACCTTTGGAGTTATTCATAGCTGATAAGGAAGAGGTCCAAGAAAGATGTCAGTGGTATAAACAAGGTTACCTTTGGAGTTATTCATAGCTGATAAGGAAGAGGTCCAAGAAAGATGTCAGTGGTATAAACAAGGTTACCTTTGGAGTTATTCATAGCTGATAAGGAAGAGGTCCACGAAAGATGTCAGTGGTATAAACAAGGTTACCTTTGGAGTTATTCATAGCTGATAAGGAAGAGGTCCAAGAAAAATTAAACAAGGCTTCCTTTTGAGTTATTCATAGCTGATAAGGAAGAGGTCCAAGAAAGATGTCAATGGTATAAACAAGGTTACCTTTGGAGTTATTCATAGCTGATAAGGAAGAGGTCCAAGAAAGATTAAACAAGGTTACCTTTGGAGTTATTCATAGCTGATAAGGAAGAGGTCCAAGAAAGATGTCAGTCGGTGGTATAAACAAGGTTACCTTTGGAGTTATTCATAGCTGATAAGGAAGAGGTCTAAGAAAGATGTCAGTGGTATAAACAAGGTTACCTTTGGACTTATTCATAGCTGATAAGGAAGAAGTCCAAGAAAGATGTCAGTCGGTGGTATAAACAAGGTTACCTTTGGAGTTATTCATAGCTGATAAGGAAGAGGTCCAAGAGAGATGTCATTCGTTGGTATAAACAAGGTTACCTTTGGAGTTATTCATAGCTGATAAGGAAGAGGTCCAAGAAAGATGTCAGTCGGTGGTATAAACAAGGTTACCTTTGGAGTTATTTGTAGCTGATAAGGAAGAGGTCCAAGAAAGATTAAACAAGGTCACCTTTGGAGTTATTCATAGCTGATAAGTAGAGGTCCAAGAAAGATGTCAGTGGTATAAACAAGGTTACCTTTGGAGTTATTCATAGCTGATAAGGAAGAGGTCCAAGAAAAATTAAACAAGGTTACCTTTGGAGTTATTCATAGCTGATAAGGAAGAGGTCCAAGAGAGATGTCAGTCAGTGGTATAAACAAGGTTACCTTTGGAGTTATTCATAGCAGATAAGGAAGAGGTCCAAGAAAGATGTCATTCAGTGGTATAAACAAGGTCACCTTTGGAGTTATTCATAGCTGATAAGGAAGAGTTCCAAGAAATATGTCAGTCGGTGGTATCAACAAGGTTACCTTTGGAGTTATTCATAGCTGATAAGGAAGAGGTCTAAGAAAGATGTCAGTCGGTGGTATAAACAAGGTTACCTTTGGAGTTATTCATAGCTGATAAGGAAGAGTTCCAAGAAATATGTCAGTCATGGGTACAAACAAGGTCACCTTTGGAGTTATTCATTGCTGATAAGGAAGAAGTCCAAGAAAGATTAAACAATGTCACCTTTGGAGTTATTCATAGCTGATAAGGAAGAGGTCCAAGAAAGATTAAACAAGGTTACCTTTGGAGTTATTCATAGCTGATAAGGAAGAGGTCCAAGAAAGATGTCAGTGGTATAAACAAGGTTACCTTTGAAGTTATTCATAGCTGATAAGGAAGAGGTCCAAGAAAGATTAAACAAGGTCACCTTTGGAGTTATTCATAGCTGATAAGGAAGAGGTCCAAGAAAGATGTCAGTGGTATAAACAAGGTCACCTTTGGAGTTATTCATAGCTGATAAGGAAGAGGTTCAAGAAAGATGTCAGTCGGTGGTATAAACAAGGTTACCTTTGGAGTTATTCATAGCTAATAAGGAAGAGGTCCAAGAAAGATGTCAGTCAGTGGTATAAACAAGGTTACCTTTGGAGTTATTCATAGCTGATAAGGAAGAGGTCTAAGAAAGATGTCAGTCGGTGGTATAAACAAGGTTACCTTTGGAGTTATTCATAGCTGATAAGGAAGAGGTCCAAGAAAGATTAAACAAGGTTACCTTTGGAGTTATTCATAGCTGATAAGGAAGAGGTCCAAGAAAGATGTCAGTCGGTGGTATAAACAAGGTTACCTTTGGAGTTATTCATAGCTGATAAGGAAGAGGTCCAAGAAAGATGTCAGTCAGTGGTATAAACAAGGTTACCTTTGGAGTTATTCATAGCTGATAAGGAAGAGGTCGAAGAAATATGTCAGTCATGGGTACAAACAAGGTTATCTTTGGAGTTATTCATAGCTGATAAGGAAGAGGTCCAAAAAAGATGTCAGTCGGTGGTATAAACAAGGTTACCTTTGGAGTTATTCATAGCTGATAAGGAAGAGGTCTAAGAAAGATGTCAGTCGGTGGTATAAACAAGGTTACCTTTGGAGTTATTCATAGCTGATAAGTAAGAGTTCCAAGAAATATGTCAGTCATGGGTACAAACAAGGTTACCTTTGGAGTTATTCATAGCTGATAAGGAAGAGGTCCAAGAAAGATGTCAGTCGGTGGTATAAACAAGGTTACCTTTGGAGTTATTCATAACTGATAAGGAAGAGTTCCAAGAAATGTCAGTCGGTGGTATAAACAAGGTTACCTTTGGAGTTATTCATAGCTGATAACGAAGAGGTCTAAGAAAGATGTCAGTCGGTGGTATAAACAAGGTTACCTTTGGAGTTATTCATAGCTGATAAGGAAGAGGTCTAAGAAAGATGTCAGTCGGTGGTATAAACAAGGTTACCTTTGGAGTTATTCATAGCTGATAAGGAAGAGTTCCAAGAAATATGTCAGTCATGGGTACAAACAAGGTCACCTTTGGAGTTATTCATAGCTGATAAGGAAGAGGTCCAATAGAGATTAAACAAGGTCACCTTTGGAGTTATTCATAGCTGATAAGGAAGAGGTCCAAGAAAGATTAAACAATATCACCTTTGGAGTTATTCATAGCTGATAAGGAAGAGGTCCAAGAAAGATGTCAGTGGTATAAACAAGGTTACCTTTGAAGTTATTCATAGCTGATAAGGAAGAGGTCCAAGAAAGATTAAACAAGGTCACCTTTGGAGTTATTCATAGCTGATAAGGAAGAGGTCCAAGAAAGATTAAACAAGGTCACCTTTGGAGTTATTCATAGCTGATAAGGAAGAGGTCCAAGAAAGATGTCAGTGGTATAAACAAGGTAACATTTGGAGTTATTCAGAGGATTTTAAGAAGTTACCTTCAGGTATTTTTAATAGGATCATTCTCCGTAATGTTCATCTTTTAATTCCAGTTTAAAAATGTGTCAAGGACCATCATATGATCATTTGGCCATAAGTAAAATCTATCAACTACTTGAGGATAACTGCTTAATATATATGTTAATATGAGATTTTGTTATCTGTGAACTGCAGCACAAGGCTTTTTATTTAACAGTCAATAGCAAAAACATTGTGTTTGATATTATGGGGCTCCACTCTTGATACCACCGCATAGTCAAAGTACTGAAATTCTGGGATATTTATGAAATTATATTTAATTAAAAATTCAACTAAATGGTATAAAAACTGGATCAAACTTTAGACACTATAAACTACTGAGAGATGAAACACAAAATATTTGTTGTCATAAAATTAAATAGGTCATATCGTACCCGACATGCTGATGTAAGGAATTTCTGTAAGGTTTACGATAGCTCAGGTTAGTCAAAAAGAACACTTCACTATTTATGTTCAGTGTATTTTATCTGTTTTCAATGTTCTTATCTATTTAAAAAATAATTCTTATACACCATACTTTATTGTTGTTTTAACATATATGGGCAATATATTTTGTCTTGAGTGATAGCAAGGGGTAAAATATCAAATATAATGCGCACCCATGTTAAAACAACAATAAAGTATTTTAATATGCATAAATTCTTTATTAAATTTGATGATGACAAATATGGCAATCTGTACATTGAAGCAGCATATACTGTGAAAGTACTTAAATTCGTGGGTATCAATTTTTTCGTGGTTTTACCCAAAATTGCAAGTTCGTGGATTCGTAAATTCGGGGATTTGTAATTTTGATGAAACATTTTTTTTTGTAGTATTTGGCTGTACTCGTTTAGAGTCGGCACATGAAAGTGTTCATTCAATAAAGATATTGATTTTCACAACCTAATAAAGATGATCAAGACACATTTGTTGTTTACTTCAATAAACATATGCCAGAAAATTCCTTAATAATTATGTAAATATCATTAATTAATGTGTAAACTAGCTGTGATTATTTTACTTCATTAAGCTGTAAAGGTAGGTCTCATTTTTATTATCTTTTCATCTTAAAGCTTTAAAACTATCCAACGAAAACAAAGGGTTTTTTTTTAATTTCAATATTTATCAATCCTTATTTGATTTGATTAATTTTATGATCTTAACACCTTTTAAACTAGAGGCTCCCAGGAGCCTGTAATCGCTCACCTGGAACCAAATGACTTCAACTATATTAAAATTTTTGAAATTTAACAGTTTCAGTCTAGTTGTTATATCTTTTAAGTTACTGTGCAAAAACTAAACATTTCTTCAAAAAATTTGTTAAATACAATAACTCCTATAAGGTGCCATCGACAATTTCTGAAAATTAAATGGTTTTTAGGCATTGTCCTTTAGGGTACTTTAGAAATTTACAGTTTTACTCTACTAATAGGTGCGTTATAGACTAATTTATAATTAAAAAACTGTTCATTTGTCCAAATTCATAATGAAAGGGCAATAACTCCTATAAAGAGTCATCTTTCAATTTTGGACTAAGCAATCATTTGTAGGGCTTCTATTGCTGATCATTTGTGCAATTTACAGTTTTAATCTAGCTACTATAGTTTTCAAGTTACAGGACAAAAATGGAAAATTTCATAACAAAATTGTCACTTAAGGGCAATAACCCCTATAAGGAGCCATCTGACAATTTCAGACCTATTAAATGAATTGTAGGGCTTTTTTTGCTGATCATTTTTGCAATTTATTATTTCACTCTAGCTGTTATGGTTTTTAAGTTACAGGACAAAAACAGAAAATTTCATAAAAAATTGCAATTTAAGGGCAATAACTCCTATAAGGAGTCATCTGACAATTTCAGACCTAAATAGCAAGTTGTAGGGCTTGTATTGCTGATCATTTTTGCTATTAACAGTTTCACTCTAGCTGTTACAGTTTTTAAGTTACAGGACAAAAACGGAAAATTTCATAAAAAATTGTCATTTATGGGCAATAACTTATTTAAGGAATTGTCTGACAATTTCAGACCAATCAAGAGAATTGTAGAGTCTTTATTGCTGATCATTTGTACAATTTACAGTTTCAATCTAGCTGCTATAGTTTTCAAGTTACAGGACAAAAACGGAAAATTTCATAAAAAATTGCCATTTAAGGGCAATAACTCCTATAAGGAGTCATCTGACAATTTCAGACTAATACAGTGAATTGTAGGGCTTGTATTGTTGATCATTTTTGCTATTTACAGTTTTACGCTAGCTGTTATAGTTTAAAAGTTACAGGACAAAAACGGAAAATTTCATAAAAAATTACCATTTAAGGGCAATAACTCATATAAGGAGTCATCTGACAATTTCAGACCAATCAAGTGAATTGTAGGGCTTTTATTGCTGATCATTTTTGCCATTTACAGTTTCACTCTACCTCGTATAGTTTTCAGGTTATATTGTAAATACCAAAAATTTTGTCAAAAATCGTCAAAAAAGGGCAATAACTCCTACAAGACGCCAATACACAACTTCGCACTAATAGCAACTATTGTAGACCTTAATGTGCTGATCAATTTGAAGTAACGGTTTTCTCTATAGCTATTATAGTTTTTTAGATAATGATCAAAAACCTGTGTTGACCCCCATGTTCTATTTTTAGTAACAGCGGCCATATTTGTTGGTTGATCAACACCCTGGGTACAAACTTGAAACTAGGAACCCTAAGGATGATTGTGGCCAAGTTTGAAAAAAATTGGCCCAGTGGTTTCAGAGGAGAAGATTTTTGAAAAAGTTTACGACGGACGACAGACGACGGACGACAGACGACGGACGACGGACGCCAAGTGATAGCAAAAGCTCACATGGACCTTCGGTCCAGGTGAGCTAAAAACACCTGGCTAGACTTTTAATTGATTTATGCTGATCGAAGGGATTAATTTTGTTTGAAACTACCCTACGGGTGTTTATATAACGGTAGTGAAGTTTTAATGGCTTCGGTCGGATTTTGACAGGACACGATTATAAATTTGATAGAAAAAAAGATTGATTGATTTTTTATTAGTATAAAATTTATTATATTTATTTTTATTAGAAAAGACTTTACAAAAACAATTTAATAAACCGGAAGTATAACTGACTTGCACAAAACGTATGAAATCATTTGAATTCCACCATAAACATGAAACAAACTTATCCAAGATATTTTTAATAATTGACTTTGATATCCAAGGTATTTATCTGGTAGATTAATCCAAGATTGGCTGTTCCCATAGCTTGCAACCTATTAAAAATACACTTCAATGACATACAGCATCGTCCACATAGTAAAACGTAGCTCACATCCATAATAATAATAATACAAAAGAGTTAATATTACGTTGGATTCATACATTCGTGGATCAGCCTACCCACGAAAACCACGAAAATTGATACCCAACGAATAAAAAGGAATTCACAATACTTGTTAGCTGTTCCATGTACAAATACCAGTATAGCGTGACAAATCTTGAGTGGTAAGAAAAATAAACTGATGACAGTATGTAAAAATCATGCAAATCTTAGAATTCAGACTTAACAAATAAACTTCATTAACAATAACAATAGTGGTTGTTGAGGTACTGATTGAAACTGACAACTTACTCATGTGCGAACTTAATGTATTGGAATTTAAACATGATTTCGTTTACAATAAAATGCATGACGTCATATTAGAATTGTGTTTAGCGTATTATGTATATTTTAAATGTTCTTTACTATTTGTGTTAAATGAATTTTATGTTTTCATACCAGTGAGCTATGCTGTAAATAATACTTAAATACAACCTTTAAAGTTGTTACAAACTATTTCAGTACATGTACTGTAAAATAATTTAAAGTTGAACTGGACATTCCACTGGACGTAATGTCAAATCTGTTTAAACTATTTGAACAATTTTATGACATGGGTTCCACAACTTATACCGTCAGAATAATGTGAACACAGATGTTATTTCCAGTATATAAAATTCCCATTTCCGTCAGATAAATCAGATTCTGATTGCATTAAATCAAAGCTAAAAGTAATGTATTTAAAGATTTACAAATTGAGTCTATTGCAAACTTGTAGCTGCAGCCAGTAAACCAATATTTTACAAATTGAGTCTATTGCAAACTTGTAGCTGCAGCCAGTCCACCAATATTTTACAAATTGAGTCTATTGCAAACTTGTAGCTGCAGCCAGTAAACCAATATTTTACAAATTGAGTCTATTGCAAACTTGTAGCTGCAGCAAGTAAACCAATGTTTACAAATTGAGTCTATTGCAAACTTGTAGCTGCAGCCAGTAAATCAATGTTTACAAATTGAGTCTATTGCAAACTTGTAGCTGCAGCCAGTAAACCAATGTTTACAAATTGAGTCTATTGCAAACTTGTAGCTGCAGCCAGTAAACTAATATTTTACAAATTGAGTCTATTGCAAACTTGTAGCTGCAGCCAGTAAACCAATGTTTACAAATTGAGTCTATTGCAAACTTGTAGCTGCAGCCAGTAAACCAATGTTTACAAATTGAGTCTATTGCAAACTTGTAGCTGCAGCCAGTAAACCAATATTTTACAAATTGAGTCTATTGCAAACTTGTAGCTGCAGCAAGTAAACCAATATTTTACAAATTGAGTCTATTGCAAACTTGTAGCTGCAGCAAGTAAACCAATATTTTACAAATTGAGTCTATTGCAAACTTGTAGCTGCAGCCAGTAAACCAATGTTTACAAATTGAGTCTATTGCAAACTTGTAGCTGCAGCCAGTAAACCAATATTTTACAAATTGAGTCTTTTGCAAACTTGTAGCTGCAGCCAGTAAACCAATATTTTACAAATTGAGTCTATTGCAAACTTGTAGCTGCAGCAAGTAAACCAATATTTTACAAATTGAGTCTATTGCAAACTTGTAGCTGCAGCCAGTAAACCAATATTTTACAAATTGAGTCTATTGCAAACTTGTAGCTGCAGCCAGTAAACCAATGTTTACAAATTGAGTCTATTGCAAACTTGTAGCTGCAGCCAGTAAACTAATATTTTACAAATTGAGTCTATTGCAAACTTGTAGCTGCAGCCAGTAAACCAATGTTTACAAATTGAGTCTATTGCAAACTTGTAGCTGCAGCCAGTAAACCAATGTTTACAAATTGAGTCTATTGCAAACTTGTAGCTGCAGCCAGTAAACCAATATTTTACAAATTGAGTCTATTGCAAACTTGTAGCTGCAGCCAGTAAACCAATATTTTACAAATTGAGTCTATTGCAAACTTGTAGCTGCAGCAAGTAAACCAATATTTTACAAATTGAGTCTATTGCAAACTTGTAGCTGCAGCCAGTAAACCAATGTTTACAAATTGAGTCTATTGCAAACTTGTAGCTGCAGCCAGTAAACCAATATTTTACAAATTGAGTCTTTTGCAAACTTGTAGCTGCAGCCAGTAAACCAATATTTTACAAATTGAGTCTATTGCAAACTTGTAGCTGCAGCAAGTAAACCAATATTTTACAAATTGAGTCTATTGCAAACTTGTAGCTGCAGCCAGTAAACCAATATTTTACAAATTGAGTCTATTGCAAACTTGTAGCTGCAGCCAGTAAACCAATGTTTACAAATTGAGTCTATTGCAAACTTGTAGCTGCAGCCAGTAAACTAATATTTTACAAATTGAGTCTATTGCAAACTTGTAGCTGCAGCCAGTAAACCAATGTTTACAAATTGAGTCTATTGCAAACTTGTAGCTGCAGCCAGTAAACCAATGTTTACAAATTGAGTCTATTGCAAACTTGTAGCTGCAGCCAGTAAACCAATATTTTACAAATTGAGTCTATTGCAAACTTGTAGCTGCAGCCAGTAAACCAATATTTTACAAATTGAGTCTATTGCAAACTTGTAGCTGCAGCAAGTAAACCAATATTTTACAAATTGAGTCTATTGCAAACTTGTAGCTGCAGCCAGTAAACCAATGTTTACAAATTGAGTCTATTGCAAACTTGTAGCTGCAGCCAGTAAACCAATATTTTACAAATTGAGTCTTTTGCAAACTTGTAGCTGCAGCCAGTAAACCAATATTTTACAAATTGAGTCTATTGCAAACTTGTAGCTGCAGCAAGTAAACCAATATTTTACAAATTGAGTCTATTGCAAACTTGTAGCTGCAGCCAGTAAACCAATATTTTACAAATTGAGTCTATTGCAAACTTGTAGCTGCAGCAAGTAAACCAATATTTTACAAATTGAGTCTATTGCAAACTTGTAGCTGCAGCCAGTCCACCAATATTTTACAAATTGAGTCTATTGCAAACTTGTAGCTGCAGCCAGTAAACCAATATTTTACAAATTGAGTCTATTGCAAACTTGTAGCTGCAGCAAGTAAACCAATGTTTACAAATTGAGTCTATTGCAAACTTGTAGCTGCAGCCAGTAAATCAATGTTTACAAATTGAGTCTATTGCAAACTTGTAGCTGCAGCCAGTAAACCAATGTTTACAAATTGAGTCTATTGCAAACTTGTAGCTGCAGCCAGTAAACTAATATTTTACAAATTGAGTCTATTGCAAACTTGTAGCTGCAGCCAGTAAACCAATGTTTACAAATTGAGTCTATTGCAAACTTGTAGCTGCAGCCAGTAAACCAATGTTTACAAATTGAGTCTATTGCAAACTTGTAGCTGCAGCCAGTAAACCAATATTTTACAAATTGAGTCTATTGCAAACTTGTAGCTGCAGCCAGTAAACCAATATTTTACAAATTGAGTCTATTGCAAACTTGTAGCTGCAGCAAGTAAACCAATATTTTACAAATTGAGTCTATTGCAAACTTGTAGCTGCAGCCAGTAAACCAATATTTTACAAATTGAGTCTATTGCAAACTTGTAGCTGCAGCCAGTAAACCAATGTTTACAAATTGAGTCTATTGCAAACTTGTAGCTGCAGCCAGTAAACTAATATTTTACAAATTGAGTCTATTGCAAACTTGTAGCTGCAGCCAGTAAACCAATGTTTACAAATTGAGTCTATTGCAAACTTGTAGCTGCAGCCAGTAAACCAATGTTTACAAATTGAGTCTATTGCAAACTTGTAGCTGCAGCCAGTAAACCAATATTTTACAAATTGAGTCTATTGCAAACTTGTAGCTGCAGCCAGTAAACCAATATTTTACAAATTGAGTCTATTGCAAACTTGTAGCTGCAGCAAGTAAACCAATATTTTACAAATTGAGTCTATTGCAAACTTGTAGCTGCAGCCAGTAAACCAATGTTTACAAATTGAGTCTATTGCAAACTTGTAGCTGCAGCCAGTAAACCAATATTTTACAAATTGAGTCTTTTGCAAACTTGTAGCTGCAGCCAGTAAACCAATATTTTACAAATTGAGTCTATTGCAAACTTGTAGCTGCAGCAAGTAAACCAATATTTTACAAATTGAGTCTATTGCAAACTTGTAGCTGCAGCCAGTAAACCAATATTTTACAAATTGAGTCTATTGCAAACTTGTAGCTGCAGCAAGTAAACCAATATTTTACAAATTGAGTCTATTGCAAACTTGTAGCTGCAGCCAGTAAACCAATATTTTACAAATTGAGTCTATTGCAAACTTGTAGCTGCAGCCAGTAAACCAATGTTTACAAATTGAGTCTATTGCAAACTTGTAGCTGCAGCCAGTAAACCAATATTTTACAGATTGAGTCTATTGCAAACTTGTAGCTGCAGCCAGTAAACCAATATTTTACAAATTGAGTCTTTTGCAAACTTGTAGCTGCAGCCAGTAAACCAATATTTTACAAATTGAGTCTTTTGCAAACTTGTAGCTGCAGCCAGTAAACCAATATTTTACAAATTGAGTCTTTTGCAAACTTGTAGCTGCAGCCAGTAAACCAATATTTTACAAATTGAGTCTTTTGCAAACTTGTAGCTGCAGCCAGTAAACCAATATTTTACAAATTGAGTCTATTGCAAACTTGTAGCTGCAGCCAGTAAACCAATATTTTACAAATTGAGTCTATTGCAAACTTGTAGCTGCAGCCAGTAAACCAATGTTTACAAATTGAGTCTATTGCAAACTTGTAGCTGCAGCCAGTAAACCAATGTTTACAAATTGAGTCTATTGCAAACTTGTAGCTGCAGCAAGTAAACCAATGTTTACAAATTGAGTCTATTGCAAACTTGTAGCTGCAGCCAGTACCAATGTTTACAAATTGAGTCTATTGCAAACTTGTAGCTGCAGCGAGTAAACCAATATTTCGGACCATCAAATAAAACAATCTGGAGTTCTAAGTTGAATCAGGAACCTATAAACCAACGGGATTGGACGCTAACAATATTGCATCAATTTCCCTGTAAAGCAACTTCTCTAAACAGTAGAAATAGTGTGGACACAGATATGACCGTATTTATGGCTTTCATGAGAAGCCTATTGACAATACAGTCTTCAAGACTCTGAGAGCTGGCACTATATTTATATGTTAATAAATTGATGTATTTAATTAAAAAAAATCGAAGAATGTGTCCAATGGACACAGATGCCCCCGCTAAATGAAGTCCCAAACAGAAAGTAGTTGTCCAACAGGTCTGAAAGTCGCTTAGGACCTACAACTTGTGATACTTAACCACCCTGCCAAATTTCAAATTGTTCTATGTAAGGTTTCTGAGAAAAGCTTGACGGAAATTCGGACGGACAGACGGACATGAGTAAAAATTAATGCTCCCCGATATGTTTTAGCAGGGGCATAAAAATACAATTGTATGAATTCATTACAGGAATTTACTGTCATACATGATTAAAGAAGCTGTAAAGCAGCTGATCATGTACAGGAGAACTTTCATTCAATAGATCAGCAAAATCTGTTCAGTTACTGTGATACAACCATTCAATAACTGCAGACAGGTCTGAAAATAAACCCCATAATATGGCATGATAATACAAAGCTATTAAAAAAAATTTCAGTATTATATCATTTATAAATGCTGAGAAAAATGTATAAAAAATGAATACAAGGAAACAGACACATACAGACTGAAAATACAGCATCTTAGATGTTTTTTTGTTTTTAATGTTCATTTAAATAAAACATAATTCTTCAAGTTATATTACATGTATACAATATTCTTTCATGTTAAAGAAAATAATGGTTAAATATAGTACAAGTTAAGATATTTATGTGAAATGAAAACTTGGTTAAGAAGTCATTGTGGCATTCATGATTTTCTACATTATATATAGAAATTTGAAACAACCCACCCACAAGTACCTTACCATGTTAATTGTTTTTTAATTGAACCCTTACAACAAAATTTAAAACATCTACAAACAATTGTGAAAATGATTTAAAATGTGAATAGATACAATAAAAAGTATTTAATAATAAAATATCATCAAAGATACAAGGTAATCAAATTTACTACACCAGACTTTCATTTTGTCTGATCATGACTCATCTATTGATTTAATTTATTTAAAATTTATATAATTTAATATCATCTTCATTATTTCTGAAAACATGGTTAATTTTCAAAGATCTGGGTCAAACAGAAGTTAATTGTACAAACAAACATTGTCAAAATATGTAGTATAAAAAAATCATTATATTCCTCTACAGATAAAAACATCTATAAAGATTCGGGAAAAAATGTCAGGATGAGAGAATAAAAATGACATACTATTGTTCCCACCTGCCATATACCACTTTACCAACATATTGATGTATGTGGAAAGAGATCCAATATAACATTATAACAACGTATAAAAAGTAAAATATGTTCTTTCTCATTGGCTGTTTGTTCTTCAACAATTACACTGTTGGTTATCATCCCTCGCTACTGGATGTGCTTTGATGTCTTCTTTTCTTGTGGTGGTGATGTTTATGTTTCTTTTCTTTCTAGAATCAAAAATGGATTTTACACAATTTTAAATAATTTGATTTTTTTTTATTTGAATGCATTGCTTGATTTAAATTATATTGATAGTTGTACCAGTGTGTTTGTTCTTTTTTAGAAGATTAATATCATAACATTGTTTTACAGATAAAATTTTAAATTTTTTTCTCCTGCTTTTAATGTCTATCAATAAATCTTCCATAAAAATCCTTCAAAGACAGAAATGGCCTGATTTCGTTAAACAGGAAGTAGGTGAGCGACAGACCTGAAATCAAATCCCACATTATGGGAGGCCACGCTGATGCTGCATACCAAATTTCAAGATAATGTGATTAGTAGTTGCTGAGAAAATCCAGCCAAAAATAAGCTAATGTAAATTTTAAATCTTAATATTTACAATCAATCTACAATTTTATCTATTTTCTCCTGTAAAATGTAAATAACAATTGTGTGCTGTGAGCTAGTGATCACCTGTGAGCACAGTGCTACCCCACTTTCCAAACAATTTTGCATTTATGTCAACTATGTGTAATAATCTAAGTATGCGTTCAACAGGAAGTAGATGACCAATGAGCATGAAATCACTATAGACCATATGGTACCATAGGATAAAGCAATATGCAAAATATCAGGTTTCTGCATGCTATAGTTGCTTAAAAAACTGTGACGGCAAAATTTTGTTAAGGAACGAACGGATGGATGGATGGATGAATGAACGAACAGACAAATGGACAAGGGTAAAACAGAATAATTAATCAATCTAAGGTTTTAGAAGATACAATTATTTAGATTTGTTTATCTCTACAGACCTACAAATAGGTCCCATTACTGGCAATGCAGTGAGCACACCTTTTGAGTTTTATATATAGCTTGTGTGGTTTTATAAATCATTTTCATTTTATTTCTTAGTCATTCATTTAACATTTCTAATTAATTTCTAATTAATGTAACACTTTATCATTCGTAATTATGCCATTGTTGACAAAACACTTGTGCTGATAATTTAATCTTAAATCAATGACGGTAAGGGAAGAAGTGCAATCAATACAACTAAAATCAATGACGGTAAGGGAAGAAGTGCAATCAATACAATTAAAATAATCAGGAATATCATTTCTTACTGGAATCAATACAGAAATTACACACAAATGCCATTTAATTTTTGTCAACCATGGCAGTGTAATGCATAAGCTGTTGTAGAAATATAAATTTAAGTAGCAGAGACATAAAAGAAGCATGTAAACCATGGAAACAGTTTACTAGCTGATAATATCTATATTTATATACTTATATTGATCTACCTTCTTTTCAGATTTTTCATCCTCACTGTGAGAGTCATTACCATGGTGTTTCTTGGACTTCTTGGATTTCTTTTCCTTCTATAAAATACACATTTATAAATAGTTATATGTTAAAGAATCTATTAATAATTAAATACCTAAGTAATTATCTTGGTAATCTTGGGATGGAATACAACTACACAATTTTTTGCAGAAGTATGGGTCAACAATATACATTTAGTAGGTAAAGATTGTTGCCGTCAATAAAGATAATGACCCCTAAATCATTTAAGCTATAAAAGAAAGCTCATTAATAATAAAGCAAAATGTACAATTGTTCAGTAGCCAATCAGAAAAGTTGTCTTAATCTCAATCATCCAATCAATGTACTGGTATCTAATTCCTTTACATGTTTGTAACACAAAAATCTTGTCAACATCAATGGACCCGTCTGTATAGAATTAAACACGGTGTTTTAGGAAATTATCAATGTGTAAACTTCTGCAACTCACTCACAAACTAAGTTTGTAGATGGAGTTTACACATTGATAATTTCCGAAAACAGTGTTAATCCTTATAATTCTCAAAAGTAGTTATTGCGATTTTAAAACTGCAAAACCAGTTACAGAAACCCATCTAGAACTCAAAATGTACAAAGCCGGAAAGCGTAGGAATATACAAAACATAGTACAAAAGGAATCCCTGTTCTCTATATCTTAATAGAAAAAACAACAAAATGAAACCCAATTTTTTATGAATATTAAATTTATTTTAAATCTTAATTGATTTAATTAGAAATCATTGTGACAGACAAATCATTGTTCCCTCTCCCTTACGATACGCTAGGAGGACTTTGTTTACACTGGATACCGAAAGTAGTATGCTTTGAAATGGGTTACTATTGGGATTTCACAACCAGAGAAAATGTAATATTGGTGAATATACATTTTTGAGGGTTGAGAAATTCTGATAGCGACCACATCTCAACATTAGTAGCTGTTTTATTACATGAATAAAACCAACATATCCTTGTCTATCGTAGCAAATTACTAGCAAATAATTCTATTCATGCTGCAATTTATGAATATTAAGTGCTTTGATTGGATAAAATCACTTAAATTACGTAATCTCAGATAATTTATAAATTGAGTGAGCTAAAGTCTCAGTATTGTCAGCCAGCCCTCTATCTAAGTGAGCTAAAGTCTCAGTATTGTCAGCCAGCCCTCTATCTAAGTGAGCTAAAGTCTCAGTATTGTCAGCCAGCCCTCTATCTAAGTGAGCTAAAGTCTCAGTATTGTCAGCCAGCCCTCTATCTAAGTGAGCTAAAGTCTCAGTATTGTCAGCCAGCCTTCTATCTAAGTGAGCTTAAGTCTCAGTATTGTCAGCCAGCCTTCTATCTAAGTGAGCTAAAGTCTCAGTATTGTCAGCCAGCCCTCTATCTAAGTGAGCTAAAGTCTCAGTACTGTCAGCCAGCCCTCTATCTAAGTGAGCTAAAGTCTCAGTATTGTCAGCCAGCCCTCTATCTAAGTGAGCTAAAGTCTCAGTATTGTCAGCCAGCCCTCTATCTAAGTGAGCTAAAGAAGTACTCCAATAGCTCAGTCGATTTTGACTGCTAGAATGCATATAGGCTTCATGTTACACTCTTCACTCCTTACAAAGAATCCTGATTCACGCCAAACTCAACAAATGTTTCATGTGGGTTTTTTAGTTGGTCGCCAATGTAACAGTAGAGGATGAAATAACGCTATGTCCCCAACGAGGATCGAACCCAATATCTCGGTATTACCAGCCAGCCCTCTAACCAAGTAAGCTTATCATTTCTATCTGGACCTATTATCAATATTCTATTTATCTAATGCTGATAATGATCAATTAATAAAGCATTAGGCAGCAATTTCTTTTTAATAACTTATAGTTGATACATGCATGTCAATATTAACAGTTGGATTACATGTTGGCAACTCTGTAGTGTGATATTATAAAATCTATGTATTAACCTTTTTTCTTTTTCTACTTTCAGAATCACTCGTGTCTTTACTAGGTTCAGCATTATCTATATCTGGTATAAGCTCATACACTTTTCCTCCTTTGGAATGAAAACAGTCCTGTGCTAAGTGACCTAAAACAAAATATTGAAATGATTACTGATTCATCTCTTTCATGAAAAAGATACAACAGACATAACAATACTGTTTACTCATTACACAAACTTTTAAAAAAAGACACACAAATAATGCAGTATTTTATTTGTAATTTTAACTTAATGTTATATTCAATATGTCTTCTAAACTTTTCTTGAAATATAATTCATTTATTAATAAAGAAAAAAACAGTAAGCATGGTATTATTATATTATAATAATAATAATAATAATTATTATTTTTATTAAATTAAATATCATCACCAAGCTATATTTATGTATCTTATGGTACTGTTATTTTTTCTAGAAATTACCTATTCTATTCCTATTGGTAAGTAATGATTGTTTTTATAAAAAGAAGAAAATAATTAAAATGTGTTAGTTATCATATATTTATTTAGTGCATTTGTTTGTGAACTATTTTACTTTTCTTTCTTTTACAATTTTACAAGTGTTACTTTCTAAATTCGATATTCTTTAATAGTTTAAAACCACTTTTTATTACAGTTTTAAACAATTGAACATTTTTCTTCTTGTAGATACCAAGACAGAACAGTATGACAGTCATTTGTTCAAAGCAGAGATCAGTGGTAGTTACAGTCAGTACCTTCAAATGCAGATACGAAAATCCACAACAATGGGAATACATCACATGTACAACCAGTACAAGGAGAAGAAATGGAGTCAAATTCAAGAGTTATCTAGCCTAATATTGCAGTTTGCAGATAATGATCAGGATAATGAAAGAAACAACACAGAAAGTTCATCAAGGAGCAGACAACTTGCAGACAGCCCAGTACAAAGTTCATCAAGGAGCAAACAACTTGCAGACAGCCCAGTACAAAGTTCATCAAGGAGCAGACAACTTGCAGACAGCCCAGTACAAAGTTCATCAAGGAGCAGACAACTTGCAGACAGCCCAGTACAAAGTTCATCAAGGAGCAGACAACTGGAAGACAGCCCAGTACAAAGTTCATCAAGGAGCAGACAACTTGCAGACAGCCCAGTACAAAGTTCATCAAGGAGCAGACAACTGGAAGACAGCCCAGTACAAAGTTCACTAAGGGACAGACAACTTGATGATAACACTGTTCAGTATGTGACTGAAGAATTTTGTTGTTTAAGCAGAGAGGACTGAGAAATATGTTATCATTTGTTGCAATAATAGTTTGTTTATTTAGTGCTTAATATGTTATGAAAAGAAAATAAAATAGTTCTACTGTATTTTAGGTTTGTTTAGTTGCCTACTATATTTATTTGAATTCAAGAGAAAATAAGGTAATTTTGATTGTTGATCACACATGACAGTTTTTGCAGTAAAACATCCTAATAATTTGAATTTTTTTAAAAGACTTAGTGGATGTTCTTAACAAACCTTAATGCATTTGATTTGGTGACAATTTAATTTCCAGACCTGTATCCTAGCTTTGTAACAGTTGTTGCCAGGAACTAATATATTATAAAATTATATAAACATTTTCTACAAAACAAAACATCACACACATACCATGACCACCACACTTTTTACACGTTGTGTCATATACAGCGTCCAACTCAATCTTGGGTCTTTCCATATGGAAGCCTTTTCTCTTCTTTCTTTCATCCAAACTGGGAAAACAAAGCAAATAATTAGTAAACTTTAGTAAAAAGGAAACCAATCCTATTTGGTTCCTTTACAATGAGCTTGCAATAAAGTAATGTTTCTCCAGTATTGCATGCTTGAAAATTAGAGATAAACATTATATGTTTCTTGGTTGGAAGGTGTTTAATGCCACTTTCAACAATTTTTCAGCTCAATCATGGTGTCCAGTTTTTATATAAGAGGAAGCCTGAAGACACAATCAAAACACATGACCTTGTCAATTCAAGTTAGTGTCAAGCACACAAAGGCTACAGGCAGACTCTGCAACATGTACCTCTGTGTAGACAGGTATGAAATCAGTAGCAGATGACTAGCTACATCAAACAATTGACCACCGAGGACAAAATTAATGTACCTCGGTGTAGACAGGTATGTAATCAGTAGCTACATCAAACAATTGACCACTGAGGACACAATTAATGTACCTCGGTGTAGACAGGTATGTAATCAGTAGCAGATGACTAGCTACTGACCACTGAGGACACAATTAATGTACCTCAGTGTAGACAGGTATGTAATCAGTAGCAGATGACTAGCTACATCAAACAATTGACCACCGAGGACACAATTAATGTACCTCGGTGTAGACAGGTATGTAATCACTAGTTACATCAAACAATTGACCACTGAGGACACAATTAATGTACCTCGGTGTAGACAGGTATGTAATCAGTAGCTACATCAAACAATTGACCACTGAGGACAAAATTAATGTACCTCGGTGTAGACAGGTATGTAATCAGTAGCAGATGACTAGCTACTGACCACTGAGGACACAATGTACCTCGGTGTAGACAGGTATGTAATCAGTAGCAGATGACTAGCTACTGACCACTGAGGACACAATTAATGTACCTCGGTGTAGACAGGTATGTAATCAGTAGCAGATGACTAGCTACTGACCACTGAGGACACAATTAATGTACCTCGGTGTAGACAGGTATGTAATCAGTAGCAGATGACTAGCTACATCAAACAATTGACCACCGAGGACACAATTAATGTACCTCGGTGTAGACAGGTATGTAATCACTAGTTACATCAAACAATTGACCACTGAGGACACAATTAATGTACCTCGGTGTAGACAGGTATGTAATCAGTAGCTACATCAAACAATTGACCACTGAGGACAAAATTAATGTACCTCGGTGTAGACAGGTATGTAATCAGTAGCAGATGACTAGCTACTGACCACTGAGGACACAATTAATGTACCTCAGTGTAGACAGGTATGTAATCAGTAGCAGATGACTAGCTACTGACCACTGAGGACACAATTAATGTACCTCGGTGTAGACAGGTATGTAATCAGTAGCAGATGACTAGCTACTGACCACTGAGGACACAATTAATGTACCTCGGTGTAGACAGGTATGTAATCAGTAGCAGATGACTAGCTACATCAAACAATTGACCACTGAGGACACAATTAATGTACCTCGGTGTAGACAGGTATGTAATCAGTAGCTACATCAAACAATTGACCACTGAGGACACAATTAATGTACCTCGGTGTAGATAGGTATGTAATCAGTAGCTACATCAAACAATTGACCACTGAGGACACAATTAATGTACCTCGGTGTAGACAGGTATGTAATCAGTAGCTACATCAAACAATTGACCACTGAGGACACAATTAATGTACCTCGGTGTAGATAGGTATGTAATCAGTAGCTACATCAAACAATTGACCACTGAGGACAAAATTAATGTACCTCGGTGTAGACAGGTATGTAATCAGTAGCAGATGACTAGCTACATCAAACAATTGACCACTGAGGACACAATTAATGTACCTCGGTGTAGACAGGTATATAATCAGTAGCTACATCAAACAATTGACCACTGAGGACACAATTAATGTACCTCTGTGTAGACAGGTATGTAATCAGTAGCAGATGACTAGCTACTGACCACTGAGGACACAATTAATGTACCTTGGTGTAGACAGGTATGTAATCAGTAGCTACATCAAACAATTGACCACCGAGGACACAATTAATGTACCTCGGTGTAGACAGGTATGTAATCAGTAGCTACATCAAACAATTGACCACTGAGGACACAATTAATGTACCTCGGTGTAGACAGGTATGTAATCAGTAGCTACATCAAACAATTGACCACCGAGGACAAAATTAATGTACCTCGGTGTAGACAGGTATGTAATCAGTAGCTACATCAAACAATTGACCACTGAGGACACAATTAATGTACCTCGGTGTAGACAGGTATGTAATCAGTAGCAGATGACTAGCTACTGACCACTGAGGACACAATTAATGTACCTCGGTGTAGACAGGTATGTAATCAGTAGCAGATGACATGCTACTGACCACTGAGGACACAATTAATGTACCTCGGTGTAGACAGGTATGTAATCAGTAGCAGATGACTAGCTACTGACCACTGAGGACACAATTAATGTACCTCGGTGTAGACAGGTATGTAATCAGTAGCAGATGACTAGCTACTGACCACTGAGGACACAATTAATGTACCTCGGTGTAGACAGGTATGTAATCAGTAGCTACATCAAACAATTGACCACTGAGGACACAATTAATGTACCTCGGTGTAGACAGGTATGTAATCAGTAGCAGATGACTAGCTACTGACCACAGAGGACACAATTAATGTACCTCTGTGTAGGCAGGTATGTAATCAGTAGCAGATGACAAGCTACTGACCACAGAGGACACAATTAATGTACCTCGGTGTAGACAGGTATGTAATCAGTAGCAGATGACTAGCTACTGACCACTGAGGACACAATTAATGTACCTCGGTGTAGACAGGTATGTAATCAGTAGCAGATGACTAGCTACTGACCACTGAGGACACAATTAATGTACCTCGGTGTAGACAGGTATGTAATCAGTAGCAGATGACTAGCTACATCAAACAATTGACCACTGAGGACACAATTAATGTACCTCTGTGTAGACAGGTATGTAATCAGTAGCAGATGACTAGCTACTGACCACTGAGGACACAATTAATGTACCTCTGTGTAGACAGGTATGTAATCAGTAGCAGATGACTAGCTACTGACCACTGAGGACACAATTAATGTACCTCGGTGTAGACAGGTATGTAATCAGTAGCAGATGACTAGCTACTGACCACTGAGGACACAATTAATGTACCTCAGTGTAGACAGGTATGTAATCACTAGTTACATCAAACAATTGACCACTGAGGACACAATTAATGTACCTCGGTGTAGACAGGTATGTAATCAGTAGCAGATGACTAGCTACTGACCACTGAGGACACAATTAATGTACCTCGGTGTAGACAGGTATGTAATCAGTAGCAGATGACTAGCTACTGACCACTGAGGACACAATTAATGTACCTCTGTGTAGACAGGTATGTAATCAGTAGCAGATGACTAGCTACTGACCACTGAGGACACAATTAATGTACCTCTGTGTAGACAGGTATGTAATCAGTAGCAGATGACTAGCTACTGACCACTGAGGACACAATTAATGTACCTCTGTGTAGACAGGTATGTAATCAGTAGCTACATCAAACAATTGACCACTGAGGACATAATTAATGTACCTCTGTGTAGACAGGTATGTAATCAGTAGCAGATGACTAGCTGCTGACCACTGAGGACACAATTAATGTACCTCGGTGTAGACAGGTATGTAATCACTAGTTACATCAAACAATTGACCACTGAGGACACAATTAATGTACCTCTGTGTAGACAGGTATGTAATCAGTAGCTACATCAAACAATTGACCACTGAGGACACAATTAATGTACCTCTGTGTAGACAGGTATGTAATCAGTAGCAGATGACTAGCTACTGACCACAGAGGACACAATTAATGTACCTCGGTGTAGACAGGTATGTAATCAGTAGCAGATGACAAGCTACTGACCACAGAGGACACAATTAATGTACCTCGGTGTAGACAGGTATGTAATCAGTAGCAGATGACTAGCTACTGACCACTGAGGACACAATTAATGTACCTCGGTGTAGACAGGTATGTAATCAGTAGCAGATGACTAGCTACTGACCACTGAGGACACAATTTATGTACCTCGGTGTAGACAGGTATGTAATCAGTAGCAGATGACTAGCTACATCAAACAATTGACCACTGAGGACACAATTAATGTACCTCGGTGTAGACAGGTATGTAATCAGTAGCAGATGACTAGCTACATCAAACAACTGACCACTGAGGACACAATTAATGTACCTCTGTGTAGACAGGTATGTAATCAGTAGCAGATGACTAGCTACTGACCACTGAGGACACAATTAATGTACCTCGGTGTAGACAGGTATGTAATCAGTAGCAGATGACTAGCTACTGACCACTGAGGACACAATTAATGTACCTCTGTGTAGACAGGTATGTAATCAGTAGCAGATGACTAGCTACTGACCACTGAGGACACAATTAATGTACCTCTGTGTAGACAGGTATGTAATCAGTAGCAGATGACTAGCTACTGACCACTGAGGACACAATTAATGTACCTCGGTGTAGACAGGTATGTAATCAGTAGCTACATCAAACAATTGACCACTGAGGACACAATTAATGTACCTCGGTGTAGACAGGTATGTAATCACTAGTTACATCAAACAATTGACCACTGAGGACACAATTAATGTACCTCGGTGTAGACAGGTATGAAATCAGTAGCTACATCAAACAATTGACCACCGAGGACACAATTAATGTACCTTGGTGTAGACAGGTATGTAATCACTAGTTACATCAAACAATTGACCACTGAGGACACAATTAATGTACCTTGGTGTAGACAGGTATGTAATCAGTAGCAGATGACTAGCTACTGACCACTGAGGACACAATTAATGTAACTCTGTGTAGACAGGTATGTAATCAGTAGCAGATGACTAGCTACTGACCACTGAGGACACAATTAATGTACCTCGGTGTAGACAGTTATGTAATCAGTAGCAGATGACTAGCTACTGACCACTGAGGACACAATTAATGTACCTCTGTGTAGACAGGTATGTAATCAGTAGCAGATGACTAGCTACTGACCACTGAGGACACAATTAATGTACCTCGGTGTAGACAGGTATGTAATCAGTAGCAGATGACTAGCTACTGACCACTGAGGACACAATTAATGTACCTCTGTGTAGACAGGTATGTAATCAGTAGCAGATGACTATGATGAACTTTATCTGAAGTTTGCAGCAAATATAGAAAAAATGTCTGCCAATTCTTAATTGTTTTGAGTAAATATATATTTATAATAGTGGGTTTCATAATAATGTTCAAGCAACAAGACAATTTCCTTGAAACTTACGACATAACCTATATACTAGTGGTCAAAGTAGTTCGTCTACTATTGATCACGTGGTCTGTCAACACTGAGATTGCCGGTTTGGTTCTCGCTGCAGGCAGGATTGTACTCGACTCCAATCTTAATTGACAAGGATTGCCAGTTTTCCTACCGCAGGTTGGGGGTTTTCTCTGGGTACTCCGGCTTCCTCCCCCAATAAAAACTGGACGCCATGATACAGCTGAAAAATTGCTGAGAGTGGCATTAAACACCATCAAACAAACAAAACAAACCTATATAAACTTTATTTTGGAACACTTAAATTCTGACAAAGACATACATTACATTTGACATATTTGTGCTATAAGACTACAATATGACATTTGCATAATGTCATAACAAAATACATTTAAGTAATAAGTGTTGATGGATGTTGCATGAAATGAGGACAATTTTGGCTGGGAAGTACTAAGGCATTATTTATTACATTGAATTTGGCTTTGTTGTTTCGGCATAGAGCTTTCAAATATTACAGCCAATCGGAAGCTAGAATTCATCATGGTGGCCATGTTAATTTGATCAGCATAAAAGAGGAATCTTGATAAAGGACCTTCCAGTACCCTTACTTTAATAATACAGTTTGCTTAAATGGTTTTATAAAGTGGTGCAGACAAAGGGGATTGGCTGTAACAGAAGTGAAACAGACATGACTTATAATATTGCAAAAGTCGGAAATGGCTAGGTTGCAAAGCAAGTGCCTTAATAAATGGGGAATGGTTTACAATTTGTTTGAAGAAGGATTTGGGTTTGTTTCATAACATGTAGGAGGATTTGATTACACAAAAACAGAACCATCATGTGTGCAATACAATGTTCCCATGTCTAGAAAAGTAGGAATACATTTCTTGCACAATTTCATGAGATCATGTGCACAACTTCAATAGGTTGCAATCTTTCTGTAAAGTTTCAGAGATCTGGATTGAAAACTGTAGGAGGAGTTTATTACACAAAATAAGTACTGTCTTCTGTACTTGTTCTGAAAAATGACAAAGTTCATAAGTATGGAAAATTAGGAAAACATTTCCTGAACAATTCCATAATAGCAGGTGCACAACTTCAATACATGTGCAGTGTAGTTTCTAAGATCTGGGTAGAAAACTGTAGGAGAAGTCAATAACACAAAATAGATACCCTGTTTTCATCACCCACCGGCCAATCTAAAAGCCAACTTCACCATACTAAAACCCATGCAAAAAATGACAGACTTGGCTGTAACATAAGTAAGATGGACACAGATGTGACAATGACACACTGAAAAACAGATGTTGTATATGGTTTTACCATTTGTAAGCAGCAGACAGTCTTTTTCCTGTCACTAATCTCAAACACGAAGTGGTTCCAATTTCAATTTTAGTACCCATGATATCTTGACAATATTTATTTCAATAAGCAAAAATATTTGACAAAATTCAACATATAAAGATTGTTTCATTTTATTTCATTTTAAATCTGATGTTAGAAAAGGAGTCTGATTTTAATATCTGGTGTAGAAGAGGGGTATTGGAGCACAGTGTTAATATGGAACTGAATGAATTTGACCTCTGCTCCAGGGAACGGTTTTGATAGTCTTGATATAAAACACACTGATGATACCAGAGCTGAACATTTCCTGTATCTTCACCCTCACCAGTGACTGTTTTGCACAAAATATCATTGTTCATCCTACAATATTACTACATGGTAAAACACACTGACGATACCTTAGCTGGACATTTCCTTTATCTTCATCCTTACCAGTGGTTTGGTTGACGACCTTCATAGACAGTCCTATTTTATCTCCCTGAATAGATAACTCATATTTATATCACTGAAATCAAATTGTGTGAAAAGGTAAATATATATAATAAATGCTTCACAAGAGAACAGCTTTAAGGAACTTTTAATGTTAAAATTATAATGAATGGTTCAACTTCTTATTGTAACTTATGACAGGCCTAGTGATTGTTTACTGATAGGGGGAGTTTTTTACCTCCTACACTGACAACTTTATGCTCTTGGTCGGACGGTGACTGTTTACTCATGGATTTTACATTTTATATGATGCCACACCTGATCAACAGGCAGGTGCTCTATGGTTGGTTACTCAGGCGTCACAAATCAATAGCTGTATGAAGTCATCTTGATTAATAATACATTAAGAAAGAGTAATTAAGTAATAAAAAAGTGAAATTGGTACTAATTATTTTTTCATGAATTTGATTAAAACTAACACATGGCCAATTGGGTAAATGATTTTTTCCGGGGTCAAATTTTCAAATTAAATAATATCAATTTCTGTGGTCAAATAAATCAAAAATTGCTCAACAACACCAATAGCCTAGTTGTTCTGTTGAGAGGGTTGTTTCAACTACATAATTAAGTATCCTTACACCAAACTTTTTATTTAATCCACAGTATCTCCTAAAAAGATTTAGAACTAAATCTTAATAATCAAATGATTTGTCTCCCCTTATGCCATAAAATTGTCGCTTATCACTGAATTTGTATTATTTAGAATAATGTGCAAGGTTGTTGCAGAACAAAACTAGAACTGCATCATAATTTCTAATAATTGAATCAACAAGTTTTGCATTTATTGAGTCCTCAATACAAAAACAAAGACAAGATATGAAAAATAGAAATGAACTTACCGTTATAATTAATTCTGAATTTGTGCAAAATGGTAACATAACTTTTATTACATTGATGACATCACCTCATTTCCACATAAAATACATATGAATTGAATTATTTCCCCTGAGTCAATTCCAAGCAATAATACCTCTATGGAAACAACTTTACAATAAACTTTTTCTCCAACTGCCAACATTTCTGATGGATCATCTACCCTGGACTTAGACATCTGAGATTTATGTACCAGTCCTATTTTCAACAAAAACAAATGACTTTTTATTAGGTACATACATGTACAGTAATCTGTGATCTTTCCGATAGTAACAGACAATAAAGATAGAAACTTGTCATGGTGGATAAAAAAATGCCCTCTGCTGCGACTCCACCAGCAGTGCACAACAAATGAGTGCAACATTAAAAAATAATGGTAATATACTGGTGAAGCCTATAAATTACACCTTCTTGTCACTAGTGAAAATTTGGTTCTCATTTGTTGATTGGCTTAAAATTATAATGTCACAAACAGAAATAATGACATCATAAACAAAACAACTTCCGTTTACTGTGTATTCAAGTCATGTCCATAAAATAACGGTTGGGAAAATTTGTGTCATTTTGCAAATAAACTACATTTTTAAAATTAGAAAAATAGAATCTTACATTAGTACTCTTGAATAGGTCCAAGGCTCGTACTTAAAATACCATATCTATCTAATAATCCACTCATACATGTACCAGTATAAGATCCTATATTTCTTTGTGCAAACATTAAGTGCACCAATGGTTTTTAGTGGTGCAGGTTACTTACTTTCTGTTTTGTGTTATTTGTTTTGTTTTGTTTGAATGGTGTTTTAACAATTTTCAGCAATTTTTCAGCTATTTCATGGCGTCCAGTTTCTATTGGGGGAGAAAGCCGGAATAACCGGAGAGAACCCCCGACCTGCGGTAGGAAAACTGGCAATCCTTGTCAATGCATTAAGATTGGAGTTGAGTACACCCTGCCTGCAGTGAGAATCGAACCTGCAATCTCAGTGTTGACAGACCACCTGATCAAAAGTAGACAAACTACATTGACCACTCGGCCACCGAGGCCCCCTGTGTTATTTGTGTTTGCCTCAATCTAGACTTGTAATTGCACTATAGCTTATGGTTCTTGTTAGTAATTTGATTGCCTTGCTATTTTTTTCTCTTAAAACTTGTACAAAAATAACTCTTATTTAGAATCATCATTAATTATAAACATATAAACACAAAAAATGTAAACCTTTAATTATACATGTATAACTTAGTTTGTCCATTAACATGAAAAACAATGAAAATTGATTGTCTGCATTACTGAAGTTTCCTTACATTATTAATGAAAGGGAACATGTAAGTAACACAACTTATTTTATCAGTTAAGTTCAGAAAGGATCAATGTAATTTTAACTGATCTAACACACTGACACTCGATCACACTTCAGGTGAGTATTATACCTCAGTGGTACTGGAAAATATTTCACAAGGAATCCAGTCAAGAAACTTTAAGGAACCAGTAAATGTCCACCTTAACTACATATGGCAAAAACACAGTTTAATTAAAAAAAAACTGTTATTATCTCTCATTGATATCTGACACAAAAATGAAAAAAGTTAAATTGTATTTAATAAAATTGTATTATTATTACTGGTTTATGACAATACATAATAAATGTTTGCAATTAAAACTATTCATGGACTTTGGAGTTTCATCCAAAATAACATTTTGCATTTGGAAAACATCTGGGCAAAACACTGTATGCTTTAAATATTGGCCTTTCTAGTCATGTTCGTTTCCAACAGCTTCTAAAATTCTTTGAAAAAAATTGTTCTGATTTTTTTTTCAAAACTAGAAAAATTTAAACATTGGTTTGAAAACTATACACTAAACACACATACCAAAAATATTAGACAGTTCTAACAGAGCTGTTCAGCTGAAAAATGACAAACATTTACAGAAAAAGTTTAATTACATGTACATGCATGGTGGCCATCTTGAATGGTAGGCTAATATTTAGAGCAAAATGTATAGTTTCAACTGTAACACTGGTTTCAAATGATTGATGATTACACTGTAAACAGAGTATGGATAGATAATGGATGTATTAAGAACATTCATACTAACATATAGTTGGATTAGCTAAAATTGAACAGAACAGTAAGTGACATTTAAAAATCATTTCACACACCAATTCTTAATACCAAATATCAACTAATTTATTTATTAGTTAACATAATAAGAATAAACCTCAGCTCTGATGCTGAAAAACATCTGCGAAGTTTGCTACTAGTACCATAAAACTGTATGTATAACTAAAAAAAATATGTTTCTGACTTGTGAACAAAATATCCCACAATAGTACATCACTACATGTACTTGATGAAATTAACTATAATTCCACAACTGCATCATAGTCTACAAGGGTTATCTTAATATGAGGTATTATATATAATGTCATGCAAGATGTTACACTGTACATATTTATTTTGATTTTGGTATGATTTTTGCTATTGATCTTCCTGAGCACATAAAAAAGCATAAGATATGTGGATGGACACATTTTTCATAATATTAATAAAAAAAGACAAACCTTGTTTCCTAAATCCAGGTATTTTGATAAAAGCTCCGTAAGGCTGCAAGGCTGCTACCTACAAAAAGTTATATCCTAGTCATTACAATCTTTTCACTTGCTCCCCCTGGGAGCAGGAGCAAGTTAAAGATTTAATTTTGATTAGACTGAATGTCATTAACAATACCATAATCAAACTTTATATAATGTTTGTCAAACAACATTTAAGGTAGCTCGGCATTAACAGTTAGGGTATTAATTTCATACATGTACATGTATTATTCTACTAGTAATCTCCATGTGTTGAAAAAAAACTAAATATAAATTTTTTTAAAGTCTTGTTAGATCAAAACTTTCCTTGTAAAGCAATAAGAAAAGACAATTTTTCACATTTATCAGAATAATTAAACATTGTACAAGTTTAGCAGATAAGTCAACATTGTACAAGTTTAGCAGATAAGTCAACATTGTACAAGTTCAGCAGATAAGTCAACATTGTACAAGTTTAGCAGATAAGTCCACATTGTGCAAGTTAGGTAGATAAGTCAACATTGTACAAGTTCAGCAGATAAGTCAACATTGTGCAAGTTTGGCAGATAAGTCAACATTGTACAAGTTTAGCAGATAAGTCAACATTATACAAGTTTGGCAGATAAGTCAACATTGTACAAGTTAAGCAGATAAGTCAACATTGAACAAGTGTCAACATTGTACAAGTTTGGCAGATAAATTAAAATTGTACAAGTCTGGCAGATAAGTCAACATTGTGCAAGTTTGGCAGATAAGTTAACATTGTACAAGTTTAGCAGATAAGTCAACATTGTAAATGTTTGGAAGATAAGCCAACATTGTACAAGTTTGGCAAATTAGTCAACATTGTACAAGTTCAGCAGATAAGTCAACATTTTTTGCAAGTTTGGCAGATAAGTCTACATTGTACAAGTTTAGTAGATAAGTCAACATTGTAAAAGTTTGGAAGATAAGTCAACATTGTAAAAGTTTGGAAGATAAGTCAACATTGTACAAGTTTCGCAGAAAAGTCTACATTGTACTAGTTTAGCAGATAAGTCAACATTGTACAAGTCAGGCAGATAATCAAAATTTGTACAAGTCTGGCAGAAAAGTCAACATTGTACAAGTTTGGCAGATATGTCAACACTGTACAAGTTTGGCAGATAAGTCAACACTGTTCAAGTTCAGATACTACAGTACCTGGTTCAAAGATCTGGATTCCATTGAAAACGCCCCTCGAACAGGACGACCCAAAAAATCGTCAGAAAGGTTACAGAGGACCCTGCTACGTGTCGTAAGGGAAAACAGGAGGGTAACATTTTCTGACATTACGACAAAAGTTAACAATACTGGGCTCTTAACTCTATCATCCCGAACTGTTAGAAGGCCTGTGACAAAGAAAATAACCATTGGTCCCCGAAATCGTGAAAAGTGGCTACGTTATTGCAGGACAAAACTTCACTGGAACGTGCAGGAAAATTGGTCTAAGATTATTTTTAGTGACAAGACTTAAATTGAAGTAGGAAATGACAGTAAAGTGTATGTTTGGAGAAGATCTGATGAACGTTTTCACTCCGATTGTGTAGGGGTCGTTCATTATGCTGACCGAACTGTGAAATGCTCTGCAATGTTCTGGGGTTGTATTTCATATTTTGGTGTGGGTACCTAACTCAAGTTGACGAAAATATAAACTCCGAGAAGTACTGTAAACGTAGTAATTTTCGCGGTGTACTAATTTTCGCTATTTTCGCGGTACCAAGAAAAGCGCGAAAATAGATACCCTCGAAAAACTTTGGTATACTAAACAGACACACGGGCAAGGTGAACATCAGAAATCAATTATTGATCGAGTAAGTACTGTTATAAATTGTATCTTACAAAAAAAACATATTGTTTATATTTTCGTCAATCAATTATTGAAATCAAATGTTTGATATTATTTACCTTAAATTGGCGTGAATAAAAATACAAAGAATATTTTACAAATTATTGACAAAATCAATACATATTTATTTACAATGCGTACATCAAGACGGCCTGATTACTAGTAACCTGTCATTGTACGGATCACTGATCACTGATTACAATAAACATATTGTACAACGAAGTGTTGATTTATTAATTAACGAGTGTTTTTATAACGGGAAGTTAATCTCTACATTTCTCAACGGTTTACAAGTTTACAATCAAGTCATCCGGAATGTTATAAAGTTTGACCTTCTTCTAAATTTCAGAATAAAATTCCATTTTTAAAAAATCAAAGTCACCCGGCACTTTACGAGCAGCTTTAGTACCCTTTCTCTTAACGTAACCTAGTCGTCGCAAAAAGGACTGGGCCCATGTTTTCGTCAGTTCGATATGCCCACCAAACTCCGAAAGAATTGACTTTTCTCTGTTGATCAGAATTCCACGAGCTGTCGCTATAACAATCGACCTATTGACAACGCCACCCGCAAGACGAATTGCCTGTATATATTCTGTGACGTCCTTCTCATATTTCCCAAGCATTAAATGTAGGTGGCCCACGAGACTTCTTCTCCAAAGCATGGATTTCTGTCGACGAATCGTCTTTAGCTTTCTGAACAAACGACTTTTTCAGTGACCTGACCGTACTTTCATTTACTGTTCTACCCAGATTTACTGTGAAATGCTTAGCGGCTCTGGCTATCCCATGCTCAACGGCATAACGGGCAATTTTGGCTCTTTGCTCGCAGTCGTAGTGGTTATAGTTCCCCCTTTTCCTTTTAGTGGAACTCGTAACTTTATGCACTTCTTCATTTGCGTAAACAATATTCTCGGCCTTCTCTGGTGTTTCAGCCTGCCTAGGACCAGGAAGAAGCGGTGACGGAGGAGGAGTCTCTGTTGGACGAACTAACAAACGTTTTAACATTTTGAAACTAACTTTTGAACTGAGTAAAAATAAATTCACTTTGGATTTTGTACCAGAAGCGAGTATGAAATCAACACTTTAGGGCTAAATTGCTTCAGGGGAAGTCAATATTTCTGTACACAAAGTCACACGTCATTAACGTATGTGAACTTTTTTCAAAGGATTAAAGTAGTTTTGGAAAGAAATTAAAGTCATATTTAAATATCTTCGATGAATTCCGCGAAAATCAGTACCCGCGAAAATGTTCAACTTGACAAAAACGCGAAAATTAGAATCCGCAAAAATTAATACGTTTACAGTATATAAGTGTTTTAGATGAAAATTTATGGCCAGTTGTAGCCAGACATTTTTCTAATTTGCCGTGGACATTGCAAGAGGACAATGCACCATGTCATGTCTCGAAACGGACTTCCGATTGGAAAACAGAAAACCAAATTTTAACTTTGCCATCACAAAGCACTGATCTCAACATAATAGAAAATGTCTGGAAAGTCATAAAATGCCATGTTTCTCGCCACTTACATGAGATTAAAAATAAACAAGATTTGATCCTTGTAGTGAACGAAATCTGGATCGGACTTCACTCGTTATATTCAGAGTTTATAGCGAAGCTTACCTTAAAGTATAAGAACTGTAATAAGAACAAGAGGTCAAATAACAAAATACTAGCTTTTTGAGGTAAGTCTTTATTAATTATATCAGAAAAACGTTGTTTTTCGTAACATGAAATACAATTAACATTTCAATGACGTCCCCATTGTGCGCCAACACTTTTGGCCAGGTACTGTAGCTAGATAGATAGACCTCTTTGAAGCTCCATCCATAAAAAATAAAGGAGCTACATAATTATAGCTAGTTAAGATACTATGATCAAGTATTTTGTTGATATTTTGGAGCTAATTGCACTTAGCTCAGTTCTGGCCTTTAGACTTTCATTTTACTACAAAAATTACAATGTATAATTCCTGTTTTGGGCAGTTCAGTTCGTGTTCTTCTATTTACAACAGGTAATTTATATATCAATTCATGTTTGCGTCCTATGCAATTATCTCCACTGATATCAGGAACCTATAAATCAATGGGACTGGAATCTAACGATATTGTATACTTTTCCTCGTGGCGCCAATACTTAATTTGCGAACAAATTGTCGACACGGATATGACCGTATTTACGGCCTTTGTACAATACAATCTGTTCCAGACTCAAGCAAGTTACGTGAATATATCAAAACATTGATGCATTTAATAACAAAAATTAAACAAATTAGAAACAAGTGTGGACACAGAAAAACGTCTCGCCTGAATTCCGCATCAGTAACGAAAATAAATTTCGTCATAAGCATTACGTAAATAGCATTAAATATCAGCAGCGGCCTGTATACAAAATATTGTCACCATACCCTGCATAGTTACAGGGGAACAGCCGTAACCCAAAAACTTTAATGTAGTCGCTGGACCGTGAAATTGAGGTCAAGGTCAGGTGGAACCTACCAGACAGTCATGTACTATTCATCAGCAACCTATATACCAAATATTGTCATCCTACCATTCGTAGTTACAGAGGAACTATCGTGACCCAAAAACTTTAACGTAGTCACTGGACCATGAAATTGAGGTCAAGGTCAGGTGACACCTACCAGAGAGTCATGTACTAGTCATCAGCAACCTATACACCAAATATTGTCATCCTACCATGCGTAGTTACAGAGGAACTGTCGTAACCCAAAAACTTTAATGTAGTCGCTGGACCGTGAAATTGAGGTCAAGGTCAGGTGACACCTACCAGACAGTCATGTACTAGTCATCAGCAACTTATACACCAAATATTGTCATCCTACCATGCGTAGTTACAGAGGAACTGTCGTAACCCCAAAATTTTAACGTAGTCGCTGGACCGTGAAATTGAGGTCAAGGTCAGGTGACACCTACCAGACAGTCATGTACTAGTCATCAGCAACCTATACACCAAATATTGTCATCCTACCATGCATAGTTACAGAGGAACTGTCGTAACCCAAAAACTTTAACGTAGTCGTTGGACCGTGAAATTGAGGTCAAGGTCAGGTGACACCTACCAGACAGTCATGTACTAGTCATCAGCAACCTATACACCAAATATTGTCATCCTACCATGCGTAGTTACAGAGGAACTGTCGTAACCCCAAAACTTTAACGTAGTCGCTGGACCGTGAAATTGAGGTCAAGGTCAGGTGACACCTACCAGACAGTCATGTACTAGTCATCAGCAACCTATACACCAAATATTGTCATCATACCATGCGTAGTTACAGAGGAACTGTCGTAACCCAAAAACTTTAACGTAGTCGCTGGACCGTGAAATTGAGGTCAAGGTCAGGTGACAGGTGACTGACTGGCAAGTACTCATCATAAGCTACCTCTGGACCAAATTTGATGGACCTAGGGCTTGGGCTTACAAAGATATGAAGCAAGATGTCAAGTGTTTACGCCGCCGCCGCCGGATTCCCATACATATGTCTCGCCTCCAGCGACTTTGGTCGCAGGCGAGACAAAAACACAACACACACATAAAAAACAAGTGTGGACACAGAAAAACGTCTCGCCTGAATTCTGCATCAGTAACGAAAATAAATTTTGTCATAAGCATTACGTAAATAGCATTAATTATGAGCAGCTGCCTGTATACCAAATATTGTCACCATACTATGCATAGTTACAGAGGAACTGTCCTAATACAAAAACTTTAACGTAGTAGCTGAACCGTGAAATTGAGGTCAAGGTCAGGTGACACCTACCAGACAATCATGTACTATTCATCAGCAACCTATATACCAAATATTGTCATCCTACCATGCGTAGTTACAGAGGAACTGTCATAACCCAAAAACTTTAATGTAGTCGCTGGACCGTGAAATTGAGGTCAAGGTCAGGTGACACCTACCAGACAGTCATGTACTAGTCATCAGCAACTTATACACCAAATATTGTCATCCTACCATGCGTAGTTACAGAGGAACTGTCGTAACCCCAAAATTTTAACGTAGTTGCTGGACCGTGAAATTGAGGTCAAGGTCAGGTGACACCTACCAGACAGTCATGTACTAGTCATCAGCAACCTATACACCAAATATTGTCATCCTACCATGCATAGTTACAGAGGAACTGTCGTAACCCAAAAACTTTAACGTAGTCGTTGGACCGTGAAATTGAGGTCAAGGTCAGGTGACACCTACCAGACAGTCATGTACTAGTCATCAGCAACCTATACACCAAATATTGTCATCCTACCATGCGTAGTTACAGAGGAACTGTCGTAACCCCAAAACTTTAACGTAGTCGCTGGACCGTGAAATTGAGGTCAAGGTCAGGTGACACCTACCAGACAGTCATGTACTAGTCATCAGCAACCTATACACCAAATATTGTCATCATACCATGCGTAGTTACAGAGGAACTGTCGTAACCCAAAAACTTTAACGTAGTCGCTGGACCGTGAAATTGAGGTCAAGGTCAGGTGACAGGTGACTGACTGGCAAGTACTCATCATAAGCTACCTCTGGACCAAATTTGATGGACCTAGGGCTTGGGCTTACAAAGATATGAAGCAAGATGTCAAGTGTTTACGCCGCCGCCGCCGGATTCCCATACATATGTCTCGCCTCCAGCGACTTTGGTCGCAGGCGAGACAAAAACACAACACACACATAAAAAACAAGTGTGGACACAGAAAAACGTCTCGCCTGAATTCTGCATCAGTAACGAAAATAAATTTTGTCATAAGCATTACGTAAATAGCATTAATTATGAGCAGCTGCCTGTATACCAAATATTGTCACCATACTATGCATAGTTACAGAGGAACTGTCCTAATACAAAAACTTTAACGTAGTAGCTGAACCGTGAAATTGAGGTCAAGGTCAGGTGACACCTACCAGACAATCATGTACTATTCATCAGCAACCTATATACCAAATATTGTCATCCTATCATGCTTGGTTATATTGGAACAGCAGTAACCTAAAAACTTTAATGCAGTCACTGGACCGTGAAATTGAGGTCAAGGTCACGTGGCACCTACCAGACAGTCATGTACTAGTCATCAGCAACCTATATACCAAATATTGTCATCCTACCATGCATGGTTACAGAGGAACTGTCGTATCCCAAAAACTTTAACGTAGTCACTGGACTGTGAAATTGAGGTCAAGGTCAGGTGACACCTACCCGACAGTCATGTACTAGTCATCAGCAACCCATATACCAAATATTGTCATCCTACCATGCGTGGTAACAGAGGAACTGCCGTAACCCAAAAACTTTAACGTAGTCACTGGACTGTGAAATTGAGGTCAAGGTCAGGTGACACCTACCAGACAGTCATGTACTAGTCATCAGCAACCTATATACCAAATATTGTCATCCTACCATGCGTGGTTACAGAGGAACTGTGGTAACCCAAAAACTTTAACGTAGTCACTGGACCGTGAAATTGAGGTCAAGGTCAGGTGACACCTACCAGACAGTCATGTACTAGTCATCAGCAACCTATATACCAAATATTGTCATCCTACCATGAGTAGTTACAGAGGAACTGTCGTAACCCAAAAACTTTAACGTAGTCGCTGGACCGTGAAATTGAGGTCAAGGTCAGGTGACACCTACCAGACAGTCATGTACTAGACATCAGCAACCTATATACCAAATATTGTCATCCTACCATGTATGGTTACAGAGGAACTGTCGTAACCCAAAAACTTTAACGTAGGCGCTGGACCGTGAAATTGAGGTCAAGGTCAGGTGACACCTACCAGACAGTCATGTACTAGTCATCAGCAACCCATATACCAAATATTGTCATCCTACCATGTGTGGTAACAGAGGAACTGCCGTAACACAAAAACTTTAACATAGTCGCTGGACCGTGAAATTGAGGTCAAGGTCAGGTGACACCTACCAGACAGTCATGTACTAGTCATCAGCAACCTATATACCAAATATTGTCATCCTACCATGTGTGGTAACAGAGGAACTGCCGTAACCCAAAAACTTTAACGTAGTCACTGGACCGTGAAATTGAGGTTTAGGTCAGGTGACACCTACCAGACAGTCATGTACTAGTCATCAGCAACCTATATACCAAATATTGTCATCCTACCATGCGTGGTTACAGAGGAACTGTCGTAACCCAAAATCTTAAACGTAGTCGCTGGACCGTGAAATTGAGGTCAAGGTCAGGTGACACCTACCAGACAGTCATGTACTAGTCATCAGCAACCCATATACCAAATATTGTCATCCTACCATGCATGCTAACAGAGGAACTGCCGTAACCCAAAAACTTTTACATAGTCACTGGACTGTGAAATTGAGGTCAAGGTCAGGTGACACCTACCAGACAGTCATGTACTAGTCATCAGCAACCTATATACCAAATATTGTCATCCAACCATGTGTGGTAACAGAGGAACTGTCATAACCCAAAAACTTTAACGTAGTCACTGGACCGTGAAATTGAGGTCAAGGTCAGGTGACACCTACCAGACAGTCATGTACTAGTCATCAGCAACCCATATACCAAATATTGTCATCCTACCATGTGTGGTAACAGAGGAACTGCCGTAACCCAAAAACTTTAACGTAGTCACTGGACCATGAAATTGAGGTCAAGGTCAGGTGACACCTACCAGACAGTCATGTACTAGTCATCAGCAACCTATATACCAAATATTGTCATCCTACCATGCGTGGTTACAGAGGAACTGTCGTAACCCAAAAACTTTAACGTAGTCGCTGGACCGTGAAATTGAGGTCAAGGTCAGGTGACACCTACCAGACAGTCATGTACTAGTCATCAGCAACCCATATACCAAATATTGTCATCCTACCATGCGTGGTAACAGAGGAACTGCCGTAACCCAAAAATTTTAACATAGTCACTTGACCGTGAAATTGAGGTCAAGGTCAGTGACACCTACCAGACAGTCATGTACTAGTCATCAGCAACCTATATACCAAATATTGTCATCCAACCATGCGTGGTAACAGAGGAACTGTCGTAACCCAAAAACTTTAACGTATAGTCACTGGACCGTGAAATGGAGGTCAAGGTCAGGTGACACCTACCAAACAGTCATGTACTAGTCATCAGCAACCTATATACCAAATATTGTCATCCTACCATGCGTGGTTACAGAGGAACTGTGGTAACCCAAAAACTTTAACGTAGTCACTGGACCGTGAAATTGAGGTCAAGGTCAGGTGACATCTACCAGACAGTCATGCACTAGTCATCAGCAACCTATATACCAAATATTGTCATCCTACCATGAGTAGTTACAGAGGAACTGTCGTAACCCAAAAACTTTAACGTAGTCGCTGGACCGTGAAATTGAGGTCAAGGTCAGGTGACACCTACCAGACAGTCATGTACTAGACATCAGCAACCTTTATACCAAATATTGTCATCCTACCATGTATGGTTACAGAGGAACTGTCGTAACCCAAAAACTTTAACGTAGGCGCTGGACCGTGAAATTGAGGTCAAGGTCAGGTGACACCTACCAGACAGTCATGTACTAGTCATCAGCAACTCATATACCAAATATTGTCATCCTACCATGTGTGGTAACAGAGGAACTGCCGTAACACAAAAACTTTAACATAGTCGCTGGACCGTGAAATTGAGGTCAAGGTCAGGTGACACCTACCAGACAGTCATGTACTAGTCATCAGCAACCTATATACCAAATATTGTCATCCTACCATGTGTGGTAACAGAGGAACTGTCGTAACCCAAAAACTTTAACGTAGTCACTGGACCGTGAAATCGAGGTTTAGGTCAGGTGACACCTACCAGACAGTCATGTACTAGTCATCAGCAACCTATATACCAAATATTGTCATCCTACCATGCGTGGTTACAGAGGAACTGTCGTAACCCAAAATCTTAAACGTAGTCGCTGGACCGTGAAATTGAGGTCAAGGTCAGGTGACACCTACCAGACAGTCATGTACTAGTCATCAGCAACCCATATACCAAATATTGTCATCCTACCATGCATGCTAACAGAGGAACTGCCGTAACCCAAAAACTTTAACATAGTCACTGGACTGTGAAATTGAGGTCAAGGTCAGGTGACACCTACCAGACAGTCATGTACTAGTCATCAGCAACCTATATACCAAATATTGTCATCCAACCATGTGTGGTAACAGAGGAACTGTCATAACCCAAAAACTTTAACGTAGTCACTGGACCGTGAAATTGAGGTCAAGGTCAGGTGACACCTACCAGACAGTCATGTACTAGTCATCAGCAACCCATATACCAAATATTGTCATCCTACCATGCGTGGTAACAGAGGAACTGCCGTAACCCAAAAACTTTAACGTAGTCACTGGACTGTGAAATTGAGGTCAAGGTCAGGTGACACCTACCAGACAGTCATGTACTAGTCATCAGCAACCTATATACCAAATATTGTCATCCTACCATGCGTGGTTACAGAGGAACTGTGGTAACCCAAAAACTTTAACGTAGTCACTGGACCGTGAAATTGAGGTCAAGGTCAGGTGACACCTACCAGACAGTCATGTACTAGTCATCAGCAACCTATATACCAAATATTGTCATCCTACCATGAGTAGTTACAGAGGAACTGTCGTAACCCAAAAACTTTAACGTAGTCGCTGGACCGTGAAATTGAGGTCAAGGTCAGGTGACACCTACCAGACAGTCATGTACTAGACATCAGCAACCTATATACCAAATATTGTCATCCTACCATGTATGGTTACAGAGGAACTGTCGTAACCCAAAAACTTTAACGTAGGCGCTGGACCGTGAAATTGAGGTCAAGGTCAGGTGACACCTACCAGACAGTCATGTACTAGTCATCAGCAACCCATATACCAAATATTGTCATCCTACCATGTGTGGTAACAGAGGAACTGCCGTAACACAAAAACTTTAACATAGTCGCTGGACCGTGAAATTGAGGTCAAGGTCAGGTGACACCTACCAGACAGTCATGTACTAGTCATCAGCAACCTATATACCAAATATTGTCATCCTACCATGCGTGGTTACAGAGGAACTGTCGTAACCCAAAAACTTTAACGTAGTCGCTGGACCGTGAAATTGAGGTCAAGGTCAGGTGACACCTACCAGACAGTCATGTACTATTCATCATCAACCCATATACCAAATATTGTCATCCTACCATGCGTGGTAACAGAGGAACTGCCGTAACCCAAAAACTTTAACATAGTCACTTGACCGTGAAATTGAGGTCAAGGTCAGTGACACCTACCAGACAGTCATGTACTAGTCATCAGCAACCTATATACCAAATATTGTCATCCAACCATGCGTGGTAACAGAGGAACTGTCGTAACCCAAAAACTTTAACGTATAGTCACTGGAGCGTGAAATGGAGGTCAAGGTCAGGTGACACCTACCAGACAGTCATGTACTAGTCATCAGCAACCTATATACCAAATATTGTCATCCTACCATGCGTGGTTACAGAGGAACTGTGGTAACCCAAAAACTTTAACGTAGTCACTGGACCGTGAAATTGAGGTCAAGGTCAGGTGACATCTACCAGACAGTCATGTACTAGTCATCAGCAACCTATATACCAAATATTGTCATCCTACCATGAGTAGTTACAGAGGAACTGTCGTAACCCAAAAACTTTAACGTAGTCGCTGGACCGTGAAATTGAGGTCAAGGTCAGGTGACACCTACCAGACAGTCATGTACTAGACATCAGCAACCTATATACCAAATATTGTCATCCTACCATGTATGGTTACAGAGGAACTGTCGTAACCCAAAAACTTTAACGTAGGCGCTGGACCGTGAAATTGAGGTCAAGGTCAGGTGACACCTACCAGACAGTCATGTACTAGTCATCAGCAACCCATATACCAAATATTGTCATCCTACCATGTGTGGTAACAGAGGAACTGCCGTAACACAAAAACTTTAACATAGTCGCTGGACCGTGAAATTGAGGTCAAGGTCAGGTGACACCTACCAAACAGTCATGTACTAGTCATCAGCAACCTATATACCAAATATTGTCATCCTACCATGTGTGGTAACAGAGGAACTGCCGTAACCCAAAAACTTTAGCGTAGTCACTGGACCGTGAAATTGAGGTTAAGGTCAGGTGGCACCTACCAGACAGTCATGTACTTGTCATCAGCAACCTATATACCAAATATTGTCATCCTACCATGCGTGGTTACAGAGGAACTGTCGTAACCCAAAAACTTTAACGTAGTCGCTGGACCGTGAAATTGAGGTCAAGGTCAGGTGACACCTACCAGACAGTCATGTACTAGTCATCAGCAACCCATATACCAAATATTGTCATCCTACCATGCATGCTAACAGAGGAACTGCCGTAACCCAAAAACTTTAACATAGTCACTGGACCGTGAAATTGAGGTCAAGGTCAGGTGACACCTACCAGACAGTCATGTACTAGTCATCAGCAACCTATATACCAAATATTGTCATCCAACCATGCGTGGTAACAGAGGAACTGTCGTAACCCAAAAACTTTAACGTAGTCACTGGACTGTGAAATTGAGGTCAAGGTCAGGTGACACCTACCAGACAGTCATGTACTAGTCATCAGCAACCTATAAACCAAATATTGTCATCCTACTATGTGTAGTTACAGAGGAACTGCTGTATCCCAAAAACTTAAACGTAGTCGCTGGACCGTGAAATTGAGGTCAAGGTCAGGTGACAGGTGACTGACTGGCAAGTACTCATCATAAGCTACCTCTGTACCAAATTTGATGGACCTAGGGCTTGGGCTTACAAATATATGAAGCAAGATGTCAAGTGTTTACGCCGCCGCCGGATTCCCATACATATGTCTCGCCTCCAGCGACTTTCGTCGCAGGCGAGACAAAAACAAAGAAAAAAAAACAAAACAAAAGCAGAAATAAAAACATACAGAACAAACAAACAAAAGACAAAAAGTTTTGACTAATTCTAAAATTCGATTTGTTGTATGATTTTATTTGATGGTTATGGTTTTCACCAATTAGACAATTTATATGATGACACAGGTATTAGCTACCTAGGGTGTACCCTCAGACAACTTTTGACACCGTCGTTTATTGAACCATTTGTTCACCACACCTGTGATTACATAACAATTGCAACAGGTGTACGCAAAATTATAAGAGAATGGGTTCTAAAAAATACTTATTCCAATTCTGAAATTTTTTATCATTTGCATTTAAAATTAAGGAGTTTCTTGTAAAATAGAAGCTGAAAATACGTTACAGGATGGAGATGTCCTTGTGGAAAAAAGTGTTCGAAAAAAGATAAAAAAAAGTATGCTTATTTATCGTGTTATCAATTATGACCTATTTCTGTGCATTCTTAAAACATCATTCTTTCAGAATGTGAAAGAAAAAGGAATGCTGCATTCATAATAAAGTCGTGGATTGGTTTTATTTAAGGGGACCGAAAACGTGCAAATAAGTCATGCTATGTAATCCGATAATAACTGGGGATTCACAACAAAAATAATATGTGCTGCAACGCGACAAAAAGACGAATTGGTTGGTCTATACCTTATAAATGTGTAATTTTGTATTACGATGATATATGGTCTGAAAGTACATGTAAAAAGTTCGTAAAAAAGACATACAAAAATGGCGACCGTTAAAAAAGCTCCCGATTTTCGCTTATTTCAATATATATTTTTTAAATGATAAAACGTGGTCACGATAATACAATGAGGCAAATAAAACACTTAAAATAAAAAAAAATAAAAAAATATTTATTGTCACAAGATAATTACACAAATTTTAACTGAAATATTAGTTTCGTATTGTACTATAGACGCTTAGTCTGGGATCCTGACTAAATATTCTCAATACCGTAAGCGGACTTCCGGTTCGAATATACAGTCAGGTCACCAGCAATGAATCCGGTCAAAATTTTGACTGGTTTGCAACATCCGGAATGCCTCAAAATTTACGTCAGTAATAACTGTAAACTGACGCAATTCCAATACAAAGCATTATGACGTAACGTCCGGCGTCCGGTAATCAAATTCAAATAAAAATACAGTTCATCAAAAGAATGCTTTAATAGATTTTATGTTTTATTGTGAAAATAACTCTAAGGGAATAGTCCGCTTAACTTGAAAGCTGTAAACCAAGAAGCAGGTAGCTACATTTTGTACTCTATGTTAAATTGTATTCTGACAGAAATTTTCAACGCGCGAAAAGTTAGCCTAAACATGGCAGTTTAAACAATCAATCAAACTGGGTAGTAAACTGGTGGTGACCTGGGGTTATAGCGAGCACAGCTCGCAGCGGGCAGCTTTTGCTGCCCGCGAAGAGCGGTGAGCTCTACGGCAATTACGTGTCATGTGATCAAAATGAAATCACGTGATCAAAATCTGCTTAATGCTGATATTGATTTTTTTTCGTCCGGAAGTTGATATCGTCAAACAACTGGAACAAAGTGAATGGAGAAAAGTACTAAAAATAATTTTAAAAAAGACTTGAAAATACAGTTGACATCGATAAAAAATAAATGTTATATTTAAAATTAACAACAAACATTTCATACTATTTTTTTGCAATCTCTAAATCGATCTTTAAAAACTGACAATCAAATTACACTTCATGTGACGTCACAGTTACAAAGAAAGACGTCACGTGACTTAGAGGCACTTTTAGGGTGATAGGAAATATAATAAACATAAAATGCACATTATATATTGATAATAAAGGACTATATTGTCTGTGCTCGCATTTTGGCAATGCCTTCTCCATATTATTATAGGATTAAACACTGGGTTTTAGGAAATTATCAATGTGTAAACTCCAGCGACTCACTCACAAACTAAATAAAGTCTGAAGGACTTTATGTCAAGTTTGTGAGGGAGTCGCCGGAGTTCACACATTGATAATTTCCTAAAACACAGTGTTTAATCCTTATAATTCTGTGAAATAACCATTGCGATTTTTAAAACAGCAAAAACAGTTACAAAAACCCATCTAGATCTCAAAACGTATCTATGCCGGAAAGTGAAGGGATATGCAAAACATAGTACCAAAGAAATCACGGTTCTGTAGAATATTGATAGGAAAAAAACAAAATGAAACACTAAATTGTATTTAAATTATATTTTATTTGAAATCTCAAGCGATTAAATTAGAAATCATTGGGGCAGAGAAAACATTGATCCCTCTCCATGACGATATATGCTAGGAGGACTCCATCTTGTTTACATTGGATACTGAATGTAGTCCGCTCAGAGGAAATATCGATATATAAATTATCTGAGAAGAGGCCATTTAAGTGTTTTTATCCAATCAAAGCACTTAATATAAATAAATTACAGCATGAATAGAATTATTTGAAAGTGAAGCTTGCGTAAATGAAAAATATTGCACCAGAGAACCAGGTTATATAGATGCTGTCCTGTGTTAGCACTACCTCAAAATTTCCATTAGCCAATGTGGCTAATACATCCAAATTTTACTTAGCCACATTTGAAATTTGTTAGCCACAACATTTCAGCAAAATTTGTGTGTGCAAAATATGGAAGCTGTAAATTTAAATGACTTGTATAGAAAAGGGGGAATATGTGATGAGCAACACTAAAATTTGGGATTAATTCCATTCATAGGTCACAACCAGGTCTTTTACAACTGTTCTTCATTTGAAGAATTTAGATTTAGTGCTGAGGTTCAACTTTTAAATGAAAACATTTAACCAGATGATAATAGAGTACGAAAGCATTGAAAGCTGGCGTTTCGCCATGCTTGACAAAATTAAACTGGAATTAAGATCAATTACTGCAATGGGAACCAGTTCGGTATTGAGTAAAATCGAAAACAAATTCGGACAAGGGTAATGTTTTTCCGGAATAGACAATTACGCATTGAAATTTCCCGGATATATATCGTTACCGCTCCGAACTTTATCTCAAAGATTTATTTTAGATTTCGACAGTCAACATTTTACTTTCGCTTTCACTTCGCCAACGTGGCGAACGAGAATGAATAACACTTCGCCACATTAAAGTTTAATTCTCATTGGCGACTGTGGAGACCTATTAGCGCTAACACAGCTGTCATTTCTGCGTTCTCGTTTAATCTCGTTCCGGTCTCGTACTTTTTAAACTGAAGACTTAGCGAGTGTCAAATCCCGTTAGTTTTACTTTTCCCAGCTGATATGAAGGCAGCATGAGCATGAGTCACAGGTACTTTTTTAAGAAACAAATTACCCCCTGTGTTGTATTAGAGTATACTGCAGTACTGTATAGGGTAATTTTTTTCTGAAACAAGTGCTGTGGCTTCATGATCAGTTGATCCGTTGCAAACCATGATTGATTGTTTAAGAAATAATTTATGGATACCATACTTTATTGTCGTTTTAACATGGGTGGGCATTATATTCTTGAATATTTTGCCCCGAGCGATAGCGAGGGGTAAAATATCATGAATATAATGCCCACCCATGTTTAAACGAAAATAAAGTATGGTTTCCATGAATTATTTCGTTTCTGATTATGACAAATACGGTAATCTGTACAGTGAAGCGGCATTATAAATGTGCGCAATTGAAAGGCTGTTCCACGTAACTCCCCGTGTGTCATAATGTAGAGTGGTGGAAACATAATTTAATGGCTGAATGTTGAATCATGCAAATTTCAGAATTCAGACTTAAAATAACAACTTTATTAGCAGTAACGATGATTATGGTTTAAAAAATTGAGTTTTTAAATAAAATTTAAACGACTGCAACTAAAATTAACTTGCGCATGTGTGAACTAAATTTATTGGAATTTTAACATGACTTTGTTTACATAGCGAAAGCAGGACGTCATATTAGAATTGTTGTTAACGTCCGCAATGCAAAAACCTTGAAATTGAATATTGAAATAGCTATGATACAACTTTTACCTCTCCATAAAATACAGAATATAAATCGGGAAGTTCTGTTGAATATGAACCTCTTCTTTCTCTGTATCTCTTTGGCGAATCCATTAAACTTTTCTTGTTTACTCTTTCGAACAAGGGACATAATTAAACGGAAAAATGTCCTAATACCAAGCACGATTACAACATACAGCAAGCAATAGCCTATAAAGTTTTCTGAGTAAATATGTTTCGACTTTCGTTTTTAACTGTATATTTATTCCAAGTACGAATATGGTAAAGATCAAATACTCAGTTCGTTTCACAAGGAAGTGCAGTGCGAGTTAATGTTATACTGACAAAAGAAACAAGCTGTACAACACAATTTTATATATTACATAATTTTTGTCTAAACCAAAATGTTAAAAAATCCCGCGCTAACAAGTGCCCGCTTTTCCTAGAAATGAATTGATCTGAATTGATTAATGCCAGGGGCGTAGATAAACAAGTTACAATGTGGATTCACAAATAACTAGGGTTCCTGTGGCATGGGGCACCCTCCAAAAAGTAGACGATAAGAATTAACGAGCACTTTAATTCCAATCAGCCACTGAGGTGGTTTCTAAGAATTTTTGGTTTGAATTTTACAACAGACAACAGATGACGGACAATAAGTGATGGTAATAGCTTTTGGGTCAGTTTTAGCTACAAAAGAAACAAACAAGGCCTTTGAACCGTATACATTGAAAAGGGGTTATTATGAACCTTTAGCTTATTAATTAAGAGAATCAATGCAAACATGCAGAGAGATATGTATACATAGCACGCGAAAGTAACATTAAATCTAGAAACTTGTATCATTATCCGTTATCTGAGATACTGCCAGATTACATGGCATAGGCTATACCAGAATCAAGCATTATTTTCCGTGATCTGAGATACTGCCAGCTTATCATGGGATAGGCTATACCAGAAACTAGCATCAATTTCCGTGATCTGAGATACTGCCAGCTTATCATGGGATAGGCTATACCAGAAACTAGCATCGATTTCCTTGATCTGAGATACTGCCAGCTTATCATGGGATAGGCTATACCAGAAACTAGCATCGATTTCCTTGATCTGAGATACTGCCAGCTTATCATGGGATAGGCTATACCAGAATCTAGCATCTTTTTCCGTGATCTGTGATACAGCCAGCTTATCATGGGATAGGATGTTAATCCGACAAATCACAAAACTAACTTCGGATTATAAAGGCAGTAAAATTCGGCATAGGGATAGGCTATACCAGAATCTAGCATCATTTTCCGTGATCTGAGATACTGCCAGTTTTATCACGGGATAGGCTATACAGTCTATCATTACGACTCGTTACCGTAAATTCAATGCTAAATAATTTGTAGTAAGACGGCTCCCTATATGGATAAAAATTGATCAAATGTGATGAAACTTGAATTTCAGGATTATCATCCAATCAATATTAAAATGTAGTATTAACAGAAAATATTAACGGTAACCCGCATTACAACGATTACAAAATGTAAGCATCCTCTGTTTTGCTGATGAATTAAGATGGTGATTTTTTTCAGGTAATAAAACAATTACTGACTTTTATATAGGTCGCTATCACGATTTCTCACGATTTGTCATTAATTGTATAATATCGTTTAGTGCGCGATACACATGTTTAAATGGAAGCTTAAATTACGAAATGTAATAATTACGTTAATTAATCAACGATATTTTAGTTATCACATTCAAAAGCTATAAAATATAAGTTTCCCTTTCTGATTAAAAACAACTAACTTAAAAAACCTTACATGATTTGAAAGGGTAGGGGGGTCCATTAACAGGTTAACAATTTTATTTTTTATTTTTCCCAAAATAGATAACAGTAAAGTTAAAATAATGATAACAGATAACAGCAATTTACACGAGAAACAGAAAACAGTGAGTTCAAAAATCGAAAAAAACAGATATCACCAGAATGTCATTAAAAGACAATACGGCAAGAACATGATGCATACATTGATCATTGTATCAATAGTAACTAGTGTGGGATCTTATGTACATTCCTCCCTTCATAGGAAGACTCAGTTACATTTAAAAAAGTGGTAAATAAAATAAATTAACAGATAACACAGAAAAATCTGTAAAACAGTTAACAGTGTTTTGACTATTAACAGCTAACAGGGTTTTTATTTTCATTATAACAGCTAAGAATGCCAAGTTTTAAGAAAACAAATAACAGCTAATGGTTGAAAAACAGTTAACAGTTGGATTTATTTTAAAAAAAATAGAGTTAACATACATGTAAAAATGCCCACAACAAGTTAACAGAAAAGATCTTGCCCCCCTTTCCCCTTTGATTTCAGACAAATACTATCCAAAGTGTCCTGTCGTTGATCATTAATACACCGTGGTCAAGGAAACTGAAAGAGTTGGTGGTTATGGGACATTTTTTTTTAATTTGGGTAATTTGTGGTAATTGAAACCAGTACCTCCCCCACACTACACTGGTCACAATCTGCTCCAAACCGCCATTCGTTTCTCTGATTGTATATCACACAACGGGTTTGAACTGTTTGACATCTTCTGTAGACAGCACATACTAATTAAAATACATTTTTCACTTGCTCCCCACTTTTTGCTATGTCGCTGCGTTGTAAGCACAGCGACATAGCAAAAAGGGGAGCATGTAAAAGATTTAATTTTAATTAGATTGATATATATTAGCCAAACTGTTATTTTAACTAAATTTGTATTGGGGGAAGGAAGAGTACCCGACTCGACAGCTTGTAAACATATAATAAACCTATATGTTTGTTATTACATATAATCACAGGGGGTAACTAGGGATACTTTTAGTTGCAGGTCTGCGGACGGAGATTTGAAAACCCACTCTATTCATATATTTTCGGACGTTATAAAACGGGACCTAATCATATATTAAATTATTAAATCAGACCCATTCATATATTTTATTATTGCACACCCCTCATTGACAAAATAGTCCATTTACTACCAAAATGACAAAGTGATGTTAATGGAACACTTTGTTTGTAAAATCGTAGTAATTTACATGGGCTTATTTTGAGAATTGCGGCATGGATATAGTTAGATAATTTACAACTACCCAAAGATATATTTTTCAATGAAAAAAACTACCTTTTCATATATTTTGGAGAGCTAAAAAAAGGTGCGCACATCCATTTCACCCTATATATATCAAGTTACCCCCTCCCCCGTGCATATAATATACCATATTCGTACGTAGGTTGTCTCTGTTCAGGGGCGATAACTCGATTTTAGTCTCAGCGAGTCAGTGGCTAGAAGATGAATATGTTTTTCAAAATAGTTTTTGTTCTGGTCATCGTGATAGGTATGCACAGTTAAACCATTTGTAAAATTATATTATATTTTATTCTTCTTATTACTCAAGTTACATTTTAACCCATGTAATGATTTTTTTTCATTGATACAAATCTATTCAAGCGATAACTAAGATATCCTTATACTGCTAGTTTGCATCTTATTTATTCAATTATACAATAAAACAAATTTGGACATAATTATTTAATTGTTTTTAATGGAACTTAATCCAAACAATACAATAAGTTGGTTTATATATCCGATTTAAAGGAAATCTGAATACCGGGAATGTTGTCCTAAATATTGACTCTATTGACCTTATTTATTTATTTGTATACTCGAACAGGGACTGAAAGTAGTCATTCTTCATCTAGTCATAATGTGTGTTTTATTGTGGCTTCCATCACGGATTTCTAGTTGCACAAGATGTCAATGTAACTATTATTCATTATTCTGTCTAAATCTTTCACGTGGTTCAAAATTTTACAGTGTACTAATTAGAATTAGAACGCCCTTGTGATCAGCGCGAACATGCAAACTTTTTTGTCAGCAGGTTGTTGATATATATATACAATCAACGGAGACGAGTACGGTAGCTCTCTTGGCGAGTGGCTGGTCATGCAGACAGCTGATAGCTCTATTGTTCCAATATGTTCGTTAAAAAATGACAAAGTTCACATTAAGATGTTAAATTGACGAACAAGTCTTTTCTTCATAAACTGAATAGTTTCCCATACATTTGCTGGAATTTTACGATTATTCCGAATTTTATTTAATTTCGCATAAAAGTCAGTATGATCTTTTGTCATCATTGTTCGTCCGTGGTCCGTAAAGATATAATTACAATTTTTTTCTTTCTTAAACAAATTGACTTGTCCCAATTTGAACGAAACCTGGCATCCGTGGATGATCTCTATAGAAGGTACCGTAAAAAATTGCATGTATCAAATATTTACGCCAATTTGAAAGTCCGATAATCCTCTTCCTGTCGTCCCAGCGGTCTTTAGACTTTGATGGTAGCGTGGGACGTCAGAGAGATCTCCATAAGAAAGTAAAACAACTGATTGGTCAAGAAAGTGGTTAATGTCGTTTAACCCTTAAAAAAAGAAATTTATGTTATTTTCAAATATATCATAGCCAGAAATAAGGTTTACACTAAATGACATAGATATTCCAGTTACCACTTTTCAAAAAAATCTAGGAATCACTTTTAGCAGTGATGCTTAGTGGAATAAACGTATTGAAAATATTATATGTAGTGTTTCAAGGCACATAAAAGTACTAAGGAAACTAAAATACAAAGTAAATCGAAAAAATCTATAAAAAATTGTATTTAGTCTTTATAAGATCACTGTTTGAGTACTAGTAGGCCTGTGAAGTTTGGGACAACCATGTTGTGGGTTACTGTAATAAACTCGAGCAACTGCAGCTAGAGGCTGCTCGAATTGTTACAGGCCTACCGTTTTACTAATACAAAAAATATTTATACTGAAACTTGGTGGGAGCCTTTGGCTCAGCGTAGGAAACTGAGAAAGCTACAAATTTTCTATCATATCTTTGTAATTTAATACCACCAACTATACAAAGCACTTCGGTGTATCCATTGCGTAACGGTAATAACATTATGACTGTCCCTGACTATAACGAATCTTTCACCTTCAACTATTCGACAGTGGAACAGTTTAGATATGTCAATCCGTAATATCGAATCTATATATAAATTCAAATCCAAACTAAAAAACGTGAACTAGAAAGTAGAAATATGGACAGCAAAAATTCAATATTGTCGAACCATCTAAGAGCTTAGCTTCATTTTCAAACTTTGATCTTTACAGAGCTAATATTATTTCTGATCCAACATGTCGTTGTGAATTTAGCACTGAAGATTCGTATCATTATTTCTTTGTATGTTCTAAATATACTAATACTAGAGACAGATTATTCATAACTTTTCCTAGCTGCCCAATTACTGTCCATTAAGTCTAAATCTTTTAACATCTAGCCACCCGTATTTGTACAGCAACAGAACAAACAAGTTTTTAAATATGTATTTGAGTACTAGTATATCAAAGAGTCAGAAAGATTCCATGTTGATTAATACATAGTACACAGGGTTTTTGAAGCACAAAAATCATCACCCCCCCCTTATTCCTTTATTATTCTTATAAACACGCGTATTTGCTATTAAATTTTTTCCCGATACATTCCCTCTGTCTCCTGTGTACATATCTTACCTTACACATATACGTATTAAATTGTATGCATGTTCCATAAATGCTCTTTGGCAAAATATTGTATGTTTATGTTTGCGCAACTTGAGTCTTATCCTATTTGCATATTTGAGCAAATAAAATATGTTTACATTAAAAATTAATTAAAACAACGGATTTCGTAACCAGGGTCTGAGTCGGCACATTTCAAAATCTTTCGATGTTTTAAAAAATTTTCGTGTTGTTAAACTGTACATAAGGCGTTCCCACACTCCCCATCCCCACTGGTCAGGGTTTCTGTGTCCACATGTGTCCACTACATGTGGACACAGAAATCCTGACTTGTGAGGATGACACTCCAATCAAGGTTTACATAAGCGTTTGAGGGCAAAGGACTAACCCAGATGACTGCCGTACTAAAAAAAATAATCATTTAAATAACCAATCCCATTTCATTTGTTTAACAAACTGAGCTTTCATTTAACTAGTCATTTTGAACGAAATTAGTTAGTTACATAATTAGTTACTTCATTGTTTTTTGTAAATATTAAAAATAAATAAGTTATAAGAAAGTTTCTGACGAAAAATTAAAAATTATCTGAAACTACCAGACATATTTGACCAAACTCGGTATAAATAGTCCTTGGTAGAAGCTTCACAAAATGTTATTCGATAAGATTGCTGTTCGGGTAAGATAGCCAGAGTTGCTAAAATATTAATTACTTTAGATGCTAATTTTACTTTTTAGCAAAACTAGCTCTAAATTTGAAACGTGGTCTTATAACAAAGATTAGTTTATCATTTATTTCGTGTGCGTTTCATGTGTGGGTGTAGTTTTGTTGATTTTGCCAAATCATACATACTAGATATTGATCCAATCACCCTTTAAAAGGCCTTTGATTATGCAGAAAACAGTTAAATTTCGCTACCATACCCATCAGTTCACAACAACAAAAATGTTTTTAAATTTAAAGAAATGAATAATTACAAGAAATTGTTAAATGAATAAATACACTGCTAGAAACAATAAAATTTCTACAAAATTACGTGCACTTATGAGTAAACTTGTCCCACGCTCCATTCAAATTAAGTAAAAAAAGGCGTTGGACGGTACTAATTAGTTCTATGATTTTCAGACAAGAGTGAAATGACTGCTTGTTTGGATGTTTGCAGTATTTCAGTTATATTCAGGACGAGAACAAGGTAACAAACAATAAATAAACGGAAAAGATCGGTGGGATGGGACACAGGGAACACAATTTAAACTGCCACTGGATAGGAATGGAGTTTTGGGTAGGGGCGGAGAATTAAGCCTTTTGTAGCGGCTACAATGAGTCTACTAGTTTCACAATCTACAAAAGGGTCTTTATCGTGCAAGAAGCGTGACACTCTCCGAACACGTTACCCTCTGCGGTCCGCGGCTAGGCTTTCTGTATTAGGCTTAGTCCTGGTTTGCCCACATTTAATTAGCTGTATAATCAATTAAGTTAAATAAACAAAAAAGACAATGTGTTCACTGACCATGAAGATCTCAAGTCTGTTCATTTTAATAGGAACAAAATTTATAGAAAGTATATAATTTTTATATATTTCTCAGTGCAGAATAAAAGTGATAATAGTGTTCTATATAGTTTTTAAATGTTTGGGAGAAGGGGGTTGTCGTCTTTTTTCATTTAATTATATTGGTACTGAAATAGGAAATATAAGTTTTGTGTTGAACATTGGAAATTTTATTTTAAACAAATGATACTCTTGATGATTCTTATCTATATAAAAATGAGTATATTAAACATTCAAAATATTTTTATTACAATACTTTAATATTGTTACAATAAAAATTAATTACCAGCACTAAGATAGAAATAAGCACAAATACAGTTCAAAAGAAAAAGAAAGAAAAAAAGAAATAAAGGTTAAAAAACATTCAGATCCCTGGATTACATCTGAAATCTTAGAGCTGATTAAAAAAAGGGATTCTCTTAGGTTAATGTATAAAAAAACTGGTCAAAAGGATAATTATACAGATTTTTGCAAATATAGAAATAAAGTTCAAAGGGAAGTAAACAAATCAAAAGCTCTTTATTTTGAAAATAAAATAGAGGAGAACAAAAACAACCCTAAAAATATTTGGAAACAATTTAAATCTCTTGGTTACAGTACTAAACAAAAAGAAAACAGCAAAGTGGTCTTAGATATAGAAGGAACAAACTGTCATGATTCGAATGTGGTGGCTAACTACTTTAATAATTTTTTTACTACTGTAGCGGCAAATCTGGTAGCAAAGCTTCCTGATGCCTCAAAATTGTATGATTACAGTGCCAAACTTTTTAAAGACTTTTATAAAATTGTTCATTCTAATATGTTAGCTTTTGAAATTAAAACTGTAGGGGAAGACTATATATGTAAGCAATTACAACAGCTAAATCCTAGTAAAAGCACAGGGTTAGATGGTATACCACCAAGATTTTTAAAAGATGGATCAATTTTTTTATCAAAACCTATTTCTTACATTATAAACTTGTCTAATTCATCTGGTATCGTACCTGATGAAATGAAATCTGCAAGAGTATGCCCTATATATAAAAAGAATAGCAGGGTGGATGTTGGCAATTATCGCCCAGTTAGATTTTTATTAGTGGTTTCAAAAATATTAGAAAGAGCTGTTTACTCTCAATTTGAGAAATATCTCGTGAAATACAATTTGCTTTACAAACACCAATCTGGTTTTAGATCTTCATATTCAACTGAAACATGTTTGATACATCTGTTTGATCATATTAAAGATCAGTCATCTAAAGGCTTGTATACAGGAATGATAATGCTTGACCTTCAAAAGGCTGTCAACACTGTAGATCATTACATTTTATGCCCAAAGCTTGAAGCGATGGGTGTTAAGAATATAAAATGGTTTGAATCTTATCAAAAGGTAAATGTTAATGGAACGGAGTCTGATTTTTTAAATATAACATGTGGCGTTCCACAAGGCAGCATTTTAGGCCCACTTCTATTTTTATGTTATATAAATGACTTATCTATTAGTATAAGTTCAGATTGTACAATTCTGTTATATGCAGATGACAGTACTATTCTTTTTTCACACAAAAACCCAGAGGTTGTATCTGAAAAACTAGGCAAAGAACTTGAATCTTGTAGTAAATGGTTAATTGACAATAAATTATCACTCCACCTAGGGAAAACAGAAGCAATTCATAAAAAACTCATAAAGATAAGTTACAAATATTACAAAACAAATGTGTAAGATTTATAAAGGGGGAAGGACATAGATATAGAGTGGACCATAAGGTTTTACAGAGTATTGGCTATGTTAATATTGAAAATAGAGTTAAACAACTTAGACTGAATCATGTACACAAAATATATTATAATGTAAGTCCTAGTTATATGAAACAGAGCTTTACTAAACTTAGAGATTGTCATATATATAATACAAGACATAGCGAATATAACTTCTGGGTTCCCGCGGTTATTGGTCAACAAAAAGACACTTTTTATTATAATGGAATCAAAAACTTGAACTCATTACCAAATGATGTTAAAGCCATTAAAAATCATAACTTGTTCAAATCTAAAGTAAAGGATTTTTTAACAGAGAGTTCTCGAACTTCCTCAGATAACTATTTTATATTTTATTGATTTATATATACCTGGATTTAGTCAAACATATGTAACTATACTATAGGTAAAGATATGGTCAGTAGTTTGGTTTTATAATTTTAAAAATTTCAAAGTAGTATATAATATTTAAACTATGCTTATTTTGTGCGAGAACAAAATGACAAGTATCATAATTGTATTATTAAACCTAAGTATATTCACAAAAGGGACCCCATTGGAAATAAGCTTTCGAGCTTTCATGGGCTATCCCAATAAATATCAACTTGTGGTTTTTTTATTACTCGTTGTGATCTGTACTCATAAAATTTTAAATTATGGGGTGATCTTGTAATCACAAACTTTTAATATATGTAAGCGCAATGTATATTAACCATTGGAATGTTGATATTTATTGAAATAAATATTATTATTATTATTATTATTATTATTATCATAGTACTTAATAGAACAAAGGTTAATCTAGATGAGGTAGATCATATCTTACCAAATTAATTAAACTTTAAGATTATTATTCTGTTGTTTTTTTTAAATGTTATTCATTAAAGCAAACTTTGATTTTATTATATTTTCCAATATAAAATTTTCATCAATTATTATCCTTTAAATTAAATCTTTTTTTCTTAAATTAAAAAAAAACCCTTTATTTTTATGTGTAGTATACCAATGAATTCTATTATTTATGCCACACTTTATAATTTTAATGTATCAAATACATGTGAAATATCAGACTATAATTTTCAATAAATGAACTATAATTGCTAAAACAACAAAACATCTTATGTTTATATATACCACTTCCAGCAATTTTTCAAGTACGTGTATATCGTGATCAAGTTTTTATTGGTGTAGGAAACTGGGGTATCTAGAAAAAACATCTGACTTTCGGCAAAAATAATCAGTAACTATAATTCAAATGTATTGGTCTGAATTTGTCAGATGATTCTTTTATGCAGTTTTCGCCTCAAAGATTAAAAACTGTAATTCATGTAGTAAAAATAATAAATAATCAGAAGGACAAGGTCATTAAAGCACGTTATTTGCGGAAAATTGTCAAATGGCTACTTACAGGAGTTGTTGCCCTTAATTAAAATTTTTACAGAAATTTTTAGTTTTTGCACAGTAACTTAAAAGCTGTACAGCTAGTCTGAAACTGTAAATTGCACAACACCTACAGAAAGGTCGAATTAATTTGTGTTCCAAGTGAGCGATTACTGTATCCCGGGAGCCTCTTGTTTCATGAATAAAACATCTTGTCAGTCAAAATGTTTTGTTTTTTTACGTGAGATATCTACTAAGATTTCTAATCTCGTCGTGATCCTACGACAAATAATGCGGCCATTTTTTTAATTGAATGACATTTTTCAACAATCTTCTCAGAAAAAATATAAAGTCCAAATGTTTTGTGACGTGCTAGTATTTAAGGTCATCTACCCAGATTCTTCATTACGTTTTAATCGGACTAAAACATACACAAGCCTTGTATATGATTTGCTAAAATGATAAAATCTGAGCAGCTGAAATTAAGTCCAAATGCTTTGTAGATAAATACAAATGATGTATGGTTGTCTAAGGTGTTTTTGATAGTTTAAAGTTTGTCTATGACCTCTGTGCATTGATAGATAAACAAAATAACTCTTTTATACTGTATTTATAAATTACCCAAGGTCCAGTTTTCAGAAAGTTCTTATCGACCCCTCTACTTTTAATTGTATCATTAACTTAAGTTTGAACAGAGAGAATAAGAAAAAACGTAATTTGTTTTTGATAACTAATGTCATGCCGTAGTACACAAGAATCTGGGGCTCTGTATGTTTAATACACCATTTATTCGAGCCTGAGAGAAAAAGCTAAATTTACATTTATTGAAGTAACCCTTATAAAATATGATGGTATATTCTACATTTAAGCAACCATTTGAGTAAGGAGACCATTTATTGTCTGTTTGATACGTTTGTAGTCTGAAACACGCGAAAAATGACCGAGAAAAAAGATTATTGTCTTTACAAAAATATGCATTTTCCAGGTAAATTGACCAAATACCATTAAGAATAAAAGCCTCTTAAATTAAAATAAGTTAATGGTCATTTGAAATGTGATGAACTTCTCGTGTGATTCTAGTGTTAAAAAAGCACGTGATGACGTAGGTAAAACATTCCACATGGCTACCGGGAGGAGCAGACGACATATTAAATTAAGTTTAAGAGAGATTAATTATGAGAACTGATAAAATAAGTAGCCAGGCATGAAAGGGCGTATACAAAATGGCTGAAAAATGATATGGGTTAAAAGTAAAGCGAACCTACTTTTTAAAATAAATTGTCATTTCAAGTTGTACGACACTTTTCCGGTGGCAGTCTAAATTGTGTTCCCTGTATCCCATCCTTCCCCTTCTTCCGTTGCTTAATTATTTTTTAACTTGTTCTCGTCCTTAAAAGTACTGCTCGCTTGGCGTAAAGCAAACATCCAATCAATCAATCACGCGTCAACCGTGACATGTTTGGGTTATATAAATACGAAAATGAATGCATGGCAATCAGAACTAAAACCAAACCAGTTATCGAAAACATCTTACGAGAACATTATTGAGTTTTCGAAAAGAGACGAATGGAACTTTTAACCTCGTTTTTTATAAATTTCAGCGGTTGGTTTAGCAGCCCTCAGAAGATATATGGCAGGTGTTAGTTACAAAGGTACAACCAGAATAGATGGAAAGACAGTTCTAATCACCGGAGCAAACACTGGAATCGGCAAAGAAACGGCCATTGATTTAGCAAAAAGAGGTCTGGGATCACATCTTAGTGTAATTTAGAAAACGTTTGTTGCTTCAAATATGTTAGCAAAAATTTCCAAAATGGTTGTATAATTAAAACATCAATTTCTACGTATAATAAGGTTTTGAAATCATTATATCGAAAATGAAATACAATGGCTTGCATGTCATATAAGCATCGCTTGTCTACAATATGTCACAATATTACAGGCGCCAAGATAATAATGGCATGTCGGGATGTGGACAAAGCCAAAACCGCAGCAGAAGAAATAAAGAACGCAACAGGAAGTTCAGATCTCGTTGTCAAACATCTGGATCTAGCGTCACTGAAGTCGGTCAGAAGATTTGCCGACGATATAAATGCCAGTGAAAAGAAGTTGGACATTTTGATAAACAACGCAGGTAAATATTTACATCATGTGAAGATTAAGTTTATACTGAATTAATTGAATTTTATTAATTATCAAGGGTTTATAAACGAACCACTTGAATTTTACGGGATAATGTTTTTATACAATTAGATGCAAGTTGAATTCTGATAGTTTTACTCGATTTTATGTGATTTTTATTTCATTAAAATTTGTTTTTTTGAATTTGACAGAGTCATTTCAGTCATCAGACTGTATATTAAACAAGTACAATCAATCAATAAGTCAATCAATTAATCAGTCAATAAATCAATCAATCAATTCTTCCATTGATGCTCTATTCAGGTATAATGAGGTGTCCATTTTGGAAGACAGAAGATGGATTTGAGATGCAGTTCGGAGTAAACCACTTAGGACATTTTCTTCTTACCAATTTACTTCTAGATTTATTGAAGAAGTCTGCTCCAAGTCGTATTGTGACGGTATCCTCAATGGCGCATGAAAGTAAGCTAGTGCAAAAAATTAGGGAATTCGTTTATATATCTTAATAATTTTCCTGTTGTTTGAAGAATTTCATATGATCTGATTGATTGATAGCTTCGGAGATAACTCAGCAACTGCTTGAACTGTCTTATCCCCTTCCGTCCTCTTTGCCTAGTTTGGGACATTTTCTGAACTTAACTTTAAACAATTCCCAGATTAATACTGATGGTGCCTCAGCTATAGCAGGAAATGCATACACTACTTCCGCCAGTTCCTGAGCACAAGTTGTTCGTCAGTGATGTTTGTATTTCCATTTTTAATTTATTGGTTGTTATTTTCTTTGTCTGTTGGTTTGGTCACATGTTTGTATGTTTTAATTACAATATGCTATCAAATCATAGTATGTTCTGCTTGGTTTATATAATAAAACTGTTTGCCATTCATTAAAGTTATAACTTTATCTAATGATGTTCTTGTTATATAACATTGTTTTTATGGTAATCGTCATAATCAGCACATATTAAATAAGGTTTCCATCATAAAAGTCGAAACAAGAAAAATATCTAAAGCGACAGTGATGTCCCACTTGGCACAAGTTCACTCAAGCCTGAAATATATTTGCCAGCATGTTGTAACTGTGTACCAAGTTTACCCCATATAAAGTCGAAAGCACCATATATAAAGATGAAAGCACCACATATAAAGGTGAAAGCACCGTATATAAGGTCGAAAGCATCTAACATAAGAGCAAAAGCACCATATATAAAGAAAAATGCACACATAAGGCAGTCATGGCGTTCCATAAAGTTTCATAAAGATTTAAAGTCATTTTCATAAAAAAAAGTTAAACATGAGATGTGATGAACAAAGGTACGAACATGCCGAAAATCTTTATGTTAAACATGAAATGTGATGAACGAAAGTACGAACATACTGAAAATTTTTATGTTAAACATGAGATGTGATGAACGAAGGTACGAACATACCGAAATTTTTTATGTTAAACATGAGATGTGGTGAACAATGGTACACATACCGAAAATCTTTATGTTCCCCAACTTTCGTTTTTGGGGACATAAAATCCCTCTTTTCACATAACCTCTGAGATTTTACGCCGAAATTGATAATTCAAGTGATTGCTGTCATTATTTCAAGTTCACTAATTTCAGGAGGAACAATCAATTTCGATGATATAAACAGTGAGAAAGAATACAACGAAGGAAGAAGCTATTCACAAAGTAAAATTGCCAATGTTCTTTTCTCCAGAGAATTATCAAAGAAACTCGAAGGTAAGCATTTGATTAAATAAGTAAACAGCTTCATCATATGCACTAACATCATGATAGAAGTGTAGGAAGGACTGAGTAAAACTAGAAAACAGTATATACATGTAGTATTCTGGAGTGAATTCATCAGACCCACGTGTGTAAATGTATGTACTGATAGTTGGATATAGGGAGGTATATTTATTGGATATAGGGAGGTATTATTATTGAATATAGAGAGGTATATTTATTGGATATATGGAGGTTTATTTATTGGATATAGGGAGGTATATTTATTGGATATAGGGATGTATAATTATTGGATATAGGGAGGTATATTTATTGGATAAAGGGAAGTGTATCGTTGGAAAAAGATGGTATAATTTAATAAAGATAAGCCATTTATTAGAAAAGTTAAAGGTAGAATTATATATAATACAATCAATTTGTTGGCCCAGTTACAAGCAGAAATGGACATGTTTATAGGTTTTGTCATTTACGTGACAAGGATATATTTCTGCATTAAACTATATGATTTCTTCCATTACAGGCACTGGGGTGACTACATATTCCTTACATCCTGGGGTAATACGTACAGAACTTACTAGACACTGGGAAAAAAACCAACTGTGGAAAATGGTATTTAGTATTTTAAAATATTTTATCAAGACACCGGTAGAAGGAGCTCAGACGACCATATACTGTGCTGTGGAGGAGTCTTTAGCAAACCAGACTGGCAAATACTACAGGTATCTTATAGGCATATCATAAACCAATTCTTCTCGTCCTGAATATAGCTGAAATGTTGCTCGCTGGATGTAAAGCAGACATCAAATCTATCCAAAAAAAAATAAACCAATTCTTAGAAAACAATACTGCCTGTGTATGTCAAAATATTTATTTTTCATTTTTTTCTGATCAGAAATGAATACATGTCCTTAAAAGTATGAATATATGTCCAAATCTTTCCGATTCGAAATAAATACATGTCATTAAAAATATAATGTATTATAATTTCACTTCAGATGTGTGTAGTAATTGGTTAATGTCCATTGTTTACTGTTACTATTACGGTTGCTTTGGGGCTTGCGGTTTAACTGGTGCCTTCCTTTATGGTTTCGTGAGATTCTCTTGTTTAACACCCCAATAATAACCGTAAATACGAATACGTAAATACTGTCACATTATGTTTATTATATTAAACATAACAATATACAAATGTAATCCAAATACACATAGTTCTGGAAGTTATATATATAACCAGTACACTTATTAAGTATCGGATCGACAAACATGATGATACAGCATAAACAAAAAATAATATACAAGTCTAGAAGATTATGCAACGATACAAATGGCGGTGTTTCTTGTTAAAAATCTAGCCCCAGACTGACCAACGAATGGCCTTAGTCATTGAGTGTCATTATAAATAAATAACGTAAACAAGTCATAACATATTGATATTAAACTTTCTCACTCCAACTGAACCCAAACCTTTTCCCAGTCCATCACCCGCGGACGTGCCGTGCCGTGCTGTTACTTCTGTAGGAATCTGTAGGAACTGTTTATGGATGCAGGCCTCCCAATGCCCCTATATCCATCTCTGTGGTCTCTTCATTAATTTCATGTTGGCAACTTCCTGGTTTTGATGTGATATCCAGGTCTTTTTTGTAGTTATATTTAATCTCTTGTGTCTCCCAAAATTTGTCTAGTGCTATTTCAAAGCTCTTTACATTCTTGGATTGAATTATAGATTCTGGTAGGCTGTTCCAGGGGTCAACTACTCTGTTGGTAAATGAGTATTTACGGAGTTTTAACCGGCAAAATCTTTTCTTTAGTTTCATGCTGTTCCCTCTCGTTCTTGTGTTTATGTCTCTTTCTAGTAGATTGCCAGTAACTTCCTTGTCATATATTCCCCTGATAATCTTGAATGTCTCAATCATATCCCCACGCAGTCTTCTATACTTTAGTGTTGGCATTTTTAGTTTCTTTAATCTGTGTTGGTAATCCATGCCTTTTAGCGAGTGGATAAGTTTTGTAGCTCTCCTCTGCACATTTTCTATGCTTTCTATTTCTGCTATCTTATGTGGGCTCCATACAGCAGCTGCATATTCTAAATGGGGTCTAACTAGTGCCTGGATTAGATATCTAAAGCTTCTTTCATCTAGATATGTGTATGTTCTTCTAATTAGTCCCATAGTGCCGTTGGCCTTGTTTATTTGCTGTTGCATGTGCTTGGAAAAGTTGATGTGGTCGTCAACCCAAACACCTATGTCCCTTTCTCCTTTGGACTGGTCTAGATTCACCTGGTTTCCATCGTTGTCGTACAAATGGTACTTTTGGTCTATAATATCTGATGTTTTTTTATTAGATATTGATATGGCTTTACATTTGTTAGGGTGGAACTTTAATAGCCAGGTGTTTGACCATGTCTGGAGATTGTCAAGGTCAGCTTGCAGGCTAGTTCTATCGCTTGGCATTTTGATGTTTTTATATATCTTTGTGTCATCGGCAAATAGGCATGCAAATGCATCCACACAATCTGGCATATCGTTAATGTACATAACAAAGAGGATGGGACCCAGCACACTTCCCTGTGGAATTCCGCTAGTTACATTGTGTTCAATGGAGGATTTTCCATTGACTGGGACTTGTTGCTTTCTGTGTTTTAGGAAGTCTTCTACCCACTTTGTTATTCTGTTGCTTATGCCGTATATGCCCATCTTTTTGATTAGTCTTTTGTGTGGAACCTTGTCAAAGGCTTTCATGAAGTCCATATAGATAGCATCAATGGTACCGCCTTCATCTAGAATCTCGGTCCACTCGTCAATTACCTTTAATAGTTGCAGTGTGGTGGATAGGCAAGAAATGAACCCAAATTGCTTTTTACTAAATAATGAGTTCCTTGTCATATGGTTCACTATTTGGTTCCTCACCAGCTTTTCCATCAGCTTACATATGACACTTGTTAGGCTTGATAGTTTCCAGGCTCTGATTTCTCCCCTTTTTTTAAAGATTGCCACTATGTTGCCTAGTTTCCACATACCCGGTACTTTGCCCGAGTTAAGCGATGAGCTGAAGATCTTTGTGAGAGGTTTGCTTAGTATGTCCCTCAATTCCAAGAGAGATTTAGGGTGGAGCTCATCTGGACCTGCCGACTTGTTGGATTTTAGTTCTTTCATTATCTTTAGTATGTCCTCTTCTGCTATCTCTTGATCTTGGAATGGGTGCCTTAGTTCTAGATTCTCTATGCTAGGAATTTCCCCATCAGGCTCTTGTGTAAATACGCTACTGAAGAAATTGGCTAGTGCTTCTGCTTTTTGCTTGTCTCCCTCTGTTACACCCTCACAACCGTCTTCTTTTGTATATTTAAGCTCTGAAATTCCTGTTTTAGTCTTGCGTTTAGAGTTAGCGTATTGCCAGAATTTCTTTGGGTTTTCTTTTACATTTTTTGGTATCTCCATTTCCATGTTCCTTCTAGCTTTTCTCACCATATTCTTCACCTCGTTACGGATACGTGTGTACTCTCTGTATTTCTGTTCGTCGCTGGATTCTATGTACCTTTACCTTTTCCGGCTGCTTTCCTGTTGTTCATGGGAATATATCGCTTTCTGGCTTCATAGTATTTAGATAAGAATACTTCTATCATGTTGTCCCAGTCAACATCCAGCGCCTTTTGCATGTTTATATAATGAGAAGTAGTTCCATCTCTGTGTGTGTTCATGTTTTTCGTCTGTGTAACACTTGTATTTGATTCTTAGCACACAGTGATCACTATGTCCAAGTGGGCTTTCATGGCTTATGTTCTCAATCATATCTTCTCCTGTTGGTGAACACTAGGTCAAGTGTACTTGGTTCTGCGTTTACTCTTGCCCTAGTGAAGTTTGTTACATGTTGGTAAAGGTAGCAGTCTCTGATATTCTCCATAAACTTCTCACATATGATGTCCCCTTTACCGCTCCAGTTTTTCCGATCGATTTTGGGGTAATTGAAGTCTCCCATTATAAGTGTGTGTGTATATTCCTTGGTAGAGGAGATGTTTAATAGCAATTGGTTTAGCTTTTGTGAGTTGTCTTCATTGCTATTTGGACTTCTGTAAATGCAGCCTATTGCTAGTTGGTCTCGGTCTTTTAGTTTGATATTTACCCAGATGCTCTCTTCGTATGTGCTGTCTACCTTGATCTCTTCACAATTTAGCTTTTGGTTGATATATAGTGCTACTCCTCTATGGCTTTCTGTTTGATCCTTCAAATACATATCGTAACCTGGGATGTTCAATTCTGCTTTACCGGGTATATATCTACAGTTTTTGGGATATACTTCAGTGATGGCTATGATGTCTATCATCTCTTCTGCTCCTTGTAGTCTGGTTTTTAAGTCATCGAGCTTGTTTGACAAGCTGTCTGCGTTTGTATAAAAGCAATTCAAGCCGTTAAAAACGTCTTTTGACGCACTATTTACATCTTTAAAAACTGGTATCCTTTTTGTGGCTAAACTTTCTTTTTTGCTTTCACCATTCGCCGGTCCCAGTATGGTCCCTTCTAAATGTACTCGTAGTCCCCCGACTGCTCTTCCTGGTTTTTTTTTTGGCATAGTTTGTGTAGTTTTAGACCATTCTCTCTTTCCTTTTTGGTCATGTCGTGGGAAATACTTAGTTTTCCTGATTTTTT